>CAWUFW010001626.1:1342500-2698438 GCA_963921515.1 Calotriton arnoldi | reverse complement strand
CTGCCAGGGGCTGCAGCATGTATTATGCCACCCCTGGTAGGCCATCCAAACTGACACCACAGGTCTGCTACTGCAGCCTGGGTAAGGTGGTGCATGCACCCCTTGCTGTGGTATAGGTTACCTATATCACTAAATGCATACACACATATAAACCTATAAGTCACTCCTAAGGCAGGCCTCATCAATCCTAAAGGCAGAGTGCATGGTTCCTATGTGAGAGGGTGCCCCTGCATGAGCAGGGCCCCTCTGCAGCGTTCGGAGACCATCTCTGATGCTGTTTGTAGTGCAGCCTGACCATATACTCTTAAACACATTATATCCTCCCGGTAAAATGCTAACTATGGAATGGCTGCACCTAAACATGTCGTGTTTGGTGTCAAACATCTTGGAATACTACCCCCCCGCCAATCCTTGCGGCGGGGGTAGCATTCCACCCTTCTAGAGGAAAGGCATGTTAACTCTGACGAGTCCGGTAACTTCTTTCCAGAGCCCTGGCATCACAAAATGGATGCTGCTGCCACAGACACAAGTCTGGCCTCCTGCTGCTGGACGAAACTCCGGCAGGGGAGGCCTGGACAATAGGTTTCCTGTCCCAGGGAGGTGTAACCACCTCCCCAGACAGGACAATGTGTATTGGGGCTGGGCGGGAGCACTTTCGGGTGCTTTGAAGTCCTGCACTGGGGGCACATTTGGTGTCCCTGTGCATACCCCAGTTCAAACCGGATCAGGGGCTTGCAGCCCCTGCTTTGGCGCGAACTGGACAAAGGGAAAGGGGTGTAGCCACCCCTCTGCCCTGACCCACCCATAGGTGGGGCCACAGAGTAGTCCATCCCCTATTTTTAGGAATAAAGGTAGGAACCCAGTCCTTAGGACTTTAGATTATACCTGGACGAAACTCTGAAACAGAATCCTGACCTTCGACGCCTACTCACGATTAGAGGACTGAAGAATCTCCCTTGGGGTCAAGGAGTGACTCCCTGCTTGGCAGGCACCAAAGAAGCATCTGTCCGGTTCGCATCACTTAAGGTCCCGTCGGACGCCGAAGTCATCGCATCACCAGAGGTGGATTCTCAGACTTCCCCGAGGCTGACTCCTGAGTCCCCAGCAAAGCTGAGGCCCGTGGCTATCGTGGGTGACTTGAGACCGTGACCCCTGGACACCGAGCACACTTGCAAGTGCACCATCTTCTGGGTCTCCCAAGAAGTCGTGCTTTGGGCTCCGAGTAGCCCTAGCCTCCAGCACCACCTGCACCGAAGATCACTGGCCCCCACTCCACGAGTGTCCTGCAAGCCAGCTCCACGTGCGGCGTCACGAGGCTCCTTCGCGGTCGCTAGCCCGTTGGCTAGTAGCCCTCAACGAAGGCCAATCTTTTCTTTACTTGGCAGTCTGGTTGCGCCAGGCCTGCCCTCACTTACCCTCGCTGGGTGAGTTCCCCAGACCTTGCTGGTCTGCATCATCGACGATCTACATCTTACTCGAGACTTGCCGTTGCCAAGGCTTGTTGGGTCCAATCTGGTCGCCGACACCTCTGCACTCGACAGACATCGAGCCACAGCCCGAATCCTGCTCCTGGTCGCCGACAACGCCTCCCGGACCTCGTGGCTGAAGAGTCAAGACGACCGTCATCGAACCTGAAGCACTCGACATCGGTGGGCATCTGTCCATCGCCTTCCCGGTCACTGGCTAGTGACCCAGACTCTGTCCCCTCTGCTTTCAGGTTCTTCAGAACTCCGATCCACTCTTGGATCCACCCGGACACTTTTCTCCTGGTCGCCAGCAGCACTTTGCAGCAGACCGCCATAAGAACCGACGTACGAAACCCGACCCCGAAAGGCACCTATGCACCCGGCTTCCCTGGGTGAGGTAACACGAGTACTCCGGTGCTCCCGTGGGTAGAGACTCTTCAAAGTCCTAGATCTCAAAGGGTTTTGTCCTAGTCCTCTTTAAAGTGTCCCTTTCCTCTATTTTCCCGATCCCGACTTTCTCCATAGAAGTTAACGGCGTATCGCGGTTGTGTATTTACACTGCACGCGTCTCCCGTGGGTCCCCTGTGTCACTACCTTGGGTGGTTCCTTGTGGTCCAAGCACTTCTAGAGGCTCTAGGCCTAGTGTCTAGTTCAGTCGTGGTTCGCATACCACTTTATTGGTATATGGTTTGGTACGCCCCTAGGGCCCAATCGTGTATTTGTGCTATTACTGTGATTTAAGATCTTATAACCTATGTACTTCTGAACTCTAGCCTCATAAAGAGACTAGAGGGGTGTGTTTAGTAATAAATACATATATTTTGAATATATACCTGGTGTGGTGCTCTTTCATTTGGTCACTCAAGAGATTATAGACTGGTAAAACAAGCTGCTTTACATTCCTTCAAGACTTAGCCTGAAGGCTGCTCTCCACAGCTACCACTAGGATAGCTTTCAATAAGGTTGTCTTTAACCTACCTACCATAAGAGTCGATTTGGACTGGTGCACGGTGCCCACTATAATTAGTGGACAGCATATGCCAGGCCAACTTCTCACACCGACTTTCTCCATAGAAGTTAACGGCGTATCGCGGTTGTGTATTTACACTGCACGCGGCTCCCGTGGGTCCCCTGTGTCACTACCTTGGGTGGTTCCTTGTGGTCCAAGCACTTCTAGAGGCTCTAGGCCTAGTGTCTAGTTCAGTCGTGGTTCGCATACCACTTTATTGGTATATGGTTTGGTACGCCCCTAGGGCCCAAACGTGTATTTGTGCTATTACTGTGTTTAAATATCTTCTAACTTATGTACTTCGAACTCTAGCCTCATAAAGAGACTAGAGGGGTGTGTTTAGCAATAAATACATATATTTTGAATATATACCTGGTGTGGTGCTCTTTCATTTGGTCACTCAAGAGATTATAGACTGGTAAAACAAGCTGCTTTACATTCCTTCAAGACTTAGCCTGAAGGCTGCTCTCCATAGCTACCACTAGGATAGCTTTCAATAAGGTTGTCTTTAACCTATCTCCAATAAGGGGTTGTTTGGACTGGTGCAAGGTGCCCACTATAATTAGTGGACAGCATATGCCAGGCCAACTTCTCACACCCCTGACTACTCATCCCTTCATCCACCAGCACCACTGACCTCTCATCCCTTCATCCTCCAGCACCCTGACCCCTCATCCCTTCAACCTCCAGCACCCCTGACCCCTCATCTCTTCATCCTCCGGCACCACTGTACCCCTCATCCCTTCATCCTCCAGCACCCCTGATCCACTCATCCCTTCATCCTCCAGCACCACTGACCTCTCATCCCTTCATCCTCCAGCACCCCTGACCCTCTCATCCCTTCATCCTCCAGCACCCTGACCCCTCATATCTTCATCCTCCAGCACCACTTACCCTTCATTGCTTCATCCTCGATCACCCCTGACCCTCCCATCCCTTCATCCTCCAGCACCACTGGCCCTCTCATCCCTCCATCCTCCAGCACCCCTGACCCCTCATCCCTTCATCCTCCAGCACCCCTGACCCCTCATCCCTTCATCCTCCAGCACCCCTGACCCTCTCATCCCTTCATCCTCCAGCACCCCTGACCCCTCATCCCTTCATCCTCCAGCACCCCTGACCCTCTCATCCCTTCATCCTCCAGCACCCTGACCCATTCATACTCCAGCACTGTGACCCCTCATCCCTTCATCCTCCAGCACCACTGACCCTCATCCCTTCTTCCTCCAGCACCACTGACCCCTCATCCCTCCATCCTCCATCATCCTGACCCCTCACCCCTTCATCCTCCAGCACCCTGACCCCTCATCCCTTCATACTCCAGCACCGTGACCCCTCATCCCTTCATCCTCCAGCACCACTGACCCTCATCCCTTCATACTCCAGCACCACTGACCCTCATCCCTCCATCCTCCAGCACCCCTGACCCTCTCATCCCTTCATCCTCCAGCACCCTGACCCTCTCATCCCTTCATCCTCTAGCACCCCTGACCCCTCATACCTTCATCCTCCAGCATCCATGACCCCTCATCCCTTCATCCTCGAGCACCCCTGACACCTCATCCCTTCATCCTCAAGCACCCTGCTCCTCATCCCTTCATCCTCCATCATCCTGACCCCTTATTCGTTCATCCTCCAGCACCACTGACCCCTCATCCCTTCATCCTCCATCATCCTGACCCCTCATCCCTTCATCCTCCATCAACCTGACCCCTTATCCCTTCATCCTCCAGCAACCTGACCATCTTACCCCTTCATCCTCCAGCACCCTGACCCCTCATTCCTTCATCCTCAAACACCATGACCCCTCATTCCTTCATCCTCCAGCACCCTGACCCCTCATCCCTTCATCCTCAAGCACCATGACCCCTCATTCCTTCATTCTTCATCCTGCAGCACCCCTGACACCTCACCCTTTCATCCTTCAGCAGCCTTAACCTCTCATCCCTTTATCTGCCAGTCCCCTAACCCCTCATCCCTTCATCCTCCAGCACCCTGACCCCTCATCCCTCCATCCTCCAGCACCAGGACCCCTCATCCCTTCATCCTCCAGCACCACTGGCCCTCTCATCCCTCCATCCTCCAGCACCACTGAACCCTCATCCCTTCATCCTCCATCATCCTGACCCCCATCCCTTCATCCTCAAGCACTCCTGACCCCTCATCCCTTCATCCTCCATCATCCTGACCCCATCCCTTCATCCTCAAGCACCACTTACCCTTCATCGTTTCATCCTCCATCACCCCTGACCCTCTCATCCCTTCATCCTCCAGCACCCTTGACCCTCTCATCCCTCTATTCTCCAGCACCACTGACCCCTCATCTCTTCATCCTCCAGTACCCCTGACTCCTCATTCCTTCATCCTCCAGCACCCTGCTCCTCATTCCTTCATCCTTCAGCACCCCTGGCCCCTCATCCCTTCATCTTCCGGCACCACTGATCCATCATCCCTTCATCCGACAGCACCACTGACCCTCTTATCCCTTCATCCACCAGCACCACTGACCCCTCATCCCTTCATCCTCAAGCACCCCTGACCCCTCATCCTTTCATCCACCAGCACCACTGACCCCTCATCCCTTCATCCTCAAGCACTCCTGACCCCTCATCCCTTCATCCACCAGCACCCTCAACCCTCATCCCTTCTCCCTCCAGCACCCTGACCCCTCATCCCTTCAACCTCAAGCACCCCTGACCCCTCATCTCTTCATCCTCCGGCACCACTTACCCCTCATCCCTTCATCCTCCAGCACCCCTGACTACTCATCCCTTCATCCACCAGCACCACTGACCTCTCATCCCTTCATCCTCCAGCACCCCTGACCCTCATCCCTTCAACCACCAGCACCCCTGACCCCTCATCCCTTCACCCTCCAGCACCATGTCCCCTCATCCCTTCATCCTCCAGCACCCTCATCCCACATCTCTTCGTCCTCCAGCACCCTGACCCCTCATCCCTTCATCCTCCGGCACCCCTGACCCTCTCACTCCTTCATCCTCCGGCACCACTGACCCCTCATCACTTCATCCTCTGGCACCACTGACCCCTCATCCCTACATCCTCAATCACCCCTGATCCCTCATCCCTTCATCCTCCAGCACCCCTGACCCTCTCATCCCTTCATCCTCCAGCACCCCTGACCCCTCCTCCCTTCATCCTCAATCACCCCTGACCCCTCATCCCTTCATCCTCCATCACCCCTGACCCTCTCATCCCTTCATCCTCCAGCACCCCTGACCCCTCCTCCCTTCATCCTCCAGCACCCCTGACCCCTCCTCCCTTCATCCTCCATCACCCCTGACCCTCTCATCCCTTCATCCTCCAGCACCCCTGATCCCTCATTCCTTCATCCTCAAGCACCAGGACCCCTCATCCCTTCATCCTCCCGTACCCTGACCCCTCATCCCTTCATCCTCCAGCACCCTGACCCTCTTACCCCTTCATCCTCCAGCACCCCTGACCCCTCATCCCTTCATCCTCCGGCACCCTGACCCCTCATCCCTCCAGCACCACTGACCCTCTCATCCTCCAGCACCACTGACCCTCTCATCCTCCAGCACCCCTGACCCTCTCACCCTTCATCCTCCAGCACCCTGACCCTCTCACCCCTTCCTCTAGCACCCCTGACCCCTCATACCTTCATCCTCCAGCATCCATGACCCCTCATCCCTTCATCCTCAAGCACCCCTGACACCTCATCCCTTCATCCTCAAGCACCCTGCTCCTCATTCCTTCATCCTCCAGCACCATGACCCCTCATCTCCTCATCCTCCAGCACCCTGACCCCTGACCCCTCATCTCTACATCCTCCAGCACCCGTGACCCTTGACCCCTCATCCCTTCATCCTCCAGCACCACTGACCCCTCATCCCTTCATCCTCCATCACCCCTGACCCCTCATCCCTTCATCCCCCATCACCCCTGACCCCTCATCCCTTCATCCTCCAGCACCCTGACCCCTCATCCCTTCATACTCCAGCACCACTGACCCCTCATCCCTTCATCCTCCAGCACCACTGACCCCTCATCCCTTCATCCTCCAGCACCACTGACCCCTCATCCATTCATCCTCCAGCACCACTGACCAATTTACTCTTCATCCTCCAGCACCCTGACCCCTCACCCTTCATCCTCCAGCACCCTGACCCCTCATCCCTTCATACTACAGCACCCTGACCCCTCATCCCTTCATCCTCCAGCACCCATGAACCCTCATTCCTTTATCCTCCAGCACCACGGATCCCTCATCCCTTCATCCTCCAGCACCCTGACCCCTCATCCCATCATCCTCCGGCACCACTGACCCCTCATTCCTTCATCCTCCAGCACCCTGACCCCTCATCCCATCATCCTCCGGCACTATTGACCCCTCATCCCCTCATCCCCCGGCACCCCTGACCTTCTCATCCCGTCATCCTCCAGCACCACTGACCCGTCACCCCTTCAGCCTCCAGCACCCTGACCCCTCATCCCTTCATACTCCAGCACCCTGACCCCTCATCCCTTCATCCTCCAGCACCACTGACCCTCATTCCTTCTTCCTCCAGCACCACTGACCCCTCATCCCTTCATCCTCCATCATCCTGACCCTCATCCCTCCATCCTCCAGCACCCTGACCCTTCATCCCTTCATCCTCTATCATCCTGACCCCCATCCCTTCATCCTCAAGCACCCGACCCCTCATCCCTTCATCCTCCATCATCCTGACCATCTTACCCCTTCATCCTCCAGCACGCTGACCCCTCATGCCTTCATCCTCAATCACCATGACCCCTCATCCCTTCATCCTCAAGCACCATCACCCCTCATTCCTTCATTCTTCATCCTCCAGCACACTGACACCTCACCCTTTCATCCTTCAGCACCCCTTACACCTCACCGTTTCATCCTTCAGCACCCTGAACCTCTCATCCCTTTATATGCCAGTCCCCTAACCCCTCATCCCTTCATCCTCCATCCTCCTGACCCTCTCATCCCTTCATCCTCCAGCACCCTGACTCCTCATCCCTCCATCCTCCAGCACCAGGACCCCTCATCCCTTTATCCTCGAGCACCCTGACCCCTCATCCCTTCATCCTCCAGCACCCTGACCCCTCATCCCATCATCCTTCAGCACTCCTGACCCCTCATCCCTCCATCCTCCAGCAGCCCTGGCCCCTCATCCCTTCATCCTCCAGCAACCCTGACCCTCTCATCCCTTCATCCTCCAGCACCACTGACCCTCCCATCCCTTCATCCTCCAGCACCACTGATCCCTCATCTCTTCATCCTCCAGTACCACTGATCCCTCATCTCTTCATCCTCCAGCACCCCTGATTCCTCATTCATTCATCCTCCAGCACCCTGCTCCTCATTCCTTCATCCTTCAGCACCCCTGGCCCCTCATCCCTTCATCCTCCGGCACCACTGATCCCTCATCCCTTCATCCTCCAGCACCACTGACCCTCTCATCCCTTCATCCACCAGCACCACTGACCCCTCATCCCTCCAACCTTAAGCACTCTTGACCCCTCATCCCTTCATCCACCAGCACCCTCAACCCTCATCCCTTCTCCCTCCAGCACCCTGACCCCTCATCCCTTCAACCTCAAGCACCCCTGACCACTCATCTCTTCATCCTCCAGCACCACTGACCCCTCATCTCTTCATCCTCCAGCACCACTGACCCCTCATCCCTACATCCTCAATCACCCCTGACCCCTCATCCCTTCATCCTCCATCACCCCTGACCCTCTCATCCCTTCATCCTCCAGCACCCCTGACCCCTCCTCCCTTCATCCTCAATCAGCCCTGACCCCTCATCCCTTCATCCTCCATCACCCCTGACCCTCTCTTCCCTTCATCCTCCAGCACCCTCATCCCTTCATCCTCCAGCACCCTCACCCCTTCATCCTCCAGCACCACTGACCCCTCATCCTCCAGCACCACTGACCCTCTCATTCTCCAGCACCCCTGACCATCTCATCCCTTCATCCTCCAGCCCCCTGACCCTCTCACCCCTTCATCCTCCAGCACCCCTAACCCCTAACCCCTCCTCCCTTCATCCTCAATTACCCCTGACCCTCTCATCCCTTCATCCTCCATCATCCTGACCCCTCATCCCTTCATCCTCAAGCACCCCTGACCCCTCATCCTCCATCATCCTGACCCCTCATCCGTTCATCCTCCAGCACCCTGACCCCTCATTCCTTCATCCTTCAGCACCCCTGACCCTCTCATCCCTTCATCCTCCAGCACCCTGACCCTCATCCCTTCATCCCCAGCACCCCTGACCCCTCATCCTTTCATCCTCCAGCATCCCTGACCCCCTCATCCCTTCATCCTCCAGCACCCTGACCCTCATCCCTTCATCCCCAGTGTAGGAGAGTAGGATCTGCTTCACAGGGGTACCCCCACTTTTTGCTGATACTTCACTGGTTATCGACATTAGTCTGGCTGGGGCCCTGCTATTCAGAACCCCAGCCTAGCTGTTTCCTCTTTAAAAGGGTCTCCATGTGCCTTAGGCACATCTCTGATTGGGATCTGGAGTGCCCTTGTAAGTCCCTAGTATATGGTATACTATGTACCAAGGGCATAGGTACCTCAGAGGCCTGCCAGGGGCTGCAGCATATATTATGCCACCCCTGGTAGGCCATCCAAACTGACACCACAGGTCTGCTACTGCAGCCTGGGTAAGGTGGTGCATGCACCCCTTGCTGTGGTATAGGTTACCTATATCACTAAATGCATACACACATATAAACCTATAAGTCACTCCTAAGGCAGGCCTTATCAATCCTGAAGGCAGAGTGCATGGTTCCTATGTGAGAGGGTGCCCCTGCATGAGCAGGGCCCCTCTGCAGCGTTCGGAGACCATCTCTGATGCTGTTTGTAGTGCAGCCTGACCATATACTCTTAAGCGCAGTATATCCTCGCGGTAAAATGCTAACTATGGAATGGCTGCACCGAAACATGTCGTGTTTGGTGTCAAACATCTTGGAATACTACCCCCCGCCAATTCTGGCGGCGGGGGTAGCATTCCACCCTTCTAGAGGGAAAGGCATGTTAACTCTGGCGAGTCCGGTAACTTCTTTCCAGAGCCCTGGCATCACAAAATGGATGCTGCTGCCACAGACACGAGTCTGGCCTCCTGCTGCTGGACGAAACTCCGGCAGGGGAGGCCTGGACAATAGGTTTCCTGTCCCAGGGAGGTGTGACCACCTCCCCAGACAGGACAATGTGTATTGGGGCTGGGCGGGAGCACTTTCGGGTGCTTTGAAGTCCTGCACTAGGGGCACATTTGGTGTCCCTGTGCATACCCCAGTTCAAACCGGATCAGGGGCTTGCAGCCCCTGCTTTGGCGCGAACTGGACAAAGGGAAAGGGGTGTAGCCACCCCTCTGCCCTGACCCACCCATAGGTGGGGCCACAGAGTAGTCCATCCCCTATTTTTGGAATAAAGGTAGGAACCCAGTCCTTAGGACTTTAGATTATACCTGGACGAAACTCTGAAACAGAATCCTGGACCTTCGACGCTCTACTCACGATTAGAGGACTGAAGAATCTCCCTTGGGGTCAAGGAGTGACTCCCCTGCTTGGCAGGCACCAAAGAAGCATCTGTCCGGTTCGCATCACTGAAGCTCCCGTCGGACGCCGAAGTCATCGCATCACCAGAGGTGGATTCTCAGACTTCCCCGAGGCTACCCTGAGTCCCCAGCAAAGCTGAGGCCCGTGGCTATCGTGGGTAACGTGAGACCGTGACCCCTGGACACCGAGCACACTTGCAAGTGCACCATCTTCTGGGTCTCCCAAGAAGTCGTGCTTTGGGCTCCGAGAAGCCCTAGCCTCCAGCACCACCTGCACTGAAGATCACTGGCCCCCACTCCACGAGTGTCCTGTAAGCCAGCTCCACGTGCGGCGTCACGAGGCTCCTTCGCGGTCGCTAGCCCGTTGGCTAGTAGCCCTTACCGAAGGCCAATCTTTTCTTTACTTGGCAGTCTGGTTGCTCCAGGCCTGCCCTCACTTACCCTTGCTGGGTGAGTTCCCCAGACCTTGCTGGTCTGCACCATCGACGATCTTCAGCTACATCGAGACTTGCCGTTGCCAAGGCTTGTTGGGTCCAATCTGGTCGCCGACACCGCAGCACTCGACAGACATCGTGTACCAGCCCGAATCCTGCTCCTGGTCGCCGACAACGCCTCCTGGACCTCGTGGCTGCAGAAACGAGACGACCGTCAACGCACCTGAAGCACTCGACATCGGTGGGCATCTGTCCATCGCCTCCCTGGTCACTGGCTAGTGACCCAGACTCTGTCCCCTCTGCTTTCAGGTTCTTCAGAACTCCGATCCACTCTTGGATCCACCCGGACACTTTTCTCCTGGTCGCCAGCAGCACTTTGCAGCAGATCGCCATAAGAACCGACGACGAAACCCGACCCCGAAAGGCACCTATGCACCCGGCTTCCCTGGGTGAGGTAACACGAGTACTCCGGTGCTCCCGTGGGTAGAGACTCTTCAAAGTCCTAGATCTCAAAGGGTTTTGTCCTGGTCCTCTTTAAAGTGTCCCTTTCCTCTATTTTCCCGATCCCGACTTTCTCCATAGAAGTTAACGGCGTATCGCGGTTGTGTATTTACACTGCACGCGTCTCCCGTGGGTCCCCTGTGCCACTACCTTGGGTGGTTCCTTGTGGTCCAAGCACTTCTAGAGGCTCTAGGCCTAGTGTCTAGTTCAGTCGTGGTTCGCATACCACTTTATTGGTATATGGTTTGAGTACGCCCCTCGGGCCCAAGCGTGTATTTGTGCTATTACTGTGATTTAAGATCTTATAACCTATGTACTTCGAACTCTAGCCTCATAAAGAGACTAGAGGGGTGTGTTTAGTAATAAATACATATATTTTGAATATATACCTGGTGTGGTGCTCTTTCATTTGGTCACTCAAGAGATTATAGACTGGTAAAACAAGCTGCTTTACATTCCTTCAAGACTTAGCCTGAAGGCTGCTCTCCACAGCTACCACTAGGATAGCTTTCAATAAGGTTGTCTTTAACCTACCTACCATAAGAGTCGATTTGGACTGGTGCAAGGTGCCCACTATAATTAGTGGACAGCATATGCCAGGCCAACTTCTCACACCCAGCACCCCGACCCCTCATCCTTTCATCCTCCAGCATTCCTGACCCCCTCATCCCTTCATCCTCCAGCACCCTGACCCTCATCCCTTCATCCCCAGCACCCCTGACCCCTCATCCTTTCATCCTCCAGCACCCTGACCCGTCATCACTTCATCCTACAGCACCCCTGACTCCTCATCCCTTCATCCTCAAGCACCACTGACCCCTGATCTCTTCATCCACCAGCACCACTGACCCCTCATCCCTTCATCCACCAGCACCACTGACCTCTCATCCCTTCATCCTCCAGCACCCTGACCCCTCATCTCTTCATCCACCAGCACCACTGACCCCTCATCTCTCCATCCACCAGCACCACTGACCCCTCATCCCTTCATCCACCAGTACCACTGACCCCTCATCCCTTCATCCTCCAGCACCCTGACCCCTTCGTCCTCAAGCACCCCTGACCCCTCATCTCTTCATCCTCCGGCACCACTTACCCCTCATCCCCCGGCACCCCTGACCCCTCATCCCTTCATTCGCCAGCACCATTGACGCCTCATTCCTTCATCCTCCAGCACCCTGACCCCTCATCCCTTCATCATCCAGCACAATGACCCCTCATCCCTTCGTCCTCCGGCACCACTGACCCCTCATCTCTTCATCCTCCAGCACCCCTGACCCTCTCATCCCTTCATCCTCAAGCACCCCTGACCCCTCATTTCTTCATCATCCAGCACCACTGACCCCTCATCCCTTCATCCTCCAGCACCACTGACCCCTCATCTCTTCTTCCTCCAGCACCCCTGACCCCTTATCCCTTCATCCTCAAGCACCCCTGACCCCTCATCCCTTCATCCCCAGCACCCTGACCCCTCATCCCTTCATCCTCCACCACCACTGACACCTCATCCCTTCATCCTCGAGCACCAGGACCCCTCATCCCTTCATCCTTGAGCACCCTGATCCCTCATCCCTTCATCCTCGAGCACCCTGACCCCTCATCCCTTCATCCTCCAGCACCCTGACCCCTCATCCCTTCATCCTCCAGCACCACTGACCCCTGACCCCTTCATCCTCGAGCACCCCTGACCCTCTCATCCCTTCATCCTCCAGCACCCATGACCCCTGACCCCTCATCCCTTCATCCTCCAGCACCACTGACCCCTCATCTCTTCTTCCTCCAGCACCCCTGACCCTCTCATCCTCCAGCACACCTGAGCCTCTCATCCCTTCATCCCCAGCACCCTGACCCCTCATCCCTTCATCCTCGAGCACCAGGACCCCTCATCCCTTCATCCTTGAGCACCCTGACCCCTCATCCCTTCATCCTCCAGCACCCTGACCCATCATCCCTTCATCCTCGAGCACCCCTGATCCCTCATCTCTTCACCCACCAGCACCTATGACCCTCTCATCCCTCCATCCTCCAGCACCACTGACCCCTCATCCCTTCATCCTCCAGCACCCTTGACCCTCTCATCCCTTCATCCTCCAGCACCCTTGACCCTCTCATCCCTTCATCCTCCAGCACCCCTGACCCCTCATGCCTTCATCCTCCAGTACCCTTGACCCTCTCATCCCTTCATCCTCCAGCACTCAGTCCCCTCTTCCCTCAGCCTCACTTCTTCATTCTCCACCTCCCTGAACCTCACCTCCCCCGGCCACCACCATCCACCCCACCCCTTCAACCTTCAGCCCCAGGTCACCACCCTCCACCCCATCCCTTCAACCTTCAGCCCCCGGCCACCACCCTCCAACCCTTCAAGCTTCAGCCCCAGGCACCACCCTCCTCCCATCCCTTCAGCCTCAGGCCACCACCCTCCCCTCCCACTCCTTCAACCTTCGGCCCCAGGCACCACCCTCCCCTCCCACCCCTTCAACCTTCAGCCCAGGCCACGACCCTCCCCTCCCCTCCCACCCCATCAAGCTTCAGCACCCCGACCACCACCCTCCACCCCACCCCTTCAACCTTCAGCCCCAGGCCGCCACCCTCCACCTCACCCCTTCAACCTTCAGCCTCAGGCCGCCACCCTCCCCTCCAACCCCTTCAATCTTAAGTCCCAGGCCACCACCCTCCCGTCCCACTCCTTCAAGATTCAGCCCCGGCCACCACCCTCCACCCCACCCCTTCAACCTTCAGCCCCAGGCCACCATCCTTTCCTCTCACCCCTGCCCATGCATTCCATTCTGTAGTCACCTGACCACCGGCACGCCTAATTAAGGCGCGTGGCACCTGCCTCTTCCTCCACAACCCCCTGCTTGTCACTCCTTCTACACTACCGTCTCCCAACCCTTAGCCATTCATCCTCCCCCTCTCCCATTCTGGGCGATTCACTCTACTGTTCTCCAAGCTGCACCCTCACCCTCCAGCTGCTGACCCCCTCCAGCATCCTTTGCCCACCGACCTTTGAACCACACTCTATGTCCGACCCCACCCCTCATCTTCTAGCGCCTAGACTCACAAGATTTCAACCTCTTGCATGCTGACCACACCAGTTCTTCATCCAGCCCTCAGAGAACTTTCCCATAATCGTGCAAGAAGCACCTGTCTCCCACCCCTCACCCCATCTTCAGCCCTTGGACTCTCCACACGTCATCGGGATCTCTCCGTTCATTTGCCAGCAGCCTTTCCCCCAACAGACCTCTGATCACCCAGGCAACTCCACCGTAGGTCGGTCTTTATCTTCTAGCGCCTAGACTCGGAGGCCTTCAACCTTCTAAGCTGACACCACCCCTTCTTCTTCCAACCTCGAGCCATTATACTCTCAACACGTCATTCAGATCTCTCAAGCCATTCACCAGCCCCCCACCACCAACCTGCTGAACCACAGACCACCTGACCCAGAACCCATCATTTACACATTCCAGTAATCCCAGCCCCTTCCGTCTCCACCCTCTGACCACCACAAACTCCACCGCCTTTCCGCATACACCCTTCTCCTGCCACCCCAAGACCGGTTAGTTCACTTCTCTCTCTACAGCTCCATAACACCGCTCCATACCCCCACTCTAAAACCTACCCCCATCATTGAGGAGTTGGACTAACAAGACCTCTCCCTGCCCCTCAGTCACCTCAAGCCGGATCCACGGACCCGCGTGACATCAACCAACCTCTGACTGCGTGAAGCCCCTTCCCTGCTCCAAGGGCAGCTTCAGTCTTCTGGAAGGGGGCTGGACGCAGGGGGGTGGGTCTCCTGCTGCCACAGTCGGAAGCAGGGATGGGGTTCTCCTCCTGCCACAGTCGGAAGCAGGGGTGGGGGTTCTCCTCCTGCCACAGTCGGAAGCAGGGATGGGGGTTCTCCTCCTGCCAAAGTCTCTCCGTCTTCTGGCCACTGGGACACTTAATGTGTCAGCAGGTCCGAGGAGTGTCTGCTAAGTTTCAGTTTCCTTTCTCCTCTCTTTCGTCTGCTCAGGGGAACTGTCACCAAGTGAAGCTGTCGTGGCAACTTCCAGCCCAACAAAGACAGAGCCAAGAACAGGTTTTCAATGCGGAAAGTCCATCCCGCCTGTGTTTATCCTTTAATGGATCCAGGGCACGAGTCGGGGGTCCACGCGGGTGGACGGCGTCCCCCCACTTATTTCACAGGGGGGACGCCGTCCACCCTGCCAAGAAGTTGGGCCCCACTGATAAAGATGCTGAATTCGTCCCGGTGTAATTTCCAAACACCGGGACACATTCAGCAGCGCCTGCACGTTGTTATCTGCTTTCGATCGGCAACAACGTGCAGGCGGGGACGGGGGCTCTCTTATTTCTAACTCCTGCTGGTTCTTAACAAAGGCCGAATCTGAGGGGTGATCAGGCCTCCTTTTGTTGGTGTCTCCTGGCTGGCAGCAGTCAGGAGCCTCACACCTGATGCAAATGCAGCAGAGGAGAAACAAAGGCTCACACCTTGTTAGCACTTCACACATACTGAAGAGAGGCAGCTTTTTACTTTGTTCAGGCTCTGTTTAGGAGATATGCATGCCTGTAAGAACTGCAGATGTGTTGGTCTTTCCCAGTATTTGCACAAAATAAATAGCATTTATATAGAGCTTACTACCCCTGAGGAGGCATTGTAATAATTTAAATATCACTATTTTTTCTTTTAAAGCACTATGGCTAGAAGAAGCTTTACGCTGACAAAAGGCAACATTGTTTTATGTGTATATGTGTAGCGTACAAAAGTGTGAATCTGCTGCCTAATTCAGGAGAAGTATACTCGAAATGTGCTCCAATGTACTCATGATACACCTGCTAAATATGTATGTGATGGCTTAAGATCTGATGTCACTTTTTGTGATGCCACTTCCTGTGATGTCACGCGCCGTGATGTCACGCGGCGTGATGTCAATTGCTTACTGATTAACTAGGTTAGTCCCCCCACTTCTTTTTTTAGGACTTGTGCCCTGAATGGATCCCTCGGAAATGTAGGACATTATATGACCTTTTGAAGAGCTTTCCTTCAGCACCTTCTGACCCCGGCCTGCTCTGTGAACGAGGGCCTGGTTTACATTTCCTGGCAATCCCACGGACAACATGCGCTTAAAGAACCTTCAGAGACTTGACCCTACATCCACACCTGGCTACACCTCAAAAACGGAAGTTCTTTAAAGGGTGTCTGTCTGTGGGTGTATGTGTGTGCACGTGCGTGTGTGAGAGCATGTGTGTGTGTGTGAAGGTGTGTGTGAGAGAGCATGTGTGTGTGTGTGTGTATGTGTGAAGGTATATATGTGTGTGGGGTCGTGTGTGTGTATATCTGAGAGCATGTGTGTGCCTGACAGCATGTGTGTGTGTGAGAGAGCATGTGTGTATGTGTGAAGGTACATGTGTGTGTGAGAGAGAGACAGCATGTGTATGTGTGTGTGTATGTGTGAAGGTACATGTGTGTGCGTGCGTGTGTGTGTCTGTGCGCGTTGCATTCTTAACCTGCAGAACTAAGCAGATGGGGCCAGAGTCAAGGCACTGATTGTGAGATCTTTCTGCTGCTTCCAACCCCATCATCCCTGGCTTTCTGAAATCCAGTCCAGGGGCATAGTGCCAATATCGGCAACACTCACCAGTCCTCCCACAGCAACATACATACATAATAAATAAGCAGACAAGACAAACTTTTGGTGGGAAAATTGCTGCAGGTTTATTAGCATACCAAATATGCCAACATGGTGGGTTATCTTACAGGCGATCCAAAGGCAAGCCGCCCCTAGCGGCCTACCACCTGATGGGCCAACTTGCATCGTGGCCTTAGCCAATCGGTGTTTAGCGGTTGTGGTGAGGGGATAGCCCCACCCACTTCCGGTGAACCATCGGTCCACCCTATTACTCACGCCCCCCCCTACGAGGGGCGGAGCGTTCAAGCGACCCCCGGTAGTACAGGTTTCCAAACGCCCGTAGGACAGACGGGGCGCCGTCGCACCCCAGGGTCCACCGCACAGACTTCCTGGGGATATTAGGCCTCAGCACCCTTTGTGCTCCTGAAGAGGGTACCCCTGAGTACCTTTCCGCCTCCGGATCGCCCTGTAACTCCGCCTGCAACACAAATAAAGAGGATTAGAAGAACCTTCCCCCCACCCTGGATACGCCGGGTAAGCGGTAGGGAGGAAAACGGCGTCAGGGTGAGGGTCAAAGAGGCCGCCAGGTGGGCGGGGAGGCATATATACCTCTCCCCTTCCCCACCTCGGCCGGATGTGACACGCAGGACCCCGAGGGGTCACCGGACACTAGACTGTCCAGTGTGCCATCTTGTGGCACTAAAGGGGCCGCCCTCTTATGAGGGTCCCCTGCGGGGACGAGTCGGTCAGCCCGCATAGTGCCAATATCGGCAACACTCACCAGTCCTCCCACAGCAACATACATACATAATAAATAAGCAGACAAGACAAACTTTTGGTGGGAAAATTGCTGCAGGTTTATTAGCATACCAAATATGCCAACATGGTGGGTTATCTTACAGGCGATCCAAAGGCAAGCCGCCCCTAGCGGCCTACCACCTGATGGGCCAACTTGCATCGTGGCCTTAGCCAATCGGTGTTCAGCGGTTGTGGTGAGGGGATAGCCCCACCCACTTCCGGTGAACCATCGGTCCACCCTATTACTCACGCCCCCTACGAGGGGCGGAGCTGCTCAAGCGACCCCCGGTTGTACAGGTTTCCAACCGCCCGTAGGACAGACGGGGCGCCCGTCGCACCCCAGGGTCCACCGCACAGACTTCCTAGGGGATATTAGGCCTCAGCACCTTTGTGCTCCTGAAGAGGGTACCCCTGAGTACCTTTCCGCCTCCGGATCGCCCTGTAACTCCGCCACAGCCCTGGGTGTGGCGACCGCCGCAGCCAGGGCCCCCACCAAGGCCGGCATTCCTACCTACATCCTGCTATCTCAAGGGCCTCGCCAAGACCCAGCAAGAGCAGGTCCATGCCTATTCTGGACAGATGTAGCCCATCGTCCTCGAACACCCTGTGGATTTGGCGTGTCGCAACCCCTGTCTGTTGAAGCCAAATACCCTCTGTTCATTGAATTTACGCATAGCGCGGAAGACCCTCCTGCGCGCAGGCTCCATCGCCTCCCCCGACTGAGCTCCATGCCACGGGAGCCCGGGGGTAAATTCAGACCACTAAAGTTCACCTGTCCCCAACTGGTTGCTACTTTGCACACTGTGGTCTTCTTCTAGGGTGCATTACTTCGCCACATTGACCAGACAGTTTCCCAGTTCTTTTCGATTGCTACCTGGCGAACATGGTAATGGTGTCAAAACAGGCGTGAGGGAATATGTGTATGGTGCCCGTTAGACACTGCACCCTTTCGTGGAGTGACAACTTACTCCGCCCACCCTGCCTGCTGAACCCTCAACCGGTCACAGATGCCCAGTCCCTGCTATCCACCTGTGACCCTTGATACTTACACCAGTAGTGGTGTCGGACTACGAGATTCTGTGTCACATGTTTCGCTGCAGTACCTTTGGAGGATCCGCTGGGGCCCTTCTGCATCCCTGCAAATGCCTTGTCACGAACTACAGCCCTTTAAAGCCCTTGCCCGTCCCTCAAAGACACCTGACAGCAAGATGCCCCCCGCAGCTTTGGTGATAGTTTTTTAGGGCCCAGTGCACCCCGGACTGTGTTTCCAACAATTGTCCTCCCTAGAGGCTCCAGTTAGTGTGAGTGGCTATCACTGTCCTGGCAAGGCATGCCCATGGCCTGTCCTCCCCCTTTAGTGACTATCCTGCCCTGGATATGTGACAATAAGCACGGGTGTTCTCGTGTACCTGACGTATACAGGGGGGAACAACATGTATGAATTATGAATACCTGCCCTTCCTTGCGCAGTGGGAACCCAAATCAGTCCTTCTTCAATCATTGTAGCCAAATTGTGATCAGACCCCATATTCCCCGCAGCTTATTGCACCGCAACCTACTAGTTCGATGGCAATTTCCGAAAATGCCTGGCTGCCCTGGCTACAGGGTGGGTGTTTTTTTCTCACATGAGCAACTGGTGGCATGCCCATGCATACAGAGTGCACCTGCTCTGCTGCATTGACCAGACATTTGCGCGGGCAATTCTGTAGTTGAATTGAGTCGAACAAATGACTGATGTCTCTCTGGTTTGTGTGACTGACTGTCTATCGTGCATCTTCCACTGTGTGCCCTGCTATGGTTAGTGTGTGAAGCCAACACCAGTGCCAGACTACTATGCCCCATCTCCGTGATACTTTATCAGCTCAAGTATTGTCATGAAATTAATTAAACGCCTTCGAGGGTGAGGGCTTAAGGAGTGCCTGTTCTCTTGAGAGAGAATGATGCACATTTGGACTGGTAGCCATGAGGTTGCACACGCCTGCATATACTATGTTCAGGACAGGCAAACCTTCCCAAAGTCCCCTGTATTCTTGCCTGGCATTCTTTTATGCCCAACTATACAAAGCGATCATGCTCTACCTGGTCATAACGACCCCAAGAGACCTCCATCCTCCAATCCCTTTACAATTCAGATTCTGACTGTAATTGGAAATAGTTCACCCCATGGTATCTTGGCGCTGCATAACATGTTTATTGTTACTCAACTCAATGGTACTCGTTTTGCCGACCTCAGAAGGATGAAATGCTAGGTGGACCTACCGGGCTCTGAACCTGTGACCAAGAGGTCGAGCACAAACCCCTCACATTTCTGCCGCTCCACGGCCTGTGAAATTGTATCCCAGGGCAGACTTCTGGCACCTGGACCCTTACTTGGACATGCCCGAGCTAGAAACACAAATCTAGAAAGCCTGCCAAACGGCTGACCACCTCCAACACCAGAGTGTCACGCCGCCACTCCATAGCCGGGAACTAAACCAGGTATAGCTGTATCGGGAGACCCATTTCTTGGCGCCTGCCTGCCACAAATTTCACGGTGTATCCTAGTCTGAACTGCTTTGGATTTGACCTCACCTAGCCAACTCCCTTGGCATGCCATCCCTTTAGCACAACGTTACAGCTATCGGCATATCACTTAAATCGTCTCCATCATGCGTGTAGGAGAGTAGGATCTGCTTCACATGGGTACCCCCACTTTTTGCTGATGCTTCACTGTTTTTCGACATTAGTCTGGCTGGGGCCCTGCTAATCAGAACCCCAGCCTAGCTGCTTCCTCTCTAAATGGTTTCCATGTGCCTTAGGCACATCACTGATTGGGATCTGGAGTGCCCTTATAAGTCCCTAGTATATGGTATACTATGTACCAAGGGCATAGGTACCTCAGAGGCCTGCCAGGGGCTGCAGCATGTATTATGCCACCCCTGGAAGGCCATCCAAACTGACACCACAGGTCTGCTACTGCAGCCTGGGTAAGGGGGTGCATGCACCCCTTACTGTGATATAGGTTACCTATATCACTAAATACATACACACATATAAACCTATAAGTCACTCCTAAGGCAGGCCTTATCAATCCTAAAGGCAGAGTGCATGGTTCCTATGTGAGAGGGTGCCCCTGCATGAGCAGGGCCCCTCTGCAGCGTTCGGAGACCTTCTCTGATGCTGTTTGTAGTGCAGCCTGACCATATACTCTTAAGCGCTGTAGGAGAGTAGGATCTGCCTCTTATGTTGCCCCCACTTTTTTTCTGATGTTAGCACTGGTTTCTGGCTATAGTCTGGCTGGGTCCCTGCCAATCAGGGCCCCAGCCTCTCTGTTCTCTCTAAACGACATGGAGTGCACTCTAGGTGCACTAGTGATTGGATACTGTGGTGCCTTATGAGTCCCTAGTATATGGTACCTTAGGTGCCAAGGGCATAGGTACTTCACAGGCCTACCAGGGGCTGCAGCATGTATTATGCCACCCCTGGGAAGCAGACTAAATCTGACACCACAGGCCTGCTACTGCAGCCTGGGTGAGGTGGTGCTAGCACTCCTCACTGAGATATAGGTTTCCTATATCTCTCCTGCACACACATATAAACCTATCAGTCACCCCTAAGGCAGGCCCTATCAATCCTGAGGGCAGGGTGCTTGGCTTCTATGTGAGGGGGTGCCTCTGCCTGAGCAGGGCCCCTCTGCAGCTCTCAGAGTCTATTCTCTGGTGCTGTTTGTGGATGCGGTTAAACCATATACTATTAAGTGCATTATATCCTCGCGGTAAATGCTAACTTTGGAATGGCTGCATCAAAACATGTCGTGTTTGGTGTCAAACATCTTGGAATACTACCCCCCGCCAATCTTGGCGGCGGGGTAGCATTCCACCCTTCTAGAGGGATAAGACATGTACCTGCTGTGGAAACGCGGTAGAATCCTAAAGAGCCCTGGCATCACAAAATGGATGCCACCAGTCACAGACACTGGGCTGCCCTCCTGCTGATGACCGAAACTCACAGTGGAGGAAGCCCAACAATAGGCATCCTGTCACAGGGAGGTGTAACCACCTCCCAGACAGGGTTTAGTGTATTGGGGCTGGGTGGGTGCACTCTTAGAGTGCTTTGAAGTCCTGCACTGGGGAGCAGAAGGCTCCTCTGTGCATACGCCAGTTCAAACCAGCTCAGGGGCTACCTGCCCCTGCTCTGGCGTGAAACTGGACAAAGGGAAGTGGGTGTAGCCACCCCTCCCTTGACCCTCCCATAGGTGGGGTCATAGAGCTAGTCCATCCCCTCTTTTAGTATAAGAGGGGGAACCTTGCCATTGCAAAGCAGATAACCCCTGGACGACGCTCTACAGAAGAATCCTGGCCCTTCGACGTTCCACTACCTTTGGAAGACAGAAGAATCTCCCTTGGAGTCAAGGAGTGACTCCCTGCTTGGCAGGCACCAAAACGACAACAACGGTCGCAAACTACGCCGCTCCCGCCAGAGTCCGAAGTCCCTGCAGCCCAAGAAGTAGATTTCCTGACCTCTCCCAGGCCATCGTGAGTCCCCAGTGAAGCTGAGGCAAGTGGACCCCACGAGTAACGAGGAACCGCGACCCCTGGGTACCGTGCACTATTGTCGAGTGCAACCCCTTCACAACGTTCTACGAACTTGTGCTTTGGACCACGTGTGGTCCCGACCTCCAGCAGGAATCCCTCCGAAGATCAGAGGCCTACACCGTCCCGAGTGACCGTGGGCCCCTGTTGAGTGATTCCGCCCGAGGTGTCTTCGCGATCCCTTGCCCGCAGGCTTGTGGGTCCCCAGAAGACTTCCTAAAGAAACCAAAGGGCTCCCCTAGTTGCTCCAGGCCTGCCCTGACTTACCCTCGCTGGGTGAGTCCCTCAGACCTTGCTGGTCTGTGCCATCGACTTTTCTTCATCTCCCCGAGACTTGCTGCTGCCAAGGCTTGTTGGCTCCTATCGAGTTGCCGACACCGCAGTCAGCTGCAGACGCCGAGGACACACCGAATCCAGCTCCTGGTCGTCGTCGACACCTCCTGGACCACGTGGCTGAAGAGTCAAGGCACCCGCAACCGACCTGAATCAACCGACGACGGTGGGCATCCATCTTCCTTGCCCCGGGTCACTGCCAAGTGACTTTGAACACTGTCCCCTCTGCTTTCAGGTCATCCTTCTTCAGAATCCAGGCTTGGATTCCACCGGACACTTCTTCAGCTCCCGCAAGCAGCAAATCTTCTTTGGTCGCCATTGAAAACGACGCCGCGACCCGACACCAAAGGACACCTATGCACCCGGCTTCCTGGGTGAGGTAACTCCAGCACTACGGTGCTCCTGTGGGTGTGGGCCCTAGAACTACTTACCCTGTAAGTGACTTGCTTGTAGGTTCTCCCGAAGTATCCTAAAACTCTTTATTTCCAACCGCGACTTGCCCCATTGAAGTTAACGGCGATCCGCGCCTGTGTATCCACACTGCACGCGTCCCCCGTGGGTCCTTTACTTACCTGCCTTGGGTGGTTTCGTGAGGCCCCTGCACTTCTGAAGGCCCTAGGCCTTGTCTCCCTGCAAGTCGTTGTCTCTAAGTCTCTTACTTAGTATATGGTCTGGTACGCCCCTAGGGCCCCAGCCATATTTTGTGCTTAACTTATTGTGAAACGTTGATTTGTGCATATGTTTGTCTTCTAATCTCATAAAGAGATTAGTAGAGAGTTATTTAGAAATAAATACATATATATTTGATATATATACCTGTGTGGTGTCTTTTCATTTGGTGATTCAAGAGATTATATGGTAAAACAAGCTGCTTTACATTCCTCCGAGACTTAGCCTGAAGGCTGCTCTCCACAGCTACCACTAGGATAGCTTTCTTTAAAAGGTTGTCTTAAACCTATCTACCATAAGAGTCGATTTGCCCTGGTGCAAGGTGTCCACTTTAATTAGTGAACAGCATATACCAGGCCAACTTCTCACATTGGTGGGCAGCGTGTGGGATTCCAGCTTGCCATTGTTTTACCAGAAAATCTCTATTTGAATTACTAACTGAAAACCATTATAGGTACTCAAGGTACATATAAAGTCAAGCTTAGTATCAATAAGTTCTACTGAACTTAGAGCTGTGTGCCAAGGGATAGCACACCCTTTCCACAGCACAAGCTAGGATCAGTAGGCCACAAACTTGTGTAGGTAGTACAACACTGCACAACACTAGAATGTCCTTAAAGGGTGGACCCAGTGGATCCACTCAGCCCCAGTATAAGGACATGGCTTTCTCAGACTTGAGAGCCATGTGTGTCGACAGACACCTGAGGCTAGGACAGAGTCCCTCAACACTACACCTGATAGATCTGCTGACAGCAGATGACCTTAGATTGGCTCTAGGAGCTAAAGGGTTTGAATCAGTGGGTGGGTCAGTCATAGTATCTGGGTCAGATGATGAAAATCAGAATGACCAAGACTCTGTGATTGAAGGGCCAGGCTCCAAGGGGCCTGAAAAGGACAGAGGAATTCTCCCTAAGAGAACTGACAGAGAGGAGGAGAGGCACAGATCCCCTTCCAGGAATCTGACCACTCTTATCACTCTGGCAGAGAATTTGTCCAGCAGAGGAGCTCATACTTTTCCTTAAGAGAGACCTCCTCTGAGAGAAGGTGCAAACTGCTCCAGTATGAGGAAGCCAGAGTGGCCCTCAGAACCAAGCAGTTGGCACTGGATAGGGAAGCCCTGGAGATCCAGAGAGCTTCTAGAAAAGAGGGGTTAGAACCCCTGGTGGCAGCAACAGTGTCCCTAGAGGCAGAGAATATATTCCTGACCATAGGAACCTGAGCAAGGTTGTTCCTCCCTACCAGAGTGGGGATGATATCCACAAGTGGATAACTGCTATGGAGAGGGCCTGTAGAGTACAGCAGGTCCCCCAAAAGCAGTGGGCAGCAATCTTGTGGCTCTCCTTTTCAGATAAAGGAAGAGACAAGCTCCTCACTGTTAGAGAGGAGGATGCTGATGATTATGAGGTCCTGAAGAGTGCACTGATAGATGGGTTTGGCTTAACCACTGAGCAGTACAGGTTGAAGTTCAGAGATACCCAGAAGGCACAGACTCAGGACTGGACTGACTTTGTTGATTGTGCAACCAAGGCTCTAGAGGGTTGGCTGGTTGGCAGTAGGGTTACTGATTTCAAGGGATTGTATAATCTGATGATGAGAGAACAGATCCTAAATAATTGCCAGAACCAGTTGTTGCATCAGTACCTGGTGGACTCTGATCTGACCTCTCCCCAAGAATTGGGAAAGAAGGCAGACAAATGGGTCAGAACCAGGGTGAGGCAGAAAACCCAGAACCAAGGGGGTGACACTAAGAAGCAAGATCCTAAAGGCTCTGAGAAAGGTGGGGATAAGTCAAAAGACCAGAAGTCTTCACAAGGGCCCCAAAATCTGCATCTGGTGGGGAGTCACAGTCCAACAAGGGAAAAGGCCAAAAGAAGCCCTGGTGCAAATTCTGTAAACAGAAAGGGCACTGGACTTCTGATTGTACCAAGTCCAAAGACCAAACCACCACCACTCCTGCCCCTAAGGCAACTGTGCCCCCTAGCTCAGCTACTGGTGGAGGTGGTACGCAGAATAAGGGTGTAGTAGGGTTGACCCTGGGTTCTGAAGTGGATTCTGACCTAGTCAGAGTGACCACTCAGGCAATGCTGATTTGTGATGGAAACATTGATATGTCCTTCCTAGTAAGCCCCAGTAATCTGGGCAAGTACAAACAGCAGCCTTTGATAAATGGCAAACAGGCTTTGGCATTTAGGGACACAGGTGCTAGTGTCACCATGGTGGCAGAGGACCTAGTGGACCCTGGACAGATCATCCTGGGTGAAATGTACCAGGTGACCAATGCAAGCAATGTCCAGACCAACCATAGTCTGGCAGTTGTGAATTTCTCCTGGGGAGGGGTAACTGGCCTCAAGAAGGTTGTAGTCAGTGCAGACCTCCCTGTAGAATGTCTATTGGGCAATGATCTAGAGACTTCAGCCTGGTCTGAAGTAGAGTTATGGACTCATGCTGAGATGTTGGGCATCCCTGCAGAGGTATTTGCTGTGACCAGGTCACAAGCAAGAATGCATGACACTGAACCAGCTCTGGATCCTGGAACAATGGACCAGATGCTTCCCAAGAGGAGGAGCAGTAGGGTTAAGGCAGTGCCTTCCCCTCTGTCTCAGATCAAGGATTCACTTCCAGAGGGAGGTGAAGCAGAACCTGAAGAAGGAACTGCCCCAGAGGGACTTGAACCTGACCAGGTTGAGTTCTTGGGGGCAGGGGGCCCTTCTAGGAAGATCTGAGTAAGGAGCAACAGTGCTGCCCTCTCTTGAACCCCTCAGACAGCAGGCTGCTGCTGAGGCTGCTGGGAGTGCTAGTGGGTCCCATAAAGTTTATTGGGATGAGGGACTCCTATATTCTGAGGGTAGAGACCCAGCCCCTGGAGCCACCAGGAGGTTGGTAATACCTCAGAAGTTTAGGGGTTCCTCTTGACCTTAGCACATGATATCCCTTTGGCAGGACACTTGGGCCAAAACAAGACCTGGGACAGGCTTGTTCCACATTTTCATTGGCCACATATGTCAGAGGACACCAAGGAGTTTTGTCGCTCCTGTGTCACTTGCCAAGCCAGTGGTAAGGCAGGTGGCACAACAAAGGCCCCCTGATACCACTACCTGTGGTGGGGGTACCCTTGAAAGGGTAGGGATTGACATTGTTGGTCCCCTTGACCTCAAACTGCATCTGGGCACAGATTTATCCTGGTGGTAGTGGATCATGCCACCAGGTACCCAGAGGCAATTCCTCTGAGGACCACCACAGCCCCTGTGGTGGCAAGAGCCCTCATTGGAGTTTTCTCCAGAGTGGGTTTCCAAAGGAGGTCATCTCTGACAGAGGTACCAACTTCATGTCAGGATATCTGAAAGCAATGTGGAAGGAGTGTGGTGTAACTTATAAGTTCACCACTCCCTATCACCCACAATGCAATGGTTTAGTTGAACGCTTCAACAAAACCTTGAAAGGAATGATTAAGGGACTCCCAGAGAAGCTTAGGCGGAAATGGGACCTTCTTCTTCCTTGCCTTTTGTTTGCATACAGAGAGGTCCCACAGAAGGGGGTTGGTTACAGCCCATTTGAGCTTCTGTTTGGGCATCCTGTGAGAGGTCCACTATGTTTGGTAAAAGAGGGCTGGGAGTTACCTCTCAAGCCCCCCAAACAAGATGTGATGGACTATGTACTTGGTCTCCGCTCCCGGATGGCAGAGTACATGAAAAGGCAACCAAAAACCTGGAGGCCAGCCAAGAATTGCAAAAAGCTTGGCATGACCAAAAGGCTGTGCTGACTGTATACCAGCCAGGACAGAAAGTGTGGGTGTTGGAGCCTGTGGCCCCAGCAGCCCTCCAGGACAAATGGAGTGGCCCCCATACAATAGTTGAACAGAAGGGAGAAGTCACCTATCTGGTGAATCTTGAACTCCCAGAAGCCCCCTAAGGGTGCTTCATGTCAACAGATTAAAGCCATATGTTGACAGGGCTGACATGGGCTTGCTCATGGCAACTGATGAGGACCAGGAGGAGGAGAGTGACCCTCTCCCTGACCTGCTCTCTCAGAACCCTGATGATGGGTCAGTAGATGGTGTTGCTTTGGCAAGCAGCCTCACTGACCATCAGCAAACTGAGTGCAGACAAGTTCTGCAACAGTTTAGACATATGTTTAGCCTGACCCCTAGTCAGACTACCTGGTGCACCCATGAGGTGGACACTGGAGACAGTCTGCCTGTCAAGAATAAAATCTACAGGCAACCTGACCATGTCACGGACTGTATCAGGACTGAAGTCCAGAAAATGTTGGAGTTAGGCGTGATTGAGCCTTCAGATAGCCCTTGGGCTAGCCCAGTAGTCCTGGTACCCAAGCCTCATACCCAGGGTGGTAAGAAAGAAATGAGGTTTTGTGTAGACTACAGAGGCCTCAATGCAGTCACTAGGACTGATGCCTATCCCATACCAAGGGCAGATGAGCTGATTGATACTTTGGCCTCAGCCAAGTATCTAAGCACATTTGACCTAACAGCTGGCTACTGGCAAATCAGATT
Source organism: Calotriton arnoldi (assembly GCA_963921515.1). Taxonomy (NCBI): domain Eukaryota; kingdom Metazoa; phylum Chordata; class Amphibia; order Caudata; family Salamandridae; genus Calotriton; species Calotriton arnoldi. Next base: position 2,670,952 of record CAWUFW010001626.1, on the reverse strand, counting down.
AGCTGATGATGCAAAAGCCAAAACAGCATTTTCGACTCCTGGTGGGCACTACCACTTTGTGGTGATGCCCTTTGGATTGAAAAATGCACCTGCCACTTTTCAGAGGTTGGTGAATAAAGTTCTGGCAGGGATGGAAACTTATTGCTCAGCTTATCTAGATGATATTGCTGTCTTTAGTTCCTCCTGGCAGGATCACCTGGTCCACCTCAGAAATGTTTTGGAGGCCCTGCAGAAAGCAGGCCTCACTATCAAGGCCACCAAGTGCCAGATAGGGCAGAGTCAGGTTGTGTACCTGGGCCACCTTGTAGGTGGAGGCCAGGTTCAGCCTTTACAGAGCAAAATCCAAACCATAATGGAATGGATTGCTCCTACCACCCAGACACAGGTGAGAGCCTTCTTAGGCCTGACTGGGTACTATAGGAGGTTTGTCAAGGGATATGGATCTATAGTGACCCCTTGAATGATCTGACCTCAAAGAGAATGCCAAAAAGGTTCAGTGGACAGCTAGCTGTCAAAAGGCATTTGAAGACCTAAAGCAGGCCATGTGCACTGCCCCCATCTTACAGAGTCCAGACTACACCAAAAAGTTCATTGTCCAAACAGATGCTTCTGAGCTGGGTGTGGGAGCTGTACTGTCTCAACTGAATGATGAAGGTCAAGACCAGCCAGTAGCTTTTATTAGCAGAAGGCTGACCCCTAGAGAGAAACGTTGGTCAGCTATAGAGAGGGAGGCCTTTGCTGTGGTATGGGCCCTGAAGAAGCTGAGGCCATACTTGTTTGGTACTCACTTCATAGTTCAGACTGACCACAAGCCCCTCCTATGGCTAAAGCAGATGAAAGGTGAAAACCCAAAACTTTTGAGGTGGTCCATTTCCCTACAGGGGATGGACTATACAGTGGAACATAGGCCTGGGACCCAACATGCCAATGCAGATGGACTCTCAAGGTATTTCCACTTTGAACACGAAGACTCAACTGGTCAAGGTTAGTTTAGTGTCCCTACGTTTGGGGGTTGTGTAGGAGAGTAGGATCTGCCTCTTATGTTGCCCCCACTTTTTTTCTGATGTTAGCACTGGTTTCTGGCTATAGTCTGGCTGGGTCCCTGCCAATCAGGGCCCCAGCCTCTCTGTTCTCTCTAAACGACATGGAGTGCACTCTAGGTGCACTAGTGATTGGATACTGTGGTGCCTTATGAGTCCCTAGTATATGGTACCTTAGGTGCCAAGGGCATAGGTACTTCACAGGCCTACCAGGGGCTGCAGCATGTGTTATGCCACCCCTGGGAAGCAGTCTAAATCTGACACCACAGGCCTGCTACTGCAGCCTGGGTGAGGTGGTGCTAGCACCCTCACTGAGATATAGGTTTCCTATATCTCTCCTGCACACACATATAAACCTATCAGTCACCCCTAAGGCAGGCCCTATCAATCCTGAGGGCAGGGTGCTTGGCTTTATGTGAGGGGGTGCCTCTGCCTGAGCAGGGCCCCTCTGCAGCTCTCAGAGTCTATTCTCTGGTGCTGTTTGTGGATGCGGTTAAACCATATACTATTAAGTGCATTATATCCTCGCGGTAAATGCTAACTTTGGAATGGCTGCATCAAAACATGTCGTGTTTGGTGTCAAACATCTTGGAATACTACCCCCGCCAATCTTGGCGGCGGGGTAGCATTCCACCCTTCTAGAGGGATAAGACATGTACCTGCTGTGGAAACGCGGTAGAATCCTAAAGAGCCCTGGCATCACAAAATGGATGCCACCAGTCACAGACACTGGGCTGCCCTCCTGCTGATGACCGAAACTCACAGTGGAGGAAGCCCAACAATAGGCATCCTGTCACAGGGAGGTGTAACCACCTCCCAGACAGGGTTTAGTGTATTGGGGCTGGGTGGGTGCACTCTTAGAGTGCTTTGAAGTCCTGCACTGGGGGAGCAGAAGGCTCCTCTGTGCATATGCCAGTTCAAACCAGCTCAGGGGCTACCTGCCCCTGCTCTGGCGTGAAACTGGACAAAGGGAAGTGGGTGTAGCCACCCCTCCCTTGACCCTCCCATAGGTGGGGTCATAGAGCTAGTCCATCCCCTCTTTTAGTATAAGAGGGGGAACCTTGCCATTGCAAAGCAGATAACCCCTGGACGACGCTCTACAGAAGAATCCTGGCCCTTCGACGTTCCACTACCTTTGGAAGACAGAAGAATCTCCCTTGGAGTCAAGGAGTGACTCCCTGCTTGGCAGGCACCAAAAACGACAACGACGGTCGCAAACTACGCCGCTCCCGCCGGAGTCCGAAGTCCCTGCAGCCCAAGAAGTAGATTTCCTGACCTCTCCCAGGCCATCGTGAGTCCCCAGCGACGCTGAGGCAAGTGGACCCCACGAGTAACGAGGAACCGCGACCCCTGGGTACCGTGCACTATTGTCGAGTGCAACCCCTTCACAATGTTCTACGAACTTGTGCTTTGGACCACGTGTGGTCCCGACCTCCAGCAGGAATCCCTCCGAAGATCAGAGGCCTACACCATCCCGAGTGACCGTGGGCCCCTGTTGACTGATTCTGCCCGAGGTGTCTTCGCGATCCCTTGCCCGCCGGCTTGTGGGTCCCCAGAAGACTTCCTAAAGAAACCAAAGGGCTCCCTGGTTGCTCCAGGCCTGCCCTGACTTACCCTCGCTGGGTGAGTCCTCAGACCTTGCTGGTCTGTGCCATCGACTTTTCTTCATCTCCCCGAGACTTGCTGCTGCCAAGGCTTGTTGGCTCCTATCGAGTTGCCGACACCGCAGTCAGCTGCAGACGTCGAGGGACCCACCGAATCCAGCTCCTGGTCGTCGTCGACACCTCCTGGACCACGTGGCTGAAGAGTCAAGGCACCCGCAACCGACCTGAATCAACCGACGACGGTGGGCATCCATCTTCCTTGCCCCGGGTCACTGCCAAGTGACTTTGAACACTGTCCCCTCTGCTTTCAGGTCATCCTTCTTCAGAATCCAGGCTTGGATTCCACCGGACACTTCTTCAGCTCCCGCAAGCAGCAAGTCTTCTTTGGTCGCCATTGAAAACGACGCCGCGACCCGACACCAAAGGACACCTATGCACCCGGCTTCCCTGGGTGAGGTAACTCCAGCACTACGGTGCTCCTGTGGGTGTGGGCCCTAGAACTACTTACCCTGTAAGTGACTTGCTTGTAGGTTCTCCCGAAGTATCCTAAAACTCTTTATTTCCAACCGCGACTTGCCCCATTGAAGTTAACGGCGATCCGCGCCTGTGTATCCACACTGCACGCGTCCCCGTGGGTCCTTTACTTACCTGCCTTGGGTGGTTTCGTGAGGCCCCTGCACTTCTGAAGGCCCTAGGCCTTGTCTCCCTGCAAGTCGTTGTCTCTAAGTCTCTTACTTAGTATATGGTCTGGTACGCCCCTAGGGCCCCAGCCATATTTTGTGCTTAACTTATTGTGAAACGTTGATTTGTGCATATGTTTGTCTTCTAATCTCATAAAGAGATTAGTAGAGAGTTATTTAGAAATAAATACATATATATTTGATATATATACCTGTGTGGTGTCTTTTCATTTGGTGATTCAAGAGATTATATGGTAAAACAAGCTGCTTTACATTCCTCCGAGACTTAGCCTGAAGGCTGCTCTCCACAGCTACCACTAGGATAGCTTTCTTTAAAAGGTTGTCTTAAACCTATCTACCATAAGAGTCGATTTGCCCTGGTGCAAGGTGTCCACTTTAATTAGTGAACAGCATATACCAGGCCAACTCTCACAAGCGCATTATAACCTCGCGGTAAAATGCTAACTTTGGAATGGCTGCACCTAAACATGTCGTGTTTGGTGTCAAACATCTTGGAATACTACCCCCCCCCCCGCCAATCCTGGCGGCGGGGTAGCATTCCACCCTTCTAGAGGGAAAGACATGTTAACTCTGACTAGTCCGGTAACTTCTTTCCTGAGCCCTGGCATCACAAAATGGATGCTGCTGCCACAGACACGAGTCTGGCCTCCTGCTGCTGGACGAAACTCCGGCAGGGGAGGCCTGGACAATAGGTTTCCTGTCCCAGGAGGTGTGACCACCTCCCCAGACAGGATAATGTGTATTGGGGCTGGGCGGGAGCACTTTCGGGTGCTTTGAAGTCCTGCACTGGGGGCACATTTGGTGTCCCTGTGCATACCCCAGTTCAAACCGGATCAGGGGCTTGCAGCCCCTGCTTTGGCGCGAACTGGACAAAGGGAAAGGGTGTAGCCACCCTCTGCCCTCACCCACCCATAGGTGGGGCCACAGAGTAGTCCAACCCCTATCTTTAGTATAAAGGTAGGAACCCAGTCCTTAGGACTTTAGATTATACCTGGACGAAACTCTGAAACTGAATCCTGGACCTTCGACGCTCTACTCACGATTAGAGGACAGAAGAATCTCCCTTGGGGTCAAGGAGTGACTCCCTGCTTGGCAGGCACCAAAGAAGCATCTGTCCGGTTCGCATTTCTGAAGCTCCCGTCGGACGCCGAAGTCATCGCATCACCAGAGGTGGATTCTCAGACTTCCCGAGGCTACCCTGAGTCTCCAGCAAAGCTGAGGCCCGTGGCTATCGTGGGTGACTTGAGACCGTGACCCCTGGACACCGAGCACATTTGCAAGTGCATCCTCTTCTGGGTCTCCCAAGAAGTCGTGCTTTGGGCTCCGAGTAGCCCTAGCCTCCAGCACCACCTGCACTGAAGATCATTGGCCCCCACTCCACGAGTGTCCTGTAAGCCAGCTCCACGTGCGGCGTCACAAGGCTCCTTCGCGGTCGCTAGCCCGTTGGCTAGTAGCCCTTAATGAAGGCCAATCCTTTTCTTACTTGGCATCCTGGTTGCTCCAGGCCTGCCCTCACTTACCCTTGCTGGGTGAGTTCCCCAGACTTTGCTGATCTGCACCATCGACGATCTTCCTCTGCATCGAGACTTGCCGTTGCCAAGGCTTGTTGGGTCCAATCCGGTCGCCGACACCTTAGCACTCGACAGACATCGTGTACCAGCCCGAATCCTGCTCCTGGTCACCGACAACGCCTCCTGGACCTCGTGGCTGAAGAGTCAAGACGACCATCAACGCACCTGAAGCACTCGACATCGGTGGGCATCTGTCCATCGCCTTCCTGGTCACTGGCTAGTGACCCAGACTCTGTCCCCTCTGCTTTCAGGTTCTTCAGAACTCCGATCCACTCTTGGATCCACCCGGACACTTTTCTCTTGGCCGCCAGCAGCACTTTGCAGCAGATCGCCATTCGAATCGACGACGAAACCCGACTCCCGAAAGGCACCTATGCACCCGGCTTCCCTGGGTGAGGTAACACGAGTACTCCGGTGCTCCCGTGGGTAGAGACTCTTCAAAGTCCTAGATCTCAAAGGGTTTTGTCCTAGTCCTCTTTTAAGTGTCCCTTTTCTCTAATTTCCCGATCCCGACTTTCTCCATAGAAGTTAACGGCGTATCGCGGTTGTGTATTTACACTGCACGCTGCCTCCCGTGGGTCCCCTGTGTCACTACCTTGGGTGGTTCCTTGTGGTCCAAGCACTTCTAGAGGCTCTAGGCCTAGTGTCTAGTTCAGTCGTGGTTCGCATACCACTTTATTGGTATATGGTTTGGTACGCCCTAGGGCCCAAACGTGTATTTGTGCTATTACTGTGTTTAAATAACTTCTAACTTATGTACTTCGAACTCTAGCCTCATAAAGAGACTAGAGGGGTGTGTTTAGCAATAAATACATATATTTTGAATATATACCTGGTGTGGTGCTCTTTCATTTGATCACTCAAGAGATTATAGACTGGTAAAACAAGCTGCTTTACATTCCTTCAAGACTTAGCCTGAAGGCTGCTCTCCATAGCTACCACTAGGATAGCTTTCAATAAGGTTGTCTTTAACCTATCTCCAATAAGGGGTTGTTTGGACTGGTGCAAGGTGCCCACTATAATTAGTGGACAGCATATGCCAGGCCAACTTCTCACAATGCGTTTAAGGCAAATTAGTTTGAGTTCTGCTTTTGACAACATCCCTTCTAACCAATAGTGTTGAGAAACCACTCATGGTTGTTTATTGTCCAAGTCTTCCCCGTAAGCCTGGCACTCGTTAGACCAAATGAAGCTTTTAACAAGCACCCTATACACATGTATATCTTGTTGCGCAACTAGGGACACATACTTCATCACTACGTACTTCAGGCATGGAAATACTGGAGAATGGTCTTAGAGTGAGCCCGAATGGAAAAGGTATCTGAATGGCTAATGCAGGTCCAAAGTTTTGTAAACATTGACGCTGCATCACAATAATGCCAATGGCCCTGAGTTTGAAAACGAGGGTGACCAGTTCAGTTTGCACCACACACATTGTTCCTGCCGTGCTCCCCATCTGGGTAACATCCCAACTGCTAACCCTAATACTTTTTTCCCTTATATCCCTATGATTTCTGAGTCCCTCCAAGTGTTATTCTTCACTACACCTCATGTGCACTTGCACACCATTTTACTCATGTGTACTTGCACACAGTGTCACCTCCTTAGTACATTGCACACCTCCTGCGTAAATGCACACAGCGTCACTTCATGCATAAATGCACACAGCGTCATCTCATGCGTAAATGCACACAGCGTCACTTCATGCGTAAATGCACACAGCGTCATCTCATGCGTAAATGCACACCGCGGCATCTCATGCGTAAATGCACACATCGTCATCTCATGCGTAAATGCACACATCGTCATCTCATGCGTAAATGCACACAGCGTCATCTCATGTGTAAAAGCACACGTCACCTCGTGTAAATGCATACCACGTCACCTCGTGTAAATGCACACCGCGTCACCTCATATGTACACGAGGGAGCATTCCTTTTAAGACACAGGGATATAGCGGCAGGTGCACTCTGTAGTCCCCGCCATCGAGCACACTCTACATTCTAAACATAGTAAAACAGGTAACTGTTTCTCCATCGTGGGAGCTCTTCTCAGTCTTAGCAGCACCCTTGAAAAAGAAGTCAGTGAGTTGGCAGTAATCCCAGCAGCCAGTGGCTCTGATTTCGTGAACCCGGGCAGGGCTAGACTCCTGCAGTCATCCCTACTTGGGCATACCCTTGATACAGTGTGACCACTATTACTCATGAAACTGCTTCCCAATTGACTCTTTACCTGACGCAAAACTTTTAGCGGGCAGGACAAAAGTGAGGTGTAGATGAACACAGCGCTCCTTGATGCAGCCTATGCTGCCACCGCAACCTGGAGGAGCTCCGGTGCTGTGTCTTATGCCCACCCCTTCAGCCTCTGAAATCAAGGCTGGCACGAATCAGGCTGGCCTGTATCCTGACTGCCAGCTGACATGTAGTTAGTGTACCTGAAGTGCTATCCAGATCATTCAGCTGTACAAAATTAAACGTGACCCCTTCCTGGCAGGTGCCCACCAATTGCCTGACCGGATGCATCTTGCCGATTTGAATTTACCTTTTGTGTAGACAGGGCACTATGTTCCATGGCTACCTAAAGTACCTGTTCCATAAGAAAACCAGCAGCAGGGGGGGGAAGAGACCGCAAACACTGAGTAATCCCCTCTCCAGGCCCCTCATTATCATTGAAATTTCTTACAAACTATGATTAATTATATATCTTCCTTAACACCATGACCCGGCGTGCACCAATGCTCTCCTTGCACTGGGCTCAATTCCTCCACCCATCTTATCCGGGAACCGCAACCAGCAGTGTCTGTCCCCGTATGTGCAAATATTGTTGCAGCGCAAGCCAGGGAAAATTCACTGATTAATCATGCTGCGCGTCCACAAACCATTGTGAGCACTTGCTCAAAGATAGCCTCACATTAAGTTTGTGTGCTTGGAAGCCCTCAACACATTAATGGTAGATATTACCGCACACACCCACTGATGTTTTAGAGTGATATCACTATTTGTCATGCCAAACAAATTGCCCCTGTTGCTGCACTGAGCCAAGGGAGCGCTCTACTGCTTTTCCGAAAATGAACAACACCATCAGTCCGTCAGACCACAAGTCCCTTTTTCACCCGGCCGAGGGCACCGGACGCGCAGGGGGTGACCTGATTTTGTAGTGGGGTGTGCAGTGTCTGATTTTACCAGCTTTTTAGGGGTTTCCTGGGCGGTCCCTCCCAACCTCTTCCACTGAAGAACTGCCCTGTAAGGCTTAAAATTGCGATGAACTCTGAGCGTTACTGGAACGCTCAATTCGCCATCGACCGGACTGATGATTCCTCCCCTTGCTATCGAGCAGACTCCAAAGGGCAAGCTATTACCACTGGACAGTTGTTGGTAAAGCCAGCGCCATCTTCGCCAAAGAAGAGACCATCTTTTGATCGTTCCAGGATGCGTGGCCGGAATGCTGTATCCTGCAGCTTGCAGCGTGGAATATAAACACCCAGTAAAAGAAAGGGCAAGCAGTTTACTGCTGTCCTGCCCACCAGCAAGGGTGAGCTAGGGCGGGGGGGAAGAACGTCTCGCTCCCCCCGCTTCCTCTAATCCCCCTGCCCTCCCTTCCTGCATCCCCAATCCGGGTGGAAGAGTACTCAGGGGAGTGAGCAGACGGCCGATCGGCTCACTGCAGTGAATGGCGACGGTCAGTGTAGATTGTGAGTCTACCCGGCGGGCGCACCAAACACTGAGCTTTGAAGTGGCCTGTGCTTGTTGAGACCTGGACTGAGGCCTGGCCCGCAAGGCGACCCCCACGGGACCCCGCCCCCTAGCGATGCGCAATGATAAACAAATATGAAACGGGGGGAAGCGCCTACGCCGCTTCCAGGCATAGGGGTACCTTCCAGGGCGCAAAACCAGGTCAAACCTAGGCACCACTACCCCTAGAAGGGGCCCAGTGCCGCTCACCTGCCCCATGATGCTCCGCCCCGCTCGTAGTGCGCCCCTCCGAAACCGCGCCGGAGCCGTTGGGCAACTAGCCACTATTGGGGGGGGGGGTGGAACTCGTGCTCTGCCGAACTGCGGGACAGCTGGAGCGTGCATGCTGCGTATTGCATTTATCCTTTGTCCCCTCAAGCGCATCAATTTTCAGTGCAATGCAACCTTCCGTGCAGCAACTTGTAGAACTGTCATTTTAATTACTGGTCGCCTTAAACCAAAGACCACTGCAATAGTTAAAAATCCCTTGCTGTCTCACATTTCTGGAAACCTTATAATTCCTACCAAATTAATTATAGTGGATACAAGTACACGGGGCTTCAGACCACCCGCCACGCCGCTCAACTTTCCCCCCGCACACCATTTAGGTTCCATATGAATACTGGTTCCACGGTCTTTTTGTTCTAACTAAAGTGGGATTCATCGCAGGTTTTAGCTCCGCATCACACTTCAGTGCACATTTTGACTATCCCTCTGCGGATCACTTCAGTGCACAATGTGCCTGTATCACGGCGGCTCACTTCAGTGTACATTTCGACTATACCTCTGCGGATCACTTCATTGTAAACTGACTGTACCTCTACTGTGCACTTTAGTGCATTATGTGACTTTTTTTTTTTTTTCTTTTCCAGCACACTAAGTGCACACTGCGACTGTGCCTCTGTGGGTCACTACACTGTACCAATGTGGCTGTAGCTCTGAGGCTCACTTCAGGGCGCTCTTCCGTGCACACTCTGACTCTACCCTTGTGGTGTACTTCAGTGCACACTGGCATTTTACCACTTTGACTCACTTTTGCACACACTGTGACTGTACCTTTGTGGCACACCAGTGCACCCTGTGGCAGTACCTCAGCACATACTTCATTACACACTGTGACTGTACTTCTACCGTGAAGTGCACACTGTGACTGTACCTCAGTGGTGCTCTTCGGTTCTCACTGTGACTGTACTTCTGCCACTTATTTCAGTGCACACTGTGACGGTACCTCTGCGGCGACTTCACTGCACACTTTGACTGTACTGCTGTTTGCTCCCGCGCACACTGCGGCTGTACCTCTGCGGGTCACTTCCCTGTACAACGTGGCTCTAGCTCTGAGGCTAAATTCAGGGCGCACCTCAGTGCACACTGCGGCTGACCTCTGCAATGCACATTAATGCATACTTTGACTCCGTATATCTGTGGCGCACTTCCTGCTTTCAGAGCTGACACGCAAAGCAACACAGTCTAACGCTCTCAAATTAGCCATTTCAGCCTGCTCATGGCGCCACACTCACCGCACCATATGACGCAGCGACCTTCACTACATTGTGCTGGACATTTAACATATACGGACCATATGTGGACTGGTCCTAATTACAGTAGGTGGGCGCCTGAATTCACCGCAGGATACCCCACGTGCCGATCTGTATACCCATTCCGACACGGGACACACCGGGCAACAATGCTGTTTCCACCACGACTTTATGGCCCTACACGTGAGCTAGCTCGATTAGTTAGACCGACCGACCGACCGACCGACCGACCTCTTCAAATATATTATATTTTCCTATCTGGGGAATGGGATCTGTAGCTATCCCAATGACAACGTTTCAAAACATTAAAACAACAAGGCTTGAAAATATGTGCGGGCGTCATGGCTGATGTGCGTGCAGGAAGGTGTGCAGCAGGGGAGCTCCGGACCCAAGGGCCCCTGCACACAGACCGAAAGCAGAGGTCTGCGGCTGGCACTGAGTCGCAAGACCAGGGAGCACGGCGGCGTGCCGGAAGAGTGAACTGGAGAGACGGAGCCCCAATCCAGCGCCTAGGACCCGCTCCAGCGGGGGTGGGGGAGCACCTACGCGGCATAGTCTGCCCTCCCCCGGAATCAAGACGCCCCCTGCGGCGCCGGGCCTAATGCCCGCCGCATAATGGATTCCCGGACGAGGGCACCTGCACGGCACCCGCTGCCCCCAACGTGGCGGAATGTCCCCCCCCCAGGGCCTATGCCACGCGCACTGCTACTCCCCCGGTCCAAGAACCATCCCCGTTGCCAACGGAATCCCTGCTGCCCCCACATGGGCCAAGGCCTTGGCCCCCACCGCCCTTGAAAACACGCGCCCCGGAAGGGGGGGGGGCTGCGCAGCCCTCCGGAGACAGACCCAGTCGGGCGATGGGCACCTCTACCGCATGGACAGGGGCCCCTGTAGCCCCTATAAGGCAAGTGCCGCCGGCTAGGGGCCCTGCCTCACCCCCCTACACCTAAGGGGGAGAGCCTCTAACTCCACCACCCGCGACGCCGAGAGCTTCTCAAAAGCTTCCACCCCCCGCGTGCCGTAGCCGGGCCGTCCACCCCTGGGTACTACCCCAGACTGGGGAGACCGGGCGGGGGGGGAGTGGGGGAGTATGCACTGACCGCGCTGGAGATGCAGCAGCTCAGGGGACACGACCAAAACGGCATCAGGGTGAGGGTCAAAGAGGCCGCCAGGTGGGCGGGGGAGGCATATATACCTCTCCCCTTCCCCCACCTCGGCCGGAAGTGACACGCAGGACCCCGAGGGGTCACCGGACACTAGACTATCCAGTGTGCCATCTTGTGGCACTAAAGGGGCCGCCCTCTTATGAGGGTCCCCTGCGGGGACGAGTCGGTCAGCCCGCAGTGGGAGTAGGGGACAGTACTGAAAGGGATGACCTTGCATCAAGGTCACATTCTGGTGAACACAGCGCCCTCCTTTTCAGTCCACAGTTTCCTCCAGTCCACAGTTTCCTCCATCCAGTGTGAACTCTGCGGGGTCCTCTCTAAATCTCTTGCTGGTCGCTTTGTATCCATTGATTAAGCCTGTGCATTGCATTGAAATTGTATTGTTTTTAGGTCCGGCCTAAAGAAAGCTTTAGCTGTTTTGACAGCCTCATTTTCCCCAAAATTCATACAAACATACAGAGGAGCTTTTAGTCAGCCCTCTGGCCCTTTGCCTACTCAAATGTCACTCAAATTATGCTTCCACCCACATAGCACCATATAGGCTACCCATCAGGTGCAATAACTGTGAGTAACTGCTTGTTACTTATGCACATATACACACACCAAAATTGCCCACTAATATTTAAAAGTTGAAGGCATTTGTATTTACTACTCCCCATTGACTTTTCATAGTTAAAAATCCTCTAACTGAGTGCGGCAGTATGCAGAATTAGGCACTGAATCACAGTAAGAGGGTTAAACCAGGGTTAAACCAGGCTTAAACCAGGCCCGATATTGGATGAGGGAAAATTGGGAAAACTGGTAATTAAGTGGCGAGCGGAGAGGCAGAGCTAAGAAGTAGGGCATAGTGTATGGTGAATAGGTGGGTGAGCATAGGTGAGTACTATCATTTAGATTGAATAGAAAACGTGTGGAAAGGACTAGCACCAGAAAGTGACCAGAAAACTTGGAAAACAGAGCGTGGGAGTAAGAATAAAGAACATTTTTTACTCTTGGAAAATTAGGGAAACAGAAGGATTGACGAACCAAGGCAAAACATGGCACTCGGGAAATCCAAAGTACGCAAGAGACAAAACAGTCGTGGAAAGACAAATAGTCCCACAGAGAAGGGAGAAAATGGGAAAGAACTACGGAGTAAAAAGAAAGAAAGAAGTAAAAGCTGTACGGAAGAAACAACCCCAGGCCCTACTTGCAAAAACCAGAAAAACGGTCTCAGATTAAAACCCCACAGGGTACTGAATTTGGAGAACAAAGAGGAGGACATGGAGGCGGAACATCAGTCACCAAATCAATAAAAGATTTTGTGGATAAACATTTTAAAAGGAACCAATTATTGGGGACTAATATAGATGAGGGAAAACAATTAGCCTCTAAAAGTTTAGTTATACAGAACTTGGGAATGCCAGACTCAAGACATTATGACATCTCAAATATAAGCGATCTGATTCTCGAACCAAGACTGTCATCGTCACCTCAGCTATTCTCCGAACTCGAGAGGCAGAATGCGGAGGAAGGGGAGGCGGAGAGGAGTACAGATATGGAACATGATAACACAGGAGTTGATGAACAGGAAGAGGGGCAACAGAGAACGATCTCACCTACAGCTAGGGGGAAGGAACCCGTAGAAGGGTCAATATCCAACCTAGAAATTACAGCATCGTCCAGTGCCTCAATGATAGAAGTAATGTTGATCCTACAGAAGACCTTGCAAGGTCTGCTGGAAGTCTCTGTAATGAATAGTGAAATTTTGAAAGATCAAAAAGAACAATTAAAAATAATTGTGGGGGAGTTGAAACAAATAAAGGACCATATGCCTTCTATAGTCAGACCGGTTACAGGAGAAGAAATATTGGTACAGAGGGAGGAGGAGGAAGATCAGGCATATAAGGATAAACAGAGCATATATATATCACGATATCTGATGCTTAAAAAAAAACTGGGAGAAACAATGAGATATAAACAATATATACCTAGAACAAGGAGACGAGTGAGAAGGGAAAAGAAGGGATTGATCGCAAAACAAAAGGAAAAGGAGGATGTAATCACAGTTGAAGGTTATAAGGGCCCAGTGAATGATCGAAATAAAGATCAGGAACAGAGATTAGTGAATAAAGATGTAGAACACATAGATACTAAGGGAAAAATACAAGGAAAAAAAATGAAAGAAAATGATACTGAACTCTATAATACAACCCACGAATAAAAACGTACGGGTGGAAAGGAATGTAAATAACGGAGAAGTTGAAGAACAAAAGAGGGAAGGGAAAGGGACGGGTATGGAAGGAATAGAGAGGAAATGGAGAGGGGAGGTAAGGAGAAGAACATATGAAAGTGAAATGGAGAGTGATCTATGGATATATATTGAATCGACACAATGTAGGAATGGTGGAAAGAGAGGAAGAAAATCAATTCCCTTAAACCGAACTCAGTTGCTTCACACCTTCTCTAAATGGGGAGGTCTTAAAGATATAGGGACCAAAGACCTTAAACAAGTAGGATTTATAGAAAATAGAAAGGGTCATGAAGTAACAAAGGTCCTGCTATACTCACGATTAGTAAAGGTAGCATTACTGAGTGCAGAACTGGACCTACTCGAGGAAGGAATTAGATTAGTCCCAGAACAAGAAGTAAGGGATAAGGACTTAGGTAAGCAACCCTTCTTAAAAAATCATGCAGGGTTGGGAACGAGGCAGATTCGATTGATTGAGCAGGCAATTGGTAATAAGGAAGATCTAAAAATTACGCTGCAAACTGACGAAAAGGAGTACAGAGAAGGATTAAAATTAATAAATAGATATAGGCCTTTAACATCATTGGAGAATGATGAAAAAAGCTGGTTAGGTGAAATCGATTAGGAAGTAGGGTCGTTGCACAGCTTGGGCATACTTACTTGGAACATTAATGGTTATAATAGAATATCTAAAATAGAGGATTTAAAAAAAATAATCAAAGGTTTTGAAATTGTCTGCCTGCAAGAAACTTGGCTGTGCGACGAAACCCCTTTGCAGGAAGGGTATGTACAATTAAACACACCAGGTAGGAGAAGTCAGTCTGGCCGTTCGGCGGGCGGACAAATAATCATGATATCGACTAAAATAGCCAAACAAGTGGTCCCTCTGAAACTTAAATGTAAATGGTTGGTAGCCGGTAGAGTGCACCTCCGGGACCCCAATCGTGATTATGATGGTATAATCATCGTAAATGTTTATATGCAGGGAGGTGGATATAAGGAATATAAAGCAGACTTGAGCAAGTTTAAAGAGTATATTGAGGAGACGCCTATCAGAAGGACTTGGTTTTAGTACTAGGTGACTTTAATCCTAAATTAGACCCCTGCAGAGTAGATTTAGGATGTAAAGAGATATTAATGGCCTATAATTTAAATGTCGCCAGCTTTCCTAGGGGGTCTCTACTGCACGAGATACGGCCTTGTGTAACTTCATGGGCACAATGTGCCTAGTTTGTGCTAACGGAAGGATGGAGGCAGATCGGCCCGCTAGTCGCACATTTCAGAGGGGCAATCAATTGTGCCCAATAGATTACATCTTTACCCATGCATGGAACTTTGAATTGATGAGATTTTGAGGTGATGCGGGTTGAAGGAAGTGATCACTTCCCACTTATTGCTAAGATAGTCGGAGGACATAAAAAATCAAGAGATACAATTATCCCTATACAAATGGAGTATCCCAAAAGGTTGACCACTCGTATGTCGGAGGAGGGCCTAGAGAAATTGAGGTCATTTCAGCAGGGACAAATATTAGAAGATATTCCAAGGATTGGCAACATAGGTTGGTTCGAAAATGTAATTATTCAAGTGGTGAAATGTCTAAGAGTTAAGTTTAAAGGGAAAAACTGTAGAGGAGATGGGAATAAGAAGGGACGTAAAGAGAAAAACTGGTTTAGTGAGGAATGCAGGAAACTAAAATCAGATATAAGAAAAGGGGAAAGAAGATTGAAATTGAAGTTTGATATAGATACGTTGATTAGTCTACAGAAGGTCATAAGAGACCATAAAAGAACATATAAAGAGAAGTGCTGGAGGAATTTGCTAGAGGCAATAGAAACTAAGGATGTAAAAATGTTTTGGAAACTGGTTCAAGATGGGTCTGGGAAGACACAGGCAATTATGAATTACATAGTGACAGAAGAGGATTGGGAACGTTATCTGAGTGAAATATATAGTATAGGAGAACGGCAAATAACAACGTAATGCGTAATATGGCCAGAGATGGAGGAGGATACCAGGTTGTCATTCTCAGAAAGTAACGTTAAACGCACTATAGCAAATTTAATATTGACTAGAGCAGCTGGCCCTGATAATCTCCCGGCAGTCCTTTAAAGACCCAATCAGACTAGTGGGCAACATTTTTTACAAAAATGTTTTCAGGTATTCTGGAGACAGGGAAATGCCCCAAACTTGGAAAGGTGCGATCATTAGACCCATCCATAAAAGAGGAGATGTAAAGATTCCCAAAAACTATAGACTAATTAACCTTTTGGATGTAGGAGAGAAAGTGTTTTCTAAAGTAATCTTAGGAAAACTTAAAGAATGGGTGGAGGATAACCAAAAAATACCCCCGGAACAGGGGGGCTTTAAGAAGGGGCATTCTACAATAGATCACTGTTTCTCCCTTTGGTCCATTGCGAGGAAGTCGGTGGAGCAGGGGGGTACGCTGTTCAGCTGCTTCATCGACTTTCGGGCAGCCTTTGATTTGGTTGACCGTAATCGGTTGTGGGAGATGTTGATAAGTATGGACATTCCTAAAGATCTTTTGGCCATTATACAAGAGCTCCATAGAAACAACTGGGCACAAGTTATTCTGGATACAGAGGGGACACTGTCAACCAAGATCCCAATTGAAAACGGGTTAAGACAATGGTGTGTCTTGTCCCCCATGCTCTTCTCCTTGTTTACTGCCGATTTACCAGTTATATTAAAGAAGGTATGGGGTGCCAGCCCTAAATTAGATGGGAAACACATAGCCTGTCTACTCTATGCAGATGACCTGGTAATTCTAGACCGAACAGAGATAGGTCTGCAGAGGAAGCTGACTGTGTTTAATGAATATTGTAGTCAGAAAAAACTTGTTGTAAACCTAGACAAAACTAAGGTCCTGAGTTTTGGGAAGAAGAGGAAGAAATTCAGTTGGTTTCTGGGCTCCACTAAAATAGAAGAAGTGAATGAGTATAAATATTTAGGGATATGGTTTGAAAGGTCCTTAAAATGGGAAACTCATTTGAATGCATTAAGGATACGAGCGCAGGCCTCAGTCAGTGGGTTGAAAAAATTTAACAGGAATTATGGAGAAAGGTCAGACAGACCTGTTTTGAAAGCCTATATGGCCATGATACCGCCTCAGTTCCAATATGGAGCAGAACTATTGTATCTGAATGGCAAAAGAAGGTGGGATACTGAGGAGGGAAAATGCATAAAAAATGTACTATACCTACCTAGATCATCTATGATACGGGCGGTAAGAATAGAAACGGGCCTGGTTTCTTGGGAGGCAACGGCACGTATGGCATTAATAAGGTTTTGGCAATGCTTGGGAATTGGGGAGGAGCAAAAAATCGCAGAATGGTGCAAAAGGGAAATTATACAGAGTGAATTGAAATGGGCATCAGGGGTGAGGAAAACGTTAGAGACAGTATGTAGGGAACTAGGAGTTAAATTTAACCCCCAGGACTTACAAATTGATGTTGCAAAACGAGAATTGAAGTTACTAGGGAAAGGAACGTCTCGAGATCAGGATTACCAGTACCTGGAGGGGAAAAAATCTGTGGGTTATATGATTAAACCATGGAAATCCGATCAACAGTTCCCTTATATAGCTATATTACCCAACCGCTACCTTAGGAACGAAGTTTTAAGATTACAAATAGGGATTAATCATTGCTATATGAATGATGGGATAAAAGCTGCTATGATGGATCCCGAAGGGAATTGCACCTGTAATTTAGGTACGAAATGCGATATATTGCACATATTATTAGATTGTCATAAGGTCCTGGACACACGGAAACTGCTTTTACGGCCAATATTTTTTAAATATGGGATAAAGAACCGTGCACAGGCAGCAGAATTGCTAACGGAAATTACCTGTTTGGACATAGCCTGTGCACTGGGGAGATTTATGCTGGAAGTTAGCAAAGTTTTTAGTGTTTATAAAATTGGGATTTTATATATGGACAATAGGAGTTAGATTAGAAAATGAGATAATTATTTATTATGGTATAATAATTTTAGAGTGTATAAATGATTAATGATATTGTATTATGGAAAGATGGAAATGTTCTTATTATTTTATGTTTAAGGACCGAAGGTCTAAATAAACATTACATTTGACTTGACTTGACTTGTATATGGAAATTTATATGTTGAAGCCAAACCCCCTCAACTTTGTGAAGGACATTTGAAGCACTTGTATCTGACTTGAGAGAGACATCTAGTAATGACTTGAGGTACTGCAGTTTTGTGAAGACGTCAAACAGCGATATCTGATACCAGAGGGACACCTAGTAATGACTTGAGGTACTGGAGCTTTGTGAAAACCAAACAGTGATATCTGATAGGAGAGGGACACCTAGTAACCACCTGAAGTACTGCAGCTTTGGGAAAGGCTTTGCACGCTTCCAGGTCAGAGGGTCCTGGGCTCTCTGAAGAAAGCCAAGAGGATTGTTGGTGGGCATCTAGACCAGTGATTCATAACCTGTGGTCTGAGGACCCCTGGAGGTCCGTGAGGCCTACTCAAGGGGTCTGCGATGGGTTTTCCAAATTAAATAATATTCAAATCAATAATTAATACAATATATACTAATAAAGAAACACATTTTGAAACTTGAGAACTTTTTCCATTTTACAATAACACAAAATATTTCAATAGTTGAGCATCTGCTTGGTGACTCGGTTTTGTATTTTTGTGTATTGTTTTGAGATTCAAATTATAGAAATATCTTACATGAGAGTCCCTGGATTCCCCCAGATGCCAGTAATAATTCAATGT
Organism: Calotriton arnoldi; assembly: GCA_963921515.1. NCBI lineage: Eukaryota > Metazoa > Chordata > Amphibia > Caudata > Salamandridae > Calotriton > Calotriton arnoldi. Next base: position 2,652,597 of record CAWUFW010001626.1, on the reverse strand, counting down.
GGGGGTCCACAGAAGTCAAAAGGTTAAGAACCACTGATTTTGCATACTTAATACTGCTTTTTGCAAGGACACTGTCAGCACATCATTCACCAGTGGAGTCCCTGAAGCTGCTGTCTTGTTACTCGTCGTGATAGAAGTCATCCCTAGTGCCCTCGGTCCCAGCAGCAGATGAAACAAGAGTGATAAGAAGAGCTGTCAGCAGGTGCCAAAAGGTGGGACTCCCGGAAGGTGACCTGGTGCTTGTGAGGGACCGCCCTAAAAAGGAACATCCCAGATGACTTTCAAAGTCCACCCTCTGGCAGCAACTGAGGTAAAGAGGACCCTGGGAATGGATGCACATGAGGAGTCCAGCATCAGTAAGACCCCAGCATCACAAGCACACTAGCATCACTGCAACACCAGCATCAGAAGGACCACAGGATCACAATGACACCTGCATCTCTGTACACAATCGTCTTATCATCAAAAGGACACCAGCAGGACACTAGCATCACAAGCACACAAGTACCCCAGCATCAGAAGGACCGTGGGATCCTTAGAACATCAGTATCACAACTACACCAGGACTCCAGCATCACTGGAACACGAGTATCACACGTACAGAAGGAGCCCAGCATCACTAGGGCACTAGCCTCACAAGAACACAAAGACCATAGCATCACAGGGACACCAGCAGGACACTAGCATCACACGGTTTTTAGGACCCCAGCATCACTAGGACACCAGCATCACAAGCACAAAAGGACCCCAGCATCATAAGGATCGTGGGATCACTAGGACACGAGCATCACACCTACACCAGGACTCCAGCATCAATGGAACACGAGTATCACACGTACACAAGGACCCCAGCATCAGAAAGGCACCCGCATCACAAGGACACAAAGACCTTAGCATCACAAGGACACCAGCAGGACACCAGCATCACAAGCACACAAGGACTCCAGCCTCACTAGGACACCAGCATCACAAGCACACAAGGTCTCCAGCATCACTAGGACACCCGCATCACAAGTACACAAGGACCCCAGCATCCGAAGGGCATCAGCATCACAGGCACACAAGGACTCCAGCACCACAAGTACAAAAGGACCCCAGCATCAGAAGGGCACCAGCATCACAAGGACACAAAGACCGTAGCATCACAAGGACACCAGCATCACAAGCACACAAGGACTCCAGCATCACTAGGACACCAGCATCACAAGGATCCCAGGATCACAAGTACACAAAGACCTTAGCATCACAAGGACAACAGCAGGACACTAGCATCACACAGTTTTTAGGACCCCAGCATCACTAGGACACCAGCATCACAAGCACACAAGGACCCAGCATCATAAGGACCGTGGGATCACTAGGACACGAGCATCACACCTACACCAGGACTCCAGCATCAATGGAACATGAGTATCACATGTACACAAGGACCCCAGCATCAGAAAGGCACCAGTATCACAAGGACACAAAGACCTTAGCATCACAAGGACACCAGCAGGACACCAGCATCACAAGCACACAAGGACTCCAGCATCACTAGGACACCAGCATCACAAGTATACAAGAGCACCAGCATCACAAGCACACAAGGACCCCAGCATCATAAGGACCATGGGATCACTAGGACACCAGCATCACACCTACACTAGGACTCCGACATCACTGGGACACGAGTATCACACATACACAAGGAGCCCAGCATCACTAGGGCACCAGCCTCACAAGAACACAAAGACCATAGCATCACAGGGACACCAGCAGGAAACTAGCATCACACGGTTTTTAGGACCCCAGCATCACTAGGACACCAGCATCACAAGCACACAAGGAGCCCAGCATCACAAGTACACAAAGACCTTAGCATCACAAGGACACCAGCAGGACACTAGCATCACATGTACACAAGGAGCCCAGCATCACAAGGATCCCAGGATCACAAGTACACAAAGACCTTAGCATCACAAGGACACCAGCAGGACACTAGCATCACATGTACACAAGGAGCCCAGCATCACAAGGATCCCAGGATCACAAGCACACAAGGACCCCAGCATCAGAAGGGCACCAGCATCACAAGCACACAAAGACCTTAGCATCACAAGGACACCAGCAGGACACTGGCATCACAAGCACACAAGGACCCCAGCATCACAAGGATCCCAGCATCACAAGGATCCCAGCATGACAAGTACACAAAGACCTTAGCATCACAAGGACACCAGCAGGACACTAGCATCACATGTACACAAGGACCCCAGCATCAGAAGGATCCCAGCATCACAAGTACATAAAGACCTTAGCATCACAAGGACACCAGCAGGACACTGGCATCACAAGCACACAAGGACCCCAGAATCAGAAGGACCATGGGATCACTAGGACACCAGCATCACAATTAGACCAGTACTCCAGCATCACTGGAACACAAATATCACACATACACAAGGACCCCAGCATAACAGTTATGAGAGGCCATTGACAAATGTAAAGTATCCTCGTACCATCATTGTTAACTTTGCGGACTACAGCATAAAGTAACAGATTCTTACAAGATCAATTTAAAAGAAATCCCTTTCCCTAACGGAGAAGGATCAGGTTTGAGTGTTCTCTGGTATGTCAGTGGCAACAGCACATAGGAGGAGAGACTTGATTGGACTGATAGGCCAATTCAGGGCAGCGGGGGCCAGGCCTCCATAGCGCACCAGTCAAAGCTCAAAATATTGTCTAAAGGTCAATTATTTTTATGTTCATCGAATGAAGATGCTAAGAACCTGTTGAGGAAGGTGCAGTCAGTTGAGGTTTGGTGGCAATGATGAAATATGCTTGTGATATTATGCTTCAACTTATTGTGTCGAATATGGTTGAGGACAATCGTTATTTGATCTAGAGCGAGGTGGGGGGATATAGTCTCTCCATTTTGAACGTGCCAGGGTGCGTTCCATAGGACCAAGCCAGGTAGGCTTGGTCCTATGGAACGCACCCATAATAGTATGGGCTATTCCTCCTCCAAAGAGGGTGGGGCACGGGGAAGGCTGGAGGTTGATGAGGGTGCACTTGGGGTGGATGAAAAAAAAAAAAGAGCAGATATGCCATAAGGAATTGGTGTGTAGGTATAAGATGAGCAGAAGAGCGCTTCTAGAAGTAAGTTCAGAAGTGGAGGAAAATGGTCCAGCTTCAGCCAGCATTATATAGGGAGACAGAAAGACTAAGGCAGGGCAAGGGAAATGTGTAACATTGGGGTTTTGTCATGTAATATTAATGGTATCCTAAATAGGCAAAAGTATGGGGCAGTAACGAACTGGCTATCTACATTTAATCCAGAGGTTATAGCAGGGGACCCATCTCAAAGGCAATAACCCGGAAACTCATATCCCTAGGAACTTCTCGCACGCCTTCTTTGCGTCGGCAGGGTTGGCTGTGCGGGGAGTGGCTAGCTACCTTTCTAGATCACTGGATTGGGAGGTGAGGGAGGTGATAAGAGATAACAAGGTAGATGAATATGTCCAAGCAGTTTCCTTTAACCAACTGAATTATTATGGCTCGGTGCAAGATGAGGATGCCCCCTTGAGGGAAATATTATAGCGTTGCAATGGGGGAAAAGGGGCCTTTATTATGGGGAGGCGATTTCAACTATATTCAGGACCACATACGTAACACTTATAACAGAACAAAAAATCAACTGAAGCCTAAAACTGCTCATGTTCTTGAGTGCATTAAATATAATTGAAATATGATCGATCCGTGGCGCTTGGACCCTCCTGGACAGGCGCAATTCACGTGTTTTTCTAGTCGATATAAGACAGCGTCACAATTAGACTTTTTTCAATCTCAAATTCGGTGAAGTGAGGTAGAACGGTGATATGGGCTAACTCATTCTCAGATCATTCAGTGGGAGGTGTCACAATAGAGATTGAGGATATAAAAATCTCGGGGCCACAATGGCAGTTCTACAGGACACTCGTGGAGGACCAGGTATTGTTAGATACCATGCATAACTTTATAAAAGAGTATTTTGAGATCAATCAAGGTTCTGTCTTGCCCTTTGCAATATGGGAATCATTTAAAGCTGCATTTAGAGGCCAGGTAATTACCTATGAGTCCGCTCAGAGTAGAATTCGCAAAGTATGAGTCAAGGAATTGCAAAGTGCTCTTGATCAGGCAAAAAACACAGAAGTCAGGGGGAGGATGAATTTAAGAACAGAAGTAAAAGAAAAGCTTAATCAGGCCAAGCAAACACTGAGAGATTTTTTTATCCTCAAAGAAATTAATAGCACAAAAACTTTTCAGCAGAAGCAGTATGAAGAGAGCCAAATGGTGGGCAGGCTGTTGGCTTAGTCAACACGTCTTAAGCAAGACGCATCACGTATTGGGTAAATTTGGGATCCCAACTTAAATATTGGGCAAAAAGACAATCATAAAATAGCACAGACATTTCTGCAGCATTACAAAAACATCTACAGGAATGTAAACATTGTTTCCAGATACAGTATTGAGGACATCTGTGGGCATATTAGGCTCTCGTGCTTGGCCAAGGTGTAGGCAGAGACACTGCTGCAGGCTATCTTGTTTAGGGAGACTGTTAGGGCATTACAAAAGATGCCAAATGCCAAGGCGACCTGCACCGCCAGAATTCCAACCGCGGTCTATAAAGCATTTCAGAAAGAAAAACTACTGCGTCTGGTGCAATTATTTAATGAAATAGGAGGTGGGCTTCACCAGTGGAGCCCCTGAAGCTGCTGTCTTGTTACTCGTGGTGATAGAAGTCATCCCTAGTGCCCTCGGTCCCACCAGCCCTGGACTCTATGATGAAACAAGAGTGATAAGAAGAGCTGTCAGCAGGTGCCAAAAGGTGGGACTCCCAGAAGGTGACCGGGTGCTTGTGAGAGACCGCCCTAAAAAGGAACATCCCAGATGACTTTCAAAGCCCACCCTCTGGCAGCAACTGAGGTAAAGAGGACCCTGGGAATGGATGCACGTGAGGAGTCCAGCATCACTAAGACCCCAGCATCACAAGCACACTAGCATCACTGCAACACCAGCCTCAGAAGGACCACAGGATCACAAAGAGAGAGACCATCATCATAGTATCACAATGACACCTGCATCACTGTACACAAGCGTCTTATCATCAAAAGGACACCAGCAGGACACTAGCATCACAAGCACACAGAGTCAGTGGTGGTAAGCTAAAAAAAAAGATCCGTGAGTACCAATTCTTAACACCCAATAAGCCTTCTTAGGGGGATATTCTCAAGAACGTGTGTTAACTATCGCCAAATTCGCTTATCGCAACTTCTCACATCGCAGTCTATCGCGGGAAAATAACACCGTGTTAACGCAGTATTCTCAACCCGGCTGCACCATGCGATAGTCTCACGATAACGCGACAAATGCCGGCGTTAAAATTAACACAACGCCGAAAAAATGCGAAACACGAACGCCCAAAAAGTTGCGATGTACCAAATTGCGAAACAAAAATCAGCGATAACCAGCAACAGGCCTGCGATTCCCACGTGACATGCAGGAAAATGCACTATATAAGCAGAGAAAAAAAAAAGAGAAAAAAATGTAACTGCGTAGCACCATGGACGCACCCGGACCGAGTGCAGAGGACAACGCGAACCCCACAAGCCCCACAGACGACCAGCAAGGAACCCCGGGGCCGGGGAAGGGCAAGGAGAAGAGGAAGAGGAAGAGGAAGACGGGGTACAGTCCGCAGGAAAACCGGATCATCGTCACGGAGGCGACAGAACACTACCAACAACTGTTCGTCACCTCCACTGTGTCATCGGCAACACAAACGGAAATATGGCAGTACATCGTGAACAACGTGAATGCAGTCGGAGTGTCGAGGAGGACAATGGAAGAGGTCAAGAGGCGCTGGAATGATGTGAAGGGCAAAACCAAGAAGAAACTCGATGCCAACATGAAAGCAGCAACGCAGATTGGAGGTGGGGGACCAGCGGCACACCAGGAGCTGGATGACATTGAGAAAATGGTGGCCACAGTCATCAGTCGGGATACGGTGCCAGGAGTTGGGGATCGGGACACTGCTCAACATGACCTGACACAACAGCAACAGGGTGAGTACCGACCAGGGACTGGGGGGACGGGGGAGATGGGCACAATGGCACACATGCACAATTAAGTACAGCACACTGCACACCCACAATGACTCTGGATCATGTCCCTGATCCCCATGCCACACTGCAGCACACATACAGAAACTCAGGGAATGTGTGTTGAAATGAATTTATTTGCACATGCTGTGCCTGTGGTCATTTTGTACTGTCTCATTATTGCTAAGGACTGTCACAATGTGACGTCCTCATGTGAAGAAATTGTCAATGATGTTGTTCCTACGGGCTATTCCTGCTGCAGCTGCAGTGGGGTGTGATCCACCTGCCTCATCTTCCTCATCATCGTCCGGTGCATCTGGCACTTGTAACCATGGGGCATTGGTGCGTACACATATGTTGTGGAACACACAACATGCAACGATCATCTTGCACACGATGTCTGGGCTGTACAGGAGCCTCCCACCTGTGATGTCCAGGCACCTGAAATGTGACTTCAACACGCCAAATGTGCATTCCACGATGCCCCTGGTGCATTTGTGGGCCCAATTGTACTGCCTCTGGGCCTGTGTGTTCGGGGCTCGGAGGGGTGTCATCATCCAAGGGCACAGTGCATATCCTTGATCACCTGTGACAGTGCAGAGAGACATGAGTCAATAGTTGGTTCTGCATGATGTGTTGGCAGGCTCACTAGTTGATTGGCGTCTGATATGTGTGTCATAGTGATTCCTGTTTGACATGTACTGCTTGTAGCAAATGAGCGGCATCAATGTGTATTACGTAGCCTCACTGCTGCTCCTCCCTCCTCCCTCCCCCGAGCCTATTTACTTGTGTGCGCTGCGCGGTTGCATCACTTGCACTCCTACGGCACACCATTGTCATGCCTGTCTGCGCATGTCCACAAGCCTGACAACGACACTGTGATGTTGTGCGTTGAAGCTGGGCGGCCACGTTTGTGTAGGCCTATGGTAAGGATAGGGCGGATACAGATGTAGAGTTCATGGCTGGCTGAACTCGCGATGCGGTCGAGGCAAGACCTTTGGCTCATGCTGCGGTAATAGCGATACACACACAACAGTTGGCATGTATGATCCCTGACCCCGAGCGGGCTTGCGCTCATTCATTTATCCCTTCGGCCGAGCCCGCACTCCGGGGGCATGTCACATTGCAACTTTGTCCATTGCGGGACGGGTGGCGCCGACACTACAACAGAGACACACGCATTAGGTACTTCATTGGCAAGCCCAACACTTAACCACGCCCAGAGCCCCGGGGTGATTATCCACACCCTACGCTGGACTGTCGTACGCCAGCCCACTCCGGCAACGCCTACAGGGGGGTACGACACAGCTACATGTCCCAGGTCTCCCCCACTGCCTGAGGTGACATGGTTGCGTCCGCTGTACACAGCACAATGCAATGTGGTAGGGCACGGGGCCCTCATGCATACACAGTGACCACACAGACACACTTAGATAGTTTGTGGAACTGGCTACGGGCACGTGCGCCCGGCCTCTTTTATTGCCAGGGTCACATGTCCAGTGACGCCTGTGCTGGATGGGTGTGGGGTGAGTGTGAGCCAGCCCTCCAGGAGTGGTTGGTGCTGGCAACAACTACAACAGTGATCAGACAATCAGATGTTCACAGTTCAAACAGCAAGGGCCCATGACTTGAGCTGCACAGAGTTAGTGGCCCCGGATGCACAGCGGCCGGCACATGGAACACCGCCACGGGACGGTGACTACCGGTGCACTGAGGTAGGGCCATGAGAGCTGAGCGGGTCCTCGTCGATGTCCCAGGTGAATGTCGTGGAGGGTTTTGGGAGACAGTGGAAGGTGTTCTTCCAGGGCATGATACAGAGGGCAGTACCAAGCAGACACAGGCAATATGGAGGAGATGAATGCTACAGACTCATTTATGACACCAAGTCAGTATCAGCTACATGATGATGAAGACAACCCCCAGGCCATAGACTCAGACGCCACCAAAGTTCAACCAGAGAGTGTCCATGAATTTCGGGGCACGGAGTCAGTGGCACCAGAGCTGAAAGGGGATGCAGTCTGCGATGAGGCCTGTACAATGGTATAAACTCTGCCATAAATAAATCAAGACTCAGTTCCAAATGTGTGACCTACTTGACCGTAGTGTAGGCCGGAGGCAGCGGTCAGCAGGGGCCCCCAGCCATGTGTCCTTGGCTTGCGATGCACAGAGTTAGTGGCACCAGAGCAGTTGTTGGTAGTGTTCGGTCACCTCCGTAATGAGGATCCTTTTTTCATCCGGACTGAACCGCGTCTTCCTCTTACTCCTCTCCTTGCGTACAATGATATGGACTCTGCCATTGAAAAATCAAGACTCAGTTCCAAATGTGTGACCTTCTTGACCGCAGTGTAGGCCGGAGGCAGCGGTCAGCGCGGGCCAAACGCTGTTCAGGCAGCTCCTCCTGGTACTCTCACACACGACGTTAGAATGCCATGTGGCGATGATTTGTGGTTGACGGAGGTAGAAGCACCAGAGCTGAGCGTGTGTGCAGCCTGCGACGATGCCGTGTCCTGCCTGGTCCGGACTGGATTGGATTGGTGTGAGGCCTGCTGGACCGCAGTGTAGGCAGTACACAGGTGACCCCGCGGTGCTGGACCGCAGTGTAGGCCGAAGGCAGTAGTCAGCAAGGGCCCACAGACACGTGTCGTTGGAATGCCTTGCACAGAGTTGGTGGCACCACATCGAAGGGAGTACGGTGATTTAAAATCTGCCATAAACATATGTACTCTGCCATTGTATAATCAAGACTCAGTTCCAAATGTGTGGCCTACTGGACCGCAGTGTAGGCCGGAGTCAGCGGTGGAGTACGTCAATGAGAAAGGAGTACTGGGGGCCTGTGTCGCGGAGGCCGTGATGGTCTGAGGAGACTGCCAAGGTCGCGGGCCTCGGGCTTGGAGCTTGCACCGGCACGTGGTGGGCCCTCTTTGACACACGCCGGTGTCAGCAGGTGAGCCGTGCGGCCTGGGTGCGCTGGGGCGGGCAAGACGGGTCTTGGGACCAGCGGCCTGGGGTGCAGCAGGCGCACAGGATCGCAGGCACCGCCGCTCACGGCGTCGGCCTCGTGGCGGGGTGAGAGGCGCCGCCCTGGCAGACACGTTGGCCATTCCGGAAGAGAACCACGCCCAGAGTAACGGGCTATTTATTCACACCCCTACGCTGGCCTGGCGTACGCCGGGCCAGCCCACTCCGCTCACGCTTACAGGGGGGGGACGTAACAAGCTACATTTCCGCGATCTTCCCCACTGGCTGCGGTAACATGGTTGCGTCCACTGTCCAGTATACTCCAGACACCAGCAGTGTATGTCGACATGGAGTTGTCTGTGGCCTGCATACTCAAGTCTGTCCAGCACATCCATGCCACACTTGGCATTGTGTACATTCACATTCATGGGTCACTTGCCTCCTTCGCACATGCCTGGTTCCCACCTCTCCCCACATTCTGCTATTGTGTGGCTGAGGTGCCATGCCGTTGATGGCTTGTGTAGATGGCTAGCCCAGGTTGCCACAGTGAGTTGTGTTGTCGTGTCTGAAATGTGGGGATGTTGGTTGTCATGTTGTATGTGATTTTGTGACGTGTGCATTCCCAGAGTTGTGAGTTGTATGTTGGTGGAGTTGAGGTGTGTGGTGTGTTCAGTTGTTACTTACCGACGAGCAGTGCATTTCCATAGGTGCCATCCTGAAAGCGCTGGTTGATGATGGACTGTCGGAAGATGAAGGAATCATGCACACTGCCTGGGTAGTTGGCGACGACATTGGTGAAGAGTCCCCGGTGGTCCACTATTGCCTGCACATTGATGGAATGCGTGTGTTTCCTGTTGCGGTAATTGTGTGCAGTGGCGGCAGGGGGCACGAGGAGTACATGTGTGCAGTCGATTGCCCCCAACACGTGCGGGGAGCCAGCTATGGCGTAGAAGCCTTGCTTGATCTCCAGCTGTTCCTGCGCAGTGTGTGGGAAGTAAAGTTGCTGGGGTACCAAGCTGATGATGGCATCTAAGACAGGTGTGAGGAACTTTGACAGGGCTGGCTGTGAGACTCCTCCGACTCTGGCAGTTGTTGGTTGGAAGGTCCCAGAGGCCAACAGGTGCAGCACGGCCAGCAGCTTTGTCTGCGGAGGGATGTTGGTTCTCCGCGGGTGTTGGTACCGTCAGCCTGTGGGCAATGAGGGTCAGGATGCGGAGGATGGTTGTCCTTTTGAGCCTGTAGTGGGCAATGACTTCCTCTGGCGTTAAGTCTCCGAGGCTGGTGCATTTTCGGACGGTCCGGTGTCTTTGTCTGCGCTGCCTCTGTGGTAGTCCGGGGAGGGGTCCTGGGGGGGTGGGGGTCCTGGCGGTGGTGGCGGTGGGTTTTGTGGCCCTCTTGGGGCTCCGAGCTACATGATCAGTAGCTCCATGGCATCTGTTGTTCTTCTGGTGTGGCTGTGGGCTGGGCTCCCTTTTATGGTGCAGGTTGTCGTCCGACTTAACACCAGGTAGGAGCAGGTGTTAAATCCATGCTGCTGAAGCGCCTTATCGCATGTTTTTGAATCTTATCGCCGATCTGGCTGGTCGTTGAGAATGTTCCGAAGTGGTGTTTCCGCTGCTTTTTGCACGGGAACGCCTACTCTGCATCTCATTAGCGTTAGTTGCCGGTGTCATCCGTGGCGATGTTTTTTGCGGCTGCTATCGTGGGAAAACTGGTGATATCAGCTGTTAGCACCAGCTTGTGAATGGTGCAATGAATTTATCACCACTGTGGCTGCGATAAAGTGCCGCTAACTCTGCGATAAGTCCTTGTGAATATGCCCCTTAATGCGGACTACAAGTTATTCACAAAGGTCTGTGCATCACGTATAGTCGAGGTTGGGCAGACTCTGGTCCATAAGGAGCAGAATGGGTTTTTACCAAAGCGAACAATGGCAGCAATTACGCAGTTCTTGGTTCAGGCTGTAGACTTTTTTTCTAGCGACCAAGATAAAGCTGCAATTGTAATGATCGATGCCGAAAAGGCATTTGACCTTGTCAATTAGGATGCCTTGTTTTTTGCACTAGAGAGGTTTGGATTTCCGACTTGAATGGTGACAATGCTTAAGAAACTATACCCAGGGCCGAAGCACAGGAAATAATGAATGGAAAGCTAGCAGTTACTGTGCAAATTAAATGTGGCACGCGTCAGGGATGCTCAATGTCCCCTGTGCTTTTTGTGCTACTTATCGAACCACTAGCAGCAAGAATACATAGTACTGTTAATACTGCCCCCCACCCCCCATTGAAGGGGATGTTCAAACTCAAGTCGTTTGCGGACGATTTGGTCTTGTATTTAAGAGCTGATCAGGCTAATAGGGTGTTATGAATGTTATGCAAGAATATACAAACTTGGAGGGATACAAGTTTAATCAAGATAAAACCGAGACTTTGCTTTTTAATGCCCAGCCATTAGTGTTGCCTGCAGACATAATTAAAAATTATATTAGTAGTCTTCCTATTCGTTATCTTGGGATCTATGTGATAAATAAATACACTGACCTGTTCAAGTTAAACTACGAGAAGACGATGGAGTAGGTCAAAGGCCTTCTGAATAGATGATCCGTGTTGCCTCTCACATTAATAGGGAGGGTGTCTCGGATAAAAATGTCTATCCTGCCCTTGTTTTAATTTTTATTTGCGAATCTTCCAACTAAGGTTAATAGGGTATTTTTTAAAGAGCTAGATTCCCTCATAATTAAATTCTTATGGAAAGGAAAACTTCAAGAGTGAGATACTCAATCCTTCAGCTGGACAAGGAAAAAGACGGCCTGGCTCTTCCTGATTTCTTTTTATACTACGAGGCCACATGGTTGGATACTTTGGTTAGAATGAGTACAGTGGAAGGAGATCTTGATCCCTTTTTAGGTCTCGCCTAGGGATGCAGCGCGAATGAGCTGCCATCGCTTTGCGGGGCATGCAGTATACACTATAGTGTGGAAGCTTCGTGGAAGCTCCGCCCACTCTCCGGCCCATCTTTTTCATTGGCTTAGGTCCTAAATGTTGCCTCCTGATTGGTTTTGGGCATTGTTAGTCCCTCCTCCTGACGAGCATGTCGTCATTTGTATCCTTCCACAGCTATCGGCCCCTTTACTCCTGCACTATTTTCTTCCCTGTCTTACCCCCCAACCCCCCTCTTGCAGACCGTAACTTCTCAGACCCCCCCCCCCCCACCGGTACTCTAGGGAGAGAGGTGCCCAGGAGCAGCGTTGCACCTTTGCCAATGCTTGTTATTTTCTGCGCACCGTGCGCGCTTTCACTTTTATTGATTTTTCACAATGGCGGCCGCCGCACACACCAATCGCGGGATCCTGCCTGTCTCTGAGCTCCCGCACAGCCGGTAACATCCATGAACCCACTTTTTGTTCACTGCCGCCTGCCTGCAATGATCTTGCTGTGGTCAAACTTAGCGCCTAGATATCTCGAGCTATACTTGTGGCTCTCTCCACACCTACACACATAGTAGAAGGGTGAGGTGGGGGCGTCTGCGGCTCAGTGAGGAGCCCTAATGCATGTACCAGACTGCGGGAGGGGGGTCACGTGACAGGCACATAGGCGTTCCAGTGTGTAATTCTGCGAGGCGCTACAGAGCCAGTCCCCATCAGATGTCCAGACTGACTGCTGCGAACCGTCAACAGGCTGGTGGGGCTGGGGCATATCCAGTCATGTTTGGCAGCCCCGCCCCCACCAAATGTATGGCCCCTCCCCTACGATCAGTGATTTTTAGGTCGAGCCTCGAGTAGCGCGCAAGCGCTGCTTAGAGGCGAAGACTTAATGTAAGTGAGTTTTCAAAGCAGTCCACCAAGAAACGCTCGTGCGTCGTGGCTGGCCTTTTTGAGATGGGTACGCGCGGCAAACATGTGTTTCCAATTATCGTGCCCAGACGCGGGCGCGATAAGTGGAAACACATGTCTGCCGCGCGTACTCATCCAAAGGCCAGCCACGACGCACGAGCGTTTTGGGACTGCTTTGCAGGCTGCCGCGCTCGCTCGCCCCCGCTCCTCCGTGCTTGTTTTTTTTGCACTAAGTGTACTTACTCTGCGTTAAAATGGTTTAATTAATGTGGTTAGATGTAGACATGCTGCGTCTATTTTAATATTCAGGCATATCTGGCAGAACATCTACTAACCCAAGTACATGGCAGGCTGGTGGACAGACAGGCACACACGTAGAAATGTGCAGACGGGACTACAAAGAGTGGGCTTGCATGCGTGTTCGTTATTGATTTGTCTGCGTACGTCTGCCTGCTCCCCTGTGCGCCCGATAAGTCTGTTTACATCCATCTGCCCAGCAGCCCGAGGGTCTCCCGGCCCCATCTCGGGACACATGTGCTGCTCCTCGGTGATGATGTCAGGGTCCTGGGTTCCCATCCCATTACATCACCCTCTGCAGTGTGAGAACCGATTGCTCAATTTAAACCCTCCCCGGAAACTGACGTCCAATGGGAGCAGCGAGAGGAAGCCGGCACTGCAGGGTTAACCCTTACCGCTCCGTTCTGTATTGGGTATTCTGTGCGCAGCATCTGAGGTAAAACACTGCAGCAAACAGCCCAGAACAAGGACAACAGACTTTCACCCCCTCCTTTCGGCTCTCCCTCTGAACCTCAAGCGTCACACAATGTGCAGATACTGCAACAGAACTAAGCAACTGGCGTCCCTCGGCACGCACCGTGTACTCTGAGGACCACACGAGAACTGCGTGGCAGCCGTGACGTGCACTGTCAGATGTGTGCGTCGTGCTTCAGTCCTGGGTCGCTGAAGGGCATGACTGAGGTGCGCTCTCAGAGCTACTTGAGTCCCCAGTGCTGGAGTAAGGGGCTGGTGAATGACAGCCTCGTGGTGAAACAGCAGGAGGGGCTGAAGGTGAGGGTGGAGGTGCACTGGCAGAGCTGGGGCTCTGGGAGTACCGAATGTTAGGTTTGAGACGCATTGCCAGTCTCGGTGTATTTGTAGTGCAAGAGTAGGGACTAGTGAAGAGCACCGACAGAGCTGTGCGAAAGAACTAGAACAGCGGCAGGGGCACCGAGGAGGATCTATGTGGGTTCCTGTGCAGCGGAGATTGCGGTGCCCCCTGACACTGGCTTTCTGTGGCTCAATAACAGAGTGGCAGGAGTGCAGGTTCCCAGGCGAGGCTCTGCGTGGTTCTCAACACTGGTACAGCTGGAGTAGTGTCACTTTTGTGTATCAGTGCTATAAAGTGGGGACGTTAAAGGGTTTTATTAAAGTGTGTGGTCTCAGAACTAGAAACGCAGGGAATGCCAAAGGGCTTGGTGGAGTTGCCTGGCACCCTTGAATTACAAGGGTTGACGAAGGTCCAGGCTGAGGTGCATTGGCAGAGCTCGGTCTGGTTCCCACACTAGAGAGGCAGCAGGTGCTTCAGGCCAGGGCGGCAGCGCTGTCGGTGATGGCATGGAGGCAGCGCCTCGACCCGTGTAGCTCCGCGGGCACTGTGCCCCACAAGCACACAGACTCACTATCTCTACTTTCCACCGCCTGACACTATCACAAGGTCTGCTTCCTCACAAACATCCTCTTTCACAAGACAGGCCTTGCAGCACTGGAAGGGCGGGGTGATGAGGCATGGGGACACGGGAGGAAACGGGTTGAGGCGACTAGAGACACACCCAGGGCTTCACCTCACCCTGAACCCCACGCTGTGTAAGTGGGCCGGTCAAACTGTACAGTTTCCGGAAACACCTCAAGACTGCCGGGGAGCACCCTCACTCTATCAGCAGGTGTCACACTGGAATAGTCTCTCTCTCCGCGGATAGGAACCTCACACCTTGGAGCAAGCTAATGGATTTTGGCTAGCTTTACCCTTTTATGAGCCCAGGCTCACTTATTTCACTTTATGAAACAGAACCTCACTCATTAGATCGGAGTCTCACTCAGTGACACACAATCCCACTCATTTGGTGTGTCTCACTTCATTAACCACACTCACTCATTAAGAGAGATTCTCACTCTGTGAAGGATTATGTCACTCCTCTGAGTGTGTCTCACTTTATGAAGCAGAATCTCACTCATTAGACCGAAGTCTTACTCAGTGATGCACAATCCCACTCATTAGGTGTGAGTCTCATTCTTTGACACATAATTTTATTCACCTGGGTGCGTCTCCCTCCATGAAGCACAATCTCACTCACCTGGTGTGTTGCTCTGTGAAGCACATGCTCACTTATTAGATCAGACTCTCACTCCATGAAGTAGATTCCCACAGCATTCCATGATACACAATTTTATTCATTCAGTGACAGTGGCGACTTGGAGCACCCTCTCCCGCGTTAAATGTTAAGGACACCTCACAGCACAGTGTCACTCTTAGCTAATCTCAAGAGCAAAATAATGTGGCATGAAAGAAAAGAATGCCAGACAAAGGTAAAATGAAAGTTGACTAAACGCGCTATGCTAAATAAATAACAAAGCATTGGTACAGCCAGTAGGTCTCACCCTTGGGGTCTACTGGCTTTGCCAATGCTTTTTAGTAATGCTGAACAGAATTGGTAACAAGCATTGGCATAGCCAATAGGTCTCGCCTTTGGGACCTTATAAGTGTTTAACCATGCAAAAGTTAATGTTGTTGCACCAAGGATATTGTGCTGCATAACTAAATACTTATAAGGTCCCAAAAGCGAGACCTATTGGCTATGCCAATGCTTGTTGTAGGGGGTTAGCGGGGTTCTTGACTTTTCTTGACAGGGCATTAGCAGAGTGCACGCTGTAGGCGTTTTATGTGGAACGCGCTTCCTGAACGCTGAAAAATCTTCTGTCTGTGCCTGTGGTTGCCGTTATGGGCATTTCAGCTTTTTTCAGACGTGTACTCCTCACATTTGGGGTACGCATGTGTCTGTATTCAGTATGAGAGAGATGGCTAATGTGTGTGCACCGGGGGTAAAAGGGGGTGATTCCTCCTTGCTTCGGGCGCAGCACTGCCCTCGCCGAGCTCCTAAAGAGGCACAGGCCAAGCACAACTGCACTCGCTGCGGTGTGCACAGAGGCCCTGGGGTGCATGGCTCAGAGGCGAGGGCTGCAGCCTGGTTTTATTTTCAGATGAGAATATAAAGCAACTGAAGAGTGTCCTTCCAGTGTGATCACGTGGTGCTGTGCTGTGTAGCGCCAAACAAAGCGCCTGTCGTCACTGTTAGCAGGAGAATGACCGGTAATGCAATCCTTCGAGGTTTCAGTGAACAGCAACATGAGCTTTCACTGTTTGTCATGGAGTGCACAGTAAGCAAGTGTGTCATTTGTGCAAGACCCGCATATGGAAACCTGCAGCTGATCTCGTGACAGGTACTGGTGCGTACCTGCATGTGTGTGCGTGCGTGCGTGCGTATGTGTGAAAGTGTGTGTGCCCATGTGTGTGTGTGTGCATCTGTATGTTTGTTTGTATCTATGTATGTGTGCCCATGTGTGTCTGTATGCGTGTGTGTGTGTATGTATGTTTGTTTGTCTGTGTGTTACAGTCCAGACCCGTGCAACGAGGGGCCCAGGCAGGACATCTGCTAATCGGGGAGCGCATTTTGCATCCTATTGCAGTTTCCATCGTCCAAGTAAAACACCAAACACAGAAATAGGATTTAAAAAAATAGAGGCAATGAAATTGATAACCTCAAAGTTTGGGGATGTCATGATATCAATTTTAGCCCTCTGTTTTTGTCGATGCCTACTTTTACGGTCAAAAACAGAAGCTCTTTTTGGCTTTTAGAGAAAAAATCCACCCACAATGGGAGAGATTTCAACCTCCTGCAGGGGTGCGTTCCTGGGTACACGGCTACACGCGGTGTCTAAAAGGGCAAGAGGAAAGCAGCGAACTTCATATTCTGCTTTTAAGAGCCGCCTCTCCCTCCAAACTTTGGAGCTCTCCAATCCAGGATCCCAGCGATACTTGTCCTCACCGTGTGATCTTGGCAAACCGCTTTGCTCCCACCGCACCGGCTGCACTCCTGACAAACGTGGACGCGGTTAGAACGGTCCGAAGGCTAGTATTCACCTTAATTGTGACATATTTGGTAATACTGAAGAGGTAATTGATCGGTCAAGAGTTCCAATAAGGGCCACCTCAGCCTTTCATCTTTCCAAATCGGCACACTGACCACCGTCACCGCGTGTCACCCTGACGCAGGGGTTAAAATCGGTATAGCTCCTTCTTTAAACGATTTATTGGCAAAAAATCTAGTTATTCATGGCCACCGATATTTGAGAAATCAAGTCGATTGTTTTTGAAAATAATAAATACAAAAATCACTTATCCAGCTAATCTCCAAATTTGGAGTTACACGAGTGAAAATAGGCAAAGGAGGTAAAATGTTGGTAGCAGACAGCTGACCGAAAAGTGCTGAAAGTCAATGAGTTTTTTTGTGATATGCTTTTTTTGCACACCTTTGTAACCTAACGCAAATTTTTATACACCCTTTGCACGTTTCTACACGAAAAAACTTTTTGGGTGAATCCGAATTGTAGACTGCAAGTGTCTGTCCCACAGAGCCCTGCGCCGTGAGTGTTTGCTTGGTGCTACTCGAGCGGACCAGGGACCAGTGCTTTAAATGGGCAGGTGCTGTCCGGTACTGAGCACCAGCACTTCTTTCATTTGAAGGGGAGAGTACCACTTCTAAATGGATGAGCACCTGCACTTCTGACGAGCAAACAGGTACTCTAAACAGAGGGTACTATTACATGTATGTTTCAATTTAAAGCACTGCGCCACTAATCTCTCGGCGGATGTACCCCCAGTCCAGGAGATATAAGGTTTGAAAAACAATAATGTCGTCTTTTACTCTGGATGCATATTTATAAAGGAACTCTAATGTGTGCTTCGCTCCAAAAGGCTTTTGAAGCGTTTTTCGATATATGAAGCTTGCTTAATCTGTTCAGGCCTGGTTTTGCGAAGCGTGGGCAGAACTGCTAATTTAATCTTGGCGCCCCTGCGAGATCCCCTATGTAGCTCTTCATAAGTTATGTTCCTCCGGGCCATGTGAAAGTATTGTCTTGCGTTATCTTGCGAGTAAAAAGAAATGAACGGCAAAATATTTTCTCAGGCTATAACATTGCACGTTGACTTCTCTGTGACCCTTTGTCCTCAGAATTCATCAGTTTGTGGGTTTCCAAGGCAGGCAGGAAAGGAAAGACGTGTCGGCTGCGATTTACTCCTGACGAAGCGGGAGGTCGCGCAAATTCCAGTGGGTCGTGTACCCCCTATCATTTCCACATGTGTGGCTTCCCTTCTTCAGACTGCGCCTCGGTGCCAACGCCACTCTGCTGAAGTAAGTCTCAAGTGATCGCTTGGCAAAGCTAAGTGGGTTGTTTTCCGGCCGCATGAAACAAGGAGAAACAAGCATTTGCAATGCAATAGGTCTCGCATTTACGCGAGTTTAAGCTATTGGTATTGTAAATGACAATGCGTTTTATTTCTGTTTCAAAAAACAAAACATAAATAAAAGACATTGTCATTTGAATGCCAATAGCTCAAACTCGCGTAAATGCGAGACCTGTTGCATTGCAAATGCTTGTTTTTGTTATACTCTGTGCTCTGCCAGGCGCTGCCAATCTCATTCCTCCCATTGGCGGGATTTGTTTGACGTCTGATGGGACGTCCAATAATGTATTTATTGATTATTGTAGGCGTCCCCTGGTTTATACGTACCACAACCTATCAGCAGTGCACTTTGCGTCCGGTTGACTCAGCACTTGCAAACTCCAGTATAGGATGGAAACCTCAGAACCGCTTGGAAAGTCACCCTGGACTCCTGGACCAGTGACAGTTGTTTAATAAATAAAAGGAAACAACATAATCTATGCTAAAGCACAGCACGATCTTTATCTCAGTTCTTAAAACCCCAAGACTCCCTTCTACCCTGGCAGGCAGCAGGTTTACACAACTTTCAGCCTCTGAAGAGAACAGGCTGCACAGTTGTCAGATTGTCATTTGCAAAAAAAACATAGAATTCTGGCAAAAGCAAAGACAGGACTTTGGATTTTGCTCAGATCGAAATGAGGTTCAGCAGACGGCTCTTTTACTGTGAGAAACTGCTGCCCTAAACCAATTTCTTGCACCTTTGGCATTTATTAGCAAAAACATTGTATTCCCCTTAAATGGGGTTCTCTTTTGGCCGCACTGGTCCAGGCAGACAGTTTCTACATAGGAATCACCAGAGCAGTAGCACATAGGAGGCCAAAGATGCCACATAAGGATGCACAGTAGCCATAAGGTGGAGAAAAGATGTTAAGAAATGCAAATGAAGAAAAGAAAACGGAATTATCCATCTTCTCTGTACAAGATTGTGAGCAAGGAAGCCATGCAAGAAATCAAAACAAGTCTACCTTGTTACAATAACTGCCCATGACCCTTTTGTATGTCCATGTGCAAATCAAGTTTCCCCCCAACACGCACATCCTCCACTGCCTTATCAGCAAACTTTGGCAGTGCTTCGAAACATGCTGACCTGTACTGAGCCTTATGGAAAACTGCCTTTTTACTTCCGTGTCCCAGCATGGCTTGGTCTTTCACCCGCAGGTCGCATGTTCTAGCACAGTATGTCTCATTCGTAAGGACACCATGTTACTGTTCTGTGGCTTGTTTGGTGGTGCTGTTCTCTAGAGGGTAACGTTCCGTTCAGTAAAGCTACCACCGACGTTGGTTCATTGTAAACACTAGTTGTTAGTCACAGCAGGTGCATTGAGAATAAAATGGGCACAGGCACTAACACTGAATTTTCTGGCCAGTAAGCTCACCATGAAAATACAGATTAATGCAGTCTCATCTCCCTGCTTCCCCACCCTTCGCATGCTCCGTAAGATCTTCATGTGGCTTCCCATCGACACCAGACGGACCGTCACCCAAGCCCTTGTCACCAGCCGACTAGACTACAGCAACGCACTCTATGTTGGAATCTCCTCACACCTCCTCAAGAGACTGCAGACCATACAGAATTCAGCGGCCAGACTCATCCTTGACCTCCCTAAGCGGACTCGCAGTACCCCCACCTCAAGAAACTCCACTGCCTCCTCATTCAGAAGAGATGTCATTTTAAGATGTTGAACCACACCTTCAAACCCCTTCACAACCTAGGACCAGCATACATCACCCAATTGCCTTAATTGACAAGGCATAATTCCCGATTTTTGCCATATGCAAGCTTTCTCCAAATTTCTTATTATGCAATTTTGCTTACTGTTTGCTCGCAGCAAGTTTATTCACTCAAAGTGTTTCACTAACATTTTGTAATCGGACCAGTGTCTTGCAAGATTTATTATGCAAATTGTGCGCTCGTATAAAGTGTCACACTAGACACCGGCAAGTCTTAATCTAGATTGGAAACAAGAATAAGTGGGAGAACACGCACAACTTTTATATCCGTGATGTTCAATTTCCCGGCAAAGTCGATTTGAAGCCGTCTCCTAATTGTCCCCTGACGAAGGGCTCGTTGCCCGAAATGCATCGGGAGGGATGGAGAAAAAGGAAAGAGGTTTGTGTCTAAACAATGTTATGGATGTGATCCAGCGCGGCTAATATAAATTTCTCCTTAGGGCACTAATCCAGGTAAAAACACTTATGCAACCTATCATCAATTAAACCTTATGTTGGTGGGGCCCATGACACCGCATAACATACATTCATTCAATCACTGGATTTCACGCTAAGGAGAATGTGCTGCTGGACGAACGGGATACCTTGTTAAATTTGACAGAATAATAATCCATACATTATATGCATTAACCCTTGATCCTGTTGGGTTCTAAACATCAAGGTACTCCGCTCTTTGGTCGATGGACCAACTAGTAGAATAAGTTGATGGTGATTAAGACCAGCTCAATCACAATTAAAACCTTTAACATTTTAAATAATAAATGTATTGAAGAACCACAGACTCATTTTAAGTTAGAACATATTTTTATCTAGATTTTCAATCAAAAGGTGAGATTCTTTATTAATGAAACACATTTAATATATCAATAATCATTTAAGAAAAGTTTAATGGAAAAATGAAAATTATGCGTTACCCATAGTCTTAGGATGCGGACAGGAACGGTTCACCAAAAGAAGATAAACCGCAGATCACAGAATAGAACTCCCAAACTGACTGACTGTCTCGCTAACCTCCTCGACGCACCTCCCGAACAGAATTCCTGCAAAGATCTCGTTCCTTCCCCAGTCAAAGTTCAAAGTCCAAAAATGACAGAGTCTTTTGCAGTATCGAGGTGTAAAAATGAAAAATAAGGAAACGGCATGGCAAGAAAAACACCAACAGCAATAGTAGCAGTCGCAGTAGCATTCAGCAGCCGAAGTCTTAGCAATAGCCATCTAAGAGCAGACTCTCTTATACCCTATTCTCTAGCTTACTATACATAAAAGTTGCAATCCTTAGAGGCAAGAATCACGCTAATTGGTCCATTTGAGGGGTGGTGATGGTCACCTCATCGCCCTCCTTGTTCAAACTGGTTTAGGGACAATATAGCACACAATAAGTCTCATGACTTCGGGGTCAAAAGCAGTCCAACTTGTCCATTTATTTTGTTGCGATCCTTGATGGTCATATTTCAGTCTATCTATTGTCATTTGTTTCTTTCTCATCCATTCCCACGAAAACGTGCTGAATCTCTTTGGCAGGCGTCTCCTTGCAGGTCAGCTTGACCCTGACATTTCTCACTCCGGGCACAGGCCGCATTCACGTGATCTCATTCGCTTTATTGCTTCTGCGCAGAGGCCATCTTGGCTGTCTCGCGTGATCTCATTCGCTCCAGCAGCCATTTTCGAAGCATGGCCTAACAGGCCCGAACGAACTATCATAAGAACAAACACAACCAAAATTAAAACAGAGAAAATAAGCCTTTCTGTTTACCACCCGCCATTCTAAAGACCCGTGTTAGGTGTTACCTAGCAGAAGCGACATTTAAAGCCATTTTACTTACCATCTGCATTCTTTGCCACAATACAATCTACTACGTAACATAAATCATGCAATTTTACTCTAATTAGTACGCAAATCACAATACTAATGTTAATTGACTTCACAATTGTAAATAGATTAGCTTTTGCACAAATCTGCATGTTACCCATATATGTAGTGTTTACTAAAAGGGTGCATTTGTAGGTTAATACATGCATTTTCAAACAGCTAGTGTTATTAAATCATTAAGAGTTCATTAATTTCCAAGGGGTACAAAATTATTTTGTTTACCCTGCTCCATCCATTCCCCCTTTGGTGATTTTTAACATCACCACAAAAACCTATCCCTACAAAAATTTATCAGATAAATGTTTCTTGTCCATTTGCTTTTGTTAGTTCATACAACTGTGTTTTTCTCATCTTGTCCTTTAGACCGTTTGTACATGTTCTCTTTTAATTCTTCCAATTCTATCTCTCCCATCTCCCGTTCTCTTTCTTTATTTTTCTCATTTTCTCTTTTTACTCTATTTTGTCTTTTTCTTCTCTTAATACACACATATGCTAATCTTACTAACAGAATTACTATTATTATCACTGTAACTGGTATTAGTATTTTCCCAATAAGAGAATTACCTATTTCTGTGAACCATTTCTTCATTGAGGAAAAACTCTTACCAAGTCTCTCCCAAACACCTTCAACCTCCAGTGGAGCAATTTCTTTGTGCAAGTCAGTAATGTTCTTTATATACTTTCGTATATTCTCACTTTTGTCTGGAATGTAAGTGCAACAATGTTGTACCTTCAGCATTCCACAGACTCCACCCTCTTTTGCCAAAAGAATGTCAAGGACAAGTCGATTTTGCATCACCATAGCTCTCATGGCAACCATTTCGGTATTTACCATTAAGAACCCTCCAGCAGTATTCGTTGATAAACAATCTACTACTGTAGACAATTTCCGAATTTTGAATGCATTCAAAGATATACCCACTGCTGGTATCAATGCTCCAAAAATGTCACCTACTATTTCTGAGAAGGTTTCCCTCTTCCTACGTGTTAATGTTTTACCTATCTCGTGTATTCCTTTTGTTCCTCTTTCTACGTGAACATTTTTAGGAAAGACCAGGCCTAAATAACATGTTCCGTACCAATGGTCCGGCAATCTATAATAAGCTCTATTTCCGCAAATATAATAGATCCCTGGAAATACTGGATCTTTTCCTCCTTTAAATCCCCATCCTCCTAGAATTTTGTATGTATCTCGGCACTCACTGGAACCCACGAAATAGTTATCATACATAGTGTTACTTCTACTAATACACAATTTTCCCTGTTGGGGCCAATCCAGAACCATAGCTGCATTTGTTTCACCTTTATCATAACTTCTCTCTTCAAACTCCCAAGGTGGGGGTTTTGTCTTTTCTCCTGCTACCTTTCTTTGAAACTTTACCCTTCTGTCCTCTACCATGTCTAAGAAAATCTTTTCTTCTTTCTTTAACTCACAAGTAAGGTTGTGTCTAAATGCATACTCTAATGTTAATTCTTTTGTTTCTAAGAAAAACTCTCCAAATACCTTTGCAATTTTTACCTTATTTAATTCAGGGATTACGGGAATTTTAGCAAAAACAGCATCTATGTCAGTGTAATAATATTCTAATCTACCTGTTTTTCAAAATAAGCTAGCTAAAACGCTGCAAGTTATTCCATACGTCAAAGGAAGGTGATGGTATGTCACACCTTCTGTTACAGACGCAGGTAACTGCATACAAACATAACAATCTCGAACATCCATTGTCTCCACATATTCGTATAAAAGTTTCGTGAAGACATTCTTGGAAAAATCCGTTATTGGCTTATCCCTATGAAAATCAGTACTATCTACTAATGTTGCAGTGTTCTTTATATTAGCTTTCTTGTAATTATTCGTGTCATTTACTATTACGGATGTATTTTCTACCATTAACCTAAGTGGAATTATTATTGCTAAAATAAACCAGATAAGCATTAGCAATCATGTACAATAGAAACACATTCTACACCATCTACGTAAAAACTCACATCTAGATCTTCTACTCTCAGTGTCTGCCATGTTGTAATACTATTTAGCTATTTATATATATGTACAGAAAATGTGTTTCCACACCTCAGAATGACTTTTCAGCCACTCTACCCTTTAATTAGTCTCTTTTGGTGCTCTCTCCAGTTCTTTTCAGAACTTTTTCTTGTCTTTTTCAGTTTAGGGTCCAGTCTGGTTTTCTTTATTTGTCTTTCAGGTTTGCTGCAATTCACTCTCTCCCACTTGTTCACAGTCTTTGTCTGGGATTTCGTGACTGCTATCCACTTCTTTAATGTCGGACAGTGCTATGTATAGCCATTCAGGTGACTTGTATTTCAAGTTAGGTCTCTTCACTCTTTTTGGTCTCTGCAACTGTCTTTCATTTGGTTTTCTTTGTCCTTTCTGACTTGTTATTTCATGTACTTGTTCCGCATTATCTTTGTTCAAATTTATTATTTTATATCTCAGTCTTTTAATTTCGTTGGGCCAATTGTCTCCTTTCCTTGGCCTTTTCAGTTCGCTTTCCTTTTCCTCTCGTTCTGTTTTCCAAGTTCTCTTTCTTAGTCCAATTCTTTGCTTTCTTTCTTCTTCACTTTCTTCAGATTCTGTCTCAGACCTCACTTCACTTCCTCTAACTTTGAACTTTATGATCTCAGTTTCTTTATCTGAATCCGAATCTTCTTGTGACTCTTCTGTTTGAAAATTTGATTCTAACCCTCCTCGTTTTTCTTCCGCACTTTTCCCAAACTTTCTATCTGAATCTAAATTTCCCTGTGTTTCTTCTGTTTGTAGTTCTGACCCTACTACTCCTCGGTTTTCTTCCGCACTTTCCTCTATCTCTCTATCTGAATCTAAGTTTTCTTCAGTTATTTTAACGATCTCTGGAGGAATTTTCCCAAAACTTGTACTTGGCTGTTCATTGTCACTGTCTCTCGATTCGGTTTCTCCTGTTATAATATCAGTTCTTCTTTTTCCTGATTTTTCCTTTTGCCTTTCACCAGATTCAGGTTGGTCTGTTTCAGATGCCGAACTGGTATCCGATATTTCCAGATGTCGACTTACAGGTCGAGCTTCAGGATCTGGAACTCTGATCGTTTCAGTTTCTTCTTCAGTTGTCAAACTGGTACCTGATTCTTCCAGATGTCGACTTACAGGTCGAGCTTCAAGATCTGGAACTCTGTTCGTCTCAGTTTCTACTTCAGATGCTGAGCTAGTATCTGATATTTCCAGATGTCGACTTACAGGTCGAGCTTCAGGATCTGGAACTCTGATGGTATGACTGGCATGAACCCAATTTTTCACACCTGCACACTTCACAGCAGTTGTTGTCACCAGGATCACTTGACGTGGCTTATCCCAGCGAGGAACCAAACAGTTTCTTCTTCTGTGGACTTTAATGCGGACCCAGTCTCCTGGACTCAGATCATGAGCTGGTTTTCTATCAAGGGTGGTCGCATCCGGTCCAACCTGATGAAACACAGAATGCACCACATCAGCCAATCCTTTGCAATAGTCCAATACGAGATCATCAGTTATAGTCAGCAGTTTGTTGACAGGTACATGTGCTTGTCTCATTGCTCGTCCCATGATTATTTCATGAGGACTTAGACCTGTTTTTCTGTCAGGTATGCTTCTGATGCTCATCAGCACCAATGGCAGGGCATCGGGCCATTTGAGTCCTGTGGCTTGACACATTTTCCCTAACCTATTCTTTATTGTTCCGTTTACCTGCTCTACCACTCCAGAAGCCTCTGGTCTGTAGGCACAGTGCAGTTTTTGTTGAATGTCAAGTGCTTCACATATCAGTTGGATTATTTCATTCTGGAAATGTGTTCCTCTATCTGTTTCGATCGTTACTGGAAAGCCATATCTAGGAATGAATTCTCTCAGCAGGAGTTTAGCCACAGTAACTCCATCATTCCTTCTTGTCGGATAGGCTTCCACCCAACGAGAAAACAAACAAACGACCACAAGGACATATCTCAATCTATTGGTTGGGGGCATTTCAATAAAATCTAGTTGCATTCTGGTAAAAGGACCTCCTTCACGTCCTATTGTTCCCAAACTCACTACTGTCTTTCTTCCAGGATTTATTTGTTGGCATGTAAGACATCTTTGACAAAGGCTTTCAGCTATAGCCCTAAATTTTGGGTTGTACCAGGTCTGTCTAAAGAGTCTGATCATGGCATCCCTACCAATGTGTGCTTGCCCATGGTACATCCGTGCCATATTAGAGATCATGCTATCAGGCATAACTGGTCTTTCATCTCTATAAACCCATACTTCATCTTCCTCTCTTTGTCTGCAACCTGCTTTTATCCAACCATCTTTCTCCTCATCGTCTGCTTCTTCCTGCAATTGTTTTACCTCATCCCAGGTTTCAACTGTGTTAGTAAACAGCAAAGGACATGAAACATTCTCTTTTTCCCTTCGTTGATTCAGTGAGACCACATTTCTGGCACAATATTGAGCTATTTCATCTGCGAATTTGTTTCCCACTGCAATATAGTCGGTTCCATTTTTGTGTGCAGCGCATTTTACCACTGCAATCTGTTTAGGTAGCAGTATCGCCTCAAGCAATTTCTTCACAAACTCACCATTCCTAATAGGAGATCTTGCAGAAGTCAGAAATCCCCTCTGGGACCAGATCTGCCCGAAATCGTGGACCACTCCGAAACCATACTGGCTATCCGTGATCACCGTAATTTGAAAGTTCTTCCCCAGTGTGCATGCTCGAATCAGAGCAATCAGTTCAGCAACTTGGGCTGGACATATTCCTCTGAAACAGGATGCTTCCATTATTGCTGCCACCATGCATACAGCATACGCAGCACTTAAAACTCCTTCATTCGTTCTCAGGCATGATCCATCCACAAACATCACATAATCTGATTCTTTCAAAGGTTCATCTTTGATATCAGGGCGAGGCTTTGTGCAAAATTCAAGTACATCCAAACACTTATGATCAACATCATCTTTGACTTCTACATTTACTTCATCTGGCAATGAAGTCGAAGGATTCACACTCGTGCATCTTTCAATGGTCACATTGTCTGCACCCAAAATCGCTTTCTCATACCTAGTCAGCCGATTATGTGTCATGTATTGGGTTTTTGTTCGAGTTAGAAGAATTTCAACAGCGTGTGGGACATATACTCTCAGAGGGTATCCCATCACATTGCCTTCACTCTGCTCCAGACTCACACAAGTAGCAGCTACTGCTTTCAGACATCCAGGCAACGCTTTTGCTACCGGGTCTAGAACAGCTGAAAAATAGGCGATTGGTCTTTTCATTTTTCCATGCCTTTGTACTAATACTGAAAGTGCACATCCATCTCTCTCACTACAATACAGCTCAAATTCTTTTTCATAGTCAGGCATTCCCAATGCAGGTGCCTCACACAAACTTGTTTTCAGTTCCTTAAAAGCTTTCATTTCTTCCTCATCCAATTCAATCGGATCTTTGACATCCCTCTTTGTCAATCGCTGTAAAGGTTTTGCAATTAATGAAAATCCACTTATCCACTGTCGACAATAACCAACCATTCCGAGGAACATTCTCACCTCTCTCTGTGTCATTGGGGCTCTCATTCCTTGGATAATCCTTATTCTTTCTGTTGTCACCTTTCGCATCGCTTTCTCAATCTTATGACCTAGGTATTGTACCTCCTGTTGACAAAATTGCAGTTTTGACGGAGACACCTTGTGTCCTCCTTCTGCCAAATGATTTAAACAGTCAATTGTGTCCGTAACACATGCTTCTTTGGTCTTTGATGCCACTAATAGGTCATCAATATATGGGACCATCACAGATTTTTCAGGCATTTTTAAATCTTCTAACGATTTCTTTAGGATCAGATTAAATATTGAGGGACTTTCAGTATACCCTTGAGGAATTCGGCACCATGCCAAAATACGCTCTCCAAACCGGAACGCAAATAATGGCTGGCTGTCAGGGTACAATTGAATAGAAAAGAATGCATGGCACAAATCAATAACTGTGTACCATTCTGCATCATGTGGAATCTGATACAGCATTACAGCGGGGTTTGGCACAATTGGGCAACAAGGAATAACAATCTTATTTACCTTTCTCAAGTCTTGCACTATCCTATATGTTCCATTTGGCTTTTTCAATCCCATTATAGGGGAATTACATGGGCTACTCATTATTTCTCTCAAAATTCCTTGTTCAATCATCTTATTAACTACAGGTGTTATTCCTTCAATGATTTCTGGCGTTAATTTGTACTGTGGAGTATTTGGGTAATTTGTTCCTTCCCTTACAGTAATTTTTACAGGGTCAACTCCTCTCATTAGTCCAATGTCTTCGCCTGTGAAATCCCATACATCCGATCTGACTACTCCTTTCAACTCAATCGGGATTTTCTCTGCATCAAACACAGGAAACATGTCATTCACTCCTGGTTCTAGTTCTGCCATTGTCATTTTATACAGGACATCCTCATCTGGTGTCTGGAAAGCAATTCCATCTGGGGTACAATAGATGGTACAATTCATTTTACAAAGTAGATCGCATCCTAACAAATTTACAGGACTGCAATCGCAAACCACAAAGCGATGCATCTCTCTAAATGGTCCAACTTTGACCTCTACCGGTTTTGTAAGAGGTGTTTTAATCTGCCTGTTTGAAACACCTACAACTTGGATATGTTCTCCTGAGAGAGGAAGGTTTGGAATTTCCACTGATCTAACAGTAGAACGGGTAGCTCCAGTGTCCACAAGGAATGTAACATTTACACCATTCACTTTTCCATCCACAAATGGACCTGACTGATCTACCTCTAGAGTTGCGCCAAGCACGCACTCTTCTTCCTCTCCTAGGCACCGTCATAAGCTCTCATCCGATTCATCTCCATCCTGACGTAACCAATACTGCGAAACTGCAGCTGCGCGCGGCAATTTTGTTACCTGCTCTCCTCCGTAGAATCCTGTCTCTGTACTGTATCTCTGAGGATTTACACTCTTTGGAAGAGGTGGTTGCGGCACCTGACACTGTTGAGTAACTACCTGCGGTGGTTGCAGCTGTTGGTAACTCACCTCATTCTGCACCTGTGGATTTAATGGTTGATTTTCTGTATTAGCTTTTGGAGGAAATTTACACTCGTTTCTCCAATGTCCTAACTTTCCGCAATTGTGACAGGGCCATTTCTTTTTGGCCTCTTCTATACTCATTTGACCTTTTCCCTTACCTATATTCGGTTTGAATTTAGTTTGTCCTGCATCACTAGACTGATTATTCATCTGCGCTTCTTGTTTTTCTGCAACTTTTACTTGTGCCCACATCGCCTTTTCTTTTAGTTTACACTGTCTACTCTCAATATCGTCACTACAATATTTTGCATACCTTAATACTTCATCTACAGTGCTATTCTGCCAACACAACATATGCTGCTTAATCATTTCACTTATTTCAGGTTTCAAGCCATATACAAATCTATACACAAAATGACTCATGTCCTTTTCACTCAAATTCTCATAACCACTATACTGTTTAAAGACCAAAAGCAATCTCTCATAGTAGGCATGCACAGATTCCTTACTCTCCTGAGTAGTTCTATCAATTTTTACCCAGTCTGTTTCTTTTGGTGGAATTTTATTTTTCAAAAATGTGATGGCTTGTTCATATTTTCTCATTACTTCTGGACCTGGGGCTCCAGTTTTTGCATCTCTAGGATATTCTTCCTTTGGCCAGTCAATTGTAATCTTACATTCTGTCCATAAATCTGCTGGTACTACAATTTCAAACAATCCATCCAAATCTTCCCACAACACTTTTGAAACCTTTACAAATCTTTCTACCTGTCTGTACCATTCTACTGGTTTCTCTCTCAATCTTGGAAAGTCATTTGTAAATGACAATATATCTTGTCTGGACCATGGGACATGTACATAGCTTCCTCCTGGAGTTTCCCTCATTGGACACTCCATTACTATCGGTTCTTTCTCTTTTTCCGGGAAAGCCAATGAAGCTTTATCGGTCATCCCTTCCTTCCTTCTTATCCACCTGCTTCTCCACCTGTCCACATCTCCCCATTTTCTCAATAACACAATCAGTTCTTTTATCTGCGTTAATCGTCCTGAAGTGTTCAGATTTTCTATATCCTTTTCACTAAAGTCTACTCTGTACGGTTTCTGCAATCCTCTGATTTTTCCAAACTCTACTCCTAGTTCGTTTGCTGTTTCTTCCAATTTTTCATGCAAGTTCCTAGCTCTCCAAGTAACACTTTTGCACATGAACATCAACTTTTCATCCTGATATGACTTCAATCGATCTGTACCAATAGTCCCTAGAATCAACTCTTCCATATCTATTTTTAATCTGATCACATCTAAAGGTTGTGGTTCCGTATCTTTCTTCTGTAAGTTCCTCACCCACTCATTTAATTCTTTTGCAGACGGACCCACAGGGGTATTATTTATTTCTGCCCAATTTGCACTTCTCTCTGGGGTCTCAGTTGCTGACTCTGTTCCCATAGGAATCCTATTTATCTGGCTCTCATTAATTGTCAAATTTGTAGGTGGACTCGACCTACATGAACCAACAGAATCTCTTGTCTCTCTATTTTCTGGAATTATCCCTTCTCTCACTCTTTGCATACTAGAGTTCAATGGAATTGTCAGGGAATGCTCATCTATTCTTTGATTTTCAAATACTGGAATTACTGGTCCTATCGTCACTGGCACAGTCACATCTTCCATATTCTTTGTTAATTCTCTTATCTTTTCAGTCAACTCTCTTGTAGTTCTAGCTAATTCAGTTGTATTACTATTATCATGCTTCACATTTTGTGGTGTTTCTAATTTATCATATGACCTATTTATTTCAGAGTTTCGTTCAGGGCTTTGATTTCTTACAGTTTCCATTGGCGGTGCATTTGGAGTCACCACCGCAGAATTCTGTTGATAGGGAGGGGGCTTTTTATTTAAAATGTCCTCCAGCAATTCATCCTCTGTGTCGCTAACTCCATACCCATATCTTTCTGTTACTGCATGCTTCTTTTTCTCTGTACACTTTCTCCCTGTAATCTCTTCAACTGTTCTGACAGGAGACAACCCATCGTCCATGTTAGCATACCGCCATCGTCTCATTCTGTCTTCATGATTCAATCCCCATACTCTTCCATGGACTAAACTATAATTCTTTGCACCTCTGTGTCTTTCTCTTTCATACATCTCATCTTCCCATTCACCTAACGCTTCGAACTGTGTTGGTCTAGGTCTCGGTTCAAGTTTCATCATTTTTTCTCTCAAATTTCGAAGTACAGCTGTGCTAAACGAACCATTTTCTGAAAATGCCAAAACTCCATCGCTTTTAGTATATTTCGCCCAATTTTCCAACCAAATACATGTATGATAGCCATAGTTCAACATCATATGAGATGCTGGCGTTTTCGGCGGAGGAAGTACCTCTCCTTCCCTAGTCACTACCTTTTTGTCTTTCTTGAAAAAGATTTTAATCTTCGCAAACCATGACGGTTTCTCTCGAACATACTCATAATAAGCCATAATTCACTGTTCTTTTCTCAAACAAATACACGGAAATCTTTACCACTCTGTTCTTTCTACTGTTTGGCTATTCGGACCTATCCCAGCGCGTCTCACACCAACTCGCCAATCCGAAAGCTCTACGTCACTCTCACATTACCAGCGCGGTCTTTGTTGACGTCAGTTCTACTCCTGTCCTTACTGACCCTTCCTTTACAAAAATTATCAGCAATTTTCTTTACCTTCTCTTTTCGACAAAATTTATTAGTTACAACGTAAAACACATTACCATTGTCTGTTTCGCTAAACAAAAGAGATAGTTTGTTCTAACTTTCAAGAATACTGTTTCGTTCGATAAGTGTAGTACTTCTCTCTACCTTGCCCTTCTCTCAAGCAAGAGGTAAACCCGTTTCTCTGGGGATAAAACACATGTGGAGACTACACCGCTCCTGAGAATTAAGGCCAGAGTTTCACAAGAAAACCTGTTGCTATTTCACTCAAACGTATTTTCATACATGAAATGTCCCTAACATAACACAATCCTGTGTTATCACCAATTTGAAAATCAGACAATGCACTATTCCGTGTGACTTCTCTTGCCACAAGTGTCCACTTCCTACTTTCCGGAAGCTTAAAAATTCCGACTTACACATAACATAATACAACTTTGACATAAAATGTTAGACATAAAAATCAATAAATCAATAATCAATAATCACCAAACTAATCTATAGAAACCATAACTCTGCTACCAAGAAATCTGATCCAGCGCGGCTAATATAAATTTCTCCTTAGGACTCTAATCCAGGTAAAAACACTTATGCAACCTATCATCAATTAAACAATATGGGGCCGATTCCGATTCGGGCCGGAAAACGTACCGACCGACTCGGTACGGGAATTTAGTCCGACCGACACGTACCGGCGCTGTCCGATCCGCCTTGTACGATGCAATGCATGTGGATCACGACCGACTCGTACGGAACACAGGACGAATGACCGAACCGCACGGAAAGCAGCCATCCGGCCGGGAAACCACGCGATTCGAACCGACCGACACGCACCAGGAAATAACCCGACAGAAACGTACCCGCGAACTCCGACCCGCGCAGTACGATGCAATGCGTGGAAAACCAGACCAAGTCGCACGGAGCTCAAGCCGTACGACCGACACGCATACAAAACCGAGCCGAAGCAACCCAATACTCCGCGACCGACGCGTACGCCGCACATGAAATCCATCAGAAACACAGCGTGAAAGACTCGGAGAAGCTCGCACGAGCCAACTGCAGTGTCCGACTCCGTCAGAAGAACGTCTCCTACATGCCCAGAAACTACAAAGGAAAAAAAAAAAAAAAAGGGCCAAACAAGCAATGACAAAGTCAATAAATACTGGGGGGGGGGGGAAATGGAACAAAGACACACCCACAACTCCACCCATATAAAGGCCACAAATCCCTACCATGATCCTTTGCAAATTCAACTGACCTGCCAGCACAGAACACCATCAGACAGCAACCACAGACACACTCACAACTCATCCATCACACAAGCCACACACCATTAGCACTTCCCAATAGCACCCTCACATACACCCAGCAAAACTGACACTCACCCACCCTCAATTGCACACTCATACACACATCAATCCCCACCACCACCCATCACCATGCCCCCAAAGAAGAATCCAAAGTTCCTAGACAGTGAATTGGAAGTCCTGGTAGATGAAATCCTAAGAGTAGAGCCACAGTTGTTTGGTACATTGGTCCAACAGACCCCCATGTCGCAGAAAACCAAGATGTGGGAGAGGATCGTCGACAGGGTGAACGCACAATCACCATGTTTGCGCACAAAGGAAGACATCCAGAACAGGTGGTATGATGTGCGCAGGAGGGTCAAGGCCCTACTCAAGAAGGATTACGCCTTGAGCCATCACACCGGCAGTGGCCCTCCTGCCAAACCAGTATACCTCAGGCCCTGGGAGGAGAAGGTGGGGCCATCCTACCACCAGAGAGCGTACATGGACTATCAAACATCCAAGAGCCTGGTGAGTACACAACAAATATACCCAATATCGTGTGACAATACACACACATCACTGTCAAGGGGATAGTCAAACCATGCACCGTCAGCAAAGCCACAGTAAACAAAACATAATCATCCCAAGATGTGTATGTCAGTTAGACAAACACAATACCTGCCATCCCAAAGTGAAATGTAACTGTGTCATGAAATGTACTAACCCAACAACAAATAGAGCAAGGCAGCCGCACAAATCTAACCAACAAACACTGTCAGACATTTTGCCACCACCAGAACACCACCTCACAGGGAAGCTCACTGAAAGGAAGGAATTCTGTGTATGCTGGTGAAGTCAGTGTAGCCAATAGCATGATGGGAGTTGTAGTCACAGATATTGGTCACCCTCACAATTGGCCCATCAACACCACTCTGAACCATGCTCACATCACAGGGAGTGGAAAAAAACTGACAAGATGGCTGACACTGGGTACTGCTGTGGGGAGCACAAGGCCCTGCTGGGAACTGTGCACCAACCAACAGCAGGAAACCACTGACTGACATCCTGAAAGCAAACTTGCACTCCCTGCAATGGAAGCACGTTCCATGGTGGGATATCTGGCTGGGTGGGAAGGAGGACTGACAGCACTGACCATAGTTACCAGCAGCTGTTCTCACACACACCCTTAACACAAACTCCACACAACTCACCTGGGAGAATGCATTGCCTCACACTCTAATTAAATATCCCACAAAGAACCACCACCCTGGGTTATGCTGTGTGAAGCACAGGGACACTTTTGGGACTTGCAGCCAAACTAACGCCAGGACAACACTGTCAGCCATCCTGTCAGCACAGGCACACTACCCCACAGGGAAGCAGAGTCAAAAGGAAGGAAGTATGGGCATGCTGGGAAGGGGGGTGTAGGCAATAGCATGATGGGAGTGGTAGTCACAGCTCAACATCCCCCACCCGCATGGCCCAGCAAGCTCACACTGAAGCATGCACACCTCACAGGGAGTGAAAAGCCACTTCAAAGATGTCTGATAATGGTGCTCTGTTGTGGGGAGCACAAGGCCCTGCTCGGAACTGGGCACCAACCAACAACAGGACACCACTGTCAGCCATCTTGCCATTGCTGTCACACTCACACACAGTGAAGTCCACTCAAAAGGAAGGAAGTATGGGCATGCTGGGAAGGGGGGTGTAGGCAATAGCATGATGGGAGTGGTAGTCACAGCTCAACATCCCCCACCCGCATGGCCCAGCAAGCTCACACTGAAGCATGCACACCTCACAGGGAGTGAAAAGCCACTTCAAAGTTGTCTGACAATGGTGCTCTGTTGTGGGGAGCACAAGGCCCTGCTGGGAACTGGGCACCAACCAAAAACAGGACACCACTGTCAGCCATCTTGCCATTGCTGTCACACTCACACACAGTGAAGTCCACTCAAAGGGAAGGAAGTATGGGCATGCTGGGAAGGGGGGTGTAGGCAATAGCATGATGGGAGTGGTAGTCACAGCTCAACATCCCCCACCCACATGGCCCAGCAAGCTCACACTGAAGCATGCACACCTCACAGGGAGTGAAAAGCCACTTCAAAGATGTCTGACACTGGTGCTCTGTTGTGGGGAGCACAAGGCCCTGCTGGGAACTGTGCACCAACCAACAGCAGGACACCTCTGTCAGCCATCTTGCCATTGCTGTCACACTCACACACAGTGAAGTCCACTCAAAAGGAAGGAAGTATGGGCATGCTGGGAAGGGGGGTGTAGGCAATAGCATGAAGGGAGTGGTAGTCACAGATATTGGTCACCCTCACAATTGGCCCATCAACACCACTCTGAACCATGCACACATCACAGGGAGTGAAAAGCCACTTCAAAGATGTCTGACAATGGTGCTCTGTTGTGGGGAGCACAAGGCCCTGCTGGGAACTGGGCACCAACCAACAGCAGGACACCACTGTCAGCCATCTTGCCATTGCTGTCACACTCACACACAGTGAAGTCCACTCAAAAGGAAGTAAGTATGGGCATGCTGGGAAGGGGGTGTAGGCAATAGCATGATGGGAGTGGTAGTCACAGCTCAACATCCCCCACCCGCGTGGCCCAGCAAGCTCACACTGAAGCATGCACACCTCACAGGGAGTGAAAAGCCACTTCTAAGATGTCTGACAATGGTGCTCTGTTGTGGGGAGCACAAGGCCCTGCTGGGAACTGGGCACCAAGCAACAGCAGGACACCACTGACTGACATCCTGAGAGTCAACCTGCACCCACTGCAAGGGTGGCATGCTTCATGGTGGGATAACTGGGCTGGGGGAGAAGGAGGGCCGGATGTCAACCAAACACGACCAATGCTGGCCATGCACACACCTCAACATTCACATTGAAAGGCTTCAGGTTGTCAGGACAATGTGCTACACCAATACCAACCTCTGACTGTGACAACTTAGGACAATGCAATGTACAGGCCTGCATCCAGAGGTACAGTCACAACTGTCAGGTGTTTGAACCATTGATGCCTGTAGAAACATAACATACATTGTGTGTCTCTTCCAAAAACAGGTGATGATGGGGACACAGCAGCAGACGATGAGGAGTCCCTGTCCCAGGCTCCGGGGGACCCGGAGCTCTCTGGTGTGGAACAGCCTCTGCCCTCCCCTGATGGCGAAGACCTACCTGGCCCCTCCGGTGTGAGTCATCATGCAGCACCAGCAGGACCACCATCTGCACCACCTGCACCCACTCCTCCAACAACTGCCAACACACAGACCACCCCCGCCGACACGGACAGACCAAGGACCACCAATGACAACAGCATAGGGACCCTGGCCCACCGTGAAGCAACGGACAACAACCCCAGTACCAACCCCCAAGGGGGCCTAGGCTCACCTGTGCGTGCCACCGCAGGTCCCGCACATGTGGCCAGGGGTGGTGGGAGGGGTGGTAGGCAGAGGTCGCTGTTTGCAGAGGGGTCTGGACTGCATGATGACCCACAACTGGCATGCATTGCAGATGCGTACCAGAACAGCACCGGAGAGGTCAGCCAGGTAGTGGGGATCCTCAAGGACATTCAACAGCAGCAGGCTGCCCATCATGCCCGCTTGGACTCACACATGTCCCGTGTGGAGACACACATGTCTGGCATGGAGTCCAAGTGGGACACATTGGAAGAACTGACAGCGGTGCAGAGGGACATATTGACATGCCTCCGCCAGATTAGCACCAACATGGCCACACCTCCCTGTGTGCCCACAACATCTGGTGCCGCAACAACTGCAACTGCCACAGGGAGGGAGGATGACTCTGGTGGAGAGTCCTCTGCATCGCAGCGGCCTGCACGTGAGGGGCCCCCAGAAAGAAGAGGGGTCGTCCGAGGAAGGACAACTGAGAGGCCGATGGCCATGTACATCCCCCAGGAACCCAACACCTGTTCTGGAAATTCTCCTTTGTGTGCAAACTGTTCACCCTGTCAAATGCAACACAACTCTCCCACATGACATGGGGAGTTTAAGTAGGACTAATGCATCAGTTGACTGTGGACTTTACTCAGGACATTTCTGCTACCAACACTTCCAACTCATCTGGGAACTTCGGATTCCAATCCCAATGTACAGCACCCACCATCCTGTGCACTATCCTCACACATGTATGTAAATAAACTCACTAATACACCATACTTGCCTCTGTTATGAATCCAACGTTGTTTTTGTCATGGAGATGATGATCTGCTAAATGACACTGTGCATGCTAACTGCTACAGCAAGTTCAACACCGTCATGTGAGTCATGGAGACGTGACACATATGAGGGAGACACACCACTAGGGCAACACAACACATACACACCAAGGCCATCTGACTCATCACCTACACTGATGTTGCCAGGAAATACAGTGGAATGTACAGACACCACACCTATTCACAGTCTGTGTTAACTAGCCCACAGGTGCAGTAAGCAAATGTCAGTCAGATGTGTGACCACAGACAACGCACATCCCAAAGTGAAGCACAGGTTTATTACACATTTGCAACATGTTGTTTCCACTACAGATGCAAGGTAATCCCACGTGGCTGTGGCCATACAGTCAACAATTGTAGAAGAAATAAAGTCCAGGGGTGTGGGGCACATCACCTGTAGGGAAACGACTGCTTCCACCCTGGAAGTTGAACCATGGTGTCGGGGGATCCGAGTGGACCAAACAACTCTGAAAGCACCCTGTGAAGGACAGACATGACACACAGTCAAAAGCACTGAAGAACAGGACAGAACTGCAATACTCATGCCCAATACATGTCACAAGATACCTACACAAAACCAAGTTAGCATGTCAACACTGTTGGGGAGTACAGACTACCTGTAAGGACACACCGCTGCACGCATCCAGTCAAGTAGCACATGGCCACACTCATACAGCAACAGAGCACCACCAACACATATCATGCAAACTCAAATCATTGACATACCAACTCTGGATACTCACATTCAACTGAAGAAGTTGGTGATGAGCTGTGTGCGGACATCACCATCATCATCATCATCATCATCATCATCACTGGCATCGTGGCCCAGGCCAGGATCCTCCACAGGTGGCGGATGTTGGTCATCGTCATCCAGGATGAGAGGCAACTCCTTCCGCACTGCCAGGTTGTGTAGCATGCAGCAGGCGATGAAAATCTTGCACACCTTTGCAGGGGCATATGGGAGGGCCCCTCCTGTCTTGTCCAGGCAGCGGAAGCGGCTCTTCAGGAGACCAAATGTCCGCTCGATCACTCTCCTGGTCCGACCATGTGCCTCATTGTAGCGCA
The DNA here is from genome assembly GCA_963921515.1 of Calotriton arnoldi. Taxonomy (NCBI): domain Eukaryota; kingdom Metazoa; phylum Chordata; class Amphibia; order Caudata; family Salamandridae; genus Calotriton; species Calotriton arnoldi. The sequence goes on along the minus strand of CAWUFW010001626.1, from coordinate 2,614,202 downwards.
TCTGGGCTGGTGTCACAGGGTTCCTGAGGGGTGTCAGCAACCACGGCATGTTGGGGTATCCGGAGTCACCTACATACAGACAATTGCACATTAGCTGAGTTGGAAAAGAGGGTGGAATACAACATTGCAGAACACACACAATGGTACAAAGTCAGCACCCACCGACAAGCCAGGCACGCTGGTTCGGCATCTGTGACATCATCCTCGGGATGCGACTACTCCTCATCACGTAGGCATCGTGTGCAGAACCGGGAAACGTGCACACACATGTGAGATGGTCATATCTGCAAGACATACCACCAGAGCATTGATAGAATGGTAATGTTTACGGTTCCTGTATGCCTGCTCATGTGCCTGTGGTGGTACCAAAGCCACATGTGTCCCATCAATGGAGCCAATGACATGTGGCATCCTCCCCAGGGCATAGAAGTCACTCTTGACGTCAGTGAGTTGTTGACGTTTAGGGAAATAGATATACTGGTTCAGGTATCTCAACATTGCCTCCAAAACATCGCGTAGCACACGGCTGAACAGGGTCTGTGACATCCCACCAGCAGACGCCACAGTGTGTTGAAAGGTACAGGTGGCAAAGAAGTGTAGGGCTGCCATCACCTTCACCTTGGGGGTCAGCACTGTAGGGTATGTCCGGCCAGGATGCAAATGTGGGGCCAACCGCACCGTCAATTCCTCAATCAGCGGCCTGTTGAAGCGGTACCGTCGGATGCAGTCTCGTTCAACCATGGTTGCAAGGTCAGGGAATGGTCTATGGACAGCTGGTGTCCTGCAGTGCATAGGTGAAAAAAGAAAGATTGTCAGTCACCCCACATATGTGGCATTGACCATACTCAATATCACATGATACATCATTACAAGACACAAGTACATGATGTGTGTGCCGTTCTGTATGGACATATATGGCACCTACATGGCCAACATCAAACATCACAGCTCAACATGTGTTGACAACAAGTTCCAGGTCGTGCTATGGGAAATCATTAGGCTGTGTCACAGTACCCATGTACTGCTGTCACGTTCAAACACACACCACAGTGACAAGTGAGGACAGATGTGCCACAGGCATCACAGATCATTGACAGGTAGATTCCCAGGGACCCTGTATTGCCACATGGACATTGGCATGACATGGCGTATCATGTACACGTCAGCAAAACAACCATGACTCCCACAGGTAGTGGCCCCTGTTGCCTCTGCAGGACAGACATGGACGTCTGTGACACACAAACGCACAACATCAAAGTAGATGCACAAACAACGTGGTTGTGGAGACTGTCTCCCAATGTGCACATTGAATCAGAGACATCTGAAACACAACATGCACACAGACTGTGGAGGGCCATCACTATTGTGGCAATGGGTCACCCTGTGACGTACATACCTTCCCACATGGGACTCAGGGTGTATGTGACATGACATGCACATACACAACCTGGAAATGTGACCATGCCACATGCCCTGAACTGAACAGTTGCACATCACAGTGGTCATGTGCACAACACACAAAGGATTCTGTCCCCATGAACACGTGCACAGCCTGGGAGTGGCTGCCCCCAAGTGCCACCAGAAAAACCACATGTTGACCCCCATACACACAGGTAATGCAGCCTTACATGCCTTAGGATACAGTGTGGACAGGCTGTGGTGTTGTAGGTGTGCCCCTGAGTCCCTGGCAAGTAATTGTGGCTGGCATACGTTCACCAGTGACAACCATGGTGACATATGCAAGTGATTTGTACAGGGACGCGTTGTACAGCAATGGACCGATCGGTGTGCACGCATTGGCCATTGCATATGATGTGGACGGATGCGTGTTGTCATCCGATGTACGCGTCGTACAGCAATGGACCGATCGGTGTGCACGCATTGGCCATTGCATATGATGTGGGCGGATGCGTGTTGTCATCCGATGTACGCGTTGTACAGCAATGGACCGATCGGTGCGCACGCATTGGCCATTGCATATGATGTGGCCGGAAATACGCGTTGTACAGCAATGGACTGATCGGTGTGCACGCATTGGCCATTGCATATGATGTGGACGGATGCGTGTTGTCATCCGATGTACGCGTTGTACAGCAATGGACCGATCGGTGCGCACGCATTGGCCATTGCATATGATGTGAACGGATGCGTGTTATCATCCGATGTACGCATTGTACAGCAATGGACCGATCGGTGCGCACGCATTGGCCATTGCATATGATGTGGATGGAAATACGCGTTGTACAGCAATGGACCGATCGGTGTGCACGCATTGGCCATTGCATATGATGTGGATGGAAATACGCGTTGTACAGCAAAGGACCGATTGGTGTGCATGCATTGGCCATTGCATATGATGTGGACGGATGCGTGTTGTCATCTGATGTACACCTTGTACAGCAATGGACCGATCGGTGCGCACGCATTGGCCATTGCATATGATGTGGATGGAAATACGCATTGTACAGCAATGGACTGATCGGTGTGCACGCATTGGCCATTGCATATGATGTGGACGGATGCGTGTTGTCAAACGATGTACGCGTTGTACAGCAATGGACCGATCGGTGTGCACGCATTGGCCATTGCATATGATGTGGAAGGATGCGTGTTGTCAAACGATGTACGCGTCGTACAGCAATGGACCGATCGGTGTGCACGCATTGGCCATTGCATATGATGTGGACAGATGCGTGTTGTCATCCGATGTACGCGTCGTACAGCAATGGACCGATCGGTGTGCACGCATTGGCCATTGCATATGATGTGGACGGATGCGTGTTGTCATCCGATGTATGCGTTGTACAGCAATGGACCGATCGGTGCGCACGCATTGGCCATTGCATATGATGTGGATGGAAATACGCGTTGTACAGCAATGGACCGATCGGTGTGCACGCATTGGCCATTGCACATGATGTGGATGGAAATACGCGTTGTACAGCAATGGACTGATCGGTGTGCACGCATTGGCCATTGCATATGATGTGGACGGATGCGTGTTGTCATCCGATGTATGCGTTGTACAGCAATGGACCGATCGGTGCGCACGCATTGGCCATTGCATATGATGTGGATGGAAATACGCGTTGTACAGCAATGGACCGATCGGTGTGCACGCATTGGCCATTGCACATGATGTGGATGGAAATACGCGTTGTACAGCAATGGACTGATCGGTGTGCACGCATTGGCCATTGCATATGATGTGGACGGATGCGTGTTGTCAAACGATGTACGCGTTGTACAGCAATGGACCGATTGGTGTGCACGCATTGGCCATTGCATATGATGTGGACGGATGCATGTTGTCAAACGATGTACGCGTTGTACAGCAATGGACCGATCGGTGTGCACGCATTGGCCATTGCATATGATGTGTACGGATGTGTGTTGTCATCCGATGTACGCGTCGTACAGCAATGGACTGATCGGTGTGCACGCATTGGCCATTGCATATGATGTGGCCGGAAATACGCGTTGTACAGCAATGGACCGATCGGTGTGCACGCATTGGCCATTGCATATGATGTGGACGGATGCGTGTTGTCATCCGATGTACGCGTTGTACAGCAATGGACCGATCGGTGCGCACGCATTGCCCATTGCATATGATGTGGACGGATGCGTGTTGTCATCCGATGTACGCGTTGTACAGCAATGGACCGATCGGTGCGCACGCATTGTCCATTGCATATGATGTGGATGGAAATACGCGTTGTACAGCAATGGACCGATCGGTGTGCACGCATTGGCCATTGCATATGATGTGGATGGAAATACGCGTTGTACAGCAATGGCCCGATCGGTGTGCACGCATTGGCCATTGCATATGATGTGGACGGATGCATGTTGTCAAACGATGTACGCGTTGTACAGCAATGGACCGATCGGTGTGCACGCATTGGCCATTGCATATGATGTGGACGGATGCGTGTTGTCAAACGATGTACGTGTTGTACAGCAATGGACCGATCGGTGTGCACGCATTGGACATTGCATATGATGTGGACGGATGCATGTTGTCAAACGATGTACGCGTTGTACAGCAATGGACCGATCGGTGTGCACGCATTGGCCATTGCATATGATGTGGACGGATGCGTGTTGTACAGCAATGGACCGATCGGTGTGCACGCATTGGCCATTGCATATGATGTGGATGGAAATACGCGTTGTACAGCAATGGACCGATCGGTGTGCGCGCATTGGCCATTGCATATGATGTGGACGGATGCGTGTTGTACAGCAATGGACCGATCGGTGTGCATGCATTGGCCATTGCATATGATGTGGATGGAAATACGCGTTGTACAGCAATGGACCGATCGGTGCGCACGCATTGGCTATGGCCTGGCATGGCAACGGACGCGTTTTCAAAGCTCTAACGAGTCTGATGCAGTGAATTCAGTTGGCCACCCACAACAATGTTGCAAATTCATGGGTGTCATGAAGTTGAACTTTTGAAGGATGCTGTGGGCGTGTATAAGTGGTGCAATTCCATGGATTGGCCAGATTCAGAAGATGCAAACGACTTGGACCTATCACTTTGGACACATGGGACAGTATCTGCCTCTGCAGCACACATATAATGCTGGCTGTTCCCCTGAGAGCTCACTTGCCTGCACTACATGCTCCAGGACGACATCTGCCACCACCACTGCTGCTGTCTCTGCATCCTCTGGCTACTGCAATGGCACGTACTGTGGAGAGAGCCCCAGCCTTCAGCACTGAGGAGAACCAGGCCCTGCTGGACAGCCTACTTCCACAGTACAGCAAGCTGTATGGGAAACCAGGGGAGCAGGTGAGTGTGCTGTCCCCTGCCTTACTAAATGTGCATGTTGTCTGACTAGCAAGACTTACAGTGTGCACACCACTGGCTAGCATGCTCACTGAGTAGTTGTCACCCCCCAAAGTGTGTAGTTACATGCACTGAACAGGTATAGTGCAGTAACAGTGCATTCCAACAAGGTTTTACTTCCCAGGCAATGATACCATTTAGTAACTGCTGGCAAACTGTTCATAGCCATAGTTGCACTGCCTGTGTACGTCATATGCCCCTGTGATTGAGACATGTATATCCAACTGTGTGATGCACGGAAATGTTGCATGTGTAGTAATGGCCTTTTCACTTTGTCATCCTCACAGGTTGATGCCCACCAGAAGCAGGAAATCTGGCTGACCATCGCCCGGGCAGTAAGATCCGTGGGGGTCTACAAGCGCCGGATCCGCAACTGCCAGAAGAGGTGGCAGGACCTTCGGGGCTGGACCCGGAGGATCGCACGGGTCCAGCTGAAGCTGTCACCTCCTCGCAGGAGGGGCGGACACCGGACCCTGACCCCCACATGCTCAGGATTCTGGCGGTGGTCTTCCCGGACCTGGATGGGCAGCTGAAGGCCAGACAGCAGCAAGGAGGGGGTGAGTCCATGACTGCACTGTGAACTTTGTCTGACATGCTATGTGCCCTCCTCTGGCCTGGTTAAACTTCCACAGTACATCAGTCTTGTGGTCCAGGACCCATGTCCCTCAATTGTGACATGCCCACTCCTCATCTGATACACAGGTGTGGCCCTTACAGTCAGGAAATTGTGTCACTTGGGTACTGTGTCCTTGCATTTTGCTTAGCTCAAGGTGGGGGACAGCATTTGTTCCCGTAACTTTGTGGTGGGCTTCATGGGTGGGTCAATTGCTTACACAATGCCAGAGTTCTGACATGTAATCTGCGTGTAACTTTGATATGTGGTCCAATTGCTGATCTGACTCACCACATGTGCCTGGGGTATTTGGCACACACCCATGCTGCGGGTGTGAACAATGTTTGGGCCTCAGGAGTATGTATATCAAGTGTGTCACACATGCTTAGCCACCTGCCTACTGTCCAGGGCTCATCCCTCTTTCACGTGGAGCAGGACAGTCATGCCTACTCCAGGGCATACAATACACTCTGTACTCCCACTCCCGTGTATCAGCTGACACGTTGTGCTAAGTGAAATGTTCCCTCAGGTGTCTGCCCCTGTGTCATTGTGCTGTGGCTTCGTTGTCAGGACTACTGGGGTGTTTATCGGTTAGGGCTCAGCATGCCATCTGAGATGGGACCATAGGAGACGATACTTGTGTGACATATAGGTGTTTGATCACTTGACTGTGCAGACTGGTGTATTCGACTGTGAAGTTCAGGCAGCTGTTTTTCATTCACAGCAGACTGTGAGGTGCTCAGGTTCAGAGAGTTGTGTTTCATGTCTCCCATATGTCCAATTGGTATGACGTGGACAAATAAGAGTTCAGATGATGTGGTTTGTGGGGGATGGACATGTGCACTAGTCAGCTACAGGACTTGCATTCCCCATGACCTAGGATTGTGACACAGTGCAGACTGTTGTTGTCTGGCTGCCCTGCCCATGTGACTGGAGACAGTGATGTATGACTTTGCAGGCATGCCTGTGCCATGGCATTAAACTTCCTAAGAGTGATCCTGCAGGGGAGTGACATGTGCTACATGCACCCCATTGTGGCATTGACTATCAGGACATGGGTGCATCATGGTGTCTGGTGCTGGTATGCATCACATGCATTTCAAATTAGACTGGCAATCCCATTATCCGGACACCTGTACTGACTCAATGGTAAGAGATGTGATGTGTGCATGTTCACATACTTCACCGTGTTCTCTGCACTGTCCAACAACTGTGTAGGTGGTGCATGTGTCCACACTGGGGTATTACCATCCGACATGCACCAGACAGATGGGTGCAAGGCCAGGAGGGATGTGAGTGCCATGGTTGACCATCAGACTGACAATTGGCTTCTCCTAATCTGTGTGAGCACTTTTGGCAATGTTCAACTAAGGATGCCAGGGCTTGCTCTGTAATGTGCTGTACTTACTGTGGTGTATGCGGTCCATGCAGGTGACTGATGTGTGTCTGTTTCCCTAATTGTTTGCAGATACATCCACGGCCACAGGAGGGTACAGCTCCACGGACCAGGAGGAGCTGCAGAGCCAGACTGGGTCAGCAGCCGATGAGTGGTCGGAGGGACCCAGTGGCACGGAGGGCGAGGGGAGCCACACGAGGAGTCCTCAGCACCATCCACCTCAGCTGAGAACCACAGCAGCTCGGAGGATGACTCCCTTGTGGAGGCGGGTGTCAGCAGCCACCACACCCCAGCTAGTGTGGCTGGCCCCGCCACCACCACCACCACCACCACCGCCCTCCCATCGGCTCCCATTCCAGAGGTCCGTGGAGGCTCCCATGTTTGGGAGCATGTCTCCTTCGTGCCAGGCACCGCACCCCCTGCCCCTGTGTCCCATGCTGCCCTGAGTGAAGAGTCTGTGTACTTACTTTACCAGCTCCATGTAGGGCAGACAGCAATGCTGAGTGTCCTCCATGCACACACCACTCTGTTGACACAGCTGGTGTCGTTCATGGAGGGCATCTCATCGGGCATGTCTGCCCTACAGAGGGGCAATAAGGCCATGGCCTCCTCCCTGATGGCAGCAGTGTCCCTCCTCCAACAGTCCCTCACCCCTCCTACCTCTGCCCCATCCACACTTCCTAGCACCCTACCTGTCCCAAGCACATGCACACCTGCACAATCACGCACACACGCGAGCAGCACAGACACACCCAAAACAAAAACAAAACGTGCACGCAAGCATCCTCAGGGGACTGATACCACACCCACAGGGGATGGGGAACAGACACACACACAGGCATCCACAGTCACTCCTCAGTCCTCCGATACCTCTCCCTCCAAGACCCCTTCCCTTGCCTCACCTGCAACCCCACCTACAAAGCAGCTCTTCCTCTGTGACCTCGGCCTCTTCCCCTCCGATCCAGCTGATCCAGCATACAGGGGGAAGAGGAAGTCCACCCACACAGAGGGAGTGCCCTCGCCCCGGACACCCTCCCCCAGGCACAGACGAACTGAGGCCCCCACCCGCAAGTCCCCCGGACCCGGAAGAGCAAGACCCCGCCACCGCCCTGCAGCTCAAGCACACAGTCTCCTTCCTCCATCCCTCAGGCCCCCACTACACAGGTTCCCCCACCACACCCTGCCCCAGGTTCCCCCACCCACAGATACACCATCCCCAAAATGATCCGGCCTTCTCCCCCTACCACTTGCTCTTCCAGCCACACCCCCCGCTGCGCATGTCTGTGCCACTGGTGTGGAGACCGTGTCCTCCCCTCTGTCCTGCCCACCTTACCTGAACCCCATTCTACTCCCCTGGAGATGGGCACTGCAGTGGAGTCCACTACCACCCCGTCTGACTTGGGCACTGCAGTGGGGAACCTGTCCACTCCATCTGCCCAGCCCACTGCAGTCGTGCCGGCACCCACCCTATCTGACTCATGCCCCCCAGTTGTGCCGGCACACACCATGTCAGACACCTCCACTGCAGTTGTCAGTGACTCTTCAGCACCCACCACCCCTTCCCTGCCTCCTTCTGGTGAGCCCTGATCCTGTCCCTGCAGTGCCTGGCCTGCCCCCCCATATGACCCTCTGAGGGGAAGGTCCCTGGTCCGTAGCAGTGCAGGCAAGCAAAGGGTGACATCTGCCACTGTCACCCTGTTTGGACTTTACAGATGGACTGGCCATTGGCCTTTGTGTTTTTTCTGGAGTTTGATTTTTACACCGACATATGCTGAATAAAGCTACTTTCTGTTCTCTAGTGGTTTTGCTTCAGATGTACATGATGTTGATGATGCTAACCATGCCCTTGCTGCAGTGATGGTGATTTTTTATATCAGGAAAATGAAGTGTTACTGTGCAGGACCCCATGTGGTCCAGGGGGGATGTGTCCTATCCTGGTGTGTATCCATGTCATCCTTTGCAGCAATATGAGGGTGTCATGTTTTCAATATTTGGCAATGGGATTTCCTACTTTTATTTGCAATATCACATCTGTGGCTTACACCCCTGCACATCTGTTGTGCTTGCCATTGTTCAATTTGTCTATTTCCCTGACCGTGTGGCCATCTCCACTGGACATGCAAGTTTGGGCATCAATGCGGAAGGACTCATCTGTGTTATCAGGGCAACTTGCTATACATGTGTGTTGGTTCTGTGCAGATGATTTCGGTGACACTCCCATGACCAGGCTGATGTGATGAGAGCCTTCATTTTGTGCTAATTGTTGACTGAGTGACCAAGTGTTCTGCTGACATGATAGAGCCCTGCAGAGACAACGTATGGCACAGCTTTCCTTACACAGGAGTGGAGTCCCCTCATGGCAGTGTGTAATTCCGTGACATTGCCTGAGCCCAAGGTGTGTGTTGTGTGAGCATGTCTGTGTGAGTTCACTTCCATTTTGCTACGCAGGCTGGGATCCCTAGTGATGTTCCTGTTTGTGATGCTTGCTGAGTTGACCTATGTTCCCCCAAACTCTTCGCCCTGGGTTCTCTGGGATGTGGGTGCATGGCACATTACTGGTCATCAGGGTGTCATCCTTAGGTGTGTTTGCTGTCAGGGCTGAGTTTGTGGGCAAACGCAGATGAGACACAGTCAGGATTCCCCTTGGCACTTGTTGGTTACACAAGTCATGTAATTTACAGTTTGTGGTAGCTTTCAGTGATTGTGACACGTTGTATGTGTGACTGCTGCCACTCCTCAGGGTCAGAGCTGCAATGTTGGAAGTTGTCTATGTGTGTTCTTTGTGGGTGACCTTGGCTTCTTCATTGGTGTGTGACTGTGGCCGGGATCCCATTGGTTGGTGTGGATTTGACGTCGTGCCCATGTACAGCGTACTGTGCAGTGTGTCAGACATTCACAAGTCTTGTTGACTGGCCATGTGTGATGGGTTTCTGCACCTTAGTTCCCACCACCACCCCTGGGATTGTCATGGGTGCATGTGCAATGTCAGCAGTCCATGTGAGCTTCACTGCTGCACATTGGTGGAGATCAAGGTGTGTGGTGTTGAGTGTGTGCAAATGAGAGTTGTTTCACGGCTAGACCACTACCTCCATATTTGCCTTGGCTGACAGGCCGTGCTGATTGATTTGTGCTTGTGTAGGTGTGATGGTACTTTGTTGCTCAGGACACATGACTGTGGTTCACAGTGTGAACGACATCTAGCTTTGTCATCACAGTGGGATTATCATGCAGGCCAGTGTCACCACAATGTGGGGTCCCTGGGGGTAGTGCTGTGGTGGGTCTGTGTCTTGCTGTGTTAGTTGCTGTTCCTACAAGCTTGTGTGACATGTGTAATTTGGGCTCCCTCTCATCTAACAATGCCTGATTGCCCACATAGGGGAATCCGATCCATGAGTTACTTTTGTGTGGCACTGTATACACATCTGTGTAATTGGGATTCAGGCCTCATCATGTGTTGTGTGGTTGCCTGGGGACACTGGCACCCCCCCCATCACCTGTTGTGTTTGATAAGCAGTGTGGGGCTGCCTGTTTGTGTTTGTGCATCTGCACCACTGCATTGGCACATCTTTAGTGTGCCATTGGCTGTATGTTGTTTGGTGGGTTTCCCCTGCTCTCCCTGGGACTCCTAGGTCATCAGTCAGCACAATGATCATGGTTTGTATGTCCCATTGCTGCCATGGTATGGTATTTGTTCACCTCACATCTACAGTCTCCACAGGATATCTACATTTGTGTGTCCATTGGTGCAGATATGTGGGTCTGCATTGTGATGGTCACTGTGTTATTGATGAATGTTGACAATGTCAGCCCCCATGGGTGATGTTTGTCTGCACATGGCCAAAGGTATGTCATATTTGCACTGCACTGTTTGCATCACCAAATCTATGTTGCTATGGGACACAAGCACTACTATGCCACTGATGTGTTTGTTGTTCTGTGACCAGGAATCATCCATGCTGTTTGGCATTTGCAGCTTTTTCCATGACAACACTTACATTTTGGTCACTGTGATGATGGGGGGTTAGACCCCATTGCCACAATGTTCAAAATGTGCTTCAGCTATGGACCCCACACTTACCTTTTGGTCACTGTGATGATGGGGGGTTAGACCCCATTGCCACAATGTTCAAAATGTGCTTCAGCTATGGACCCCACACTTACATTTTGGTCACTGTGATGATGGGGGTTTAGACCCCATTGCCACAATGTTCAAAATGTGCTTCAGCTATGGACCCCACACTTACCTTTTGGTCACTGTGATGATGGGGGGTTAGACCCCTTTGCCACAATGTTCAAAATGTGCTTCAGCTATGGACCCCACACTTACATTTTGGTCACTGTGATGATGGGGGTTTAGACCCCATTGCCACAATGTCCAAAATGTGCTTCAGCTATGGACCCCACACTTACCTTTTGGTCACTGTGATGATGGGGGTTTAGACCCCATTGCCACAATGTCCAAAATGTGCTTCAGCTGTGGACCCCACACTTACCTTTTGGTCACTGTGATGATGGGGGGGTTAGACCCCTTTGCCACAATGTTCAAAATGTGCTTCAGCTATGGACCCCACACTTACATTTTGGTCACTGTGATGATGGGGGTTTAGACCCCATTGCCACAATGTCCAAAATGTGCTTCAGCTATGGACCCCACACTTACCTTTTGGTCACTGTGATGATGGGGGGTTAGACCCCATTCCCACAATGTTCAAAATGTGCTTCAGCTATGGACCCCACACTTACCTTTTGGTCACTGTGATGATGGGGGGTTAGACCACATTGCCACAGTGGTCATGGTCTGCTTGCATTGTGGAGGCCTCACACATTCATGTGTGACACATGTGATAGGGGGTCACATTGTATGTTCAATGACATGTTCAGTGTTGTAGGCATTTGACACAGACTACACACGCTTGTCATGGTGTTGGGGGGATGTGTTTTTCTGACATTCCTTATGTTGGAGTATGCTGGTTGTGTCATGCATTACCCGTCCTATGAGTAGGGGTGGTGTTGGTGGTAGGCATCCATCCCCCTATGTGTGGGGATGGTAGTAGTGACAGGCTTCCAGGCCCCCATGAGTAGGGGTGGTGGTAGTGGTAGGCATCCAGCCCCCCATGAGTAGGGGTGGTGGTAGTGGTAGGCATCCAGCCCCCCCTGAGTAGGGGTGGTGGTGGTGGTAGGTGTCCAGTCCCCCCTGAGTAGGGGTGGTGGTAGTGGTAGGCATCCAGCCTCCCCTGAGTAGGGGTGGTGGTAGTGGTAGGCATCCAGCACCCATGAGTAGGGGTGGTGGTAGTGACAGGCATCCAGCCCCCCCTGAGTAGGGGTGGTGGTAGGTGTCCAGCCCCCCCTGAGTAGGGGTGGTGGTGGTGGTAGGTGCAACTCACAAAAATTAATGGGACGCTAATAATTGCAACAAGAACTACAGATTATGTGTATGGAGAAAAGGGAAGTCATTATCTTAAAGACGAGAACCCTCACTCACCCAAGGGTGACATGCTTCATCATTGGGTCCCCTCTTACACACTGCGACCGCAAGGTACACAGTATGGGCTACAGCTCTCCCTCTGGAGAGGAGCGTGAGGTGTTTTCTGGTATTCCCAATGTAGGCAATTGGGGTGAGGGGCAGAGTGCAAAAGAAAAACTAACAGTGTATTAAAACTAGCTCATGGGTGACTAAACTCAATTTATTCCATGTCCCCATAGACTAGAGTTAAAAAAGGTCAGTGATATATAGGACTGGAAGAATGTCTTATTCGTCAAAGGTCAACATGTTTCTGCCAAATGACTAACAAGGTTCGCGGCTTTCATCAGGACCTAAAGTCATGTCACTCTGCTGAACTTAGATAAAATAAAATGATTATACACCATACTTAATTGTCATGGTTATTCTGACATGGTACCAGCTGCAGTCCGGTCCAATGTCTAGGCGGTAATATAATTTTACCTCCACCTTATGGGAGTTTCTACCTTAGATCACAGATTTCTATAGTTCCTCTGTGTCCTCATATAAGCGGCGGAAATCCAGATGGAGAGGTGGTGGTAGTGACAGGCATCCAGCCCCCCCTGAGTAGGGGTGGTGGTAGGTGTCCAGCCCCCCCTGAGTAGGGGTGGTGGTGGTGGTAGGTGTCCAGCCCCCCCTGAGTAGGGGTGGTGGTAGTGGTAGGCATCCAGCCCCCCCTGAGTAGGGGTGGTGGTAGTGGTAGGCATCCAGCCCCCCATGAGTAGGGGTGGTGTTGGTGGTAGGCATCCAGCACTCCCTGAGTAGGGGTGGTGGTAGTGACAGGCATCAATTCCCCTATGTGTGGGGATGGTAGTAGTGACAGGCATCCAGCCCCCTGAGTAGGGGTGGTGGTGGTGGTAGGTGTCCAGCCCCCTGAGTAGGGGTGGTGGTAGTGGTAGGCATCCAGCCCCCTGAGTAGGGGTGGTGGTAGTGGTAGGCATCCAGCCCCCTGAGTAGGGGTGGTGGTAGTGGTAGGCATCCAGCCCCCCATGAGTAGGGGTGGTGTTGGTGGTAGGCATCCAGCACCCCCTGAGTAGGGGTGGTGGTAGTGACAGGCATCAATTCCCCTATGTGTGGGGATGGTAGTAGTGACAGGCATCCAGCCCCCCCTGAGTAGGGGTGGTGGTGGTGGTAGGTGTCCAGCCCCCCCTGAGTAGGGGTGGTGGTAGTGGTAGGCATCCAGCCCCCCCTGAGTAGGGGTGGTGGTAGTGGTAGGCATCCAGCCCCCCTGAGTAGGGGTGGTGGTGGTGGTAGGTGTCCAGCCCCCCCTGAGTAGGGGTGGTGGTGGTGGTAGGTGTCCAGCCCCCCCTGAGTAGTGGTGGTGGTAGTGGTAGGCATCCAGCCCCCCCTGAGTAGGGTTGGTGGTAGTGGTAGGCATCCAGCACCCATGAGTAGGGGTGGTGGTAGTGACAGGCATCCAGCCCCCCCTGAGTACGGGTGGTGTTAGTGGTAGGCATCCAGGCCCCTATGGGTGTGTATGGCATTGGTGATAGCCATCCCGTCCCTATGGTTCTGCTGTTGCTAGTGTACGTCATTTCTGCATCCCTATGTGTGTGTGACAAATGTCGGGTACGTGTGGTTTGTTTGTGTAGTGGGTGTTTGACTTACCGTCTGCGCCGTACGCGTCCGTACCTGTTCCGGTAATAGATGTAGAGTATTGGTAGGACCTGCGCGATGGGATTCATGGTTGGTTCGTCTCGTTCGGGTTTCTCGTTGCTTCGACTCGTACTCGTCGCTGGCTTCTTCGTCTCGTAGCCGTGGATCGTCTTGTGGCGCGAATCGGAGCTTATGTGCGGCTCTCCCGGATGCTCTGACGTGCCGGACGTAGCGACGGGTTCGGGCGCGTACGGAGTGCGCATCGTACTAGTCCGGCCGGAAGGTGCTGTATATTTGCTTCCGTGCGACTCGATTCTGCGTTTACGGATCCGGCTCGGGCGGGGAACAGGAGCTGGAATGGGTGAGTACGGCTGGGTCGGGATCTGAGCAGTTATGCGCATCGTACTTGCTCGTTGGAACGAATGTTCGAATCGGTCGGGAAACATGCGTTCGGCTTGGTGTTTTTCCGGACGATTAGTGTTAGGTGCGCTTCCGGCCGAGATCGGAATCGACCCCTATGTCGGTGGGGCCCATGACACCGCATAACATACATTCATTCAATCACTGGATTTCACGCTAAGGAGAATGTGCTGCTGGACGAACGGGATACCTTGTTAAATTTGACAGAATAATAATCCATACATTATATGCATTAACCCTTGATCCTGTTGGGTTCTAAACATCAAGGTACTCCGCTCTTTGGTCGATGGACCAACTAGTAGAATAAGTTGATGGTGATTAAGACCAGCTCAATCACAATTAAAACCTTTAACATTTTAAATAATAAATGTATTGAAGAACCACAGACTCATTTTAAGTTAGAACATATTTTTATCTAGATTTTCAATCAAAAGGTGAGATTCTTTATTAATCAAACACATTTAATATATCAATAATCATTTAAGAAAAGTTTAATGGAAAAATGAAAATTATGCGTTACCCATAGTCTTAGGATGCGGACAGGAATGGTTCACCAAAAGAAGATAAACCGCAGATCACAGAATAGAACTCCCAAACTGACTGACTGTCCCGCTAACCTCCTCGACGCACCTCCCGAACAGAATTCCCGCAACGATCTCGTTCCTTCCCCAGTCGAAGTTCAAAGTCCAAAAATGACAGAGTTGTTTGCAGTATCGAGGTGTAAAAATGAAAAATAAGGAAACGGCATGGCAAGAAAAACACCAACAGCAATAGTAGCAGCCGCAGTAGCATTCAGCAGCCGAAGTCTTAGCAATAGCCATCTAAGAGCAGACTCTCTTATACCCTATTCTCTAGCTTACTATACATAAAAGTTGCAATCCTTAGGGGCAAGAATCACGCTAATTGGTCCATTTGAGGGGTGGTGATGGTCAGCTCATCGCCCTCCTTGTTCAAACTGGTTTAGGGACAATATAGCACACAATAAGTCTCATGACTTCGGGGTCAAAAGCAGTCCAACTTGTCCATTTATTTTGTTGCGATCTTTGATGGTCATATTTCAGTCCATCAATTGTCATTCGTTTCTTTCTCATCCATTCCCACGAAAACGTGCTGAATCTCTTTGGCAGGCGTCTCCTTGCAGGTCAGCTTGACCCTGACATTTCTCACTCCGGGCACAGGCCGCATTCACGTGATCTCATTCGCTTTATTGCTTCTGCGTAGAGGCCATCTTGGCTGTCTCGCGTGATCTCATTTGCTCCAGCAGCCATTTTCGAAGCATGGCCTAACAGGCCAGAATGAACTATCATAAGAACAAACACAACCAAAATTAAAACAGAGAAAATAAGCCTTTCTGTTTACCACCCGCCATTCTAAAGACCCGTGTTAGGTGTTACCTAGCAGAAGCGACATTTAAAGCCATTTTACTTACCATCTGCATTCTTTGCCACAATACAATCTACTACGTAACATAAATCATGCAATTTTACTCTAATTAGTACGCAAATCACAATACTAATGTTAATTGACTTCACAATTGTAAATAGATTAGCTTTTGCACAAATCTGCATGTTATCCATATATGTAGTGCTTACTAAAAGGGTGCATTTGTTGGTTAATACATGCATTTTCAAACAGTTAGTATTATTAAATCATTAAGAGTTCATTAATTTCCAAGGGATACAAAATTATTTTGTTTACCCTGCTCCATCAGATGCATATTATTGCTGATAACAAGCAATGAATGAAAATTGAATCCAATAAGAAAGAAAACGATTAAATGTCGTCTATCTGTTGAAAAACATTTAGTGTTTCATTTAGGTTCAACATTGAACTATCAATCAACCCCGGATTACGGGGATTTAGTAGTGCCAAGTGTGACGGACCCTATCAGGGTACGCTGCTTTAAAATTAATCTAGATTGGGGCATTAAACTCATCAAATTCTGCTTTCGTGCAGTCATTCTTTTCAGATCCCAGAAGCTCGGCTGTTGAGCTGTGTTGCGTGTGCTGATGTCAGCCGTCTCACCTCTGTTGCTATATTAAGTGTTTGCTCCTTTTTAATGAGTTAGACTGTTGGGGAAAACAACTTGTTTTAAATTAGCTGTCGTGGAATTAACAAGAATTTGCAAAGTAAATATGACTGCGCCAATGCTATAAAGGTCCTATTTTAGCAAACGAGGCACTTATTAATAACTTCTAGTTATCTTACAGTGAAATAACTGAAGATTGTCTCCATCTTTACAGTCATCTGAATATAATTGTATTAAATGTGCTCACCCCCCCTCAAAAAAAAGTACAATGATAAAATAGCTCCTCCTTTTTGAACTAGGGCTCTAATTTATCAAAACCAAATATTAAAATGCATCTTCTGGTAGGTAACAAATCACACCTCAGGCCCCATACTTTAAGTCTGTATGTCATACATGCACAGAAGAGATGGTCCCTATTACCGGGGGCTTCAGGTAACCTTTCCCGAGCTTTAATCCCCATTATTTGCTGGCTTGGTGGAGTTCAGCTCCAGGCAGGGGTTGTTGCATTGTGGCCAGATAGGTGATGGGCATTAGCTGTACGGCCAGTGTGTCACAAACCATATCTTTCGATGGGCATTAGCTGTACAGCCAGTGTGTCACAGACCATATCTTTCGATGGGAATTAGCTGTACGGCCAGTGTGTCACAAACCATATCTTTCGATGGGCATTAGCTGTACGGCCAGTGTGTCACAGACCATATCTTTCGATGGGCATTAGCTGTACGGCCAGTGTGTCACAAACCATATCTTTCGATGGGCATTAGCTGTACGGCCAGTGTGTCACAGACCATATCTTCCGCATGCTGAGAAATGGATAGAGCAGATGTGCCAGGTGTACTTTTTTGTGCAGCTCTTTGAGTCTCTGGAAACTTCGACTGCCCCTAGATACATGGTGATGCACATGTTCAAAAACCACCCAAACAAACTCTTTCCCTGAAACTTCATGCCCCGGACTTGGCCAGTTTCTTCCCTCTGAGAAGCACTGGGGATTCATTCGTTGAATGTACATTGACGACCTTGGCCTGCTGCTGTCACCAGCGCATCGCTTCAATGGAGGGTCGCTGGCCCTCTTCTGCAGTCATTCCATGTAGTGTTACTGTTTTTATTTTTATATATATTATATATTTTTATATATTTTTTTTTTTAGAACCTCAGCAACTTCTCTCAATTGTAATGATACTCTAAAATTCTGCATTAAGTCTGCAGCTCAGGCCTTTATTTGTAGATTCTACCATCTGCCTTATCATTGGTACTTCTCTCGTCTGACATATGTGTGGCGTGTGTCACTTGACCCCACAAGTACCTTTCTGCCTCTCTAGCCTGCATGGCCATAACTTAAAATGCATCCCTGTTCAATATCCTAAATTAAATCACTCTGTGCACATACAGTTCAGGCTCATAGGTGGAACCCCTGTAAGGACATCCTCCTCGCCTATCAGTGAATGAGGTCACATCTAGCAGTCCTCTCAAACACCCCATTCTGAGCAGGTGATGACCCACAAACACTCTTCACTGGTGTCTGCCCAGCCCACACCTCCTTCCCCGACCCTTCCATCCAGTTCTGCTGTTTTAAACCACATCCTTCCCACCCAGACTTCTTTGCAGCTTGGAGGCCTCCTATGCTGCCTATATGACTATGTCTATGTGACTTTGCAAACCGTAGACCTGTAGTATATTCAAGTCTTGCACAAAGGTACATTCGAAAGTGGCCCGTCACCTACAAAAGTCCTGCATTCTGAAGTGCTGTAGGGGATCTCCTCCTTCTAATAGATAACGGGAATAACAATAGTGGGTTAAGGACATTTAATGTCTATTTTAAATATTCCAAAAGCCATCTAATTGAGTAAGGTAAAATTATTTAGGTAATTAATATAAAAAAGTGTTGCCTATGTTGAGGTAAATAAATGTTTGGATACTCTAGGCAACATAAGATATAGATGGGTAAGTATGCACAGTTGCAAACTGTTTCAAAGGAGATAATGTGATTTGAAGTATCCGCTCATGGGGGGTTGTCTGCACTCAAAGACACTGATGGTTAAAATGGTCCACAAGCTTCCTCTGTAGTTCACTGCGTCCGCTGCGGAGATGTGTACCACCAAAAAGCAGAAACTCCAGCTTTGAATTGTTGCACGCCCTCTTAGCCTCTCATCTTTACAAATGTTGAGTTTGAATACCATCACCTCCTCGGTCCGTGCTGCAGAGGTCAGTTTAGTGCAGGGCCAGTTATTAGGTAGAGGGGGTATCGGCAAACATTGGAGAAAATATTGGTGTGGTAAGGCTTAAGATGGGTAAAAAATAGCACCATTATTAATGCAGTGAGACCGCTGAGGTTGTAAAAGTTGTATATTGTTTCTCTGTCATTAGAAATCCATCAGTCCTCAACGGTCTCCATCCCATGTTTGCATTTTCTGATGTAGGAGGTGGACACACTTAGTGACCATTTGGAGCTTGAACTGGCTCAAGTAGTGACTTGCCTCATACCCTCGGATCCCTTTCAACAACTGATTGGGTGCAGTATCCGCTCATTGAGGCGTACACCAGGAAAGGCAGAAGGAAGAGTCCATTGTGATCCTGGTGGTAATGGCTATTAGAACTGGGAGTAAGTTTCGGTCTCCAAACGAAATAAGAGGACCACAACCAATGGTTTCGGAGTATTCTGAAGAAAATAGGTGCATTTCATAATCCGTGTTCAGACACGCACATGTCACACGGTGTCATGTGTGGTCAGAGGGAGAATACGCTTGGAAGCCGTTCCCAATATACTGACTGAGATGTGCAGAGAGGGCGGTGCTCACAGAACCCCCCAAGCAGGAACTTCAGACAGTTTACAAAAAGCCGGTGAGGTTCTAGCTATACCTGAGTGAAAAGCTATTTGTGGTCCTAAGAACAATCTGGAAGCTGAAGAACACGCTGCAGCGCTAGTAAAGGCGGGAAAGCAGAGTTCATCCCACTGGCAAGTAATGGGATGATAGTGGTTGACTTGTGGGGTGGAGATTACACAGGGGTGGCACAAGGACTGTGCATGTTGTAAGCCACTCGTTGGCTTGAGTGAAGGTTAGGATTATACGGATAGATACTGCCTCACATATGCGTGGCGTGTTCGAAAGTCTAAAAAGAGCGGAAGCGTACAGTAACACTAATATCCCCTACATTCGGTCGGTTACTAGAGGGACATCCCTGGACCCAGACATATCCTGACATGGTAGGACCTTCTTATTTATGCTCCTTACACATAGTTTAGAGTAGCAGCTCCTGTTGACTTTTACCCATCTAGACCATAATCTTCCCAATGGAGATTTTCAATCTGGCTATTAAACCCTCTACACAGTCTTGTCGCATAATTAAAGGGTCCTTCCTCGCAAGAAGAGCCCAGGTGCCACTCTTGCGTGGTACAAAGGTCTCTCCCTCTCTCCTTACTTTGAAGGGTGGAGCAGAGGGTTGCAAAGGTGAATGCAAGGACCTTTCTTCAGTGTGGCGACAATATTTCTACAGAGCCACAGATGCGGTGTGTGTGTGAAATTGAACTTCTAGAGTGTCTCCTTGGCATTGCAAGTTTAGATAAAACAAAAAGAGGAAAGAAAAAACGGAGAGTGGGAGTCCTGAATTTGAAAGAGTTGGTCTTGGTCTTTTTTGTTTGAAAAGCTATATTTAAATATTTCATAACAATACAGAGGTCAGCAAAACAAAAGTGACCAACAAAATAATATATGCAAGGAGAAAAAGCTAACAGCAAATTCAAAGGAGAAAGCTGTTTAAGGTTATTTGTATATGAAGGGAGGGAAGGGGATTGAAAGGTAGAAAAGGGAAAAGAGGGAGAGGTGGGAAGGGAAAGAGGGGAAAAAAAAAAGGGGGGCAAGGAAAACGGGAGGGAGTAGGTAGAAGGTAAGGGAAAAAACTCTTTCATATGGCAAATATTGTACAAAGTTGCATATTGAACTAGAAAAGAAGACAATAAACAATAAACAAGCCAACATAATAATTAAAATAGAAACAAGAAACAGAGAAAATATTATGTCTAAGGAGGCTTAAAATTTTCAGCATTCACACGAGATTTTTTTAACATTGCTAATTTATCTAAATAGGTAGTAAATGGGTTCCAGAAAAGTTCTCTGTCAATTATTGGCTTACAGGAAGAAGCAAAGGCAACATCCAGTCGATGAAAATGACAAAGGCTATTCCACCAGTGCTGGACAGAGAGCCGTGAAAGTGATTTCCAATTGAGTGTTATGTGTTGGAAAGCTAAGGCTATCATAAGATCAAAGAGGCCATGCATATATAAGGGAATATCTAAGGACTGAAATAGACTGCCTGCAAAAAGAAGAGGGAGAGATAAGGGAATACGTGTATCAAACATGCGAGAAATGTAGGTCCAAACTTTTTCCCAGAAGGTAGCAACAGAAGGGCATAGAAAAAGAAGATGACTGAGGTCAGCATTAAGTGAGCCACAGGACCAGCAATTAGTATCAGTAGAATGGGTAAACCTAGCAATAGAGACAGGGGAGAGATAGAGTCTATGATATAGAAAGAACATAGATTGAGTGAGAGAAGCAGAGCGAGAAATATTTAGGGAGCGAGACCAAAGTTTATCCCAAAAATTAATAGTCCATTCACATGCGAGTTCAGATTCCCAAGCAATTTCCACCTTGGATTTAGGGCGATCAGGTGAGGGAGAAAGAAAGAATTTGTAAATAAGAGAGGCTTTAGGAAAAGAAAGAAGAATTTTACGAAGAGGGTTTTGAACCAAAGGTGAAGGGACAGAGGGAAGCAAATAAAATGACTCAAGAATAATAGCCATGAGAGTGGAAAACCTTTGAAGAAAGGAGCGAGGACAATGAAACCTGAGTTGAAATTGGGAAATGAGCAACCATCAACCATCAAAAAGATCTTTAACCCAGATTATCCCTCTAAGTCTCCAGGACCTCGAAAAGATAGATCTATTATTAATGGTAATATGAGAATAGATTTAGCGGCGGTAAGAACCATCAGAAGATCAGTAAATTGTAGAAAAAGAATAATCACTCCTCGAGGTTTGGATGGCGCAGAAGTGGAAGAGAGACGAGGGCCCAGTCTATGAGCTCGTTGTAAGTTCAGGTTAACTGAAGGTGGGAGATTCAAGAGTTGTGGAAGGAAGGAAGTGAAGAAAGCAACAGGGTCGTCACCCTCAAGACCTTCAGGCAAACCATACACTCGTAAATTATTACGACGGTTCCTGTTTTCCAAGTCTTCAAAGGCCTTTCGAAGCTGTGAGACTTCCCTCTCCAAAGAGGAAATTCTTGTGGGTGCGTCCTGCACCTGAGCAAGTTGTTGCTCCACCACAGTTACACGAGAGTCCATAGAGGCCCACTTGGCATCCATTGACTGCAAACGGGTATTAGTCTCTTCCACAAACGGTCTGATAGCACGAATCTCCTCAAGGACCATGTCCAAAGATACCGGGGAAGTAGACTTGGGAGGCGAAGGAGGATCCTGCTTCAGT
The DNA here is from genome assembly GCA_963921515.1 of Calotriton arnoldi. Taxonomy (NCBI): domain Eukaryota; kingdom Metazoa; phylum Chordata; class Amphibia; order Caudata; family Salamandridae; genus Calotriton; species Calotriton arnoldi. The sequence goes on along the minus strand of CAWUFW010001626.1, from coordinate 2,592,311 downwards.
CTCTTGCCGGTAGATGAAGGTAACGAAGTTTTGGAAGCCATATCTGCAAATGAATGTTATGTTATGTTATGTTAATCAGTTTATAAAGCGCACAGCTGCCCCAGCAAAGGGGCGTCCCGGCGCTAATACAGAGTCTGAGAGGGCAAGAGCTAGGCTGTGGGAAACAGGTAAGTTTTAATGGCCTTTCGGAAAGATAGCAAGCAGTCTATACGGCGAGTCTGCACAGGAAGGGAATTCCACAACTTAGCAGCCAGACAACGAAAGGACCTGCCCCCTGCCCTGATACGTTTCACTCGTGGGACAGTGGCCAAAAATTGTTCCGCGGAACGTAGCTGGCGAGCAGGGACATAGGGGACCAACAAATTGGATAATATCTCCGGGGAAGAGAACTTGAGAATTTTAAAAGCAAGACAATGTTTTGAATTCGATCTTCTCGGAGATGGGGAGCCAGTGGAGGCGGCGTAGAGCGCCTGACATAGAACATTTTCTAGGGAGTCTGAGCAAAGCTCGAGCGGCTGCGTTCTGGACTCGTTGAAGACGGTTTACTTCGGCCTTGTTGGCACCTAACAGTAGAACGTTGGCATAATCAAGTCTTGATAGAATAGTCGCCTGGACTATCAATTGACGTGTAGCTGGGTCGAAAAACCCCAAAATAGGCCTCAGCCCCCGTAGGAGACCGAAGCAGGTGCCGGCGACCTTCTTAGTGTGATCCTGGAATCCAACAGTGGAGTCGAGCCAGATCCCTAGATTCTTAACCAACAGCTTAGGTGTTGGGGCGTAGCCCAAGGATGCCGGCCACCATTGTGTACTCCAAAGCCCCTTATCATTCCCCACCAACAGCACCTCAGATTTGTTGGCGTTGAGCTGAAGGCAGTTTGTGGTCATCCAGCGTGCAACCACCTCTAGACCGTTCCGGAACTGTGTAGCGTCCCGAGGCTGGTCATCGGAGAGGGCTACCACCAGCTGAGTATCATCAGCATAGGAGACCATGGTCAAGCCATGGTCCCGCGCCACTCCTGCCAGGGGTTGGACATAGAGATTAAACAAAGTGGGGCTCAACGCCGAGCCCTGGGGAACCCCCTGTTTGATGGAGTGGGCATGAGAGAGAAAGGGGGGGGCGGAGACCTGGAAAGATCTGTCGGACAGAAAAGACCGAAACCATTCCAGTGCCAAGCCGACTACCCCAGCTTCCTCTAAACGGTGCAGGAGGATCTGATGGGAGACCGTGTCAAACGCGGCACTGAGATCAAGCAGTATCAGAGCCGCCGTTTGACCCTCGTCCAGAATGGTCCGCAGGTGTTCACTCACTGCTAATAATGCTGTCTCGGTACTATGACCGGAGCGGAAACCATTCTGGGAGCGGTCTAAGATACCGCTGTTGTTCAAGAAGTCCGAAAGAACTTTATTAGTATGAGCCTCCGCGATTTTAGCAACCCAAGGCAAGAGAGAAATGGGTCGAAAATTCTCCGGCTTGGTGGGGTCCAATGAGGGTTTTTCAGCAGGGGATCACCCTAGCCTGCTTCCATGCCAAGGGGACCATTGCTGTGATAAAAGAAGAGTTAATCGACTGACATAGGGGCGAGAGAAGTATAGGTAGACAATCTCTAAATTGGGCAGGCCTCATAGGGTCCAAAGGGAACCAGATTTGACCTTAGTGCTTAATATAAAAGCTCATCCTGAGATATAGGGGGAATTGCTGCCAGGGTAGCAGTCGGCCAAGATGCTAATGGGGCCACAGGGTCCGGGAGGCACGTGGGGAAAGATTTATAGATAGCTTCTACCTTCTGGACAAAGAAGGTGGCCAGAGCCTCACATTGCTGCCCAGATACAATTGTCGGGGTAGGAGGGTCCTTCCTGCTCTTAAAATCTTTGAGAATTTTAAAAATGCACTTCGCAGGGTTTTTGCTGGACTTAATCTCATTGGTGAGATAGGCCGCTCGTGCCAGGTGTATAGCCTTATGATATCGTTTGACGGCCTCCTGGTACATCTTTTTATCTACAGGGTCGTAATCCTTTCTCCAAGCCCGTTCTAGATGTTTACGAGTGGTACGCAAGGCAGCCAAAGAGTCATTGTACCAAGGATTAAAGCTAGAGCAACGCCCTTTGGACCATTTAGCAGGAATAAGGGTGTCTAATGCCCGTAGTATCCAATCACAAAGAGCTTTATACGATTGCTCTGGATCAGTGTCTAGGGTAGGAGGGCAAGACGCCAAGTAGGCAAGAAGGTCATCTAATTTAAGTTTGTGCCAGCAGCGTCTTAAGGTGGCTTTGAGGTCAGCTCTAGTCACTCCCTCGGACGAGGGAAGGGAAATAGAAATAAGGTGGTGGTCAGACCAACACACTGGACTAGGGGTATTGACCATAAGAGAAGAGATATTAGAAAAGACAGGGTCAAGTAAATGCCCAGCAGTGTGAGTAGGACCCACCACCAGCTGTCTTAATTGACAGGCGGAAAAGTCTGCAAGTAAGCTGCTAATTTCTAGATCGGAGGGACGATCAAAATGAATATTTAGATCGCCAATGAGGGTGAAGTTCGCGGCTCTCAGTGCCAAGGAATTCACCGCCTCAATAATGGCTGATCTAAATTCTGAGATAGGTCCAGGGGGGCGGTAGACTAAAAGGCCGGTAATAGAGGAGTGGGCACTAAAAGAAATGACAAAGCGGGCGCATTCGCACCCTGCTACGTCTTCCTTGACAAAGGTGCAGTGAAGGTGAGATTTAAAAATAACAGCTATCCCCCCCCCTCTAGTCTCTCTATTAAGGGTCCGAATGCTGAAGCCCGGAGGCAGTGCAAGGCCTGATTCCGCCACTGTGGCATCAGTGAGCCAGGTTTCAGTTATAAAAAACACGTCAGGTGATTCATCCTCTATAAGGTCGTGGATCTCCATATAGTGTTTAACCAAGGAACGTACATTAAGATGCAAAATTTTCAAGTTGATTTTAGGTGGGGCAGGTAGCGGTAAAGGCGATGAGGGGTAGGAATTGTATCCGCACCTAAGACAGCAAAATGGCCCTTCCACTGCACTCCCTAGGTGCAAGCCACAAAGGTTAGACCGCTGACCAATAGACATCAAAGATTCCCTGGTATAACTTAACACCCCCATAGGGGGACCGCCAGCATGTCTGGCGACGTCCCGGCGCGGACGGGCGCAGACGGGCTTGCTTTAGGTGCGCCTTCGGCGCGCTCCCGCTGCGCGTTCGCAGCTGCATCGATTTTTATCTCTGGTCCGGGAAGTAGGCTGGTCCACCGACCTGTCTACCCCCAAGATGGCGGCCCCACCCGACTCCACCGATTGAGCAGAAGCGAGCCCCCAACCCCGCCTCAGCAGGCCAGAGAACGCCACCCAGGTAAGCAGGTCCCCTAATAGAACCCACTTGTAGTGCAATGGACAGAAAGATTAAAAACGATAGATCACAGCGCAAGTATTAAAACAGTAAAAAAACGAACATGTGCAAAGAAGCAATAGTACAGTGCAAAAACACCTATTACAACCTCCCGGCTCAAGCCTCAGGAGACCTACTGCTGCGCGCTCGCAGCTGCATCGATTTTTATCTCTGGTCCGGGAAGTAGGCCGGTCCACCGACCTGTCTACCCCCAAGATGGCGGCCCCACCCGACTCCACCGATTGAGCAGAAGCGAGCCCCCAACCCCGCCTCAGCAGGCCAGAGAACGCCACCCAGGTAAGCAGGTCCCCTAATAGAACCCACTTGTAGTGCAATGGACAGAAAGATTAAAAACGATAGATCACAGCGCAAGTATTAAAACAGTAAAAAAACGAACATGTGCAAAGAAGAAATAGTACAGTGCAAAAACGCCTATTACAACCTCCCGGCTCAAGCCTCAGGAGACCTACTGACGTATAAGAGCACTCACTATGTGACGAGGACTCAGATAAACAAGAGAATCTATTTGAAACAGTGCAGTAGGATCCAGGGAGATTAGAGACATTCACTTTCAAATTATGAGTGTGACGTAGTGTACGTTTACTCCTACCCATGAAACAGAGGTCTCAGACCAACTACGTCGAGTGTAAGCACAATATCACAAAGCTGCGCCAGCACAAGAAGATATGTTTGAGAGATAGAAAGAGGGACATCCATGGAGGGGACGCTCTATCAATAGAGGAGACGCTCTATCAATAACACTGGGTGTGCGTAGAGTATGTGCAGCGTAGATATGCAAGAAAGTACATCCCCAGTGGACAAAAGAAATCCCAGTAATATTCGTCAGCAATGTCCAATATATCCCTTACAGTAAACAAGTAACGCAGTCTTTGAAACACGCTCACGATTCAAGAAAAAAGCATAATAGATGTAAGGCAATACTCTTAAAGTGATGGTAGAAGAGATAACGTGAAACTCAAAAAATAGCGCTGCGTGGACTGGACGACTCCATCACAATATCCAGCTGCAACGTATCCAGTTGGCATCCAAAGCAGGAATAAGTCAGTAAATGAATATTGCCTGTATTAAAAAGGCGGCACAATGGTGAATTAAACACCCAAAATATGCCATAGAAGGTGTCAAAAAGGCTCTCCAGAGCATTGCGTGAAGGAAAAGTTGAGGGGAAAACAGCAGGTAAAACATCTAAAATGGCGGCCGTTACCTGACTGAAAACGTCCACTGCCGAATTTCCCCTTTTATATGATGCAATTCCAAAAAATAAACGCAGCCTCCAGGAGAGCCAATCCTCCGGTTCAGGAAAGTGACATTTGCAGATGGTAATGAGTGATGAAAACGCTCGTAATTATCCTCGAACTCCGGCGGTCCGCGGAGCTCCGAAGTTAGGCGGCCATCTTGGATTGCCGCGAGCGCGCCTGGTCTTGGTCTTTTAACTAGCTAGGAGGCGATCTCCAATATTCCTGTACTGTGAAGCATGAGCGGCAGTGGCACATAAGACAATTTCAGTACAGGAGAAAGATAATGGGCCAATGGAGGAATGAATCAGAAATGTAGGCTTTGTACATGCTGGTGAAAGGAGCAAGGCTGAACCGTAGCAAAGGGTGGTGAAGTCTGGATGTGTAATCGTGAATGAACACATTTGTATAATGGTATTTATTGAGCCCACCTCAATTTATGCTAAACCCTATTCTGTTTTCATTCAGGTGCTCGCAGTGGACTGCACGCGCCTCGGACTGATCAGAACTCAGCTGGCTAACATTTCCCGACAGCTTAGGCTGAGGTCCTCTTTTGAGGCTACCTGCAGGGTGGCGGTGGTACCAGAGTCTGGCCCGGCAGCCGCAGAAGAGGTGGCAGTGGTACCAGAGTCTGGCCCGGCAGCCGCAGAAGAGGTGGCAGTGGTACCAGAGTCTGGCCTGGCAGCCGCAGAAGAGGTGGCAGTGGTACCCGAGTCTGGCCCGGCAGCCGCAGAAGAGGTGGCCCAGACCATTCTAGGCCAATCTTCAGTTCGCTGTTGCAGGAGCAATAGATGGAGTCTGGGCCAATTAAATAATTTACCTCTCCTGACATAGCAAGGTTATGGTCAGGCCAGTCATAGCTCGATATTTGCTCAAACCATGGAACTTCTGTCCCCAGATTAAGTGGATTTAAAAGTGCACCTGCCTCCCTGATGTCTAGAGCCGAGTGTTCGTTTAGCCTGATCTATTGAGGGCGCGAGTCAAACCTATGGATGGTGGATCACTAAGATTTAGATTTAGTCTTTTTGTAGGCATCTTGGAAAAGGTTCATCTGAATGTAAATGTGTTCCTGATGACTGTAAGATTAAGAATGAGTGGCTGTGTTCTAGCTGTCTTGTTGGTCAGTCTGTGAATCACATCTCGCCAGAGGGTCTGGTACCCATTGAGGATCAAGAGATGTCTGTGCAGCTGTCTGTGAATCACTCTACTGGCTCTGACGCTGCTGCCCAAATCCATTTCATTCTCTCCAATAGCAATGTTGTTTGTTTTGGTATAAACTAATGTGGTGTTTAGTTTGACACTGATAACCTGGTAATTTAGGTACCTATGCTGTGTGCGTGTGGATGTGGGCTGATAGGCATTCAGCCATCTCACTTCAAACCTAGAAGGAGTCAGACGTGGCTCTTTGCTTGCCGCTTTGTCTGCTTTGCATTTCAGATTTTCCACAGATGGAACAGTGATGCTTCTGAGTGGATAAGCATAGGCATGATTCCCTTCTCTATGCAGACGGCACTACTTTGGCCTGCATACGGACAGGACTGCAAAACTCGTTTTCAATGGTGTGGGTTTCTTTTGTTCCAAGCCACAGATGAAAAAAAACCCAAAGCCTCCATTTTGGTAAGGGAAGGCGTGACTGCGCCTGGATTTTTGAATGATTATAAAGTAGGTAAGAAATATGGTAACTTATGCGCTACATTTCATGACTTGCACTAGGACTATTCCTCAGTAGCGTTGTGGTAGGTTGCAGGATTTTTTTGTGTGTGCAGATTTTAAGGCAAGATTTGCAACTTCAAGATGGCGGCTATAATTTATGCTTTACTTCGTGGATGTGAATGGTCGGACTTTTGTGATGGTTTGTCGAACGTATCCTTATGCGCCTCTTACAAAAGACAGTTCTCTTTCCTTGTACAGTGTCATTGTGCACAGAAACATCGCTCAAGCCTAACCTTGCAGAGAAGAAACTCATATACTTCTCAGCTTTGCTGCGTTTAAAGTGAAAACAGTTATTAGCTGTGCAGGAAACAAATTGTTCTGTTAACGTTAATCCATTAAACTTAACCTTTGAAGGACAACATTTGGCATCTTTAGAAAATCTCTTGGCTAAGTGAAAACTTTGTACCCTCCTATTAACTGGCCAACATGAAGGCGGGTGGATGGCCTCACCCACCAGAGCATCAAGATATACTGAGACATCTGGCACTGAAGTGGTTTCAATCCTACCTCTCAGACAGAGAACAGGCGGTTGCTCTCCCCCCGTATCAATCCATGTATAGGAAAGCCCAACATGGGGTACCACAGGGATCTGCAATCAGCCCTATCTTGTTTAATATTTATATGAAGCCTCTTGTGGCTGTTATCAAGTCACATAACATCAGTCTAATGAACTATGCTGATGATACCCAGTTGATTCTATCTCTGGAAGGCTGTCAGGCAATCTCACTTGAAAAATTTCATAATTGTATGCAAGACACGGCTCTTTGGCTTCAAAATAACTATCTGCAATTTAATGGGGAAAAAACTGAGATCCTGTGCTGTTCAGTGGGGAAGGTTCCCTATCCATTACCCACTGGGTTTTGGCCACTACCGGTGACAGCCCCTTTGACCCCGACAAAGGTAGTTCGTAACCTAGGGATCAGTTTTGATTGTAAACTGAGCCTTGAGTCCCAAGTGAACCAGATGGTTGGGAAGTACTTTGCTCTGATGAGGGTGCTACGAAGAATTCTCCCACTGCTGCCTAAGCAGGCTAGGCCGCTGGTAGTAAGAAGCATTATCCTTAGCCAATTGGATTACTGTAATGCTCTACTGCTGGAATCTCCTAAATATTTGATGGAGAAACTACAGAGAATTCAGTCAATGGCAGCTAAGCTGGCACTTATGAGACCTCGCCAGTCCTCTTCATCTCAGGCCTTGGCTGAGCTTCATTGGCTTCCAGTTGTACAGAGGGTGCAATTTAAATCAATGTGTATAGTTTTTAAAGCTCTACATGGCATTGGGCCTAAACCTTTACAGAGCAGATTTGTATGGTATGTTCCCTCACGCAATCTCCGTTCTTCCTCAGCTAAACTGGTGAGAGTACCCAAGTTCAGAAGGGTCAGATCGGGTGGAAGAGCCTTCAGCGTTGCAGCAGCTTCGGCATGGAATAAATTACCAACCGAACTTAGACAGATAGATGATCTACTGCCGTTCAGAAAGAGACTGAAGACTTGGCTCTTTCCCAGGGTGTAATTCAGTGCTTCTTATTTTGTAACCGTTCTCACACTCTAAGATAACTGTTCCTACGTGTTCAAGCGCCAGGATACCCGTAGGGTCACAGTGCGCTCTATAAATTCTATATACAATACAATACAATCTGCAGGTGCTGCTGGTACAGGTTGAAGGACCTCTGGGGTTGGAACCAATACAGGTATTGGAATGAATAGATTGGAGTGGCAGGATTGTGAAACACTTGCTAATGCTGCTCAGCTATTAAAACTGTCTTGGGAGCTTAAGGCAGTCGTTTGTAGCAAACATTTGGAAGAGTGAAAGGGCTTTCTCCGTAAACATTTTACCAAGGTTTTAAGTACAGTAAGGGAACAAGATGTATGTAACCATGGTTTGCTTGGAGGAACTCGGAGAATCTATAGAGCACATTGAAATGGATTCATGCTAGGGTGTGCGTTTCCATAGCGAGAGAAGAGACGACTTTGGGAAATATGGATGTTGTAAATACCCTTTTATTGCACTTTAGGCACTTTGTCCAATTGCAATTTAAATATTTAGAATTCAGGTTTGTTAGAGAGGCGTTGGTGTGTTGATCTGAGACCTCAGAGAACCTCGGTTAAACAGACCAACTGATGCATCGACGAGATATTGGTGAAATTGGGACAACCTTGAAAGGGAGATGTCTCGGTCTCCATGTGGCAATTGTAGTATGTAATATATTGTATGTAAGTTTTGTTAGTTATTTTAAGTTGATGTGTGACTGTTTATAGGCTTGTTTTGCTGTATTTTGTATAAGGATATTTTTTGTCTTGCATCAATGGAATGAAGGAATCTGTTCAGTAACATCCTCTGTCCTTCTGTGCTGATCACTGGAATGAAGGAATCTGTTCAGTAACAGTCCTCTGTCCTTCTGTGCTGATCACTGGAATGAAGGAATCTGTTCAGTAACATCCTCTGTCCTTCTGTGCTGATCACTGGAATGAAGGAGTCTGTTCAGTAACAGTCCTCTGTCCTTCTGTGCTGATCACTGGAATGAAGGAGTCTGTTCAGTAACAGTCCTCTGTCCTGTGCTGATCACTGGAATGAAGGAGTCTGTTCAGCAACAGTCCTCTGTCCTTCTGTGCTGATCACTGGAATGAAGGAGTCTGTTCAGTAACATCCTCTGTCCTTCTGTGCTGATCACTGGAATGAAGGAGTCTGTTCAGTAACATCCTCTGTCCTTCTGTGCTGATCACTGGAATGAAGGAGTCTGTTCAGTAACAGTCCTCTGTCCTTCTGTGCTGATCACTGGAATGAAGGAGTCTGTTCAGTAACAGTCCTCTGTCCTTCTGTGCAGATCACTGGAATGAAGGAGTCTGTTCAGTAACATCCTCTGTCCTTCTGTGCTGATCACTGGAATGAAGGAGTCTGTTCAGTAACATCCTCTGTCCTTCTGTGCTGATCACTGGAATGAAGGAGTCTGTTCAGTAACAGTCCTCTGTCCTTCTGTGCTGATCACTGGATGAAGGAGTCTGTTCAGTAACAGTCCTCTGTCCTTCTGTGCTGATCACTGAATGAAGGAGTCTGTTCAGTAACAGTCCTCTGTCCTTCTGTGCTGATCACTGGAATGAAGGAGTCTGTTCAGTAACAGTCCTCTGTCCTTCTGTGCTGATCACTGGAATGAAGGAGTCTGTTCAGTATCAGTCCTCTGTCCTTCTGTGCTGATCAATGGAATGAAGGAGTCTGTTCAGTAACAGTCCTCTGTCCTGTGCTGATCACTGAATGAAGGAGTCTGTTCAGTAACAGTCCTCTGTCCTTCTGTGCTGATCACTGGAGTGAAGGAGTCTGTTCAGTAACAGTCCTCTGTCCTTCTGTGCTGATCACTGAATGAAGGAGTCTGTTCAGTAACAGTCCTCTGTCCTTCTGTGCTGATCACTGAATGAAGGAGTCTGTTCAGTATCATCCTCTGTCCTTCTGTGCTGATCACTGGAATGAAGGAGTCTGTTCAGTAACAGTCCTCTGTCCTGTGCTGATCACTGGAATGAAGGAGTCTGTTCAGTAACAGTCCTCTGTCCTTCTGTGCTGATCACTGAATGAAGGAGTCTGTTCAGTAACAGTCCTCTGTCCTGTGCTGATCACTGAATGAAGGAGTCTGTTCAGTAACAGTCCTCTGTCCTTCTGTGCTGATCACTGGAATGAAGGAGTCTGTTCAGTAACAGTCCTCTGTCCTTCTGTGCTGATCACTGGAATGAAGGAATCTGTTCAGTAACAGTCCTCTGTCCTTCTGTGCTGATCACTGGAATGAAGGAGTCTGTTCAGTAACAGTCCTCTGTCCTTCTGTGCTGATCACTGGAGTGAAGGAGTCTGTTCAGTAACAGTCCTCTGTCCTTCTGTGCTGATCACTGAATGAAGGAGTCTGTTCAGTAACAGTCCTCTGTCCTTCTGTGCTGATCACTGGAGTGAAGGAGTCTGTTCAGTAACAGTCCTCTGTCCTTCTGTGCTGATCACTGAATGAAGGAGTCTGTTCAGTAACAGTCCTCTGTCCTGTGCTGATCACTGAATGAAGGAGTCTGTTCAGTAACAGTCCTCTGTCCTTCTGTGCTGATCACTGGAATGAAGGAGTCTGTTCAGTAACAGTCCTCTGTCCTTCTGTGCTGATCACTGGAATGAAGGAGTCTGTTCAGTAACAGTCCTCTGTCCTTCTGTGCTGATCACTGGAATGAAGGCGTCTGTTCAGTAACAGTCCTCTGTCCTGTGCTGATCACTGAATGAAGGAGTCTGTTCAGTAACAGTCCTCTGTCCTCCTGTGCTGATCACTGAATGAAGGAGTCTGTTCAGTAACAGTCCTCTGTCCTTCTGTGCTGATCACTGAATGAAGGAGTCTGTTCAGTAACAGTCCTCTGTCCTTCTGTGCTGATCACTGGAATGAAGGCGTCTGTTCAGTAACAGTCCTCTGTCCTGTGCTGATCACTGGAATGACGGAGTCTGTTCAGTAACAGTCCTCTGTCCTTCTGTGCTGATCACTGAATGAAGGAGTCTGTTCAGTAACAGTCCTCTGTCCTTCTGTGCTGATCACTGAATGAAGGAGTCTGTTCAGTAACAGTCCTCTGTCCTTCTGTGCTGATCACTGAATGAAGGAGTCTGTTCAGTAACAGTCCTCTGTCCTTCTGTGCTGATCACTGGAATGAAGGCGTCTGTTCAGTAACAGTCCTCTGTCCTGTGCTGATCACTGAATGAAGGAGTCTGTTCAGTATCAGTCCTCTGTCCTTCTGTGCTGATCACTGGAATGACTTTTGCAAGCAATTTATGGAAAAGATCTCAGCGAGAACAAATTCCATTTTAGCCAGATTGGGTTAGATTAAGTCCTAATATTTTTTTGGGGTGGGGGAAGGTTTGGGGTGGTGACGTCAAGTGGCTTTGGTGCCTGTGTTAGAATGCACTTTTTGTCAGAAAATGTAATTGCAAGATTTTGAAGACTTTGGGCCATATGTATCAAAGTTTGTGTTTGCGATTCTCAAATAGCGAATTTTTGAGAATTGCTATTTGAGAATCGCAAGCGAGATGTATGTAGGATTCGCAAGAAAATTTGCGAATCCTACATATTCCTAATTGCGATTCGCAAATTGCGAATCGCAGTTAAGGAAACCCTCCCCATTAATTTCTATGGGCCTAGAGGCCCATAGGAATGAATGGGAGGACATTCTCAATTTGCGATTAGCAATTAGAGAATCGCAAATTGAGAATGCAATTTCAAGGTTGCAAGGGTGTCCAAAGGACACCCTGTTGCACCCCTGAAATGAGTATGGGTGCACATGTGGCGCACATACATGCCCTAAGGGCATGTATGTGCGCCACATGCCACTTTGGAAAATGCAAAAAAATGCATTTCTCAAAGAAATCGCAAGTTACCACCAACCTGTAGTTGGTGGTAATTTGCGATTCCTTAAGCCATAATCGCACAACTTAGGTGCTTCATACATTTCATTTAAGGAATCGCAATTTGCTATTCCTTAAATGCATTCGCAAAATAGAGAATCGCAATTTTGCGATTCTCTATTTGCGAATGCCTTTTTGGATGATACATCCCAAAAGGCTTGTTCCGTTCGCAAACGGGCCGATTCTGAGAATCGGCCCGTTTGCGAACGGGAAATGGGCTTGATACATATGGCCCTTTGATACTAATAGTTTGACTCGACTAGTATTTGGCTCTTTGCGTAGCGATATTTATGAATATATTTATTAAGCACCAAGGCAGCTTGGAGCTCGGATCATGTAAAAAAATGTCCTAAAATGAAAGGACGACAGAATCCAAGATTGTTCGTGAATTAGCCATGAGATGCTTCCTACAAGGATTCGTTGTGGATTGTTTGAGGCGAGCTTTGGAACATATTTGCCTCCGATCCACAAGTATGTCACTTACAGCAGTAGGTAGAAAAACTGGTATGGCCTCCGTCCTCTTGCATAAGCGACCACTGTGATGAGCAAAGTATCCAGTGCCTTGGAACCACACGAGTGAGATCAGTGTGCTATATGCTTGCCCCGCAATGAAGCCCACCATGGGAAATAGACTGCTTTTAGTGACGGTGTCCAGCTCACTGCTTTATTATGCTAGTTGTAAAACCAGTCTGTGCATGAGCTGTACATTCCGGGTGTGGCGAGCAAACTAGTTATTCCGCCTGAACAAGAATGTGTTCTTGATGGCGCTGAACTTGGTGGATGGAACGCGGTTATATTGGAGGAACGGCAATGTAAATGGGATCTTGCGTCATTTGAGCATCAGTGTGTTTTTACTTGTCTGCACCACCGAGCAGTGAGTGTAGAGCTGTATGCTACACACCTCTGAGCACTGGCATGTGAAGTATACCCACAGAGGTGTATGTTCCATCAAGTGGGTCTGTGACAAGACCAACATTTGTGGCTGTACGTTTTATGAAATTAGCAAGTCTACTGGGTGAAAATGGGAGTCACGGAATAGCAGTTAACTTATCATGAAAACCAGTAATAAGTGAATGTGATAACTGAATGTTGTTTATGAAACAATGTCATTTGTATCATTTTACTGTTGGTACATACCTATGCAGCAAAGATACCTGAATTGAATTGTTTGATTAATAGTCTGCAGGATCTCTGTGTCTGGACCCCTTGTTGAACCAGGTATCCAGGCAGCCATTTTGTGTCCAGGACCTGCATTTGCTCAGTGGGGGCTTGAGGATAATCTTTTGGAGAAAGTGTCGTCTCAGGTCTCTGGCTGTCGGTGTCTACAAAGCAAATAGATGTGGTTTGGCTGGTCTGTTGTGTGGAAAGTGACACTAACACCAAAAGAACATGGCAAGCTTTTTTTTTGGGGGGAGGGAACAATCTACATTGGTCATGGTACGGGGGAAATTGAATAACGTGTAAGTTAAAAAAACAAAAACCTTATTAGCAGTAGAATAGTAATGATACAAACAGACTAACCAGTCCTTTTTCCAACTTTCCTTTATCACTTTTATCTGGGGGAGCAATCATTGGTTGCAGTCGCTCGCCACCACCCGCATCCAACAGAACAGGGATGGATTTAGGGAAGATTTCTGACTTTGCAAAAGTGGTCATCATTGTCTCACACAATTTTAGGTCTCGCCTACAGACTGATTTAAACAGTCTGTTGAAGAACTATTGAGGAAATTATCAGCATTTACAGGGCCCTGTGACTTAGCCCACTACTTAACACTGGTTGACTTTCTCAACAGATTCATTTGCTTGCTTCTTGTTTGGTGGCTTTCATTCCTCTCTTTAGGTCTCACCTACCAGACGTTGTAAGCAATCTGGTTGCAAAACACCTACTATGAACTCACAGTGGACTTGGAAACCACCTGTTTCTTACTTTTGGTTGAATTTATTTTTAGTCTCATTTGCTTGCTTTTTATTCAATGACTTGCTTTCCTGTTTTTCTGATTGTCCCTTCCCTGAAGGACGTCCTCAGTACGCTCCTTTTGATTGGCTGACCTGTAGCCTTCCACTTTTTGCGAAATACTTTTTATTAGGTCGAGCCTGGGCAGTGCATGCGCTGCTCTGCAAGGCATGCTGTATTAAGGTATGGACGTGAAGCTCCGCCAACTCTCCGCCCAGTTTTTTTCATTGGCTAGTGTCATTGGCCATTGTAAACTGTGGCTTTTCATCAGTCAATAGGCTTAGTAGTCCCTCTTTAGTACTACCTTTTCCCATTTTGTAACCTCCCATGGCGACACCCCCTGTTACGTGTTAGGTTGCTCGGTAGGTTTTAATTTCAGCCTCCAAGCACTATTTTCTCAAAGATCTTTGTCCTGCCTGCTCTTGCCAGCAGGAGAAGGCAGGACAGCTCTCTCCTAACGCATTTGCAATGCAATAGGTCTCGCATTTGGGAGAGTTCAAGCTATTGGCATTGTAAATGACAATGGCTTTTATTTATCTGTTTTTAAAAAAAACACATAAATAAAAGGCATTGTCATTTACAATGCCAATAGGTGAAACTCTCGTAAATGCGAGACCTAATGCATTGCAAAGGCTTGTTTTTTTTAGGGGGTGATAGATGATGGCCCTTGGCCCAGGGCATGGGTTGGCTGGGCAAAGATTTCTGCGACCTGGAGGCATAAATCAGGGCAAAGACGACGCACTGGTGGGTGCGGGGTGTGTGTGTTACTGCCGAGAATAGAGTTTTACTCTGGGCGTTATTCACATGGCCCAGGGAGGAGTCGGAAGATCTCCATTAACTTCAATAGCTGGGGGCAGGGCAGGCCATCTGAGACAATGTAGGAGTGGGCGTGTCAGTGGCCTCTGCCTCTTCCACCGAGACCCAGCAACTCTTGTTTATTTTCCAATCATAGATGGGCTGGGGGCTGGGGGAGGAGTCCAGCAGCTTCCAGGTTCTTGGGTTAGTTTGTGCCACTGCAATCCATTCAGGCCCGGGGAGAAGGTGGCATAGGTGAGTTTCTTTTGTCTGAAGTTGTTTTGGCCTGTTGCTCACCCTGCCTTACCTCGCGTCCTACAGTAGCCACACTGCATACATGGCATGATCTAGCAGTATATAAGGCTAAGCTGAGCTCCCTCTGTAAGAATATCCTCCGCTTTTCCTGCTGCCGGGTTTTCCCAGCAACTCTCTGACCCTCCACCCTTGCTGCCATGTATGACCGATTCACCGCAAATGAAAGTGCAGGCAGCGCTCTGACTCTGGCAGGGGGTAGGAGTCGGAGGCCACCAGGCAGGGATTTCCGTGTGGCGGCATCATTTTCTGCCAACCCTCAAAACAAAAGGATCGAAAACTCGCTCAAATAAGCATTGTGTCTCTTGACTTGAAAGAGCCGGGGCTTGTGCTCCTTACCCTGCTGTCCACTCCACTCCAAGGTCTGAATTAAGTACAGACCTGGGCGTAGTTCACGGAGTTTTGCTACGCGGAACTCCGCAAAGTTACAAAAAAACTCTGCGAAGTTCCGTGAGTGGCGGAGTGCAGTGCGAACTGCAGTTTGTGCTGGTATTCCTGCCGCTCAGGTAGAAATTCTACCCGAGTGGCAGCTCGCGAACTTACCGTTTGCGATCGTGAACTTACCGTTTGCGATCGCGAGCGGGGAAAAAACTCCGCTGCACATCGCGAAACGGAGTTTTCTGCACTCCGCGAGCTCCGCGGAGTGCGGAGTGCAGAAAACTCCGCAAACTCCGCAAACGGAGCGAAGTTCACCGCCCAGGCCTAATTAAGTACCACAATACTCTTCAATGAATGTTCTAAAAACAGATTTATTTAAACATGTCAATGAGTGATAAAGAAATCGCACTTCGTCAGGGCCAATAAGTGTAATATAAATGCAATTAAAAAGCAGTACAGTGAGTGTGCAGACAAATGCCTAACTCCTTAATGTTTGGACTGCGGGTGGAAAACATTTGAAAAGCATCCTTCATTTAAGGAATCAGGACCCCACAAGCTCCTAGCTCTCTTAGGGCCTCAGTTACAAACTTTTGGCGTAGGGCAGCGCCGCAAGCCTTCTTGCTCCGCTGCCCTGCATCAAAAGAAAAAGGCTGGAATGTGCCGTATCTATGAGATAATGCGCATTCCTGTCCTCTTCCCTAGTGCAGGCGCACAATCGGCTGCCATGCGCCAACGCATGCACCCTTGCGCCGTGGTACAAGGGTGTGTACGTTGTGGGAATTATAATTTTTGTGCAGGAATGCACACCTTCCTGCACAAAAACAATCAATGGAGGCGAATTCCTCCTTTTTTGAGTGCTGCGGCACATGTGGAAAGAGGAAAAAACTAGGAGAAATTAATTTATTTCTCTTTGTTGCGTCTCCTCTATGTCCCCCCTGGGGAGACGTAGGCTTTTGACGCATTCCCAGGTTTACAGAATGTTGTAAATCTGGTAATGTATCAAATGCTATGGGTGTTACATGGGAACAACCACAGTAACGCCCATGGCATGCCTTCCCATTGTAGTGTGAGACAACGCAGCAACTTGTGACTATTTACAAGCCCTTTGTGCCGACGGTGTGCCACTTTTCATATGGGGAAAAAGTGATGTACCAGCGGAGCAAGGGGCTTGTAAATAAGCCCCCTTATCTACAAGGCCATGAAAAGTCACAGAGGGTTGCTTTACGTGGCCTTGTAGATATGGCACTGCACTCTGCGCCGGCGGAAAGTCAATAAAGGTGATGTTCTGGCGGCGCCCCTTAGTTTGAGAGGCAGCACCCCACGCTGTTCATGTTCTCTGTGGTGTCTGGCACTGTGCATAGGGTGACTAGATTTTGAGAAGCAAAAACCGGGACTGGCCAGACATAGAAGTAGGTCTAAAGGGTGCCAATGATCACGGAATATCTGGCCTGTCCTGATTGTGTGTGTGTGAAGTCTGAAACTAGAGTAATTTATCTTTGTTCTTTCAGGCAGAGCAGGAAGAGGCCAGAAGTAAATGTAGCCTTGTAAAGGCGTGATTATATCTATTTTTATATAAATAGGCACACATTTACAAGGCTACGTTAACAAAACATTAGTCATGGTTGGCCCTTCCCCCTGAGCGCCCCCTGCCCCCACCATCCCCACTTTGCCTCCTCTCTCTGCTGGACGTATGTAGCTGACCTCTGCCTGTGCTGCCTGAACAGTGGCGTAGCAAGGTCAGGTGGTACCCGGGGCGGAAAATTTCTTCTCACTCCCGGCCATTTTGTCAAGCCGGGGGTGACAAGTGTCATCACTGAGGGGGGGGTGACAAAATGGCAAAAATATGTGTTTAAAACACATATTTTTGCCATTTTGTCACCCCTTCAGTGATGACACCCAGGGCGGCCTCCACCCACCGCACCCCCCTTCCTACACCCCTGTGCCTGAATCACAAAGATAAATTACGTGAGTTATTTCACTCGTCAGAGGCGCCGAGCACGTTACAGTTCTGTGTGGTAGGATGAGCTGACACTTGTCTCGAAAACCGGGACATTTATTTAAAATTAAGTAAAGTGTCGGGACACCGGGACAGTCGTCCAGAAACCGGGATGTCTGGTCACCTTAACTGTGCAGACTGTCTGTTAGTGTGTTTCATCATGTACGATCACACGCATCACGTGTGAACACAGCCTGGGAAGTTTCCACTCAAACCCCGGGGGCGGTGGATGATGAAACTCTGCATTTGGGGTGAGAGCTGTCTGCGCTGCTCAGATTTCAGGGCGGGTTCTGGAAGGTCTCCAAGACCTCTGTGCCTCCTTACATGGCTGGTGGAAGGAGGGGGGGAGGGGAGGGCGGTGCCGCAGCTCACTGACCATTGCAGTTGTAGCCCCTCCCCCTCCTTCCAGAAGTCCTGCCTTCTAAAAGCATCCTCTAATCAGAGGCCGCTCGTGCCTTCAAGGGCTCCAATCACAGGTCTCTCCGGCCCTTGGAGTTCAGCCTTTCATCCTTCTTGGTCAGTAAACTGATTACCAGAACATTGGGTAATAGTAACAGGCAACATTTACATTTGTTTAGAGCGCATACGAGTGCGGCAGGGCCTGTCCTCTCTCTTCCTCTCTTTTTAATAAGCACATGGCTGGTAAGGGCCTTCTGCGGCAGCGCCACCCCCTGCCAATCTTTCTAGGGAATTTATTTGTATATTTAAATAAATGGGTGATCGCGCTATTTGCGTCTTGGAGTACATTTTGCTAATCATAATTTGTGCTACTAGATGGCACTCAAAGTGTATTTTTCACTCCATAGGTGCTCTCTAAATTTCATCCTGCCGCCTTAGTCCCCTACAAATAATGTAAAAATTGAGCAGGGTAAGCCTGCGTTACGTGAAGTGGGTACATGCACCAGGGCTCCTCCTCAGCTCCAAGGAGCCCCGTACCTTCCCGCTGATTTACCTATAGATCCTGGCTATCGTGAGACAGGGGAGGTGGGCCCCAGGGAATTCCTGAGAACTACAGCATGCGCTGCGTGAGATATCCTTCCAGCACGTGCCGCTTCATGCATGGTTTGCACTATCTTTATTACGAGTTTTAGAATCAAGCTTTAGAGTTGTAAAGTAGTCCCTCCTAAACTTTAATACAGGCACTTAAGAGGGGGCGGGAGGATAACACCAAGCAGCCAATAGCATCAGGGCGACTGACGCTGGAATCTGGGGCTCACGGTTCGATCACCGGCGGCAGGTCAGCTCAGCACCATGTGACTCTGGGCAATAGCTCGCTTAATCTTCCCGACGGCCCCCAGCGCCGGGATGCCTTCGGGTAGCTGTTCGCGCTTTACAAATACTGGATTTACATTTACATTTACATTAGGCGAGTAATCATTTTGCGGCGCTGAGCAAAACCAGATTAACAAAGTTACAAGCAAGTGGCTGAAGTAGGCTGGTCAAAGAAAGCCCATGTTTGAAAGGGCTGCACCCGAAGCTCAGCTCACACCATGTATGTTGGTATCAGTAGGTCTGTATCATTGCTATGCTGTCAACAGTCTGACCTAAAAAGCAGCAGGGAGGAAGGGCAGGGTTAAAAGCATGGCCGACTGCTTGCCGGTCATTCGAGTTTTGGGGCTTATTTATTAGAGGCCTGCGCCGCCGGAGCGTCACTTTTTTTGACGCTCCTGCCACGTAAGCCTCAAATGTCTATGACGCGACGCAAAGCCACTCTGCATGGCCTCATGGATATGGAGTAAGACAAAGCAGCGCAAGTCGCTGCCTTGCCTTACTCTGCATCACGGAGGCGTTCCATGGGCATTGCGGTGGGTTTTCCCATGCAGCACCCATGGATTTTGACGCAGCACCATATTTACTTAGTCACATGAAGCTGGGACCGGGCCAAAACCTTATGCCGCCCAGGGGAGGCATAACAAGGAGAAAGATCTCTCTTTATCCTTGTTTTTTCCTCTTTCCATGTGTGCTGCATTCTGCAGCCCGGGCAGGCAGAAAGGACAGGATTACCAGTGGGGTAACAAAACTTGAGGGGGCCCCCTGCAAGGTACGTGGAGGGGCCCCATCCGGGCTCAATCAGGAGCTCCCGTGCCGGAGCACTGTGCAGAAGGGGCCCCCGGGAGCTTGGGGGGCCCCTCCGCACCGCGGGGGCTGCGGGGGCCTGTGTTACACCCCTGAGGAATACACCTTATCTTGTAAATATGGTGCATTCCTGCCCTTTTGAATTGGCTTAGGGCAGAGCAGCAAAATGACTTGCGGTGCTGCCCTACGTCAATTCATTGTAAATATGCCCCATAGAAAGAGGAAAATGCCTCTCAGGATTGTTTTTATGTAGGAAGGTGCACCTTCCTGCACAAAAATAATCCTGCCTGCAACGGAGGCACCCTTGCACCATGGTGCAAGGGTGCCTACGTTCGCACTAGGCAGCAAATTGTGCACCAGCGCTGGATGAAAGCACATTAATGCACCGTATTTCATAGATACGGTGCATTCCTGTTCTTTCACATTTGGCGTAGGGCAGCGCAGCAAGAGGACTTGTGACACTGCCCTACAGTTAATTCCTCCAAAATGAGGCCCTTTGTTTCTTTGTAAAGGCACAGGCAAGCAAACGTTCCTCAAAAGGCGAACAGTGCCATCTAGTGTCTATCTTATTGAAATGCATTAACAATTCATGGATGCATAGCAGCACGACCTGCCCATTCTGCTTTTGTAAAAGGCTTGTAAAGTTAATCTGGGCTGCAACAGCCAATGAAGTCTGAGTAGAAGTTGTTGCTATAAAATTATTAGAGCCGTGGGGCATATGTACAAGGGCATTGCGCCACAGGAACATAACTTTTAACGACGTTCCTGTGACGCAATGCCATGCTCCATATTAACAAAGTGGCATTAAGCCAGTTTTTAGGTCCCGCCTGAGCCAGCGCGCATGCGCTGATCTGCGTGGCTTTTGTAAGGGCTTCCAAAAGGACTTCCAACTCCCACAGTTTTGCTCATGTTTTTTTTTTAGTGCCACGCATTTAATTGGCCATTTGCGTAAGGCTTCCACAAAAGAAAGCACGCAAATGGCCAAAGGCTCTGGCATGTCCCTCCTTATCTTTAAATGTCCCCTCCCATGGCCTAGGGCAGCGGTTCCCAAACTGTGCGCCGCGGCACCCCAGTGCGCCGACAAAACTAGCCAGGGGCGCCGCGAACAGATCCATATGTAGTGGCAAAAATGAGGCGATTTTCAAATTAGGAAGTAGCAGGTGTTTCATTTAGCTTCAATCTTTAAAAAACATGCACGATTATTAGGAGCACAGAATGAAGTCCAGAACTAAGCGAAGCAGATTCTAAAAAGAAGAGAAGATTAACAGAAGAATCATCTACCTCCCAGCAGGAAAGGAGCAGAAGCATAAAAATACAATAACATGTAATTTGAATGAAAAATCATCTTGTGCCACAAAACAGTTACAACTTACTACCCGGAGAAAAGGACGAGGTAAAGAGAGGCGCCAGAAGCAGAGCCTATTACAAATGATGAGATTTAAGGGTAGTCAATGCCGCTTGATAAACTAAAATGTTCTGCTAAAATACTACACTCCTTTTAATTTAGAAGGGTCCCCTTTACTGGTGATCATAAACACTGCCTGCAACCCGAGAATATTAAAACCATTGTAGCGAGTCAGAAAAAGTTCATTAAAAAATGGATTGGTGTATATCAGGTTTAAATAACTCAGTCAGCCACGCACCTGACCAGGTGCAGATCTCCCCACAGGGAATACGCTGAGCTTCACCTTTCAAGCGCTGATAAACGTGTGCTTTGCTGCACAACTGGACAGAGGCCTTGGATTGCATGAGAGTCCTTCAAAGAGTTGGGGTGCATGCTTGCAAGACTCGCGCACCTGGGACTGCAGGATACACAGTGCCTGGAAGCTGTCAGGCTGGTGTAGCTTGGCAGTGGGTTCAGGGTGCGGACTGCTGATGGGTCCCTACTGGGGGGTGCATGACTGGCATTTGATTAGCTGGGGATACATGTGCTGACCACCCAGCTGGCCTAGCAGTACCACTCACCCTGCTGCCAGCGCCTGCACATGGATACAGGCGACAGTGTACATGGCAAGTGTATGCTGTTAGCTGCCCCATATGAAAGTGAGCTTCCAGTTTCAAGAAGTTGTGTGTAAAGGTAGTGAAATCCGGCTTTGGTGTAGTAATAATGCAGACATAGATGTGTTTTGCCTGTCACAGTTTTGGCTCCTCTTAAAGCAGCATAGAGGGTTAATGTGCCTGCTGCATATAGCACACAAGGTGTAATATGCGGAACACAAATTTGTATTTTGTGTTGCAAGATCAGTGCCTTTGTCAAAGAAATCCTCCTGTTACTTCAAGTTCATAAGCAGTAGTCCTCTTAATGTAGCACAATGGGCTGTAAACTTGCACCAGTGAGCTGCTTTCACACTTCAAGGTGCATTTAGAACGTTATTGCTTTTTCCCCTCTTTGTTTTGTTATTCTGTGGTTGCTAAAAAGCATTGGCATCATTTAGGTGTTGCTATTGCGACCCCTGACTTGCCCATTGCTACCCCTGGCATTGCTCTTGCGGCTCCTAGTCATAAACGCTTTGAAACTGTGGAAAATGATTGTTATTTTAACATTTTCCCCAAAGTTAGTTTTAAAAACATCAGCGCCCTATATTTCTCCCAAGAATGCCCCATGCTTTGTTAAAATAAATGAAATACGTTTATTTATTCCGTTCTTTACGGAGTTTTAATTGTTATGCCCAAACTCTACTCAAATATTTTTTAAACGTGCTTTTAAGATTTGGGACATTAGTTATTTTCCTTTCTTATGTTTTAAAACTATGTTTTTTTTTTTTATTTTACCCCCCCATCACGATTGAAAATAAATATTGGCCTCTTTCTGCTACCAGGGTACCAAAGACACTTTGTTTCCTGTTTCTGATGGACTTAGTCAGTCTGGTTTCGCACAACTTTCGGAGTGGTGTTCATCCAAGCCTGTGCCTACTCCCACTAAGGATGTGTAACATTGCTCAAAACCATACACCAACCTAAAACATAAATGCAAATAGGCACAGAATATCAATGCATTTACATCCACATACATAGTGATCTACAATGCTCATCCATGCACACATTCAAAAACACACCCACTTCGAACATCAATACTCAGAACCACGAACAGTGAGAGACATATCTAGAACATTCATACACAAGCCCATTTATTTTCAGGGAGAAAAATGGAAGTACTCCTGAGGCCGGGCTTACATCCCTCCCACCCACCAAAACTAAGTATTATAATGGGGAGCCGCGGCCAACTGTGAATAGGTTAAGGGAGCCACTGGTTGAAAAAGTTTGGGAATTACTGGCCTAGGGTCTCGGGAGCGCGCAGGGTGCCATCTGTTCTGGCAGCTGCATTCCTTACAGCGCGCACTCCCGGTCTTGTCTAATGAGCTTTCACTTGTTTTTTTTTGCCTTTGCAACTTCTCGGTTCATGTCCAGCAACTTAATTCAAGCGCGCTCGTTTCCAGTTGATGGGAGCTTGCTCCACCCAGTGGCAGAACACAAAACTGCATCATAAATGCTGCTGTAAAATATCATATACATGGATGGACTAAACGAACTGTGTGGGTGGGGCCTGGTCTCTTCTGACCCTTTCCTCGGTTCTTTGTGTTTTGCAGTTTGCTGGTGACCTATGGGCACATGCAGCAAGGTAAGCATTTGCGATTCCTTAATAGCGATTATTAAGGAATAGCTATTAAGGAATCGCAATTGCCTATGCATGTAGGTTTCACAAACAAAATAGCGATTCCTACACATATCCTATTAGCGAATCGCAAATTGCGATTTGCTAATAGGGAATGATTTCCTTTCCCATTCATTCCTATGGGCCTGTAGGTCCATAGGAATGAATGGGAAAGCATTCGCAATTTGCGATTACCAAATAGGTAATCGCAAATTGCGAATGCAATTCCAAGGGTGCTAGGGGGCCAAAAGGCCACCCTGATGCACCCCCCAAATTGGCATGTGTGCATATGTGGCGCACACACATGCCCCAAGGGCATATGTGTGCGCCACATGGCCCTTAGAAAAATGCAATTTTTTGCATTTTTCTAAGGAATTGCAAATTACCCTCAACTTGAAGTTCATGGTATTTTGCGATTCCTTAATGCAAAGTCGCAATCTGAGATTGCTTCTTGCATTGCATTTAGGGAATCGCAAATTGCTTTGGGCTTGATGCATCCCAAATGGCTAACTACCGGTAGCAAAGGGGCCGATTCTGTGAATCGGCCCGTTTGCGACCAGCAATTAGCTTGATGCATGTGCCCCCAAGCAGGGCTCGAGTCTGGGTACCACGCGGGTGGACGGCGTCCCCCCCACTTATTTTACGGGAGCTCGATAACTGGAGCAAATGGAGCCACACATTCACTCTTTGGCCTCTCTGGGGCGAGATCGGAGCTCATTCAGAACGCTGCTCACGCGCTGGCTTCTCTGATGCAATCGCATCTAAGGGGTGAGCGAGGGGAGGCAATTAGTCTGATGGTGCAAGCCACCTTTCGTGACGTCACTTCCTGTCGTGACGTCAGCGTCCCCCCACTTCTTTTTTTAGGACTTGTGCCCTGCCCCCAAGTGCCTTGGTTCTGCTTTGATTATTCCTTTCGTTTTAATACTGAGGGTCCTTCTAATCTGCGTGAAACAAAAAACAACTGAAATTGTGTTTAAATCGTATCTCCGGCCTTTAGTAGCCTCGGTGTGACGGGTCTCGGTATCCGTTCCTCAATGCTATGGGTGTCTACACACGTTTCCGGGTCGCAAGCCTGCCGTTGCCTCTAAAGCATCATTCAAACCTAAATTAATATAGGCGTGTTTTCTCCCCACACCCAGAACGGGAAAGCACCCATTCCTGGCATGGGCGTGTGCAAACATTGCACGAATTTCTAAGTTTGAAAAACACCTGAAAATTGAACGCCAATACCTAAAAACTTACAAATGTTTAAACGTTCGTGAGTTTTAGGAGATATTGGATGAATCGCTTGTCAAATGGCTATCGGTCACTTGTGTTTCTTTCGCCAAACCCTGAGCAGAAACACTTTGCATGCTGGGGCTTTAGAGCTCTTTGACAAAGCTGCAAGGCCTAGCAGGGCCGGCCTTTAGCAGGAGCGAGCTGGTCCTAGACCCAGGGCGCCTTTTTTTGAGGGTGCACAGAGCTGTGTGCATTAAGATAATGCCAGCAGCAGCGCCTTCTCCTCTTGCTCCAGCCTTGTCCTTGTTTTTTTTTTTTTAGCAAATTTAGATGCCTTATCAATAATAACCAGAGCAGGCTTGCTTCAGGATCTACAGACAAATTTTGAAGCACCAGCCCATGGAAAAGAGCATGCCTGGAGAATAATGCCACCCCTGCCCCCCTCGCCCCTCCTTCTGACGACTTGTGCCAGAGCTAGGAAGGCTGCTGCGTGGAGGGCTTGCTCTAGGGGGGCAGCGAGACTGTGGGTATTCTAGGGTGCGAACTAAATAGAATGTTCTTGTATCCAATATATATACATTTATTAAATGAAATGAATGCCACTCGTTCTAACGCCCTCGCAAATAGCGAAGACTGAGTCAATATGTTAACGCCCATGCAGCATGTGCTTAAGAATTCTGGAGCACAAACATTAGCCCGCCGAGCTACCTTAAAGTATGGCCCTGTCTCTTTACAGTGCTCGTCACTTAGCCACAGGCCTGTTATGGAACCATGCACTTTAGACTTTTTTGACAAAACATGATCATCGTACGTGATTTATTTGCATTATATTACCCCAAGAAACGCGGCTTCTAGGTTTTTAATGGCTGTTCACCAAGAATTGAATCCGTCCACGACGCATGGCAGATGGCTGTTGTTCTGGAGGAGACAGCGTTCCTGGCCGTGCGTGTGTGGCGCGTGCTAATTCCAGCGCAGCTGCCTGCTTTTGGCACAGCGCGCGGCCATGATTATGGCTGGTCAGTTGTCGGCTAACCGCAGGTGCGTAGCACATGGGAGAGGACTCCCGGGAAGACGCATATAATGTGTTTTTGTTTAAAAAAAGAAAATAAACAAACCGCTTAGAATTCCAGGAAAGATTCCAGGCACCATGGGAGCAAAAAAACTGACCAGAAAAAAAAAGTCCCTTTCATTTAAAAAAGGCACTGTCTATTAGAAGTGGTCTGGATTTTTTGAAAACATGGCGAGAGCGCTGGGCAAGCAGGTTGGGGAGGGTCAGCAGAATCAGTGTTTCTCGAAAAACCTCTCAAGGTTTGGCTTTTGGTTGCCACTTTACAAAGCAATTGTGGCACGCTTGAAAATTGCACAGCTTTTATTAGTTCAAGGTATTTTCATGGCTTGTTGGAGCGTACACGGTGTTTGACGCAACCTGTGAATGACAGCAGGTTGTGATATCTGTGGCAAAAGCTGGGGTGCAGCGATAACTGTAAATTATTGAAGTGCCAAACTGCACCGTAAACAAGCATTTGCAATGCAATAGGTCTCGCATTTACGCGAGTTTAAGCTATTGCCATTGTAAATGACAATGCCTTCTATTTATGTTTGAAAAACACAAACATAAATAAAAGGCATGGTCATTTACAATGCCAATAGCTCAAACTCGTGTAAATGCGAGACCTGTTGCATTGCAAATGCTTGTTGTAGCTTAACGTTGCTTTGTAATTAAGGTATCATTTCACGCAGGTATCTGCGTGAAAGGGGCATGCAATGGGTTTTGCTGTGGGTGTTTCATCGCAACACCCATTGGTTTTTGACGCTGCCCTAGATTTACAAGGATCTGAAAATCTAAGTGTAGGAGAGTAGGATCTGCCTCTTATGTTGCCCCCACTTTTTTTCTGATGTTTACACTGGTTTCTGGCTATAGTCTGGCTGGGACCCTGCCAATCAGGCCCCCAGCCTCTCTGTTCTCTCTAAACGATTTGGAGTGCACTCTAGGTGCACTAGTGATTGGATACTGTGGTACCTTATGAGTCCCTAGTATATGGTACCTTAGGTACCAAGGGCATAGGTACTTCACAGGCCTACCAGGGGCTGAAGCATGTATTATGCCACCCCTGGCAAGCAGACTAAATCTGACACCACAGGCCTGAGTGAGGAAGTGCTAGCACCCCTCACTGAGATATAGGCTACCTATATCTCTCCTACACACACATATAACCCTATCAGTCACCCCTAAGGCAGGCCCTATCAATCCTGAGGGCAGGGTGCTTGGCTTCTATGTGAGGGGGTGCCTCTGCCTGAGCAGGGCCCCTCTGCAGCTCTCAGAGTCCATTCTCTGGTGCTGTTTGTGGATGCGGTTAAACCATATACTTTTAAGTGCATTATATCCTCGCGGTAAAATGCTAACTTTGGAATGGCTGCATCGAAACATGTCGTGTTTGGTGTCAAACACCTTGGAATACTACCCCCCCGCCAGTCCTGGCGGCGGGAGTAGCATTCCACCCTTCTAGAGGGATAGACATGTACCTACTGTGGAAACGCGGTAGAATCCGACAGAGCCCTGGCATCACAAAATGGATGCCACCAGTCACAGACACTGGGCTGCCCTCCTGCTGATGACCAACACTCGCAGTGGAGGGAGCCCAACAATAGATATCCTGTCCCAAGGGGTGTGACCACCTCCCAGACAGGGTTTAGTGTATTGGGGCTGGGTGGGTGCACTCTTAGAGTGCTTTGAAGTCCTGCACTGGGGGAGCAGAAGGCTCCTCTGTGCATATGCCAGATCAAACCGGCTCAGGGGCTACCTGTCCCTGCTCTGGCGCGAAACTGGACAAAGGGAAGTGGGTGTAGCCACCCACTCCCCTGACCCTCCCATAGGTAGGGTCATAGAGCTAGTCCCTCCCCTCCTTTTAGTATAAGAGGGGGAACCTGTGCATTGCACCCTAGATTTCCCTGGACGACGCTCTACAAGAAGAATCCCGGACCTTCGACGTTCCACTACCTTTGGAAGACTGAAGAATCTCCCTTGGAGTCAAGGAGTGACTCCCCTGCTTGGCAGGCAGCAAAAACTACAAACGACGGTCACAAACTACACCGCTCCTGCCAGAATCCGAAGTCCCTGCAGCCCAAGAAGTAGATTTCCTGACTTCTCAAAGGCCATCGTGAGTCCCCAGCGAAGCTGAGGCCAGTGGACCCCAAGAGTAATGAGGAACCGTGACCCCTGGGTACCGTGCACTATTGTCGAGTGCAACCCCCCACAATGTTCCACGAACTTGTACTTTGGACCACATATGATCCCAGCCTCCAGCAGGAATCCCTTCTAAGATCAGAGGCCTACCACATCCCGAGTGACCGTGGGCTGCTGTGAGAGAATCCTCCCGAGGCGTCTTCGCGACCCCTTGCCAGCCGGCTTGTGGGTCCCCAGAAGACTTTCTAAAGAAACCAAAGGGCTCCCCTGGTTGCTCCAGGCCTGCCCTGACTTACCCTTGCTGGGTGAGTTCCACAGACCTTGCTGGTCTGCGCCATTGCCTCTTCACACTTTCCTTGAGACTTGCTGTTACCAAGGCTTGTTGGCTCCGATCGAGTTGCCGACACCGCAGTAAGCCGCAGACATCGTGGGACACGCCGAATCCAGCTCCTGGTTGTCGTCGAAGCCTCCTGGACCTTGTGGCTGAAGAGTCAAGGCAACCGTGAATGACCTGAACCCTGCGACGACGGTGGGCATTCATCTTCCTTGCCCCGAGTCACTGCCAAGTGACTTTGAACACTGTCCCCTCTGCTTTCAGGTCATCCTTCCACCGAATCCAGGCTTGGATTCCACCGGACACTTCTTCAAACCATCACAAGCAGCAAGTCTTCTTTGTTCGCCATTGAAAACGACGCCGTGACCCGACACCAAAGGACACCTGTGCACCCGGCTTCCCTGGGTGAGGTAACTCCAGCACTACGGTGCTCCTGTAGGTGTGGGCCCTCGAACTACTTACCCTATAAGTGACTTGCTTGTAGGTTCACCAGAAGTATCCTAAAACTCTTACTTTCCCCGTGCGATTCTCGCACTGACTCGTACCTGGTTCGCGTCTGTGTTAGACACACCGCGTCCGACTCCCTTGCAAATCCTATCTGTAGACCGTATCCTTCGACTCGTACTGAGTCCGATCGGTGTGTTCGCCTCGAACACGCAAGGGACCTTGAACATTGATATCTCAATCGCGTCTGAGTGCATAGACTCGTACAGGATTCGCATCGGTGCCAGGTCACCGCGTCCGTCCCCTGTGGGTCTCCTACAACTACCTGGGGTGGTTATTGGGGGTCCCTCGATTCTAGATGCCCTAGACCTAGGTCTAGCAAACTAAGATTGTAATATACAATTGTGCTAAACTTATCCTGATAATATTTGACTTGTACATATGTTCCTATCCTCTAATCTCATAAAGAGATTAGTAGAGAGTGTTTATTAATAAATACATATATATTTGATATATATACCTGTGTGGTGTCTTTTCATTTGGTGATTCAAGAGATTGTGTGGTAAAACAAGCTGCTTTACATTCCTTCAAGACTTAGCCTGAAGGCTGCTCTCCACAGCTACCACTAGGATAGCTTTCTATAAAGGTTGTCTTAAACCTATCTACCATAAGAGTCGAATTGTTCTGGTGCAAGGTGTCCACTTTAATTAGTGAACAGCATATACCAGGCCAACTTCTCACATTGGTGGGCAGGGTGTGGGATTCCAGCTTGCTATTGTTTTACCAGAAAATCTCTATTTGAATTACTAACTGAAAACCACTATAGGTACTTAAGGTACATATAAAGTCAAGCTTAGTATCGATAAGTTCTACTGAACTTAGAGCTGTGTGCCAAGGGATAGCACACCCTTTCTACAGCTCAAGCTAGGATCAGTAGGCCACAAACTAGTGTAGGTAGTACAACACTGCACAACACTAGAATGTCCTTAAAGGGTGGAACCAGTGGATCCACTCAGCCTCAGTACAAGGACATGGCTTTCTCTGACTTGAGAGCCATGTGTGTTGAAAGACAGCTGAGACTAGGACAGAGTCCCTCAACCCTGCACCTGATAGATCTGCTGACAGCAGATGATCTTATATTGGCTCTAGGAGCTAATGGGTCTGAATCAGTGGGTGGGTCAATTACAGTATCTGGGTCAGACAATGAAAATCCGAATGACCAGGACTCTGTGATTGAAGGGCCAGGCCTCAAGGGGCCTGAAAGGGACAGAGGAATTCTCCCTAAGAGAACTGACAGAGTGGATGAGAGGCATAGGTCCCCTTCCAGGGAATCTGAGCACTCTTATCACTCTTGCAGAGAATTTGTCCACCAGAGGAACTCATACTTTCCCATAAGAGAGACCTCCTCTGAAAGAATGTGCAAACTGCTGCAGTATGAGGAAGCAAGAGTTGCCCTCAGAACCAAGCAGTTGGCACTGGATAGAGAAGCCCTGGAGATCCAGAGAACTTCTCGACGAGAGGGGTTAGAACCCCTTGGTGGAATCAACAGTGTCCCTAGAGGCAGAGAATCTATTCCAGACCATAGGAACCTGAGCAAGGTTGTTCCTCCCTACCAGAGTGGGGATGATATCCACAAGTGGATAACTGCTATGGAGAGGGCATGTAGAGTACAGCAGGTCCCCCAGAAGCAGTGGGCAGCAATCTTGTGGCTCTCCTTTTCAGATAAAGGTAGAGACAAGCTCCTCACTGTTAGAGAAGAGGATGCTGATGATTATGAAGTCCTGAAGAGTGCACTAGTAGATGGGTTTGGCTTAACCACTGAGCAGTACAGGTTAAAGTTCAGAGACACCCAGAAGGCACAGACTCAGGACTGGACTGACTTTGTTGATTGTGCAACCAAGGCTCTAGAGGGTTGGCTGGTTGGCAGTAGGGTTACTGATTTCAAGGGATTGTATAATCTGATGATGCGAGAACAGATCCTTAATAATTGCCAGAACCAGTTGTTGCATCAGTACCTGGTGGACTCGGATCTGACCTCTCCCCAAGAATTGGGAAAGAAGGCAGACAAGTGGGTCAGAACCAGGGTGAGGCAGAAACCCCAGAACCAAGGGGGTGACACCAAGAAGCAAGATCCTAAGGGCTCTGAGAAAGGTGGGGATAAGTCAAAAGACCAGAAATCTTCACAAGGGCCCCAAAAATCTGCATCTGGTGGGAAGTCACAGTCCAACAAGGGAAAAGGCCAAAAGAAGCCCTGGTGCAAATTCTGTAAACAGAAAGGGCACTGGACTTCTGACTGTAACAAGTCCAAAGACCAAACCACCACCACTCCTGCCCCTAAGGCAACTGTTCCCCCTAGTTCAGCTACTGGTGGAGGTGGTACACAGACTAAGGGTTTAGTAGGGTTGACCCTGGGTTCTGAAGTGGACTCTGACCTAGTCAGAGTGCCCACTCAGGCAATGCTGATTTGTGAGGGAGACCTTAATATGTCCTTCCTAGTGAGTCCCAGTAATCTGGGCAAATACAAACAGCAGCCTGTAATAAATGGCAAACAGGCTTTGGCATTTTGGGACACAGGTGCTAGTGTCACCATGGTGGCAGAGGATCTTGTGGACCCTGGACAGATCATCCTGGGTGAAATGTACCAGGTGACCAATGCAAGCAATGTCAGGACCAACCATAGTCTGGCAGTTGTGAATTTCTCCTGGGGAGGGGTAACTGGCCTCAAGAAGGTTGTAGTCAGTGCAGACCTCCCTGTCGAATGTCTATTGGGCAATGATCTAGAGACTTCAGCCTGGTCTGAAGTAGAGTTATGGACTCATGCTGAAATGTTGGGCATCCCTGCAGAGGTATTTGCTGTGACCAGGTCACAAGCAAGAATGCATGACACTGAACCAGCTCTGGATCCTGGAACAATGGACCAGATGCTTCCCAAGAGGAGGAGCAGTAGGGTAAAGGCAGTGCCTTCCCCTCTGACTCAGATCACAGATTCACCCCCAGAGGGAGGTGAAGCAGATCCTGAAGAAGGAACTGCCCCAGAGGGACTTGAGCCTGATCAGGTTGAGTTCTTGGGGGCAGGGGGCCCTTCTAGGGAAGATCTGAGGAAGGAGCAACAGTGCTGCCCCTCTCTTGAACCCCTCAGACAGCAGGCTGCTGCTGAGGCTGCTGGGAGTGCTAGTGGGTCCCATAAAGTTTATTGGGATGAGGGACTCCTATATTCTGAGGGTAGAGACCCAGCCCCTGGAGCCACCAGGAGGTTGGTAATACCTCAGAAGTTTAGGGGTTCCTCTTGACCTTAGCACATGAAATCCCTTTAGCAGGACACTTGGGCCAAAACAAGACCTGGGACAGGCTTGTTCCACATTTTCATTGGCCACATATGTCAGAGGACACAAAGGAGTTTTGTCGCTCCTGTGTCACTTGCCAAGCCAGTGGTAAGGCAGGTGGCACCACAAAGGCCCCCTGATACCACTACCTGTGGTGGGGTACCCATTGAAAGGGTAGGGATTGACATTGTTGGTCCCCTTGACCCTCAAACTGCATCTGGGCACAGATTTATCCTGGTGGTAGTGGATCATGCCACCAGGTAACCAGAAGCAATTCCCTGAGGACCACCACAGCCCCTGTGGTGGCAAGAGCCCTCATTGGAGTCTTCTCCAGAGTGGGTTTTCCAAAGGAGGTCATTTCTGACAGAGGTACCAACTTCATGTCAGGATATCTAAAAGCAATGTGGAAGGAGTGTGGTGTAACTTACAAGTTCACCACCCCTATCACCCACAATGCAATGGTTTAGTTGAACGCTTCAACAAAACCTTGAAAGGAATGATTAAAGGACTCCCAGAGAAGCTTAGGCAGAAATGGGACCTTCTTCTTCCTTGCCTGTTGTTTGCCTACAGAGAGGTTCCACAGAAGGGGTTGGCTACAGCCCATTTGAGCTTCTGTTTGGGCATCCTGTGAGAGGTCCACTGTGTTTGGTAAAAGAGGGCTGGGAGTTACCTCTCAAGCCCCCAAACAAGATGTGATGGACTATGTACTTGGTCTCCGCTCCCGGATGGCTGAGTACATGAAAAAGGCAACCAAAACCTAGAGGCCAGCCAAGAATTACAAAAAGCTTGGCATGACCAAAGGTTGTACTGACTGTATACCAGCCAGGACAGAGAGTGTGGGTGTTGGAGCCTGTGGCCCCAGCAGCCCTCCAGGACGAGTGGAGTGGCCCCCATACAATAGTTGAACAGAAGGGAGAAGTCACCTATCTGGTGAATCTTGGAACTCCCAGGAGCCCCCTGAGGGTGCTCCATGTCAACAGATTAAAGCCATATGTTGACAGGGCTGACATGGGCTTGCTCATGGCAACTGATGAGGACCAGGAGGAGGAGAGTGACCCTCTCCCCGACCTGCTCTCTCAGAACCCTGATGATGGGTCAGTAGATGGTGTTGCTTTGGCAAGCAGCCTCACTGACCATCAGCAAACTGAGTGCAGGCAAGTTCTGCAACAGTTTAGACATATGTTTAGCCTGACCCCTAGTCAGACTTCCTGGTGCACCCACGAGGTGGACACTGGAGACAGTCTGCCTGTCAAGAATAAAATCTACCGTCAACCTGACCATGTCAGGGACTGTATCAGGACTGAAGTCCAGAAAATGTTGGAGCTAGGCGTAATTGAGCCTTCAGATAGCCCTTGGGCTAGTCCAGTAGTCCTGGTACCCAAGCCTCATACCCAGGGTGGTAAGAAAGAAATGAGGTTTTGTGTAGACTACAGAGGCCTCAATGCAGTCACTAGGACTGATGCCTATCCCATACCAAGGGCAGATGAGCTGATTGATACTTTGGCCTCAGCCAAGTATCTAAGCACGTTTGACCTAACAGCTGGCTACTGGCAGATCAGATTAGCTGATGATGCAAAAGCCAAGACAGCATTTTCGACCCCTGGTGGGCACTACCACTTTGTGGTGATGCCCTTTGGATTGAAAAATGCACCTGCCACTTTCCAGAGGTTGGTGAATAAAGTTCTGACAGGGATGGAAACTTATTGCTCAGCTTATCTAGATGATATTGCTGTCTTTAGTTCCTCCTGGCAGGATCACCTGGTCCACCTCAGGAATGTTTTGGAGGCCCTGCAAAAGGCAGGCCTCACTATCAAGGCCACTAAGTGCCAGATAGGGCAGAGTCAGGTTGTGTACCTGGGCCACCTTGTAGGTGGAGGCCAGGTTCAGCCTTTACAGAGCAAGATCCAGACCATAATGGAATGGGTTGCTCCAACCACCCAGACACAGGTGAGAGCCTTCTTAGGCCTATCTGGGTACTATAGGAGGTTTGTCAAGGGATATGGATCTATAGTGACCCCCTTGAATGATCTGACCTCAAAGAAAATGCCAAAAAGGTTCAGTGGACAGCTAGCTGTCAAAAGACATTTGAAGACCTAAAGCAGGCCATGTGCACTGCCCCCATCTTACAGAGTACAGACTACACCAAAAAGTTCATTGTCCAAACAGATGCTTCTGAGCTGGGTGTGGGAGCTGTACTGTCTCAACTGAATGATGAAGGTCAAGACCAGCCAGTAGCTTTTATTAGCAGAAGGCTGACCCCTAGAGAGAAACGTTGGTCAGCTATAGAGAGGGAGGCCTTTGCTGTGGTATGGGCCCTGAAGAAGCTGAGGCCATACTTGTTTGGTACTCACTTCATAGTTCAGACCGACCACAAGCCCCTCCTATGGCTTAAACAAATGAAAGGAGAAAACCCAAAACTTTTGAGGTGGTCCATTTCCCTACAGGGGATGGACTATACAGTGGAACATAGACCTGGGACCCAACATGCCAATGCAGATGGACTCTCAAGGTATTTCCACTTTGAACACGAAGACTCAACTGGTCAAGGTTAGTTTAGTGTCCCTGCGTTTGGGGGGTTGTGTAGGAGAGTAGGATCTGCCTCTTAGGTTGCCCCCACTTTTTTCTGATGTTTACACTGGTTTCTGGCTATAGTCTGGCTGGGCCCCTGCTAATCAGGGCCCCAGCCTCTCTGTTCTCTCTAAACGATTTGGAGTGCACTCTAGGTGCACTAGTGATTGGATACTGTGGTACCTTATGAGTCCCTAGTATATGGTACCTTAGGTACCAAGGGCATAGGTACTTCACAGGCCTACCAGGGGCTGAAGCATGTATTATGCCACCCCTGGGAAGCAGACTAAATCTGACACCACAGGCCTGCTACTGCAGCCTGAGTGAGGAAGTGCTAGCACCCCTCACTGAGATATAGGCTACCTATATCTCTCCTACACACACATATAACCCTATCAGTCACCCCTAAGGCAGGCCCTATCAATCCTGAGGGCAGGGTGCTTGGCTTCTATGTGAGGGGGTGCCTCTGCCTGAGCAGGGCCCCTCTGCAGCTCTCAGAGTCCATTCTCTGGTGCTGTTTGTGGATGCGGTTAAACCATATACTTTTAAGTGCATGATATCCTCGCGGTAAAATGCTAACTTTGGAATGGCTGCATCGAAACATGTCGTGTTTGGTGTCAAACACCTTGGAATACTACCCACCCCGCCAGTCCTGGCGGCGGGGGTAGCATTCCACCCTTCTAGAGGGATAGACATGTACCTACTGTGGAAACGCGGTAGAATCCGACAGAGCCCTGGCATCACAAAATGGATGCCACCAGTCACAGACACTGGGCTGCCCTCCTGCTGATGACCAACACTCGCAGTGGAGGGAGCCCAACAATAGATATCCTGTCCCAAGGGGTGTGACCACCTCCCAGACAGGGTTTAGTGTATTGGGGCTGGGTGGGTGCACTCTTAGAGTGCTTTGAAGTCCTGCACTGGGGGAGCAGAAGGCTCCTCTGTGCATATGCCAGTTCAAACCGGCTCAGGGGCTACCTGTCCCTGCTCTGGCACGAAACTGGACAAAGGGAAGTGGGTGTAGCCACCCACTCCCCTGACCCTCCCATAGGTAGGGTCATAGAACTAGTCCCTCCCCTCCTTTTAGTATAAGAGGGGGAACCTGTGCATTGCACCCTAGATTTCCCTGGACGATGCTCTACAAGAAGAATCCCGGACCTTCGACGTTCCACTACCTTTGGAAGACTGAAGAATCTCCCTTGGAGTCAAGGAGTGACTCCCCTGCTTGGCAGGCACCAAAAACTACAAAGACGGTCGCAAACTACGCCGCTCCTGCCGGAGTCCGAAGTCCCTGCAGCCCAAGAAGTAGATTTTCTGACTTCTCAAAGGCCATCGTGAGTCCCCAGCGAAGCTGAGGCCAGTGGACTCCAAGAGTAACGAGGAACCGTGACCCCTGGGTACCGTGCACTATTGTCAAGTGCAACCCCCCACAACGTTCCATGAACTTGTGCTTTGGACCACGTGTGGTCCCAGCCTCCAGCAGGAATTCCTCCTAAGATCAGAGGCCTACCACGTCCCGAGTGACCGTGGGCCCCTGTGAGAGAATCCTCCTGAGGCGTCTTTGCGACCCCTTGCCAGCCGGCTTGTGGGTCCCCAGAAGACTTTCCAAAGAAACTAAAGGGCTCTCCTGGTTGCTCCAGGCCTGCCCAGACTTACCCTTGCTGGGTGAGTTCCACAGACCTTGCTGGTCTGCGCCATTGCCTCTTCACACTTTCCTCGAGACTTGCTGTTACCAAGGCTTGTTGGCTCTGATCGAGTTGTCAACACCGCAGTAAGCCGCAGACATCGTGGGACACGCCGAATCCAGCTCCTGGTTGTCATCGATGCCTCCTGGACCTCGTGGCTGAAGAGTCAAGGCAACCGTGAACGACCTGAACCCTGCAACGACGGTGGGCATTCATCTTCCTTGCCCCGAGTCACTGCCAAGTGACTTTGAACACTGTCCCCTCTGCTTTCAGGTCATCCTTCCACCGAATCCAGGCTTGGATTCCACCGGACACTTCTTCAAACCATCACAAGCAGCAAGTCTTCTTTGTTCGCCATTGAAAACGACGCCGTGACCCGACACCAAAGGACACCTGTGCACCCGGCTTCCCTGGGTGAGGTAACTCCAGCACTACGGTGCTCCTGTAGGTGTGGGCCCTCGAACTACTTACCCTATAAGTGACTTGCTTGTAGGTTCACCAGAAGTATCCTAAAACTCTTACTTTCCCCGTGCGATTCTCGCACTGACTCAGTACCTGGTTCGCGTCTGTGTTAGACACACCGCATCCGACTCCCTTGCAAATCCTATCTGTAGACCGTATCCTTCGACTCGTACTGAGTCCGATCGGTGTGTTCGCCTCGAACACGCAAGGGACCTTGAACATTGATATCTCAATCGCGTCTGAGTGCATAGACTCGTACAGGATTCGCATCGGTGCCAGGTCACCGCGTCCGTCCCCTGTGGGTCTCCTACAACTACCTGGGGTGGTTATTGGGGGTCCCTCGATTCTAGATGCCCTAGACCTAGGTCTAGCAAACTAAGATTGTAATATACAATTGTGCTAAACTTATCCTGATAATATTTGACTTGTACATATGTTCCTATCCTCTAATCTCATAAAGAGATTAGTAGAGAGTGTTTATTAATAAATACATATATATTTGATATATATACCTGTGTGGTGTCTTTTCATTTGGTGATTCAAGAGATTGTGTGGTAAAACAAGCTGCTTTACATTCCTTCAAGACTTAGCCTGAAGGCTGCTCTCCACAGCTACCACTAGGATAGCTTTCTATAAAGGTTGTCTTAAACCTATCTACCATAAGAGTCGAATTGTTCTGGTGCAAGGTGTCCACTTTAATTAGTGAACAGCATATACCAGGCCAACTTCTCACACTAAGGCAGTGGCAAAAATGAACACCATGCAGGGGCAGGCGTTAGAATGGCGAAACGAGGAGAAATACTTTTATATCTCCTCATTTTTAGGTTTCGCCTGCACAGGCTTTGCATTGTGCTTGTGAAATCTATTGTAGTAAATATATCTTAAAAGGGGCTTACATCCCGCCCCCTTGCTTTCCTTGCTTTTCATTGGTTCCTGTACTTGCCACTTACTTTTCCTCCAATTATATTAGCTGTCGCATACTCTTTCCTGCATGTATCAATGCTTTTTCCAGTGTTCCTCGTGTGCTTCTGTTATCAGTTTGCCATCGCCGAACTACTGTTTCCATCCACTTTTTGGTACGTTGTAATGTGAGCGTGTGGGGGTGGGGGGGGCTCTGTGTGCTCTAAGGCCCTGTGCCTCTCATCTGCCGACCAGCTGCAGCACCGTGCGGCGCTCGTGGTCCCTCACTGTTTACTTGAGTCCCAAGTTCCAATTTTAGTATATGGGCTGCCAAAGCGAGCATAAACCTGAAGCTGATCTGCGCTGAGCCGCATAGCTCTTCCTGATATGGACCCTTCTCTGAAATCAGACCGCGCCCCTCCCTATTCACCATCTCCTATACTCATACCCACGGGAAAATACCAGAGTGGTAGAATGGCCAGCCTGACTGTGACTAGTAAAAGATAAATGAAAAACAAAAACAAAAAGTTGGATACAATTAACTGAGACGAGCAATTTAATCAAAATAAATCGGCAATATAAATGACCACAGGGCTATATGATAATCAGATGTTTGTGAAATTACAAAAAATATACCGCTAACAAGTGACATCCGCCGAAAAGCAAATTGAGCAACTTCAATTATTTATCTTCTAATTTAAAAAACAGCAAAATCAATGGGAGTTCATCCTCTTGACAGATAGTGCATACGATCTGCTTCAAGCTAATGAGCACCCTCTTGTGACAGTTTGCCGTGCATTCTCAAACATCCACAAATTCTCCACATGCTTTCTAGATAGTATCTTCATCATCAGTCTTCCTCCTGCTTTTTCTGTCTTCTTCCAAAATGCAATGTGGTAATCGAACTGTAACTTTAATTCAGCGACTGTTCACTCCTGTCTTTGGAGATTTAAGAACATTGCACAAATAGCTGTTATTTTTCAGCTGCAACAAACACATGACGTTGGGCCTTATCACGAAAAATACGCTCTTGTGCATAAATAGATGTGCTAACGCCAACACCTCCATGTGCACGCATGCAGAAGGTCTTCAGTGATGAGCATGTCCAAATAGCGGTTTGCAGAAATCTCCTTTGTTGTGATTAACACATATGTGCATATTATAGTTGTTATAACTTAGTGCACATTTTAGGAACTGGCTCCTAACTGAAAACATAATAAAAACTATTTTCCAGGAACTAAAATCAGTCCTCCTGAAATAAGTACAATATGAACATTACGGTTCTCTGGAACATTTTTACAGTCCAGAAGCTTCTAGGATATATGTTTTGCATGTTTTACATGTTTGATAAACATATCCTGAATGCAGGAAAAGCATTGCTATATATTAAGTTCTTTAGGTACAACTTCATAAAAAGTGCACTGATAAAAAAATGCACTATGCACATACTTGCTGCTAACCAGACAACACTGGAGCGCACATCCTATGGATTAGCCATATAAATCCTACCAACATGGCTGCACATGTGCAGTGGCGCGCAGCCCATTTTTTTCCCACCAGTGCACATTATTCATGATATGGGCACTGGTGTTTGCTTGACTCAAAAAAGTAAAATGTAGGTACCTTTATTCCATTTCTTGATCCACAGAGAAATGTCTGATCCTCCCTGTTGTTTTATCTCCATTTCTATTCTAATATCTTTTTTACTTTGCACTGATTGCTATGATAAAATATTCCTCTTTCATTTTGCTGTGGCGGTTCTTATCATGGTGCTAGAACTCTGCTGGTAATGGGAGCACTGCTCTCTGGGGGCCTCAAAGGAGACTCGAACTCCACCTTCTCCTTTAACACACCTTCCTTGTGCTGAAAGTGAACTCTCATGATGCTCTTTCATTTTCACGTGGCTTTGAATCCAAGGAAAGAAAACACCAGTTCTCCCTTTCCAGCCTCACTCCCCTATGTAGGCAGAGTTATCCCCCACGTTTCCCAGAGCAAACATGCACAGGTTTCGGATAACTTTACTTTGGGTTTCACATACTTAACAGGCTCAGCGGTTATACAGCAGAGCTATCTCCCAGGTTACACAGGCCTTCAGCAGTAAACTATCCTCTCCCCCCGAACTCAAACTGCTCATCCTGCACTTATAATATTGACATACCACTCACCCTATACTCGCACACCTCTTACCTTGTACAGGGTAACATCTCTCACCCTCTGCACTCACACAGTTCTGATTCTGCACTGAACACAAATCAATCACCATGCATTAAGGCACTTTCACCCTGCACTCACACTCATCAATCTTCATTCATGCACCACTCAACCTGCACAGAGAGCACTCACACCATTCTATCTGTACTCACACACCACTGCTCCCACACCTCTTAACTTATTATTAATCCCCTAGGCAAAACCTAATGCATTTACCAATGCTTTTTGCTTTTTCTATGTGTGCTGCTTTCTGCAGCACACTTAGAAAGAGCAAAACGCCATGAATGATTGTTTACGTGCAGGAAGGTGCCCCTTCCTGCACATAAACAATCATTAAATAATGATGATTTGCTACTTCTATGAGTGCCTCATTCTGCTGCACATAGAAGTAACAAATCACCATTATTTATTGTTTATGTGCAAGAAGGTGTCCCTTCCTGCACTTAAACAATCAATAATGGTGATTTGTTACTTATATGGAGGAAGGGACACCTTCCTGCTCATAAACAAACATTCCCTGCAACTATGGTGCAAGGGTAACTGCGTTGGCGCTAGGCAGCTAATTTTAGCGCCAGCGCTAGGCGATAACACAGTGGTGCGCTGTATTGTTGTAAATACGGCGCATCCCTGCATTTTGGAAATGTTGGAGCCCAGCGCAGCCAAATTTGGTGCAGCACCGTGCTCCAACATTTCCTTGTACATATGCCCCCATGTGTTGATCAAGAAGCCCTGAGACGTCACCTGAGAAGAGAGGGCGTTGCAAGACTTTGGGTACTTTTCTGTATGCAGAGATTTACGAAACGATAGTATGTCAGCAGCACGGTGGGGAGCCGCCAGGGGCTCGAAATGTAAACTGCACTGGCGTAGCTAGGGGGGTGCGGTGGGGGCGGACCGCCCCAGGCGGCACGAGTTTTTGGGCGGCAGCCGGCCCTCTCCCCTCGCTCTAACCTGCCAACCTGCGGCCGTCGCAAGAAGCGGCCACGGCCGCAAGAATCGGCCGCACCCCACCCCCCCCCACCTCTCCAAGGGCGGCAAACGCTGGGGCCGCCACGGGCAGCCTGAGGCCTACCTACGCCACTGGTAAACTGAGCGACCTGGGGCCAAGGGAGAAAAAGGGGGTGGGGCACAGCAGAGAAGCCAGGGACCGCTCTAGGGGAAAAAGTCACAGGGCTATCGGCAGGGGATCATTTAGATGTCAGAACAGCCTGACTCCAAGTTGGAAGTCGGAAGTCTTGCTAGATTGCACTATTTTTTTATTATCTTCCAAGATTTCTAGATGGCTATTCCAGGGTCCAGTGCTTTAAATGGAAATGGGGAACTCCAGGTACTCACTATCCAGAATACCTGTTTGCTCCTGAGAACTGCAGATACTCTCCTATTAAATGTATTCTGGCAGTGCTGGGAAGTGCAAGTACTCTCCCATTAAATGTATTGTAGCAATGCTGAGAAGTGCCAGTACTGTCCCATTATATGAATTGTAACAGTGCTGAGTAGTGCCAGTCCTCATCCATTAAATGTATTGTAGGGGAAACAGCCATCACATTGCATGCGTTACAACGCATGCGATTACAACGCGGTCATTACAACGACTGCATTGTTACATTGCAGTACCATAACAACGCAAGTCGTTACAACGACTTGCTCTAGGGGGCGCTCTAAACGAAGGAATAGTATAATTTACTATTCCAACACCTTCCCTACTGTTGCACACACTGGAGTTGGAATAGTAAATTATACTTTTCCTAAGTCCCGCGCGCCCCCTAGAGCAAGTCGTTGTAACGACTTGCGTTGTAATGGTACTGCGATATAACAACACAGTCGTTGTAATGACTGCGTTGTAATCGCATGCGTTGTAAACGCATGCGATGTAAACAGCTATATTCGTATTGTAGGCGTGCTGAGAAGTGCAAGTACTTTCCCATTAAATCTACTGTAGCAATGCTGACAAGTGCCAGTACTCTCCCATTAATTGTATTCTAGCAGTGCTGAGAAGTGCAGGTACTCTCTCTAGCTGTGTTGACAAGTGCCAGTACTCTCTCTTTAAATGTATTGTAGCAGTGCTGAGAAGTACCGACATTCACCCATTAAATGTGTTGTAGCAGTGCCGAGAAGTGCAGGTACTCAGCACCGGACAGTACCTGCCCATTTAAAGCGCTGCTGGGTAAACCATAAGGGAAGCCATCTTAATATCAGACTTGGGCTTAAATACTGACAAAGGCATTAAAAATGTCTGCTGCAGTGAAATCATTACAAATACTGGCACAAATAATGGCTTTTGTATCGGATGCAGTAAGAATTCAATATGACAAGAAGAGCGAGGATTATTTGTACTTTTGAGATATAAAAGAGTCTCTAATGCACTGCAATGGTAGCACTCCATCCGAGGCAGCATGAGCCATCAAACCACTAATATTTATAAAAGTAGAATGCGCGTAGCCGGGGACCTGCTTTCATTAATTCATAGGGGCTAACATCTGCTAACTGTTAGCTGGCACCCACATGAGATCACTGGTCTCACGGTGAGATTATTAGTTCATGTATGCAAAGAATAACAAACAAGACACTGTACAAACCTGGCTCAAAGACATGAACCTTGGTAGCTTTGAACCCCAACTTTCACTGAATGCCAAGTCTCTTGGACTCACTCTGGACACCAACCTCACCCTCAAAAAAACACAAAGACAACCTGGGGTCAGCTCTTTCTTAAAAAAAAAAGTCAAACCATTTCTTCCATACCCATGTACTGTCGCATCTGGATAGTGGTAACGCCCTACACCATGTCCGCCCACTCCACACTGCCAGCCCTTAGGAGTATCCTACACATTATAGTACGTCTCATCCAGGGTCTGAAGAAATAGGATCACATCACCCTCCTGCTGATAGAACTCCATTGCCTCCCCTTGCAAGTCTGTTTCAGAACCAAGGGCATCATTTACAGAGCTATCACGACCAGCACCCCCGCTTATCTTATGGACACACTCACCATCTCTGGTGGGTCTCTGCAAACCTACAGCCAGGACACCTTAAGACCGCAGACTAAGAATTATAAAAAGAAAAAACAAGATAGGAGGTCTTTTCCATCTTTGCCCTGAGTATTTGGAACCACATCCCTGCATCCATCAGGTCTGCCCCAATGCTGCTCCAATTCAGGAAAGAGTTTGATTTAGGAAAGAGTTGAAGACTCACCTTTTTAAAGAACACTACATCACAATGCATTAACCATCCACAACCCAGCACCTCTCCTAACACTTGTTCAGGTTATGCTTGTCTTTGACCATGTACAGTGCTTTGCTGCCTTTTGGTAAGGTTTGCGCTATAGAAATACTGCACATATATTTTTGCACCCGTGTGGAATTTAAAATAAAGAGCATTGGGCACCTGGAGCCGTGCTGCTGTTTTCCTTGCCCTGTGAATGCGTGTTTACTACGAACATCACGATTTAGGGCTTGTTTAAAAAGTTATAGCAACTTTATAGTTAGCTGACAATGTCAGTCATAGCGTTACACTTTCAACCGAAAAACCACTGCAATTCACCAGCTATAGTTCAGTGAGCTCCCTAAAGCTTATGCCCTCGTCATGCGTTGCTTATGACCTCACAGTTTACTTCACTCATCACATGTTGAATGACATTATAGATGACATCATCCAATAAATGTGTTAGTTTGTGATAAGCTTATCACATTGAAACTTATATAGAATGCGACATGTAGAGCAAAATGTCTATACCTTTTGTATTGCTAATGCGTCTAAGCTTTTGCATTACGCTTGGCCTCCTGATGTGGCTTGGGTGTCTGGATGGAGTGAACTTTCTGTGAAGAGCTGTGTACAGGGCGAAGGCTCTGCATAGTATGGGCTTGGCCACCTAATGCTTCTTCGGTGTCTGGAGGGAGGTGACTCTCTATGAAGAGTCGTCCACTGGGCAAATACGTAGTTCCCAGTTCAGAGACTATTGTGGACTTATTACTTGTAATAAGCTAACTGTACAAGGCAAAGCTACCACTCAGGCCACACAGACCTTAAATGATCGGGATTCAGATGGCAGAGCTACTTTTCAGGGAGCGGTATACCCAGGGTCAGACTGGGACACAAAATAGGCCCAGGCACCAAATTAAAGTGGCCCCATTACTGAATTAGATAGCTAAAAAGGTGGTCCATATTTCCAAAATGGGGCAGTTTTGAACTTGTAAAGACATGCTGTATAAGTGTTTTGAAACATATGGAAGCTGCATAGATTTGAGCTTGCTGCAGGCAGTGTTTGTTCTAATGCCATGGAAATCAACACTAAAAACCAACCCAGCAGACCATAAAATAGGCCCACAAACAGCCAGAAAACCGGCCCACACACTGACCTGTCTGACCAGCCCTCCAGACACTGCCTGATTACCCTGGCTATCCCTCAGCTTAAAGGCTCATATAGAAGAACCACTCATCACTTTACACACAACTCACATGCTTTGGACAGAAATAATATCCCTTACATACCCCAGTCTAGCAGGGTTAGGCACCAGACCCTAAAGCTTTCCTTCAGGTTGTAGGCACTATGAGGCCAGGGATCCCTGGGGCAAGTAATTAC
The DNA here is from genome assembly GCA_963921515.1 of Calotriton arnoldi. Classification (NCBI taxonomy): domain Eukaryota; kingdom Metazoa; phylum Chordata; class Amphibia; order Caudata; family Salamandridae; genus Calotriton; species Calotriton arnoldi. Next base: position 2,548,493 of record CAWUFW010001626.1, on the reverse strand, counting down.
AGGGTCCACTGCTCAGGGGCTCAGCCACAGCTGAAACTGGGAGTCTCAGAAGCCTCCTTGACTCTATAGGTAGATGTGGGTGAGATATTCAAGGCTTACTTCAATAAAAGCATGTGGGATGGGGGAGATATCCACTGTCGGGGTGTATCTGGGCACCACACAGTGCTGCAACGTTCTAGTTCTCTGTGGAGTTGAGGCTATTGTTATAACTGCTCTACATTTCTGTGCTATATCAAGACCTGTATATTTCCTAAACTGTAGCTCCCCCAGGGTAGATTCACATAGTCTTGGCTTTCGATTGACAGAAAAGTACCAAAGGCTCTCTTATGCGAACAGAGATGAATGTGTACAATTTGCCAGATTTGTTCATGAGCATGCCCCTTGGATGAAAGTGATCAAGCACATGCAATATACCAATTTTTATGCTATAATTTACTGAATTCACTGCTTAATTTGGAAAGAAATAAGTGCAGCCTCCCTCTCCCCCCTCCCCCCAATGTTATCCTCAGGAGCCAAATCCCAAAGCTGACCAGTCTTGATTCCACCTCTTGGCTTTCTTCTCCACCTTCCACCTTCCTACTTCTTATTGTTGATTCATCTTGCTATTGTAAGTTTTTTGTCCTCCCCACTTTCTCCCATTTTGTGTGTCTTTCCCCCTTTTCTGCCTTTGTCTTTCTTGGTCTGGTACCAGCTCAAAGGAGTAAGATCAGTGTAAATGTTCTAGATATATGTATAAAAAATGTAGAAGGGCAGTTAGCCGATGAGCTTTTTTCGAAACCTACAGATAAAAACACACTGCTCCATTATAATAGCCACCATCCTAAGAGCCAAAAAGATAACATCCCGTTTGGTGAATTTCTACGTCTCCGTCGAAATTGCACCTCCCTACAAGATTTTTATGCACATGCAGAAAGATGGAAAATTAAGTTTAAAGAAAGGGGTTATCCTAAAAAGCTGATCAACCAATCTTTAAAGAGAGCACGTTTTTATAATAGGGACAGCCTCCTGCAAGGGGGTCGGAATAATAAATGCCAAGCAAAAGATAAAATAGTGATGGTCAGCCAGTTCTCCAATGTGAGCAATAAATTAAAGAATATAATCAATCGTAATTGGAAAATTTTGAACGATGGGGGCGGGGAGATTCTCCCTAAGCCACTATATGCGTTCAGGAAGAACAAAAATCTGCGCAATTCCCTGGTTTATACATACAGGGAAGATGTGAAGGAGAGACAAAATACTCTTACAGGAGGTAAAGCTGTCGGCAACTACAGATGCGGTCAATGTAGTGTTTGTGAACTCTGTATAACTACAAAAGAAGTTACTCTTAATGGTGTAACGCATAAAATCAACACTTTAAATAATTGCAAAATCAAGAATATAGTGTATTTGATTACATGCCCCTGTGGTCTAGGATACATAGGGGAAACGGGGAGAGAACTGAGGCATAGACTGTGTGAGCATAGATCGGCAATCAATACCAGAAAAGTGAATGCACCGCTAGTTAGCCATTGGGTTGAAAAGAATCATGGGGTGCCAGATATCAGATGGACAATACTAGAGAAGATTAGAGAATATAGAAGAGAGGGGAACAGCACGTCTAGACGTAAATTACGAGAACAATGGTACATTGTCAAATGTGACACGATTAAAAAGGAGACTGGGAAAAAATAATAACAATATGAGTACTTTAGTGCTTTCTGGTAGATAGTATATGGAAACCACATCTGAAAGACTTGGGGAAGATGCCCACCCTATGTAGTATTATTTTTACAAATAGTGTGAAAGCAAAAACGTTAGAGACTTGTATGCAGATTGGTACATTTAGGACTAATCGAGAAAAGTCAGTGGCCATGTTTTTTTGGCTCAACCGTTTAAATTCTCTCTATCAACTTTACTTGGCCTATAGCACACTCTAAGATGGCCGCTAGACATGCGCGGTAGTCGGACACAGAACATCGGGCTGTAAACAATTACGTGCCCCTTTTCTGTTTCCGTATGCCCTTCAAATAGCGGGGAGCGGAACAGGAAGTAATTGTACTTCGCATCGGACGTGGAAACGCCGTATTTCATCAGGTACGTGCAGTCAGGGGGCTCGCGGTGTGTCTTATTTTAATAGATATAGGTTCGAGGGAACCTTAGAGGGATTGCGGATATTATTAACAGCCCTGAGATTATGGAAGTTCTTCCAGGGGAGACAGAGTCCGTTGCCCCGTTCGATGAGAATGGGGATCAACACGCAAGTTTATTAGAAAATGGAGTTTTTCCAATATGTTTCAAGTTGGCATTAACATATTCCTCTTTATGTATAGATTAGATACCTTAGAGGGGATATTTTGTGATATACCGCTATACTTATATGAAAGTATACGCAAGTTAACACACTATTTATGGCCCTTTAGGCATTTGCTTGGAGGTTGTATAAATATATTCCTCTGCCAATATAAATTAGATTTGACAGAGGGGTATCTCTATGGAGACGGCGGAGTTGAGAGGATAGTATATGCAGGACAATATATATTTTTGGGAAATTAACATGTTCGAATGTTCTTAACTGCAATTAGAGCAAACAACTAGTAGAGCAAACTAGCAGTTTCATAATTATTTAAACTAATAGATGCATTAATTTCCCTTTAGATTATCTATTTACCTGACCAGTCTGACAGGAGGTAGTATTAATAATTGGAAGCCTTTGTGCTCGAATTGAAGGATTCACACGAGAAAGTCCTCACAATCAAAGAGGAACAGGAGGACAGACATATGGTCCTTAGAATAAAATTCTTTTGTTTATAGAGGTAAGCACATACATATAATAATACCATGATTGGCTTATGAATGTATGAAAACCATCTAGAGAGAATATCGTGACATATTGGTTCCCATGATTCATTTTTCTAGGGATATATACCCTTGAAAACGAACAGGTTTGCAAGTATCTACCCTGTGGAGAATTGACTCATTTTCTCTACGGCAATTAATCAACCACAATAAGGCGATATAGCCAACCATAAAGACACTAGAACTGCGGAAAGTCACCTTCGTAAAATCAACCTAGGAGGTAAGGTTGTCCCACTCTAGGTATGTGTTTAGACATGGGAGGCAGATAGTAAGAGGCTAAATTATAATTGCCTCCATGTTCTATTGGTATTTTTAGGAAACCAGCTGCTCTTTTATACACTTGCCATCAACCAGAAAGAGCGTATTTTTAACAGCAATATATTGCCTGACAATTTGATGAGAGATGTTTTGAATGAAATAGGTGAGTATGAATGGGAAAAATAAGAAAAGTATCTTTTATAAAATATTTTTTATATTTGGAGATATGGGTTTAGGATATTTTGGTTATGGTATGTAGCCTACCCTTGAGTCTTTATATGATAAACACACAATATTTGCGCAAAATTGAGATATAGTGGGGTGGCGATGATTTAAAGGATGGTACCCCTGGCCTAATTAGTAGGTTTAATGTGATTAAAATATGTAAAAAATGATGAAAGGGACAATATAACAATATATAGTTTTAATACTGTATAGATATTAGATGGAATTATATTCATGGGTTGTTTTTTATGTGTTTTCACTTTTGATGTAGATATATAGAAATTGATGTGAAGAAGAAAGTAACCCTGTATAACGAGTCCTGAGGAAGGTGGTTTTTTATTGTGTCCTGTCACCACCGAAACGCGTCGACGCCACTGTATGATCTGAATCCAATTGAAAGAATTTCTGTAAAAGGAATATCAATCCTAGCAGTCTTTCCGTTAATGTCTATAGGAATTTGGATCCATTTTGAGTAACAGTCCAAATAGACCTGTACTCTAGAAGGGTTCTTGTAGTGTATTGATATTTGTTTTTTGTCCGTATCGTGTCTTTCTTTTTTTGTTTGCGCCGATATTTTAATGTATGGATATTACAATGTGTTAGGCCTTTGATCTTAATGTTACTGATGCACGGTTTTAACCTGAAAATGTATTGTGTATGTGGAGATTTTTAATTATGATGTAATTATAAATAAAATCATACTTTTATACTATATCTCAGTTTTGGGTACATATTAACAAGGACAACTTTTATAATACATCACACAGGAAGAATGAATGCAGAGACTGTATGACGAGATAGAGTTGGATGTAAGAACGTGAGTTGATACATAGACCAAGGGAAATTGACTTCTCTTTACCAGTAAGTGCCATTCCCCAAGCATGAGTGTCAGTGTCTACCAACTGCAACCACCTGCACAATTTAATCACTGTACTAGACATATTTTTATTGAAAAGGATGTCGCCTGCACTTAATGAATCAACATCAAGGTATCCCTCTGTTAGAAGAGACACTTTTCAAGAAGGAGGTTGTTACGTGCCACATCTATACACCACTTCAAAAGAAGGTGGGAAAAAAATCCTTTTTTTAAGTAACCCTCACCCACTCTAATGGTGGCATGCTTCATTATTGGGTTCACCCTGGCCCCTAAAAGTCAGGGTGGGCTGGACCATGTTCCAGGGAGCTCTTTTTATATTGTTATCCAGGGATGGTACCAATTAAGTAAAAATTCCTCATCCAATCCACTCACTTCATTAGTGGAGTGGATGGGAAAGATTAAAACTAACTATAAAGGGGATTGAGAATATCATGGTCCTATGACCCTTTAATTCGCCAACATGTTTCAGCCCTACGCTACTGGCCTATTAGGTCCTGGGCTTTCGTCAGGGCGGGTTTGTTTTCCTAGTGCTCTCCCCAGTGACATATATCCTGTGCGTAGAAATTTTCATGTTTCATGCATTCTAAGTCAAGGCATGCCCAAGGCAGTATAATACTTATCAATTCAAACAATACCTATAACATAAGGAAATATATGGCATCAAACATTTCTGCCACTGTGTATTGTCATGTGTTTCGCACATGGCCCATTGTGGTTTTCCCTATGTTAGCTTAACTGTGCATTACACAGGCCGCATTAGCTTTGAACACGTAACTATATAAACCCGTTTGCCGTTGTGCTACATTATATTATCACAAAGAAACCTGCCGTCGTTTTCTCGTTCTGGGATTTAGTCTGAACACTTTAGACAAGGTCAAACAACAATGTCCCTTGTTATTTTGTTCTGGTCAGGCACTCGCACCTAGACACAACACAGAAATGCAGCTGTTGTTTATGACCATGTAAACCATGTTATATAGGTTATGCACACAATGTAACAGACAGAGAGAGAGAAAGAGATTTCTGAGAGATCGCGGCTGTATCTGAGATGTAGAACGTCCATCTGTGTATGCTAAGGTACAGGAACCACTGCTAAACCCAGAGATCTTTGCTGTATAATCAGTTTGCTTCTGTTGAAGCGGAGGGGGGTTAGGCTATTCTGTCTTATAATATGACAGGGCTTTTCATAATATATGGTTTATTGACAATGCTGATGGTATTTGTGCTAGGGAGTGTTGTGTTCTGGGGTGTCAATTCACTTGTCTCTCTGGATATGAGCAGGGGGGGCAAATGAGACACTATAGCTAATCAGACTCGGGCACATGGTACTGAGTTGGTATGGTTACATACTGATGTTCTATGGTCTCAAGCATAGTTCTGTTCCTGAGCAGAATCCCTGCAACAGTCTGGCTTCATAAGCGTAACGCACGCTCCTCCCACATATGCAAGTCTCTTTACATGCATCAAGCTGTGATCAATGTGTGCCACATTCTGGTGCCGCACTCATTTTAACATAGCATATCATCTTGTGTATGCAATGCTTTACATCAGCATTGAAAAACTTGGTTCTGGTGCATCCGCTGTCTCATACATATACTCTTCAGTTGTGTGACCATAATTGAACAACATATACTAAGGATTTAGCTGTTGTGCTCAACAGTACATACAAATAAACATGTGTGGACCCAAAAGGGTTGTGGGATGCATTTAAAGATAGTGACATGCTATGAATTTTATCACTTACCCTCTTATTGAGTAAATATTATCCCTTGGGGGTGGTGGGTGGTTGGTCCCGTAGTCAAACACTAGGTACCCCATGACCAGTATAATGAAGGAGGAGGGGGTGGGGGAGGTTTTCCGTAGTGTCAGCTTTTTAAGGAAACTCTGGTATCCAAAAGCTATCTTTTTATCAAGTTTTTGAAGTAAGCCCAGTGAAGACAAATCAATAAGGCTGATGCTTAGTAAAGCCAAGGCATTGGAAATTTAAAACATAGGTTTTACTTTCATTGTCAAGGGTCTCTACCATCCGTACCACCTATTCAGCTTCTGCTCTCCCCAGCTTGTGGTCCTGATACGTCAAGGACTGGGGTATTTTATCTCCCATGGCCAGCTGGACCTCGTTTTCAACTGCGTTGACCAATCAGGTCGTGGGTATTTAATATCCCCCGCGGCCGCCACCGGTGTTGCTTGTGAGGGGGAAATTGCTTCAGGTGTAAGTGCGTTCGTAAATGGACAAAGACATCCATGTGTGTGTGTGCTTGTGCCAGAGTGGCTAATTGAAGCTTCTGGCGTTGAGCGCACTTGCAAGCGGGCATGCCGTCACACAATGTTGTGCGTGTCTGGGACCCAAAAGTTATGGGAAATGTAGTATCCCGGGTGCCTGGTTATCAGTCCGGTGTATGCAAAGGCAAAATCTTTTCAAACAAAGGTGTGTATGTTGCCTTTTTCAACTACGAAGCAGCCATACACTTCAGGATTAAATTAACAATAAATGTAAAAATAATAAACCGTGACCTATTGTGATGATTTGAACAGTTTTGATGATGGATATGTGCTAATTATTGGGGCAAGGAACTCTAAAAATATTATTATTATATAAATGCTAATTTTGATAGTAAAACCAGCAAAAAAACAGCAAAATAAAGAGAAGTTGGTGAAAAATGTAGTATTTTAGTCTACATAGGCCAGGCGGCTCAGTGTTAATTCATGATGGTATTGTGCTATCCACTCTTTATTACTTTATATTATTCTGTGCTTCTGGACATGCCATGTTGCAATGGGGGCATGATCTTAAGAGGGAATAATGCCATTAACTGAAATAGATGCTCCTAATCTTTTGTTTTGGGGAGGAATTAATTTCTTAAAATAGTATAGCTATACATCTGACAGAGGCCTGATGTTTGAAAAGAGGGCAAAGTCTGCCATGTTTTAGACTATTGCTGATGTCTATTCCTAGTGATCTTTTGGGATCTGCCGGAGGCTTAATTGGTTCCATGGTTTTTTGTCACTGAGTCCTTCTTTATTAGTTTGTAATTTATAGACCCATCTTTTTTCTTTTTCCAGGAGTCTGTTATTTACTCATGCATGTGGGGTGAGTGTCTCAATGACCTACCACCTTATATCTTTGTCATTGTGGTTCTTCTCCAGGAAATGTGTTGTTAGTTTGGTGGACGCTCTTCTACATCATATCATGCTTCTATGTTCTCTTATCCTGATTTTGATTTTTCTTGTGGTCATCCCGACATAGCGGAGGCCACATGGACATGTGATGATATATACTGCATTATTGCTGTTGCAATTTGTGTGTGTTCCCTGCTCCCAAGGTGTTCAGAGGCCAATGTCCAGTGTTTTTGACTGTTTGGTGAGTGGGCATACGGAGCTGTTTCCGCTGGGAAAATGACCTGGCACCGGAGGGAAGTTCCAAAGTGTAGTTTGTCCTTCTGGTGCTCTTTGCCATGTATTGCTATGCACCAGTCTGTCTCTGATACTTCTATTTCTTTTAAAAGAAAAGAGTGGTTTGCAGAAGGACAACTGGTTTGATGTGAGAATATGCCAGTGTTTGTTCACAATCTTCTTGTTAGTGTTGGACGAGGAGCTGTAGGTGCTGAAGAACATCAAAGCTTCACTCTCCTGTTTGGCATTGGTCTCAAGTAAGGCATCTCTGGGGATGTTGCGTGCCCGTTTTCATGAACTTTCGAGGATCTTCTCAGGATATTGCCCTTGAGTTTTTTAGTAAGGATCACAGCTTCCTTCTTGAAGTCTCGTACATCCGAACAATTTCTTCTGATACATAGAAACTGCCCCACGGGCAGATTTTCTCTGAGAGTCTGGGGGTGAGCGCTCTTGAAATGCACAAGGCTATTCTGGTCTGTGGACTTGGCTGGTACTTAAGGCCCACCTGTGATGTACAAGGAATTTCAACAGTTTGGCTGCATGTTCGGTGAAGTTTCTTTTGCACTCAACTGCCATTCTACTTAATGACTGTGGGATAGGGCCCGTTTTTGCATGGTTACCCTTTAACTGTTTGCTGGATAACTGATGCTAACTTGACTGAATGTACCCTGGGTCCCTGCCAATCAGGTTAACTGGGAGTGAAGAGCGTCACTATGTTGGACTTTATAATCTGTTGATGAAAGAACACAATAATAAGTAATTGCACAAACAAAAAGTTGCATCAGTATCTGATGTACCTAGGTCTAATTTCTCCCCAAGAATTGGGAAAGAAGGCAGGCCATTGGGTCAAGACTAGGGGGATCAAAACTTCCACTGGGGTGACGAAAAGAAGGGGTTACAAAACCTCCCCAGGGGAAAGGGGGTGATCCCAAGAGTCTTTTAAAGGCCCCCCAAGAACCTGTTCAGGAGGGTCGGCCCCAAAAGTCTTCCAGGCCCACTGGTGGGTGTAAGGGTAAATATTTTGATCCCCAGGGCGTGGCCAACACCATGGCTGAATAGCCGCATTTGCCGGAGCTCTGGCCGCCCACAGTAAATCCTGGTCTTTATCCTGTCTTCAAGCCACTTCTGAGGACCAAATTCGCTGGCCACTTGTAGACGGACCCCTGGCCCACAGGAGAAACACCCCACAATGCCGACACAGGTGGACCGACGAGGCCTGCGCGACCAAGAGGAAGACGGGGCCCGGCCGCCAAGATGGCCGCCTGGTCCTAACGGAGAAAACTGCAGCGTGGGGAGCCCTCCCGGAGGGGGTGAGTCGTCCTCGGGCCGACCTGAGGTGGCCGCCGTCCTTACCTTCTGGGTGGATCTGGCACCGTGTGTCGTCCGGGAGCTGAGGGACGCGGGCTGACAAGACCAGAGCAACTGCCCTCCCTGGCTGGGAGGGCGGCGAGGTGTAGCCGACTGCGTGCCGAGGTTGGGCCTCCTCGTTCCTTCTCCCCCTGGCCCGCTGCAGTGAGAGAGGCTGCACCGGAATCCTGCTGGTGGCGGAGGCCGCCGCCAATTGTGTCTTTGGGCGCCGGAGCTGTTCGCGCTCTGCCCCCGGGCCGGATCGCCAGGGGGCTGGGAGACGGGGAGCACAGAGCGGCTGCGCTTGGATTGTGTGCGGCCAGATATCGCCGCCGGAGTTGCTGCGGCTGCATTTCCCCCTCCCCGCGGTGCGGAGGGGGTGCAGGCCTGCCCGAGTGGGGTTCTCCAGACGTGGGACCCCCCCCTGCCTCCTTCTGCGATTCCAGAAGTCAGTGGACGGCTGGCCATAGAGCCTGAGGTACGGGCGGGGGGGAGAAGCACAGGCCACGACGGTGCGCGCCGCTGTGCCGCGAGTCGGAACCAGTTGGGGGTAAGCACGTCCTGGTGAACGCAACCCGCAGTGCGGGGGAGAGACTGGTAGGCCCAAGGGCGGCACAAGACACTGATAGCTGGCCAGAACTCTGCCATTCCCCCCACGTTGGCCAGAAGAGAACCCCTTGGGGTGACAGAGTCGGGTACACCCTCATCTGCCTGGCTGTCCCCTTCGTGGCCCTTCTCCCCCCCCAGAAAGACTGTTGTGGGGCCCTACTGTACCGCACGTCTGCAGGGCAGGTGTACTGTTGGCCCGTGGAGAAGGCTGGACCCCAGCGGCTGAGGGACCCGGCGGGGCGGTGTAGAGTTAGTACCCCTTGACTACTGCTCCAGGAGTGGCCAGGTGGCAATCCACCCTTTTGAGGCTAAAGACTTCGCTCCATCCAGTATTGTACTCCCTGGGGCCATAAAAATGTGCTATGTACTGAGAGGTTCCCTCTAAAAAGGTTATTTCACCCTGCTGAGAGAGCCATTTGGGGGCGTGGCTCGTGAAGACGATACCGACCGGTGGGCTCTGTGTGTGCTTGCCATAACAGGGGGCGCACGGTGCCTGCCTCCCAAGTGCCACTTCCTGCGATACTAGCTGCGGTACGAGTCTGTGACTTTCCTATTGACGTTTTCGCCCCCAGGCGGGGTAGCTGGCTGAAGCACTTCCTCTCAGACTAGAAAATGGCTAAAGATAAGGAATATATATAAAACAAAGAGAGGGACCCTTTGCAACCAAAGGACTGGGGTTCTCCAAAACTGTAAAATCGTTCGTCCTCTGTCAACACAACCAATATATAACCCAAATACACATGAAAAACACCATCCAATCTCACAAAAAGGTGAGATATCACACTCAATTACTCTGGGTGTATTATTTTGTCCAATAGCAAATACCCACCAATAAAATCACATCAATCATAAAAACAATTATAAAAGATTCAATTTATTAATACATATGTGCACAAAAGAATTTTGTCTTTTAATTGTATATAAAAAAGGGGGAAGGAATGTGTTATTAAAAATCATCATTTTTTACTAAAAACATCACATATTAAAACCATAATCAGTACAACAATTCATCAAAAACAGTAATCAAAAATAGCAGCAATAGAGAAAGATAGCAGCATAAGAGAAGACAGATAAAACTAAAAGACATTCAAATTTGTCGTTTAAATTCCACACCCGTTATTTTTAATATATTATTGCTATCAGGGTCGCTGTTTATACGTGAATCATCAAAAATCAGCAGACCACCGGATTACACGGGTTGCATGGATCTTAGGGCGTCGACGCGCTTCGATGGATATAATTTATAAAACCATCTTTTCAAGACAATAATTAGAAGTCTCTCTCCTATTCGGTTATCCTATGGTGTATACATCCACACTAACATCTTCAAATATTCCATCCCGGTCGAACAGCAGAAGAGTGAGATTCCGATACGCTGCACAATCCAGGTGTTGGAAGCTTGGAATTACACAAGGTATAACCTGTGTAGGGACAGAGATATTTGGTCCTTAATCCTAACCAGAATCAACTTGGGACGCCATTTTTCGGAAATTAGTTTACTGAGGAGTATTGAGGATACTCCATCTACGTCCTTAATAAAGTTTAATAAAAGTAGAAAGTGGAGAATCCAGTGATTTATATAAGGACTCCCTTTGGAATATTTGAAGATGTTAGTGTGGATGTATACACCATAGGATAACCGAATAGGAGGGAGACTTCTAATTATTGTCTTGAAAAAGATGGTTTTATAAATTATATCCATCGAAACGCGTCGACGCCCTAAGATCCATGCAACCCGTGTAATCCGGTGGTCTGCTGATTTTTGATGATTCACGTATAAACAGCGACCCCTGATAGCAATAATATATTAAAAATAACGGGTGTGAAATTTAAACGACAAATTTGAATGTCTTTTAGTTTTATCTGTCTTCTCTTATGCTGCTATCTTTCTCTATTGCTGCTATTTTTTGATTACTGTTTTTGATGAATTGTTGTACTGATTATGGTTAATATGTGATGTTTTTAGTAAAAAATGATGATTTTTTAATAACACATTCCTTCCCCTTTTTTATATACAATTAAAAGACAAAATTCTTTTGTGCACATATGTATTAATAAATTGAATCTTTTATAATTGTTTTTATGATTGATGTGATTTTATTGGTGGGTATTTGCTATTGGACAAAATAATACACCCAGAGTAATTGAGTGTGATATCTCACCTTTTTGTGAGATTGGATGGTGTTTTTAATGTGTATTTGGGTTATATATTGGTTGTGTTGACAGAGGACGAACGATTTTACAGTTTTAAAGATAAGGAACCCAGGACGCACCGCCAGGGGAAAATGGGTAAATACACTGAGGTGCTCCCTGCGCGCACAGAGCCAGAGGGAGACGCCGCGAGTGCGCCAGACAAAGCAGCTATTCTTCAGGCGATTCATGCCTCAAGAGAAGCCATTGAAGGCAAAATGGCAGAGATACGCACGGAACAGGATGTTCGCAATATTGCAGATCGCGTCACTCAAACGGAGGCCCGCATATCCGAAGTGGAAGACGTAACACGTACCTCCAGGGGCGATATCAAGGAATTACAGGCTACTGTGCGGGAACTCGTGTGGAAGGTCGACGACACGGAAAACAGGGCACGGAGAAACAACCTCCGCTTTATCGGAATACCTGAAGGACAGGAAAACACAGACCCCGCCACCTTCTTGACATCTTGGTTGCGTGATGCCCTCCCAGGGGCTCAGTTCTCCACTTGCTTCCTCATTGAAAGGGCGCATAGGATGCCGCCTGAGAGACCCCCACCCGGGGCTCCGCCCCGACCTTTGATTGCTCGTTTTTTAAACTATCAGGACCGAGATGTCATTCTAAGGGAAGTACGGAAAATGGGTGAACTTAAGTTAGCCAATACCAGGGTCATGATCTTCCCTGACTATTCAAGGGAGGTACAGAAGATGCGGAGGTTCTTCGACTCTGTGAAAGTCAAACTCCGGGCCTTGCACATTCACTATATGCTTCTATTCCCAGCCAAGCTCAAGGCGATCTTTCAAGATTCAACTCAGTTCTTCCAGACACCTGAGGATGCCTGGGCTTGGATTGAGGAACGCCCGAGACTTGGATCAAAGGCTAGCAATACCGCATCCCACTCAGGAGCCCTGCAATCGAAGTGGGAGCCTCAACCACAGAGGGTGAAACCGAGACGGCGTCTCACTGCAAGAAACTCGAGATGCCTGGGGTCAACGCAGCCAGGGACACCATACAGACAGAGAGGGGCATCCCCGGAGGAAGATTTGGGGGGGGCTAGGGCTGCCACTGGAGACTCAACTCATGGAGATAAGATAGCACTCACGCTGACCAATCCGACCAGGACTCCCCGGAGGATACTGATGGTGACCACCCTCTACTCAAAGCTATACATCAGGCAGAAGGGTCAGGGACGACGGGCCTGGAAGTGGAGCCAGATCAGCAACTACAACAACACAAAAGTGGCGAAGAAATGTAAATCATGGGCGAGACGGAAGAACCAATCGGCGACACGGCAACGAGGCCACCCCGCCCACACGAGTCTGTGTCAAGGAAGAGACTGTGTGAACTATCTTCCAGGACTAGAGACATATCCTTTATAGTTTTGGTTGTTATTGGGGGGTAGGGAGAAGGGGAAGGGTGGGAACGACAGACACCTCAAGGGCACCTATGCTTGTTGTTATGTTGGTGATTGCAGGGTTAAGTGTAGGACACGTGAGGATGTGGGGTGGGGGGAATGGAGAGGCGAAGGGAGGGGAGTTGGGGGGGGTTTGTTGTTAAGTTCTTTTGCGGGACTGATAAGGGGCGTTTGCAGCATTGATACTTGCCATCCAGATTCGCACCATGGCCGTACAGTACGATGACAGATACTCCGTCATCTCCTGGAACGTAAATGGGTTGGGGGACAAAGTAAAGAGAGGCTTAGTCTCGGCGTATATTAAAAGGTTGAAACCCGAGATAATTTTTCTGCAGGAAACACATCTGAAAGGCACGCAGTGTAAGTTTTTGGGTAGAGGAGCTTACAAGACACTGGCGCATGCCGGCTTTTCTGCCGGGGCGAGGGGGGTTGCCATTTTAATAAAGAAAACCCAGCCCTTTAGAATTGAACGCACATGGACAGACCCGAATGGGACATATGTGGCAGTAAAAGGCATATGGAATAGGAGGGACATTGCTCTTATAAGCGTATATGCTCCTCATAGGCTACAAAAGCAGACGCTGGATAAATTGGCAGGCATTCTCTTGGAGGCAGACTCCAGTACCTACCTCGTAGGAGGAGACTTTAATGACGTAATGGGCCCTTGATGTGATCGTACTACGGTCCCTCTTGCAGGTTCCGGCGAGACACAACTCTAGAGATTCACGGACACCCTAGCGCTAACAGACTTATGGCGTAGGCACCACCCAGGCACTAGAGCGTATTCTTTCTATTCCGGAGCCCATAAAACTTTCTCGAGAATAGACTATATCCTGGCCCCGGCGGGAGAGGTGACGGAGATCCAAAAGGCATAATATTTAGCAAGAGGCCTCTCCGACCACTCGCCCCTCTGGCTAACAGTGGGAAGAGGTAGGAAACGCTCAGGTAATGATTGGAGGCTCAATGCCTGGGAACTCAAGGATCCCAAGGTAGCAGAGGAAATTAGAGTGGATTCGAATCTCTATTTTAAAGAAAATGTGGGTTCGGCGGAGTCGGCTATAAACATCTGGGAGGCTTACAAGACAGTCCTAAGAGATAGGGCCCAGAACATAATAGCCCATAAAAAAGGCCAGACACTGAAAGATATTTCGGAGATCGAAACTAGGCTCCTCCAGTTAGAAAAGCAGGCCCTCTCAAGCGACGATCCCGTACTGTTACGGAGAATGAGGACTCTTCGCCAGGAATACTTGGCTATGGCCAGGAACGATGCGCAACAGGCGATTCAGGCCATGCATCGGCGCCTCTACGATGTGGGGGATAAGGGGGGTAGGCTGCTGGCATGGCTCAATAGGAAAGAACTGGACAGTAGGTGGGTAGATAGAGACCGATGATGGCCAGAGGCACGTGACCCCCGTGGAGATAGCCTATGCCTTCGCACATTATTATAAGGCTTTCACGCTAGCTGCCCTGGCGGGACCGTTACAGATTGAAAGCTATTTAGAGGCGATAGAGGTCCCCAGACTAGGAAAAGAGGATGCTCGAGCGTTGGAAGCGGAGATAACACTGGAGGAAGTAGGGGCAGCTATCAGTTACCTGAAGTCCGGGAAAGCTCCGGGTCCCAACGGACTGCCACCAGAACTCTTCAAACAAAATGCTGCCTTATTGAGCCCTCACCTGTTGAACCTTTACCGGGAGGTGCGAGATGTGGGCAGCCTACCAAAAGACCTCCGGACTGCCACAAAAGTGGTGATACCCAAGAAAGATAGACCGCTGCAGAAGTGCAGCTCGTATCGCCCCATCTCGCTTCTAAATATAGAGACGAAGATACTGGCGCGTATTCTCACTGGCAGGCTCACGACAGTCATATCTAGTCTCATTCACCGTGACCAATCTGGCTTTATGCCAAGGAGGTACACGAGATTAAACCTGCGAAGAGTGCATAATTGGCTTGAGGTAGCTAGCAAGAGGGCAGACCCGCACTAAATACTCTCACTCGACGCTGAAAAAGCATTTGACACGGTTCACTGGCCTTATCTCATGTCCATATTGGAAAGGTTCGGTTTTGGTCCCAAATTTAGGCAATGGATAACTCTTTTATACGAGAAGCCAATGGCCCGGGTACGGGTAAATGGAGCGATCTCTGGAGAATTTCCAATAGAGCGTGGGACAACACAGGGATGTCCCCTGCCCCCCCCTTCTTTTTGCTCTTGTACTGAAGCCTCTTGCGTGCGTCATTAGAGCGCATCCGTATATGACTGGGTTTCGGCATAATGACACTGAGACTAAGGATGAGCGAATATCGTTATATGCAGATGACATTCTTCTCTATGTCACGAACCCCGGGACAACACTCCCATGAATACTGGACAGTTTCGACCGCTATGGTAGACATGCCGGATATAAAATTAATTGGGAGAAATCCTGCCTATATTCACCGAACCAGGGATGGGGACCTCTTGACTGTGTGAGTCAGCTCCAGGTGGAACAAAACGGGATGCGATATTTGGGTATTTACGTAACCGTTGACAGACAAGAGGCCCTGAATCGTAATCTCCACAGAGTCCTCAGAGAATTCAAAACAGATGTTGAGAGGTGGAAGACGTTGCCTCTGACACTGCTAGGTAGGGCCGCCCTATATAAAATGGTGGTACTGCCCAAATTCCTTTATATCTTCCAGAACACGTACTACCCAATCCCAGAGGACGTCTTTGTTAAGATTGATGATGCTCCCTACAACGTAATCAATACAACGGTGGAATATCGCTACCGGATATTAGAGCCTACTATTGGGCCTCCCATCTGATAGTGATTAACGACTGGGAACACATGCCTGGGGATCACCCGACCTATGCGTTGGAGCGCACGCAATTTGAAAGACACCCACACACCCACTACATTTATGGAGGGAAGGGAGTCGCGAAATTATTAGTAGCTATGCAGGTGGTGGTGGCTGCCTGGAAAAAAGCAGAAAGGCAAATTAAATGGGCCAATAGCATCACCAGAGAAGCCCCCCTTTGGGTGGGAGGGAGATTCAAAGAGTTTGCAAAATTGACTGGGTTTAAAAAATGGGATTTGCTGGGTATCTCCCAAATCAAAGACATACTAGACCACAACAAACTTGTCACCTTTCCCGTCCTCCAGAAGGAATACGACCTACACCAGACACAGTATTATAAATATCTGCAATTAGCCCATGCGTGGGAGGCGTAACGTATAGACATGGAGAAACTCCCAGAATATGCCCCGTTAGAGGGTAGACTCCTCATGGGCGAAATAGCAGAAAAAGCAGTCTCCTGGACGTATCGAACCATAATAAATAACCAGCCAGACACACTCCTGAAACTTAGGGCAAAATGGGAAACTGAGCTAGGGACCCTAGAAGATCTAGACTGGGAGACTGCGCTGATGCATCCACGGGGAGTGGCCATTAAGTCGAGGCTTCGACTTATTCAATTTAAATACCTGCACAGGGCTTAGTACGACAGATCTCGCCTGCATAAAATAGGGAGGGCAGAAACCTCTAATTGCCTCAGATGCAACGAGGCATCTGGGGCATATTTTCATACAATATGGGAGTGTCGGGAGATACAAGCCTATTGGGAGAACGTACTGACTGAGATGGAGGCAGTGTTGGGCGATGCTATACCTAGAGACCCCAAATTTGTGCTACTGGGCATTCATACAGACGTAGACCTCCAGAAGCCAAAACTATTACTAACCAACCTTGGCCTGGTGGTTGCCAAGCGAGATTTGGCACGTAAGTGGGGGTCGATGCAGGGACCTACATTGGATGAATGGAAGAGGGGGATGGATATGTATATGACAGGAGAAAAGACCACCTATGCGGCCAGGGGATGCCCAAAAAGTTCCTGAAAATATGGAGTCCGTGGATACAATACTATGGCCTCGAGCTGGAAGTTTCGCAATTGGCCACCCAATCATAGAATAGAAGGATGTAGGGGGTGGGGGGAGGGAACCGAGACGTGGTGGATTTGAGAAGTACAAAACTGTGACTCATGTATCGCTGTTGCAAGTATCATTGCCCCTATATGTAAATACTAACAAGACGTTGCTTCTAACACCTGCAAATGTTAACTATATTAATGTTGAATTAAAGAAAATGTTAATAAATAAAAAAAATATATATATATTTTGATCCCCTAAAGGCCTGGTGTCATACCTGTAGGAAGGTTGGACACCAAACTGGAGATTTCTGTCTGCCCAAACAAGAATTTCCCTAGTCTACCTCCAGTTAGCACTGGTGTGGCAAATCTCTAGATGGGCTCAACAGTGTGCCCAGAGCAAATCAGGGTTGCTGTCATAGTATGTGGCTGCTAATCTGGGAGGAGTGTATGAGTGCTGTCAGTAGTATGTGGCTACTAATCTCTGAGGAGTGTACGAGTGCTGTCAGTAGTATGTGGCTACTAATTTCTGAGGAGTGTACGAGTGCTGTCAGTAGTATGTGGCTGCTAATCTGTGAAGAGTGTAAGAATGCTGTCAGTAGTATTTGGCTGCTAATCTGTGAGGAATGTGTGAGTGTTGTCAATAGCATGTGGCTGCTAAATTGTGAAGAGTGTAAGAATGCTGTCATAGAATGTGGCTGCTAATCTGGGAGGAGTGTACGAGTGCTGTCAATAGTATGTGACTGGCTACTAATCTCTGAGGAGTGTACGAGTGCTGTCAGTAGTATGTGGCAACTAATCTCTGAGGAGTGTGCAAGTGCTGTCAGTAGTATGTGGCTGCTAATATGGAAGGAGTGTACGCATGCTGTCAGTAGTATGTGGCTGGCTACTAATCTCTGAGGAGTGTACGAGTGCTGTCAGTAGTATGTGGCTACTAATCTCTGAGGAGTGTACGAGTGCTGTCAGTAGTATGTGGCTACTAATCTGTGACAAGTGTAAGAATGCGGTCAGTAGTATGTGGCTGCTTATCTGTGAGGAATGTGCGAGTGTTGTCAGTAGTATGTGGCTGCTAATCTGTGAAGAGTGTAAGAATGCTGTCATAGTATGTGGCTGCTAATCTGGGAGGAGTGTACGAGTGCTGTCAATAGTATGTGGCTACTAATCTGGGAGGAGTGTACGCATGCTGTCAGTAGTATGTGGCTGGCTACTAATCTCTGAGGAGTGTACGAATGCTGTAGTACTATGTGGCTACTAATCTCGGAGGAGTGTACAAGTGTGGTCAGTAGTATGTGGCTGCTAACCTGTGAAGAGTGTGTGTGTGCTGTCAGTAGTATGTGGCTGCTAATCTGTGGGGAATGTAAGAATGCTGTCATAGTATGTGGCTGCTAATCTGGGAGGAGTGTACGAGTGCTGTCAGTAGTATGTGGCTGCTAATCTGTAAAGAGTGTAAGAATGCTGTCAGTAGTATGTGGCTGCTAATCTGTGAAGAGTGTAAGAATGCTGTCATAGTATGTGGCTGCTAATCTGGGAGGAGTGTACGAGTGCTGTCAGTAGTATGTGGCTGGCTACTAATCTCTGAGGAGTGTACGAGTGCTGTCAGTAGTATGTGGCTACTAATCTGTGAAGAGTGTAAGAATGCTGTCAGTAGTATGTGGCTGCTAATCTGTGAGGAATGTGCGAGTGTTGTCAGTAGTATGTGGCTGCTAATCTCTGAAGAGTGTAAGAATGCTGTCTTAGTATGTGGCTACTAATCTGGGAGGAGTGTACGAGTGCTGTCAGTAGTATGTGGCTTCTAATCTCTGAGGAGTGTACGAGTGCTGTCAGTAGTAGTTGGCTACTATATTCTGAGGAGTGTACGAGTGCTTTCAGTAGTATGTGGCTGCTAATCTGTGAAGAGTGTAAGAATGCTGTCAATAGTATGTGGCTGCTAATCTGTGAGGAATGTGCGAGTGTTGTCAATAGCATGTGGCTGCTAAATTGTGAAGAGTGTCAGAATGCTGTCATAGTATGTGGCTGCTAATCTGGGAGGAGTGTACGAGTGCTGTCAGTAGTATGTGGCTGGCTACTAATCTCTCAGGAGTGTATGAGTGCTGTCAGTAGTATCAGGCTACTAATCTCTGAGGAGTGTGCGAGTGCTGTCAGTAGTATGTGGCTGCTAATCTGGGAGGAGTGTACGCGTGCTGTCAGTAGTATGTGGCTGGCTACTAATCTCTGAGGAGTGTACGAGTGCTGTCAGTACTATGTGGCTACTAATCTCTGAGGAGTGTACAAGTGCGGTCAGTAGTATGTGGCTGCTAATCTGTGAAGAGTGTATGTGTGCTGTCAGTAGTATGTGGCTACTAATCTCTGAGAAGTGTACGAGTGCTGTCAGTAGTATGTGGCTTCTAATCTGGGAGGAGTGTATGAGTGCTGTCATAGTATTTGGCTGCTAATCTTAGAGGAGTGTGCGAGTGCTGGCATTAGTATATTGCTGCTAGTCTGTGAGGAGCATGCAAGTGCTGTCAGTATGTGACGGCTAACCTGTGAGGGGTATAAGAGTGCTTGCTGTCAGTCATGTGTTGCTGATAGTCTTTTTTCTTAAATGGGTGATGATGGAAGGATTTACCATACTTGCCTCTTAATCCATAATTTGCTGTTTAATTTGAAGATTTCCACAAAACATTTCGTTACCAGCTTTAATAGATCAAGTTACTTAAAACGCATCACAACTAGTGACACACAATGGCAGACCACACTGTAAAGTCAACTGTTCACATTTCAGTTGATGATTGCTGTATTAAGGTGTTAAAAAAATGGTATGAATAATGAGAAATATTTGCTGAGGCAGTTTTAATGTGTTAAAATTGGATAACAGCGAAATAATGCATACATAGGTGTTGCCTGAATAATCTACAGAACCTGACATTTCTTGTTGCAGAATTTACTCAACACTGTGACATAATTTGGTCACCATTGCCACATACTTCCAGCCAGTCATGAAAACCCCTTCATCGTAAATTTATAGTATGATGGATCCAACAGTGGGCTCTGTGTCCCTATAGAGAGGTGTACATCATACCAATGAGACACCAAAGGATGGACAGTACTGGTGAGACATAAGGACATAGGAAGGGTGCAGGAGTTTAACTAGCAGTTGGACCCCGGTATCTGTAAAGACAGAAATCACATCTAAGCTTTAGACGTTTTTCCAATAGGTTCTTTTTGTATAAGACCAGTTGCCTGTTGCCATCTGTGGGTGTCATGATTGGGTTCCTGGCAGCCACTTGGGAGGTGGGGTGGGGCTGGTGGAATCTGTTATGGGAACTACACTTTCATGTGTGCTAACATGTGGATGCCAAGCTGATGTGTCCTGGTGAATGCTTTCACACTCAGTGCTTACCCTGTCATGTGCCACCAACAAATCCCAGCTGTGTGTGCTACCAAATGTCGCCTGTGTCATACAGCACAAGTCAACAGCGATGCCACCTGTGCCATTTCAGTCACTAATCCCACTAACACATGGCATCAATAGTTTAAACATGTAGCATGCAGCAATGTACAATTACTATTACATTCCAAGGTGGATTTTATTTTAATCTCCTAATTGAAATTTGGAAATGAGTCTTGTAATAGTGTTAATGGGTAAATTACATATGACTAACTCCTCACTAGGAACAAACAAGGCAGGAAGATGGCACCAGGGATACACCCGAGTGTGACCAGGCGATGTGGATCCATATTACATATAGCGTGCACTGCCCTTGCTTGTGTCACAGGCACGCCAGATGCAAACAGGGACAGTGCACCCTATTACAATCAATGTGCTGCCCCCAAAGAATCTGCAATCTCGCACTGCCTTGGGGCAGTGCAATCAGTGAAATTTGGAGGGACTGGTTTGAAGCTGTTCCGTGTTTCTCTGTGAAGGTGGCAACTGCCTGCACTTTAAAGAAGGAGAGTGAATCCCTAGCAGGCAAGTGCAGTGAGTGACTGCACCCGCCTGCATGGGGGTGTGTGGGAGGTCCATGGGACCTGTTAGAAATGGGATCTCTGGTTGGCTAAGGCTTGCGCCAAAGCCAGGCGGAGACCACCACTCTAGTCAGGGCGAGGGAGTTACACGCCAAAGATAACCCCTGCTCACCCCCTTGGTAGCTTGGCACGAGCAGTCAGGCTTATCCCGGAGGCCATGTGTAAAGCGTTTGTGCACGCACACAGCAACAACATACCAGGCACACCACAAAAGGAACTCCACACAAGGTTATATCAAAAATAGCCTTTGTATTCTCATAACCCATTAGAATAGTAAACACATAATATACGTCGTGCCACCTGGCACTAGGTCATATTTACAAGGGATTATATACACCTGACAGGGCCCACTGGACCACTGTCAGAACCATCACAGAGTGAACTTAGTAAAAGCAAAACATATCATAAAAGTACAACCAGTAACCACTGGTAATCACTGTACTTAGCATCAGCCTGTAACAAACTACATTATGCACAGTATCACATTTAGGCGCAAATTACATTCTGCGCCAACCTCACCAGCATCAACACATTATGCAATCCTCTCATAAGTCTAAACGCATTAGACCCTAACCTCCTAAGTATAACTCACATTAAGGGCATAAATCACAGTGGAACATAATCTCACTAGCATAAACCATAATATGCAAACCAACCTCATACATAAAACTACATTTAGAGGTATCAAAACAGGGTGCGTAAATCATACTACATGAATCACATTTCCTAGCACCACATAAATCACAATTAGCACATAGTCTCCTAAGAAAGACCATAGTAGAGGCATAAATTACATTAGGGCCTGGCGCCCTACAAACCTCCCCGTCCCCCTGGCCAACTGGCCATCTCAAAGGGGCTCAAATGCCCTGTGTCCAGAATGTCAGGGCTGCTGCCTAGCAGCTGAATCCAAAGTGCGCCACTGCGCAAACCTAAACGTAGCAGCTGCCCACTACTTGCTGGGCAGCTGGGAAAGATAGGGGGCCAAGGAGTGCGTCCCACTCCTAACTCTAAACATGCCCCCAATGAACTGCGGCCTAAACGTAGCAGCTGCCCACTACTTGCTGGGCAGCTGTGAAGAATTGTGAAGGCCTGGCACCTCTGTGCCCTCTGAACCCATGTCCAGAACGTTGCAGCTGCCCTCTGTCTGGTGGGGCAGCTGTAAAATATTTCTCAGGAAGTAGGCGCGGGCCCCATGGGACCCCCTCTGGGGTCCTGGAACTCCTGTGCCCATCGTGGGAGCGGCCCGCAACGGCGGGACCGCCCGGGTACTACCAATGTGCACTTGGGGCCCCCACTGGGGCTCCTAACTCAACAAATGCTGCCTCACGATCGGCCCTACTCACCGGTCTCCTCCGGACTCGGGACAGGCACCGGGATCCTCTTCACTTCACCGGGGATCTTGGCAGAGTGCAGCAGGAGGGCCCCCACTCCTCGGGGGCTCTCTCAATCATAGTGGCTGTCACCGCGGGGCTCTCCCTTTACCATGGGAGCCCCGCCGAACCGCCGCAGCACTTCTCCGCATTGCCGGGACCTCTCTCTCCGTGCGGCGGGCGGAAGTGGAGCCCTCGAGGTCTTCACGACGTAGGCAGGCCCTGCCCACAGTCAGGCAGACGCGCCTGGCTTCCGGGTCGCCGCGCGATCGCGGCGGCCATTTCTCTTGCGCGGCAATGAGGGGTAGGCTCCCTCGAAATTAAAATCAATAAGCGGGGTGGGCTCCCGCTACCACAGGCACCATAATGCGGGTGGGCACCCGTAAGCCTCAAAGTAAAATAATCGGCAGAGACGCGGGTGGGCTCCGCTAAAGACACAAGGCGGGGGAATCCCTACACTGGGGATTCCCTCTAACAGGGCTGCCGCTATGTTCTGCGAAGCCCACGCTTTCCATCAGCTGGACAGTTTAAAAGATCGCGCTCCCAGGCGCTAGAAGCAAGAAAAGGCATCAGAATATAGCGCTCACAGGGGTAGGAGCCACAGCTCCTTAGCAAAAAGTCCAGGAGAGTTTCAGGGGCATAGCTGGGCCAAGGGAGGCCAGCACACAGGGCCCTCCAGCAGGGAGGCAGCCCCCATGGCGGTTCCTCCTGGGCCCCAGCAGCAGCAAGCCCCCACGAGTACAGGAACAAGAAGTGAACCTTTTCATGGGGTCACAGCCCCTATATTTATATTAGCAAATCCCTTTGTGTCACAGCACAGGGCCTGGGGATACCAGTCAGAACTGGTTTAGGGGGGATTTGGAGCACTTTGTTTTGCCCAGCTCCTCTCCACTTTGTCAGGTGGGGGCTCAGTGATCAGACACACCACAGGGGGCGGAGCCAGCATTGTACTAGGGAAGCACCATCCTATTCAGAGTCAGGAGATTACCCCTCCCACTACTCTTAGCCCAGAGGTCCTATTCAGCCCAGCGCTGACTCACCCTGCCCCTCCTGGAGCCACACACACCCCTCACAGCCCCTGTCACTCACAAGCCAGACATGCAATTCACATCAGGCAGGCAGACACATAGCACACAGAAAGGCCAACTTCTAAAAGTGGCATTTCTAAAATAACCACAATAAATCTGCGCATGCCAGTGCGCAGCATTTATTCACACAATTTCATACATACCAGACTTGACCATACTGCTCCTCTCATAAAAGGAATTACCACTGACACACACTGATCAGGAATCCCCATGCATTCCTATGGGAGGGCAGGTCAATCTCATTAAATGTGCACAGAGAGCGCACGCACTTTCCACTGGACCACAGTGCGAAAGTGCCCAGAGGCCTAAAATCACCAACACCAGGTTACAGACAAGGCAAAAAGTTCAGGGGTGAACCTGCCAAAAAGGGCCAAGTCCAACACAACCCCCTTCCAGCCAAAACGCAGGGCAGACCAATCACCACTGGGATGGGCTTCCCTGCTTGGGGCGATAGAACATGGACGCGGGCCCGCACTGCAGGGACACACTCCGGTTCTACGCCACTCTGAACCCATGTGGTTCCCTCTGGAAAAAAACCTCTCAGGACCAACTAGGCTACCCCACTGGAACTCCCTAGTTGTCCTCGGCCAGGACCAGGCCCTAGGCCACCCAGACGTCACTGGTCCTTGCCAATCCACAGAGTGGGGGGCAGTAACCCCTGGCATCCAATAGCCATTCTCCACTCTCCCTTCTCAGTGTAGTTCCAAACTACCACTGATCCTTCAACCTAGTGTCCGCACCCTCAGGCTGACCAGAGGTCACGGGCGATGCGTCTCTTCACCCTACCTCTACTTCTGGGGTTGCGCACTCTCCCAGGAGAAGCACCCTCCAGAACACAACTCTCCCGCCAGTTCAGGACCTCTCTCCATCAACTGGTCTACCACCTGGGATCCAAATTCACCGGCTGCACCGGGGTCAGAGGCCAGGACTCCCTCCCTCTGCACCCCCTTCCAGAGTTCTGCACCCTCCCAACTGGAGTGGTACCCCTAGAAGGCAAACCGGTCAGGACACTGATTACAGTCGCCCTGCCGTCCAGGTCAGGAAACACCTGCTCCTGGCTCCCCAACCCAGGGACGCTACCCTTTGGTCAGATGCCCGGCGAACCAGGACTTCACGGGGAGCATGCATGCCCCCCCGAGGGTGACACATAACTAATGTGTCGTGTGACAGTCTGCCTGGCGCAGATCTCACGACCCCTGTCCATCTGACAGTGCGCGAAGATCTCCCAGGACAGAAGTGGCGCCACCATGGTCAATCATTGGCGACTCAGCCCTTCTGGCTGGCCCCTGACCCACTGGTTCTTCCACTGGGGACTCTTTCCCCCTCTCACCCCTCACTCTGGACTTCTGCACCCTCCCAACGGGAGTGGTACTGCCAGACACCAGGATCGCTGGAGCTCTGGTTACAGACACTCCACGTCCTCTAGACACTGAGAGATCCTCCTCAAATGGCCTACAAGTACAGCCTAGGCCCCCGAGCTGGTGTTCCCTGAAGAAACCATCCAGGCCCCGGGACTGGGTTTCGGGCACCTTGGGACACAGCCCACACTCACTCCTTCTCCTCTGAGACAGGATGTGAGCCCCTACACCCCTCCTGCTACACTGGGACCTAGCTGGGCTACACTGAACCTCTTCCACCACACAGGACCGGAAGATAACCGAACCACTCTTGTTGGAATCACTCCCCAATGCCTCTTCAGATCCTCTAACATGGGGAGATCCCCCACACAGAGCAGTCCAACAGGACAGACTAGGTTCCTTTCCTGGTGTTCCCTCTAAGAACCATCCAGTACTGGAGACTGAGGTTGAGGCTCGGAAAACGGCCCAGTCTCACACCTTCCTCGCAGGACATGATGTGAGGCCTTGCAACCTCCTCACTATAACGGTACCTAGTTGGGTTCCTCTGAACCATCTCCGCCACGCGGGTTGGGAGACACCTGCACCATTCCTCTAGGGTCACTCCCCCATGCAAGCTCCTTATTTCAGAGAACTTACACCCAATCGTCCAGTGCAACACACCACTCATCCACATACGCCCCCCCCCCCCAGACTGGTGAGACAGTATCTTACTGCCCCTCAATCTCAACCTGTCCCCCTCTTAAACAGAACCAGGTACCATACTCTGGGAACTGGGAATGGGACTTCCTGCACTGGACTTCATATTGCTGCCACCACTGGATCCCACCCTTACTGGGGATTCCAGAAAACTCACACTGCACTTAGGGGATAATCTACCCTCCTGAGCCAGTTACTCCATGCCAATTAAGTTACCACTGTAGGCCAACCCTAGAACCAGCAGACAGCACAGGGGCAGTCACTCCTTCAGCTTTAGGCCAACCCAAGATAGCAGTCTGCACAAGGGCAGTCACTCCTCCAGATTCTCTGGTTTCTGTCCTTGGCAGGACCCCCAACTCATAGTGCAATAAAACACATTTCAAAGAAATGACTCTTAAAACAAACTCAGACACAATAATCCCTTTCCATGTGACTATCTAAAATGCAGAGCTTGTAGTGTAACCAGTTGTCACTGTGGTATTGCGCAAACGCAAGTCCTATCCCACCGCTGCCACCAATGTTAGAAATGGGATCCCTGGTTGGCTAAGGCTTTCGCCAAAGCCAGGCAGAGACCACCACTCTAGTCAGGGCGAGGGAGTTACACGCCAAAGATAA
Source organism: Calotriton arnoldi (assembly GCA_963921515.1). NCBI lineage: Eukaryota > Metazoa > Chordata > Amphibia > Caudata > Salamandridae > Calotriton > Calotriton arnoldi. Next base: position 2,522,311 of record CAWUFW010001626.1, on the reverse strand, counting down.
CCCCTGCTCACCCCCTTGGTAGCTTGGCACGAGCAGTCAGGCTTATCCCGGAGGCCATGTGTAAAGCGTTTGCGCACGCACACAGCAACAACATACCAGGCACACCACAAAAGGAACTCCACACAAGGTTATATCAAAAATAGCCTTTGTATTCTCATAACCCATTAGAATAGTAAACACATAATATACGTCGTGCCACCTGGCACTAGGTCATATTTACAAGGGATTATATACACCTGACAGGGCCCACTGGACCACTGTCAGAACCATCACAGAGTGAACTTAGTAAAAGCAAAACATATCATAAACGTACAACCAGTAACCACTGGTAATCACTGTACTTAGCATCAGCCTGTAACATAAACTACATTATGCACAGTATCACATTTAGGCGCGAATTACATTCTGCGCCAACCTCACCAGCATCAACACATTATGCAATCCTCTCATAAGTCTAAACGCATTAGACCCTAACCTCCTAAGTATAACTCACATTAGGGGCATAAATCACAGTGGAACATAATCTCACTAGCATAAACCATAATATGCAAACCAACCTCATACATAAAACTACATTTAGAGGTATCAAAACAGGGTGCGTAAATCATACTACATGAATCACATTTCCTAGCACCACATAAATCACATTTAGCACATAGTCTCCTAAGAAAGACCATAGTAGAGGCATAAATTACATTAGGGCCTAGTGCCCTACAAACCTCCCCGTCCCCCTGGCCAACTGGCCATCTCAAAGGGGCTCAAACGCCCTGTGTCCAGAATGTCAGGGCTGCTGCCTAGCAGCTGAATCCAAAGTGCGCCACTGCGCAAACCTAACGTAGCAGCTGCCCACTACTTGCTGGGCAGCTGGGAAAGATAGGGGCCAAGGAGTGCGTCCCACTCCTAACTCTAAACATGCCCCCAACGAACTGCGGCCTAAACGTAGCAGCTGCCCACTACTTGCTGGGCAGCTGTGAAGAATTGTGAAGGCCTGGCACCTCTGTGCCCTCTGAACCCAGCTCCCGCTTACCACAGGCACCATAATGCGGGGTGGGCACCCGCAAGCCTCAAAGTAAAATAATCGGCAGAGACGCGGGGTGGGCTCCCGCTAAAGACACAAGGCGGGGGAATCCCTACGCTGGGGATTCCCTCTAACAGGGCTGCCGCTATGTTCTGCGAAGCCCACGCTTTCCATCAGCTGGACAGTTTAAAAGATAGCGCTCCCAGGCGCTAGAAGCAAGAAAAGGCATCAGAATATAGCGCTCACAGGGGTAGGAGCCACAGCTCCTTAGCAAAAAGTCCAGGAGAGTTTCAGGGGCATAGCTGGGCCCAGGGAGGCCAGCACACAGGGCCCTCCAGCAGGGAGGCAGCCCCCATGGCGGTTCCTCCTGGGCCCCAGCAGCAGCAAGCCCCCACGAGTACAGGAACAAGAAGTGAACCTTTTCATAGGGTCACAGCCCCTATATTTATATTAGCAAATCCCTTTGTGTCCAGCACAGGGCCTGGGGATACCAGTCAGAACTGGTTTAGGGGGGATTTGGAGCACTTTGTTTTGCCCAGCTCCTCTCCCCTTTGTCAGGTGGGGGCTCAGTGATCAGACACACCACAGGGGGCGGAGCCAGCATTGTACTAGGGAAGCACCATCCTATTCAGAGTCAGGGGATTACCCCTCCCACTACTCTTAGCCCAGAGGTCCTATTCAGCCCAGCGCTGACTCACCCTGCCCCTCCTGGAGCCACACACACCCCTCACAGCCCCTGTCACTCACAAGCCAGACATGCAATTCACATCAGGCAGGCAGACACATAGCACACAGAAAGGCCAACTTCTAAAAGTGGCATTTCTAAAATAACCACAATAAATCTGCGCACGCCAGTGCGCAGCATTTATTCACACAATTTCATACATACCAGACTTGACCATACTGCTCCTCTCATAACAGGAATTACCACTGACACACACTGATCAGGGAATCCCCCATGCATTCCTATGGGAGGGCAGGTCAATCTCATTAAATGTGCACAGAGAGCGCACGCACTTTCCACTGGACCACAGTGCGAAAGTGCCCAGAGGCCTAAAATCACCAACACCAGGTTACAGACAAGGCAAAAAGTTCAGGGGTGAACCTGCCAAAAAGGGCCAAGTCCAACAGGACCCTTCTAACCCCCTCCAAAGGGCTTCCTTTAGGGGGCGCACTAATAGTGCATCACCTTTCAGTGGCATCCCTTCAGTGTGCCTCCTCAGGGCATATGTGTCTCTGTGCCTCCGTCTGTAATACAGCGCAGGCGCAGAGGCAAAGTGATTTCCTCATTTGCAAGGGGCCACGCCTCCATGCAAATGAGGTAAAGCCCTCTGAAGATAGCACTGGCGTTACATGTGCGCCAGCGCTTTCAGTATTACAGAAGGGGACGCACAAGCGTCTGCAGCCCTTTCTGTAATACTATAGTGCTCTGGGGTGAAAACAGCAGGCGCACATTCTAGTTGTGCCCATGGGGCACTACGTGTAATACGGCCCCTGGTGTGCATCCACAGTGCGCTCAGATCAACCTCAGCAGCTGTGAGAAAGGTGCAAGAGGCACTGGGAAGGGTGGCAGGGAGAGTGGAGGGGTGAAGAAAGGAAGGTGCACCGCCCCTAAGAAGAGAAGGTGAGAAAAGATGAGGGCCAGGAGAGAGAAAGGGAATGGTAACAAGAGGGGAGAGCAGCAGAAAAGGAGAAGGTTGAGAGAAAGGTTGTGAGGAGGATGGGAAGAGATAAGAGAGGAGTAGAAGGAGGAAGGGTGAGAAAAACTGGAGGAAAATTGATGGAATAGAATGGTGAAAGGGTAGATAAAGAGAGCAGCAAGACTCGCCATAAGATAAATAAAGTAGAAAAAGGGAGGAGAGTGTAGAGGGAAGGACGAGTGGGAGAGAGCAGAAAAGGTGAAAAAAGGAAACGAGAGGAGAAGGGAGGAAGTCAGTCGTCGAGAAGCAGCATAAAGGGACAATGAGGAAGCAGCTAAGACTAGAGTAGAGAAAATAGTAGGAATGGAGGATGAATGCAGCAAACAGAAGGGAGCTAAGAACATTTGAGAAAGAAAGGAGAAGGAAAACGGGCAAAAGGAGGACATGAGAGGGCAGACATAAAGGGACAAATGGAGGGAAGAATGGCGGCATTGCAAAGAGGGCAAAGATGCAAGAAGGTGGAGAGCACAGGGGGAAAAAGTGAAAGAGACGAGAGGTGAGTGAAGCTAACACTTGTGAAAATGGAGTGCAATGGAAAGGAGGGGCAGAGAGAGGAGGAGTGAGGTGTGGGCTCTCGGTGAGGCAGGAATGGGGGGCTCTTGTGGAAGCTGGGGGGGAGGGTTCCATTCTGAGCTTCTGCTGGGGCGCACTGGCCAGTGAGTGTCCATCATGGCTGACAGCTGCAGAAACCTCTGAAACACACCGCGTAGTCTGCTGCTCGGCCCCTGCTTCTCTTACTCACACTCCCTGCCTGGGCATCTTCCTGGAGACAAACTGAGCGGGACGGGACGCCATGCTGGGGCAGTTCAAACTCTGATGATTTTCAAACTAGATAAATTTCTGCTTTCCAAGTACATATAGGTCTCAGAGCACTGCACCGAAGGAGACAAGCCCTAGTAAATATTTTACTGCAAGGTTTTCAAAACCTTGCCTATTACAGTAAATACTGTAAACATTGAGAAAGAACACAGAAAAGTTGCATTTGCAGTAAAGAGTTTTCAAATGGATGAGTCTTTTTAAGAATTATTTCGGATTTATTCTGACTTCTTTTTGGGTTTTCCCGGATGTGAGAGCACTGGGTTTCTCAAGAAGTTTCCATGTATTGTCCTTCTCCTATAAAGACTCTGACTTTTTTCCTGATCTAATAATAGCAAAAGTTAAGCTATTCTGCCAATCCTCAAGACTACTTGGGTGTTCCGTTTTAACTGTCCTGAAGAAGACCTCCCTTTGATGACACGCTTTCTTATCTGGTCGAAACGCGGCAAATCTGTAATTTTTGCATGTATTAAAAGGACATATGGCCTCATTACAATATTTTGCTGTAGGGCAGCGCTGCAAGCCTTCCTGCTGTGCTGCCCTATGGCAAAAGAAAATGGCAGGACCACTCCATATCTATCAGATACAGCGCCTTCCTGCCCTCTATCACTGAGCTGGCTCTCAATTGGCTTCCATGCACCAACGCAGGGACCCTTGCACCATAGTGCAAGGTTGTTTGCGTTTTGGGGATTATTGGCTTCTGTGCATTTTAGTGTAACTGTTCATTGGAATTGAATCTTAATCCTTCTGTTTAGTGGTTTGTCTGCAAACTTCAAACAGTAAACACCAGACAGCTTCAGTTTACTGGCATCCATGCTCATATATAAGGTAGGGCGGGGCTCGGCTCAGCCGGTCTGCAGAAGCCCCTCAGTCAGTGTTTGTGAAATCAAAAAAGAGCCAGAAGTCAAGACAGCAAAGCATATTGGGAGGAGCCAAATAAAAAGCAAAACTAGTTTGAAGAAGTATCTGTAAGTCCCATAAACTCACAAGAAAACTTTCGAGGTGAACTTGCTTTTTTAGGTCAAGCCTAGACAGTGCTTGCGCTGTCTCTTTGAGACATGTTGTTTATACTTTGTGGGCTAATTGCCCACCCATTGCTTTTCATTTGTTTATCTCAGTGTTCTTTAAAAATCCTTAAAAATCCTTGCTTCCACGTGGTTAATCTTTCCTACTTGTCGCTCCTTTTCGTTGTTTGTTCCCTCCTATGGAGCACGCGCCCAGTACTTGTAGTTTACACTTGTCCTATTTTAACATTCTGTTTCAGGGGCTACTTTTTCCTTGTTGCTCCGAGCGCTTTTTGAGCCGGAGGCTATGTTGTTGTCTCCTCCAAGCTGGTTGTCGCCCTTCTCCCCAGTGTGCCTGCAGAGTTACTTATTTTTAATTATATTCCTGAATCACTTCATCTCCCTTTGCCGTCCCCCCACCACCTCCCACACACCGCTGCTTGCATTTTATTACATCATAAATCTCTTTGTGCCCCCACCACCTCCCACCTGTCACTGCTTGCCATGCTAAACCCCTCCTCCCCTCAACCCTACTTTAAGCATTTTCATAAGTAAGCGCTCGTGTTTCCGAGCTCCGACTGCCTTGTAAATCTTTTATTTTAATCCTTGTTATTATTCTTTTTGGGCCACTACACCTGAGATTTCAGCTGCGTTGATGAAGAGTGCCAGGAAAGCAGCATCTTTGGTGCATTTTTTCACCCTTCATGTCACAGACAGCGCTGCCGCCCAGAGAAGGAAGCCTCTTCCCAACCCATTTGGAGTTTGTGGAGCCCTTTTGAAAAGGGATTTAAGGAACGTTTGGGACCGTGACTTCTGCCAAACCCCTCACCAGCACCGGCACTCCTGTCTGTCTACCCTCCTGCCTGTGAGATGAAGGAAAGACTGCCGCGGACGTGAACAGTAAGTGGGTAACCACCATATCACAAACCCTCCTTAAGAGTAAACAAGTGTGAATGTTGAGATACATGTTGTGTTCGTTGGGGAGGCTGCGGAGAAAGGGTAGGGAGCTGTGTGCTTCCACTTTCCAGACTGCACCCGGGATGTCAAGGACAATGCTGGCGCTCTCTGACTTGATTTGTCTGAGGTGATGACTTTCTTTGTAAACTCCTGTCTTCTGAGAGGGGAGTTGGGCTCTCAAGACACTATTACCAGTGTCTGAAAATGCTGTGGATTCAACTCAACTCAACTCAGAGAGCACGGGCATGTTTATTTCCCAAGGTCTCCAAGACACATCTAGGCGCTGTTGTTTCTTCCATTCTGCAGTGCTGTGGAGGTGCTGTATAGCGTGTCTTCACTGTTCACTCTCCCGCTTTCCTGAGGAAGTAACTGTTGGGTTCTGTGTATTTACATTGTATGTCTTTAAGTTTGTGATTACTTTTAAATGCCTGCACATGACACTTCAACTAGATTCTATCTAGAACGTGGGAGGTGGAATGGTCAGAAGAGCAGTTGTAGTTTTGCTGTTGCTCTGGCCGGTCGCATACTTGGATCTTCTTCAAATAAAGAAATATAAATTTACCTCCTGGACTCCTCATCTTTTCATTGGCGACAATCGGATTGGACCCCGGACCGGACAGGCGCAGAGCATCTGAGTTTCGGTGGATGTCTACTTTCTCATTTCCGACATTTTCTCGATCTACAAACCCCTTCTATGGTCAAGACGAAAGTGACTGTTCCTGCGATTGAGCCAAAACCTGGTAGGATTTTTCCTTTTCTTGATAGACTGGCTTTCATCCGCATCTACATTTTTCTCCGTTTATTTGCCTTCTTGGACACGTGCCAGCGCGAGCTGCAGTCATTTAGGCATACGGAGCTACATCGCTCGTCACCTCCATTGTGACGTTTAGCAAACGCTAAGCATTTACGTAGCCATCATTGCCTAGAGACGCCTGTCAAACGCTACGCATTCTCGTAGCCATCGTTGTCTAGCAACCGATTGGAGAAAGAATTGTTTGTGCACCGTCAGCGCGTTCTCACGTTCGTACATCGTCATTTTTGACAAAATTGAAACGCTACGCACTCACGTAGCATTGCTTCCCAGCAACGAAGGAAACATTGTACACGTTCCTGTGTTCACTTTACGAGGACACCACCGTACTCTTCCACATTTTGCAACCGATACACATCGAGCGCTCAGCCTACTTTTATTCGCTGATGCGCACAGCTCAAAGGACAACATAATCAACTGCATGACTCTCATATTTCACTTTGTGGGCTCAGCTGACTCATTTATCGCTGATGCACACAGCTTATAAGATATTGGATAAACGAGTTTCTTTCTATTATTCTATCATTAACAAATGTCTTCATTTTACAATTTATGCATTGATGTTGATTCTACTTGTTTATTTGTATACATTAATGTTATTTAATTTACTAACTCAAATTTGCTAAGTAATTTGACACTTGACAAACTCGTTTTTCATTATAAATTTATCTTTAATTTTGTCATCTGACAAATTCAATTATCTTTTGGGTTCAGTCAATATTGACATTCAAGTTGGTTGTTGTGCCCACGGAATTGCATCATGCAACAGTCTGTTCTCCCACCTTCCCCCTTTCTCTCCACTCCTGGAAATCCTCCTGTAGAATGGGAATTGTGGCTCGAAGGTTTTGAAGCTTATCTAGAAGCCATTGAAGCGGAAGTCTTCACACAAAAAAAGTTTGCTTTACTTCGTCACTCTTTGGGTACAGAAGGGAGAAAGGTTTTAAAACATTTACCTCCAACAGTAGTCATGGGCGAAGGTGATGCAGTTGACGAATATGCTTCTGCAATAAAAATGTTAGATTCCAGATTTTAAAAAAAGCGTAACATCATTATGGAAAGGCACAAATTTTACATGAGAAAACAGTTACCAGGGGAATCTGTGGAAATGTTCATGAGTGATTTAAGGGTTTTAGCCTCCACGTGTGAGTACAAATCATTTCACGATAAAATGTTGAGAGATCAATTGGTTGAAAAAACAAATAGTAGAAAGATTCAAGAGAAACTATTAACTAGACTTAACCTTGGACAAAGCGGTAGAAATTGCCAAAAATATTGAATCAACAGCAATTTACATGGACCAAATGGCTTTAGATACTAAGGTTCATGCTTTTGCAGTTGACAAAACGGTTGGCAAGAAAGAACAACAACGCAAACAGTTTGAGTGTTACAGGTGTGGCAGCAGAAGTCATTTAGGTAATGCTCCTTTTTGTCCTGCCTGGGACAAATTTTGTGTTAAATGCAAAAAGAAGGGTCATTTTTCGAACGTTTGCAAATCTAAACTTTCGAATTCCAATTTCAAACCTTCTTCAAAAAAGATTCTCTCCGTTGAAGCTAGAACTGAAACAGATCATGGATCTGACAGTGAAGAAGGTAATGAAATCATGATGTTATCTGTAGCTGATGATGTTCTAGTCAAAACATCCGATAACATTTCAAATACATCGAGTGCATCTAATTTCTTGGAAAATGTTTCTCAAATAGCCAATACCCAATCATCCAGTGTCAAGCGTCCATACTGTCTTGTAGGTGTCAATAATAGTCATGTTTCCATGATGGCTGATTCAGGTTCCTTTTTCACGTTAATTGGTCCTGAGTAACCCTGGGCGTAGTTCGCGAAGTAGCGCTTCGCGAAGCTACGCAAAGTGAAGTTCGCACTACGCGAAGCTCACGTAGCACTACGCGAACTGCGTAGTGCGTGTTCGCAATGATTACACAGTGCCGGATGCTTGTCCGCACTGTGCAATCATTGAAAACGGCATCTTGCACAGTGCGAGCTGTCTTTACTACCGCTCGAGTAGATTTTTACTCGAGCGGCAGCTTTCTCAACGCGGACTGGTAGTTTCTCATCGCGAGCGGTCGCGAGCATACGCGACCACTCGCAATGAGAAACCTGACCTCCCCGCGTTGAAAATCTCGCCGGGAGGTTTATTTTCCACGCTCGCGATCGGCAACTTGTGTTGCTGATCGCGAACGAGGAAAAAGTCTCGCCGGGATGTCATTTTGCTTGCTCGCGGTCGCCAACTTGACGTTGAGGACCGCGAGCAAGCAAAAAATGACCGCTGCACTACGCTACGCTACGCTAAGCGTGTTTGCACTGTGCTACGTGCAATTCGCGTTGTGCGAAGTAGCGCAAACTTCGCAAACTACGCAAGCGTAGCGTAGTTTTCCGCCCAGGCCTAGTCCTGAGAAATGGAGCCAGTTATCTGACATTCCTTTGAGAAAATCTTTTGTTAAGCCAGTAGCATATGGCGGAAAACCGGTTCAGGTTTTGGGTGAATTTGATTGTGTATTATCATTTAAAGGACATACTACTCCAGCTACTGTCTATGTGGCTGAAGACGGAGCTTCACTTCTGGGTTGGTTGGAACAAAAGAATTTGGGTATAATTTTGGATCCAAATAGTCCAGAACAAGTTCTTCTTAGAGAGCAATTTACACCTATTTGTTCTATAGATGCTCAAAATTGGAAAACATCCTTTCCTGCTGTTTTCAGTGGAACCCTTGGGAAAATTAAGGGTTTTTCCCATCAAATTATTCTCAAACAAGGAGCACAACCTGTTATGCATAAATCCAGACGAGTCCCTGTGGCCATGAGGAAGGAACTATCCCAAGAACTTGAATCTCTATGTAGTCAAGGCATTATTGAACCCATAGAGTTCTGAATGGCTTTCTCCCGTAGTTTTAGCCAGGAAACCAAATGGAACTCTTAGGATGTGCATAGACTTAAGAGACTTGAGTGACAAGATATGGGTAGATAGACACCCGCTTCCTAACATTACCGAAATGTTAAGTTCACTTAAAGATGCCAATGTATTCACAACGTTAGATATGTCAACAGCATATCACCAAATTGTTCTGAAAAAGATTGTCGTCATCTTACTTCTTTTGTTACACCTGCAGGTGCTTATAGATTCAAAAGGATGCCTTTTGGGTTAGCATCAGCTTCTGCTGTATTTCAAAGGATAATGGAGTCCATGTTTGCTGATGTACCAAATGTAAGGTGTTTTCAGGATGACATACTGGTTTATGGTAAAGATATAGAATCTCATGATAAGACGTTAGCCAGTGTGTTATCCATTTTAACTGATCGTGGTGCAACCTTAAAAGCTGAGAAATGTAAATTTGCACTCAAAGAGGTAAATTATCTAGGTTATAAACTTTCTGCTAAAGGTGTAGAACCTAAAGAAGACCTGCTTTCGGCTATAAAATGTTTTCCCACCCCACAGAACAAGGATCAACTAAGATCATTTTTTGGTATGTTAGAATTCTATGCCAGAGTCATTCTTAATTGTAGCAGTAAGACACATAATTTAAGATTACTCATGAAGAAAAATCAACAATTTATCTGGTCATCAGATTTAGAGAAAGAATTTCAATCCATAAAACTAGAACTTAGTAATGCCATTCCGTTACAACCTTTTGATACACATGACAGATCCATTGTTGTCACTGATGTCAGTCAGTACGGTTTAGGTGCAGTCTTACTCCAAGTCAGAGAAAGGAAGGAAGTGGTAGTGGCCTTTGCCTCACGCACTTTGAGAGGTGCGGAGTCCACTTATTCAGTGGTGGAACGCGAAGCTCTAGCATGCTGGTGGGGTGTTGATCATTTTAGGCACTATTTATGGGGTTCTGAATTTACCATTCGCATGGATCACAAGCCTTTGTTGAATTTATTCACTACCAAGGGAGCTGGGAATGCGACACCTCGTATTGCAAAGTGGCATTACAGACTAATGGAGTTTCAATTTCATTTAGAATACATTCCTGGTGCAAAAAAAATATTTGCGGATTGTTTGTCCAGATTTCCTATGGAAAATGATCAACCTGGTGATCAAGGCGAGCAAGAGTTTTGTGTAGTGGCTTCATTAATGGATTCTGATTTCTCCTGCATTTCAGAAGCAGAGTGGAAATTAGCCGTCCAGCAGGATACTGTATTGCAAGAGGTAATTGGGATGTTAGGTAAAGGTTGGTTGCCTAAGCACGAAGGTGTATTTTCATTTAAACATGTTTTTCCTGAATTGAATCTACAATCTGGTATTCTTAAAAGGGTGGATCTTTTGGTTGTACCTGTGTCCCTGCAGTATAAGGTTTTAGAACTTGCACATGAGGGCCACATTGGTATGAGAGCAATGAAAAGAAGACTTAGAGAAGTGTTTTGGTGGCCCGGTATGGATCGTTCAGTGGAACATTTCGTAAGGGATTGTATTTCATGTGCCACCAGCAACAAAACCCAAATCACTTTTCCTAGTCCCATCGAAGCTATTCCTGTACCTGATAAACCTTGGGTCAAGTTGGCTTTGGATATTATAGGTCCCATGTTTGTTTTGGATGAAAGGAGTAGATATGGTTTGGTATTGGTGGATTATGGTTCAAAATGGCCTGAAGTAAAGTTTGTGAAATCGGCCACCACGGAAGAAGTTGTAAAGTTTCTCCAGTCTTTATTTTTAAAAGAGGGTGCTCCAATTGAACTCGTTACTGACAATGGAGTACAATTTTTATCTAAAGAATTTCAGGAATTTTTGTTGCGTTGGGGTATCAAACACATAACCACTTCTTTATATCACCCTCGCAGCAAAGGTCTTGTGGAACGCTGCAACAGGGTTATCAAAGAGAGTATTCAATTATCTGTGGCCAATGGGTTAGACTGGAAGAAAGAGTTAGCTAATTTACTGTGGGCATTACGAACTACACCTAATGCAGTAACCAAGGTTTCTCCCTTCACATTGTTGAAGGGTAGATCAGCTTCATCTAAACTGGTTAGACCTTGGATGGGTGATTTAAGTGTTCCCAAGGTTGACCACGATTTAGTGAAGGCTAATTGTCTCAAGGCGCAAAGCAAGTATGTTACTAGTGAACCAGCTAAAGGAAGAAAACAGTGTGTTTTCAAAGTAGGTGATTGGGTCAAGGTAAGACTTCCTGGTTTCATTGTGAAGGGTCATTCCAAGTTTTCGTGTCCTATGCACATTTCTTGCATAAAGAATAGATCTGTTAGGTTATCGGATGGCAAATGGTGGAACATGGGAAGGTTATCTAAACAAAATGAGTTTAATAATTCGTGTGGGGATTCTTTTTCTCATAAGGTGTCTAATTCTATGCAAAGTGGAACTAAGGTGTCTAATTCGATGCAAAGTGGAAGCAACTCCAGAATTTCTTCAAGAGTACGTAATCCGCCTATGTGGTTAAAAGATTATGTCAAATCTTAAAGTTGTAATGTATATAGTTTTCTGAGTACATTATATGTTTTCTCATTTTTTCATTTTCATATTTGGTTAAGGGGGAAGATGTGTTGGGTTCTGTGTATTTACATTGTATGTCTTTAAGTTTGTGATTACTTTTAAATGCCTGCACATGCCACTTCAACTAGATTCTATCTAGAACGTGGGAGGTGGAATGGTCAGAAGAGCAGTTGTAGTTTTGCTGTTGCTCTGGCCGTTCGCATACTTGGATCTTCTTCAAATAAAGAAATATAAATTTACCTCCTGGACTCCTCATCTTTTCAGTAACTTAGACCAGTCTCTCTAAAATGACCATCTACCTCCATCCTTACATATGTCCCAACCACCCCAGAAAACACCCCCTGCCGTTATCAGATGCTGATTGTTCCAAAGTTCACTGGTCCCAGTTTACACATTTGCCTTCACATGTGCCCCTCACCCCTAAAGGGGTCATTGACTCCCCCTGTGCCCTGCAGTGGATGCCTCTCGCCAGTGACCCAGCCACTCCCACTTCCTAATGTGCCACAAGGCTTTCTCCTACTGAAGCGTGTGCTCTTCCTTTGACACCCCACCACCAATCTAATATGTGCCAAGTGTTTACCAAGTGTTCACCCCTCCCCCAAAACAGCACCGGAAAGCCTCTACTCGAAGACACAATAATGCAGACATTGTCTGACACCCTGCCCCCTCCAAGGTGATCAGGGTGGCGTTTCAGCCTTCCCCCTGCCATATACAGATAAAGTGCTCGAGATCTCATGTCAGTCAATGTTTTAGGATGCATTGAGTAACTGTGGGTACCAAGATACTCCAGGAGGGTAACCAAAGATGTCAGGATACCCAGGTAATGTAATCGGAGATGTCACCTCAACAAGGGAAGGTAACCTTAGATGCCAGTCCTCAAAGGGGACATTACCAAGACGCTTGTCTGCAAAGGGAATGTAACTCTAACGCCTGCCTACAAAAGGAATGTAACCCTAGATGGCTGCCTACCTAAGCGTTGTCACTGTAGATGCCCGGATGCTCAGAAAGTACCATTTTAGATGTTTTAATACTACGGAATGTAACCATAGATGTGCACATACCCTGGCAATGGTATAACTAGAGGATGTAACCTCCACAGCCAAGATATGTAGGTGTTTAAATGTCCCTTTAGATGTGTAACTGTATTTATCCGGATATGCTTGCAATGTGATTGTTGTTGTCAAGGTTGCAAGGAAGCCTGCCTGCATAATTCTAGATTCTTTGGCAGTGTAATTGCTCTGAGGAATGCCAATAAAGATGGTTAGACATCCAGGGAATGTAATTGCAGATGCTGCTCAAGCAGCTATTGTACATTTCCTGCTACCATGGGGTGTTAGCGCAGGTGTTTGGGAACCGTGCAATGCTGCTATCCAATTCTGTAAATATGCATGTGTTTATTGGTCTTGGGGCTGTGGATCACTATGGGAATGATACGCGTGTTGTCTGCCAGCCTGTTCTCCTAGTCTTCATGCTGCCATATCCCTGAACTGCCTAACCCTTCTTTTTTTCTCAGCCTACCTGCCAACACCATCCTGTTTTATGTGCTCTTTAGAGAGCTGCTGCTAACAATTAAATGCTTTTAACAAAAGCACAAGATGTTACCTGTAAGAAACAGAACACAATCACGCCCGGCTAACCCTACTCCAACCTAGAGAATAGCTAGATGCACCTCCTTGAAAGGCACTGTAGTGTGGATTGTGGCCTCATTGTCGAGATTGCTAAGTTAGCTTAGGCCTAGCTGCCATGATGCCTTCTTTGCACACGTTACTCTGTGACTTTGTTTTTCCAGACTCTGCTTGTGCCCATTCAGCATTAGAACTGTCTGCCTTTTTGCCTTTCACCTTTTCTCATGTCCTCTGTGGGGTTCGTCTGCACACAATGTACAAGGTCGAAAAACAACATCCCTTGTTATTGCTGTTCTGGTCAGCCCCTCGCACTTAGACATAACATGGAAGACAGCTGCACAGGGAGAAATTCATGTGCTTTTAATATTGTGATCTCCCTGTTTGTGGCACTTGGAGAAAAACCTTTCCAGGGAGAAGAGCTGTGCTTGTCTGATGATGTAAACCTTGCATCTAGATCTTGAGGTAGGGGGTCCCCCGGACAAAGCCCAGAGGTCTTCTATTTTTATAATAAACTAGTTCCTAGCACGGGGAGGGTGGCAAGGCCTTTTAGTCCTATATCCACTGCCTTTATAAAATGCTGTCCCCGTTTGTATTCTATGGAATTGTAACCATGCTTACTGTTTTATCTTTATGCATTATGCTGCTAGTACTGGCACGTGTACTGTGTCTTAGAGCACGTTAGTTGAAATAAACATTTTAAACTATACTGTGTCTCTTAATACGCACGTTGTGGACAAGTATGAGTGAATTATGAAAGAGTGTTCTTGCTCCCGCGATTCCTGAAAGAGTCCGTGTTCTGGGATGTCTAATCATTGGTAGCTTCGCTGTAGTACAGAGAACGAATGTGACACTATAGCTAGTCGGATTGGGATTTTGGGTACTAAGGGGTATGGTTGGTACACCACTATACACCGAGGTCCTTTTTTCCTGCGCATAGTTCTGTATATGTGCAGAATCCCCGCAACATGGTGCCACCAACGTGGTGGGCTTCTTATTTGCAAGACGCTTGAGTAGTACTTGTGCTTGTCCACAATTCCCTTCACTTATGTTTCCGGAAACATATGTGAGGGTGTAACCTCCTATATTGATGTTTTTATAGGTTTATTTAAGCTTGAAGTTATTAAAAGGTGTTCTCTTTACAGTTAACCCTATATTGCGCTGCCACTCACTAGGTTGTTTTTCATTCTTGGTCTTAATGGCTGTGAATATAAATATCCCGGCACATAGCCGCGCTGCGCTCTGAGCTCATTTGACAGCGTATGGAGTGCCTGACGCGGGTGTCACCCTCATCTTTGTGGTCCAAGCCGATCCGGCTTACCATTTTGAGGTGTTTTACTCGTGGGTCACTTTTCCGGCGGTGGAAGGAGCTGACAATTTGTTCCACGTTTACGCTCCCACCGCCCTTCCTAATGTTTATCGGCCTTATCAGGCTCTTGAAGTGCCGCTCACGGCGTGGCAACACCGTGTTTGGTTTAATGGCGCCCTCCCACATCCGGTCACCCCGATTCGTTTAGGCCCCTTATCGATAGATGGGGCCACTTGGCCTGTTTTGGCCGGGTATACCCAACATCCACGTCATTTAGCGGTTCCAGTGGATGAACTGCGCGTGCTGCATACGTCTTTGATCCGTGTGCACAGAGCTTTAGTACAATATGTTACAGGCAACGTCCAGATGGCCCCTCCTGGAGTTGCGGCGCATCCAGCTGGACCGAGCGGTGTGACCATAAGTCCCGTCATGGTTAATTCGGTGATGGGCAAGCGCCCACAAAATAAGGATGATTTGCCTTATTGGCTTGCAGAAAAATTTGACCAGCTGGAGGCAGTGTTTCCGAACACCTCTCCTGTGGAAAAACACAGGATTTTGACCATTAGCTTGCGAAAAGACTTAATTCCCGAGTTGACAGACTGTAACAACTGGGGCAAGGTATTCGCAGCAGTGTATGCGAAGTGTTTCGGCACTCCATCCATGACAGTCCTCCCCACCGTGATTAAGCGTGTGCAAGACGAACATGGCCCTGAAGCGGCTGTGGAACTGGGGATGCGACTGGTGGGGGTGTTCGACATAGTGGCTGACCTAATCCTTGCGAACATCAAGGGTGATGCGGTCAACTTTCAAGTCGCTAATGCTTTGGCTTTGGTCCCAGAGCCGGACAAGCCACGCGAATTACCAAAAATTCTTGCGCAGGCTTATAAAACCATTGGCCGCAATAGTTTTGGGGTTAAGCCTTTTTCTAAAACGCAAGCTCAAACACATCCACACAAACCGTTCTTTTCTAAAAAGACCTGGAAATTGAAGAAACAGGGAAAGCAACAATCAAAACCAGGGTCGTGTGCAGCGTCACCGGTTTCTGTATCTTCTGAACGCACTTATAATTTGAGCGACCGAGCAAGAATTAAGTCTCCTGATAGATTTCATGTTCCTGACCAGCGTTCTCCTCGTTCTTCGCAGGCACCGTCGACCTCACAGGCTGGTGGAGGAGATCGCCAGGATAGAGGCAGGGGTTGTGACGCCCCACAGGGACGAGACCAACCTCGACCACCTGGCAGAGGGAAACAAGAAGACTTTCCCCGTCCTCGCCCGCAGTTTCAGAAGAAAAAAGTTGCCGCTTTAACAGCGAGATATGCCACGGACGGTGAGAACGAGACTCCTGAATTGGACGTGGGCAGTGACACTGCTAGACAGCGCCACGGAAGTTACCATAGTGCGGGAGGCACTACGTCCTCATGTGGAGGCGACAGCAACTGACACTTACATTACTGTCGAGACTGCTGACACCCGAGTGGCACCCCCTGACAGACTATTTAATATTGTCCTGCAAATTGAAGGTGACATTGAGCATGTTATTAAAGGGATTTTTGGGAAAATCTGACCTCTTCTTATGACATTTTGTTGGCGGAGGCAGATTGGCCGCCCCATTCGTACTTGCTGCTCATAGAGGGAGGAGGTAATCCTTCCGAGCTTTTCTCGTCATGTCCCCAAGGACAAAGCGGAGGCTCTCGCAGCCGAATGGGCTGTGGCCCCGGCCCCGGCATTGTACCGTAATCACGTGGGCTGCGATGAGGATTCTCCCTCCCATGATATACCATTGCGGTCTTTGGCACAGCCTCAAGCCCAATATCCCCTCCGGCGGGAAGCTAAGGGTCCCGTTTCCGACATTCTAACACAGTTAGAATATCAAGGAGTAATTGAGACATGCGTGTCACCAATGAATAATCCCCTTTTCGCAGTTTCTAAACCCGATGGGTCGTACCGCTTGGTATTGGACTACCGGCATTTGAACTCCCATTGTCGGACCTTTGCGGTGCAGAATACCCATAGTTCTGCGTTCGAAAAAAGTACAAAACGACACTTGACCTTTCCAATGGTTTTTACACTCACAATTTGTCCCCGGACTGCAGTCAATGGACCGCGTTCACCTCCGGTGGAAAAAAATTTACATTCCGGTGTTTGCCAATGGGCTACAAGAACAGCCCGGGGGTTTTCGCCGCCCGTGTTGTCTCTTTGTTGGACAGCATAGACCCAGATGCGTATTCGTACGTGGATGATATATATCTGACAGACGATGAACTATGGCTGCATCTTTCACGAGTAGACCGCATTGTTCTTGAGTTCGCGGTCTTAGGATACAAATTTAACTTTGCCAAATCTCACATCGCAGAATATACTGTGTTGTTTTTGGGCAATGAGCTCAACAATGAAGGTAGGGGCTTAGCTCCCCACTTCCTGGAGAAGTGCGCACTTCTGCGCCCTCCAACGACCCTGAAAAAACTTCAGTCTTTACTGGGATTTTTGAACTTCGGGCGTTCTTACATTCCCGAATATGCCCAGCGTATCAAACCTCTTTATGCCTTGATACAACCGACTTTTTCGAAGTCGTGCTGGCTTCCGGAACACTCCACTATACTGCAATCTTTGCAGTCTGATCTACTTGAATCAAAGTTCTTGTTGACTCGTGATAACCATACGAACCTGGTGATTTGAATTGTGCCAGGGGCAGTAGGTTTCACGTACTTGACGTTTAACGAAGGTGACACAGTACCTATTGCCTACAAGTCACATCTTTACACTTCTGCCGAGTTGCGCTTTTCCACAGTGGAGAAAGTTTTGACTGCAGTGCAAATGGCGATTCTTAAAGAACGCGCATTGGCACAGGGAAAACGCATCTTGGTTGTCACCCCCTATCCTGCCCTTGAGGCAGTGACAAAGGCAAGTGTACCAAACTCTAAGGCTTTGCACCCCCGTTGGATACAATGGGCTACTTCTTGGACATCTCCGGATGTCACTTTTATCTTTGATTCCTCTCTTCAGACACAGGAGTTCTTACAGTATGAATTTGTTCATCCTCCTCCTCTGTCTTTGCTGCCGCTTGAGGAGTACAAATGTATCATTTACACCGATGGTTCGGCGCAACCGGCCACTGGTTCTAAGCATGCGTACTCAGCAGCATGTGCTATTGTGGCAGGTCACATGGTGAACGGTGAGTTCAAATCGAGTGTTGTACACACGCAGGCACTGGGAGACAGTACCGCACAATTGGCCGAGCTGCGTGCTTTGGTGCTCGCCCTTGAGTTTGTAGACCCACAGGTGACTACACTTATTGTATGCGATTCTTACTACTGTGTCCAGGCTTTTAATGACAACTTATTCTTTTGGTTGCAAAACGACTATAGAGATTCTAAAGGCAGCGCAATTAAGCATAAAATGCTTTGGGTTCGAGTGGCAGATCTTAAACAACGTCTGCCTCTCACACAGGTGATTCACACTCTTGGCCACCAGCGTGTGGGTGCACACATGGTCGGTAACAGTTTTGGCAGATGAAGCTGCCAAATCAGCAGTAGCCACGTGCTCAGTAGCAGCCGTTACAAGATCCATGACAAAAATAGATAATGAGATTTTGGCAGCTATTGCTGCAACTAAGGAGGGTTATAATTACCCACAGGGTTTCCCTTCCAAGTACTCTTATCACTTAAGTCCCGACCAGGGCCTTATGTAAGAATTCCAGACGTTGGTGATCGGCTGATTCCCAACGCGGACAGCAGACATTCTTTGATAACAGCCGCACACGAAGGCTTAGCTTCGGCCCATGCTGGCGTGTCTGCAACTGTTTCAATCTTGCAGCAGCGTTACTGGTGGCGTGGTTTATATAAACAAACCCGTACTTATGTCCTTTCTTGTGACATTTGTCAACAAATTAAGCCCTCTACGGTTACACGTCCGCCACAAACACAGCTCTGCATTTCTAATAAACCTTTTGGTTGTGTATACCTTGATCACTGTGGTCCATTTTCTTCGGACACTGCATATAAATATATCTTAGTTGCAGTTGATTCGTGCACACGTTTCATCTGGGTGTGGCCACAACGCAGTGCTGACGCTCGAAATGTCATCAGGGATTTGCGTGTCTTTGTGGGAATTTTTGCCTGTGGCACCTTCCATTCCGACCAAGGTCCAGCGTTCGCCTCTAAGGCGTACAAGGACGCAATGAGGTCTATGGGGGTGCTGGTGCAATTTTCGTCTCCATATAGGCCTGAGGGCAACTCAATTGTGGAGCGAATGAACCGTGACTTAAAGCAATCCTTGACAGCTAGAGTCTTAGGTACTGGCAGGAACTGGCTTGCCCACTTGTATGGCGTGCAACGTGCACTTAATAATCTCCCTAGAAGATCTCTGGGTGGGCGGACCGAATACGAAATGCTCTTTGGCATACAGATGTTTGTGCCAGACCTTGATGGTCTAGACTTGGCGGCGACTGCCGCAATCTTTGACATAGATAATCATTCTACTATGTTGCAGGACTTACAAGAGACCCGTGACAGACTTGCACACGAACACTTACCTTCAGCCACTGACGCTGCGTTGCAGATTCCGGTTGCCGGCTGCCTTCTGAAGATTGGAGATCTGGTCCGAGAGAAGGTGGAGAACAAAAATGAATTTGGCCCCTCTTATCGTGCACCGGTTCCAGTTCTTGGCTTGAAGGGTACTAGTACAGTCATCTTACCACTGCTTCCTGGTCGCAAGGACAACAGATACATCTCAGTGGACAATGTCAAGCTACAACATCTGGCCGATCCTGAATAGTGTAACACCGGCGGTATCATGTTTGGCAATTTCAAGAAATCGTGGCCCTCCTGTCTCCACAGGCGCTGATGTTTCCATTGGGATGGTAGCTTTGCCAGATCGCCTGCTCAATCTCCTGGCTTCCTCCTGCAACGAGGACACCGAGTATGTATACCCCGCAAGTGAGTCAGTGATTCATTTACCTACAACACCACTGAGCCCAACACGTTTTTCTTTTGATTCGTCTTCCACCTCATCACTTATCCCGACCAAAATCAGTATTTTTGTATCCTGGTTCAGAGACAATTTTTTGGTCCCTCCGTGGACATACATCTGGTTGGTGCTATTCCTGATTTTTCTATTCATGTCCATTGGCTTTGTGACAGTTTTTTTCTTGCTCATCAATGGTCACTACTTGCCAGAACGCTCTGCGGTGAACTCTGTTGCTGGAACTTTGGCTCCGCAATCTTCTTCACACATCATGAAGCGTGATCACACATTTGTGAACATTTCCGCTTCCAGCTGCAGATGGCATCGTGTGGGATGCAGTGAATTTCCAAATCCATGGACCTACAGAGATTATTAATGTACCAAGTGTGCTTCGTGTTTCCATGGGTGATGTGGTACAAAGGAATATTCATTCAGATGATTGGGATGTGCATGCCATTGAATCGTTATTTTCTGATTTAAAATATTATGCTGCTTTTAATGCTGAGGATTTGTACTTGAATTCTGCTAATTATGCCGATTTATATTGTTACCAGCATTACGGTAACCATTTTCTGCATAAACCCAGTACACTTCGAGGTAGTTTCAATTATACCCAGTGGGAACATTGCCCAACCCCTCTGCAAGGTAGCTCCCAAACACTTAAAAATAAATGTACTTACTTTACAGACTTTGATAGATCAAACCCAGGGTCCTATTATTTTAAATTGAACGTTTCTTCGAATCAAAAAGTTATGTTGACCCACACCAAATTGCTGTATTCCAGTTCCTTTTTGGATGCATTAGCTGTGGGTGGCTATGAGCACTGGAAGAACACCATTGACTTAAAATGTATTTGGGGCACTAAATCTTGGCAGGTACGCGGTACAGAAGCTTTGCACCGTGCTTGCCTTATCCCCACCCAAATATTATTTTTAAATAGTACTATATATCAAACAACTTGTTTGGGTTTGGCTACTTCCAAACAATTGAATGCACCTTCCATTCCTGTGTGGTCTTCCTGGCCAAATAGGAGCTTGCATTTAAATATCTCCCTTGAAAGTTTGCAAGCTTTGTTCCAAAATAATTCCTTTAATTTCTCTGCTATTGATCAGTCAGCCTGGTTGGCGTGACCCATAGCATCTAACGCCTGCCAAATGCGTTTTTATAACTCCACTCCTGGTTACAAACAGGATAGGCCAGACCCAAGGTTTTCTGACTCGCGTACAGTTACTACATATTCTATTGGTAAATTATGTAAACAGTGGTTGCAGCACTCTACATTAGATACAGTAAAACAACATTTATCCCTCCTATCAGGCAACGTTGATCTGTCCGACTTTGTTCTAGGGCCTCGCGGTCCAAGACCTAAAAGATTTGTTTATGCGACCTACAATGAAATCTGGAAGCTTTCACAAATAGAAGCTGCTTCCCGTTTACGGGAAATAGATCAAGCAAATCTAGAGTGCTTGCTGTTGTCGACAATAGTATTAACACCCTGTCTTCCCGCATTTACACATTGGAGAATATTGTACAAGATGATGTATCTGTGTTATATCATGGTCAGAATCAATTGCGTTCAGTGATGCAGTTTGCATGGACTTTGCAAACACTGAAAATGGGGAAGGTTCCATGGCATTTTTTAAATACATCTGCCTTGTTCTTACCGTTTAATTTGACTGAGAAACAGCAGTTCATGTCCATGAAAGATGCAACATACACTCTCCTACATATCGAAAAGATAGAGCCGTTGTCATTCTCTGTGGCGGAGACTGACTCTGCAGTGTGGCTGGTTCATGGGGTTATTACTTTGTCTTTTTCTTTATTTGAATTCAGTTCATGCATGAAACATTTTCCTGTTGGCCGTTTTCAGCCTTTAGGCAGGGCCTTTTTACATGAACTTTGGTCCCTACCTTTTACATACAGGTGCCTTAGGGATGAAAAGGAGGTATTTCTCACAGGGGAGTCTTGCGATTCTACTGTGGGTCATTCCCTCATTTGTAAAAACATTAAATTGCACGGGGCTTGTAATGTTTCTGCCCCGAATCTTGCTTGTGTTTTAAAAGGCGTTCCAGCTCCTGTTATATCACCTACTTTCACTGTGCTTGCAAATGGTAGCTATCTGCTTTTAAATAATCAGGACTGCTGTGGGATGCAGGCAGGCAGGCATCCCCTACATTGTAACAGTTTCACACCGCGTTGTGTGCTGCAAAAATGTGCTTTTTCCACCCCTGCGTGGGATGCTAGATAGTTCCGTTTGGCCTTCCATACCTACTCTGAAGGCGGATTTCAATAAATTGAGCAGAATAAAAGTGCTTTTATTGAACCAGGAGGTTATGCTCACTTCCGCGAGGGAGACCTTCGTCCTCCAGGTGGCTAGTACCCACAGTGAGATACAGGCCCTTTTGAACACTAACCTCCCCCAACATTTCGGTGAACTGATACACCGTATATTTAATGCATCTAATACCGAAGGTCTTGTGCACTCTCTTAAAGTTGTGGGCTCCGGCCTTTTGACCTCCTTTCAAACTATATTTGGTGTAATTCCGGCTTTTATTCATTCTATTTTTTCCAGCGTCTTTGGAGGCTTCCCATTGATCCTCGCATTAGTTGCTGGGATATTGCTTATATTTTGCCTGTTGCGCAATGGCTGCACTTCCTGGGGGTCTATACGACCCAGCGCGGCTACGGCTGCTCCGTGAACGCATGCTTGACGGCTTCGGCATCCTGCCACTGGCGACTCAGCGTGTCTTATGGACTTTCTTATCGCTTTGCGTATTTCACTTGCGTGCAACCTGTGATGTCCTGTTTACGGTGTCCGTTCTCTTGGTCCTTGGATATTTGCCTCTCCAATACGTCTTGTTCGGACCCGGATTTCGACCAGTTGATGGGCCCCTTAGTGGCCCATGAACGGGAATGTTCCGGGGCTGGATTAATGGCGCATGCGGCTGCACTTGGAGTCTTGGCGCAATGGGATATCTGGGCGGCTGCTCAGCATCTCCTACAACGAAGTTTTATTGAGTATCACGCAAGTTGTCCCGCAATGCTGATCACTGCTCCCTATTGTGAGGAACATGAATGCAGTTTTGATTTGTTGAACTGGATGGCGTCTCTTTTTTCAATCGATGACAATTATGTCTTTCTGGAAGGTGTTGCAGTTTTCTGCGCATACACTCTGATGGATTGAGGACATTGACTTTCAACAAACTGCATTACTGGATTTTTTTATTCTCTTTGAGTGCCCTATTTTCTGGCCCTTTCTAGGATTTTTTTATCCCAAATTTTTTTTCCCATTCCCTAGTCTTCAAAGGGACATTTCCCACAAATAGACGTTTACATTCTGCTCCATCTATTCGAAT
The DNA here is from genome assembly GCA_963921515.1 of Calotriton arnoldi. Taxonomy (NCBI): domain Eukaryota; kingdom Metazoa; phylum Chordata; class Amphibia; order Caudata; family Salamandridae; genus Calotriton; species Calotriton arnoldi. The sequence goes on along the minus strand of CAWUFW010001626.1, from coordinate 2,499,301 downwards.
TCTGTTTTCGTCCTATGTCTTGCCCTATGGACTGACCAGGGGAGGGTGTAGTGTGGATTGTGGCCTCATTGTCGACATTGCTAAGTTAGCTTAGGCCTAGCTGCCATGATGCCTTCTTTGCACACGTTACTCTGTGACTTTGTTTTTCCAGACTCTGCTTGTGCCCATTCAGCATTAGAACTGTCTGCCTTTTTGCCTTTCACCTTTTCTCATGTCCTCTGTGGGGTTCGTCTGCACACAATGTACAAGGTCGAAAAACAACGTCCCTTGTTATTGCTGTTCTGGTCAGCCCCTCGCACTTAGACATAACATGGAATACAGCTGCACAGGGAGAAATTCATGTGCTTTTAATATTGTGATCTCCCTGTTTGTGGCACTTGGAGGAAAACCTTTCCAGGGAGAAGAGCTGTGCTTGTCAGATGATGTAAACCTTGCATCTAGATCTTGAGGTATGGGGGTCCCCCGGACAAAGCCCAGAGGTCTTCTATTTTTATAATAAACTAGTTCCTAGCACGGGGAGGGTGGCAAGGCCTTTTAGTCCTATATCCACTGCCTTTATAAAATGCTGTCCCCGTTTGTATTCTATGGAATTGTAACCATGCTTACTGTTTTATCTTTATGCATTATGCTGCTAGTACAGGCACATGTACTGTGTCTTAGAGCACGTTAGTTGAAATAAACATTTTAAACTATACTGTGTCTCTTAATACGCACGTTGTGGACAAGTATGAGTGAATTATGAAAGAGTGTTCTTGCTCCCGCGATTCCTGAAAGAGTCCGTGTTCTGGGATGTCTAATCATTGGTAGCTTCGCTGTAGTACAGAGAACGAATGTGACACTATAGCTAGTCGGATTGGGATTTTGGGTACTAAGGGGTATGGTTGGTACACCACTATACACTGAGGTCCTGTTTTCCTGCGCATAGTTCTGTATATGTGCAGAATCCTCGCAACAGCACTTCGTCAGGATGTATGCAGTATTCCACTTCTGTCCTCAAAGTCCAGCTGCCTCTCCAATTACTCGTTGACTATACCTTTACCTTTGAGACTATGTTGCGCTTTGCTGCCTTTTGGCTAGGCTCACTCTATGCAAATGACACATATATGGCTTTACCCATATTCGAGATTTTAAGGATGAACTCCAGGCAATGGGTTAAAAGACAGGCAGTACTGCCCCAGTCTACCCAGTACTATTTTCTTTCAAGGTCATGCAGGAGGGCCTCAGGTTTAAAGATGGCCGCTCTCATAAGCGGATATAAACCTATCGGATGTGTATATTGAAACTGCCTTGCTTTAAAGATGGCCGCTCTCATAAGCGGATATGAACCTATCGGATGTGTATATAGAAACTGCCTTGGTTTAAAGATGGCCGCTCTCATAAGCGGATATAAACCTGTCGGATGTGTATATAGAAACTGCCTTGGTTTAAAGATGGCCGCTCTCATAAGCGGATATAAACCTGTCGGATGTGTATATAGAAACTGCCTTGGTTTAAAGATGGCCGTTCTAATAAGTGGATATAAACCTGTTGTATGTGTATATAGAAACTGCCTTGGTTTAAAGATGGCCGTTCTAATAAGCGGATATAAACCTGTCGGATGTGTAGATAGAAATGGGCTTGGTTTATAGATGGCTGCTCACATGTACGGTCACAAACTTTATGCGACTTAGGATAACATCATGCAGGAAGCCCTGGGAATTAAAGATGGCTAGCTAAGGACATAAAGCGTTGTCAGATCGATAACATAACAGATAATTCCCTGGTGCAGGGGCTCATAGCGGAAAATGTAAAGGTTCATTTGTTGCTGGAAGTATTTACTCTTTTAACAAGTTGTGAAATCGAAGTTATATAGTCACATCTTCACCAGAACTATTGTAGGGACAAAATCCATCGTAAGTGCAAATTGTATTGTAAAGTAGTGAGTGCAGTAAGTCATGCTTAGTTAAATGTTTGGTTATTGAAGTTGATGTGTACAACGTGTTGTATTGCAGAAAGTCAGAAGTGTTATGCTTTACACATGCAATTTTGCCAGTTGCGGACGTGTACAAGCATAGTGGGCCCACTGATCATTTGTGTATTCTGGCACTTCCTAGTGCGCTTCAATTTAGCAATGCTTTTTAGGGCTGCACTAGTTGCCAAGATCCATGCCTGAGAGCGCCAAGGGCCCTATTCTTGCTGCAGTCCCTTCCTAGTGCCTACACCCTACAGAGTGGTCCATTTTCTCAACAGACTTGGGGGCATATTCACAAGGACCTTCCGCCGATTTAGCCCCACCTTAACGCATCCAAAGTGGAGATAGATTCAACACCCCATTCACAAGCGGGTGCAAACTGCAGACATCCCCAGTATTCCCGCGACAACTGCCCCAAAATTTACCTCCACGGTGGACACCACCAACTAACCCTAATGAGATGCAGAGTAGGCGTTCCCGTGCAAAAACACCCGAAAAAAACACAACACCACTTTCACAACGAACTGCCAGATCTGCGATGCGAACCAAAAACAGGTGATAAGCCGCGGTAGCACCAGTGATTTAACACCTGCCTTTTGCTGGTGTTAAGCAGGACGACTACCTGCAGCATGAAAGGGAGCCCAGTCAAGGGCCACACCCGAAGACCCACAGATGCCATGGAGACAATCATCATGCAGCCCGGATACCCATGAGGGCCACAACACCCACCGCCACCACCCCCAGCCCCCCCCCCCGGAAATACACATACCGTGCAAGACACAAGAGCCACAAAAAGCGCATGATGACGCACATTGTCAAAAAATAACACACATGTGTGGCCAGAAGAACGAGAAACAGTCACACAGCACTGAAGTAACAACCAAAAACTTTATTGAAACACAACACAAAACACCAATGCGGAAGACTCCTGTCGGGTCCGTCCGGGACAATCACGACGTCACAGCCTGGAAAATAAAGCACAAAATCAGAACGTGTGCCATGCGCACATCAAAGGAGCGAGACACAGAGAAATAGAGAATGAAAGAAAGGCAGAGAGAGAAAGAGAGAGAAGGAAAGGAAGGGAGAGAGAGAGAGTGAGAGAGAGGGAAGGAAAGGAAAAAGAGTGAGAGAGGGAAGGAAGGGAGAGAGAGAGTGAGAGAGAGAGGGAAGGAAAGGAAAGGAGAGAGAGAGAGAGACACCGCCGCCCCTGCGCACCCAGGCTCCACTGTTCACCTGCTGCCACCGGTGTGTCTCCAACCATGTGCCAGGATACACTGCAAGCCACCAGGTCTGCAATCTGTAATCAAGGCCAGAGTCAATCATGGCAGAGTCCATCACACAGCACACGGCAACAACGCCTGTCCATCCCTGCGCACGCATGAAGCCGCACCCTACCCCCTCCCGCCGGCCAGCGCTGGCTGTCTGCACTTGCGCAACCCGGGCCCACTGCTCACCTGCCGCCAACGGTGTGTCCACCAGTGGGCACACCATGTGCCCGTGCAAGCTCCAGGCCCCGGTCCCGCCACCAGGCATGGTCCACATCATGCGGTTCCGCCCCGCGGCCCAGCAGGTCCCACACATGACGCTGAGTCCTGAGGCATCAATGGCAGAGACCACATCAGTGCACACGTCATCATCGCAGGCTGCACACCCGCTCAGCTATTCCGGTGCAACTAACCCTGTGCAACCCCAGTCAGCGCCACGTGGTGGTAGGCCCGTGAAGGGCGCAAGGCCTCGGGTGACACTAACCCTGTGCAACCCCAGTCAGCGCCACATGGTGGTAGGCCCGTGACGGGCGCAAGGCCTCGGGTGCGACAAACCCTGTGCGCCACAACTCATGGGCCCTTTATGATTGAGAACCGTGGAGCGACCGTCATCCAGTCACCACCGGCAGTGGGAAATGTGACGTCGTCGGCCTCTTATATTTGCGGGGTCACATGGCCTGTGATGCCTGTGCCGGATGGGTGTGGTGTGTGTGCAGACCTGCCCTCAGGGAGTGGCTGTGACATGCTGACAACTAGACCAGCGACCTGCATACCACCAGCGAGTACGCCTGCGACATGTAGCTATGTGGGCCCCCCCTCGGAGCGTAAGCGGAGTGGTCTGGCCTGGCGTACGCCGGACCAGCGCAGGGCTTGCAACAATGACTCGGGGGCTTTGGGCGTGGGTCAGTCAATGTCCGGACAAGGGAGTGACTAATGCGTGTGTCCCTGTTGTGTCCACGGCAAGCGGAACACAATAGGCAATGTAGCACACTGTGACTGGCATCCCACTAGATGAGAATCATTGACGTGAGGGAAATCACTGTCCCTACATTCATCCACACATTCATACATGAATGATGAAAGCCATGACACAGCAGTGCATTTCTGGATGTTTATTGCACATCCAGTGGAGTTTTGCAGCTGGAGCGGTACAGGGCCATGCCAAGCACACCACACAATATGGGACCGTGGAGGGCCAGCCAGAGTCCATCCGGGATGACAAGTACTGCGGAAGAGGAAGGGTACAGTCCGCAGTCTGGTCGCCGTGCCATTGGTCATCAAACAGGATATGGCAGTCCATGTCGCGGTCCAAGGTGAGTGCAGCGGAGTGTTTCAGGGGTCAGTGGCAGGTCATGGGGCCATGTGCGGCACCAAGCAGAAACAGGCAAGGTGGCGGACATGAATGCTAGTGCCTCCTTCTGAACTCAAGCCCATCCACGTCCTCGTCCTCGGATGTGTGCTCTGCCCCACCTGTGGGTGTTGCAGTACCGGCAGCGGCACTGTGTGCCACTGACACATCAGGGGCCGGAGGAGGATTGTCGGCCGCACTGTGTGGCAGTGACACATCAGGTGCCGGAGTGGATACGCCTGCCGCACTGGGAGGCACTGACACACCAGGGGGCGGAGATGTGGATGGTGTGGGGGCAGCAGCATTCATCTGCGCCACGCCTTGTGGCAGCAATGCCATGATGAGGACATGCAGGGCATGGTAGATCCCAGCTACATTTCGCTGATGTGGCTGCCATCCTGTCCGCCTCCATCCGCAACATGTCCTCCATGAGCCTCCGCATGTGTGCCAGCTCACGCAGAGGCGTAGCTAGAGCTTCTGGCGCCCGGGGCTATCCCTCAGAATGCCGCCCATGGCAGGTAGCTGGGGGGGGGGAAGGACGGCGAGCACTTGAAAGAGGTCTGAGAGGTGCATCATGAAGTCCCACTGCCCTAGCTGTTGTCCAATACAGTACAGGCTGTGCTGCGCGCGTGCTGCACACTAAGTACATTCTTCAATTTCTACCGAGTTTTGGCTTAAAAAAGATGAAACCATAAACCGAATGATAAGAAAGCAAAATGTACTCCTTGAGAATTACTTTACCGTGGTTTCTTTTAGCACATTGACCGGGCTGTTTCTCAGCCTTCACTTTTGTCAGAGTGGCAAATGAAGCTCCCATGGCCTCATGTATTTTCTCTGGAGCCCAATAGAGTCAACCGTGTAGCTTGGCTCTATCGCACCAAAAACCTCCAGCTGATTATTGATATTTAGAAGTTCATTTCATACAAGGCCTAGTTACTTAGAGAAATGCCACACTGCTTTTGTGTTCTGACATTCTTGGCATGCTTGTTTTCACACAATATAATATATTGGAGACAAAAGCAGCTTCTAACAGGCAGGGCAAATTATTTTTAAAAGCCAAGTGCCAACCCGGTCATAATAAGAATGAAAAAAACAGAAATTCTTTTGTCAGGTGTAGGTGCTAATAATCATTGCAGTGTGCTTTACTGTAAACAACGCCCACAATAATAAAGTACAGCTACTTATTGACACAGGCAGGCACGAATAGTACAGCATAACTTTACGTCATAACGTTAGACATATTCCATCATTCCATCCCGATATCATGTATTTTAAACCTTATTTCTCATCTCCACATGCAGTACCTACCCCATTTCAACTAAAATGTACCCGTCTTTTTTAACTTCCACACCCTCACTCATCTCTGTCTCTTTCGTTCTCATGATCGCTCTCACATTTACTCGCTGCTCAGGTCTTACTTCCCCCTCCCCCGTCACCAGCAATCACCTCGGCCTGATTGCACACACCTAAAATGGAAAATGAATGCAAGGTAAACTCATCTGTGGGAAATGTTTTGCGCTGCATGAAAACTCAGTTGGTTGATTTGATCACTTCAGATGTCTAAGTCTGTAGCCGGAGGGTCGCTGATTTGAATCCTTGTTGGCGCACAGAATAGTGACTTGTATTTATGGTGCTATGAGGGCACAGCCTGTGACAGAAAGCACTGAGTATGTATGCAATTAATTCAAATATTGTATTACACACAGTATAAAATAGACTGAACGCAGCATAAGATAAGATAGTTTGTCGCCTGGAGGAGGCCAGTGACATGGTTGTTTGCAACACTGATCTGAGATGTATTCATTAACACACTTGCACAAAACACTGTTGCTGCATAATGTGTGTGTAATGTAAAGTTCTCCGACGCCCTACATAGGGATGAGTAGCACTATAAAAGAAATTAAATAAATGAGAGAAAGGGGCTATGGAGAGATGTAGGGCAGTAGTGAGGGAATCTGTGAACAAGGAAGACATTGGAGGCTACCAACAGAGATTGTTACACAAGGGTCGAATAAGACCATGAGGTCAACCGGTCAGCATTCTGACTGTGCCATGGACGGTCGCATCGGATGTGGTAACGATATGGCAGAGATAACATTATTCTTTGATTATGCTATTTAATTTATTGACAATTTTGATCCATTTGGGGCAGGTACTCTTGAGGATAATATTGCCCCCAATCCTGCGTAGGAACTTTGTCTTTTATTTTAGCAGTTTATCAAAGATAGCGTCAACATAAGTAATAATGCTTCATACTGTGGTTCTTCATATATTGATACCGGCTTGGAAACTGCTGTTGTGCATGCTTTAAGAGGTAAAGAGCCCATATGGGATGACACCTAAACTGAGTGAGAAACTGGAAAAACCGGTATACTTTTTAAATGATTCTCCCTATCTGTGATTGTAAACAAACCTAGAAAGTATTTGTTGTGCAATTCATTAACTTAATGTTGGTTTCCTCCTGAACATAAAATGAGATCAGTTATGTTTGTAATGAGAGTTATACTCAGTTTTAAATAAAATAGGACATCTCATTTTTGGGATGATTTTATCCCGAGTCCAAATAAGTATGATGCCGTGTCTTTCCAGTATAAACAGTTGGTGAATTGGAAGAACTTAATTCATAAGGTAAAATAAATATTGTTGTACAACGTTCCACACCGTGACAAATGTCTGGGGTGGTTAAAACATAAAAATCCAGGCCATCTACCCACTTATTTGTATTGGAGAGAGCCTGTTACCCTCTTCAGATTACCCCATAGCAGCATCTGTACTTTGAGGAGGTGTGCAGATGTAGGCAGCCATACCCTACAGTTATGATTAGTTGTATATTATCAGCATTCATACAGTGCCTTCTACCAATAGTATTGCACTGCTGTACTTTTTTTAATATGGATGACCTTTCATACGGTTCTGGGCACTCGATTGATAGGTTGGGTATGTTGTTTGGCTGTCTGTGGTTAATAGAGTTGCTAAGTGCTTAGTAATGGTTTGTGTTGGTTAATGCAAATTTAAAATGTGATCCTAAGTGCAAATACATTAAGGGAGGCACCAACTCCAAGCAGCTATGAGGTGTGGTGTGCAGCACCGGCTCCTGGCGCCATTTTAAAACACACAGATGTGCTTCCAGGAATACAACAGGTTTACGACCAGCACTAATGGAAATTAAGAGTTAGCATCCAGGGTAATGTATTCATCACTGCATGTCAGTTTTATGCTACTCACCAAAAGTAGGGCCCACACCACGAATCGTTTCAGAATGCTGCTCGGCTGCTTCCGGTACAGCAAGATGATCTTACCGGCCTGCATACCATTACCACCTGCCACCAATGCTAAAAGAGGCCCTGCAGCCGAGTGACATTTTCATCATTCTGAACATGTTACTGACGCTCACTGATTCACTGAACGAGGTGTGGGACGAGCAACTAAGGGCTCTAGTCAAGGGGAGTAATGGCTCATTTATTCTTGAGAGACTCAGTCTCTTTAACTACCAAAATGAGGAGGCTCTCACGCCACAGTCACTGAAGATCCTTTCCTCCCCTCATGACAACCGTTTAGCTCTCACCTCAGGCTCTTGTGTGTAGACTCCAATGGTGGCAGGGTCTCTACCATAGGGGTTGGTTCTGCTGCAGCAAATCGCACAGTACTGCCACTGCCCCAGACTCGACTCCACTCTGTGGTGCCGGAACACATCTTACCCAGTTGCTTACAGGTCTGTTGAGATGCAGTAACCCAGTCAACATCAAATCCGAGGAAAACAGGCGGAACTGGGCGCACAGGAACCCAACAGACAGTGGCTCCACGTACAGCGGGCCTTTCGTATGCATCCAAGCTCACCAGCAGCAGGTCCTGAGCTGTGCAAAACCAGGCGCTAGACTGTTCCTCCTACTGTGGGAGAGAACCCCAGTGAAAGGTGTGCCGAAGCACCCGCTCGCGAGCGGGGCCATAACGAGGAGTGGGGAAGCGGCCCTGTGGCGCGCGTGACGCGTTACTGCTGCGTTTTCGGCACAGGGGCTGGCCAAAAATTATGCCCAGGGCCGTCATTGGTAGCGCTTTCGCGCTACAAGATTGACGGCCCTGGGACCCTCAAACGCAGTACGTCGCGCACTTCACACATAACTGCACGTCACATGTGCATTTGCTCCGAGCGGGTGTGGGGGGTGGTGGGTGTACTGTGTACATCACTCACTGTCGGGGCGGCAGCCGAGCGACACTGGTGGCCCGTGGCCAGCTTTATAATTTATTTGGGGACACTGACACTACTGTCAGTGATTGACAGTAGTGTCAGTGAGTGTCCCCAAATAAATTATAAAGGCCGCCGCCACGGGCCACCAGTGTCGCGCGGCCGCTGCCCCCAAACTAGTGCCGCCTGGGGTGGACCGCCCCCACTGCCCCCCCCCCCCTAGCTACGCCACTGAGCTCACGACTGGGATCGCTGGAGCCACTCTGAGCGGACAGGTGTTCTTGTCTCCGAGTCAGGACTCCAGCGATGTCAGTCAGGGCTCATTGGAGACCATGGAGCGGGCTGTGGGTGTCCGTTAGGGACTGGAGCTGGTCCCTGATGGGACCTAGACACCCATGGATGGCGTCCAGTTTGGTAGCCATGAGGTCGAACCTCACCCGCACCTGCTCAGCCGTCTCCCTCTGGCCCTCCAGCACACGGCGTTGGAAAGCCATGTGTTGTTCCTGGGGGTCTTGGGAGACTGCTGGGGCTGTGGGTGCCTCCTGCTGGGTGGTTTATGGAGTGGGTGGGGTCTCCTCGATGCAGCTGGGCTGCCCTGGTCCTGGAGGTGATTGGCGGATGAGTTCAATGATGTCTTCGAGGGCTTGGGTGTCGATGCTGGTGGTGTCCTCCTCGTCATCAGTGAAGAGTGGCTGGGACTACTCTGCAGGAGGTGTTGACGGTGCCTCTGCAATGTGAAGGGGAGATGGTGTATTACAATGTGTCCGCATGTATGTAGCCGCATGGTACAGGTTCACATTCAGACAGCATGGCATTGTACATTGTTACAGTCTGTGGATCAGGGCCATGATCCAGAGTCATTGTGGGTGTGCACTGTGCTCTGCTTGATTGTGCATGTGTGCCATTGTGGCCATCTCCCCCCGTCCCCCAGGACCTGGTGGTCACTCACCCTGTTGCGGTTGTGTTGTGTCCTGTCGAGCAGTGTCCGGTCCCCCGACTCCTGCCATGGTCTCCACACTGATGACTGTCAACACCAGCTCCTCCATGTCATCCAGCTCCTGCTGTGGCGCAGGGCTCTCACCTCCAGTCTGCATTGCTGCCTTCTGGTTGGCTGCGAGTTTCTCCTTGGTCTTGCGCTTGATGTCAATCAATCGCCTCTTGACCTCGTCCATTGACCTCTTGTGCTCTCCGACGGCATTCACCTTGTCCACGATGTCCCGCCATATTCCATTTTTGGTGCCCAATGACACGTTGGAGGTGACGAACAGTTGTTGATGGTGTTCCATCACCTCCGTGACCAGGATCCTGTTTTCCTGCGGACTGAACTTTGTCTTCCTCTTCTTCTTGTCCTTGCCCTTCCCTGTCCCCGAGGTCCCAGGCTGGTCGTCCGGGGTGCTTGTGGGGTTGCGCTCGTCCTCTGTGCCTGCTCCGGCTGCCTCCATGGTGCTTGGGTGTTGGTCATTTTGTGTTTGTGTGTTTTTTCTACTTTTCTACTGGTTTTTCCCGCCTGCCATGTGTGTATTGCAGGCCTGGCGCTGCTTATCGCTGATTTCTTCATCGCGCTTTGGCCCATTGCATGTTTTTTCACGTTGAGGTTTGTGTTTTTATCACGGTTGCGGTTGTTGTATCGCGGACATTGGCCGCGTTTTCGGGGAACTATCGCATGGTACTGTAGTGTAGTTCCTATTTCCCTAATAAGCTCTGCGCATTGGAATAATATACCCTATAGGCTTGACATAGGACTACGGTCGGTATGTCCCTATCGAGTATATTAAACTTAATTACTTGTGCCAGCTAGCTCAGAGGCCACTAGAAACTCCTTGAGAACAAGAAGGGAGTAGTTTCTGGCAACCGAAAAACATGACAACTTTGTTTCTCTTTAGAATCGGAACACGTCTCAGAATCGTGGAAACAATAGATAACAGTTTCACTCAGTCAATCGTGCATGCTCAGTTTCTACAGAGTTACACAGAAAGGAAAGACGGGCGTTTCAATAAAAAGGTTTTATTGAACAGTCTTGTTTCTCGTGTAAGAGATATGTGCTGTTATGATCACAAAACAGTATGCAAGATAAATAATGTACAGCGTAAGCAGTAGAAATAAATAATACTGCGCTAGCATTATCTTTTAGCATATATTCACATACATAAATAACATGAGCTAAAAATGCGAGTACTCATACGATGCGCCTCTAAGCTAGTTCTACCCCAATGTACCTAACCTAGTCTAGGTGTAGGGAAAGGTAGAAGTAGGTGGAGTATTCTCTAGTCTGGTATACTAGGAGTATGTTAAGTATAGTATGCCAAGTATAGTATGGTATGCCAAGAGTCCCTCTAGGTTCTAGTCAGCTCCATACCTTGAGAATGAGAGAGGTGGGAATCTCTTGCCGGATCTGAACACCCCGCGAAGGGAGTCAGAACACTGGAAGCTGGATTCGTCTGCGTGCAGGAATGACAGCGTCTTCTCAGTGCGTCAGGCCGGGATACGGGCTCCTCTGAAGTCGAGGTCTCCTCTAACTTGCTTGGGCGAGGGAAGGTATATTTATACCTGATAGGTGCCTCGGAATGTTAGCATTGACGTGAAGTCGGACAGAGGAAGACATCAGGAATGAACCCTTAAGGTATAACGGTTCATACATAATAGATGAGTTCTTGGAGAAATCAATAGTCCTGTGCTAGGGGAATTCCCAAAGCTTAAGGGTCTGGTTTCTAAGAACTCGTTGTGATGTTAGGGTGGACGGATGTCGGTGACCATGCCTGTATTTGGAGTGCGCGGTTAATGCCTAAATAAGGACAGGGATTCTATGCCTATATAAGGGCAATGCGAATTGTGCCTATATAAGGACATGTTTCAGGAAAACCTATATACGGACACCTAAAGCGGAATACAACACCCACTCCACTTTCGATTGAACGATAATACTAAATGCTAAACATTTAAATGCTAAACATAAAATTGAGTACCACATGTTGCTAAAAACATTTCTAAAAGCATTTTAAAAGAAGCCCAACACCGTTGAAATGCAATAGGTACTGTACATTTAAAGCATCGGTTTCATTCTAAGCATATAATGGAAGTAAAAATGCAACGTGAATGAAACAGAAATATATACATATGACGAAATGGTCGATAAGTTCTTAAAATCAAAGCCATTGCATATCATAGAATTAAATGAAATGTTAGACAAGTAAGGTGACAATGTGTCCCTGGAAGTATTCAAAGAAGTCCGTTTTATAAGACTAGTTCTACTGTAAGCAGATTGTTCTTTGCCATGTCATTTAAAAAATTTAAAAAGAAAAAAGTTCAATTCTGGGAAAAGTTCCAAGTTTGAAAAATATGAAGGCCAAATTTCATTGTTGCCCTGGTACACTGTGAGCCAAATCAAAGTCAGTGTATGGGTCTGGCGTAAACATTAGATCATCTATTTCCGTAGCCAAAATATTGTCCACCGAAGTAGGTGACATTTGGAACACCTCGTTCAGAAGGTTAATTGCGCAGAGATGAGAAACATCGCCTTCAGCAGAAGAAGCAATGTTCGCGTCCGTTGTTACCTGTGTGCCTGTTGATCCATCTCGTACCTCAGCAGCTGCCGGAATCGTCTGTGAGATCTCAATGAATGCCGTCATCAGGATTGGTAGCCTCTGGGGACAACACACAGCATGGGCCGTTATCGGGTCCAGCAGAGTATCGATATCCGTTGGCATGACTGATGGGAGTGTTAGACAGGTGTCTAGCATGCATTCTTCACCGCAAAACAGGCAGCGTAGAACAGGTAAGATGCAATCTTGCCAGATTGGTCTGAATGACAGGAACCACGTTGTATTTAGTTCCCGTAGACGAGGCATGCCCAAAAGCTGTACTATTCACTCACGGCATTTCCGTTCAAGGAGGGCTTTCTCCACATCGCTCTGAGTGATGTTGGCGAATAGGCTTGCCATAGCGTAGTAGGAGGAATAGAAACAGAATTCCTGCAACAAGTGCTAGAATTAACGGCACACCACCAAACACCGAATGTGCGAAGTTTGGGATGATTCCGAGGACAGCCTGGAAAGGTGCTAATAGTCCGGAACAGATGGTCTTAAATACATGTACAATTCCGCTTGTATCAGACATGTTAAAGATACGTCCTATCATTTCTACGAAATGTATAGGGCAGTTTGTACGAATTAAAGCCTGTATCTCTGCCGAAGTCCTTGCAACTTGTAGATCATAGGTTTCTTTGGCCGAGGTCAAAGGCACTGATTGTTGTATAAGCATGGCTTTCATTCTGCGTAAAGTATCAAATCGTATAAAAGAGACATTCAACGAAGGCCATAAAGGCGACTCCCTGACTGTGTCTATTGGGGCAAACCATACTTGCATACAGCAAGTGACCCTGGAGTTGACCGTTACTAGATATGGGATGCCTGGCAACATGCCACAGCAACTCTGATCATTCAACATGAGGTAACTCCCATTAGAAAGTTGACCAAACGTTGGATTAATCACAGCAGCTGCTGTACCCTGCTGGTGGCAGGACAAATTTGCCACAGAACCATTACAAGCCCCGTGTAAAGAAATGTCCTGACAAATCAGTGAACCGCTCAGTGCACTTTCACAGTGTCTACCGCTTAGAAACACTTCACGATCCCCACTCCAACATCAATATGTGTAAGGTAAATTCCAGGATGTCTTAATGTATTCTTTACCCAACCTTTCATATTTGCCTGCTTGCATTTGTTTGAGGCAATACTGAAACTGAAAAGTAGTCACAGGCAGAGTGATTTTGCCATGAATAAGCCATTCTGTACCTGGTTTTTCTGCCACCGTGAATGGTAGTTTTTCCAGTTTTTCAATGCTCAGCACTGTATACTTTGCTCCCCTTTGTGCCAGTTCGATCAGTTAGATTGTATTCTGCAAACAGAGCCGTCGTGTTGATAAAACGCCAAAGCACATAGCCCGCATGCAAAGATTGCAGCGTCCAGCTTAATAACATAATAGAACGCAACTGAGATTGGCCTTGCTGTAACATGGCTAAATCTTGTTCCAGTATGTCGATAGCAGAGGATACAATACTGTCCAATGAATAAATTCTGGATGACAAAGTTGTTAACCCGTTGTCGACCACAGAGAGAGTTTTCTCTAAATGAATACGATCAAGTTCACGTATTTGTTCTGCGGCCTCCATCTGTGACACCTTCCATGCTTAATTATAAGCAGCATAAATGCCGGCATATATGAAACGTTTTTGACGCGGTTTTCTTGGTCCAAGCAAGAATTCCCTAAGGTCTGCGTCTTCTTTAAATAAAGATAAGTGTTGTTTCACATCCTTAAGTGTAGATTTTTGCAGCCAATCGAGGCATAATTTTCCTACACTGTATGTTTTTACTAACCCCGGATGCTGTCTTTGGACGTATCGTGGGTCTGGCCTATGAATAGTAAACCCATGTGTTTTATTCAGGAATCTCTCTTGACAGTTGTTTGTGTCTGTGGGCCAGATCAACCATTTTCTCCAATCAGGATTTGTTCTGTTGAGTTGTAGTATTGTGTCAACTGTAACCGCTGCCTGTGTATTGTTATTACTGGCAGATGTTGGTACAGAAGGAGTTTTCATGTCTTTAATCTTGGCTAACCCAAGGCAAGACGTTTGTTGCACAGTGTCATTCAAAAACATTATTTGCTGAGGGACGATACAGGCTCTAAACAAAGCTTCTATCCCCTGCACTTGCCAATCTTTAGTGTCTATTGTCTCTTTCCACAAGTCGAAACCATTTCTAGACAGTTGAGCAATAAATGCTGCAGAATAAATCTCTTTTGTGTTAGTTAACATAATTTTCAGTCCTGTTTTGTTTACATTTTTATAGTAAAATGTTTCTGGATCAATGTATTGTATCCTGAAAAATATGGAAACTTTTTAGCAAATGTTTTTGAACTACCTTTCGGTGGTGTAGGACAATGCTCCCATTGGTTAGACAAACACATTTCTAGGTGTTGCAGATTGATGCAAAAAATTGATGACCATAGTGGTTATAGCAATAAAGCTGTTCATAGTCTGATGAACCCTCTAAATATTCATTATTAGAAAATGCAGCAGACTTTTCTAGGTCAAACATCATATTATTTACAGTCTCAAAGTCCCAATCATCAGAATAGGTACTGGATGAAACAAAATCACTTAGTGAGATCTTAAATAAATGTGGAATGTTCAAATGTTCCGTAGGGCCGAAAATATCGAAATCAGTTTTTTCCCACACTATACCATCCTGTATAGGAACGGCTGTGATGTTCACTGCAGACAAGTCTCTTGTTTCACGATGGGATGATTTGTGAGGTTTTAAAAGTAAGTTCACTTCTTTTCTTTCAGTGTCCAAATGGATATATCTGCCATTTATAAGCACGCTCATAGTCATAACCAAAGCTAGCCAAAGCAGGAAGAAAATATTCCAGAAATAATCCATAGTTGAATCCATGGTGAAACCAGATAAGTCTTTTCAAAAAATGTAAAAAGTCTTGTACTTGCTGTTTAAAAGTTTTTGATGCTGGCGACGTCTCATGCTCACTCAGATCCTCAGAAAACGTATCAAAGTTAATGAAATAGCCAGAAGCAGTTCTGTCAATTGTTGGAATTGCATCAGGATTTGTAGAAATCGCTGGAACCAGTTGATCACTTGTTACATTGGTGTAGACAGGTGTATTTGGACGAACTGTTACTTGAGTTTCAAGAGGGATGAGTTCCATAGCATTGTTGCTCAGTCTTTCATCTGTTACTGCTGAATTCTCAATGGTTATCAGTCTTTCAGTCTGAACCTCTTGGATATTAGCGAGAGGAGTGTGTCTGCTACTAGGTCGGAGTCCACGAGGCCTACTATTTAGTATTGGCCACATACTGTGGTTTGATGAGGTCGATGGACACAAATCTTTTCTCCTTTTTTCCAGCAAGGGGCGGCAAAAGTACTGTTCTTGTTCCGTGGATGGCTAGGACAGGTACTGGTTGTCTGTAAGAAGGTCCAAATTCCTTCTTGTCCGCAATTTTCTCTCTGACTAGATCCCCAACTTTTTGAATCCAGACAGGCCTTGCTGGGACCGCCGGTTTTTCCCCAGTGGTGGTTGGCTGCAGGAATATGTTGCTTTGTTTCGATCTTAGTTCATTTAGATCCTGTAAAACAGCCAAACGATCTTTGATATCAAAGGGTTTATTTTCCACCACTGTGCCACTACATTCTAGATCTGGCACCCACACTCTTGTCCCAAATAGGACCTCATATGGATAGACCCCCCATAGAGAACTTCTTGGCAAATTATTTAATGAGCGTTGGACCCCCATAAAGATGTTTGACCCACCCATCACCCGAACCTATTACCCTAGCTGTTATAGACTGCTTTAGGTCCCGGTTTTTCCTTTCCACAACAGAATTTCCCTCAGGATGAAATGGAGAGGAGTACCGCAATGCAACGCCCAGACTGGCCATGGCTTCTTTGTAAGCTCGAGAGCTAAACGCAGGGCCCTGGTCAGAATGTAGCGTGCCTATTGCGTATGTGCCGATAAAGACTCGCAAATCTTTTATAACAGTTCGAGCGTCAGCCGAGCGCTGAGGCCATATCCATAGGAACCTAGAGCATGAATCCACTGCGACCATTATATATTTATAGCTACCGTCCCTTTGCAAGGGACCGCAGTGGTCCAGGTAAACACAAGCTAATGGTTTGTCTGAAATTAACAGGGGTGTCTGCGCAGGACGTTTCACTGTGGAGACTTTCATCTGTTGGCATATTTCACATTTTAGAACATAGTTCTTGGTCTGTTTCCTAATGCCAGGCCACCAATATCTTTGTTTCAGTAAAGACACTGTTGCAGAAATACCTGCATGGGCAGAGGCTATCCCTTCATGTGCTGCTAGGATTAGTCCTAATCTACGTTCCTTGTTTGGAATTACCCTATCCCCCACTCCAGGGATTCAAGCAAAAGGAACGTTGTTCGCATCAATTACATAAGAGTACTTGAGTGGAAACTTTTTTGGTAACGCTGCACCACTACCTTTGCTCGTAGCATTGACAGCCAACATTATCTCACTGTCTATTCTCGTTTTTGAACGAGTGATCGCAGCTACGGAAGATGTCTGAACAGCCCCCTTTGCGGCTTCGTCAGCCAATGAATTCCCTGCAACGTGAACGCCATCACGTTGATGACTCAGCGTGTGTATCACGTGAGCCTTTGGTAGTTCATTTTTTAACTGAACTACTTGTTCCCAATGCGTTTTATGCTTTATTGTGCCACCTTTTGCATCTTTGAACCCATTTTCAAGCCAAGTTTGTATATATTCATTATACAACTGCAGACAGTAGAAAGAATCGCACACTATTAGTGTGGGGAATTCGCGATCTGTACTTTCAAGTGCCAGTTTGAATGCTTGTAGTTCAGCTCGCTGAGCTGTGCAATCTCCTAGAGATTGGGGTTTTGTGACCATAGGTCTGAAGTTGCCATCGCGCATGCGACCTTTAACGATTGCGCACAATGCACTGTAAGCTTGCTTACTCCCTGTAGCGGGTTGTGCGGATCCGTCAGTGTAAATTATGAATTTGTACTGATCAAGAGGCAGAATCTCAGTGGGCAGAGGACATTCATGTTCATATTGCAGGAACGCTTGTGTTTTTAAATCAGGATCAAAAACATATTCAACATCTGTTGCAGCAAGAGAATTAACCCATTGTATCCATCTCGGATGTAATGCTTTAGCATTTGGAATGCTCGCTTTAGTTACCGCCTCTAAGGCCGGTACTGGGGTTACAACAATAATGCGTTTCCCTTGGGCTAGAGCTCTTTCTTTTGCTACAGCGGTTTGAACTGCTGTCAGTATTTTTTCAGTTGAAGTGAAGCGCATTTCTGCTTGTGTATACAAATGAGATTTGTATGCAATTGGTACTTTTTCACCCTCATTAAATGTTAAGTAGGTGAATCCGCATTGACCCGAAATTATTCGCATCACTAAATTGCGTTGACTTACGCGTGTTTGTAAGTAATTTGTTGCTAACATGTTAGCTTGGAGTGAACGCAAGATTTCTGTGTGTTCCTGTGTCCAATTCTTGATTGAAAAATCAGGTTTGATTAATGCGTAGAGAGGTTTAACCCTTTCTGCGTAATTTAGAATGTAAGTTCTTCCAAAATTCAGGAAACCTAGGATGGATTGTACATTTTTCAGCGTTTTAGGAGGTTGGAGCAGCGCACACCTATCTAAAAAGTTGGCTGCCAAGCTCTTGCCTTCACTTGAAAGCTCTTATCCTAAAAAGAAGACATTGAGATGGGCAATTCTGGACTTTTTGAAGTTGAATTTGTAGCCCTCAGAGGCAAAGCCCAATATAATGGTATTCACCCTGTTCAAGTGTTTGTCCAGGTCATCGTCTGTCAGATAGATGTCATCGACATATGACAATGCCTTATTATCATAAATTTGTAGCAACTCCGTTACCCTCGCTGAGAATAACCCCGGGCTGTTCTTGAACCCTTGTGGGAGTCGACAAAATTGACGCTGGGTCCCCATTATTGAGAAAGCTGGTAAGTACCTGCTTTCAGGTGCTATGTTTTGACAAAAGAAACCATTTGAGATGTCCAATGTGGTTTTATATTTTTTACGCACAATGTTATTCATTAATGCTGTACTATGTCCATTTTGCACTGCAAATGTTTTAGAACAAGTGTTTAAATGTCTGTAATCCAAAACTAGACGATATGTATTGTCTGGTTTGGAGACAGGAAACAAAGGATTGTTCATTGAAGAGGTGCATGGTTCAATCACCCCTTGGTATTCAAGTTGATCTAAGATCTCCCTGACCTGTTTTTTAGCTTCTTGCTTTATTGGGTACTGCCTCTGTGCAGTAGGTTAATTTTTTAGATTTATTTTATGGTGAGGTGAGTCCTCATCCCATCCTGCATGATTTTTGTATAATGCTGGGGCCTGGGCAACTGCCCATTTCCTGGCATAAGTATATTTTAGATTAATTGGAATATGGTTGGAGAAGGCAGGCATAATAATGTCTTCGCCATGTGGGCACTCCCTGACAAATTGTGGTGGCCAGTCTTTTTCTGCTAGAAGAATATCATAACCCCTTGAAAGTTTTTCCCAAAAGAGTGCTTCACCTTTCTTGGTATGTCTCCCTCCATCCGGAGTGTTATTTCATATAACTTTTGGGGAGTACTAACCCTGGTGTCTACAGTCTCAACTGTAATGTACTCATTCAAGTCCACTATCTCCAGAAGTTCCTTCAGGTTCTGGTGAGCTATTGTGACTTCTGCTGCACTGTCCAGCATTATCTGAGCCCATTCTCCGTTCTTGAGTTGTGTTCTCAGTATCCTCGGCATGTCTGACCTTCAGACCTGCTACCTTCTTTTTTGAGAATTGAGGTTTTGATTTATTTTTCTGAACGTGCTTGTCGTCTTTCGATTTCACGCGTTCTTCTCTATGTTCTGACCGTCCTCTTCTTTCCGATGTCTGTGACGAGATCTGAAAGGTACGAGAGGAACGTGTATCAGTATCTTGATACCTGTCAGGCTTTTTCAAATTATCCCTATTCCTGAGGTTATACCTCCTTTCAGAGGGCTCCTTTTGAGGAGACCTACCTCGGGATTGAGAACGTTTCTCGTTTGAATTATGTTTATTAGTTTCCCACTTCTTTTTAGAAGATGTAGGAGTTTGTTTAATAGAGTCCTTCTCAGCACTTTCAGATAGTTTTGGCTTCAATTGTCTTCCACCCAAACTATCTCTGCCTAATTCTGCATAAGATTGTTCTATTATTCTGGGTAGTTCTGTTTGATGTCCTGTAACATCGAATTCCCTTAATCGTTGGCGGATCGCCACTGCTGCTGCCTCCCCTTTAATATTAGATAATATTATTGTTGAGACCTGGTCGAAATTTTTCAGTAAGTTCATACCCAAATTCAGAGCAGGCTCTGCCCCGTATTCGTTTTGAATTTGTTTCAGGACATCTGGTATTACTGCGATTGACGGAATACCATGTGTTTTAGTATAGATGGCAGCAAAGACTGAGCCCCAAGTGGTGCAGTCTTCCAGTTGTGGTGTGATCCCCATTGGTAAACAAATTGTTAGGATTCTATGTTTCTCATAAGGGCTAGTATTAGGAAATACTGCTTCTATTTGAGTAATTTTTTGAGCTATCCAGAATGGAATTTGCTCACGTTTTGTGGGCATTTTTCCCATGACTGCGTATAGAGTCTGTGGTGTAATTTTTAGTGCATTCCCCTGTTGAGGGGTTTGATTTGGAAGTGTTAATGGTGGTTGGACTGTGAAAGTCCGCATGACATATTGGACTAATTGTCTGTAAATTTTGATTAACTCTTGTAGTTGAGTAAGTAGTTCCTCGTCTGACATTATTTCGAGGTCAGGATCAGGAGTGTAGCGGGCTAGAATCGGCCATGTTGCTCCTGGTCTACCTAGTGGACCGAGCCTGGTAATGTTTCTGTGATGTTTTAGGGCGCCTTTAAACCAGAGCTGATGCTCCTGGTATGTTAGTGGAATTTCAATATCCTCGAAAGGAATATATTCCTCTGGTGGTTCATCTTCTTTGTAGAAGTGAAACAGTCTTGTTACTGAATTTGATTCAGGAAATATTACCCATGAATAGAATACCTCTGTCTGAAAGGATTCGTTTGCCTCTATCACGAAAACTGCTCTACCGCCGCTTGGTGGTAGGCCATGTTTTATACGTTTTAGAGTGATGGCTCTTCTTAAGTTTGGATGGATGTCTATAACACCCTCCTCAGGTTCATTTAAACCTGTAAAGTTAAAAACTGCTATGACTGGGTCAGCCGTAGCTCCACCGGTTTCGGTGTTATTGTCCCCGTTTATGGACATTTGTTTTTTTGAAAAATGTAGAACAAGTTTCAAGGAAACAAAAAGATAAGGTGCACAATATTTTGGAACACTGTATCCTTCAACGTCAAACAAACCAAACAACTAATATATAGGGTGCTTCCCTATTTAGCTTTGGCGGATATTTAACCCTATCCACTCCAGACGTCTTATGGAGTATGTGAGTAGGGGTCTCTGAGAAAAGCACGACTGAGTTACTCAGTATCTAGCGTTAAATTACTGCCTTACCAAACGTTGGGCACCATGCAGTGTAGTTCCTATTTCCCTAATAGGCTCTGCGCATTGGAATAATATACCCTATAGGCTTGACATAGGACTAAGGTCGGTATGTCCCTATCGAGTATATTAAACTTAATTACTTGTGCCAGCTAGCTCAGAGGCCACTAGAAACTCCTTGAGAACAAGAAGGGAGTAGTTTCTGGCAACCGAAAAACATGACAACTTTGTTCCCCTTTAGAATCGGAACACGTCTCAGAATCGTGGAAACAATAGATAACAGTTTCACTAAGTCAATCGTGCATGCTTAGTTTCTACAGTTACACAGAAAGGAAAGACGGGCGTTTCAATAAAAAGGTTTTATTGAACAGTCTTGTTTCTCGTGTAAGAGATCTGCTTTTATGATCACAAGACAGTATGCAAGATAAATAATGTACAGCGTAAGCAGTAGAAATATATAATACTGCGCTAGCATTATCTTTTAGCATATATTCACGTACATAAATAACATGAGCTAAAAATGCGAGTACTCATACGATGCGCCTCTAAGCTAGTTCTACCCCAATGTACCTAACCTAGTCTAGGTATAGGGAAAGGTAGAAGTAGGTGGAGTATTCTCTAGTCTGGTATACTAGGAGTATGTTAAGTATAGTATGCCAAGTATAGTATGGTATGCCAAGAGTCCCTCTAGGTTCTAGTCAGCTCCATACCTTGAGAATGAGAGAGGTGGGAATCTCTTGCCGGATCTGGAACTCTTACACCCCGCGAAGGGAGTCAGAACACTGGAAGCTGGATTCGTCTGCGTGCAGGAATGAGAGCGTCTTCTCAGTGCGTCAGGCCGGGATACAAGCTCCTCTGAAGTCGAGGTCTCCTCTAACTTGCTTGGGCGAGGGAAGGTATATTTATACCTGATAGGTGCCTCGGAATGTTAGCATTGACGTGAAGTCGGACAGAGGAAGACGTCAGGAATGAACCCTAAAGGTATAACGGTTCATACATAATAGATGAGTTCTTGGAGAAATCAATAGTCCTGTGCTAGGGGAACTCCCGAAGCTTAAGGGTCTGGTTTCTAAGAACTCGTTGTGACGTTAGGGTGGACGGATGTCGGTGACCATGCCTGTATTTGGAGTGCACGGTTAATGCCTAAATAAGGACAGGGATTCTATGCCTATATAAGGGCAATGCAAATTGTGCCTATATAAGGACTTGTTTCAGGAAAACCTATATACAGACACCTAAAGCGGAATACAACAGTACCGCCGTGTTGTGAATTCCAGGTTAACACAGGGTTATTTTCCTGCGATGGGCTGCGATGTGTAAAGTTGTGTTAACATTTTTTGGAGATATTTAGCACACGTTCTTGTGAATATCCCCCTTAAACTTGCACCGATTACAGGTAGCTGTTTTTGTAGATCCAAGCCTACCAACAGCACCGCTGTCTTGTTTTCTAAAAATATCTTGAGGACATTCAGAAAGCTTTCCCTGGGAGTGCATTGTGGAAGTGGTGTGGCGCAGCGGCCAGGGTGCCTGACTCTGGACCACAGGGTTCACGGTTCGATCCCCGGCGCCGGCGGATGGTTAGCCCAGCACCATGTGACGCTGGGCAATAGCTTGCTTAATCTTCCCGACGTCCCCCAGCGCCAGTACACCACTCCGGAGATAGCTGTGCGCTTTACAAATGCTGGTGTTTCATTTAATTTCATTCTGCCCACTATACTCTGCAACAGTCTACACCAATGCACTCTACATGAGGCTCTCTGTGCCACTCTACTCTGCATCTCTGTACTCAATGCCACTGCCCTCTACGCCCCGCCACTCTACTCTATACCACTGCACTCTTCAGCACACTGCACTCTACACGAGGCCCCTCTGTGCCACTGCACTCAATGCCACTGCACTCTATACCATTGTCCTCTACTCCCCGACACTCTACTCTATACCACTGCACTCTTCAGCATTCCACACCACTGCACTCTACACGACGCCCCTCTGTGCCACTGCACTCAATGCCACTGCACTCTATGCCATTATACTCTGCAACAGTCTACACTAATGCACTGTACATGAGGCCACTCTGTGCCACTGCACTCTATGCCATTATACTCTGCAACAGTCTACACGAATGCACTCTACACGAGGCCCCTCTGTGCCACTGCACTCTACTCTGCATCTCTGTACTCCATGCCACTGCCCTCTATGCCCCGCCACTCTACTCTATACCACTGCACTCTTCAGCACTCTACACCACTGCACTCTACACGAGGCCCCTCTGTGCCACTGCACTCAATGCCACTGCACTCTATACCATTGTCCTCTACTCCCCGACACTCTACTCTATACCACTGCACTCTTCAGCATTCCACACCACTGCACTCTACACAACGCCCCTCTGTGTCACTCACTGCACTCTATGCCATTATACTCTGCAACAGTCTACACTAATGCACTCTACATGAGGCCACTCTGTGCCACTGCACTCAATTCCACTGCACTCTATGCCATTATACTCTGCAACAGTCTACACGAATGCACTCTACACGAGGCCCCTCTGTGCCACTGCACTCTACTCTGCATCTCTGTACTCCATGCCACTGCCCTCTACGCCCCGCCACTCTACTCTATACCACTGCACTCTTCAGCATTCCACACCACTGCACTCTACACGAGGCCCCTCTGTGCCACTGCACTCTACTCTGCATCACTGTACTCTATGCCACTGCCCTCTACGCCCCGCCACTCTACTCTATACCACTGCACTCTTCAGCATTCCACACCACTGCACTCCACACGAGGCCCCTCTGTGCCACTGCACTCTACTCTGCATCACTGTACTCCATGCCACTGCCCTCTACGCCCCGCCACTCTACTCTATACCACTGCACTCTTCAGCATTCCACACCACTGCACTCTACACGAGGCCCCTCTGTGCCACTGCACTCTACTCTGCATCACTGTACTCCATGCCACTGCCCTCTACGCCCCGCCACTTTACTCTATACCACTGCACTCTTCAGCATTCCACACCACTGCACTCTACACGAGGCCACTCTGTGCCACTGTACTCTACTCTGCATCACTGTACTCCATGCCACTGCCCTCTACGCCCAGCCACTCTACTCTATACCACTGCACTCTTCAGCACTCAACACCACTGCACTCTACACAAGGTCCCTCTGTGCCACTGCACTCAATGCCACTGCACTCTATGCCATTGTCCTCTACGCCCCGCCACTCTACTCTATACCACTGCACTCTTCAGTTTCCACACCACTGCACTCCACACGAGGCCCCTCTGTGCCACTGCACTCTACTCTGCATCACTGTACTCCATGCCACTGCCCTCTACGCCCCGCGACTCTACTCTATACCACTGCACTCTCCAGCATTCCACACCACTCCACTCTACACGAGGCCCCTCTGTGCAACTGCACTCTACTCTGCATCACTGTACTCAATGCCACTGCCCTCTACGCCCCGCCACTCTACTCCATACCACTGCACTCTTCAGCACTCTACACCACTGCACTCTACACGAGGCCCCTCTGTGCCACTGCTCTCTACTCTGCATCACTGTACTCAATGCCAATGCCCTCTACGCCCGCCACTCCACTCTATACCACTGCACTCTTCAGCATTCCACACCACTGCACTCTACACGAGGCCACTCTGTGCCACTGCCCTCTACTCTGCATCACTGTACTCAATGCCACTGCCCTCTACGCCCCGCCACTCTACTCTATACCACTGCACTCTTCAGCACTCTACACCACTGCACTCTACACGAGGCCCCTCTGTGCCACTGCACTCAATGCCACTGCACTCTATACCATTGTCCTCTACTCCCCGACACTCTACTCTATACCACTGCACTCTTCAGCATTCCACACCACTGCACTCTACACGACGCCCCTCTCTGCCACTGCACTCAATGCCACTGCACTCTATGCCATTATACTCTGCAACAGTCTACACTAATGCACTCTACATGAGGCCACTCTGTGCCACTGCACTCAATGCCACTGCACTCTATGCCACTGCACTCTATGCCATTATACTCTGCAACAGTCTACACGAATGCACTCTACACGAGGTCCCTCTGTGCCACTGCACTCTACTCTGCATCTCTGTACTCCATGCCACTGCCCTCTACGCCCCGCCACTCTACTCTATACCACTGCACTCTTCAGCATTCCACACCACTGCACTCTACACGAGGCCCCTCTGTGCCACTGCACTCTACTCTGCATCACTGTACTCCATGCCACTGCCCTCTACGCCCCGCCACTCTACTCTATACCACTGCACTCTTCAGCATTCCACACCACTGCACTCTACACGAGGCCACTCTGTGCCACTGTACTCTACTCTGCATCACTGTACTCCATCCCACTGCCCTCTACGCCCCGCCACTCTACTCTATACCACTGCACTCTTCAGCATTCCACACCACTGCACTCCACACGAGGCCCCTCTGTGCCACTGCACTCTACTCTGCATCACTGTACTCCATGCCACTGCCCTCTACGCCCCGCCACTCTACTCTATACCACTGCACTCTTCAGCATTCCACACCACTGCACTCTACACGAGGCCCCTCTGTGCCACTGCACTCTACTCTGCATCACTGTACTCCATGCCACTGCCCTCTATGCCCTGCCACTCTACTCTATACCACTGCACTCTTCAGCATTCCACACCACTGCACTCTACACGAGGCCACTCTGCGCCACTGCACTCTACTCTGCATCACTGTACTCCATGCCACTGCCCTCTACGCCCAGCCACTCTACTCTATACCACTGCACTCTTCAGCACTCTACACCACTGCACTCTACACAAGGTCCCTCTGTGCCACTGCACTCAATGCCACTGCACTCTATGCCATTGTCCTCTACGCCCCGCCACTCTACTCTATACCACTGCACTCTTCAGTTTCCACACCACTGCACTCCACACGAGGCCCCTCTGTGCAACTGCACTCTACTCTGCATCACTGTACTCAATGCCACTGCCCTCTACTCCCCGCCACTCTACTCCATACCACTGCACTCTTCAGCACTCTACACCACTGCACTCTACACGAGGCCCCTCTGTGCCACTGCACTCTACTCTGCATCACTGTACTCAATGCCACTGCCCTCTACGCCCGCCACTCTACTCTATACCACTGCACTCTTCAGCATTCCACACCACTGCACTCTACACGAGGCCACTCTGTGCCACTGCCCTCTACTCTGCATCACTGTACTCCATGCCACTGCCCTCTACGCCCGCCACTCTACTTTATACCACTGCACTCTTCAGCACTCTACACCACTGCACTCTACACAAGGCCCCTCTGTGCCACTGCACTCAATGCAACTGCACTCTATGCCATTGTCCTCTATGCCCCGCCACTCTACTCTATACCACTGCACTCTACACGACGTCCCTCTTTGCCACTGCACTCAATGCCACTGCACTCTATGCCACTATGCTCTGCAACAGTCTACACCAATGCACTCTACACGAGGCCCCTCTGTGCCACTGCACTCAATGCCTCTGCACTCTATGCCACTATACTCTGCAACAGTCTACACCAATGCACTCTACACGAGGCCCCTTTGTGCCACTGCACTCAATGCCACTGCACTCTATGCCACTATACTCTGCAACAGTCTACACCAATGCACTCTACACAATGCCCCTATGTGCCACTGCACTCAATGCCACTGCACTCTATGCCATTATACTCTGCAACAGTCTACACCAATGCACTCTACACGAGGCCCCTCTGTGCCACTACACTCAATGCCACTGCACTCTATGCAACTATACTCTGCAACAGTCTACACCAATGCACTCTACACAATGTCCCTCTGTGCCACTGCACTCAATGCCAGTGCACTCTATGCCGTTATACTCTGCAACAGTCTACACTAATGCACTCTACACGAGGCCCCTCTGTGCAACTGCACTCTACTCTGCATCACTGTACTCGATGCCACTGCCCTCTACGCCCGCCACTCTACACTGTACCACTGCACTCTTCAGCACTCTACACCACTGCACTCTACACGAGGCCCCTCTGCACCACTGCACTCTACGCTGCATCACTGTACTCAATGCCACTGCCCTCTATGCCCCGCCACTCTACTCTATACCACTGCACTCTTAACCATTCCACACCACTGCACTCTACACTAGGCTCCTCTGTGCCACTGCACTCTACTCTGCATCACTGTACTCAATGCCACTGCCCTCTACGTCCCGCCACTCTACTCCATACCACTGCACTCTTCAGCACTCTACACCACTGCACTCTACACGAGGCCCCTCTGTGCCACTGCACTCTACTCTGCATCACTGCACTCAATGCCACTGCCCTCTACGCCTGCCACTCTACTCTATACCACTGCACTCTTCAGCACTCTACACCACTGCACTCTACACGAGGCCCCTCTGTGCCACTGCACTCTACTCTGCATCACTGCACTCAATGCCACTGCCCTCTATGCCCGCCACTCTACTCTAAACCACTGCACTCTTCAGCACTCTTCACCACTGCACTCTACACGAGGCCCCTCTGTGCCACTGCACTCTACTCTGCATCACTGCACTCAATGCCACTGCCCTCTATGCCCGCCACTCTACTCTAAACCACTGCACTCTTCAGCACTCTTCACCACTGCACTCTACACGAGGCCCCTCTGTGCCACTGCACTCTACTCTGCATCACTGCACTCAATGCCACTGCCCTCTATGCCCGCCACTCTACTCTAAACCACTGCACTCTTCAGCACTCTTCACCACTGCACTCTACACGAGGCCCCTCTGTGCCACTGCACTCAATGCCACTGCACTCTATGCCACTATGCTCTGCAGCAGTCTACACCAATGCACTCTACACGAGGCCACTCTGTGCCGCTGCACTCTACTCTGCATCACTGAACTCAATGCTACTGCCCTCTATGCCCACCACTCTACTCTATGACACTGCACTCACAGCACTCCACACCACTACACTCTACGCCCCTGCACTTTATGCCACTGTACTCTTCACTACTGCGCTCTATGCCAATGCACTCTGTGCCACTGCACTCTACGCCACTCTAATCTGCATCACTCCACTCTATGCCACTTTACACCACCATACACTACTCTGCACCACTCTATGTCACTCTGCTCTACACCACTGCACTCTATTCCACAGTACTCTACGCCACTCTAATCTACACCGCAGCACTGCACTCTGTGCCACTGCACTTTACTATGCAATACTCTAAGCTACGCCACTACATTCTAATGCACTGCTTTGTATGCAGCTGAAGTCTATACCACCTTGCTCTACGTCACTACACTCTACACCACTGCACTATGCAGCACTCTATGCCAATGCACTCTGCACCAGTCCACTCTACTCTACTCCACTCCACTGTACGCCACTCTACGCGACTTCACTCTATGCCACTCCAATAGAAGACACTCTACTCCACTCTTCGTCCATCCTTTCCTAGCAACTCTCCTCTACACCACTAAGTTTTATCTATGTTGAGAAGCAGCCAATTTGGTGTTCAACATGGCTAAAACACAATGGTGAAGGCAATAGCTCTGACCTCTAGCCAGGTGCTGCACCCTTCCCTTCCTCCAGGGCATCTGACCCCACTGCACACAGCCTAACGACCTCAAATTTAACATGTAATATAAACAATGCACTCTGGGTAACACATGTAGTATGACCGTCCATTGCCATCTCATGGCTCTGGAAAGATTTCCAAACCACTCGTCCTTCGGCTTATGATGTCATCAGAGCCCGTCAAAGCTATATGGGCCATATTACACGGTTAGCCATTACGTAAGCAAACCTGAACATTCCGCTTGTAGTCAATGCCTACTGGTGCCTACACGTTACAGAGAGTATCCCTGCCTGAATACATAATGTGCTCTTCAAAAAGGCAGCTGGTGTTTCTCACAAATTGTACATTTTTCACTTCATAAACAGTAAAGTCCAATATCTATCTGTTTTGAGCCAGCATGTCACATAAAATACCATGTAACCTTGTATAACCCCTTGCCCCCTAGCTGCATACACTTAACTCTTATACTCATGTGACCTCACCTCACTAATTAAAGGCAGGACAGAAGGATGGACTTGTTTATCCCTGCTGATCTCTTTGATTCCTCAAACTTGTTGTGTAGTTCCTACCAATCCATAGGACCTGCATATTGTTCGGACAACATAAACTAAGGGCTTGGTGTCAAGGCTGATTCCAGACACCTGCGCAGGATATGGTGGCCTATAGACCAGCTAGCTCACAGTGCCACTGTAAGCCCCTCTAACCCACCAGGGGAAGAATGGTTTCTGGCAACCACTGAACATGACAACCCTGATTCCTCAAGAATCTTGGAAACAGTACAGAACCTTTCACTCAGTCACTCGTGCTCACTTATTCTCGGAGAAATATACAGAGAACACTCAGTGGGACATTTTCAATAATATTTATTGAACCAACGTTATTCTCACATGAAATACGTGTGCTGCAATGATTAGTAGACAGAAGCAGATAAACATGATTACAAGCACCAACAGCGTGAATAGTAGATATAGTTCTACCATGGTGCTAAATAGTTGTATATATATGCAGGCATATAAACAGGGTAGTAATTTAGCGTACTCCTACTATGCGAACCCTACTCTAAGTGTACCTAGAGTGTGTGTAGGTGAGCCAAGAATCCCCCCAACTGACGATCCAATCCCATTACCTGATGGGAGAGAGTGAAGGGCCCCGTCTTGGTCACCAACTGGACGCCCCTCGCGAGATGTCAGGGTGCAGCGTGGTGATTTTTCAGCCTGGAAGGACCCTCGGTGTCAGCAGAAGTACCTCCTCTACCAATCTATCGGAATGCCTATTATTATAATAAAAGACGGCCTCGCAATGTGCGCATTAGATTAGTGATGTTATGGATATGTAGATAGTGTTGTCGCC
Organism: Calotriton arnoldi; assembly: GCA_963921515.1. Taxonomy (NCBI): domain Eukaryota; kingdom Metazoa; phylum Chordata; class Amphibia; order Caudata; family Salamandridae; genus Calotriton; species Calotriton arnoldi. The sequence continues at coordinate 2,469,511 of CAWUFW010001626.1, read as the reverse complement.
CTGTGGATGAAGATAAGCCGACTTTTGTACCTAGTGCGTAGAGAGGCCTAGTACATGATGCTCAAGGCGTCGTGATAATGTTGTGCAAAGTTGGATGTGTAAACAAAGTAGTTTCAGAGAAACTAATCCAACATTGTCGTGCATGCAAATGTGTGCAAATGTTCACAGCTGAAATGTTATTTTCTAGGGCAATGTAAGAAATAAGCTGCTTCGCTACATGGGCCTAACTCGGGAATATAACACCTAATATGTGACTGACTCTGACCCAGCTCTCCCCTACTATCTTTGACATCCTCTGGGTTTGTGACTGACCTCATTCCAAGTTTTCTGCATCGACAGGGCCACTGATCTACCATATAATTACCAGTATCCAAAACTTAGCATGTGACTGACACTGAACCAGCCCTGCTGACGGCTCAGAGATACTGACCCCGCTCCCGTGTAACTAACCTGTTATTAATAATACTTTTCTTTCCAGTTCGTTTACTGCTATGTCACTCACAGATCTCTGACCAGGGATTTGCAGGAGCCACTAGGATGCAGCACACTCTGCCCAGCCCCACCGACCTTGCAGCTGCACTGATCTGACTTGACTGGTTCTACCCCAACTCTGCAGGCCTTCCATGGGCCAGTGGTGCTGACATAACACTGAGTGAATGGACACTTACTCTGGATATTCTCTCTGAGGCATCAGCTTGTGACTGTATCTCTGACCGAGACCGGTTAGCCTCCCACAGACACCCACAAGATATATGACTGACTCTGCCCCATTCCTACCAACCTCTCGAAAGCGAAAATGCTACCACGAGGTTCATATCTACAGATGTATGGCCTGGAATGTGGCAAACCCAAAGGACATTATAACACAGAGCACACTTTACACACAAGTTGTATTTTTCTATATTCCATTGTTTACTCTAGACAACTTTTCTATGAGGGAATTTTAAGGCAGGATGCCTGTGGTTCTGTTTTTGAGTATGTAGTATATATGAAAAGTACAGCGCGTCCTGTCTTTGTGTGTCCTTACATGGTGTTCAGGGTTTAAAAAGTAAAATTCTGATTACACAGTATAATGTTAACCAGTTCTGGCTGTCTTGCTTATACATGAATATGTGCCTGACTCACGAGAGGCAAAGCCCTGAGTGGGTCATGCAGCTTTCAGCCCCCCAACAATGGAATAGTCTAGACACTCAGGGGGATATTTACTAAGATTTTACACCGTGTTTGCATCACAAAAGTGATGCAATTCGGTGCAAAATCTTTTTTTCCAATTTACTTTCCATCGCTAAACTTGTTTAGCACTGGAAATAATGTGAAAGTAACGCAAAGCAGCACATAGCACTGCTTTGCATTACTTAGCCGCAAGGGGGCGTACCATGGGTGGAGTATGGGTGTCCCCATGCAACCACCCAAGGTTTCTGACGCTAAACCCAATTTACTAAATAAAGTAGACAGGGTTTAGTATCACAAAACTGCGCCCTTTTGAAGTAGGTGCAACAACGCTTTCATTTCTCCTTTCTTTTCCGATTTTGTACGTGTGCTGCACTTTACAACATGCATACAAAGAGGGAAAATGGTTAAAGTCAGTTTTTGCATAGTATTTTGTACTGAAAGGGTACCCTTCCAGTACGAAACCTATGCTAGGCTCACGGAGACACCCTAGCTCCATGGAGCAAAGTTGTCTCCATGGCCCACAGCAGCTGATTTCAGCGCTGATGCTAGAGAAAGGGGAGGAGAGTGCCATATTTCTGTAAATATGGTGCTCTCCTCCTCTCTCCTTTTCACGCAGCGCAGTACAGCATTTGCTGCTGCTGCGCTGCCTGAGTAAGTGGTAAATCTGGCCCTCAGGTGTATATTTACAACGGCTTTGCGCCACAGGAACGTCACTTTTAACGACGTTCCTGTGATGCAATGCCCTGCTCCATATTTACAAAGTGGCATTAAGCCACTTTTTGTGGCTTAACGCAGCTTTGTAAATATGGTACCCTTTCACGCAGGTATCTGCGTGAAAGGGGCGTGCAATGGGTGTTGCTGGGGGCGTTCCACCACAACACCCATTGCTTTTTGACCCTGCCTCAGATTTACAAGGATCTGTAAATCTGAGGCAGCGCCAAAAACGAAAGCCATGCAAGAGCAGGCATTAGAATGTCGATACGAGGAGAAATACTTGTATTTCTCATCATTGTTGCTTTTTCTATGTGTACTGTATTGTGCAGCACACATAGAAAGAGCAAGCTGCCATTAATGATTGTTTATGTGCAAGAAGGTGTCCCCTCCGACAAAAACAATCATTAAATAATGCAATTTGCTACTTCTATGTGTGCTTCATTCTGCAGCACACATAGGATATATAAATCGCCATTTGTGATTGTTTATGTACAGGAAGGGACACTTTCCTGCACATAAACAATCATTCCCTGCCATGCAGGCACCCTCGCACAATGGTGCAAGAGTGCCTGCGTTGGTGATAGGCAGATCATTTTAGCTAGGGAAAACACGGGTGCGCCGCGTTGTAGTAAATACGGCGCATCCCTGCGTTTTGGAAATGTCGGAGCGCAGCACTTCAAAATTTGGCTCAGCTCCGCGCTCTGACATTTCCTTGTACATATGCCCCTCACTGCGATGACATAGCAACAGTTTATAACAAAACTGAGAGCCTGTAAGCGCAGAGCTGCTTGTCTGCTTTTATAGTAAGAAGAAAGCACAGTGCAGGAGGGGGAAGGAAGGCAGGGAAGGTGGTGGGGGCTGGTTAAGGATTTCAGGTAAGGTCTTTTTTTAATTTGGGGGAAGGGAGTAGAGGTCATGTTATGCATGGCTGTCCCATGACTCCTCTGCCCCTGCGTAGCAGTGGTAAGCAGGGACTGATGATTTTGGGGTCCCATGCATAATATAAAATTATAAATGGATAAAAATGAATTATGGGGATGTTCGGGTTCTGAGTGACAGCATAGGCTATTTGGTGTCACTTAGATCCCCTCGGTGAAAAACATCCACGTAATTCACTGTTACCCTTCCAAAAAATGTATATGTTGTGCATGGCTCTCGCAGAGTCCGCTAGCATGAATGCCAAATTCTAAATCTGGTAGTTCACTGCTATCACGAAGCAACAGGGGTTAACAAAAGCTGCTACCCACTGTCGCTGCGTCACAAAGGAATTCCAAGCAGTTCTGGCAGGGCTGTAACGGAGCCTGTCAGTGCAGCGGTGACAGAGCAGAGACCACATCAGGAGGTGAGGGGGGGCCCAGGTGGTGTTGGGGGGGTGGTGACAGGAGTAGAGTCCTCCTTGGTATATATGGCTCCCCATTACTCCCCTGTCCTTGCATAGGTCTTGAAAGCAGGGGCCGATGATTTGAGTGGGGCATTCATTACAGATGGGTAACAGAACATAACGGGGATATTTTTCACCTCTGGCGTTCGGGGTGATACCGTAAGTAGCTCAAGCTTCGTTCTTGATGTCTTTTTGAATCATCGCTGTTATTCACTGTTAATCACCTATAATTGTATACATTATTCTTTATGCATCTGCATGTATGGTTTATGCCATGCTGTTCTGTCATGTGTAATTGTTATTAACATAGTTGTGGAAGCTGACCCAGAGCACAATCTCATTGCATAGGCTCATAATGAGAAGCAGTGAAGATCACAAGAATCTCCTCTGTGCTGTGATGTGACCTTTGCACTGATGTGATATATATGAGGGACTGGTGTAGGGTTTGGCGGGCAGTACTCCGTTCATTGGGTGGGGGGGGGGGGACTTTGCTACTGTCATCCTGAGTTAATTGGCCCAGTGCTCATGTCTGTACATTGAAAGGAAAAGCTGTCACGGAGGTGCTATTCAATGTAGAAAAAGTCTTTGCTGCACAGTCTCCTTAGGTTTGGGAGTTTGTTTCTGGAAAACTAAAAAAGCTGATGCCCCGCCACATCCTGGGAGTTTTCACCCAGGATGTCGGGGATCATTTTTATTTTTTCTGTCCCTCACTGTCAAGTTTTTTCTTGCAGTGAAGGACAGAAAAAAAGACATCACACCTTATGCATAATCCTGACACATCATGCTGTCAGTGAGACAGAGCAGCTCTTGACTTTGGGGACCATCACTGGCTGTCCTCATTGGTTGATTTGCTTGGTGTTGGGTGTGCCCTCCATGGCCAGACTGTTAATACATGCCTGCTGAAGAAGGTGGCACTAAGCTGGGAACCAGTTGCAGCTTCAGCCATTGACACTGGACCCCTGGCCACGTCCCAGGCCCAGCACCTAGTACATTCAGGTGAGGGCATGCCACTGAGCAGTGAATGCCTCAGTGCTGCTTGTGATCCAGGTGAACCTTCACAGAATGCATTTAAAACCTGGTGTGAGGACTGGGAGTGGCAGTCTTGAGTGTGACGTGTTATCTCGGATAATTTACTGTAAATTATTATAAATGTTCCTAGCATCTTTTCTTGTGAAGCGCTCCCCCGCCTTCAGGCAGTGTTGGCACAGTCCCTATAAGATAGTAACATCTGGGCACACCTTCACGTGGTTGCTAATTAGTGTGCAGTGTCAGTTTCATGTGCTCCACAAGCACCGGTGTGAAGTGGTTGGTAGACTCCTGGCGGACAGACAGCTGCAATGCATGCTATCGGCAAGGCGTGGGATTAGCGCCAATGAGGGCATTATGTACCATACCTGCATGGTCTTAGGTAGAAGTGGCACCCCGAAACAACAGAGCCACCGTGTTACCCTCCTTCAGTAATTACTCAATACGTCTCCAGTGAGAAGCTTCATGGTTTTCCATGGGAAGGCTGATGACTGTGTGTAGACCCTATCAACCTTAATATCCGTATTTTAATGAATGGAAGACAGACTGAAATGTGAGCTGAAGCAAGTGGAGAAAATCCTGAAATGGGGATTTTTAGGTGTTTTGTTTATTTCATTTCTGTAAAATGTGTGTTATATTTCAGTTTTGAGTGGCTTTTTCCCAGGGCAGCTAGGTAGGTAGGTCAAAACAGGCTTTGACCTGAAAGAGCAGAAAGAGCCCTGCCATGCATTCTCCCCTTAGTGTTATGTCCCCTGCTGCTCAGCCAGGGTGACTGTGATGTCATTAGAAGGGTGATGTGTGCCTGGTTGAGTGAATGTCAGTTGGAGTGCGTGGGCTGAGCAGCAAGGATGCTGCTCACGGAGGGGCCTCCTTTCTACCATCTTTACCTATAACCTAAGGCTACTACCGAGAGTAAACTTGATCCTGTTCACCTATACTACTGGCTACCTTGCATCTTTAATTACCACAATGGCAGCGATTGAAGGAAAAACATGCGTGTGGAAGGAACGTTTGAAGTAATTAGGAGTTGAAGAACTCCTGAACAAACTAACATGAAGATTAAAAGAAATGAAATTGAAGCTGGAAGTAATCTGAACCGCCCTAGAAGCTCCACCAGTGAGGTGCTTAATTTGTGCCGGTGCTTTCCAGGTGCTTAGCACCGGCACTTATTTCGTAGGGCCGGGTCGACAGATTACAGTGCATGCGATAACAACACATGCTTTGTAGTGCAAGGTAAGGGTCTCCTCCTTGCACACGAACCACCAGAAACAGCTGGTGAGGTGACGTGACATCCTTGCTGCAGCTCAGCACAAGAAAATCATAGTAGCGCTAGTGCCCTACGGCCGCTACCAATCAAATGCTGCATTCATGCTATACGATGAATTATTTTCCTGGGCCACGTCGTCCCCCTTGACGTTGAATCGGAAGCATTTCCTCCTGGGTCGGACTGACCAATGCAGATTAAGGTCCCTACTTTTCGCCCGCCCCAGCATACTGCGCAGCTGCTATCATTCAACAAAGCAAGAAGCGTGTCGCGCAGCACCAGGGCTATAATTTAAAAAAAAAAAAAATGCAGTAAGTAATTGGTAATTATTTCATGTTTTTTTTGTAACATGTGCTACCGTCTGGTACTTTAATGGTTGAGGTACCTCACATTCTCGGAAAAGTGTCAGATCATAGGTCAGGGTTTATTTGCAAAATTCCACTGCAGATGACAAACTGCTGCCCTACAATCCTGATTGCCGGTCTACCCAACCCGAGTCCCGTGTGATAATAAATAATGTGTCTATATTTCTTAGCACATTAATTCAATTAGAATTTAGAAAGGGAAATCTTACTTGTTCTGAAAAGAAAACAAATCAGTTTTAAATGGCGCAGTGAAAGTTCATGACAGAAGCCCTGCTGAGTGCAGCTTCAGGGAGGTCTAAGGTAAAGAGCAAAATGTAAGTTTCAGTCTGGGGTAGAAAAAGAAATGAAAACTGAACTAACCACATCAGTCTTCAAACAGGTAAAAAACGACTTGCACACAAATGTTTCATAAACTTTTATTACCAGAGGAAAGAACAAATACACAGTCCTGCAAGACGTATGAGGAACAAATACATTTAAAGAATTTTTTTTCAACGAAGGCAGCTGCGTATTTCCCCAAACAGCAATGTCACTATTAAATCTTGCACTATTTAAAATTTTGACCAACAGCATCATTCCTTTTTTAGTACACAAATTGTGATCTACATAATGCTCTGATGTAAATCGTACATCTGCTCCTTTAGACTTACACATAGTGCAGGATAGATGACATATCATTTGCAATTGGACAACACATCTGAGAGCACTCCAGGGACAGTATGAAAGATGCGTGAAATGGAAAAGTGTGGGTATTTACTATTCCAGAGTACCTTCTTGCTGCAGAGAAGTGCTGCTACTCTCCCCTTAAACGTATTAAACCTCTGCTGAGAAGTGCAGGTACTCTCACTTGAAAATGAAAGAAGCGCAGGTACTCAGTCCCTGAAAGTACAAGCCCATTTAAAGTACTGATTATCATTACAGTAGATTTCCAGGAATACACACACATTTGTCAATGTGCATTGTGCACAGTTACACATTTGTTAACATATATGAAAATGGGGTTCACACATAACTTTCTTTCTTTCAGGGGGATGCTGATTTTCCCGTAGACAATCCCCTTCTCCTACGCCTCACGAATTTTGGGATTATTCCCACTGCAGTGCGTCCTTGTGAAAGCAATTTACTTTTCCCTCAACAAGAATAAATCAACGTTTACTTTAAATGTACCTTCATGAATGCCTGCAAACTTGCAAGTTTGTGGGTCTTCACATCATTTGCAAGGCACTCTTGCCATTGAACGTCCACTCTCCAGGCTTTTCCCCCAGATTAGGGGAGAGGATGTGGCATAACAGCCAGCGCTGCCTATTTTGGAACTGGGGAACCAGGTTCGGGTCTGGGCGTCGGCTCACCATCCTGTGATTCTGGGCAAATCACGTAATCTCCCCGTGCCTAACATAATGAATGTCTCTTTGTGTAATGTAACTGGTGTTCATGTATAGCGTTCCAATACCTTTGAGTTAAGTTTGCGCCATATAATACTGCAAAAAAATAAAAAAGAGCAGATTTACTCACAAATCATATTATAGGAGCTATTAGTATTTCTAGTTAATGTTTGAAGAAATAATTTAGATTTTCTTTCTAGAAGTGATATTTTTGAATTATTGAGGTAATACTGTGAGGTAAGACTGTGTTATTGTTTGTCAGTGTGAGTTTTATGTGCTGCTGACGTTGAGACTTGTTGGTGCTTATTTTGTCCGTGAGGTACTGATGTTGGTCAATTTATAAGTATAGTGAGGAATTTTGGCTATGAGGGCCTTTAGGGAGTACCTGACAACCTTGGGAAGAGCACTGCATTTGACAGTAGCATTGAGAATTGAGTTCAGAGTATGGTCTGACTTTGCCACGGTGACCTAAGCTTGCCGCACTCTGGGCTACTTTGAGTATCACAAGGTTTTATGGTACTAGGAGGTTCCTTCAGGCCTTTTAAAGCTTAAGGATTAAAAATGGGGATTATCTGTCTTTTAGTGTTCAAGATGCTTGATTCACAATAGGCCATCACCCCAACTTTTGTTTAGCCAGCATGGTGGGTTGTATAACACTACTAGAACTCTTTAGGGGCGTATGTTACTTTTTCTAAATATCAGATGATGGATTACAGAGTCACATATTGACACAAGTTTAGTCTGTATCATGTAGAAAAGAATACAGGTGACCTGGATGCATATAAGCCCAAAAATCCTCATGATATGTGTTCAAATGTATTACTTGTGGATCTTGGGCAAGGTCCAGAAACAGATTGTTTAAAATGGAGTTCTTCAGTTTAATCACGCCGGCTTTTGACAGGGATTCTGTACCAAACGAGAAGAGAAGCAAAATCTACATCTTTATGTTGCATTCCTTGAGCTTGTCCAGGCTTTCGATTCTGTGACTCAAAACAACTGTTGTCAAAATATGGAAATGTTGGGGATTGACATGGTTTGATATCTTTAATTGGGAATTTGTACAATGATACCTCAATAACTGTACCCTTGGCCTGGAGAGGGGACTTAGTTATTCTCAATATGACAAGGAAGGGGGTGGGAGAGTGCTGCTCATGGGCTTCTGTTCTATTTTTTCTCAGCATCACTGAATTTTCCCATAGGGAGAATGACTGGTTTAAAGGATGTGTCCATGTAAAGTAAAGGTGATGCCCTACTCCATGCAGATTATACAGCCCAGGGTCTGCATTATGGATATGGTGCACTGTTCCATTCTGTGCCACCATGCACAATTAAATCTATACACAGAACAGGACAGATTCAGAAGAGGCACATTTCTACAGTGGGTAACATTGTGAGGTGTGTGAGATGTAGACAGAGAGGATTTAAAACGGTACTATATTATTATACATTATTCCATTGTAATAGTGCCTCTGAAAATATTTTTCAGGATTGGTGGGTACCTCAGTTTCTATTCTACGCCAGTTGAGGATGTGGGTGGAGCCAATAGCGTGAGTGGTGGAGCCAGTGGAGGAAGTGGGTGGTGTCAGGGGAAGTGGGTGTGACCTCCTACAAACATTTGAGCACCTGGACTTAATATTTTACAAATTAAGCAGACCGGTGTCCTTTTTACCGGACAGCCCACAGACTACAGAAGTGCAGGCCAATTCATTTCTTTAACTCAGGTGTACTGCTAGTGCTGATAATACGTTACCCTGCACTCAAGTTCTTAAAGGCTCTTCTGCATCTTTATGTTACATGTCCTTTGAGAGCTACACTATACTGGATGCACGGTCCCGGTGGCAAGTGGACGCTTGACCTGTTTCGCTGGTGTCTATGTGAGTGTTCTGAAACTGGACATTTTTAACTTTGCCTAAGAGCAACCCAGCGGCATTCACAGTTGAGGAAGAGAAGCAATGCAACAAACATGAAGGAAATTGGCAACATTGAAGCTTCCTGTACCAGCAGCGTCAGTTTGGCCTTTGGTAACTGTGACTTCATGACTGGTAGGCCACAGCATTATTTGTTTTGGGGGTCGCGCGATGTGCTAGAATGAGACATTTGGGGGAAAAACCTGTGCGCTCTTGCGGGTGCTTCTCTCCTTGCATTTGCTAAGTGTTGCAGCTGCTATCCCTGCCAGCGTGCTCTTACAACTGGTGGCGACTTGTGAAAATATGAGCGCGCTCTCCTTGCATCATTTTTCTAATTTCCTGAATACATTCTCTTCTCGAGGAACGCAGCCGCGTCAAAGGAATGCAGCCCCGTCAAAGGAATGCAGCCCCGTCAAAGGAATGCAGCCCCGTCAAAGGAATGCAGCCCCGTCAAAGGAATGCAGCCCCGTCAAAGGAATGCAGCCCCGTCAAAGGAATGCAGCTGCGTCAAATGAATGCAGCCATGTCACAGGAATGCAGCCATGTCACAGGAATGCAGCTGCGTCAAAGGAATGCAGCTGCGTCAAAGGAATGCAGCTGCGTCAAAGGTTTACTGCTGCGTCAAAGGTTTACTGCTGCGTCAAAGGTTTACTGCTGCGTCAAAGGTTTACTGCTGCGTCGTATCCCTGGTGACAGCTCAACCAGCAAAGCAACCAATGAATCGGGCGGAGCTGTTGTGATGTGGGCAACGCTTTGTGAGTGAAGCTACGCTGCATATCCGTGCACACAATTCGCTCTCTCAGCATTACAGACTTTTTGAGCAGCAGTGTCTCAGTTATCCACTACAAACAGACAGAATAAAGCCATAGCTGCCAAGGTTTCAGATTGCTTATGTGTGACATTTTCATAATTTCAGTATAATTATGAGTGACATTTCAACAACTATGAGTGACTGTTTCTTGCGACTAAAATCCAGCCATGAAGAAGAGGGGAAACCTACAAATATCATAAATTACAGCCATCTGAGCAGCGAGAACTATAAGAAGATCCTAAAACTGCTGCAAAGCACCAGAAATGTAAGGGCACAAACTTCACAGGAGGGCCTGGTAGTGATAAATGAATATTATTCCATTCCACCACCAAAAATCAATTTGATCTCTCTCCTCCTGTCTCCCCATATCACACCATACTCTAGACCCCAGCAGAAATAAATCACATAGATTCTGTCTCAACTACATCCTTGGTACTTTTTGTTTCAGGCAGGACGACCACTGTGCTCCCCAGATATGCCCATCAGGAGCCTTAAATGAGGGTACAATACCAGTTTTGACACTGCCCGCCCTATATATTCACTAGCTTAAGCTGAGGCACCTATTAGTTGGGTAGCAGGTAGGTGTGATATTTATCATCTCCACAACTACTTTCCACACAACTGGCTTTCATGCTAGAGTCACCATGTCTGTAATACAGGACGCTAGGCTAAGTGCTTTTTTTTTTTTAACAGAAAGCTGTAAGCAAATTTTGTCCATAAATGTAAGTTCCACGATCATTTTAATGAAAGGTTCCCCTCAATTTGGCATAACAATAGCAGTTAAAATTTCCAATGTAAAGCTGAAATATGCTCTATGCATATATTTCACAATATTTGTACTGTGAGTAAAAAACTACCATCACATAGTTAGCTCACCCTGACTCGTGAAATAATGGCATTTTGAAGAAGACCTTCTATCCACAAGGTTCCTTTCCATTCTCACGCTTTTTCCTGCTCCTTTCCTTTTTCATGATCGCACCTTTGCATCTCACTTGCCCCCTCGCCCCCACATTGCTTAAGGTGTCAATAGAGTGGTGTCATCCAACATAACAAAGGTGCGTCTTTCAGTTTAGGCAACCCCAATAATAGAACAATTCAGTCAAGTTGCGTCCTTCCCACACCTTATCAGCCCTAGGCATTGCTTTGTCTCTCCCAAACCATCTTCACATTGCAGCACCCGGGTGTCCCCCTGGCTGGGCTACAATTCACGATAATCATCCTATCTCGGCAAATTACAGATTTTCACCAAAGAAAAACATGAAAATCAGAACATAATATTTAAAAAAATACATTTTAGTACCCCTTCCACATGAGACGAACAAATCATTGCCAGAGACGCAAGTATTACCTAGACCAAAGCCCTGTTATACTTCAAACTCCACAACAAGGTATTTGAAGCATTTTTCATTCTGCCCAAGAGGATGAAACAATTTACCTGCCAACGCCTGGATAACACTCAGTCTTAAATCCTCCAAGAAAGGCTTGCACCCCTTTTGAAATCCCACCATCAGTGCCAACTACAATAGTCACATATTTGAATGTTCTTTTTCTGCACTGCATTTTTATATGCTAAGCTCCTATCACGTCAGAGCTGTAAAGTATTTTGTGGCGCTTGTTAATTAGTTTTCCACGTTGTATCATGAATAAATAAATAATGATATCTCTAGGCACATAAAGACATTTACAAAACACTCCACATTTGGCCCCTCATTCTAAAAATGTCCGATAATAGAGCTACCAACATTTGTTTTTGTTTTTTGTACCACTGTAAACATTTCCAAAAACTACCAACTTGTTTGCTGGTAAGAATGTACGTCTTCGATTGATTTCCAGCAATGCCTCCGACATCCTTTTACTACAGAGACAGCTTTGTGGTAATCCATTGTAGACAAATCACCGTACGGTCTCGTCCCCGCCGCCGCCAACCACGTCACGGCCGGGGGGCGGTAATATTTAATTTTTATGCGCAGGCTAAGGCAGCAGCAGCTTGACTCACTGACTGTCTCTCTCGAGTCCCCCGCCGTTTCTAACAACTTCCTGTGTTCAGGAGGCAGCCGGACGTGAGGTCACATTCGATTATAATCCCCCCCACGGCGCCACACAGCCAACCTTTGCTGAGCTGAGGGCAGGCCCCGCCCGGGTCCCGTCGAGTCTAATTCGGCAGTGAGTCAGTGTCTTCAGTGATTGACAGCCGCGCCGCGGGCATGCCGGGACTGGGCATTAAATCCAGCCAGGGCAGTCGCAGCGGCAGATTGCAACATTGTAGCACCTCACTGACTCTCAGAGCCACTGAGAGACTGACAGATTTAACTGTTTATTAACTATCTGAGCCAGCTGCTGCCAAGTGAGTCTGCAGCACCGGGGAGCAGCAGAGCCAGCACACAAGTGCAAGCACGAGTTTCAGAGTAGCATTAAAATGCGTGACAATGCATTTCAGTGCGGTGATGCGGAACACCACACTGAAATGCGTTAGAGTCACACCTGATGCGTGATGCTTGGCAGGACTGTAAAGCTGCTTTGCAGGAGTAATGCTTCTGACAAACCTTTTCGTGACCCACACTGCCATACCGCTCTGCGATGCAGGTATACAAAAGCTCTACTATTAACGACTTTCACATTGTGATCTCTGCTGGCTGGCAACAGAGAAAGAGGACTTACTGTTTCACGTTAACCATGAAAACAGGTGTTAGAAATGGGGGTCTCTAGTTAGCAAGGGCTTGCACCTTTGTCCAAGTAGGGACCCTTCTTCCTAGTCAGGATAAGGGAGTTACACTCCTAAAATAACCCCTGGTCACCCCCTTGGTAGCTTGGCACGAGCAGTCAGGCTTATCTTAGAGGCAGTGTGTAAAGCATTTGCACATAACCAACAGTAATACAGTGTAAGCACTACAAACGGACACCACACCAGTTTAGAAAAATATCCAATATTTTTATTTACTTAAAACAAGACCAATGCGATAAAAATCCACAGTACAGTACTTTAAAAATCTTCAGTTATCACAGTATCCTTAAAAACAATTCCTTGATGTCGATAGCTCCGTCCGGGCTATCACGGCGTCGTGAACAAACAAATCCAAACAGTTCTGGCTGACTGCAGCGTCGCGGGTCAGCTACTGTGTCGGGAAGACCCGCAAACAGTACCTTTCAGAAATGCAGGGCGTCGATGACCTCGCGGTGTGCTTCCGAAAACACGGCGTCCGCAGGCGTCGGTTCCGGAGGTCGGTGCAGGCGTCGTCGGGGCCTTCGAAGTCACACGCGTTGCAGATCGATCTCCTCTCTGTTGAAGTCAGGAGCGCTGGCGTCGGCAGGCATCGGGTGCTGCGGTGCGAAGTGCAGCGGTGCGGCGTGCGGTGCCCTCAGGTCGCGGTGCAAGCAGCGGCTCGGTGGCGGCGTAAGATGGCGTCATCGGTGAGACCAGGGTCGCGGTGTGAGGTGAAGGCGGTGCTCATCACGGTGCTGGCAGGTCACAGTGCAGCAGCGGCGGCGTCATTGCTGAAGCGCTGTCATCGGCTGACGGACTGGACTCGATGGCACCGGCGTCGGTAGGCCAAGGCTGCGGTGCGGGATGAGGGCGGTGCGTTGTGTAACTGTACGAGCGGTGCCCTCGAACCACGGTGCAAGCAGCGGCGTCGAGTCCGGCATGGAGCGGCGTCGTCGGGGATACCAAGGCGTCGTCGTGAAGCGAGGCGGTGCGGAGTGCGGTGTCCACAGGTCACGGTGCGAGCAGCGGCTCGGTGGCGGCATCAGCAGGCGTCGTCGGTGAGCCCAGGGTTGCGGTGCAGCGTTGCTCTGCGGTGCCTTCAGGACACTGAGTCGGCAGCGGCGTCGTAGACGGCGTCGGGCTTTAAGTCTTTGCTGTTCCTGAGACTTCTTGAACAGGGGGCAAGCTCTACCTCAAGCCCTTGGAGAAACTCACAAAGTAGATTGCAGAAAGTCCAGTCCTTTCACTGCCCAAGACAGAAGCAGCCACTGCAGGCCAACACAGCAAAGCACACAGCAAAGTGGTAGTTCCCTCCTCACAGCTTCTCCAGTTCTTCTTCTTGGCAGTCTTCTTGGTCCAAAAGAGTTCTAAAGTTCTGGGGTTTGGGTCCCCCTTTTATCCTCAATTTCTCTTTGTTCTCTGAAGGCAGAGAGGCCTTTGCCTAGTCCAAACCAGTTCTGGTCAGTCCTGGAGCACTTTGTTGACAAGTCTCCTTCTTTCCTTTTGCAGTGTAGGCCAGGGACATCAGACACACCACAGGAGGTGGAGCCAGCATTGTGGAGGGAAGGCACAGCCCTATTCAGGTCCCAGGTGCATCTCCTCCCACCCATCTACATGTAGATCTTGCTATTCAGCCCTGTGCTGACTCACCCTGTCTCCTGGAATCCCCCAGCCCCTGTCACTCACACTCCAGACAAGGAATACACAACCTAGCAGAGGCAGGCTTGGATGGTTAGACAAGAAAATACCTACTTTCTAAAAGTGGTATTTTCAAACACAGAATGTTAAAACCAACTTCACTAAAAGATGCATTTTATCATTCAGGCATACTAAACTCGAATTTCTACCATGTTCCCTGGGTCAGTTAGGATCATAGGATGTAATAATCAAAACTGCCCATTCTGGCCTATGGGGAACAGGTAGCCTTGCAATAGTGAAAAATGAAGTAGACTGTATTTCACTATCAGGACATGCCACACACACCAGGGCATGTCCTACCTTTCACATACAATGCACCCTGCCCACAGGGGTACCTTGGGCCTACCTTAGGGATGACTAACATGTAGAAAAGGGAAGGTTTAGGGACTGGCAAGTGTGTGCACTTGCCAAGTCGACATGGCAGCCCCAAGCTGCGCACAGGCTCTGCAATGGCAGGCCAGAGTTACACTTTACGGGCTGTTTGCGTGGGTGGCACAATCCAGTGCTGCAGCCCACCAACAGCATTTGATTTATAGGCCCTTGCACTCGCAGTGCACTTTACTAGGGACAAACACATAAATCAAATAGGCCAATTATGGAACACCAATCCATAACACATTTTACACGGAGAGCATATGCACTTTAGCACTGATTAGCAGTGGTAAAGTGCCCGGAGTCCTAAAACCAACAAAAACAGGGTCAAAAACAGGAGGCCAAAAAGCAAAAAGTCTGGGGTAAACCCGCTGAAAAAGCCAAGTCTAACACAACCCCCTCCCAGCCTAAAGCCAGGGTAGACTAATCAATCCCTTGATGGACTTCCCTGCTTGGGGCGATAGAACATAGACCTGGCCCACAACAGCGGTGGCACGTTCTGGTTCTACGCCTTTCCAAACCCAGTTGGATCCCTCTGTCCTCACTCTCTGGGCCCAATAAGCTGACCCATGGGGAACCCTTCTCCTCACCTGTGGACCCCATCTGTGCAGCGCCTAAACTTACTTTGCTCACAGATGTGTCCCAACAGGCCGACAGTGCCCACATGGCCAACACAGTGGTGTGGCCCAGTCCACCCCCGGGGTGTGACTCCTGTCCCCCTCCCAGGGGCAACTCTGTCCACCAGGACAGTAAGCCACAGTGGTTACCAACAGTTGTCAGTGGGGAGACCCAGGCCTTATGCCTCTCAGGGCTCTCTAACCTCTGTGGCGTCAGAGAGTGGGGGGCTGTAGCCCCAGGTGCCTGGCACCCTTTGTCCACTCTCCCTCTTGTCAGGCTAGGGATGACATCCTGGCACTGACCCACCAGCCTAGGGTCTGTACCCGGCGGCTGGACAGGAGACAGGGGTAGGCTTCCCCACCCTCGGTCTTCCTCCCAGGGGCTCTGTACCCTCCCACCTGGAGCGGTACCCCCTTCCAGAATTGTCAGGGCACCTGTGGCAGGTGCCTTGCACAATTCTCCCACTAGTTCAGGGGTGCTATCCTGCAACTGGTACACCAGCCTAGGGTCTGTACCCTGAGGCTGGACACAGGACTGGGGGTGGCCTCTCCTCCCACCCAGTCCTCCTCCCTGGGGCACTGTACCCTCCCACCTGGAGCGGCACCCCCAGAAGACAAACTGGTAGGGGCACTGTTAGCAGTTGCCCCTTCCCCCAGGTCAGGGGGGACACCCTGAACCTGGTCCTCCAACCCAGGGCCTGTACCCTTAGGCTGGACCTGTGCCTGGCAACCCAGAACTTCCGGGGGAGTACACCAACACCCCCAAGGAAAACACACCCCTCATGAGTTGTGCCAGAATCCGCCTGGTGCAGGTCTCCAGCCTCCTGTCCACCTGACAGAGCATGAAGACCCCCCAGGCCAGATGTGGCCTCACCAGGGTCAGTCCTGGGGTGCTCTGACCTCAGAGCTAGCAACCCCTGACCTACTGGTCCTTCCAAAATTGTCAGGGCACCTGTGGCAGGTGTCCTGCACAATTCACCCATCAGTTCAGGGGTGCTATCCTGCAACTGGTGCACCAACCCAGGGTCTGTACCCTGCGGCTGGACAGGAGACTGGGGTGGGCTCTCCCACACCCACTCCTTCTCCCTGGGGCTCTGTACCCTCACACCTGGAGCGGTACCCCCTTCCAGAATTGTCAGGGCACCTGTGGTAGGTGTCCTGCACAATTCGCCCACCAGTTCAGGGGTGCTATCCTGCAACTGGTGCACCAGCCCAGGGTCTGTACCCTGCGGCTGGACAGGAGACTGGGGTGGGCTCTCCCACACCCACTCCTCCCTGGGGTTCTGTACCCTCCCACCTGGAGTGGTACCCCCAACAGACAACCCGGTCAGGACACTGCTCACAGTCGTCCTTCCTTCCAGGTCAGGCAGGACCTGGACCTGGCCTCACAACCCATGGACTAAACCCTGCGGTTGAACACTTGCTTGGCACACCAGGACTTCCTGGGGAGCACGCATGCTCCACCTGAGGGTAACACATGACTCATGTGTTCTGTGACAGTCTGCCTGGCGCAGATCTCCCGCCCCCTGTCCAGCTGACAGTGCGCGAAGATCCCCCAGGACAGAAGTGGTGCCACCATGGTCACTCCTAGGAGGCTCAGCCCTTCTGGCTGGCCCCTGACCCACTGGTTCTCCCACTGGGGAACACATCCCCCTCTCACCCCTCACTCTGGACTTCTGCACCTACCACTTAGGAGCGGCACCGCCAGACACCAGAACCACTGGAGCTCCGCTTACAGATGCTCCAGGTTCTCCTGACTCTAGGAGATCCCCCTCAACGGATGGCCTATCAGTACAGCCTAGGCTCCCCACCTGGTGTTCCCTCCTGGAACCACCCAGGCTCTGGGACCGGGTTTCGGGCACCTTGGGCCGCAGCCCCTTCCCACTCCTTCTCCGCGGAGACAGGACATGAGTCCCTACACCCTTCCCACGACACCGGGACCTATCTGGGCTACCACGAACCTTTCCCACCACCCTTGGTTGGGACATACCTAAGCCACTTCCTTCCGGGTCACCTCCAGATGCTTCTCCAGACCCTCTGGAATCCACCAAAAGGTCTGCCTCCAGTGCAAGCTCCCTGTGGTCAGAAAACTCACACTCCACTGGGTGTTGGCATAGCTCTGGAAAACAGGGACTTAAAATATGCTCTCCAACAATTGAATCACACATCCCCACACAGGTGTTAACCAAACTACCCTTCACCCAACCATCCAGTGCCTCAGATAAGTACCCCACATCATTCTCACAAGACCGGTGAGAAAGTGTCTGACTGTTGTTGTCTCCCAACCCATACTCTTCTGGCTGGTCTTCATACTCACTTACCAGGGCTTCTATCATGGGGGAACCCCTCTCCCTGCACCTCTCATCTAGAGTCAGTAGAGTGTCCCTCCCACTACCAGGAAAATGATACCCTGTGCCAGTTCCCCAATCCACCTCAGGGACGCTGCGTACCATGGGAGTAACCTCACAATCCTGAACCCCCTGGCGTATGTCAACCCCCTCCTTGAAGCAGGGCCCCAAATCTGTGTGTGCGTGTACCTCCCCCTCAGTAATAGACACTACATTTTTGCTGCCACCATCTGGCTGGACAAAGCCCTACCGGCTTCCCAATCCAGCTCCAGCTCTCTCATTTTAAGCTCATGATCCAAGATCATCTTCTTTTCCTCCATGGCTATTCTCTTGTCTTCCCTCTCACTTTCTATTCTGAGTTTCTCTAATTCAAACTTCCTTGTTTCCTGCCTGTCCTCCAGCTCCTCTGGGGACAAGCTACTGCTGCCTGGCCTGGAGGGTTCCCCCCCTCCCAAAAGCACATCCACCCTATGAACAGGCTCCTCCACCTCTCCATTGAGATCACCAGATTGCCCACTGGCATGTCTGGCTGCTACCCAGGCCCTCAGCGCCTTTTGTCGCTCCTCCTTCCTGGTGAGGCCTCTGACCTGGACTTTCAGGTTTTTGCAAATCGATTTTAACTCCTTGACATTGTAGGCTTCCAATTGATCCTCCTCAAAGGCAACTTCTACTGATGCATTTGATGATACTATAGATTCAGGCATGTTGAAGTAGCAAGTTCAAACTGGCAAGATCAAAAATAGGCCAAAAAGAAAAAGGACCTGTATGTGGTACGTAATGGTCTGCGATATGGTAGTAGTGCACACCAATCACTGTAAGTCAAGTGCAAACACAAGTCCTATCCTCACCGCTGACAACCAATGTTAGAAATGGGGGTCTCTAGTTGGCAGGGGCTTGCACCTTTGTCCAAGTAGGGACCCTTCTTCCTAGTCAGGATAAGGGAGTTACACTCCTAAAATAACCCCTGCTCACCCCTTGGTAGCTTGGCATGAGCAGTCAGGCTTATCTTAGAGGCAGTGTGTAAAGCATTTGCACATAACCAACAGTAATACAGTGTAAGCACTACAAACGGACACCACACCAGTTTAGAAAAATATCCAATATTTTTATATACTTAAAACAAGACCAATGCGATAAAAATCCACAGTACAGTACTTTAAAAATCTTCAGTTATCACAGTATCCTTAAAAACAGTTCCTTGATGTCGATAGCTCCGTCCGGGCTATCACGGCGTCGTGAACAAACAAATCCAAACAGTTCTGGCTGACCGCGGCGTCGCGGGTCAGCTACGGTGTCGGGAAGACCCGCAAACAGTACCTTTTAGAAATGCAGGGCGTCGATGACCTCGCGGTGTGCTTCCGAAAACACGGCGTCCGCAGGCGTCAGTTCCGGAGGTCGGTGCAGGCGTCGTCGGGGCCCTCGAAGTCACACGCGTTGCAGATCGATCTCCTCTCTGTTGAAGTCAGGAGCGCTGGCGTTGGCAGGCGTCGGGTGCTGCGGTGCGAAGTGCAGCGGTGCGGTGCCCTCAGGTCGTGGTGCGAGCAGCGGCTCGGTGGCGGCGTCAGATGGCGTCGTCGGTGAGACCAGGGTCACGGTGTGAGGTGAAGGCGGTGCTCGTCACGGTGCTGGCAGGTCACGGTGCAGCAGCGGCGTCGTCGTTGCTGAAGCGCTGTCGTCGGCTGACGGACTGGAGTCGATGGCACCGGCGTCGGTAGACCAAGGCTGCGGTGCGGGATGAGGGCGGTGCGTCGTGTAACTGTACGAGCGGTGCCCTCGAACCACGGAGCAAGCAGCGGCGTCGAGTCCGGCTTGGAGCGGCATCGTCGGGGATACCAAGGCGTCGTCGCGAGGCGGTACGGAGTGCGGTGCCCACAGGTCGCGGTGTGAGCAGCGGCTCGATGGCGGCATCAGATGGCGTCGTCGGTGAGACCAGGGTTGCGGTGTGAGGTGAAGGCGGTGCTCGTCACGGTGCTGGCAGGTCATGGTGCAGTAGTGGCATCGTCGTTGCTGAAGCGCTGTCGTCGGCTGACGGACTGGAGTCGATGGCACCGGCGTCTGTAGGCCAAGGCTGCGGTGCGGGATGAGGGCGGTGCGTTGTGTAACTGTACGAGCGGTGCCCTCGAACCACAGTGCAAGCAGCGGAGTCGAGTCCGGCGTGGAGCGGCGTCGTCGATGATACCAAGGCGTCGTCGTGAAGCGAGGCGGTGCGGAGTGCGGTGCCCACAGGTTGCGGTGCGAGCAGCAGCTCGGTGGCGGCATCAGCAGGCGTCGTCGGTGAGACCAGGGTCGCAGTGCGGCATTGCGGCGGTGCCCTCTGCGGTGCCTTCAGGACACGGAGTCGGCAGCGGCGTCGTAGACGGCGTCAGGCTTGAAGTCTTTGCTGTTCCTGAGACTTCTAGAACAGGGGGCAAGCTCTACCTCAAGCCCTTGGAGAAACTCACAAAGTAGATTGCAGAAAGTTCAGTCCAGTCCTTTCACTGCCCAAGATAGAAGCAGCCACTGCAGGCCAACACAGCAAAGTGGTAGTTCCTCCTCACAGCTTCTCCAGCTCTTCTTCTTGGCAGTCTTCTTGGTCCAAAAGAGTTCTAAAGTTCTGGGGTTTGGGTCCCCCTTTTTATCCTCAATTTCTCTTTGTTCTCTGAAGGCAGAGAGGCCTTTGCCTAGTCCAAACCAGTTCTGGTCAGTCATGGAGCACTTTGTTGACAAGTCTCCTTCTTTCCTTTTGCAGTGTAGACCAGGGACATCAGACACACCACAGGAGGTGGAGCCAGCATTGTAGAGGGAAGGCACAGCCCTATTCAGGTCCCAGGTGCAACTCCTCCCACCCATCTACATGTAGATCTTGCTGTTCAGCCCTGTGCTGACTCACCCTGTCTCCTGGAATCCCCCAGCCCCTGTCACTCACACTCCAGACAAGGAATACACAACCTAGCAGAGGCAGGCTTGGATGGTTAGACAAGAAAATACCTACTTTCTAAAAGTGGTATTTTCAAACACAGAAAAACGAAATAGGCTGTATTTCACTATCAGGACATGCCACACACACCAGGGCATGTCCTACCTTTCACATACAAAGCACCCTGCCCACAGGGGTACCTTGGGCCTACCTTATGGGTGACTAACATATAGAAAAGGGAAGGTTTAGGGACTGGCAAGTGTGTGCACTTGCCAAGTCGACATGGCAGCCCCAGGCTGCGCACAGGCTCTGCAATGGCAGGCCAGAGTTACACTTTACGGGCTGTTTGTGTGGGTGGCACAATCCAGTGCTGCAGCCCACCAACAGCATTTGATTTATAGGCCCTGGCACTCGCAGTGCACTTTACTAGGCACTGACATATAAATCAAATAGGCCAATTATGGAAACACCAATCCATAACACATTTTACACGGAGAGCATATGCACTTTAGCACTGATTAGCAGTGGTAAAGTGCCCAGAGTCCTAAAACCAACAAAAACAGGGTCAAAAACAGGAGGCCAAAATGCAAAAAGTCTGGGGGTAAACCCGCTGAAAAAGCCAAGTCTAACAACAGGTCTTTCTTTTAACTTTCTTTTGTCAACAGGTGGATGCTCGGATACTGAGTTCATTTACTGGCGTTTTCTGCATGATCTGTTTTGTTTGCGTAAAACTGTGGGCCTATTATGTAAATGTCTGCTATTTATATGCACATGGGGATAATGGTTTGAGGTTAATTTCTTTCTTTTTAAGCATTCAAGCATTCTTTAAGGGTTATGAAGTTTATTTCTGCCATGTTTAATTTTACTGCTGTTGACTAGGTTATGTTTATTGGCATTTACTGCGTGTTTAGAGTGATAGTATCAGTATGTGTCCAATACTGAGCCTTAGTTGCTGTTCTAGTATTTATTCTCTTGGCTTTCTCATGCTTACTTGTCAACTTTTTATGGGATTTGGAGAGAACCCCTGGGTGCTGCATGGTTGTTGCTCCTTTTGCAAATGTTACTTATTGTTACTTGTGGTAAGGGTTATGTATTGTACCACTTAGTTTTACTTGAGCTGGGGCATGTTTTTGCATCCCAATCTATTCATACAGTTCCTGGTGATGGAAACCATACTTACACTTACGTTGCTGGCGATGGGCATTTGCATTGCACCCAAACCATTCTTGCATTTAAATATTATGGGGCATATTTCATGCATCCAAATGTTGCTTTGTGTTGAGGCTTGTTAGTTGCTACCCAAACAAATACTTATTAGTACTGGTGTTGGGGCATTTTCCCTTGTGCCCAAACCTTTTGCTTTGGGGCATACATGTTGCACCTGCAGGGGCATTTGTTTTGCACTTCCTTATTGGGCAGGTGTATGGCACCAGTTGGGGCACAAGTATTGCACTCTTGTACTATACTGCAGAGACGGCGACTCTATTATGAGGTGTCACCTTTGTTGCTTCTCCATATTTTATTGTCTGTGGAGGGGGGAGAGTGTGGGTGTTTCTCCCGAGTGACATATGTACATATGTATGTGTTATTCTTAACCATGCATCATTATTTCCTTCTCTGGTGCTTTCATTTGAAAGTATTGCATGATTGAATTTGTATTCCCTTGCTTTGTTCTCATTTTTAGGTCTCGCCTACGCAGTGCTGCGTAGGAAGACCTTTAGCAATCGATTCAGTTTGTGTCCCAAAAACGTGCACGCGTTGCATTGCTTTTAATGGCAACGCATGCATGTTTGGTGATTCCCTTGCGGGAGTAAGCTTTAAAACCATCTGGTTGCAATTAACATATGGTTCCTGCTCGCTCCCGCAAGGGAAACAGGCCCAGGCTCCCTCCTCTATCCCCTCCCCCTCCTCCTCTCCTGCCAAACTTGTTTTTTTCCAGCGCGAGGTGCGCGCGTTTGTTTTTCTTTATTCTAAAACGTTCATTGCCTGACCAGTCTACTCCTCTCTCATACGCCGCCTTAAAATTGTTGTGACCTCCCTATTCACCCTGTCCCATTCAATCTGGCTCTTCCTTTGCGTCACTCACTCTTTCCCATAACTATGTTCCCGCTCTGCTCTTTGTGAGAATCTTAGGGAAGCAGGATGTCCAAAACAGATAATATGTTTATTGCCAGATGGAATAGTGTGTTCACCGGTAGTGCGGGTATGCAGACCGTGCTGTTTGTATTCACCTCAATCGGTTTTCTCCAGGCATTGTTCATAGCTGCCAAGGATTTAGATTGCTATGTGTGACATTTTCATAATTTCAGTGTAATTATGAGTGACATTCAACAACTATGAGTGACACTTTCTCGCGAGCAAAATCTAGCAATAAAAGGCAAGGGAAACATATAAATATCAGAACTTACACCAACGCCCTCCTCTGAGTGACACAGCTGTGCAGACAGACTAGTGACCGTTGAGCTTGCTGTGCCCTTGATCTCTGCCTGACTCGGAGCACTGCAGGCATCAGGTCTCTGCCCTGTGTGCAGAAGGCCTCAAACTGTCCATCAGTTATTGCACTGCCTTTTCGGCAGCAGGCCTTACTGTCTGTGAATGATAGACTGCAGGTTCGTTCTGTGTGTGGCAGCGGGCACCACAGAGTCTGCAGCCGTGTGGTACTGTGTGTATGCAGGAGGCTTGCGTCTGTGTGCACAGTGTAGCTGTGCGCAATGCTGTATGGCTGCAGGAGGCTTGCATCAGTGTGTACAGTGTAGCTGTGCACGGTGCTGTATGGGTGCAGTAAGCTTGCGTCTGTGTGCACACTGTAGCTGTGTGCGATGCTATGTGCATGCAGAAGGCTTGCGTCTGTGTGCACAGTGTAGCTATGCTGTATGGGTGCAGGAGGCTTGCGTCTGTGTGCACAGTGTAGCTGTGTGATATGCTGTATGGGTGCAGGAGGCTTGCGTCTGTGTGCACAGTGTAGCTGTGTGATATGCTGTATGGGTGCAGGAGGCTTGCGTCTGTGTGCACAGTGTAGCTGTGCGCAATGCTGTATGGCTGCAGGAGGCTTGCATCAGTGTGTACAGTGTAGCTGTGCACGGTGCTGTATGGGTGCAGTAGGCTTGCGTCTGTGTGCACACTGTAGCTGTGCACGATGCTGTATGCCTGCAGGAGGCTTGCGTCTGTGTGCACAATGTAGCTGTGTGCGATGCTATGTGCATGCAGAAGGCTTGCGTCTGTGTGCACAGTGTAGCTATGCTGTATGGGTGCAGGAGGCTTGCGTCTGTGTGCACAGTGTAGCTGTGTGATATGCTGTATGGGTGCAGGAGGCTTGTGTCTGTGTGCACAGTGTAGCTGTGCGCTATGCTGTATGGGTGCAGGGGGCTGGCGTCTGTGTGCAGTGTAGCTGTGTGCTATGCTGCAAGGGTGCAAGAGGCTTGTGTCTGTGTGCACAGTGTAGCTGTGCGCTATGCTGTATGGGTGCAGGAGGCTTGCGTCTGTGTGCATGGTATAGCTGTGTGCAGCAGACCTTCTTAAATAGCATGCCTCAGACCTCATCTCTCAGACTCGGCCAACATGCGGCTGGACGTCTGTGTGTAGCAAGCTTCAGTCTGCATTCAGCGCTCCCAGGCCTCAAACTCTGTGTGCAGCCCGCCTCAGATTTGGCATCAACCCCATGGCTCAGACTCTGCGTGCACAAAACGCCTGCCTGACTGTTAGCTCCAGTTTTAGGCTTTCACTGCTCAGCAGGCCTCCGGCTACAGGGCCGGTCCTAGAACTTCTGAGGCCCCGGGCGAAAGGGAAGATGTGAGGCCCCTCTAATTTGCATGTAACATCACAAGAAGTGACATCACTGGAAGTGACATCAAAGGAAGTGACATCACACAAAGTGACATCGCAGGACTATTGATCTTATTTGGCATTAGTGAAGAGACCTAACGTGGATATCAGTAACATGGACAAAAAGATAAATATACAAATGAAATAAGTCCATATATTTTAAAACTATATTAAATGGATTACATTTGTCACATTGGATGGAAAAGCTAGTTGCAGGTCTCAAAAAGATGGATGTTTTTACTCCATGTTAACTGATTGTTTCCAGATGAGTGCATGATAAAAATTCCAGTTCTGTCTCATAAAGGGGAGAGATCCTGTTGAGGTAATGAGGAGCGGGATCATTCAAAATATAAAATTACACAAGAGAAAACCTCTCACACCATGGATATAATCGCAAATTTCAAAAGGCTCCCTTATCATTCTGTGCCATTATTGTGTCACCTAGGGATGGCATTAATACTTAGAAATTTGTTTTAACGTAAATCTTCTCACCAGTATTCCACAAGCACATGCTAAGAGTCATAGGACAATCTTTTTTGTGTGTGGGCGCTTTACTCGCCAGAATTATGTTAAGTGCAAAAACACAACACATATAATACATAAATACAAGACACCATTACAAACAAATAAAGATTTTACATTAATAAAAAAAGACTTAGAACAACCGACACCATTACTAAATCATACATTGACTTGAAGGTATGCTGCAGATTCAAGGGGTTTTCAAATCAACGTTTTTGATTTGGTGTTAGAACTGTAGGAAGTGGAAGGCTTTAGCGCTGGTGGAGCCCTGTGCGACAATGTTTGTTGGTGCCCCCAATGACACCCTCTGCCACGGATTCCCTCACTACCACCCTTTAACAGTGCCCCTCAAGTCTCCATAACCACATTCTCGCTCAGATGCATTTAATTTGATTTACAGAGTCACTGATACCAGTGTAGGGTGTCCGATAACTTTATATCACACACATTACATAGAGACAATCAATCATACGTGTGTAAATCACTGTATAGGAAATGTTACATAAGACAAAGGACTACAAGGTGTAGAAGTTACATGACAACCATACTAGTGGGCAGTATAGTTTAATAGTGATTGGTCTGGAGAAACACAAACTCTGAATTTAAAAGGTAATACCATGGTTGGGGGTTCTCTTTAATAACCAGAAT
The DNA here is from genome assembly GCA_963921515.1 of Calotriton arnoldi. Lineage (NCBI taxonomy): Eukaryota > Metazoa > Chordata > Amphibia > Caudata > Salamandridae > Calotriton > Calotriton arnoldi. The sequence goes on along the minus strand of CAWUFW010001626.1, from coordinate 2,443,864 downwards.
TGATTTCTATCCAAATGAACCCTTTTGCAACATTAGGATAATCAAAGACAGGGGAAAAAACCATAACGCTCTAATTTATACCTTGCAATTTGCATGCAGCTCTTATATGGCAGTTAATAGCTCATTGTTCTATGTTAGGATTTTGACTTATAAACTGCAAGTAACAAAAGGATCTCAATGACAAAAGCAGGAACCCACTGACCTATTTACATTATTTGCACATTGTGATCTGCATGGTACATGTTCTCTGCGCTACCTTTCCACAAGTCAAAACTTCCACTTAACAAAACTCCTCTCTCTAGGAAGAACATTAATCACTGGAGTTATCATGACATTTTTACTGTTGCCGAAAATTGCTGTAGGCCAAGAAGGAGGCAGCAAACGCTTTTAAAAACATAATATACTTGCAAACATGATGCCCCCCCTCCCGAAGTGAGCGCTCAGTGCGATTTTACCGGTCGCACCGCCCTAGAGCTGGCCCTGCTCAAGGGTCCTGTGACCTCAATGACAGTCACTGTTGCTCTAGGGTGTGCTGCTTCATAGGCCTGCCCAAAAGACTTGAGGTGAGCTTCAAAAGGGGTTGTGGTGGACAGGCCTTCAAGGTTAACCCACACTTGCCACCGCTAGGGTCCACCTGCTGCTTCTAAGACACCAGGGCTTCTAAGGTCTAGCGGGGCCTTCTAAGGTCTAGCACGGGAATGTGCTCCCTCAGGAGAGTGGTCTAGGGGACTGGTCATGAAGGCTGAACCTGGTTCCCCAGTTCCCAAGTCGGCAGCTCTGGCCATAGTGCCACATCTTCCCCTCCACTAAACACCATACTGCCCCACTGAGAGAAACTCACGCTGCCTTCAATTACAACCCAATTGCGCCCCGCTACAAACACCTGGATGCGACTCAATTCAAATTACGCACTAGACTAGAGTAATATGCTGCGTAAAAGAAAAAAAGTGACAACATCCTGGAAAGAGCAAACACTCATAGGGAATGCAAGATTAAGTAAAGCATGTGAAATATAAGAAGGAACAAATTGGTTACCTTAACGCTTCTGCACTTATTATTCAGAAATCAATGAGTACTTTGGCATGAAAAGTGAAGGACATAACTACAGAGCCGGAAGGGACCCGTTTCAATGTCCATTGCTTATATCCTTACAAAAAGTAAGCAGTATGGTTTAAATAGACAAGACCACATTTGTGAATACAGAGCAGCGGTATGCATTTTGTTTTCCAATCCACCCATCAAGCAGGTATTGCAGTACATCCAGGAATGGTGCACTTCCCCACCCGGGGAAAACAGTGCTGTTCAGAGAAAGACAAGAAAACAAAAGTGGCGCTTCACTGGCAAACTCTGTAAAGTGGCGCTAATGTGTTTTGGGTTTGAATAAAATCAATCTTGCCCCTTTTCGACCCACTCTGTCTTGCTTTAGTTTTTTTTCACATTTTTAACCTTTTATTTCTCTCCGTCCCGAGGGTGCACAATGGAAGTGAAAAATGTCCGAAAAAGACGACCTTTCCAGCAAAAGTGTTTTTCTTTTTTGGGGAACAAATAAAGGAAAGAGGGAGTAATGGCTACAAGGCACAGGGAAGGGGGCCCCCACACCTGGACCTTGCAGCTTGCTCTAGTGCTTAAAAGCCCAGAGAAAGGGGGCCCCCTGCTGAGCCTCGAAGCAATAACCATTTCGTAAAACACTGCCCTACCACAGGAGTTCTACATACATTTTAAATGCACTTTCCCATAAAAAAAACTGGTGATGCAAAAGTTAACAAAAGCCAGTTGATCTGGCTGCTCTCTCCTCCCCTCACCCACCTCTCCTTACCTGTGCCTGGCTGGTCCTGGAAACAAAGGGGCCTTCTGTTGCCTAGAAACAAAATGCAGAAAGGGAATGGCCGGTACTTAACAGAGGTGTTGCCTCGCCCCTGACACTGTGAGCCAACATAATTGCTGGCCTGGCTGCTGTGCCTTCCCCACTCTGTTTGTCCCTTCCCCCCACCCCTGCACCCCCAGGAATGCCACAACACCCTGACCAGCAAGGTCAAGACTTCTGCATTTGCAGGGTGATTGTGCGGGGCAGGTAGCCCTGGAGGAGCAGGTGGACTAACTGTGAAAGTGTGGCATTTCACAGTGAAGCGGGCCCCCTGTTTTTAAGCTGTGCGTGAGGCCCTGGGCAGCTGCCCACACTGCCCATGCCGAGCGCCGGCCCTGTCCGGCTATCTACTGCAGCAGGCCTCGTGGTGTTTAAGTTTAGGATTCTTCTGAAGTGGTCCCTAAGTTACACATTTATCTTTGCCGCTTTCTATAGAGCGCACTGTCACAAGACCCTATGGGTATCAGTGCGCTTTATATAACCCCAGGCACACACTTACTTTAAATTAATATGCAGCTGTATTTCCCAGTACTTTTCAAACTGCGAAAACAGCACCTCAATGCCAATGTAATCCCGTCCCCGCTTCAGTATTTCCTGAATAAAAATTTCTTTAAATATTCACAGAACGCATTTTGTTCCAACTTAATTTAGGAAAGCACGCCTCTTAAGACCATATCTTCAGCAGTGGACGCTGATCACGCTTTTCGTCTTTCTACTAATAACTTTTTTATGGATGCAGCTCAAAAAGGACACTGCAGCTTCCGTGTTTACGACACGCACAGCCCATGTTAGCACTTTTCTTGTAAGCGAAGCGTAAACCAACTCTTATTATTCTTATCACATTGAAATAATTGGCACACCACGTTACCTCATTGACGAGAAGCCTAGCGTCGTTCCTCAGGACACATTTCATTTTCGTTGTCACTGGAACAGATATGGCATGAATCGGGAGCACGCATGCACCCAACTTGTGCAGGTGATTAAGTGAAGAAAGATCACCGGCATGGCTCGCCTCTCGGTGGTTAGGACGGTTTCCCTCGGCAAATGTTTTGCCGCGGCGCGGGGGGGTGTTTGAGGTCATTGATTTTATTTTCAGCAGATAGCTGAGGCAGAGAGCGGAGGCCGGTGCAGGGAGGCAGTGCTAGCCTCAGGCACCATGCTGATGCTGCTGACAAATGCATGACAGTGCGCAGCGCACTGACTCATTATGCGGACGGATGCGGACAGGACACAGTGACTGCCCGCCGGCGCGCCGCACGCCTCTGAGTCCCCGCTTCCTCAATCTGACCTCACTTCCTTCCAGGACGTGAGGTGAGGTCACACCCCCGCGGCGCCACAGCCACTAATCAAGCAACCATTGAGGGCAGGCCCCGCCCGGGTGTCTCGTTATTGGGTACAGCACTGCCTCGGCCCGGGGAGGTCAGGCGGCCGGGGCTGTAGTCTGAGTGACTCAGCCAGGCCACGGGCGGGAATTTCAACTGGCGGCAGGCTATTAAGATACATTTATAGCAGCTATGTGCACAAGATTATGTTACTGACTCAGGCTGTGCTGGTGGCAGCGCGCAGGCAGGCAAGTCTTCGGGGAGCAGCTAAGCCGGCGCAGGTCACAGGCGCGCGCTCTAGCAGCCTGGCATGGCCAATTACTTCAGCGCTGGTACACGAGTCAGTGGCATTAAAATGCGTGACAAATGCATTTCAGTGCGGTGATGCGGAACACCACACTGAAATGCGTTAGAGTCACGCCTGATGCGTGATACTTGGCAGGCCTGATTGTTTTATTAGTACAGGTGGGCGAGCCACGAAAGGCTCGAGCCAAATGCATGGCTGTGGCTCGAGAGCCTTCTGGAACCTCGAACTCCAAACGAGCCCCGCCTTCTAACGGGTTCTGCCTGCCCTGCCGCCCATGCTCTTACTTCATTGTTCATAGTTGCCTTCCCAACCCATTTCCCCTGCTGTCTTGCCGCAGAGGGTCAGCCTCCTCTCACGCCAAGGGGGTAATTTAAAATGCAGATAGCTTTCATAGTGCAAGCACTTTCATGAAAGTCTAATGACTGAATTGCGCAGTATGAGTCCAGGAAACCTGTCATCAGTCCCGGCGTCTTTGCCTCAGTTGAACAAACTGTGTGATCGGTGGCAATTATTTTATTTTACTGTGCCTCCTTTTCCTTCGTCACTGCATTTGACAGCACCTCGGACTACATCAGTTGAGAATATCTTTATTAAAGCCTCTCTTGTAGGTGAGTCCCATATAGGAGGCAGATGGCACCCGACTTGACTCTTGGTTGGCTACTGCCATCGTTGTCAGGTCAGGTGGGTGGTGGTGTGAATGTTTCTAAGTTCACCCTAATAAATTATCATTTCGAGGAAATTACTCTCAGTTCAGCAATATAAACTAGTGTACTAAAGTGAAACGCTCCCATGTTACAAGGAAAACCTTTTTGAAATGTGAAACTTTTGTTCTGTGTTTACAAGATGTTTGTTGCACAATTCCCTTGCCAAATATTTTGCTGGCTCAACTCGTGCTTGCGCTCTTAGAGCCCAGGCTGACCTCGGGCTCGGTTCAGATCTGTTCTCCCTGTTAATTTCCTTTCTCGCCAATCTCTATATATTAGATAGTCAACAACTGAATCACTGTCTCGTGAAAATGGTGTTCTTCTGCATGTGAGATTTAAAATGGTAGGGTATGCAAAGAAAATACTCCCGGCTAACTCGATCATTACACAGTTTAGTTACTTATTTAGGATCAACATTACTGGCTGTGATAAACACATTTCATACAAGCTATAGCTCATTGATACCCAAGCATCACCTAACAGCTACTTCACATAAGGAACTGTGGCTTGGCAGTCCATAATGCTACCTCTGAGGGAGTAAGCCCAGCTAAACAGAAAATGGAAATTGACTCAGGAAACTATGAAGTATGCTGTAGGAGAGGGCCTTTAGCAATCGGTCTTCACTTTTCAAGCACTCGTGCTTGTGGCGGCATCCTCCTTTCGGGAGCGAGCAGCGGCGCGCTGTTTGTAATTAACGGGGCCGCGCCGCTGCTCGCTCCCACAAGGTGGATGCCGCCACGAGTGCGAGTGCTTGAAAAGTGAAAGCAGTGGTCTTCCCTCACCGCCTGTGAGATGTAGCCTTGTACCTAATTTGTTGACATTTAGATTACTAAATGTTGTAACACCAGCTTCCGCACGCGATCATCATGCGTGATTAATCAATTAATCGCACGCGATCATCAAGCGTGATTAATCAATTAATCTCCCCATGGGCCCCCTGTTTACTAAAAACGGAGTGCTAAGGAACATTCACATGCGCTATAAGAAGGGACCACCCCGTTAAATCTGTTTCGTGTTCTATCTACTCGTCCACCACCACCACGTCCACCAGCACCACGTCCACCACCACCACATCCACCACCACCACGTCCACCACCACCACGTCCACCACCACATCCACCACCACGACGTCCACCACCATGCCCACCACCACCACCAACACGTCCACCACCACCACGTCCACCAACACCACGTCCACCACCACCAAGTCCACCACCACGTCCACCACCACCACCATGTCCACCACCACCACCACGTCCACCACATCCACCACCACCATGTCCACCACCACCACCACGTCCACCACATCCACCACCACCACCACGTCCATCACGTCCACCACCACCACCACCACCATGTCCACCACGTCCACCATGTCCACCACGTCCATCACCACCACGTCCACCACCACCACCACGTCCACCACCACCACGTCCACCACCACCACCACGTCCACCACCACCACCACCACATCCACCACCCGTGACGGGTAAAGTGTCACTGGAGGGCAGGGGTAATAGGAGTGTCAACCCCGGCTGTACATGGGACATTTAAGGATGCATTGGGTGCGAGAAGACGGGAATAGGGGCTAGAAGTATTACACCAGACCCAAGATACATTTTGAAGAGGCGCAATGTCACAGGGGCTCCTGTAAAAGCACTCGCAGCATCTCTACTTCACAGTGGCATACCTGCACGAGCCACTCACTCAAAACAAGCATTGGCATAGCCAATAGGTCTCGCCTTTGGGACCTTATAAGTGTTTAGCCATGCAACACTTGATGTTGTTGCACCAAGGATATTGTGCTGGATAACTAAACACTTATAAGGTCCCAAAGGCGAGACCTATTGGCTATGCCAATGCTTGTTATGGATGTTGTGTATTACTGTCTTATTTGGATTTATATTTTTAATTTTTTTCCATAAAGAAAGGAGGTATGTGGTATCTTTATTTCCAGGCCACTCATTCTCCCCTTAGTGTTATGTCCCCTGCTGCTCAGCCAGAGTGACTGTGATGTCATTAGAATGCTGATGTGTGATGTGTGCCTGGTTGAGTGAATGTTAGTTTGGAGGTGTGGACTGAGCAGCAAGGCTGCTGCTCCCGGTGGGGCTTCCTTACTACCAACTTTGCCTGTAACCTGAGACTACTACCTTGGGAATAAACTTGATCCTGTTTCACCTATACTACTGGCTACCTTGCATCTTTGATTACCACACAGAGGTTTCATTGGGGTTACACAAATCATATACATTCAAGCCTTCAGCAGCTGAGCTATCCCTCAGGATACACAGATCTTAGTGCAGACTCAGACAATACACAGGTCACATACTGTACAGGCTCATACAGGATCCCTGCACGTTGCAGAGATCTCTGGGTCCAAGAAGCAGAGCTGATTCTCAGGACACAGAGCATGCACAGGTTTAGTCTTCAGAGCTATCCCACATTAATACAGATGCTACAGGCTCAGGCTTTGGAGAGCACAAGGATCCCACAGGTTACATAGATTCTGCTGGTTCATGCCTCTGATAGCAGAATAATCCCTCAGGTATCTGTGCCAGGTTTGCGTCTGTCTGCAGGCCACTAGGCTCAAGTGAAAAGCCTGTTCAATCAATCAATCAATCATTTGTATAGCGCGCTACTCACCCGGAGGGTCTCAAGGCGCTTGGGGGAGGGGGGTCCGCTACTGTTCGAACAGCCAGGTCTTGAGTTGCTTCCTGAAGGAGAGGTGGTCTTGGGTAAGGCGGAGGTGGATGGGTAGGGAGTTCCACGTCTTGGCAGCCAGGTAGGAGAAGGATCTTCCTCCCGTTGTGGCTCTTCGGATGCGGGGGACGGCGGCGAGGGCGTGGTTGGTCGATCGTAGCTGGCGGGTGGGAGTGTAGAAGGTCAGACGGTCGTTGAGGTATCTGGGGCCTTGGTTGTGGAGGGCTTTGTGTGCGTGGGTGAGGAGTCGGAACGTGATTCTCTTGCTGACGGGGAGCCAGTGCAGGTCTCTCAGGTGTCTGGCGATGTGGCTGTGTCGGGGGATGTCCAGGATGAGTCCAGCTGCAGCGTTCTGGATGCGTTGGAGTCTTTTATGAAGTTTGGCTGTGGTTCCGGCATAGAGGGAGTTGCCGTAGTCCAGTCGGCTGGTGACGAGGGCCTGGGTGACCGTCTTCCTGGTTTCGGTGGGGATCCACCGGAAGATCTTGCGCAGCATGCGTAGGATGTTGAAGCAAGACGAGGAGACGGCGTTGACTTGTCGGGTCATTGAGAGGGAGGAGTCCAGGATGAAGCCCAGGTTGCGTGCGTGGTCCGTTGGTTTGGGTGCGTTGCCCAGGGCAGGGGGCCACCAGGAGTCGTCCCAGGCGGAGGGTGATGATCCTAGGATGAGGACTTCCGTCTTATCTGAGTTCAGTTTCAGGCGGCTGTTCCTCATCCACTCGGCTACGTCCTTCATCCCTTCATGTAGGTTGGTTCTGGCGGTTGTGGGGTCGTTGGTGAGGGAGAGGATCAGCTGGGTGTCGTCGGCGTAGGAGATGATGTTGAGGTTGTGTTGGCGTGCGATGGCTGCGAGGGGGCTCATGTAGACGTTGAAGAGGGTGGGGCTGAGTGATGATCCTTGTGGTACGCCGCAGATGACTTCGGTGGCCTCGGAACTGAACGGGGGAGGCGGACTCTCTGGGTTCTTCCGGCGAGGAAGGAGATGATCCACTCCAGTGCCTTCTCTTGGATTCCGACGTTGTTCAGGCGTTGCACTAGGGTGCGGTGGCAGACTGTGTCGAACGCTGCGGAGAGGTCCAGGAGGATGAGGGCCGCTGTTTCCCCGTTGTCGAGCAGGGCTCGGATGTCGTCGGTGGCTGCGATGAGGGCGGTCTCGGTGCTGTGGTTGGCCCGGAAGCCGGACTGCGAGTGGTCGAGGGATCCATTCGTCTCGAGGAAGGCGGCCAGTTGTCTGTTGACGGTCTTCTGGATGACTTTGGCAGGAAAAGGAAGGAGCGAGATGGGGCGGTAGTTTTTGAGGTCGGTGGGGTCCGCTGACGGTTTCTTCAGTAGGGCGCTGAGTTCGGCGTGCTTCCAGCTCTCTGGGAAGGTGGCGGTGTCGAAGGAGGTGTTGATGATGTCCCGGAGGTGGGGTGCGATGATGGCGTCGGCCTTGTTGAAGACGTGGTGAGGGCAGGGGTCGGTAGGTGATCCGGAGTGGATGGAGTTCATCGTGCGGATAGTGTCTTCGGTGTTGATCGGGGTCCAGGCTCGGAGGGTGGAGGTGGGGGACGTTGGAATGGTCGTAGGGTACGTCGGCTGTGTGCTGAAACTGTTGTGTATGTCTGCGATCTTGCTGTGGAAGAACGAGGCGAGCGAGTTGCAGAGGTCTTGCGAGGGAGTGATGTCGTTGTTTCCGGCGCTGGGGTTCGAGAGCTCTTTGACGATGATGAAGAGTTCCTTGCTGTTGTGGGCGTTGTTGTCCAGTCGTTCCTTGAATGCGGTTTTCTTGGTGGAGTGGATCAGCTGGTGGTGTTTTCGGGTGGCGTGCTTGAGGGTGGTCATGTTGTCTGCAGTCGGGTCTCTGCGCCATGCTTTCTCGAGGGCCCGGCAGTTCTTCTTGGATTTCTTGAGTTCGTCGGTGAACCAGGATGCTTTCTTGTTGCCGTGTCTGACTGGGGGGTCTTCAATGGGGCGAGGTCGTCTGCGCAGTTGGTGATCCATCTTGTGAGGTTGCTGGCGGCTTGGTTGGGGTTTGTTGAGCTGGCGGGAGGGTTCTGGCTCAGGGATGTGGTGAGTTGGTCGGTGGTGATCTTGTTCCAGCTTCTGCGCGGAAACTGCTGCGTGTGGTGGTGCGTGGTGGTCCTGCTGAAGCTGAAGTGGACGCAGCTGTGGTCTGTCCAGTGGAGTCCGGTGGTGTGGCTGAAGGAGATGTCCTTACTGGAGGAGAAGACGGGGTCAAGCGTGTGGCCGGCGTGGTGTGTGGGGGTGGTCACCAGTTGCTTGAGTCCGAGGTTGGCGAGGTTGTCCAGCAGGGTGGTGGTGTTGCGATCGTTGTTGTTCTCTAGGTGGAAGTTGAGGTCCCCAAGGAGGATGTAGTCAGCCGAGGGGAGGGCGTGCGGGCTGATGAGGTCGGCGATGTCTTCGCTGAATTGTGTGCGTGGTCCTGGGGGTCTGTAGATGAGGGTGCCTCTGAGGGTGGTCTTGGGGTCGGTGTGTATCTGGAAGTGCAGGTGTTCGCCGGCTGTGAAGGTGTCGTCGGAGTTGGTCGTGATGCGGATGGTGTTCTTGTGGACGATGGCGATGCCTCCTCCGGTCTGGTTGGCGCGGTCCCTTCGGGTGATCTTGTATCCGTCCGGGATGGCGATGGCGATGTCGGGCGCTGAGGAGGCGTTCATCCATGTTTCCATGAGGAAAGCGACGTCTGGTGATGTGGAGTCGAGCAGGTTCCAGAGTTCCACGGCGTGTCTGTGGATGGAGCGGGTGTTGAGCAGGATGCACTTCAGGTGGTTGCTGCTGGTGCTTGGCTTGGCGGGTGCGGTGCAGGTCCGGAGGCAGGAGAACTTGCAGGATTGGCAGGCGAAGGGTCCGTGGGTGCGACCTGGGGTGGCACGGTGGCAGCCGGGGATACGGCCGGTGTTGAGTGCGTTGAGGGTGGCGGTGTCATAAGTCCGGTGGGTGGGTTGGCTGCTGCGGGGGCCAGGGGGTTTGGCGCTGGGCGCGGTCCAGGCGCGGACGGGCGCAGACGGGCTTGCCTTAGGCGCGCCCGCTCCGCGCGGCGCGCAGCGGCCGCCATTTATGGGGAGGTGGGAGGGAGGAGCAGCTGGGAGGCGGGAGGCAGGGGCAGCGAATGGGCAGTCAGGGGGCGGAGCCGCAGGGACGCAGCGGCGGGAATGGCGAGAGGCAGCGGGGGCACAAAAGGAAAATGGGGAGAGAAAACAGACAAAAATACAGGCACAACGCAAATGGGGCAGCGAGGGGCACAGAAAGGAAAATGGGGGAGAAAACAGACAAAAATACAGGCACAACGCAAATGGGGCAGCGAGGGGCACAGAAAGGAAAATGGGGAGAGAAAACAGACAAAAATACAGGCACAACGCAAATGGGGCAGCGAGGGGCACAGAAAGGAAAATGGGGAGAGAAAACAGACAAAAATACAGGCACAACGCAAATGGGGCAGCGAGGGGCACAGAAAGGAAAATGGGGGAGAAAACAGACAAAAATACAGGCACAACGCAAATGGGGCAGCGAGGGGCACAGAAAGGAAAATGGGGGAGAAAACAGATAAAAATACAGGCACAACGCAAATGGGGCAGCGAGGGGCACAGAAAGGAAAATGGGGGAGAAAACAGACAAAAATACAGGCACAACGCAAATGGGGCAGCGAGGGGCACAGAAAGGAAAATGGGGGAGAAAACAGACAAAAATACAGGCACAACGCAAATGGGGCAGCGAGGGGCACAGAAAGGAAAATGGGGAGACAAGCAAAGAAATACGGGCACCGAGGCCACAGGCGGAAGGGCGATCTTACCAGCAGCAGCAGCGGGCGGACAACACAGGCGGAGCTGTGTGGTGGGGGAGCGACCTACCTGGCAAGGTCAAGGGTCGCTCTCCTCACCGCGCAGCGGCCGCCATTTATGGGGAGGTGGGAGGGAGGAGCAGCTGGGAGGCGGGAGGCAGGGGCAGCAAATGGGCAGTCAGGGGGCGGGGCCGCAGGGGATGCAGCGGCGGGAATGGCGAGAGGCAGCGGGGGCACAAAAGGAAAATGGGGAGAGAAAACAGACAAAAATACAGGCACAACGCAAATGGGGCAGCGAGGGGCACAGAAAGGAAAATGGGGAGAAAACAGACAAAAATACAGGCACAACGCAAATGGGGCAGCGAGGGGCACAGAAAGGAAAATGGGGGAGAAAACAGACAAAAATACAGGCACAACGCAAATGGGGCAGCGAGGGGCACAAAAAGGAAAATGGGGGAGAAAACAGACAAAAATACAGGCACAACGCAAATGGGGCAGCGAGGGGCACAGAAAGGAAAATGGGGGAGAAAACAGACAAAAATACAGGCACAACGCAAATGGGGCAGCGAGGGGCACAGAAAGGAAAATGGGGGAGAAAACAGACAAAAATACAGGCCCAACGCAAATGGGGCAGCGAGGGGCACAGAAAGGAAAATGGGGAGACAAGCAAAGAAATACGGGCACCGAGGCCACAGGCGGAAGGGCGATCTTACCAGCAGCAGCAGCGGGCGGACAACACAGGCGGAGCTGTGTGGTGGGGGAGCGACCTACCTGGCAAGGTCAAGGGTCGCTCTCCTCACCGCGCAGCGGCCGCCATTTATGGGGAGGTGGGAGGGAGGAGCAGCTGGGAGGCGGGAGGCAGGGGCAGCGAATGGGCAGTCAGGGGGGCGGGGCTGCAGGGGACGCAGCGGCGGGAATGGCGAGAGGCAGCGGGGGCACAAAAGGAAAATGGGGAGAGAAAACAGACAAAAATACAGGCACAACGCAAATGGGGCAGCGAGGGGCACAGAAAGGAAAATGGGGGAGAAAACAGACAAAAATACAGGCACAACGCAAATGGGGCAGCGAGGGGCACAGAAAGGAAAATGGGGAGAGAAAACAGACAAAAATACAGGCACAACGCAAATGGGGCAGCGAGGGGCACAGAAAGGAAAATGGGGAGAGAAAACAGACAAAAATACAGGCACAACGCAAATGGGGCAGCGAGGGGCACAGAAAGGAAAATGGGGGGAGAAAACAGACAAAAATCTAGGCACAACGCAAATGGGGCAGCGAGGGGCACAGAAAGGAAAATGGGGGGAGAAAACAGACAAAAATTCACGCACAACGCAAATGGGGCAGCGAGGGGCACAGAAAGGAAAATGGGGGGAGAAAACAGACAAAAATACAGGCACAACGCAAATGGGGCAGCGAGGGGCACAGAAAGGAAAATGGGGAGACAAGCAAAGAAATACGGGCACCGAGGCCACAGGCGGAAGGGCGATCTTACCAGCAGCAGCGGGCGGACAACACAGGCGGAGCTGTGTGGTGGGGGAGCGACCTACCTGGCTGTTCTTCCTCTACCAGACAACCATGACCTGTACAGAAGTCCAGGCTCTGACAGACAGTCTGTGGTGGAAGACGAAGGGTGCCGAAGGAGCGAGCCACTGTCTCGGATAGATGACCAGTTCGGCAGGTGGTGGCAGAAAGTGCGGCGCATTAAACTCTTTGGTGTTGTTAATTGGTTGCTGGATCCTGAGGTCATGTGAGGGGAGGCACAGTCAGACCAAGCACGTATAGGAGTCAAATCAGCGAACGGTCATGATTTTATTTTATTTTATTTATTTTATTTAAGTGATTTGTAGAGTGCGTAGCTACCCGAGGACTTCCCAGCGCTAAGAGACTAATACTGAGAGAGAAGGCTAGAGGTAGGTTAATAATACTGATTGATATGATCATTTTGACATAGTGAATTATCATAAATTTCACAGTGTGATTACAAAGGAGGCACAGCTGCTTCATCATCATCTTCAGCAAGTCCATAAAACGCTTTCAAGCTCCCCCATATTTTATGAAATTTACATGGGCACCCCCTACTTTTATACCTTAGTCTTTCAGCTGCCATAAATAAATCACTAACCTTCCTCCAATCAGCAATATTGGGCACCTCAGCAGCTCCCCATCACCTGGCCAGGTCCCGTTTGGCCACCACCAAACCCAGATTACACAGCATTAATTTCATCCGTGGTACATCAACATCATTAGGTATCCCTAAAAGAACATATTTAGGGTCTTCAGGCAATTGCACCTCCAGTATTGTGCTGAGTTCCGACAGCACTGGGCACCAGTATGTTTGTAAGGTCGAGCATTTCCATATTGTATGGATGAAATCTCCCTGATTCCTCCCACAACACAGACAGTCCACTGAGGCTACTCTGCCTATTTTATGGACACTGACCCTATCATAACAAATCCTCTGTAGGATTTTAAATTGGTATCCAAAAGAAAGGGAGTTACCCTAATTCTAAGAAAAGGGACGGGGTAGCAAAGTCAGAAAACACAAGAGTCCCTATTCAAAATGTTAAGGTTTTGGCAAAGTTCTCCGTAACTAAGGGCCCGATTCACAGAACTAACTTAAGACAAAATCCTAAACTTACTACCATTTTGGTATTCACAGAAGGCACTTTCTCATTTTGGTATTCACAGAAGGCACTTAATCATCAATGAGTAAGTGCCTTCTGTGAATACCAAAATGAGTAAGTTACTCAAAATGAGTAAGTTACTCAAAATGAGTAAGTTACTCATTTTGGTATTCACAGAAGGCACTTACTCATTGATGAGTAAGTGCCTTCTGTGAATACCAAAATGAGTAAGTGCCTTCTGTGAATACCAAAATGAGTAAGTACCTTCTGTGAATACCAAAATGAGTAAGTGCCTTCTGTGAATACCAAAATGGTAGTAAGCTTAGGATTTTGTCTTAAGTTAGTTCTGTGAATCGGGCCCTAAGAGTATGCCTCAATATGGATTATGTGCTATAACAAGTGACAACATTCATTATGGCTGTATCGTCAAGATACAAAATATTTCAATGTGCAATAAATTGGGAAATTAAGAGTGAAGAGGTAATCACTATTTTAGTGAGGGTTTATTTAAAAACATATATATAAAAAACAAGAAACATTACAGTTTTCACAAAATTAAAAACGTCTTCTCGTTAGAGAAGTTACAATACATCAGTTGTAGATACATTTCATTACTCGTACACAATGAAGAAAACTTAAAAAGAGTCGACGCAGCGTTTCGGTGAAACCTGATTTCTTCACCTTCTTCAGGACAAGTTTTCATAAAAATCTATTATAATTCAGCAAGACTTTATGGTCAAGCCTCACTAAGACTTTAAGAGTGCCGTATTCTTAATGATGGAAGGAACAACTCATCCAAGAAAGAAAAGACCTTAGTATTGGTACAGATTCTTTACTGATTGTTCGATGGAGCCACCAGCAGGTTTAATTCAAGGCTATTTGAGAATAAAAGCCTCAATACAAATTAAAACTAGACTGCATATAGCTAGTCGAGTGCACCCAGAGTTTCAACTTTCTATTCAAGATATCGGCGTTTTCAGCATGGGCGATACTTGAAATTCAATTAGGTACAGACCAGATTAAAATCATTAGGACAACAAGCGGTCTCCCTGCTCCAAACGAACGACTTCCTAAACCCGGAAGTCGTTCAGTATGTGACCTGTGTATTGTCTGAGTCTGCACTAAGATCTGAGTATCCTAAACCCGGAAGCCGTTCGTTTGGAGCAGGGAGGCCGCTTGTTGTCCTAATGATTTTAATCTGGTCTGTACCTAATTGAATTTCAAGTGAATAGAAAGTTGAAACTCTGGGTGCACTCGACTAGCTATATGCAGTCTAGTTTTAATTTGTATTGAGGCTTTTATTCTCAAATAGCTTTGAATTAAACCTGCTGGTGGCTCCATCGAACAATCAGTAAAGAATCTGTACCAATACTAAGGTCTTTTCTTTCTTGGATGAGTTGTTCCTTCCATCATTAAGAATTCGACTCTCTTAAAGTCTTAGTGAAGACTTGACCATAAAGTCTTGCTGAATTATAATAGATTTTTATGAAAACTTGTCCTGAAGGAGGTGAAGAAATCAGGTTTCACCGAAACGCTGCATCGACTCTTTTTAAGTTTTCTTCATTGTGCACGAGTAATGAAATGTATCTACAACTGATGTATTGTAACTTCTCTAACGAGAAGACGTTTTTAATTTTGTGAAAACTGTAATGTTTCTTGTTTTTTATATATATGTTTTTAAATAAACTCTCACTAATATAGTGATTACCTCTTCACTCTTAATTTCTCAATTTATTGCACATTGAAATATTTTGTATCTTGACGATACAGCCATAATGAATGTTGTCACTTGTTATAGCACATGATCCATATTGAGGCATACTCTTAGTTACGGAGAACTTTGCCAAAACCTTAACATTTTGAATAGGGACTCTTGTGTTTTCTGGATTTTAAATTGGATAAGGCGTAGCCGGGCTCTAATTGCGACTTCCCACTGGAACATCAATGCTGCCTCCCAGTCTAACTCTTCAAATGCACCAATATCAGCCTCCCACGTAGCCTTCAATTTTAGAAGGGTATCAGGCATATTATTGTTGATAGTTTTATAGGTGTAAGATACTGCTTTTAGAGCAGATCTCTTTTGACTTCGAGAGGTATAGACCTCTCTGCTTCCTTTTGTCCTTGCAAGTGTGTAGCTTCATGCTAAACACTGATTTCCTTTTTCAGAAGACTTCTACTGAGTTCTTCACTACACTGACACCTTCCTTCCTTTATTCTCGAATCCTTTGAGACCTCTATTCTAATTCATTCTCATTCTAGCTTAGAGCCTGGAATAGATGATCCTTAAATCTGTTCTTGTTTAGAAGGAAAGATTGGAGTTTCTTAAAGGAACGCCAATTTCTGCTTCCTAGTATCTGTAGTGCTGTGACTGTATTCTTTACGCTGCTGAGACTGAACCTATTCCGGCGTTTCAGCTTCCCGGTTATGATTCTGTATCTTTATAATGTGATTTTGATATGCAGTTATATTGGGTGGAATACTAAATTGTAATAAACCTACTAAACTTTACCTACTGATTCCTGGTCCAAATTGTGTGGTCAAATGGGCTACATGAAAATTTTAACTGAAAATTTGTTGTTGACTCCCTTGCCTCTCAGTCAACTAGTAAGACTGACCTCCGCTTCCATGCGCACCCTCAAGACCTATGACTGTAGAGCTGTTTGTTGTTCTGTTGTTCAGGTTACAGAGATAAAGCAGGCCCTGGCACCCATCAGTACAGCCCCCCATTAGACTACACAGAAGGTACATCATTTTGCCCCTTCAGAAGGGCCACCTCTCAGGTTAGACAGATCTTACAAGCTGAATCCTGTGACTGCAAACTACATTTGGTTGCAAAGATTTTCCCAACCAAGGTCTCTGACAGAAGAGTGATATTTCTGGCTTCAGAGATCTAACAGGCTCAGGAATGTAGCAGCAAAGAGATGCATAGATCTTACAGGTTGTACTGGAGGCTGTCCAGGGATCTAACAGGCTCAGGAATCTAGCAGCAAACAGATACATAGACCTTACAGTATGTATCAAAGGGTGTCCAGAGATTTAACAGGCTCAGGAATCTAGCAGCAAAGAGATGCATAGACCTTACAGTCTGTATTGAAGGGTGTCCAGAGATCAAACAGGCTCAGGAATCTAGCAGCAAAGAGATACATAGATCTTACAGGTTGCATTGAAGACTGTCCAGGGATCTAACAGGCTCAGGAGTCTAGCAGCATAAGAGGAATAGACCTTACAGGCTGTATTATTGAAGGTTCACCTGTGTTTACAGGCTGAGGCCTAGTGCTGTGCTTCAGGGTACACGTATTTTACAGGCTCAAGCTCCTGAAGACAGAGCTATTCTTCAGGTCACAGAGATCAAGAAGCATAGGCACATGACAAGAATGCCATCCCTCAGGATTCACATCCTTAAATCAGGGATACTCAAAGTACAGCCAGGAAGCCCGAATGCAGCCCTCCTGACTTTTAGATGTATCCCCCTAGGCTGATGTTTACATCATTTGGCAGTGACATTCAGAAAGCTGTTAAACGGGCAAGAATTTATTTACAAGTTAACTGAAGTGAAATAAAAGAAGCATAGAAGGTTTTCTGCAACAACTTAATGTTTAAAGTCACTGTACAAAAAAACGTAAAAATATAATAAAGACGCTTCAAAATAAAAAAAAAGTGTATTTGATTAACCTGTGGAAGCATTTCACTTTAGTACCTCTGCCTATGTCACTACATTGAAAGGCATTTATTGTACGTGATGATTCTCAAACATGACCCTAGAAACATTCACTCAACACCAGAGGTTTTGTACAACGCTTATCATGTGATAATGAAGAACAAGCATTGGCATAGCCAACAGGTCTCGCCTTTGGGACCTTATAAGTGTTTAGTTATCCAGCACAATATCCTTAGTGCAACAACATCAACTGTTGCATGGTTAAACACTTATAAGGTCCCAAAGGCGAGACCTATTGGCTATGCCAATGCTTGTTTGTGTTATAGCTACAATGTCTTCCATATTGCTGTGTAAAGTACTTCATTTTAGCCCAATTAGATTTGCACAGCACTATCAAAATGACTACCTAGGTTATAGCGGCTGCAGCGCGGGCCAGGTTAGCGTGAGAGCCATAGCCCCAGCCTGCTGTAATCTCTGGCACCTGAACTGTGGGCACTGATGAGAAATATGGTTGTTTCCAGCAAACTGTATGTCTCAGATAATTTCTTCATAAACCAAAACTGAAAACACCCATATTGACTGTACATTTCTATGGGCCCTGGGCCCAGTGATGTCATCATTTTATGAAAAAGTTCCCTTTCTTCGCTGTTCACTAAAACAGTCAAAGAAAATATGACATTTTCAAAGCAAGTGCCACAGTTAAATATGAGCAAGTTAATAAACCCCTAGGAAATAAAAACAGACTTTGTTTAAAGGTGAGTATTCACGTCTTTTCCATCACATACATACCTGAGCTTATTTTCCTCTGCGTACTTTTTTGAAATGCAGATTTTTTGTTTGAAAGTAATAAAATAAAAAACTGAGACCGAAGACGGCACCCATAAAGGTCACAGACGTCCAGTCAGTGCCATGGTTGGGTTAGGGGGGAGAGGGGCATTGGGGCAAAGAGTGTTTGGGAGATCTGAGACAAGGATGGCATCAGCTATTTACAGAGGGGCTCCCACAGTTAAACAGGGAACCTGTGAACCTGAAAAGTGCTAAAGAACGGTAGTCCCCATCCACAAGCCCACACAATAAACCTGGAACAATGAATAAAGGAACAGAAACAAATAATTGAGGATGGGGTACATATGCAAACATTATTTCTTTAAAAAATAATGTGCATTGAAACACAACCAAAACTACAGTGGTGAGTCTGTGAGATTTATCCCACCGCCCGCCTCCTTCCTCCCCTCTCAAAGGGCGGCGGACACGGGGAGATTTTCCGGAGGCAAGGATTTAAATGCTATCGGCGAAGGACGCCTCCCTTCATTGAGTGGGCCCGCACTGTACCTTTTCTGTGTTTCAACGAAACCAGAGGGAGATATGTGTTGTTTTAGTAACAAACAACTTCTAAATAAATAAGTGGCTTAACGGCCAGAGCGGCCGATTTTGAAGCTGGTGAATCAGGTTCGAGCCTTGCCGGTGGTTCAAGCATCCTGTGAATCTGGGTAAATCACTTATTCTCCCCGTGCCTAAAAATGAATGTGTCCGTCTATAAGGTAACTGGTGCTCATGTAAAGCGCTTTGATACCTTCGGGTTGAGTTTGCGCTATATAAAACTACAAATACAAAAAAACACAACACATACCTGCCGTGAAGCAATAAGGACTTTGCCGTGCAGCTATGAGCTTAGCAATGCGAAAGAGATGTTCTTGTCGCAAGACCTTCCGAATGGAAGAATGTGCAATTTATAATAGGCGCGAATGAACCACAATAACCTTTGTGTGACTTGGACCCGATATATATTCTAAGTATCTACGGACTCAATGGAAAGCTCGATCTAAAAAGAACATGTGGCGCAACGTGTCCGTTTAAGGCCAGCAGTGACTAGAACCCAGAGTTGTTGACCACACAGAGCAGGTATTCTGTATCAAGAGTGCCACTAACAGGAAATCAAAACAAGGGGAGGGGATGGTGAATCATCGGTGCTGCGCGGGCTGCAGGGGAGAAAAGACCCCTACAAGCAGGAGGAGGCAGCTGCAGCCTGAGGAAAGTGAGTGAGGAGCAGTACGAAGGGAGCCGGCGAGAGCAGGGGGAGTGGAGCAAGCAGCATCATCAAAGAACAGGAAAGGACAAGACACGCACAGCGTTTCCCTTGCGGGAGCGAGCAGCGGCGCCATCTGTTTCAAAAGCGCGAGCAAGATAATTAAAAACGGATGGCGCTGCTGCTCGCTCCCGCAAGGGAAAAGCCAAACGTGCACGAGTGCCAATAGAAACCAATGCAAAACATGCACGAGTTTCAAGCAAAGTCCTGAGCGATTCCAAAAGGTCCCCTCCTATGCAGCGCTTGCGCGCTGCGTAGGCGAGACCTAAAAAGGAGGCAAAGTGAAATAAATCATTTGCCTGGGATCACATGGTTTGGTCAAGTGCGGAAGCCGGGATTAATCCCACGTTTTCTGGTTTCACATTTTACAATTCAGCCACTAGATGGGTATCTCTTCCCTTCTCTCTTTCTCTTTTTCCATTAAAGGTGAATACATTGTCATTAACTGTTGGTGCATGAAGTTAGAGCATGGGTGGCAGACAGAAGGCTCAGCTTGTTTTGGGCTCGAGGATCCTAGAACCTCCAGCTGAGCCTGCTGCTCGAGTCTTCAGCGGTTCCCTCAATTATACCACATTAAGGGACCAAAAGCACAGGAAGGTTATGATTTGACAATCATCAAACAATTAAGTGAGACAGGAATGCCATCATCACAGTGCAGGACTTCTTGTTTCAAGATTCATAACTTTCTCCCCACACCATTTTTCAGCAAGTTGACTGTGAGACTGGGTGTTTTCTCCCCAGGGGCAAAATAAAATAATTGTTACAGCCCCATTTTCTTATCACATACTTACTACAAGTGTTTAGTTAGATTTAATATTTCCTATCTCTTAAAAAAATGAGCAGAGAAATATGTTCAGAAAGGGTTACCCAAGAGCCCACAATTTGTCACAAGAAGAGGCCGAGATTAATAAAAAAAACACGCCTCCTTATGCCATAGTTTCCATCTTGCTTTGGTTCCATAGCTCTGTCTGGCTCTTTACACAACAATCGGTGCGTGTGTGCTTCCCATCGAGAGACTCAGGGACTTCTGTCACCAAAGATGTGCCTCTGTGCTGTTGAAGCTGCCCAGACTTTATATACAGATTTCACAACCAGCATATTTTTCTAAAGGAGTAAAGCCAGGACTAAATGTCAAGTCACATAGTGACATAGCTAAAACTTTCCCACTGTCACATGTCTAGCGGTGGAGATTGGGTGTTTGTGTCTGGCCAGCTCAGTGAATTGCACGCCTTGTTGAGGGTCTTTGTTATGGATTTCTTATAAAAGTTGCGGCCTTGACAGGGCCAGTTTCTAAGCACTCCCGGGGCCATATGTACATGGAGTTAACACCACCGCAGCGGCTCTTTTTTGACGGTACGGCAGTGATTTTTTTATCGCTATATGTACAAGCTGTCGCTAACCTCAGCTAGCGGCAGTTTTCCGGCGAAAACATGCATTTTAAATATCACCACTTTTGTTAGCGATAGTTAACGAAAATGAGATGCAAGGTAGCCGTTCCCGTGCAAATACGGCCACTAACCCCACTTTGCGATATTTACAAGGAATTCCTTGTATGGAGCAAGACCAAAAAAACTGCCTCTAACTGCAGTTAGAGGCAGTTTTTGAAGACCAGAAAATAGCTGGTCTTAAAAATGGTGCAAAGATTTGGGGCCACATTTCAGCAGGTTTTGGTGCTGGACAGCGCTGCAAGGAATGTTGCTGCGCGGCCCTGTGACAAAACTACAGGGCAGGAATGCGCACCATCAATAAGATAGGGCGCATTCCTGTGCCTCATTCATGAAGTGTTGCAGCGCTGCGACCAAACAGCGTTGCAACACTTTTCACTACACCCTTCTTGCGACACCATGGATGCACTTTATTCACTGTACAGCGCTCCATGTCGCAATTAATGACAGCTACGTCTGGAATCCTGACGTATCTGTCAGCGCTAAAGTCACGCATTGCTGCAGTTGTGTCACTAGCATGACGCAACTCCAGCAATGCATGGGGCCAGCCTATCCCTGTGGCACTGCGTTACCCTTATGCCTGCCATGAGGCAGGCGTAAGGTACTGACGCAGTGCCATCCTACAATTGTCGCTGTGAAATCTGATGGATTTCACTGTGCCACTCCTATGAGGCTTTGTTGCGTGGGAACGCACACCCTGCATACATCATACCTGATGCAGGTATAATGTGGCACAGTACTTCACAAGGTCACGCATATGCTTACATGTGTCACTTTGCAAATATGGCGCAACGTGGTGCAAGAATCACGCTGCAAGTACGTCAAGAAACAGACACACTGTCGGTGTGAAACTGTCAGAAGGGGCTCATGAATAAGCCCCCCTGTCTTTTTCACCTACGTTGGCGCACAATGGCTGCCACGCGCCAACGCAGGCACCCTTGCGCCATGGTGTGTTGCGGAGTTGATTGGCTCCATCACTTCTCGAGACGTCTGCAGGGCATCTGGACTAGTGGAGGGCGGGAGTGAACCAGTTGGCCTTCTTGGAGTGTTGTTTGCCTGGTCTTTTCTTGAGGGGTGTGATACAGCGTGGCTAATATAAATTTCTCCTTATGACACCAATCCAGGAAATACACCTACACACAACTCATGTCGGTGGGGCCCATGACACCGCATACATGCATTCATTCAATTTCTGGATTAAATACTAAGGAGAATGAGCTGCTGGACAAGCGGGATACCTTATTAAAATGACAGAATTATAACCTATACATTTTATACATTGACTTCGAATCCTGTCGGTTCTAAACATCAAGGTACTCTGCTATTCGGTCGATGGACCAACTAGTAGAATCAGCTGATGGTGATTAAGACCAGCTCAATCACAATTGAAACCTTTAACATTTATTAAATCATAAACTTTGTTTTAAAGAACCACAGACTCATTTTAGAGTTAGAATATAATTTTATCTAAAATTCTTCAAGCAAATAAGTAACATTCTTTATCAAGCAAAACATTTAGAAATATCAATAAACATTTTAAGAAAGGTTTTTAGGAAAAGTGAGAAATTATGCATTACCCTCGGCCATGGGGCGATGACAAGAATAATTCACCAAAAGAAGATGAACCGCAGATCACAGGATAGGACTCCCAAACTGACTGACTGTCCCGCTAACCTCCTCGGACGCACTTCCCGGGCAGAATTCCCACAACGATCTCGTTCCTTCCCCAGTCAAAGTTCAAAGTCCAAAATGACAGAGTCTCTCGCAGCATCAAGGTTGAAAAATAAAAAGCAAGATTTTTTCACAACGTCAGAGCAGACTCTCTTATACCCTATTCTCTGGCTCACTACATTCAAAAGTTGCAATCTTTAGGGGCAAGAATCATGCTAATTGGTCCATTGGAGGGGTGATGATGGTCACCTCATCGCCCTCCTTGTTCGAACCGGTTTGGGGACAGTAAAGCACACAATAAGTATCATGGCCATGGTGTCCAAAAAGTAGTCCAATTTGTTAATCCATTTTGCAACAATCTTTGATGGTCACACATTAGTTCATCCCCAGTCGTTTGTCTTTTCCATCCGTTCCCTGGCATATATGCTGAATACTTGGCACGCTCCTTGTTGCAGGTCAGATTGGCCTTGACATCTCTCACTCCGAGGACAGGCCGCATACACGTGACTGGAGCATTCGTACTGAGGCTGCGTGGGGGCCATCTTGTTCAACGCACACGATCTCGTCCTTTCCAGCGGCCATTTTAGAAGCATGGCCTAGCAGGCCCGAACGGAACTAATATAAGAACAAACACAATAGAAATTAAAATATGGAAAATAAGCCTTCCTGTTTACCACCCACCATTCTACAGACCCGTGTTAGATATTACCTAGCAGAAGCGACATTTAAAGCCATTTTACTTACCATCTGCATTCTGTGCCACAATACAATTCTATTACGCAACACAAATCATGCAATTCACTCTACTTGCTATGCAAATTACAATACTAATGTTATTATACGTCACATTTGTGAATAAATTAGATTTTGCATCATTTAGCATTTTCCCACGTGTAATGTCTACTAGAAAGTGTATATTTGTTGATTAGTTCATGCTTTTCAAACGGTTAGTATCATTAATGGTTATGGGGTCATTAATTTCAAAGGGGTACAAAAAATGTTTTATTTCCCTGCTCCATCAATTCCCCCTTTGGTGATTTTTAACATCACCACTAAAACCTATCCCTACCAAATTTTATCAGATAAAGGTTTCTTGTCCACTTGCATTTGTTAATTTAGACAATCGTGTTCTTTTCATCCTGTCTTTTAGACCTTTTGTACATGTTCTCTTTAAACTCTTCTAATTCGATCTCTCCCATCTCCCGTTCTCTTTCTTTATTTTTCTCATTTTCTCTTTTTACTTTATTTTGTCTTTTTCTTCTTTTAACACACACATATGCTAATCTCAAAATTGATATTATCACTATTACTAAGATCACTGGAATTAGTATTTTCCCAATAAGAGAACTACCTATTTCGGTGAACCATTTCATCATTGAGGAAAAACTCTTACCAAGTTTCTCCCAAGCACCTTCAACCTCCAGTGGGGCAATTTCTTTATGCAAATCAGTAATGTTCTTTATATACTTCTGTATATTCTGACTTTTGTCTAGAATGTAAGTGCAACAATGTTGTACTTTCAGCATTCCACAGACTCCACCCTCTTTTGCCAAAAGAATAACAAGAGCAAGTCGATTTTGCATCACCATAGCTCTCATGGCAACCATTTCGGTATTTACCATCAAGAACACTCCAGCAGTATTCATTGATAAACGATCTACTACTGTAGAAAATTTCCGAATTTTGTATGCATTCAAAGATATACCCACTGCTGGTATCAATGCTCCAAAAATGTCACATATTATTTCTGAGAAGCTTTCCCTCCTCCTACGAGTTAGGGATTTACCTATCTCGTGAATTCCTTTCATTCATATTTCCACATGAAAAATCTTTGGAAAGACCAGGCCTAGATAGCATGTTCCGCACCAATGGTCCGCAACCTATAATAAGCTCTATTTCCGCAAATATAATAGATCCCTGGAAATACTGGATCTTTTCCTCCTTTGAATCCCCATCCCCCTAGAATTTTGTATGTATCTCGGCACTCACTAGAACCCACGAAATAGTTATCATATAAAGTGTTGTCTCTACTAATGCACAATTTTCCCTGTTGGGGCCAATCTAGAACCATAGCTGCATTTGTTTCACCTTTGTCATAACTTCCCTCTTCAAACGCCCAAGGTGGGGTTTTTGCCTTTTCTCCTGTTGCCTTTCTTTGAAACTTAACCCTTCTGTCTTCTACCATGTCTAAGAAAACCTTTTCTTCCTTCCTTAACCCACAAGTAAGATTATGTCTAAATGCATATTCTAATGTTAATTCTTTTGCTTCTAAGAAAAATTCTCCAAAAATCTTTGCAAATTTCACCTTATTTAGATCAGGGACTATGGGAACTTTAGCAAAAACAGCATCTGTGTCAGTGTAATAATACTCTAATTTACCTGTTTTATAAAATAAGCTAGCTAAAACACTACAAGTTATTCCATACGTCAAAGGAAGGTGATGATACGTCACACCTTCTGTTACAGACGCAGGTAACTGCATACATACATAACAATCTCTCACATCCATTGTCTCCACATATTCGTACAAAAGTTTCGTGAAGACATTCTTGGAGAAGTCAGTTATTGACTTGTCCTTATGAAAATCAGTACTATCTACCAGTGTTGCAGTGTTCTTTATGTTACGTTTCTTGTCACTATTCGTGTCATTCATTATTACCGATGTATTTTCTCCAATTAATCTAAGTGGAATTATTATTGTTAAAATGAACCAAATAAACATTAGAAAGCTTGTACAATAAAAACACATCTTATACCATCTACGAAAAAACTCACATCTAGATCTTCTATTCTCTGTGTCTACCATGTTGAAATATTATCTAATTATATGTACAGGAATGTGTTTCCACACCTCAAATGACGTAGTGTTGACTACGATCAACTGCCATTTGTCGCACCTTTCGGTCTTTCAGAAATTTTCTTTGACTTTATCAGTTTGTGTGTCTAGTCCGGTTTTCTTACTTTGTCTTTTCACGGTTGGGGCAGTTCACTCTCACCCACTTGTTCACAGTCTTTGTCTGGGTTCTCGTGACTGCTATCCACTTCTTTAATGTCAGGCAGTGCTATGTATACCCATTCAGGTGACTTATATTTTAAGTTAGGTCTTTTCACTCTTTTGGGTCTCTGCAATTGTCTTTTATCGGCTTTTCTTTGTCTTTCTTGACTTGTTATTTCATTCACTTGTTCTGCATTGTCTTTGTTCAAATTTATGATCTTATATCTCAGTCTTTTAATTTCATTGGGCCAATTGTCTCCTTTTCTTGGCCATTTCAGTTCACTTTCCTTTTCTCCTCGTTCCACACTCCAAGTTCTCTTTCTTGGACCTATTCTTTGCCTTCTTTCGTCTTCACTTTCTTCAGATTCTGTCTCAGATCTCACTTCACTTCCTCTAACTTTGAACTTTATGATCTCAGTCTCTTTGTCTGAATCTGAACCTTCTTGTGTTTCCTCTGCTTGGAATTCTGAGTCTAATCCTCCTTGTGTTTCTTCCGCAATTTCCCCAAACTCTCTATCTAGATCTAAATTTCCCCGTGTTTCTTCTGCTTGTAATTTTGAGTCTAATCCTCCTCGTGTTTCTTCCGCAATTTCCCCAAACTCTCTATCTGAATCTCAATTTTCTTGAGTTACCTCTACAGTTTCCGGTGGAATTTCCCCAAAACTTGTACTTGGCTGTTCACTGTCACTATTTATTAGTTCAGTTTCTCCTGTTTCAATATCAGTTCTTTTGTTTTCTGCTTTTTCTGTTCGTCTTTTACTGCATTCAGGTTGGTCTGTTTCAGATGCTGAACTAGTATCTGATATTTCCAGATGTCGACTTACATATCGATCTTCAGGATCTGAAACTCTAATCGTTTCAGGTTCTGCTTCAGGTGCCGATCTGGTACCTTATTCTTCCAGATGTCGACTTACAGGTCGAGCTTCAGGATCTGGAACTCTGATGGTTTCAGTCTCTGCTTCAGATGCCGAGCTGGTATCTGATATTTCCAGATGTCGACTTACAGGTCGAGCTTCAGGATCTGGAACTCTGATTGTATGGCTGGCATGAATCCAATTTTTCACACCTGCACACTTTACTGCAGTCGTTGTCACCTGAATCACTTGATGTGGCTTGTCCCAGAGTGGAACCAAGCAATTTCTTCTTCTGTGAACTTTTATGCGGACCCAGTCTCCTGGACTCAGATCATGAGCTGGTTTTCTTTCAAGAGTGATC
This sequence comes from Calotriton arnoldi, assembly GCA_963921515.1. NCBI lineage: Eukaryota > Metazoa > Chordata > Amphibia > Caudata > Salamandridae > Calotriton > Calotriton arnoldi. Next base: position 2,417,498 of record CAWUFW010001626.1, on the reverse strand, counting down.
ACATCCGGTCCAGCCTGATGAAACACAGAATGCACCACATCAGCCAATCCTTTGCAATAGTCCAGTATGAGATCATCAGTTATAGTCAGCAGTTTGTTGACAGGTACATATGCTTGTCTCATTGCTCGTCCCATGATTATCTCATGAGGACTCAGACCTGTTTTTCTGTCAGGTATACTTCTTATGCTCATCAACACCAATGGTAAGGCATCGGGCCATTTGAGTCCTGTGGCTTGACACATCTTACCCAACCTATTCTTTATGGTGCCATTTACTTGTTCTACCACGCCAGAAGCCTCTGGTCTGACCTGACCTGTGGCCATCCTGCAGCTTTTGTCGAATGTCTAGTGCTTCGCATATCAGTTGGATGAGTTTGTTCTGAAAATGCGTTCCTCTATCTGTTTCTATCGTTACTGGAAAACCATATCTAGGAATGAATTCTCTCAGCAGGAGTTTAGCTACAGTAACTCCATCATTCCTTCTTGTCGGATAGGCTTCCACCCAACGAGAAAACAAACAGACGACCACCAGAACATACCTCAGTCTATTACTCGGGGGCATTTCAATGAAATCTAGTTGCATTCTGGTAAAAGGACCTCCTTCACGTCCTATTACTCCCAAACTCACTACTGTCTTTCTTCCAGGATTTATCTGTTAGCAAATAAGGCATCTTTGGCAAAGGCTTTCAGCTATGGCCCTAAATTTTGGGTTATACCAGGTCTGTTTGAAAAGTCTGATCATGGCATCTCTACCTATGTGTGCCTGTCCATGGTACATCCGTGCCATGTTAGAGATCATGCTATCAGGCATAACTGGTCTTTCATCCCTGTAAACCCAAACTTCATCTTCTTCTCTCCGTCTGCAACCTGATTTTATCCAAATATCCTTTTCCTCATCACTTGCCTCTTCCTGCAATTGTCTTATCTCATCCCATGTTTCAACTGGGTTAGTAAACAGCAAGGGACATGAAACATTTTCTTTCTCCCTTCTCCGATTCATTGAAGTCATGTTTCTGGCACAATATTGAGCTAATTCGTCGGCAAATTTGTTACCTACCGCAATATAATTGTAGGAGAGTAGGATCCGCCTCTTATGTTGCCCCCACTTTTTTTTCTGATGTTTACACTGGTTTCTGGCTATAGTCTGGCTGGGTCCCTGCCAATCAGGGCCCCAGCCTCTCTGTTCTCTCTAAATGACTTGGAGTTCACTCTAGGTGCACTAGTGATTGGATACTGTGGTACCTTATGAGTCCCTAGTATATGGTACCTTAGGTACCAAGGGCATAGGTACTTCACAGGCCTACCAGGGGCTGCAGCATGTATTATGCCACCCCTGGGAAGCAGACTAAATCTGACACCACAGGCCTGCTACTGCAGCCTGGGTGAGGTGGTGCTAGCACTCCTCACTGAGATATAGGTTCCCTATATCTCTCTAAAACACACATTCAAACCTATCAGACACCCCTAAGGCAGGCCCTATCAATCCTGAGGGCAGGGTGCTTGGCTTCTATGTGAGGGGGTGTCTCTGCCTGAGCAGGGCCCCTCTGCAGCTCTCAGAGTCCATTCTCTGGTGCTGTTTGTGGATGCGGTTAAACCATATACTCTTAAGTGCATTATATCCTTGCGGTAAAATGCTAACTTTGGAATGGCTGCATCAAAACATGTCGTGTTTGGTGTCAAACATCTTGGAATACTACCCCCCGCCAGTTCTGGCGGCGGGGGTAGCATTCCACCCTTCTAGAGGGATAGACATGTACCTACTGTGGAAACGCGGTAGAATCCTGAAGAGCCCTGGCATCACAAAATGGATGCCACCAGTCACAGACACTGGGCTGCCCTCCTGCTGATGACCGAAACTCGCAGTGGAGGAAGCCCAACAATAGGCATCCTGTCACAGGGAGGTGTAACCACCTCCCAGACAGGGTTTAGTGTATTGGGGCTGGGTGGGTGCACTCTTAGAGTGCTTTGAAGTCCTGCACTGGGGGAGCAGTAGGCTCCTCTGTGCATATGCCAGTTCAAACCGGTTCAGGGGCTACCTGCCCCTGCTCTGGTGCGAAACTGGACAAAGGGAAGTGGGTGTAGCCACCCACTCCCCTGACCCTCCCATAGGTGGGGTCTTAGAGCTAGTCCCTCCCTTCTTTACAGTATAAGATAGGGAACCCTTGAACTTGAAAGTTAGATATCCCTGGACGACGCTCTGAAGAAGAATCCTGGACCTTCGACATTCCACTACCTCTGGAAGACTGAAGAATCTCCCTTGGAGTCAAGGAGTGGCTCCCCTGCTTGGCAGGCACCAAAAACTACAAACGACGGTCGCAAACTATGCCGCTCCTGCCAGAGTCCGAAGTCCCTGCAGCCCAGGAAGAGGATTTCCTGATTTTTCTAAGGCCATCGTGAGTCCCCAGCGAAGCTGAGGCCAGTGGACCCCACGAGTGACGAGGAACCGCAACCCCTGGGTACCGTGCACTATTGTCAAGTGCAACCCCTTCACGACGTTCTACGAACTTGTGCTTTAGACCACGTGTGGTTCCAGCCTCCAGCAGAAATCCCTTCGAAGATCAGAGGCCTACCCCGTCCCGAGTGACCGTGGGCCCCTGTTGAGCGAATCCTCCCGAGGCATCTTTGCAATCCCTTGCCAGCCGGCTCGTGGGCCCCCTGAAGACTTTTCTACAGAACCAAAGGGCTCCCCTGGTTGCCCCAGGCCTGCCCTGACTTACCCTTGCTGGGTGAGTTCCCCAGACCTTGCTGGTCTGCACCATTGACTTTTCTCCTGTTCCCCGAGACTTGCTGTTGCCAAGGCTTGTTGGCTCCAATCGAGTCGCCGACACCGCAGTAAGCTGCAGACATTATGGGACACGCCGAATCCAGCTCCTAGTTGTCGTCGACGCCTCCTGGACCTCGTGGCTGAAGAGTCAAGGCATCCAAGAACGACCTGAATCTTGCGACGACGGTGGGCATCCATCTTCCTTGCCCCGAGTCACTGCCAAGTGACTTTGAACACTGTCCCCTCTGCTTTCAGGTCTTCTATCTTCTGAATCCAGCCTTGGATTCCATCGGACACTTCTTCGGACTTCACAAGCAGCAAGTCTTCTTTGGCTCCCATTGAAAACGACGCCGCGACCCGACACCAAAGGACACCTATGCACCAGGCTTCCCTGGGTGAGGTAACTCCAGCACTACGGTGCTCCTGTGGGTGTTGGCCCTAGAACTACTTACCCTGTAAGTGACTTGCTTGTAGGTTCTCCCGAAGTATCCTAAAACTCTTAATTTCCAACCGCGACTTGCCCCATTGAAGTCAACGGCGATCCGCGCCTGTGTATCCACACTGCACGCGTCCCCCGTGGGTCCTTTACTTACCTGCCTTGGGTGGTTTCATGAGGACCCAGCTCTTCTGAAGGCCCTAGGCCTTGTCCCTTTGCAAGTCGTTGTTCCTAAGTCTCTTTCTTAGTATATGGTCTGGTACGCCCCTAGGGCCCCAGCCATATTTGTGCTTAATTTATTGAGAAACGTTGATTTGTGCATATGTTCCTGACTTCTAATCTCATAAAGAGATTAGTAGAGAGTTGTTTAGTAATAAATACATATATATTTGATATATATACCTGTGTGGTGTCGTTTCATTTGGTGATTCAAGAGATTGTGTGGTAAAACAAGCTGCTTTACATTCCTTCAAGACTTAGCCTGAAGGCTGCTCTCCACAGCTACCACTAGGATAGCTTCTTTAAAGGTTGTCTTAAACCTATCTACCATAAGAGTCGAATTGTACTGGTGCAAGGTGTCCACTTTAACTAGTGGACAGCATATACCAGGCCAACTTCTCATATTGGTGGGCAGCGTGTGGGATTCCAGCTTGCTATTGTTTTACCAGAAAATCTCTATTTGAATTACTAACTGAAAACCACTATAGGTACTTAAGGTACATATAAAGTCAAGCTTAGTATCAATAAGTTCTACTGAACCTAGAGCTGTGTGCCAAGGGATAGCAAACCCTTTCTACAGCTCAAGCTAGTATCAGTAGGCCACAAACTAGTGTAGGTAGTACAACACTGCACAACACTAGAATGTCCTTAAAAGGTGGACCCAGTGGATCCACCCAGCCTCAGTATAAGGACATGGCTTTCTCTGACTTGAGAGCCATGTGTGTTGAAAGACACCTGAAGCTAGGACAGAGTCCCTCCACACTACACCTGATAGATCTGCTGACAGCAGATGATCTTAGATTAGCTCTAGGAGCTAATGGGTCTGAATCAGTGAGTGGGTCAATTACAGTGTCTGGGTCAGATGATGAACATCAGGATGATCCAGACTCTGTGGTTGAAGGGCAAGGTTCCAAGGAACCTAAAAAGGACAGAGGAATTCTCCCTAAGAGAACTGACAGAGTGGATGAGAGGCCTAGGTCCCCTTCCAGGGAATCTGACCACTCCTATCACTCTGGCAGAGAATTTGTCCAGCAGAGGAACTCATACTTTCCAATAAGAGAGACCTCCTCTGACAGAATGTACAAACTGCTGCAGTATGAGGAAGCAAGAGTTGCTCTCAAAACCAAGCAGTTGGCATTAGATAGAGAAGCCCTGGAGCTCCAGAGAGCTTCTAGAAGAGAGGGGTTAGAACCCCTTGGTGGCAGCAACAGTGTCCCTAGAGGCAGAGAATATATTCCAGACCATAGGAACCTGAGCAAGGTTGTTCCTCCCTACCAGAGTGGGGATGATATCCACAAGTGGATAACTGCTATGGAGAGGGCCTGTAGAGTACAGCAGGTCCCCCAAAAGCAGTGGGCAGCAATCTTGTGGCTCTCCGTTTCAGATAAAGGTAGAGACAAGCTCCTCACTGTTAGAGAAGAGGATGCTGATGATTATGAAGTCCTGAAGAGTGCACTGATAGATGGGTTTGGCTTAACCACTGAGCAGTACAGGTTGAAGTTCAGAGACACCCAGAAGGCACAGACTCAGGACTGGACTGACTTTGTTGATTGTGCAACCAAGGCTCTGGAGGGTTGGCTGGTTGGCAGTAGGGTTACTGATTTCAAGGGATTGTATAATCTAATGATGAGAGAACAGATCCTTAATAATTGCCAGAACCAGTTGTTGCATCAATACCTGGTGGACTCAGATCTGACCTCTCCCCAAGAATTGGGAAAGAAGGCAGACAAGTGGGTCAGAACCAGGGTGAGGCAGAAAACCCAGAACCAGGGGGGTGACACAAAGAAGCAGGATTCTAAGGGCTCTGAGAAAGTTGGGGATATGTCAAAAGACCAGAAGTCTTCACAAGGGCCCCAAAAATCTGCATCTGGTGGGGAGTCACAATCCAACAAGGGAAAAGGCCAAAAGAAGCCCTGGTGCAAATTCTGTAAACAGAAAGTGCACTGGACTTCTGATTGTAACAAGTCCAAAGACCAAACCACCACCACTCCTGCCCCTAAGGCAACTGTTCCCCCTAGCTCAGCTACAGGTGGAGGTGGTACTCAGAATAAGGGTGTAGTAGGGTTGACCCTGGGTTCTGAAGTGGACTCTGGCCTAGTCAGAGTACCCACTCAGGCATTGCTGATTTGTGATGGAGACACTGATATGTCCTTCCTAGTAAGCCCCAGTAATCTGGGCAAATACAAACAGCAGCCTGTAATAAATGGCAAACAGGCTTTGGCATTTAGGGACACAGGTGCTAGTGTCACCATGGTGGCAGAGGATCTTGTGGACCCTGGACAGATCATCCTGGGCGAAATGTACCAGGTGACCAATGCAAGCAATGTCAGGACCAACCATAGTCTGGCAGTTGTGAATTTCTCCTGGGGAGGGGTAACTGGCCTCAAGAAGGTTGTAGTCAGTGCAGACCTCCCTGTAGAATGTCTATTGGGCAATGATCTAGAGACTTCAGCCTGGTCTGAAGTAGAGTTATGGACTCATGCTGAGATGTTGGGCATCCCTGCAGAGGTATTTGCTGTGACCAGGTCACAGGCCAGAATGCATAACACTGAACCAGCTCTGGATCCTGGAACAATGGACCAGATGCTTCCCAAGAAGAGGAGCAGTAGGGTTAAGGCAGTGCCTTCCCCTCTGTCTCAGATCACAGATTCACCTCCTGAGGGAGGTGAAGCAGATCCTGAAGAAGGAACTGCCCCAGAGGGACTTGAGCCTGATCAGGTTGAGTTCTTGGGGGCAGAGGGCCCTTCTAGGGAAGATCTGAGTAAGGAGCAACAGTGCTGCCCCTCTCTTGAACCCCTCAGACATCAGGCTGCTGGGAGTGCTAGTGGGTCCCATAAAGTTTATTGGGATGAGGGACTCCTATATTCTGAGGGTAGAGACCCAGCCCCTGGAGCCACCAGGAGGTTGGTAATACCTCAGAAGTTTAGGGGTTCCTCTTGACCTTAGCACATGATATCCCTTTAGCAGGTCACTTGGGCCAGAACAAGACCTGGGACAGGCTTGTTCCACATTTTCATTGGCCACATATGTCAGAGGACACAAAGGAGTTTTGTCGCTCCTGTGTCACATGCCAAGCCAGTGGTAAGGCAGGTGGCACAACAAAGGCCCCCCTGATACCACTACCTGTGGTGGGGGTATCCTTTGAAAGGGTAGGGATTGACATTGTTGGTCCCCTTGACCCTCAAACTGCATCTGGGCACAGGTTTATCCTGGTGGTAGTGGATCATGCCACCAGGTACCCAGAAGCAATTCCCTTGAGGACCACCACAGCCCCTGTGGTGGCAAGAGCCCTCATTGGAGTTTTCTCCAGAGTGGGTTTCCCAAAGGAGGTAATCTCTGACAGAGATGCAAACTTCATGTCAGGATATCTGAAGGCAATGTGGAAGGAGTGTGGTGTAACTTATAAGTTCACCACCCCTATCACCCACAATGCAATGGGTTGGTTGAACGTTTCAACAAAACCCTGAAGGGAATGATTAAAGGACTCCCAGAGAAGCTTAGGCGGAAATGGGACCTTCTTCTTCCTTGCCTGTTGTTTGCATACAGAGAAGTTCCACAGAAGGGGGTTGGCTACAGCCCATTTGAGCTTCTGTTTGGGCATCCTGTAAGAGGTCCATTGTGTTTGGTTAAAGAGGGCTGGGAGTTACCTTTCAAACCCCCAAACAGGATGTGATGGACTATGTACTTGGTCTCCGCTCCCGGATGGCCGAATACATGAAAAAGGCAACCAAAAACCTGGAGGCCAGCCAAGAATTGCAAAAGCTTGGCATGACCAAAGGCTGTGCTGACTGTATACCAGCCAGGGCAGAAAGTGTGGGTGTTGGAGCCTGTGGCCCCAGCAGCCCTCCAGGACAAATGGAGTGGCCCCCATACAATAGTTGAACAGAAGGGAGAAGTCACCTATCTGGTGAATCTTGGAACTCCCAGGAGCCCCCTGAGGGTGCTCCATGTCAACAGATTAAAGCCATATGTTGACAGGGCTGACATGGGCTTGCTCATGGCAACTGATGAGGAACAGGAGGAGGAGAGTGACCCTCTCCCTGACCTGCTCTCACAGAACCCTGATGATGGGTCAGTAGATGGTGTTGCTTTGGCAAGCAGCCTCACTGACCATCAGCAAACTGAGTGCAGACAAGTTCTGCAACAGTATAGACATATGTTTAGCCTGACCCCTAGTCAGACTACCTGGTGCACCCATGAGGTGGACACTGGGGACAGTCTGCCTGTCAAGAGTAAAATCTACAGGCAACCTGACCATGTCAGGGACTGTATCAGGACTGAAGTCCAGAAAATGTTGGAGCTAGGTGTAATTGAGCCTTCAGATAGCCCTTGGGCTAGCCCAGTAGTCCTGGTACCCAAGCCTCATACCCAGGGTGGTATGAAAGAAATGAGGTTTTGTGTAGACTACAGAGGCCTCAATGCAGTCACTAGGACTGATGCCTATCCCATACCAAGGGCAGATGAGCTGATTGATACTTTGGCCTCAGCCAAGTATCTAAGTACATTTGACCTAACAGCTGGCTACTGGCAGATCAGATTAGCTGATAATGCAAAAGCCAATACAGCATTTTCGACCCCTAGTGGGCACTACCACTTTGTGGTGATGCCCTTTGGCTTGAAAAATGCACCTGCCACTTTTCAGAGGTTGGTGAATAAAGTTCTGTCTGGAATGGAAACTTATTGCTCAGCTTATCTAGATGATATTGCTGTCTTTAGTTCCTCCTGGCAGGATCACCTGGTCCACCTCAGAAATGTTTTGGAGGCTCTGCAGAAAGCAGGCCTCACTATCAAGGCCACCAAGTGCCAGATAGGGCAGAGTCAGGTTGTGTACCTGGGCCACCTTGTGGGTGGAGGCCAGGTTCAACCTTTACAGAGCAAAATCCAAACCATAATGGAATGGGTTGCTCCAACCACCCAGACACAGGTGAGAGCCTTCTTAGGCCTGACTGGGTACTATAGGAGGTTTATCAAGGGATATGGATCTACAGTGACCCCCTTGAATGATCTGACCTCAAAGAAAATGCCAAAAAGGTTCAGTGGACAGCTAGCTGTCAGAAGGCATTTGAAGACCTAAAGCAGGCCATGTGCACTGCCCCCATCTTACAGAGTCCAGACTACACCAAAAAGTTCATTGTCCAAACAGATGCTTCTGAGCTGGGTGTGGGAGCTGTACTGTCTCAACTGAATGATGAAGGTCAAGACCAGCCAGTAGCTTTCATTAGCAGAAGGCTGACCCCTAGAGAGAAACGTTGGTCAGCTATAGAGAGGGAGGCCTTTGCTGTGGTGTGGGCCCTGAAGAAGCTGAGGCCATACTTGTTTGGCACTCACTTCATAGTTCAGACTGACCACAAGCCCCTCCTATGGCTTAAACAGATGAAAGGTGAAAACCCAAAACTTTTGAGGTGGTCCATTTCCCTACAGGGGATGGACTATACAGTGGAACATAGACCTGGGACCCAACATGCCAATGCAGATGGACTCTCAAGGTATTTCCACTTAGAACACGAAGACTCAACTGGTCAAGGTTAGTTTAGTGTCCCTGCGTTTGGGGGGTTGTGTAGGAGAGTAGGATCTGCCTCTTATGTTGCCCCCACTTTTTTCTGATGTTTACACTGGTTTCTGGCTATAGTCTGGCTGGGTCCCTGCCAATCAGGGCCCCAGCCTCTCTGTTCTCTCTAAATGACTTGGAGTGCACTCTAGGTGCACTAGTGATTGGATACTGTGGTACCTTATGAGTCCCTAGTATATGGTACCTTAGGTACCAAGGGCATAGGTACTTCACAGGCCTACCAGGGGCTGCAGCATGTATTATGCCACCCCTGGGAAGCAGACTAAATCTGACACCACAGGCCTGCTACTGCAGCCTGGGTGAGGTGGTGCTAGCACTCCTCACTGAGATATAGGTTCCCTATATCTCTCTAGCACACACATTCAAACCTATCAGACACCCCTAAGGCAGGCCCTATCAATCCTGAGGGCAGGGTGCTTGGCTTCTATGTGAGGGGGTGCCTCTGCCTGAGCAGGGCCCCTCTGCAGCTCTCACAGTCCATTCTCTGGTGCTGTTTGTGGATGCGGTTAAACCATATACTCTTAAGTGCATTATATCCTCGCGGTAAAATGCTAACTTTGGAATGGCTGCATCAAAACATGTCGTGTTTGGTGTCAAACATCTTGGAATACTACCCCCCTGCCAGTTCTGGCGGCGGGGGTAGCATTGCACCCTTCTAGAGGGATAGACATGTACCTACTGTGGAAACGCGGTAGAATCCTGAAGAGCCCTGGCATCACAAAATGGATGCCACCAGTCACAGACACTGGGCTGCCCTCCTGCTGATGACCGAAACTCGCAGTGGAGGAAGCCCAACAATAGGCATCCTGTCACAGGGAGGTGTAACCACCTCCCAGACAGGGTTTAGTGTATTGGGGCTGGGTGGGTGCACTCTTAAAGAGTGCTTTGAAGTCCTGCACTGGGGGAGCAGTAGGCTCCTCTGTGCATATGCCAGTTCAAACCGGCTCAGGGGCTACCTGCCCCTGCGCTGGCGTGAAACTGGACAAAGGGAAGTGGGTGTAGCCACCCACTCCCGTGACCCTCCCATAGGTGGGGTCTTAGAGCTAGTCCCTCCCCTCTTTACAGTATAAGATAGGGAACCCTTGAACTTGAAAGTTAGATATCCCTGGACGACGCTCTGAAGAAGAATCATGGACCTTCGACATTCCACTACCTCTGGAAGACTGAAGAATCTCCCTTGGAGTCAAGGAGTGACTCCCCTGCTTGGCAGGCACCAAAAACTACAAACGACGGTCGCAAACTACGCCGCTCCCGCCGAAGTCCGAAGTCCCTGCAGCCCAGGAAGAGGATTTCCTGACTTTTCTAAGGCCATCGTGAGTCCCCAGCGAAGCTGAGGCCAGTGGACTCCACGGGTGACGAGGAACCACGACCCCTGGGTACCGTGCACTATTGTCAAGTGCAACCCCTTCACAACGTTCTACGAACTTGTGCTTTGGACCACGTGTGGTCCCAGCCTCCAGCAGGAATCCCTCCGAAGATATGAGGCCTACCCCATCCCGAGTGACCGTGGGCCCCTGTTTCGCAAATCCTCTTGAGGCATCTTTGCGATCCTTTGCCAGCCGGCTCGTGGGCCCCCTGAAGACTTTTCTACAGAACCAAAGGGCTCTCCTGGTTGCTACAGGCCTGCCCTGACTTACCCTCGCTGGGTGAGTTCCCCAGACCTTGCTGGTCTGCACCATTGACTTTTCTCCTGTTCCCCAAGACTTGCTGTTGCCAAGGCTTGTTGGCTCCAATCGAGTCCCCGACACCGCAGTAAGCTGCAAACATCGTGGGGCACGCCGAATCCAGCTTCTGGTCATCATCGACACCTCCTGGACCTCGTGGCTGAAGAGTCAAGGCACCCGTGAACGACCTGAATCTTGCGACGACGGTGGGCATCCATCTTCCTTGCCCCGAGTCACTGCCAAGTGACTTTGAACACTGTCCCCTCTGCTTTCAGGTCTTCTATCTTCTGAATCCAGGCTTGGATTCCATCGGACACTTCTTCGGACTTCACAAGCAGCAAGTCTTTTTTGGCTCCCATTGAAAACGACGCCGCGACCCGACACCAAAGGACACCTATGCACCCGGCTTCCCTGGGTGAGGTAACTCCAGCACTACGGTGCTCCTGTGGGTGTTGGCCCTAGAACTACTTACCCTGTAAGTGACTTGCTTGTAGGTTCTCCCGAAGTATCCTAAAACTCTTAATTTCCAACCGCGACTTGCCCCATTGAAGTCAACGGCGATCCGCGCCTGTGTATCCACACTGCACGCGTCCCCCGTGGGTCCTTTACTTACCTGCCTTGGGTGCTTTCGTGAGGCCCCAGCTCTTCTGAAGGCCCTAGGCCTTGTCCCTTTGCAAGTCGTTGTTCCTAAGTCTCTTTCTTAGTATATGGTCTGGTACGCCCCTAGGGCCCCAGCCATATTTGTGCTTAATTTATTGTGAAACGTTGATTTGTGCATATGTTCCTGACTTCTAATCTCATAAAGAGATTAGTAGAGAGTTGTTTAGTAATAAATACATATATATTTGATATATATACCTGTGTGGTGTCGTTTCATTTGGTGATTCAAGAGATTGTGTGTAAAACAAGCTGCTTTACATTCCTTCAAGACTTAGCCTGAAGGCTGCTCTCCACAGCTACCACTAGGATAGCTTTCTTTAAAGGTTGTCTTAAACCTATCTACCATAAGAGTCGAATTGTACTGGTGCAAGGTGTCCACTTTAACTAGTGGACAGCATATACCAGGCCAACTTCTCACAATAATCAGCTCCATTTTTGTGAGCAGAGCATTTTACCACCGCAATTTGTTTAGGCAGCTGTATCGCCTAAAGCAGCTTCTTCACAAACTCACCATTCCTAATAGAAGACCCTCTGGAAGTCAGGAATCCCCTCTGGGACCAGATCTGTCCAAAATCATGGACCACTCCAAAGCCGTATTGGCTATCCGTGATCACAGTGATTCGGAAATTCTTTCCCAGTTTGCATGCTCGAATCAGATCAATTAGTTCAGCAACTTGGGCTGAACGTATTCCTCTCAAACAAGATGCTTCCATTATGGTTGCCACCGTACATACAGCATATGCAGCACTTAAAACTCCCTCATCTGTCCTCAGGCATGACCCGTCTACAAACATCACATAATCTGACTCTTTAAGAGGTTCATCCCTGATATCAGGTCGAGGCTTTGTGCAAAATTCAAGCACATCCAAACACTTATGATTAACATCATCTTTGACTTCTGTATTTACTTCATCTGGCAGTGAAGTGGAAGGATTCACACTAATGCATCTTACAATCGTTACATTATCTGCACCCAAAATCACTTTTTCATACCTAGTCAGCCGACTATGTGTCATGAATTGGGTTTTTGTTCGGGTCAGAAGGATTTCGACCGAATGTGGGTTCAATACTCTCAAAGGATATCCCATCACAATGCCGTCACTCTGTTCCAGACTCACATAAGTAGCAGCTACTGCTTTCAGACATCCAGGCAACGCCTTTGCTACCGGGTCTAAAACAGATGAAAAATAGGCTATTGGTCGTTTCATTTTTCCATGCCTTTGCACTAATACTGAAAGTGCACATCCGTCTCTCTCGCTACAATACAGCTCAAATTCTTTCTCATAATCAGGCATTCCGAATGCCGGTGCCTCACACAAATTTGTTCTCAGTTCCTCGAAAGCCTTCATTTCCTCCTCATCCAATGAAATCGGATCTCTGACATCCTTCTTTGTCAATCGCTGTAAAGGTTTTGCAATCAATGAAAACCCACTTATCCACTGTCGGCAATATCTAACCATTCCAAGGAACATTCTCACCTCTCTTTGTGTCATTGGGGCTCTCATTCCTTTGATAATCCTTATCCTTTCTGTTGTCACTTTTCGCATCTCTTTCTCAATCTTATGACCTAAGTACTGTACTTCTTGTTGACAAAATTGCAGTTTTGATGGGGACACCTTGTGTCCTCCTTCTGCCAAATGATTCAATAAAGCAATTGTGTCCGTAACACATGCTTCTCTGGTCTTTGATGCCACTAGGAGGTCATCAATATATTGGACCATCACAAATTTTTCAGGCATTTTTAAATCTTCTAAGGATTTCTTCAGAATCTGATTAAAAATTGAAGGACTTTCAGTATACCCTTGGGGAATTCGGCACCATGCCAAAATACGCTCTCCGAACCGGAACGCAAATAATGGCTGGCTGTCAGGGTGCAATGGAATAGAAAAGAATGCATGGCACAAATCAATAATTGTGTACCATTCTGCATCATGTGGGATTTGATACAGTATTACAGCAGGGTTTGGCACAATTGGGCAGGCAGGAATAACAATTTTGTTTACCTTTCTCAGGTCTTGCACTATCCTATATGTTCCATTTGGCTTTTTCAATCCCATTATTGGAGAATTACATGGGCTGCTCATTATTTCTCTCAAAATACCTTGTTGAATCATTTTATTAATTACAGGTGTTATTCCTTCAATAATTTCTGGCGTCAGTTTGTACTTCGGGGTGTTTGGGTAATTTGGTCCTTCTTTTACAGTAATTTTTACAGGATCAACTTCCCTCATTAGTCCAATATCTTCACCTGTGAAATCCCATACATCAGGCCTTACTATTCCTTTCAATTCAGTATGGATTTTATCCGCATCAAACACAGGAAACATATCTCTCGCTCCTGGTTCTAGTTCTGCCATTGTCATTTTATATAGAACATCCTCATCTGGTGTCTGGAAAGCAATACCATCTGGGGTACAATAGATGGTACAATTCATTTTGCAAAGCAGATCGCGTCCCAATAAATTTACAGGACTACAATCACACACCACGAAGCGATGCATCTCTTTGAATGGTCCAATTACCACCTCTATTGGTTTTGTAAGAGGGGTTTTAATCTGCCTGTTTGAAACACCTATAACTTGGATAGATTCTCCTGAGAGAGGAAGTTTTGGAATTTCCACTGATCTAACAGTAGAACGGGTAGCACCAGTGTCCACAAGGAATGTAACATTTACACCATTCACTTTTCCATCCACAAATGGACCTGACTGATATACCTCTAGAGTTGCGCCAAGCACGCACTCTTCTTCCTCTCCTAGGCACCGTCATAAGCGTTCATCCGATTCATCTCCATCCTGTCGTAACCAATACTGCGAACTTGCAGCTGCGCGCAGCGATTTTGTTACCTGCTCTCCTCCGTAGAATCCTGCCTCTGTACTATATCTTTGAGGATTTACACTCTTTGGAAGAGGTGGTTGCGGCACCTGACACTGTTGGGTAACTACCTGCGGCTGTTGCGGTTGTTGGTAACTCACCTCATTCTGCACCTGTGGATTCAATTATTGATTTTCTGTATTAACTTTCGGAGGAAATGTACACTTGTTTTTCCAATGCCCTAATTTTCCGCAATTATGACATGGTCATTTCTTTTTAGCTTCTTCTATACTCATCTGACCCTTTCCCTTACCAATATTCGGCTTGGACTTAGTCTGTCCTGCATCACTAGACTGATTATTCATCTGAGCTTCTTGCTTTTCCGCAACCTTTACTTGTGCCCACATTGCCTTTTCCTTGAGTTTACGCTGTCTACACTCAATGTCATCACTGCAATATTTTGCATACCGTAATACCTCATCTACTGTGCTATTCTGCCAACATACCACATGCTGCTTAATCATTTCACTTATTTCAGGTCTCAAGCCATACACGAATCTATACACAAAATGACTCATGTCTTTCTCATTCAAATTCTCATATCCACTATACTGCTTAATGACCAAAAGTAGTCTTTCATAATAGGCCTGTACAGATTCCTTACTCTCCTGAGTTGTTCTATCAATCTTTACCCAGTCCGTTTCTTTTGGTGGGATTTTATTTTTCAAAAACGTGATTGCCTGTTCATATTTTCTCATTACTTCTGAACCTGGGGCTCCTGTTTTTGCATCTCTAGGATATTCTTCCTTCGGCCAGTCAATTGTAATCTTACACTCTGTCCATAAATCCACTGGAACAACAATCTCAAACAATCCATCCAGATCTTCCCACAACACTTTTGAAACTTTTACAAACCTTTCTACCTGTCTATACCATTCTACAGGTTTCTCTCTCAATCTTGGAAAGTCATTTGTAAATGATAATATATCTTGTCTGGACCATGGGACATGTACATAACTTCCTCCTGGACTTTCTCTCATTGGACACTCCATTACCTTTGGTTGTTTCTCTTTTACTGGGAAAGCCAATGATGCTTTATCAGTTGTTCCCTCCTTTCTTCTTATCCACCTACTTCTCCACTTGTCTACATCTCCCCATTTTCTCAATAAAACAATCAATTCTTTTATCTGTGTTAGTCGTCCTGAAGTGTTCAGATTTTCTATGTCCTTTTCACTAAAATCTACCCTGTACGGTTTCTGCAATCCTCTAATTTTTCCAAAATCTACTCCTAGTTCGTTCGCTGTTTCTTCCAATTTTTCATGCAAGTTCCTAGCTCTCCAAGTGACGCTCTTACACATAAACATTAATTCATCATCTTGATAAGACTTCAATCGATCTGTTCCAATGGTTCCTAGAATTAATTCCTCCATGTCTATCTTTAATCTGACCACATCCAAAAGTTGTGGTTCGGCATCTTTTTTCTGCAAGCTCCTCACCCAATCATTTAATTCCTCTGCAGTCGGACCCACAGGGGTTTTATTTACTTCTGCCCAACTTGCACTTCTCTCTGGGGTTTCAGTTGCTGATTCGGCTCCCATAGGAATCCTATTTATCAGACTCTCATTAACTGTCAAATTTACAGGTGGACTTGACCTAAATGGACCAACAGAATCTTCTTTCTCTCTATTTTCTGGAATCATCCCTTCTCTTACTCTTTGCATACTGGAATTTAATGGAATTGTTAAGGAGTGTTCATCTATCTTTTGATTTTCAAATACTGGGATTACTGGCCCTATAGTTACTGGCACAGTCACAGCTTCCATATTCTTTGTCAATTCTCTTATCTTTTCAGTCAACTCCCTTGTGGTTCTGGCTAATTCAGCTGTATTACCATTATCATGTTTCACAGTCTGTGGTGTTTCTAGTTTATTAAATGGACTATTTATTTCCGACATTTGTTCAGGGCTTTGATTTATTACAGTTCTCATTGGCGGTGCATTTGGTGTCACCACCGCAGAATCCTGTTGATACGGAGGGGGTCTTTTATTTAAAATATCCTCCAGCAACTCATCCGCAACGTCGCTCCCTCCATACCCATATCTCTCTGTTACTGCATGCTTCTTTTTCTCCGTACACTTTCTTCCTGTAAATTCTTTAACTGTTCATCCTGTCTTCATGATTCAAACCCCATACTCTTCCATGAACTAAACTATAATTCTTTGCACCTCTGTGTCTTTCCCTTTCATACATCTCATCTTCCCATTCACCTAAGGCTTCGAACTGTGTCGGTCTAGGTCTCGGTTCAAGTTTCATCATCTTTTCTCTCAAATTTCGAAGTACCGCTGTGCTAAACGATCCATTACTCCATCGTCTCTAGTATACTTCGCCCAATTTTCCAACCAAATACAAGTATGATAGCCATATTTCAACATCATATGAGATGCTGGCGTTTTCGGCGGAGGAAGTACTTCTCCTTCTCTCGTCACAACCTTCTTATCTTTCTTAAAGAAATTTTTAAGCTTCGCAAACCATGACGGTTTCTCTCTACCATACTCATAATAAGCCATATTTTACTGTTCTTTTTCCCAAAACAAATACACGCAATTCTTCACCACTCTGTTCTTTCTACTGCTCGGCTATTCGGACCTATCCCAGCGCGTCTCACACCAACGCACCAATCAGAAAGCTTTACATCACTCTCCCACTAACCTATCCCAGCGGGTCTCACACTAACCCACCAATCATGAAGCTCTTCGTTCTTCCGCAACTGGCCAATACCAGTGCGGTTTTTGTTGACATCAGTTCTACTCCTGCTTCTACTGACCCCTCCTTTACAAAAATTATCAGCAGTTTTCTTAACTTCTCTTTTCGACAAAATCGATTAGTTACAACGTAAAACACATTACCATTGTCTGTTTAGCTAAACAAAAGAGATAGTTTATTCTGACTTACAAGAATACTGTTTCGTTCGATAAGTGTAGCACTTCTCTCTACCTTACCCTTCTCTCAAGCAAGGGGTGAACCCATTTCTCTGGGGATAAAACACATGTGGAGACTACACTGCTCCTGAGAATTAAGGCCAGAGTTGCACAAGAAAACCTGTTGCTATTTCACTCAATTGCAATTCATACGTGAAATTTTCCTAACATAACACAGTCCTGTGTTATCACCAATTTTGAAATCAGACAATGCACATTTCCGTGTGACTTCTCTGGCCACACGTGTCCACTTCCTACTTCCCGGAAGCTTCAAAATTTTGACTTATACATAACATAATACAAACTCAACATAGCGTGTTAGACACGAAAAATCAATAACCAATAATCACCAAACTAATCTATAGAAACCATAACTGTGCTACCAAGAAATCTGATCCAGTTCGGCTAATATAAATTTCTCCTTATGACACCAATCCAGGAAATACACCTACACACAACTTATGTCGGTGGGGCCCATGACACCGCATACATGCTTTCATTCAATTTCTGGATTAAATACTAAGGAGAATGAGCTGCTGGACAAGCGGGATACCTTATTAAAATGACAGAATTATAACCTATACATTATATACATTGACTTCGAATCCTGTCGGTTCTAAACATCAAGGTACTCCGCTATTCGTTTGATGGACCAACTAGTAGAATCAGTTGATGGTGATTAAGACCAGCTCAATCACAATTGAAACCTTTAACATTTATTAAATCATAAACTTTGTTTTAAAGAACCACCGACTCATTTTAGAATTAGAATATAATTTTATCTAAAATTCTTCAAGCAAATAAGTAAAATTCTTTATTAAGCAAAACATTTAGAAATATCAATAAACATTTTAAGAAAGGTTTTTAGGAAAAGTGAGAAATTATGTATCACCCTCGGCCATGGGGCGATGACAAGAATGGTTCACCAAACGAAGATGAACCGCAGATCACAGGATAGGACTCCCAAACTGATTGACTGTCCTGCTAACCTCCTCGGACGCACCTCCCGGGCAGAATTCCCGCAACGATCTCGTTCCTTCCCCAGTCAAAGTTCAAAGTCCAAAATGACAGAGTCTCTCGCAGCATCAAGGTTGAAAAATAAAAAGCAAGATTTTTTCACAACGTCAGAGCAGACTCTTATATACCCTATTCTCTGGCTCACTACATTCAAAAGTTGCAATCTTTAGGGGCAAGAATCACGCTAATTGGTCCATTGGAGGGGTGGTGATGGTCACCTCATCGCCCTCCTTGTTCGAACCGGTTTGGGGACAATAAAGCACACAATAAGTATCATGGCCATGGTGTCCAAAAAGTAGTCCAATTTGTTAATCCATTTTGCAACAATCTTTGATGGTCACACATTAGTTCATCCCCTGTCGCTTGTCTTTTCCATCCGTTCCCAGGCATATATGCTGAATACTTTTCACGCTCCTTGTTGCAGGTCAGATTGGCCTTGACATCTCTCACTCCGAGCACAGGCCGCATACACGTGACTGGAGCATTCGTACTGAGGCTGCGTGGGGGCCATCTTGTTCAACGCACGCGATCTCGTCCTTTCCAGCGGCCATTTTAGAAGCATGGCCTAGCAGGCCCGAACGGAACTAATATAAGAACAAACACAATAGAAATTAAAATATGGGAAATAAGCCTTTCTGTTTACCACCCGCCATTCTAAAGACCCGTGTTAGATATTACCTAGCAGAAGCGACATTTAAAGCCATTTTACTTACCATCTGCATTCTTTGCCACAATACAATTCTATTACGCAACACAAATCATGCAATTCACTCTCCTTGCTATGCAAATTACAATACTAATGTTATTATACGTCACATTTGTGAATAAATTAGATTTTGCATCATTTAGCATTTTCCCACGTGTAATGTCTACTAGAAAGTGTATATTTGTTGATTAGTTCATGCTTTTCAAACGGTTAGTATCATTAATGGTTATGGGGTCATTAATTTCAAAGGGGTACAAAAAATGTTTGTTTCCCCTGCTCCATCAGGTGCCAGGGTGTCGGCGCAGTTGGAGATCCATCGTCAGTAAGCGTTGGCGGAGTGGTGGTGCTGAGGGAGTTGACGAGAAGTTCTTCGGTGGCCTTGATCCAGCTGCGAGGGTGAGCGATGATGGCGGTGGTGTACGGTGGGCATGGCGAAGACGTGATGTATACAATGATAGTCGGTCCAGGATAGTCCGGTGGTGTGGCTGTAGTTGAACTTCCCGCTGGCAGAGGAGATGTGCTGGAGTGTGTGTCCTGCTATGTGGGTTGGTGTGGTGACTAGCTGCTTGAGTCTGATGTTCGCGCGCTTCCCCAGGAGGGGGTGGTGTTCTGGTCACTGGGGTTGTCCAGGTGGAACTTGAGGCCTCCGGGTACGATGTGAGAGCCTGGGGTGCAATGAGTTCTACAATATGATCGGTGAATGGGGGTCCATGGCCCGGGAGGCCTGCAGATGAGGGTGCCGCAGAGGAATGGGTTGGGGTTGGTCCGGAAACTGGAAGTGGAGGTGTTCCATGGTCACCGTTGGGTCATTAGAGTGCGTGGTCAGTCGGAGTGTGTTTTTGCAGGAGATGGCAATGTCTCCTCCTGGACGGTCGGGGTGGTCCTTGTGGTTGATTTAGTAGCTGTTAAGGATAGTGATGTTGATGTGCGGTCCGGATCAGAGGTTGGTCCAGGTTTCCGTGAAGAAGGCTATTTCTGAAGAGGTTGCGTCGAGGAGGTCCCAGATTTCTGTTACGTGTTTGTGGAGTGACCGCATGTTGAGGATGATGCAGTTGAACCGGTCGGGTGCCCTGTTGGTCGGCACGAGGCACTGGTGTGCTGATGTGGCAGAAGGTGCGTTTGTAGTTTCGACAAGCGCAGGGTTCAAGAGAATTCCACAGTGTTGCTAGATGGCAGGCGATGTGGCGTCCAGGGTTGATGGAGAGGAGGGTGCTGGCGTCGTAGCGGTGGAGTGTCCGAGAGAAGGGGTCCTTAGTGCTGGGTGCGGTCCAGGGGCGGATGGACGCAGACAGGCTTGCCTATGGCTTGCCTTTGGCAAGGTAGACGTCCATTACAACGCATGCCATTACAACGCATGCCATTACAACGCATTGTAAGGTTAGTAATGGAGAATTTTAAGTCTTAGGGTGGGTATGGGTTTTGGGGGGCAAAGGTGAATTTTAGGGTTCAGGGTGTGTTTTGGGGGGCAAGGGTTAGTCTTAGGGTTTCACTCACTGGAGTGTGAATAGTAATTTTTACCCCTCCGCTATCCAGCACTTTCCCTACTGTTGCAATATGCATAGTATTAGTATGCATTGTAATGGAATGCGATGTAATGGTATGCGTTGTAACATCATATATTCCTTTGGCACACCAGTGGGGTGGGGCTTCCTTACTACCATATTTGCCTGTAACCTGAGACTACTACCTTAGGAATAAACTTGATCCTGTTTCACCTATACTACTGGCTACCTTGCATCTTTGATTACCACACAGAAGTTTCATTGGGGTTACACAAATCATATACATTCAAGCCTTCAGCAGCTGAGCTACCCCTCAGGATACACAGATCTTAGTGCAGACTCAGACAATACACAGGTCACATACTGTACAGGCTCATACATGATCCCTGCACATTACAGAGATCTCTGGGTCCAAGAAGCAGAGCTGATTCTCAGGACACAGAGCATGCACAGGTTTAGTCTTCAGAGCTATCCCACATTAATACAGATGCTACAGGCTCAGGCTTTGGAGAGCACAAGGATCCCACAGGTTACATAGGTTCTGCAGGTTCATGCCTATGATAGCAGAATAATCCCTCAGGTATCTGTGCCAGGTTTGCTTCTGTCTGCAGGCCACCAGGCTCAAGTGAAAAGCCTGTTCTTCCTCTACCAGACAACCATGACCTGTACAGATGTCCAGGCTCTGACAGACAGTGTGTGGTGGAAGACGAAGGGTGCCGAAGGAGCGAGCCACTGTCTTGGATAGATGACCAGTTTGGCAGGTGGTGGCAGAAAGTGTGGCACATTAAACTCTTTGGTGTTGTTAATTGGTTGCTGGATCCTGAGGTCATGTGAGGGGAGGCACAGTCAGACCAAGCACGTATAGGAGTCAAATCAGCGAACGGTCATGATTTTATTTTATTTAATTTCTTTTATTTAAGTGATTTCTTTAGTGCATAGTTACCCGAGGACTTCCCAGCGCTAAGAGACTAATACTGAGAGAGAAGGCTAGAGGTAGGTTAATAATACTGATTGATATGATCATTTTGACATAGTGAATTATCATAAATTTCACAGTGTGATTACAAAGGAGGCACAGCTGCTTCATCATCATCTTCAGCAAGTCCATAAAATGCTTTCAAGCTCCCCCATATTTTATGAAATTTACATGGGCACCCCCTACTTTTATACGTTAGTCTTTCAGCTGCCGCAAATAAATCACTAACCTTCCTCCATTCAGCAATATTGGGCACCTCAGGAGATCCCCATCACCTGGCCTGGTCCCGTTTGGCCACCACCAAACCCAGATTACACAGCATTAATTTAATCCGTTGGACATCAATATCATTAGGTATCCCTGAAAGAACATATTTAGGGTCGTCAGGCAATTGCACCTCCAGTATTGTGCTGAGTTCCGACTGCACTGGGCGCCAGTATGTTTGTAAGGCCGAGCATTTCCATATTGTATGGATGAAATCTCCCTGATTCCTCCCACAACACAGACAGTCCGGTGAGGCTACTCTGCCTATTTTATGGACACTGGCCCTACCATAACAAATCCTGTGTAGGATTTTAAATTGGATAAGGCGTAGCCGGCCTCTAATTGCGCCTTCCCGCTGGAACATCAATGCTGCCTCCCAGTCTAACTCTTCAAATGCACCAATATCAGCCTCCCACGTAGCTTTCAATTTTAGAAGGGTATCAGGCATATTATTGTTGATAGTTTTATAGGTGTAAGATCCTGCTTTTAGAGCAGATCTCTTTTGACTTCGAGAGGGAAAGACCTCTCTGCTTCCTTTTGTCCTTGCAAGTGTGTAGCTTCATGCTAAACACTGATTTCCTTTTTCAGAAGACTTCTACTGAGTTCTTCACTACACTGATGGAGCAAGGACTCGGACATGAGACTTGCTCTGAAGCATTCCTCTCCTTTTAACTTACTAGCGAATTACTAACGACGTGTCTTGTGATTAATAATATGCATTTTCATTATACGTGGGAAAAGAATGAAGCTTGCCTATGTGTTTACTAACTGTAATAACACGGACGTAGGACTAGAACGCATTTTAACACAGGATCTTTACTGCGCATGCTTCTACTGCATCTACGTAACGTGCTGACGCTTGGAGGGAAGTTCTGGCGCTTGCGCAAAGAGCTATAAAATGGCCGCTTGAAAGCTCACATGCATGGCACCTGTTTTGCTGAAATTAGAAACTGAGTTTATAACTAACGCAAATGCAGAAAGAGAAATAATAAATGGTATGGGCTAGAGTAGAGGTTGGTGGTATACAGTGAAATAATTTATTTTTTAAAATAACATTTTCCTTTTTGACTTTATTATTAGTGCGTAATTGGGCCTGTTAAAGTTGTCTGAGTCGAGCAGACTGACGTTGCGCGACGCATGCGCCCTGGCTATGAAATATGAAAGGATGACTAAGGACTTGTCACGCGTCCAAGGTTGGCGGAGATGTGCCCTGGGAACATGAGGGTGAAGAGTTCATATGAAGGAACTTATTCGAGAAAACTGTTACATTTGTATTAATAAAGTTTTAAAGATGTATGGGAAAGGAAGGGCGGCATAAAAGTTTGAGGTGAGGAGTTTGGGAACAATGGTTTAAAGAAATTAATGAGGTATAAGCGTGGTGTGATGATCATCCCCCCCTTGCCTGTCCAATCAGAAGTTAGTATTGTGTAAAAATGAAACATTAAAGGGTGGTACATGTCTATGGAAGGGTATAATTGAGGTAGTCTAGTTAGATTAAGGAAGAAGCAGGAGAAGCCTGAGAACTGGGTGTGCCGAGGTGATGCAAAGCTCGGGATGCTGTTAGTGCTGGGGTGGTGCTGATGCTCTGAAAAGCTGATAAAGAAACCAAATGCAGAACCATCTACTCAATTTGGGTGGGTTAGAAAGAAGATCGCGGAAGAACCACGAGGAGGAAGAGGGTGTCAGAGAGGGGTGCAACGTAGTCGTCGGTATCTAGAGAGGTGAGGTATCCTGTCCTGATTCCTGTCCTGAAGTCTTTGTCTCCTGATCTATCACTGGGAGACCCTTACCAGCCCTTTGGCCAGGGGGTTGGTCTTCACACCATACTTTGGTAATTATGAAATTCATCGTTTGATAAATGCTCTTCTATCTCTATCCTCTTCTTTCTGAGCATAGTTATTGTGTGGATCTGAATTGATAAATGTTATACGAAATATTTTTGGAGTTGGCACTCCCGTGAATGAGGGTGTTTGTATTGAAACGCTTAGAGATGGTTCAAAACCCCTAATTTAGATAAAGATTTTAAAACTTACTGAGTCTGTCATTATTTTACTTTTATTAAGAAAAGTATAATAAGTTATGTCAATTATCGCCATCAACTAGTTCCACCTAACTGGTCCATTGACCAGAGGAAAGAACTGTTTGATCAGCGAAAGGTTTAGTTAAAGAAGCACTAACTAGATCTTGAGGTATGAGAACATTATAAACTAAAAGGTTCCAGTGGTCTACTTAGCGCAGAACGGAAGCGAGTTGTATGGGCCCAAGTGAGTATACGGTAGTGGAGTATCTGTTGCTAGTACGCCGCTGGATCAGTTTTCTGGTAGCAGAGCTATGGTTGTTAGTGACTAGTTTGGTGATAAGTATAGATTATTGATTATTGATTTTTGGTTAATGTTTTAACAAAAGAGTTAGTGTCCTGTTTCTATGTTGTCTGGAGAATTCCCGGGAAATGAATAGCAGGTGGCGATAGAAACCACACTGCAGTGAGGTTACTTGTCTGTTGAAATAACACTGAGAAGCTAGGTAGGGCTGGCAGTGTTAAACTAGGGACTATTTTCTGTACAAAAGTGAGAGTGGTTGAAAGCAAGGAGTTCGCTGGTGAAACTTTAGGCGTTATATCACCTAGTAAGGGTAACCATGAAGGGGATAGCAGGTTCTTCTAAGCTAGACTGACAGCAAAAAGAGTTCGCTGGTGAAACATCAGTCTAAAAAATTTCCTAACGGGAGATACCGGAAGAGTAGCAGGTTCTCTGGAGCTTAGGTGGAGAGTAAGCTGGAAGGTTTTACTCGCAGTGAAAGAAAAGAAGCTATCCTTTTGATTTAGTGGAACAGACAGAGTAGCGAATGTTTTTACGTCGTTAATAACAAAGAAGTTTAAAGAATTTTCGAAGAAATAAAATGTTGTATTACCTTGCAAAGGGAGGGTCAGTTGCCCGAGTGGGACTGACGTCACAGAGAGCCACGCTGGGATTGGTAGATACAGCGGGCGTGTGACAAGAGGAGCTTGGTAAAGGAGGGGTGAGAAATCGCCTGAGTAGGACCGACATCACAGAGAGCCGCACTGGGATTGGTAGATACAGCGGGCGCGTGACAGGAGCAGCATTGTAAAGGAGGGGTCAGTAGTGAGGAGCAGAACTGACGTCAGGAAAGGCCGTGGTGACATTGGTCAGAGTACGAGTGTGAGCCAGAGTAAGAGTGTGAGCCTGATTTGATTGGACACTTAGTTAGAAGCCGCGCTAGGATTGGAGGAGAGAAGGATTGTATGCGGATTTTGATTTGACTGTCAGTGCAAGACGTACAGGTAGAAGATTTCAAGGGTTTGCGGAATACAATTTCCTACACCGTTTTTCGAAAATGTATGGAGAAAAAGAAAGATGTCAATTTTTAAGAGAATAAAGAATTTCTTTGTTAAGGATAAGCCTGTGTTGACTAGAGAGGGCATTCCTATTCCACCACCGAAGACACCAGCATCTTTTATGATGATGGAAAGATGATATCATACCTGCGTGTGGTTGGAAAACTGGGTAGAGTATATGAAGGATGATGGTGTGTTAGCGTTTCCTAAGGATGGTATGTTTAATGGGAGGATTCTTCAGAATTTGAGATTAAAAATGAATGATTTAGAACCGAGACCTAGGTTAACTCAATATGAGGCTTTGGAAGAATGGGTGACTGAGTCATATGAAAGAGAGAAATGCAGAGGTGGAAGATATAGAGGATTCTTTCCAAGACACTTGCATGAGACACGAGAAGGGCAGATGAAACAGTGGAGGAGAGCTATGGTATCAGAAGGGTTATATCCAGTGTTGATGGCTGAGGAACAATCTGGAGGGAAGTGTAAAGAGAAAACGAAACATATGAATTCGACAGGATATGGAGAGTCAGATGACGAATTGTTAGAGGATATTTTAATTAAAAATCCACCACCGTATCAAGAAGCAGCTAGTAAGGTTGTCCCAAGTGCGCCCATAATGGGAATACCTTTAACTCCACAGATTTTACATGAGACATCATACAACAGAGGGTTGGAAGATAATGAAAGAGAAGCTTTGAACAAAACTAGGGAAGAACTAGTTCAAAGGATAAGTCAATTGAATTTAAATACTGAAGCTTTGACAGTACCAGTAACCATTGTTCTAGCAATCCCATTATATGGGGATAATAAGATTTGCCAGAAACCACAACTCATGACAGTTCCATTAAGTGATCCTAGAAAAGAGGTAGTAATCACAGATGATCAAGTTAGTGAAAGCGAGTCAGTTATTTCATTAATGGATCTCCCTATTGTGGAACCTCATGCGGAAACTCAAAAGAGAGGTACGCCTATGAATTTGAGAGAGAGAAGACCTTTGGTTCCGGCTGGAACTTCAGGTACCACGGTAGTTACCTCTGAAGAATTAGAGAGGTGGGCTCAGGAAAGGGATAATCTGAACCCAATACCAAAACTTTTGGATATCAGTAGATTGAAAGTGGAATTGGAAGAGATGATGACAGGATGCGTGGGTACGGAAAGATTAAATGTTTACAATGATGAAGAATTATTGTTTCTATGTAAGAGTATAACCAGGAGAGCAAGACTATTTCATGAGAGATTAACTGAAGTTGCTTTCAGAGAATGGAATAGACATAGGGAAATCAAAATTATTACAGAAGCCCTATCGAGTGGATTTTACTGATAAAGATTTAGAAAGTGTGAATGCTTCGGGAAAAAGGTTACAGATAAAGGAACTAATGAACATTTTGCAAAAATGGGGAGATATTGATAAATGGAGGATTAGATGGATAAGAAAGAAAGAAGAAGTACAAGCGAGAGAGGCAGCAGCTGCATTTCCAGTAAGAGAATCAGGAAAGGTGGAAAAATTGTGTCCAATGAGAGAGGTTCCTGGAGGAGGATATGTTCATGTCCCTTGGAGTAGACAAGATATTCTATCATTTACAAATGATTTTCCAAAGTTGAGAGAAAAGCCAGTTGATTGGTACAAACAAGTTGAGAGGTTTGTGAAAGTTTCAAAGGTGTTATTGAAAGACCTGGATAGTCTATTTGACATAGTGGTACCTGCTGATTTATGGACAGAATGTAAGATCACAATTGATTGGCCTAATGAGGAGTATCCTAGAGATGCAAAAACAGGAGCACCGTCGGAAGAAGTGATGAAAAAGCATCACCAAGTGATTACATATTTGAAAGGAAAAATCCTTCCTAAAGAAACAGATTGGATAAAAATAGATAGAACAACACAGGAACCAAATTAATCTGTACATGCGTATTATGAACGGTTATTGCAGGTGTTCAAGCAGTATAGTGGTTTTGAGAATATTGGTGACAAAGATATGGGACATTTTGTGTATCGGTTTATATATGGCTTGAAACCGGAAATCAGTCAGATGATACAGCAGCACATGTTGTGTTGGCAAAGTAAGACAGTGGATGAAATTTTAAAGTACGCGAAATATTGTGGAGATGACATAGAGGCCAGGCAAAGGAAGCTAAAAGAGAAAATGATGTGGGCTCAAGTTAAATTGGCAGAGCAGCAGGAAGAGAAGGCAAATGAGCAAAATAGTAATCCAGTGAAAGAACAGAGTCAGAATAATCAAGGAACGAATGGTAATAAATTTAAGGGGCAAATGGACAGAGAAGAAGCGAAAAAGAAGTTTCCTTGTCATGCGTGCGGAAAGCTTGGACATTGGAAGAACTAGTGTAAGAGTACTCAGAATAATAAGAATAATATTGGGCCAAATCAAAATTTAATCCCACAGATGCAGAATGAAGTACTTATGAATCAGCAGCAACAGGTAGTCACCCCACAATATCAGGTGCCACCAGCTCCTATGCCAAATTTTGTGAACCATCAAAGTTTCAGTGGGAACACCGGATTTCAAGGAGAAAGTGGTAAGAATAATAGAACAATTGCACAATAGTTTTTGCAGAATGATGAAGAACGTTCAGATACTGCACAATGACGGTGCCTGAGGGGGGAGGAAGAGGAGTGCGTGCTTGGCGCATCCTTACCAGTAGATCAGTCAGGTCCATTTGTTGATGGGAAAGTAGAAGGTAAAGAAATTATTTTCCTATTGGATACTGGTGCTACCAGGTCTACTGTGAGAACAGCAGACATCCCAAACCTACCCCTCTCAGTAGAAACTATCCAAGTTGTAGGCGTATCTAACCAACAGATTAGAACCCCTATAACCAAGCCAATGGAGGTGCACATTGGAAACTTCAAAAAAAATGCATCGATTTGTAGTTTGCGATTCCAGTCCCGTAAACCTGTTGGGAAGAGATCTTTTGTGCAAGATGAATTGCACGATCTATTGTACACCGGATGGTGCTGCTTTCCAAACTCCCGATGAAGACGTAGTATATAAAATGATGCTGGCCAAACAGGGAACAGAGGTAGATGAAATATTTTCATTAATAACCGAGAATGAATTGCCAGAAGAGTTAAGAACGACAGTCAATCCAGAAGTGTGGGATTTTACAGGAAAAGATATTGGGGTAATGAAAAATATAGACCCAGTTAAAGTGACAGTGAAGGAAGGTGCAGTGTATCCAAATACCCGACATACAAAATGAGTCCAGAAGTAAAAGCAGGAATTATTCCAGAAATTGAACGAATGGTTAAACAAGGCATTCTAAAAGAAGTGATGGGTAGTCCCTGTAATTCGCCAATAATAAGACTGAAAAAGCCTAGCGGAAAATACAGAATAGTGCAAGACCTACGAAAGATAAATAAAATTGTAATTCCCTGTTGTCCAATTGCGCCAAATCCAGCAGTGATCCTTTATCAGATACCTTGGAATGCAGGATGGTTCACAGTAATTGATTTATGCCAAGCGTTCTTTTCTATTCCTCTACACCCAGACAGCCAGTATCTTTTTACGTTTAAATTTGAAGATCGTATTTACGCATGGTGTCGTGTTCCTCAAGGGTACACAGAAAGTCCTTCAATCTTTAATCAGATTTTGAAAAAGTGGCTAGAATCATTGATTATGCCTAGAAATTCTGTTCTGGTTCAGTACATTGATGACCTATTAGTGGCATCAAAAACGCGAGAAGATTGTGTAACAGATACAATTGCGTTACTGAACCATTTGGCTGAAGGAGGACACAAGGTGTCTCCAGAAGAATTACAGTTCTGTAGACAAGAAGTAAGATATTTAGGGCATAAAATAGAAAGTGGAGTTAGAAAAGTGACACCGGAAAGAATAAAAATAATCAAAGAAATGCAATTGCCACAGACTCAGAGAGAAATGAGAATGTTTCTGGGAGTGGTTGGATACTGCAGACAATGGATAAATGGATTTTCTATGTTAGCGAAACCACTGATACAGATGATTCGGAAATGAGCAAAAGATCCGATTGATTGGAATGATGACTGCCTAGAGGCATTTGTGAGATTGCAAAATTGTCTGTGTGAGGCTCCTGCCTTGGGCATGCCAGACTATACAAAAGACTTTGCTTTGTTTTGTTGCGAAAGAGAAAATTGTGCACTTTCAGTCTTAACACAGAGACATGGATTGAGTCGGCGTCCAGTGGCATATTTTTCAGCCACATTGGACCCGGTGGCTTCAGCATTGCCTGGCTGCTTAAAAGCAGTAGCTGCTACTTGTATGAGTCTGGAGCAAAGTGAGTCGATAGTGATGGGACATCCGGTAAAGTTATTCGTTCCACACTCAGTTGAGATTCTTTTGACAAGGACAAGAGCACAGCACCTCACTCCTAGCCGTTTGACAAAGTATGAAAGAGTGATTTTGGGAGCTGAAAACGTGACTGTGATAAGGTGTACGATTTTGAACCCAGTCACCCTATTGCCAAACCCTTGTGATGAGGAAGTAAAAGATGAAAGTGACCATGATTGTTTGGACGTGACTGAGTTATGCACAAAGCCCCGCCCGGACATAAGGGAGACACCTTTGAAAGAAGCAGATCATGAGTTATTTGTAGACGGCTCCTGCCTTAGGACACAAGAAGGAGGTCAAAGTGCTACATATGCTGTTTGCAAAATTTCGGGGGTAATTGAAGCATCCTGTTTACCTGGGTTCAAGTCTGCACAAGTAGCTGAATTGGTTGCCTTGACAATGGCATGTAAAAAGGGGAAAAATTGGAGAGTAACCATATTTACGGATAGTCAATATGGTTTCGGAATTGTGCATGACTTTGGCCAGCTTTGAATGCAAAGGGGATTTCTGACTTCCTCAGGGTCTCCTATCAGAAACAGCAAAAATGTAAAAGATTTGTTGGAAGCATTACAATTGCTAAAAGAAATAGCAGTTGTAAAATGCGCTGCACATCAGTCAGGAAATGACTATGTGACTGCTGGCAATAATTATGCTGACCAAATGGCGAAATACAGCGCTAAAAATGCAGTAGCCATAAACAGAAAAATTGAAACGGGGGAAACCAGATGCCAACTTATGTACTTCTCAGTACCAGAAACATGGGATGAGATTAGACAATTGCAGGAAGAAGTTGAGGAAAAGGAAAAGGAAATCTGGATAAAGGCAGCCTGTAGGAAGAGACCACATGATGAAGTATGGGTGAATCTAGATGGAAGACCAGTCATGCCAGATTGTTTGCTTTCAAAAATGGCGAGAGTATACCATGGAGCAACACACATAGGGAGAAACTCAATGATCAGGCTATTCAGACAGAGTTGGTACAATCCTAAGTTCAGGGTAGTCGCAGAGATCCTTTGCCAAAGATGCTTAACCTCAGAAAAAAGGACAAGGGAACCCTTGAAATCAAAAGGGACCAAGGGTGCTAATCGATTCTCAGAAACAAAGGTCCCTTTAAGGTAGGAAATGGATAAGATGGCCACAAAGTCACAATGAAGTTCGAGGCTACTTTAGTTATGCATACAAAATATTTAATTATTAAGAACCAAAATAACAAAACAACATAAAAATCAATAATGAGTGAGCAAGGCGTGAGGGGGTAGGGGGAAATCAGCCGATTTCCTTACCACAGGCAGGTGACTTAAAAGTGACTTCAGCAATAGAATGAAAATTAGAAGCCACAATAAGGGGTACGTCTATTACTCAAAAACAATGTCTATACAACATGAGTTAGAGACGTAGGTGTCGACGACGTTTCGATCCCAACTTAAATTGTGGGATCATCATCAGGACTGAAGGTGAAGCAAATGCCTGGGAAGTTGCTCAGGAATCCGAGTGAGCAGTCGTGAGGGCAGATGTCTACAAGGGGAGGGATCCAGGGCGAGGGTTGACCTGTCATACAGGCGGAGATACTACATAGGGAAATGCGTGGGGGCGGTCAGGACGGATCCAGCGGTAGCAGGGCCTGGAATCGGTCATGCAAGTATGATACCCCAGTGGGACTAGATCATCGAGCCCTGGTGCGGGCGTAACTTGAAAGGTGGCGGCAATCTCAATGGAACCGCTACAGGAAAAGTCCCCAGTGCGATGGAATCAGCAAGAGCCGTCGCGGATGGTTGGGGGGCTGTGCAGTATGTAGACGATCAGATATACCTCAGGCACGAGTGTCTGTAAGAGGATGATGATCCCACAATTTAAGTTGGGATCGAAACGTCGTCGACACCTACGTCTCTAACTCATGTTGTATAGACATTGTTTTTGAGTAATAGACGTACCCCTTATTGTGGCTTCTAATTTTCATTCTATTGCTTAAGTCACTTTTAAGTCACCTGCCTGTGGTAAGGAAATCGGCTGATTTCCCCCTACCCCCTCACGCCTTGCTCACTCATTATTGATTTTTTTGTTGTTTTGTTATTTTGGTTCTTAATAATTAAATATTTTGTATGCATAACTAAAGTAGCCTCAAACTTCATTGTGACTTTGTGGCCATCTTATCCATTTCCTACCTTAAAGGGACCTTTGTTAAAGATGCTTAACCTGTCAACAGCAGAACCCAGGTAGAAAGACAGTGGTAAGCTGGGGGAAAATCGGGAAGGCAGAAGGACCCTTCACCAGATTGCAGTTAGATTTCATTGAGTTACCCCCCTGCAATGGATTGAAATACGTACTTGTCATAGTGTGCCTTTTCTCAAGATGGGTGGAAGCCTACCCTACTAGAAGAAATGACAGTCTTACAGTTGCAAAATTGTTGTTGAGGGAGTTGGTGCCACGATTTGGTTTTCTGGTCACTTTGGAATCAGATAGAGGCCTTTTAATAATGAAATAATTTGATTGATCTGTGCTGCGTTTAACATTGAACAAAAACTACACTATGCTTATCGTACAGAGGCTTCTGGAGTTGTTGAGCAAATGAATGGCACAATCAAGTCAAGATTGGGAAAGTTTTGTGCATCCACAAAGCTGAAATGGCCAGGTGCATTACCTCTTGTATTAATGGGTCTCAGAAGCATCCCAGACAGAAAAACAGGAATGAGCCTGCATGAGGTTCTCATGGGAAGAGCCATGAGACAGACATTTATTCCTGGAAATAAACTAATGAGTATAACTGATGATCTGGTATTGGACTATTGCAAAGGATTGGCTGAAATTATGCGTTCTATCTCTCACCAGGTTAGAGAAAATGCAGTTGAAAGACAGCCAGACCAAGCGCATGATTTGAATCCTGGAGATTGGGTGCTGGTAAAGAAACACGCAAGAAAGTCGTGCCTAGCACCAAGGTGGGATGGACCACGCCAAGTCATACTAGTCACTACCACAGCAGTGAAGTGTGCAGGTCTGCCCAATTGGATTCATGCCAGCCATACCAGAAGAGTTCTGAGCCTATCAGATCAACCAGAGCCACCACTGACTGAGCAGGCTGAAGCGTCAGGAGTTGTAAACTGTGAAGTTGAAGGATCTAGAGTGATAGATTCTGAGAGACAACAAAATTATGAACAGCCCGAGCTAAGTCAAGAAGAATGGATCCCAGTAATTGAAATAATTGATGATGCCATCGAAACCAGAAGAAGAGCAGAACTGAAAAGACAGGAAAGTAGTCAGGAAGAGACAGGGAAAGAAGAACACACTCAGGTAAAAACAGAAAGAGACATAAACAAACCTGAAGGAGGGAAAAGAGAAGAACACGTTCAGGCGGAAGAAGAAAAGTTTGAATTAAGACCTGAACAGGATCAGACAGAATTAGAAGAACAAGCTCAGGAAGAAGTAGAACAAAATACGGTAGAACCTGAGCAGGAAGAAGCAAAAGAAGGGAGAAGCACAGAAAACAGAGCAATAGAACAGATTGTGCCCAGAATAAATGAAATAAAAAGAACTTTACAAGGAGATAAGGAAGGTGAAAACGCAGTACAAATTAAAAGAGTCAGAAAGGGAGACAATTGGCCAACTGGAGTAAAGAAACTAAAATATCACCTGAGAAAATCTGAAAAGAAACCAGAGCAAGTGAATGAAATCACAAGTCAAACAAGACCTAAGCAAACTTTAGCAAAAATAACTCGAAGAAGTCCAAGACTGAGAAATTTAAACAGAAAATACAAGGCTCCAGAGTGGACGTACGTCATTCTTGAGGAATTTGAGTCCCTGGATCTGTCTGATGAGACAGAAGAAGTCCATATTGCACAAATGGATGAAAGCCAATTGAAACCTCCTTAAAAATAGAAAGACAAAAGACTGAAAAAGGGAAAAGATAAGAGAAAATAAATTTTCTCAGGAACAAAATGGCCGACAATGAAGTTAGCGGAAAACCAAAATGTGGAGTTAAAAGAAAATGTCTTAGATTTTGTTTCTGTAATATTTTATTAGCAGTATTAGGATGGCTATTCCTAACAGTAGGGGTACCGTTGATAATGAAAACAAGTAACGAGAATAATACAGAAACTAATGTTAAGGTAGATACATTAAGAGAAACTAAATTAGAAATAGGAGTGGAAGATGATGCAAACTATCACAATGAGTCAGACTATAATACGTCCTCTAATGTGTTTATTAAATTATTAATTCAGTATGTTAGCACTATGTAAATTAACAACTGTTATGTATGTATGAAATTGCCCTCATCAGTATCAGAAGGGATTACATATCACCATATACCTTTAACCTATGGCGTGTCATGTAGTATTTTATCAAGTTTATTTTACACTACAGGAATATTGCAGTATTTTTATTCTAATTTAGATGTAGTATTTTCTGAACTACCCATTAGAAAGAATATGAATCCAGTAGCTAGTAGTAAAAACGCACAGTTTATGGGCGAGTTTTTCATAACAATAAGTTCAATAGATTTAGTCCAGGCACACAAAGATAATCTAACATGTACATTAAGAAAAGAAGAAAAAGATTTCTTGAATTTAGTAGAAGAAAGGAGACAGGATTTAATGAGGAAGGCAACTACACAGAAAACCCATGTACCTCCATGGGTTGGGAAGGAGGGAATCTATGCAAGTGGCAAGGCTCATGCTGCGATGTCCCTGGATTTTGTGAAAAGGGGAAAATTCTGCCTCCATAGATTAAAGACAGATTATAACAATAATTACATTGGTTCCAGTGAATGTGAACATAACTTCCTAATATTAGGAGGATGGGGACTAAAAGGGGGAACTGATCCTGTGTTTCCAGGAGTGTATTATGTTTGTGGGAGCAATGCCTATTCCAGGTTACCTGCAAGATGGTACGGAAGCTGTTATTTTGGAATAGTTTTTCCAAACATTTATCAAGTAGATAAAATCAGTGGAACCAATGGGAATTTTAATGGACTAACACGTAAAAGAAAGGCTAGTTTTTCTGAAATTGTAGGAGATATTTTTAGTGCACTGATACTGCATCCTAAATTCACAGAAAATTTGTAAGTTATCAACCATAGTTGATCGTCTTTCTACAGATACTGCGGGAGGATTTTTAATGATTAACCCAGAAATGGTTGTAATTAGATCAATGGTTTTACAGAACCGTCTTGCTCTTGATATATTGTTAGCAAAAGAAGGTGGAGTCTGTGGCATGTTGAAAGTTCAACATTGCTGCACCTATATTCCGGACGAGAGCGGAAAAATTAAAGGATATATTGAAAATATTATGGGACTGCATAAAGAATTGACCCAACTGGAGGTTGACAGTGTGTGGGGAAGACTAACAAAAAGTAAAACATCAATAGGGAAATGGTTTATTGGGTTTGGGAAAAGTTTTCTAGGTCAAGTAATAATACCATTAGTGATGATAATAACAATAGTGATGTTAATAATGATTACATATAGATGTTGTAGAAAAGATACGAAAGGAAAGGTACACTTGAACAGAAAAGGAAAGGGACAGACACGTAAGAGAAAGAACGAGGAAATACGCTTGGAAGAAATGAAATGCAGGTTATATAAGAAGATGCGAGATTTAGAAGGAAATTAGATAGTTGATGAAAAGTTGGGAGGACAAATGGAGAAAACTGAGAAGTGTTAAAGTTGGTATCTGGGATGGATGGGAAATTTTGTGATGGCTTAATATGCCATCAGAGAGGGATTGATGGAGCAAGGACTCGGACATGAGACTTGCTCGGAAGCAATCCTCTCGCTTTAACTTACTAGCGAATTACTAACGACGTGTCTTGTGATTAATAATATGCATTTTCATTATACGTGGGAAAAGAATGAAGCTTGCCTATGTGTTTACTAACTGTAATAACACGGACGTAGGACTAGAACGCATTTTAACACGGGATCTTTACTGTGCATGCGTCTACTGCATCTACGTAGTATGACGTGCTGACGCTTGGAAGGAAGTTCTGGCGCTTGAGCAAAGAGCTATAAAATGGCCGCTTGAAAGCTCACATGCATGGCACCTGTTTTGCTGAAATTAGAAAATGAGTTTATAACTAACGCAAATGCAGAAAGAGAAATAATAAATGGTATGGGCTAGAGTAGAGGTTGGTGGTATACAGTGAAATCATTTATTTTTGAAAATAACATTTTCCTTTTTGACTTTATTATTAGTGCGTAATTGGGCCTGTTAAAGTTGTCTGAGTCGAGCAGACTGACGTTGCGCGACGCATGCGCCCTGGCTATGAAATACTGAAAGGATGACTAAGGACTTGTCACGCGTCCAAGGTCGGCGGAGATGTGCCCTGGGAACATGAGGGTGAAGAGTTCATATGAAGGAACTTATTTGAGAAAACTGTTACATTTGTATTAATAAAGTTTTAAAGATGTATGGGAAAGGAAGGGCGGAATAAAAGTTTGAGGGGAGGAGTTTGGGAACAATGGTTTAAAGAAATGAATGAAGTATAAGCATGGTGTGATGATCATCCCTCCTTGCCTGTCCAATCAGAAGTTAGTATTGTGTAAAAATGAAACATTAAAGGGTGGTACATGTCTATGGAAGGGTATAATTGAGGTAGTCTAGTTAGATTAAGGAAGAAGCCGGAGAAGCCTGAGAACTGAGAACTGGGTGTGCCGAGGTGATGCAAAGCTCGGGATGCTGTTAGTGCTGGGGTGGTGCTGATGCTCTGAAAAGCTGATAAAGAAACCGAATACAGAACCATCTACTTAATTTGGGTGGGTTAGAAAGAAGATCGCGGAAGAACCACGAGGAGGAAGAGAGTGTCAGAGAGGGGTGCAACGTAGTTGTCGGTATCTAGAGAGGTGAAGTATCCTGTCCTGATTCCTGTCCTGAAGTCTTTGTCTCCTGATCTGTCACTGGGAGACCCTTAATGGCCCTTTGGCCAGGGGGTTGGTCTTCACACCATACTTTGGTAATTATGAAATTCATCGTTTGATAAATGCTCTTCTATCTCTATCCTCTTCTTTCTGAGCATAGTTATTGTGTGGATCTGAATTGATAAATGTTATCCGAAATATTTTTGGAATTGGCACTCCCGTGAATGAGGGTGTTTGTATTGAAACGCTTTGAGATGGTTCACAACCCCTAATTTAGATAAAGATTTTAAAACTTACTGAGTCTGTCATTATTTTATTTTTATTAAGAAATGTATAATAAGTTATGTCAATTATCGCCATCAACTAGTTCCACCTAACTGGTCCATTGACCAGAGGAAAGAACTGTTTGATCAGCGAAAGGTTTAGTTAAAGAAGCACTAACTAGATCTTGAGGTATGAGAACATTATAAACTAAAAGGTTCCAGTGGTCTACTTAGCGCAGAACGGAAGCGAGTTGTATGGGCCCAAGTGAGTATACGGTAGTGGAGTATCTGTTGCTAGTACACCGCTGGATCAGTTTTCTGGTAGCAGAGCTATGGTTGTTAGTGACTAGTTTGGTGATAAGTATAGATTATTGATTATTGATTTTTGGTTAATGTTTTAACAAAAGAGTTATTGTCCTGTTTCTATGTTGTCTGGAGAATTCCCGGGAAATGAATAGCAGGTGGCGATAGAAACCACACTGCAGTGAGGTTACTTGTCTGTTGAAATAACACTGAGAAGCTAGGTAGGGCTGGCAGTGTTAAACTAGGGACTATTTTCTGTACAAAAGTGAGAGTGGTTGAAAGCAAGGAGTTTGCTGGTGAAACTTTAGGCGTTATATCACCTAGTAAGGGTAACCATGAAGGGAATAGCAGGTTCTTCTAAGCTAGACTGACAGCAAAAAGAGTTCGCTGGTGAAACATCAGTCTAAAAAATTCCCTAACGGGAGATACCGGAAGAGTAGCAGGTTCTCTGGAGCTTAGGTGGAGAGTAAGCGGAAGGTTTTACTCGCAGTGAAAGAAAAGAAGCTATCCTTTTGATTTAGTGGAACAGACAGAGTAGCGAATGTTTTTACGTCGTTAATAACAAAGAAGTTTAAAGAATTTTCGAAGAAATAAAATGTTGTATTACCTTGCAAAGGGAGGGTCAGTTGCCCGAGTGGGACTGACGTCACAGAGAGCCACGCTGGGATTGGTAGATACAGCGGGCGTGTGACAAGAGGAGCTTGGTAAAGGAGGGGTGAGAAATCGCCTGAGTAGGACCGACATCACAGAGAGCCGCACTGGGATTGGTAGATACAGCGGGCGCGTGACAGGAGCAGCATTGTAAAGGAGGGGTCAGTAGTGAGGAGCAGAACTGACGTCAGGAAAAGGCCGTGGTGACATTGGTCAGAGTACGAGTGTGAGCCAGAGTAAGAGTGTGAGCCTGATTTGATTGGACACTTAGTTAGAAGCCGCGCTAGGATTGGAGGAGAGAAGGATTGTATGCGGATTTTGATTTGACTGTCAGTGCAAGACGTACAGGTAGAAGATTTCAAGGGTTTGCGGAATACAATTTCCTACACCGTTCTTCGAAAATGTATGGAGAAAAAAGAAAGATGTCAATTTTTAAGAGAATAAAGAATTTCTTTGTTAAGGATAAGCCTGTGTTGACTAGAGAGGGCATTCCTATTCCACCACCGAAGTCACCAGCACCTTTTATGATGATGGAAAGATGATATCATACCTGCGTGTGGTTGGAAAACTGGGTAGAGTACATGAAGGATGATGGTGTGTTAGCGTTTCCTAAGGATGGTATGTTTAATGGGAGGATTCTTCAGAATTTGAGATTAAAAATGAATGATTTAGAACCGAGACCTAGGTTAACTCAATATGAGGCTTTGGAAGAATGGGTGACTGAGTCATATGAAAGAGAGAAATGCAGAGATGGAAGATATAGAGGATTCTTTCCAAGACACTTGCATGAGACACGAGAAGGGCAGATGAAACAGTGGAGGAGAGCTATGGTATCAGAAGGGTTATATCCAGTGTTGATGGCTGAGGAACAATCTGGAGGGAAGTGTAAAGAGAAAACGAAACATATGAATTCGACAGGATATGGAGAGTCAGATGACGAATTGTTAGAGGATATTTTAATTAAAAATCCACCACCGTATCAAGAAGCAGCTAGTAAGGTTGTCCCAAGTGCGCCCATAATGGGAATACATTTAACTCCACAGATTTTACATGAGACATCATACAACAGAGGGTTGGAAGATAATGAAAGAGAAGCTTTGAACAAAACTAGGGAAGAACTAGTTCAAAGGATAAGTCAATTGAATTTAAATACTGAAGCTTTGACAGTACCAGTAACCATTGGTCCAGCAATCCCATTATATGGGGATAATAAGATTTGCCAGAAACCACAACTCATGACAGTTCCATTAAGTGATCCTAGAAAAGAGGTAGTAATCACAGATGATCAAGTTAGTGAAAGCGAGTTGGTTATTTCATTAATGGATCTCCCTATTGTGGAACCTCATGCGGAAACTCAAAAGAGAGGTACGCCTATGAATTTGAGAGAGAGAAGACCTTTGGTTCCGGCTGGAACTTTAGGTACAACGGTAGTTACCTCTGAAGAATTAGAGAGGTGGGCTCAGGAAAGGGATAATCTGAACCCAATACCAAAACTTTTGGATATCAGTAGATTGAAAGTGGAATTGGAAGAGATGATGACAGGATGCATGGGTACGGAAAGATTAAATGTTTACAATGATGAAGAATTATTGCTTCTATGTAAGAGTATAACCAGGAGAGCAAGACTATTTCATGAGAGATTAACTGAAGTTGCTTTCAGAGATTGGAATAGACATAGGGAAATCAAAATGATTACAGGAGCCCTATCGAGTGGATTTTACTGATAAAGATTTAGAAAGTGTGAATGCTTCGGGAAAAAGGTTACAGATAAAGGAACAAATGAACATTTTGCAAAAATGGGGAGATATTGATAAATGGAGGATTAGATGGATAAGAAAGAAAGAAGAAGTACAAGCGAGAGAGGCAGCAGCTGCATTTCCAGTAAGAGAATCAGGAAAGGTGGAAAAATTGTGTCCAATGAGAGAGGTTCCTGGAGGAGGATATGTTCATGTCCCTTGGAGTAGACAAGATATTCTATCATTTACAAATGATTTTCCAAAGTTGAGAGAAAAGCCAGTTGAGTGGTACAAACAAGTTGAGAGGTTTGTGAAAGTTTCAAAGGTGTTATTGAAAGACCTGGATGGTCTATTTGACATAGTGGTACCTGCTGATTTATGGACAGAATGTAAGATCACAATTGATTGGCCTAATGAGGAGTATCCTAGAGATGCAAAAACAGGAGCACCGTCGGAAGAAGTGATGAAAAAGTATCACCAAGTGATTACATATTTGAAAGGAAAAATCCCTCCTAAAGAAACAGATTGGATAAAAATAGATAGAACAACACAGGAACCAAATTAATCTGTACATGTGTATTATGAACGGTTATTGCAGGTGTTCAAGCAGTATAGTGGTTTTGAGAATATTGGTGACAAAGATATGGGACATTTTGTGTATCGGTTTATATATGGCTTGAAACCGGAAATAAGTCAGATGATACAGCAGCACATGTTGTGTTGGCAAAGTAAGACAGTGGATGAAATTTTAAAGTATGCGAAATATTGTGGAGATGACATAGAGGCCAGGCAAAGGAAGCTAAAAGAGAAAATGATGTGGGCTCAAGTTAAATTGGCAGAGCAGCAGGAAGAGAAGGCAAATGAGCAAAATAGTAATCCAGTGAAAGAACAGAGTCAGAATAATCCAGGAACGAATGGTAATAAATTTAAGGGGCGAATGGACAGAGAAGAAGCGAAAAAGAAGTTTCCTTGTCATGCGTGCGGAAAGCTTGGACATTGGAAGAACTAGTGTAAGAGTACTCAGAATAATAAGAATAATATTGGGCCGAATCAAAATTTAATCCCACAGATGCAGAATGAAGTACTTATGAATCAGCAGCAACAGGTAGTCACCCCACAATATCAGGTGCCACCAGCTCCTGTGCCAAATTTTGTGAACCATCAAAGTTTCAGTGGGAACACTGGATTTCAAGGAGAAAGTGGTAAGAATAATTGAACAATTGCACAATAGTTTTTGCAGAATGATGAAGAACGTTCAGATACTGCACAATGACGGTGCCTGAGGGGGGAGGAAGAGGAGTGCGTGCTTGGCGTATCCTTACCAGTAGATCAGTCAGGTCCATTTGTTGATGGGAAAGTAGAAGGTAAAGAAATAATTTTCCTATTGGATACTGGTGCTACCAGGTCTACTGTGAGAACAGCAGACATCCCAAACCTACCCCTCTCGGTAGAAACTATCCAAGTTGTAGGCGTATCTAACCAACAGATTAGAACCCCTATAACTAAGCCAATGGAGGTGCACATTGGAAACTTAAAAAAAAATGCATCGATTTGTAGTTTGCGATTCCAGTCCCGTAAACCTGTTGGGAAGAGATCTTTTGTGCAAGATGAATTGCACGATCTATTGTACACCGGATGGTGTTGCTTTCCAAACTCCCGATGAGGACGTAGTATATAAAATGATGCTGGCCAAACAGGGAACAGAGGTAGATGAAATGTTTTCATTAATAACCGAGAATGAATTGCCAGAAGAGTTAAGAACGACAGTCAATCCAGAAGTGTGGGATTTTACAGGAAAAGATATTGGGCTAATGAAAAATATAGACCCAGTTAAAGTGACAGTGAAGGAAGGTGCAGTGTATCCAAATACCCGACATACAAAATGAGTCCAGAAGTA
This sequence comes from Calotriton arnoldi, assembly GCA_963921515.1. Lineage (NCBI taxonomy): Eukaryota > Metazoa > Chordata > Amphibia > Caudata > Salamandridae > Calotriton > Calotriton arnoldi. The sequence continues at coordinate 2,376,552 of CAWUFW010001626.1, read as the reverse complement.
AAAGCAGGAATTATTCCAGAAATTGAACGAATGGTTAAACAAGGCATTCTAAAAGAAGTGATGGGTAGTCCCTGTAATTCGCCAATAATAAGACTGAAAAAGCCTAGCGGAAAATACAGAATAGTGCAAGACCTACGAAAGATAAATAAAATTGTAATTCCCTGTTGTCCAATTGCGCCAAATCCAGCAGTGATCCTTTATCAGATACCATGGAATGCAGGATGGTTCACAGTAATTGATTTATGCCAAGCGTTCTTTTCTATTCCTCTACACCCAGACAGCCAGTATCTTTTTACGTTTAAATTTGAAGATCGTATTTACGCATGGTGTCGTGTTCCTCAAGGGTACACAGAAAGTCCTTCAATCTTTAATCAGATTTTGAAAAAGTGGCTAGAATCAATGATTATGCCTAGAAATTCTGTTCTGGTTCAGTACATTGATGACCTATTAGTGGCATCAAAAACGCGAGAAGATTGTGTAACAGATACAATTGCGTTACTGAACCATTTGGCTGAAGGAGGACACAAGGTGTCTCCAGAAGAATTACAGTTCTGTAGACAAGAAGTAAGATATTTAGGGCATAAAATAGAAAGTGGAGTTAGAAAAGTGACACCGGAAAGAATAAAAATAATCAAAGAAATGCAATTGCCACAGACTCAGAGAGAAATGAGAATGTTTCTGGGAGTGGTTGGATACTGCAGACAATGGATAAATGGATTTTCTATGTTAGCGAAACCACTGATACAGATGATTCGGAAATTAGCAAAAGATCCGATTGATTGGAATGATGACTGCCTAGAGGCATTTGTGAGATTGCAAAATTGTCTGTGTGAGGCTCCTGCCTTGGGCATGCTAGACTATACAAAAGACTTTGCTTTGTTTTGTTGCGAAAGAGAAAATTGTGCACTTTCAGTCTTAACACAGAGACATGGATTGAGTCGGCGTCCAGTGGCATATTTTTCAGCCACATTGGACCCGGTGGCTTCAGCATTGCCTGGCTGCTTAAAAGCAGTAGCTGCTACTTGTATGAGTCTGGAGCAAAGTGAGTCGATAGTGATGGGACATCCGGTAAAGTTATTCGTTCCACACTCAGTTGAGATTCTTTTGACAAGGACAAGAACACAGCACCTCACTCCTAGCCGTTTGACAAAGTATGAAAGAGTGATTTTGGGAGCTGAAAACGTGACTGTGATAAGGTGTACGATTTTGAACCCAGCCACCCTATTGCCAGACCCTTGTGATGAGGAAGTAAAAGATGAAAGTGACCATGATTGTTTGGACGTGACTGAGTTATGCACAAAGCCCCGCCCGGACATAAGGGAGACACCTTTGAAAGAAGCAGATCATGAGTTATTTGTAGACGGCTCCTGCCTTAGGACACAAGAAGGAGGTCAAAGTGCTACATATGCTGTTTGCAAAATTTCGGGGGTAATTGAAGCATCCTGTTTACCTGGGGTCAAGTCTGCACAAGTAGCTGAATTGGTTGCCTTGACAATGGCATGTAAAAGGGGAAAATTGGAGAGTAACCATATTTACGGATAGTCAATATGGTTTCGGAATTGTGCATGACTTTGGACAGCTTTGGATGCAAAGGGGATTTCTGACTTCCTCAGGGTCTCCTATCAGAAACAGCAAAAATGTAAAAGATTTGTTGGAAGCATTACAATTGCTAAAAGAAATAGCAGTTGTAAAATGCGCTGCACATCAGTCAGGAAATGACTATGTGACTGCTGGCAATAATTATGCTGACCAAGTGGCGAAATACAGCGCTAAAAATGCAGTAGCCATAAACAGAAAAATTGAAACGGGGGAAATCAGATGCCAACTTATGTACTTCTCAGTACCAGAAACATGGGATGAGATTAGACAATTGCAGGAAGAAGTTGAGGAAAAGGAAAAAGAAATCTGGATAAAGGCAGCCTGTAGGAAGAGACCACATGATGAAGTATGGGTGAATCTAGATGGAAGACCAGTCATGCCAGATTGTTTGCTTTCAAAAATGGCGAGAGTATACCATGGAGCAACACACATAGGGAGAAACTCAATGATCAGGCTATTCAGACAGAGTTGGTACAATCCTAAGTTCAGGGTAGTCGCAGAGATCCTTTGCCAAAGATGCTTAACCTGTCAACAGCAGAACCCAGGTAGAAAGACAGTGGTAAGCTGGGGGAAAATCGGGAAGGCAGAAGGACCCTTCACCAGATTGCAGTTAGATTTCATTGAGTTACCCCCCTGCAATGGATTGAAATACATACTTGTCATAGTGTGCCTTTTCTCAAGATGGGTGGAAGCCTACCCTACTAGAAGAAATTACAGTCTTACAGTTGCAAAATTGTTGTTGAGGGAGTTGGTGCCACGATTTGGTTTTCTGGTCACTTTGGAATCAGATAGAGGCCTTTTAATAATGAAATAATTTGATTGATCTGTGCTGCGTTTAACATTGAACAAAAACTACACTATGCTTATCGTACAGAGGCTTCTGGAGTTGTTGAGCAAATGAATGGCACAATCAAGTCAAGATTGGGAAAGGTGTTTGCATCCACAAAGCTGAAATGGCCAGGTGCATTACCTCTTGTATTAATGGGTCTCAGAAGCATCCCAGACAGAAAAACAGGAATGAGCCCACATGAGGTTCTCATGGGAAGAGCCATGAGACAGGCATTTATTCCTGGAAATAAACTAATGAGTATAACTGATGATCTGGTATTGGACTATTGCAAAGGATTGGCTGAAATTATGCGTTCTATCTCTCATCAGGTTAGAGAAAACGCAGTTGAAAGACAGCCAGACGAAGCGCATGATTTGAATCCTGGAGATTGGGTGCTGGTAAAGAAACACGCAAGAAAGTCGTGCCTAGCACCAAGGTGGGATGGACCACGCCAAGTCATACTAGTCACTACCACAGCAGTGAAGTGTGCAGGTCTGCCCAATTGGATTCATGCCAGCCATACCAGAAGAGTTCTGAGCCTATCAGATCAACCAGAGCCACCCCTGACTGAGCAGGCTGAAGCGTCAGGAGTTGTAAACTGTGAAGTTGAAGGATCTAGAGTGATAGATTCTGAGAGACAACAAAATTATGAACAGCCCGAGCTAAGTCAAGAAGAATGGATCCCAGTAATTGAAATAATTGATGATGCCATCGAAACCAGAAGAAGAGCAGAACTGAAAAGACAGGAAAGTAGTCAGGAAGAGACAGGGAAAGAAGAACACACTCAGGTAAAAACAGAAAGAGACATAAACAAACCTGAAGGGGGGAAAAAGAGAAGAACACGTTCAGGCGGAAGAAGAAAAGTTTGAATTAAGACCTGAACAGGATCAGACAGAATTAGAAGAACAAGCTCAGGAAGAAGTAGAACAAAATACGGTAGAACCTGAGCAGGAAGAAGCAAAAGAAGGGAGAAGCACAGAAAACAGAGCAATAGAATAGATTGTGCCCAGAATAAATGAAATAAAAAGAACTTTACAAGGAGATAAGGAAGGTGAAAACGCAGTACAAATTAAAAGAGTCAGAAAGGGAGACAATTGGCCAACTGGAGTAAAGAAACTAAAATATCACCTGAGAAAATCTGAAAAGAAACCAGAGCAAGTGAATGAAATCACAAGTCAAACAAGACCTAAGCAAACTTTAGCAAAAATAACTCGAAGAAGTCCAAGATTGAGAAATTTAAACAGAAAATACAAGGCTCCAGAGTGGACGTACGTCATTCTTGAGGAATTTGAGTCCCTGGATCTGTCTGATGAGACAGAAGAAGTCCATATTGCACAAATTGATGAAAGCCAATTGAAACCTCCTTAAAAATAGAAAGACAAAAGACTGAAAAAGGAAAAGATAAGAGAAAATAAATTTTCTCAGGAACAAAATGGCCGACAATGAAGTTAGCGGAAAACCAAAATGTGGAGTTAAAAGAAAATGTCTTAGATTTTGTTTCTGTAGTATTTTATTAGCAGTATTAGGATGGCTATTCCTAACAGTAGGGGTACCGTTGATAATGAAAACAAGTAACGAGAATAATACAGAAACTAATGTTAAGGTAGATACATTAAGAGAAACTAAATTAGAAATAGGAGTGGAAGATGATGCAAACTATCACAATGAGTCAGACTATAATACGTCCTCTAATGTGTTTATAAAATTATTATTTCAGTATGTTAGCACTATGCAAATTAACAACTGTTATGTATGTATGAAATTGCCCTCATCAGTATCAGAAGGGATTACATATCACCATATACCTTTAACCTATGGTGTGTCATGTAGTATTTTATCAAGTTTATTTTACACTACAGGCAGATTGCAGTATTTGTATTCTAATTTAGATGTAGTATTTTCTGAACTACCCATTAGAAAGAATATGAATCCAGTAGCTAGTAGTAAAAACGCACAGTTTATGGGCGAGTTTTTCATAACAATAAGTTGAATAGATTTAGGCCAGGCACACAAAGATAATCTAACATGTACATTAAGAAAAGAAGAAAAAGATTTCTTGAATTTAGTAGAAGAAAGGAGACAGGATTTAATGAGGAAGGCAACTACCCAGAAAACCCATGTACCTCCATGGGTTGGGAAGGAGGGAATCTATGCAAGTGGCAAGGCTCATGCTGCGATGTCCCTGGATTTTGTGAAAAGGGGAAAATTCTGCCTCCATAGATTAAAGACAGATTATAACAATAATTACATTGGTTCCAGTGAATGTGAACATAACTTCCTAATATTAGGAGGATAGGGACTAAAAGGGGGAACTGATCCTGTGTTCCAGGAGTGTATTATGTTTGTGGGAGCAATGGCTATTCCAGGTTACCTGCAAGATGGTACGGAAGCTGTTATTTTGGAATAGTTTTTCCAAAAATTTATCAAGTAGATAAAATCAGTGGAACCAATGGGAATTTTAATGGAATAACACGTAAAAGAAAGGCTAGTTTTTCTGAAATTGTAGGAGATATTTTTAGTGCACTGATACTGCATCCTAAATTCACAGAAAATTTGTAAGTTATCAACCATAGTTGATCGTCTTTCTACAGATACTGCGGGAGGATTTTTAATGATTAACCAAGAAATGGTTGTAATTAGATCAATGGTTTTACAGAACCGTCTTGCTCTTGATATATTGTTAGCAAAAGAAGGTGGAGTCTGTGGCATGTTGAAAGTTCAACATTGCTGCACCTATATTCCGGACGAGAGCAGAAAAATTAAAGGATATATTGAAAATGTTACGGGAATGCATAAAGAATTGACCCAACTGGAGGTTGACAGTGTGTGGGGAAGACTAACAAAAAGTAAAACATCAATAGGGAAATGGTTTATTGGGTTTGGGAAAAGTTTTCTAGTTCAAGTAATAATACCATTAGTGATGATAATAACAATAGTGATGTTAATAATGATTACATATAGATGTTGTAGAAAAGGTACGAAAGCAAAGGTACACTTGAACAGAAAAGGAAAGGGACAGACACGTAAGAGAAAGAACGAGGAAATACGCTTGGAAGAAATGAAATGCAGGTTATATAAGAAGATGCGAGATTTAGAAGGAAATTAGATAGTTGATGAAAATTTGGGAGGACAAATGGAGACAACTGAGAAGTGTTAAAGTTGGTATCTGGGATGGATGGGAAATTTTGTGATGGCTTAATATGCCATCAGAGAGGGGATTGATGGAGCAAGGACTCGGACATGAGACTTGCTCGGAAGCAATCCTCTCGTTTTAACTTACTAGCGAATTACTAACGACGTGTCTTGTGATTAATAATATGCATTTTCATTATATGTGGGAAAAGAATGAAGCTTGCCTATGTGTTTACTAACTGTAATAACACAGACGTAGGACTAGAACGCATTTTAACACGGGATCTTTACTGTGCATGCGTCTACTGCATCTACGTAGTATGACGTGCTGACGCTTGGAAGGAAGTTCTGGCGCTTGAGCAAAGAGCTATAAAATGGCCGCTTGAAAGCTCACATGCATGGCACCTGTTTTGCTGAAATTAGAAAATGAGTTTATAACTAACGCAAATGCAGAAAGAGAAATAATAAATGGTATGGGCTAGAGTAGAGGTTGGTGGTATACAGTGAAATCATTTATTTTTGAAAATAACATTTTCCTTTTTGACTTTATTATTAGTGCGTAATTGGGCCTGTTAAAGTTGTCTGAGTCGAGCAGACTGACGTTGCGCGACGTATGCGCCCTGGCTATGAAATACGAAAGGATGACTAAGGACTTGTCACGCGTCCAAGGTCGGCGGAGATGTGCCCTGGGAACATGAGGGTGAAGAGTTCATATGAAGGAACTTATTTGAGAAAACTGTTACATTTGTATTAATAAAGTTTTAAAGATGTATGGGAAAGGAAGGGCGGAATAAAAGTTTGAGGGGAGGAGTTTGGGAACAATGGTTTAAAGAAATGAATGAAGTATAAGCATGGTGTGATGATCATCCCCTCCTTGCCTGTCCAATCAGAAGTTAGTATTGTGTAAAAATGAAACATTAAAGGGTGGTACATGTCTATGGAAGGGTATAATTGAGGTAGTCTAGTTAGATTAAGGAAGAAGCCGGAGAAGCCTGAGAACTGAGAACTGGGTGTGCCGAGGTGATGCAAAGCTCGGGATGCTGTTAGTGCTGGGGGTGGTGCTGATGCTCTGAAAAGCTGATAAAGAAACCGAATACAGAACCATCTACTTAATTTGGGTGGGTTAGAAAGAAGATCGCGGAAGAACCACGAGGAGGAAGAGAGTGTCAGAGATGGGTGCGACGTAGTTGTCGGTATCTAGAGAGGTGAAGTATCCTGTCCTGATTCCTGTCCTGAAGTCTTTGTCTCCTGATCTGCCACTGGGAGACCCTTACCAGCCCTTTGGCCAGGGGGTTGGTCTTCTCACCATACTTTGGTAATTATGAAATTCATCGTTTGATAAATGCTCTTCTATCTCTATCCTCTTCTTTCTGAGCATAGTTATTGTGTGGATCTGAATTGATAAATGTTATCCGAAATATTTTTGGAATTGGCACTCCCGTGAATGAGGGTGTTTGTATTGAAACGCTTTGAGATGGTTCACAACCCCTAATTTAGATAAAGATTTTAAAACTTACTGAGTCTGTCATTATTTTATTTTTATTAAGAAATGTATAATAAGTTATGTCAATTATCGCCATCAACTAGTTCCACCTAACTGGTCCATTGACCAGAGGAAAGAACTGTTTGATCAGCGAAAGGTTTAGTTAAAGAAGCAATAACTAGATCTTGAGGTATGAGAACATTATAAACTAAAAGGTTCCAGTGGTCTACTTAGCGCAGAATGGAAGCAAGTTGTATGGGCCCAAGTGAGTATATGGTAGTGGAGTATCTGTTGCTAGTACGCCGCTGGATCAACACTGACACCTTCCTTCCTTTATTCCCGAATCCTTTGAGACCTCTATTCTAATTCATTCTCATTCTAGCTTAGAGCCTGGAATAGATGATCCTTAAATCTGTTCTTGTTTAGAAGGAAAGATTGGAGTTTCTGTAAGGAACGCCAATTTCTGCTTCCTAGTATCTGTAGTGCTGTGACTGTATTATTTACGCTGCTGAGACTGAACCTATTCCGGCATTTCAGCTTCCCGGTTATGATTCTGTATCTTTATAATGTGATTTTGATATGCAGTTATATTGGGTGGAATACTAAATTGTAATAAACCTACTAAACTTTACCTACTGATTCCTGGTCCAAATTGTGTGGCCAAATGGGCTACATGAAAATTTTAATTGAAAATTTGTTGTTGACTCCCTTGCCTCTCAGTCAACTAGTAAGACTGACCTCCGCTTCCATGCGCACCCTCAAGACCTATGACTGTAGAGCTGTTTGTTGTTCTGTTGTTCAGGTTACAGAGATAAAGCAGGCCCTGGCACCCATCAGTACAGCCCCCATTAGACTACACAGAAGGTACATCATTTTGCCCCTTCAGAAGGGCCACCTCTCAGGTTAGACAGATCTTACAAGCTGAATCCTGTGACTGCAAACTACATTTGGTTGCAAAGATTTTCCCAACCAAGGTCTCTGACAGAAGAGTGATATTTCTGGCTTCAGAGATCTAACAGGCTCAGGAATGTAGCAGCAAAGAGATGCATAGATCTTACAGGTTGTACTGGAGGCTGTCCAGGGATCTAACAGGCTCAGGAATCTAGCAGCAAAGAGATACATAGATCTTACAGGTTGCATTGAAGACTGTCCAGGGATCTAACAGGCTCAGGAGTCTAGCAGCATAAGAGGAATAGACCTTACAGGCTGTATTATTGAAGGTTCACCTGTGTTTACAGGCTGAGCCTAGTGCTGTGCTTCAGGGTACACATATTTTACAGGCTCATGCTCCTGAAGGCAGAGCTATTCTTCAGGTCACAGAGATCAAGAAGCATAGGCACATGACAAGAATGCCATCCCTCAGGATTCACATCCTTAAATCAGGGATATTCAAAGTACGACCAGGAAGCCCGAATGCAGCCCTCCTGACTTTTAGATGTATCCCCCTAGGCTGATGTTTACATCATTTGGCAGTGACATTCAGAAAGCTGTTAAACGGGCAAGAATTTATTTACAAGTTAACTGAAGTGAAATAAAAGAAGCATAGAAGGTTTTCTGCAACACCTTAATGTTTAAAGCCACTGTGCAAAAAAAACGTAAAAATATGATAAAGACGCTTCAAAATTAAAAAAAAATGTATTTGATTAACCTATGGAAGCATTTCACTTTAGTACCTCTGCCTATGTCACTACATTGAAAGGCATTTATTGTACGTGATGATTCTCAAACATGACCCTAGAAACATTCACTCAACACCAGAGGTTTTGTACAACGCTTATCATGTGATAATGAGGAAAAAGGAGGCAAAGTGAAATAAATCATTTGCCTGGGATCACACGGTTTGGTCAAGTGCGGAAGCCGGGATTGATCCCACGTTTTCTGGTTTCACATTTTACAATTCAGCCACTAGATCTCTTCCCTTCCCTTCTCTCTTTCTCTTTTTACATTAAAGGTGAATACATTGTCATTAACTGTTGGTGCATGAAGTTAGAGCATGGGTGGCAGACAGAAGGCTCAGCTTGTTTTGGGCTCGAGGATCCTGGAACCTCCAGCTGAGCCTGCTGTTCGAGTCTTCAGCGGTTCCCCCAATTATATCACATTAAGGGAACAAAAGCGCAGGAAGGTTATGATTTGACAATCATCAAACAATTAAGTGAGACAGGAATGCCATCATCACAGTGCAGGACTTCTTGTTTCAAGATTCATAACTTTCTCCCCACACCATTTTTCAGCAAGTTGACTGTGAGACTGGGTGTTTTCTCCCCAGGGGCAAAATAAAATAATTGTTACAGCCCCATTTTCTTATCACAAACTTCCTACAAGTGTTTAGTTAGATTTAATATTTCCTATCTCTTAAAAAAATGAGCAGAGAAATATGTTCAGAAAGGGATTACCCAAGAGCCCACAATTTGTCACAAGAAGAGGCCGAGATTAATAAAAAAAACACGCCTCCTTATTCCATAGTTTCCATCTTGCTTTGGTTCCATAGCTCTGTCTGGCTCTTTACACAACAATCGGTGCGTGTGTGCTTCCAATCGAGAGACTCAGGGACTTCTGTCACCAAAGATGTGCCACTGTGCTGTTGAAGCTGCCCAGACTTTATATACAGATTTCACAACCAGCATATTTTTCTAAAGGAGTAAAGCCAGGACTAAATGTCAAGTCACATAGTGGTACACACGCTTCGCATGGGCGCACAGCGGCCGCCATTGAGAAGTGCTGCGAGGGGGACTGGACAGCTGGGAGGCGGGAAACGCGGGAAAGGACAATGGAGGTGGGGATGCGGGGGGTGTGTGTGAGCGGGGGTTGTAAATATTGTTTCTAATGAATTCTTACCTCGAGGTCGGGTCCCGCGTCTTCTGTGCTCCTGCTCTCCTGAGTCTGCTTCCATGAACAGGAAGCAGGCAGCCAGGCTCCCTCCCCTAAGCCAATTACAATGCTGCAATGCGGCGTTGTAATTGTTTTTGAGCTCTGTGGCAAGGCGTTCAGCCAGGGGCTTGAGGGGTGGGCATGTTCTCCATGCAGGCTGTAATGCAGACTGCATTGCGAACAGGGAAGCGCGCATGACTGCTTTGGGCGGCCTGAAAGAGCCGACCAAATAGTCATTGCGCACTTGAGTGGGCATACCACTCCGCCACTGCCCTGCTCCGTGAGTGGAGCACCTCTACCCACCCTCCCGCCCGCAAAGGAAACATAGCATGTGTGCATCAGAAAGTTATCATCATGTTATTATTTTGCCACTTCTTGCACTGCTTGAAAGCAGTGGGCCGACGCTCTTCCGCCATAATGGATGAGCCGCCACTGGGGCTGCGTCATCCACAGGTGCTAGGCCTGGGCGACTCGACCCCCGGGCCTCCTCTGCTACGCGTCCCACCTTCTCCTTACCTGGACATTGACAGCGTGGCGCAATCCACTGCACTCTCTCCAAATCAGCCAGGTGGGATTTCATAAGCCTTGGTATAGCCGTCAGGACCAAGTCCGCCCGGGAACATCCCGATGCAGGTGATGCAACAGGGCCCCCTTAGGCGTGAAGTTGCAGCGCTCCCGCAACACAAGTTCGGCCGGGGCCTCACCCTCCACAGCGTCCAGCCAGTGCAACATAATCTGGCCTGTGATGCACAGAGGCGCTGCCCACATTGATAATCTCCTCCAAGCACCCCGGTGTAGTGGTCGATCATATTATGCGATGCAGACCTCCCTACGTTGGTGCGCAGGAGCGCCTCTACCATTCACAGCTCCAAGGAGCTCAAGGCGATCTCCTCACACAGGTCAGCAACGTGTCTCCATGCGACCTGCCAGACTTCACCACCAGGTAAGGGCGATCGCCGCGCCTCAATGTCTACCGCCAAGGCCCAACGACTCCATAGCACCTTTGCATCCCACTCTGGATCCCAGGCGCAAGACCAGCAAGGGCTCCAAGCCCCTGGGTAATGTCCGCTCTTTCAAGGTTTTGGATGCCATGGTGTTGCAAGGAGTGCGCAATGAAAAGTGATACATCACTGGTTTTGCACTGCGATGCGCCTCTTTTCATAGATGTATCCCTGAATTTCCTCTTCCCCTGGGACTCTGGCTGGTCATCCTGTATGTTGAGGGGCTTGAGGGGGTTGTTGATCTGTGCTGCACTTGGCCCTGGCTGCTCCATTCTGCATTCCATTGGCTTTTTGCTATTTTTCATTGGAGGTGGACTGATAGGCTATTTTTGCCTATAGAGGAAAAAAAACTTACGTTGGGCTGACTAATGTGATTTTTTTTTGCCGCTAATGGGCCTTTTGTTAGTTTTCGCCCGCTAGCGCCAGAATTCCTATCGCCTTCACGCTAGTGTTAGTAGCAGTTTTCACCACGGCTCCCTGAAACTATCGCCATGTAGCAACGTCTTGTAAATACGTCGCTATCAGTGCGATAGTTTTCAGCGGTTTTCAGTGGAGAGGTGTGGTGCAGTGGCCAGGGCAGCTGACTTCGGAGCACAGGGTTCACGGTTCGATCCCGGGCTCCGGCGGCAGCTCAGCTCAGCACCATGTGACTCTGGGCAATAGCTCACTTAATTTCCACTACGGCCCCCAGCGCCTTGAGACCCGTAAGGGTGAGTAGCTGCGCTATATAAAAACGGACTTACATTTTTTTTTACATTTAGCGGTACGCAACGGTAAGAAAACTGCCGCTAACTAGCGTTAGCGGTAGTTAACGCCAGTCCTTGTACATATGGCCCCCAGTGTTTACAACTAAGAGACTAAAGGCATAAGGAGATTGTGAGGCCTACATTCTATTTCATTCCAGTTCATTTATTAAGTTACTTCCTTTGTGCATTTGACTCTTCAAAGATAGTGACAGTTAGCAGAGAAGACTAACACCAGGGTGTGGTAGAGGGACAGCGGCTCAGATACAGCATAGTCCAGTTTTGTCAAATCTATCACCCTTCTAGAGACTAGGGTCTTAATTTAGAGGACTGTATAGCACACAAACCCTCAAAATAACTCCATGGCGCACTGTGCACACCATGTACATGCTTTGCTTCCCCCTGTGTTCACCTACCACCCCCTGGGCCCCACCCTGCTGGCATCAATGCAGCCATCGGTCACAACACAGACCATACGTTTTTGCTCCTGGGAAAATGTTTGCTAGCATCTGTGCCTTAAACGATCAAGATTTAGGTGGTAGAGCTACTTTTCAGATGACACAGACCTGCCAGCCATGTGCTTATCAATGCAGAGCTATCCCTCAGCTTACAGGCTCATGCAAAAGAACCACTCATCTCTTTACACACAACTCAAAGGCCCATGCTTTGGACAGAAATACTATCCCTTAGGTACCCCAATCAAAAAGGCTCTGGCACCAGATCCGAAAGCTTTCCTTCAGGTTGTAGGAACTATGAGGCCAGGGATCCGTGGGGGAGGTTATTAAAGGGACCACTGTGCTCTCTACATGAGAGACAGCTCAGGGGATCAGGCACAGCAGAAAGTGGGAGTCTATGAAGCGTCCTTTTCTCTCTGGGTAGATGTGGGTAATAGACCTGCCAACCTGTAAATAGATTTCACTGTGTGAGGAGGGGGTGGAGCTTTGGAGGGGGCGGGGCCTTGTGCTGAGAGCTACCTAAGAGGCCCTCTTCTCTCCACCAAACCCACCACCTCCTGCCACTCCCAAAAAACAAAGGGTCGCTGAGGGAGTCGCCTTTGTCCTGGGGTATTTTCACCAACTCCAATCCTACCTGGCAGCTAAACATTGGAACCTACTCACTCTCACACTACACTTTTGGAGCTCTTTCCTGGAGTTGAAAAAAAACTCAAAGCCTGGCTTTTCTACAAATGTCCTGATTCTAAATTATATCTCCGGTTAGTGAAGTATCCTGCTAGTGCCAAGATACCCTTAACAAGGTGATATGTGCATTTTAAAAATCAGAATAACATAACATACTAAAGATGACTGTCGACTTACAATGACAAAAAAGAGAAAGAAGCACTGGCTCCCATCCAAGCAGTGAACCATCTATCCATCCAGGCCCTTATCGTCCATTCACTCAGTCTAGCACTCATACACAAAATCATTGAACCATACTTGCAATCCTTCACTCACCCACCAATAATATCACTCACAGATACGTATCAATCAAAGAAGAGACCTTTTCAGTTATCACAAAAATGTATGTCTTTGCTGCTAGTCTGGGGGTGGGCGCAAGAATGCATCAGGCAATGTGTGGCTGCTAGTCTGTGAGGAGTGTGTGAGTGCTGTCAGTAGTATGTAACCCCTATTCTGTAAGGAGTGTGCAAGTGCTGTCAGTAGTGTGTGGCTGCTAGTCTGTGAGGAGCGTGCGAGTGCAGGCAGTAGTTTGTAGCTGCTAGTCTGTGAGGACTGTGCGAGTGCTGTCAGTAGTGTGTGACTGCTAGTCTGAGGAGTGTGTGAGTGCTGGCAGTAGTGTGTGGCTGCTAGTCTGTTAGAAGTGTGCGAGTGCTGTCAGTAGTTTGTGGCTGCTAGTCTGTGAGGAGTGTGTGAGTGCTGTCAGTAGTGTGTGGCTGCTAGTCTGTGAGGAGTGTGTGAGTGCTGTCAGTGTTGTGTGACTGCTAGTCTGTGAGGAGTGTGCAAGTGTTATCAGTAGTGTGTGCCTTTTAGTCTGTGAGAAGAGTACGAGTGCCATCAGTAGTGTGTGGCTTCTAGTGTGTGAGTGCTGTCAGTAGTTTGTGGCTGCTAGTCTGTGAGGAGTGTAAGAGTGCTGTCAGTAGTTTGTGGCTGCTAGTCTGTGAGGAGTGTGTGAGTGCTGTCAGTGTTGTGTGACTGATAGTCTGTGAGGAGTGTGCAAGTGTTATCAGTAGTGTGTGCCTTTTAGTCTGTGAGAAGAGTACGAGTGCTGTCAGTAGTGTGTGGCTTCTAGTCTGTGAGGAGTGTGCGAGTGCTGTCAGTAGTGTGTGACTACTAGTCTGAGGAGTGTGCGAGTGCTGTCAGTAGTTTGTGGCTGCTAGTCTGTGAGGATTGTGTGAGTGCTGTCAGTAGTTTATGGCTGCTAGTCTGTGAGGAGTGTGCAAGTGCTCTCAGTAGTGTGTGGCTGCTAGTCTGTGAGGAGTGTGCAAGTGCGGTCAGTAGTGTGTGACTGCTAGTCTGAGAAGTGTGTGAGTGCTGTCAGTAGTGTGTAGCTGCTAGTTTGTGAGGAGTGTGCGAGTGCTGTCAGTAGTAAGTGGCTGCTAGTCTGTTAGGAGTGAGTGAGTGCTGTCAGTAGTGTATGGCTGCTAGTCTGTGAAGAGTGTGTGAGGGATGTCGGTGTTGTGTGGCTGCTAGTCTGTGAGGAGTGTGCAAGTGTTGTCAGTAGTGTGTGGCTGCTAGTGTGTAAAGGGTGTGTGAGTGTTGTTAGTAGTGTGTGCCTTTAAGTCTATAAGGAGAGTGCAAGTGCTGTCAGTAGTGTGTGGCTGCTAGTCTGTGAGGAGTGTGTGAGTGCTGTCAGTAGTGTATGGTTACCGGACTGTGAGGAAGGTGTGAGTGCTGTCAGTGTTGTGTGGCTGCTAGTCTGTGAGGAGTGTGCAAGTGTTGTCAGTAGTGTGAGGCTGCTAGTGTGTAAAGGGTGTGCGAGTGTTGTCAGTAGTGTGTGCGTTTTAGTCTATGAGGAGAGTGCGAGTGCTGTCAGTAGTGTGTGGCTTCTAGTCTGAGGAGTGTGTGAGTGCTGTCAGTACTCTGTGGCTGCTAGTCTGTGAGGAGTGTGCAAGTGCTGTCAGTAGTTTGTGGCTGCTAATCTGTGAGGAGTGTGCGAGTGCTGTCAGTGGTGGGTGGATGCTTATGAGTGAGAAGTGTATGGCTGCTAGTCTGTGAGGAGAGTGCGAGTGCTGTCAGTGTTGTGTGGCTGCTTGTCTGTGAGGAGTGTGCAAGTGATGTCATTAGTGTGTGGCTGCTAGTTTGTGAGGAGTGTGCAAGTGTTGTCAGCAGTGTGTGGCTGCTAGTCTGTGAAGGGTGTGCGAATGCTGTCAGTGGTGTGCGGCTTCTAATCTGTGAGGAGTGTGTGAGTGTTGTCAGTAGTGTATGACTGCTCATCTGAGGAGTGGGCGAGTGCTATCAGTAGTGTGTGGCTGCTAGTCTGTGAGGAGTGTGTGAGTGCTGTCAGTAGTGTGTGGCTGCTAGTCTGTGAGGAGTGTGCGAGTGCTGTCAGTAGTTTGTGGCTGCTAGTCTGTGAGGAGTGTGTGAGTGCTGTCAGTAGTGTGTGGCTGCTAGTCTGTGAGGAGTATGCAAGTGCAGGCAGTAGTTTGTGGCTGCTAGTCTGTGAGGAGTGTGCAAGTGCTGTCAGTAGTGTGTGACTGCTAGTTGAGGAGTGTGTGAGTGCTGTCAGTAGTTTGTGGCTGCTAGTCTGTGAGGATTGTGCGAGTGCTGTCAGTAGTTTGTGGCTGCTAGTCTGTGAGGAGTGTGCAAGTGCTCTCAGTAGTGTGTGGCTGCTAGTCTGTGAGAAGTGTGTGAGTGCTGTCAGTAGTGTGTGGCTGCTAGTCTGAGGAGTGTGTGTGTGTGAGTGCTGTCAGTAGTGTGTGGCTGCTATCTGTGAGGAGTGTGTGAGGGCTGTCAGTAGTGTGTGACTGCTATCTGTGAGGAGTGTGTGAGTGCTGTCAGCAGTGTGTGGCTGCTATCTGTGAGGAGTGTGTGAGTGCTGTCAGTAGTGTGTGACTGCTATCTGTGAGGAGTGTGTGAGTGCTGTCAGTACTGTATGGGTGATAGTCTGTGAAGGGGTTAGGACATTTCACAATTGAACTATTGTTGCATTAAAAATCCTGAGTTTATTCATGTCATTGAATTCCATAGGGGAAGAAATTCTGTATGCTCGGACGTCAATCGAGAACATTCTTTCAGTTGAACAATTTAATTATGTTCCCTCTGCTTAATAGATGCTGTCCACATCAGGAGAACTACAGAGGAATAAGAATAGTCACAGTAGGTCCATAAGGTCACCGTACTCACAGGACCTTTACGCCAAGTCTTTGTTTTTCAGGATATCGACTTGTGAGTTTCCACCTGAGTCCTGGCTGTGCCCAAGCACAGCTCAGAGGCAGCCTGTCCTCTGCACATCTGTGGCCGGGGTGGTCTCTGTACACAAACAGATGCACAGTTCATTCTCACAGTGATGAGAGATTGCATAGATCGTGTATCCCTAGAGTCTCTCACGCTGACAGACCTACCGGCGCCCAAGGAAGCATCGGATGTTTCCTGAAAGTATCATTGTTAAGACGGGAGGATGAAAGGGACAGAAAGAGAAGTAGGACTAGGAGAGGGAGCAAGAGAACTAGAGAACGAGGAACAAGAAACAGAAAGAAAGAGAAAGAGAGAGAGAGAGATGCGTTTGTATTTCCATCACATATTGCACAAAACCCTGATTTCTACTTCATGTTCATTTGGTTGCCTGTATTTTCTTTGTTCGCAGACCCTGACACCATGCACTCATTTCCGCTGATTGCACCTCGTGTGCCGTAGTTTTCTCAGGCAAAGCTACTGGGGTGCCCTTTGAAGCAGATACAGTGGAGAGGCTCTTGTTCGTTATTGAGGTTCAGGGGTTCATGTAGGTGTCAAGCTGAGTACTGCAGATGGGAAGTAATAACGGAGCTTTGCCCGCATTTTGTCACTGATGACACCCACATGTTATGCCTTCCTTATACTCTTTGAGGCATATTTATCAAGTCGCCCTTACGCCGCACAAGTGGGCGCAAGGGTGACACACCTCTTAAGTTAGATCTATCAAGCCGCACAAGGCCACCTTGCTAGACCATGCCTGGCTTGATAAATCTACAGTAACGCAACGCAGCGCAAATCGCTGCGTTGCGCTGCTATGCCCAGGGAGGCGTTCCCTGGGTGGAGTGCGGGTGTTCCCACACATCCACCCATGGATTATTGTGCATTCCCAGATTTACAATTACTGGTTGACCTGGGAATGCGTCAAAATGTTGCGCATCCCTAGGAGAGGTGTAACGAGGAGAAATATCTTCATTTCACCTAGTCTTTCCCTCTTTCTATGTGTACTGCATTCTGCAGCACACATAGAAAGAGGAAAATCCCTCAGGGGATTGTTATTGTGCAGAAAGGTATCCCTTCCTGCACAAAAACAATCATGCTTACAACGCAGGCACCATGGTGCAAGGGTGCCTGCGCTGGCGCTAGGCAGCACATTGTGTGCAAGCGCAGGGAAAAGACAGGAATGCACCGTATAATGTTAAATATGGTACATTATAAATAAATAATACATTCCACATTTGTAAAGGGGGACTTATGACTCCTAAGGGTATCCAGGCGCTGGGGGGCCGTCGGGGAGATTCAGTGAGCTAGTGCCCAGGGTCACATGAAGCTGAGCTGAGCTGCTGCCGGCGATCGAACAGTGAGACTTTCGAGTCAGCCCTCTGGCCGCTGCACCACACCTCCCCCATCATTCCTGCTTTTCCCTATCACGCAGTGCAGCAAGATGTCTTGCTGCGCAGAGCTTGGTGATTTTTTATTGAATAGGCCTCTTTGTTCGCTGAGCTCAGCTTACCATCTCCTTAACATTTTTGCTTTATTTTTACTGATACACAACTCAGTTCATATGCTGATTTAAGTCGGTATTGCACCTTTTTTGGAACAAGTATTACTACTATGTGGAAATATGTCCTTTCATGTTTCTCAGTCGTACTGGTTTCGGCAGCATTAACTTTATTATCCTTCACCAGGTGGTCCATAGTTGGAGATGTGTTTGCAGCACTTTAGTCATACCTAACCATAGCACATTGTACCTGCCCCTCTGCTGCTAGCATATGTGGCATGATGCACCATTGTTGTTGTTTCTTTTCAGCAGAGACCCAAACAGGTTCATGGGAGTTCTAGGCCATCAGGGTTACTGGGTTTCAGTTGTGCCAGTTGAAGTCATTTACCTCTGGTGCTCTAGGGCCACCTTACTATATATGTATGTTTTTATTTACATATGTATGTTTTTATTTATATATGTATATATGTATATTCACTGAAAAAACCATAGGTTTCAGGCACGTTATAGTTAGAAATTAGCATTTAAAAAACCTTAAAAATTCACTGAAAAAACCATAGGTTTCAGGGGCATTATAGATAGTTGGACATTTCCATCGTACAAAACCATAGAAATTCCCCCGTTATAGTTAGTTCAGCTAACTATAACTCGCGCCCCCGCAATGCACTGCTGATGACGTCACATATTACATCACTCATGACATGGTCAGTGACATCACTCATGACATCACTGATGGATGACATCATCCTTGTGATAGAGTGGCAGACCTCCTCTCACCCTAATATAACCTTTGATACACACACTCAAAAATACAAACTAACATTTTCAAAACAATGGACATACCAATACCAGTTACAACACACCTATTCAGTAATTCCAAGATCTACACACACATCCACTCATTCACCAACAGTCCCTATACAGTCACTCATACATGTACTCACTCATCATATGTACTCATACACCTATACATCCTGTTACACCCCGCCACTCATCCATAGAGTTACTTACACACATAGTCACACATGCAAACAAAGTATCAAACATCCATTTACTTGCATATACAGTTATACACACACTACCACACTTATTTCTACAGAAACTTACACATACTTACTCTCTTAAACAATCACTTATAGAAACACCTACTTATTTGTACAGGAACTCTTCCAATCTCTCACTCTCACATATACTCACTTACATACACCAATACTCACATATACTAGTTTAACCCCTTGACCGCGATCGGAATTCCGCTCGTATGCTGGACATTCCGATCGCGGGTGGGGTCGTGACGAGCTCAGCTCGTCATGCGCACAGCGCTACCGCGCAGCATGACGAGCTGAGCTCGTCATGAGCACGGAAAAGGTTAAAACATATGTAGTTACTCATAAAGACACTATTGAGACAGTCATTCACTCACTAACACACCCAAACACATACTCATCCACCTATACAGTCCTGCACACATGCTGTCTTCAACACATACAAACAGTGAGTCACTCATTCATGCATCTATGCACTAAGTAATACCCCCACCGAACCATACAGACACTCAGACACTCATACTGATACTCAAAAAACCAACTAATAACCCATATAGACACTCATGTAGCTACTCACCAACCCATGCAGCCACTTATACACAAAGTGAGAGACTGATACAGATATTTTCATATTTAAACATTACTCACTAACCCATGTATTCACTAAGATACACTTAGTCAGTTATACAATAAATTTTACAAAAAAAAAATCATCCATTTAGACACTTATATACCCATTTATTCTTCCATCGACCTTGAGATATACATATATAAAACATATTTAATTTTCAGAAAAACACACATTCACTGGATGATGTCATTTGAGATGTCATCAGTGATGTCACTGACCATGTCATGAGTGATGTAATATGTGACGTCATCAGCAGTGCATTGCGGGCGCGCGAGTTATAGTTAGCTGAACTAACTATAACGGGGGAATTTCTATGGTTTTGTACGATGGAAATGTCCAACTATCTATAATGCCCCTGAAACCTATGGTTTTTTCAGTGAATTTTTAAGGTTTTTTAAATGCTAATTTCTAACTATAACGTGCCTGAAACCTATGGTTTTTTCAGTGAATTTCTAAGGTTTTTTAAATGCTAATTTCTAACTATAACGTGCCTGAAACCTATGGTTTTTTCAGTGAATATATATATATTTATTATACTATGTATACATGTGAAAATGTCTTGGTCCCTTGTTTAGAAACAGAAAGGTACGAAGTTCCTATGTGTACTCTAGGTAGTGAGGAGGTGGGGAATACCTCCTGTTGGAACTGGGACCCTCACACACCCAGCAAGCTAGGTGTCATGCTTCATCATATGGGTCTGCTCCTCGTCGGGCCGGCGCTGCAATGCTCGACGGGCACCCATAAAGGGGCTCTTTTTCGGAGATCTTTAGTTCCTTGCCGTATCGGTGCCGTGGGTGTGAGGGGCCTAGGTATGTGTAGATGTGAGATGTGAATATAAAATAGGTAATGGGAACCTCTGTAATAAGTTTATTTATTCTATATGGGTCCCAACCTCATTAAAAGGAATAGGGGGGGCGACTATTTTGTTATGATGTTACAAAAATTTCGCTCAACCCCCAGGTGGTCAACATGTTTCTCGCCACAATTAGTCACGCTAATGATCAACTGGCGATTCTTCAGGACCTAATTTCAATAAACTATCTACAATGTGTGGCAAGGTGCAATGCTACCTACCAAATGCTCTCCCCTTGGGTCATTACCCAGGAGAAATCAAGCAACCAACCTATTATAAGGTCTATGTTTGCCTTAGCAGCGGAGTATATTGACACTCAATGTAGTGTCACTGCTCCCATTAGGAGCTTCGTGGTTGACCTACCCGCTCCGCTGCCACCGGAAGGTCCCCTGTTTGCCTCGGTGGCACGGAAAAAATGGGTGGAACTGACGTCAGCACACCGACGAGGTCCTCTTATGGCTCCGATGACGTCATACGGTGTCGCGAGCGGAGCCGTGCTCGTTGACGTGGGAGAGCTAGGAAAGAATTTCCGTGGAATGCTGGTGCAGGGGATATTCACCTAAGTGTTCAGGCTAGTCCTTTGGGAGCAACTGTTTATGTTGCCACTCCAGAAACCGAAACCAGTGATCCGAGGGCAGAGGCCCTGCAGATGGCACACAAAGTGGGCTGCCCAGCCGTGTGCACCGGCGGGGCAGCGAAGTGACAAGCACCACAACCCACAAAAAAGGCAACGAGGGCACTGAATAACACAGGATCTTCTCTTTGTATCTGGCAGGAACAACAAAGTTAAAATGCCCTAGTACCAAAATGTAGAATTAGATGCCGCTTCTGCCTCCCGTACCCTGGAGGCGGCACATGGGTCACGCGGTACGGTCATACTGCGGTGGGACGCACACTCGTTGACCTCTCATGGCACTGCTCCACACTTCAGGGAGGACGCTTTCCATTATCTATGTTTTCTATGCCGGCCCCGTCCAACAACAGAACTCCTTTAGATCCAAACAGACTCTTCCACTCTCTCACCGGAAGTGAAACCAGGCCACGCGGACACTTTCACAATACAACAGCCGGGAATAAACTTTTCGGTAAAAAAAACACATTCCTTCCTTCAAATTAATCAAATAAACGTCTCACTGAAGAACAGGGGCCAGCTTCGATCGGTAAACAGCCGTTACAACGACTTTTTTACTTTGCGATACCATTACAACGCATGCATTACCACGCATGCGTTGTACATCACGAAGTCATTACTACGCATTTTTTTAGAACGCATGGTCATTTACCACGCATGCCTTTACAACAAATTTTGTTGTAAAGGTATGTATGGTAAATGACCATGTGTTCTAAAAAACATGTAGACGATCCATGTCGTTGTAAGGAAACAGAGGCTGTTCCGTTTCCTCACAACGATGTGCACCGCCCCTCAGAGATGACGTGAAGCAGGAACCACGAGGAGAGAGGAACCATGAGGAGTGAGAGGTAAGGGGGATTGGGCATGGGGTGGGGGTTTCTTTTCTAGGGTTTAGGGTAGTGCAGTGGTGTTTGGGTGGTGTAGGGGGTCATGCTGGGGGTAGTGTTTTAGGGTTTAGGGTAGTGCAGTGGTGTTTGGGTAGTGTAGGGGGTCGTGCTGGGGGTAGTGTTTTAGGGTTTAGGGTAGTGCAGTAGTGTAGGGGGTCGTGCTGGGGGTAGTGTTTTAGGGTTTAGGGTAGTGCAGTGGTGTATGGGTAGTGTAGGGGTCGTGCTGGGGTAGTGTTTTAGGGTTTAGGGTAGTGCAGTGGTGTTTGAGTAGTGTAGGGGGTCATGCTGGTGGTAGTGTTAGGGTTTAGGGTAGTGCAGTGGTGTTTGTGTAGTGTAGGGGGTCATGCTGGGGGTAGTGTTTTATGGTTTAGGGTAGTGCAGTGGTGTTTGGGTAGTGTAGGGGTCGTGCTGGGGGTAGATTTAGGGTTTAGGGTAGTGCAGAGGTGTTTGGGTAGTGTAGGGAGTCGTGCTGGGGGTAGTGTTTTAGGGTTTAGGGTAGTGCAGTGGTGTTTGTGTAGTGTAGGGGGTTGTGCTGGGGGTAGTGTTTTAGGGTTTATGTTAGTGCAGTGGTGTTTGGGTAGTGTAGTGGGTAGTGCTAGGGTAGTGTTTTAGGGTTTAGGGCAGTGCAGTGGTGTTTTTGTAGTGAAGGGGTCAT
Organism: Calotriton arnoldi; assembly: GCA_963921515.1. Taxonomy (NCBI): domain Eukaryota; kingdom Metazoa; phylum Chordata; class Amphibia; order Caudata; family Salamandridae; genus Calotriton; species Calotriton arnoldi. The sequence goes on along the minus strand of CAWUFW010001626.1, from coordinate 2,354,347 downwards.
GCTGTGGGTAGTGTTTTAGGGTTTAGGGTAGTGCAGTCGTGTTTGTGTAGTGTAGGGGGTCGTGTTTTAGGGTATAGGGTAGTGCAGTGGTGTTTGGGTAGTGTAGGGGGTCGTGCAGGGGGTAGTGTTTTAGGGTTTAGGGTAGTGCAGTAGTGTAGGAGGTTGTGCTGGGGGTAGTGTTTTAGGTCTTAGGGTAGTGCAGTGGTGTATGGGTAGTGTAGGGGGTCGTGCTGGGGTAGTGTTTTAGGGTTTAGGGTAGTGCAGTGGTGTTTGAGTAGTGTAGGGGGTCATGCTGGGGGTAGATTTAGGGTTTAGGTTAGTGCAGTGGTGTTTGGGTAGTGTAGGGAGTCATGCTTGGGGTAGTGTTTTAGGGTTTAGGGTAGTGCAGTGGTGTTTGGGTAGTGTAGGGGGTCGTGCTGAGGGTAGTGTTTTAGGGTTTAGGGTAGTGCAGTAGTGTAGGGGTCGTGCTGGGGGTAGTGTTTTAGGGTTTAGGGTAGTGCAGTGTTGTATGGGTAGTGTAGGGGGTCGTGCTGGGGTAGTGTTTTAGGGTTTAGGGTAGTGCAGTGGTGTTTGAGTAGTGTAGGGGGTCATGCTGGTGGTAGTGTTTTAGGGTTTAGGGTAGTGCAGTGGTGTTTGTGTAGTGTAGGGGGTCATGCTGGGGGTAGTGTTTTATGGTTTAGGGTAGTGCAGTGGTGTTTGGGTAGTGTAGGGGTCGTGCTGGGGGTAGATTTAGGGTTTAGGGTAGTGCAGTGGTGTTGGGTAGTGTAGGGAGTCGTGCTGGGGGTAGTGTTTTAGGGTTTAGGGTAGTGCAGTGGTATTTGTGTAGTGTAGGGGGTCATGCTGGGAGTAGTGTTTTATGGTTTAGGGTAGTGCAGTGGTGTTTGGGTAGTGTAGGGGTCGTGATGGGGGTAGATTTAGGGTTTAGGGTAGTGCAGTGGTGTTGGGTAGTGTAGGGAGTCGTGCTGGGGGTAGTGTTTTAGGGTTTATGTTAGTGCAGTGGCGTTTGTGTAGTGAAAGGGGTCATGCTGTGGGTAGTGTTTTAGGGTTTAGGGTAGTGCAGTCGTGTTTGTGTAGTGTAGGGGGTTGTATTTTAGGGTATAGGGTAGTGCAGTGGTGTTTGGGTAGTGTAGGGGGTCATGCTGGGGTTAGTGTTTTAGGGTTTAGGGTAGTGCAGTGGTGTTTGGGTAGTGTAGGGTGGTGCTGGGGGTAGTGTTTTAGGGTTTAGGGTAGTGCAGTGGTGTTTGTGCAGTGTGGGAGGTCATGCTGGGGGTATATTTAGGGTTTAGTGTAGCGCAGTGGTGTTTGGGTAGTGTAGGGAGTTGTGCTGGTGATAGTGTTTTAGGGTTTAGGGTTGTGCAGTTATGTTTGGGTAGTGTAGGGTGTCGTGCTGGGGGTAGTGTTTTAGCACTAATTTTTCTTTCTACAGCACTAACCATAATTTCTATGACAAAATGAACCCCTCATATTGTTCCTTTTTAAATTAAATGTTTTAAGAGTTACCAGTTTATTCCAATCAAGATGGCTTCAGGTGTGCCATAATTTTGTCATAAGTAAGACTGTTAGCACTCTAGTTGTTCTTTAGAACACTCTGGGAAGCTGCAGTAGAACACAAAGGCATCAACTGACAGGCTGCTCCTGTTGAAATATAACAGGAAGATATTTGAGATCTCACTTAAAACATGTCCTAATTTTTCTTTCTACAGCACTAACCATAATTTCTATGACAAAATGAACCCCATCATTTTGTTCCTTTTTAAATTAAATATTTTAAGTGTTACCAGTTTATTCCAATCAAGATGGCTTCAGGTGTGCCATAATTTTGTCATAAGTAAGACTGTTAGCGCTCTAGTTGTTCTTTAGAACACTCTGGGAAGCTGCAGTAGAACACAAAGGCATCAACTGACAGGCTGCTCCTGTTGAAATATAACAGGAAGATATTTGAGATCACACTTGAAACATGTCCTAATTTTTCTTTCTACAGCACTAACCATAATTTCTATGACAAAATGAACCCCATCATTTTGTTCCTTTTTAAATTAAATGTTTTAAGTGTTACCAGTTTATTCCAATCAAGATGGCTTCAGGTGTGCCATACTTTTGTCATAAGTAAGGCTGTTAGCACTCTAGTTGTTCTTTAGAACACTCTGGGAAGCTGCAGTAGAACACAAAGGCATCAACTGACAGGCTGCTCCTGTTGAAATATAACAGGAAGATATTTGAGATCTCACTTAAAACATGTCCTAATTTTTCTTTCTACAGCACTAACCATAATTTCTATGACAAAATGAGCCCCCTCATTTTGTTCCTTTTTAAATTAAATGTTTTAAGTGTTACCAGTTTATTCCAATCAAGATGGCTTCAGGTGTGCCATCATTTTGTCATAGGTAAGGCTGTTAGCACTCTAGTTGTTCTTTAGAACACTCTGGGAAGCTGCAGTAGAACACAAAGGCATCAACTGACAGGCTGCTCCTGTTGAAATATAACAGGAAGATATTTGAGATCTCACTTAAAACATGTCCTAATTTTTCTTTCTACAGCACTAACCATAATTTCTATGACAAAATGAGCCCCATCATTTTGTTCCTTTTTAAATTAAATGTTTTAAGTGTTACCAGTTTATTCCAATCAAGATGGCTTCAGGTGTGCCATACTTTTGTCATAAGTAAGGATGTTAGCGCTCTAGTTGTTCTTTAGAACACTCTGGGAAACTGCAGTAGAACACAAAGGAATCAACTGACAGTCTCTGCCCTTGTTGGATGAACATGTTTTACTGAGAATGTCAGACTTCATTCTCACATGACTGAGAAAGATAATGTGAATTTCCAGAAAATATGCTCTCATTTTAGCTTCTGGAGCACCTTCCAAAACTGTATGAGACAAGCATGTGAAAATAGTTTTCTCTCAAACATGATTCATGATATCCCAGCAGAAGGTTTTTCACAGGGTAAAATCACCTTAGAACACACCACAATTCCTGTAATTAGTATGGTACCATCAACAAATGAATTCTAATGTAACTAAAGTCTGTTATCACCCTTTATAGTTCTCCTTTTGGTAACCCTCAAAATCTTCGATTCACTACAATGCATTTCAATGGGGTACTATCATTTATATTGGTCCCAAGATGGCTGCCAGCAATTCCAGGATGAAGTGCTGACAGCCAATCAGATCTCACGATGACATGTGTGGTTAGGCTCCGCCCAGATATATATGTGGTTTCTTTTTCAAATTTCTCAGAAACTACTGAACGGATTTACACCATTTAAGCAAAAGGCACGAGTCTGAACCAAGGGCTACCTCTTTGCCAAATTTGGTGTAATTCCGTTCAGCAGTTCGGGCTGTAGCTGCGACTAAATGTTCCTATGGAAAAATGAATGGGGAAAACACGTTTTGGGACCCCCCTTTTTTCTCGGCCCCCGCTTGACGAATCACCCTGAGACTTTCAGGATAGGAGCGGACCGGAGCGCCCCAACAAGTTGGAAACTTTCGCGAAGATTCGTCAACCGGCGCCAACGTTATTTCAAATAGAATGTTGCGGATTTCCTATGGAAAATAGGTCCTAACTATAACTATCTACTGGCGACCGCCAGTAGATAATGTATATATATATATAGTGCTCTTGTGGACTGCGATATGTGGGAAGCACAAAATTGCAGGTCCACAAGAGAATACTCCAGCACATGCGGGCCATCACCAATAAAGATAGTACTTATCCGGTGGCCCGCCACTTTGAAGAGGTCCATGCCAGCAGCTTGGACCATTTAAAGTATTATGTAATAGACAGCGTCCCCTCCAAGAAGGGGAGGCAACAGGGAGGCTGTTCTAAGGCGACTCGAAACTAAGTATATCTTAGAACTAGACAGTAAGAGCCCGTATGGGCTCAACACGACGGAAGACTTGCACACTTGGCTTTAACCTCAGTAATCGTTTCAACCTTTGATTGATACTCAAATAGAACATACAAGAACATATTTTAGCCATTATGGTTTTAAAATGCTGAATCCCTTTCCGAATGTTGATTTCTCTCTTCAGTGTAGTTTGCTTACACGTTTAGAGAAGGTAGGAGTAGTGGGCACTGCCCTGGATTGGTTTCGATCCTATCTATCTGGCAGGTGTCACGCAGTGGCTCTTCCACCTTTCCAGTCAGCCTTCACTAACATCTGCCATGGGGTCCCACAAGGATCTGCCATCAGCCCAATTTTATTCAACATCTATTTGAGCCCATTGATCAATATCATTCGGGCTCATAATGTGAAATTGGTAAATTATGCTGATGGCACTCAGATCATTCTATCTCTTGATGGAACCCTACCTAATGCACTGGAGGATTTTCATGCGTGCATGCACGACACTGCGCAGTGGCTACGTAACAACTCTCTTCAATTTAATTCGGATAAGACCGAAATTGTACACTGCGCAGTTGGGAAGGTCCATCTGCCTCTTCCTCACAACTTCTGGCCTCTTGATACATCTACTGTCTTGGCGTCGTCTAAGACGGTGCGAAACTTGGGAGTCATGTTCAATGCCAACCTGTCATTGGAGACGCAAGTGAATAAGATGGTGGGGTGCTGTTTTGGCCTTATTAGAGCTTTGAGAAAGATCCTTCCGTTGCTTCCAATCTCGGTCAGAGCCTTGGTTGTTCGAGGCGCTATCTTAAGCAGACTTGACTATTGCAATGCCTTATTGCTGGAGTCCCCCAAGTATCTGATTCAGAGACTGCAACGTGTTCAGAATATGGCTGCGAAATTGGCCCTGTCTAGACCACGAGGCTTTTCTGCCTCAATGTGCCTAGCTGAGCTACACTGGCTCCCTGTGCAGCAAAGAATTCATTTTAAATCCCTTTGCATAGGGTTTAGGGCTCTGCATGGACTCGGTCCTAAGCCGCTACAGAAGAAATTGGTTTGGTATACTCCTACCCGGACCCTTCGTTCCTCTTCTGCCTGCTTGGCAAAGGTACCCAGGTTCAATAGGGCCAGACTGGGAGGAAGATCTTTCAGTATTGCCGCTGCGAAACTTTGGAATGCACTTCCACTTGAAATTAGACAATGTAGTACCCTGTCCTTGTTTAGGAAAAGGATCAAAACGTGGTTGTTCCCCAGAAACTGATTCTGTCGTTCTCGAGTAATGTTCTTTAGGTCTGTCCCTCTCGCTCCACGCTGGTCTGTGTTCATGTATCTTTAGCGCCAGGGTACCCGCAGGGTGTTTGTCGCACTCTATAAATGTTTTATACAATACATACAATACAATAATACATGGGCTCATGTAACAACACACTTTTTTCTACGCACCAAGCACTTTATAGGGGTGGATACAAAAACACTAGCACTTTTTGAAAAGCACTATTTTGCACATATGGGATATTCGCTAAAAAATGTATAATCAACTGTTTACAGGATAAGGAAATGTTTACATATAATTGCTCAATTTGCACAGTAGTAAGGAAATCATGATTTTATTATATAAACATACATCATTTTAAAACAATGTATTTATACTGTTTTGAAACCAAATGCGTATTTTGCACAAGGTTGATGATGTAGGGAGAGTTTTTTAATCATGATTTTATGCATTTAAGCGGAAATCAGTATTGTGTTTAAATTATTGTGTGTACAGAATAATTAATGTGCACATTGGCGCAATGTATTGAAACAGGCAACAAAAAAACAAAAAACTATCAAATACATGTATAATTATATATGCAACTGTAAACATGTATGATCAATATTGATTGGTATTTTGTAAACAGATGCGATACCAGTAGGTGCAATCAGGGAAAACAGAAGGGTAGTCTATTTTCCAGTTTTATTATGCCCAAAAAAAAGCACTTGTCACTTTAAAAACGGGGAGAAAGCATGTAGTCTGCCATGTGATCAAGGACCCTGGTGGTTCGAAACGCGTCATGGCGGCTATGCACACAAAATAAATCAAGATTGCACTGAATAAGTGGAGTTCGTGCCTTTTTTGGTTCTGTGAGAAACAGTGAACCGGAAGGAGAAAGGGGAATGGTGGATATATATATATATATATATATATATATATATATATATATATATATCTTCCGAAGGTTTGCTCAGAGACAAGTCCGCACTCCCAGACAGGTAGGCAACAACCTTAATTTATTTAAACAAGCAGCTACCCATTCCGTTTTTCAGTCCTTTGGCCTTACGCGTTTCTGGGAATTCTTTCCCTTTCGTCAGAGGCCTGCGTGAGTGAATCCGATAGTGTGCACTGTCTCGTCCCCTGCGTGCTATTTATACTTTAATTGGCCTCTGGTGTGCCAGTTCATTTTATCCACTTTCCACATGCACGCTGGGACCCTTCCTCCATGCAGACCCCTCCTTTGGCCTTACGCGTTTCTGGGAAGGCCAAAGGACTGAAAAACGGAATGGGAAGCTGCTTGTTTAAATAAATTTAATATATATTAAGAAAAAGGGTGAAACAAAGATAAAAAACATGAAAAGGGGGCAGGGTACAAACACCCTGACCCCCTAGGCCTGCTCAGGGGGTCCCACAAGGATTCCCAGAGCCCAAAAAAGCATTAAAAAAAAAAAACATCGGCCAAATTCACGCGGGGGTCGCAAATTCGGCTGAGAAAAAAAAAAAAAACGAAGCGCGGGCCCCCGTGCTTCGTTTTTGAAAGCCCCCGGGTGGGCCAGGTCCCGGGGGCACTCACCAATTAATTTGTGGGGGCCATCGGTGATGTCACTGACCATGTCATGAGTGATGTAATATGTGACGTCATCAGCAGTGCATTGCGGGGGCGCGAGTTATAGTTATATATATATATATACATATATATATATATATATATGTACCGTATTTCTATAGTGCAAACCTAGCCAAAAGGCAATGGAGCGCTGCAAATAGTCAGAGCCCACCATAAAATCAATGTATTATAAGAGAGGTAGCTGGTTTGTGGACAGTTAATTCATTGTTATGTTGTCTTCTTTAAGGAGGTGCGTCTTCAGCTCTTTTCTGAATTGGAGCAACGTTGAGGTGCTTGTAATGGATATGGGGATGTTGATCAAGATCCTAGGTGCACATGTTGAAAACGCCTGCTGCCTTGCTTTTTTCTTTTTTACACTTCTTAGTCCGCAGTCTGATGGTGCCCTGGCTGAAGGTTTGCAGACAACCACCAGAGATGGTGAGTGTGTCTACAAGATAAGCGGTAGTGCTTGTTGTGATGGCTTTGTAAATGATGCATCTGATTTTGAAGATGATGCAGGCTTCCTAGGATGGGAGAAATGTGATAATCTTTTTTTAGGCCCTTGATGAGAGTGCTGCTGCGTGCAGGATCTCCTTAAGCAGAGCCGCTGTGGACTGGGAGGTCTGGGAAAGAGCATTTCCACCATACAGAAGTGAGAACACAAGGACTTGAATAGATTTCTGAAGTCACTTTCTAGGACAAACAATTTCTTTTTTTTTTTTAGAAAAGAAAGCTTTTTGGCACTGTGTTTCTTCAGGGTGAGGTTGAGTGCGAGGTTGGTGTTGAAGGTGAATCCAAGTGACTTGGCATTAGTTGAAAGTTGGGGTTCGAAGACATCTAGGTTCATGTCACTAAGCCAGGGTTGTACTTAACTTTGTTTATTGTTCTTAGGAAATAACAGGAATTCTGTCTTGGTTGGGTTGAGCTTCAGGTAGGTACTGGAATTCCAGATCTGGATCATGCGAAGGCAGTGTCTGAGGCATTGGATGTCTGAAGCAGAGTAGTGTGTGGCTCCTAGTCTATGAGTTGTGTGGGATTGCTATGAATAGTGTGTGGCTGTGGGGAGTGTGTGAGTTCGTTTGTGAGGAGTGTACAAGTGCTGTCAGTAGTGTGTTACTGGTAGTGTGTGAGGTGTGTGTGAGTGCTGTCAGCATTATGTGGCTGCTAGTCTGTTAAGGATGTACGAGTGTTGCCAATCTGTGAAGAGTGTGGCTACTGGTTTGTGATTGCATGCAAGTGCTACCATTAGTGTGTGGCTGTTTGTCTGTGAAGGATAAAATAATGTTGTCCGAAGTTTGTAGCTGCTAATCTGTAAGGTGCGTGACAGTGCTGTCAGCAGAGTGTGGCTGCTAGTCTGCTATGTGTGTGGCAATGCTGTCAGTAGTGTGTGGCTGCTGGTCTGTGTAAGGTGTGCGAGTGTTGACCGCAGTGTGTAACTGTAAGGAGTGTTCACGTGCTGTCAGTAGTATGTGACTGCTAATCTGTGAAAGGTGTAGGAGTGCTGTCAGTAGTGTGTGGCTGTGACGAGTGTGCAAGTACTGTCAGTAGTGTGTGTTTACTAGTGTGTCAGTAGTATTTGACTGCTAATCTGTGAAAGGTGTATGAGTGCTGTCATTAGTGGGTAGCTGCTAGTCTGTGAAGGGTGTACGAGTGTTGCCAGGAGTGTGATGCTGCTAATCTGTGAAAGGTGTGCAACTTTTGTCAGTAGAGTGGGCCTGTGAGAAGTGTGTGAGTGCTGTTAGTAGTGCATGCCTGTTAGTCTGTGAGGGGTGTGTGAGTGCTGTCATTAGGGCTTGACTGCTTGTCTGTTAAGTGTGTAAGAGTGGTGCCAGTAGTGTGTGTCTGCTCGTATGTAGAAGGTGTACGATTGCTGTGATTAATGTGTGGCTGCTAATGTGTGGAGGGTCTACGAGTGTTGCCAGTAGAGTGTGACTGCTAGTCTGTGAAGGATGAACAAATGTTTTCAGTAGCATATGGGTAATGGCTACTAGTCTGCAAAGGGGGCGAAAGTGCTGTTAGTAGTGTGTGGTTGCTAGTCTCTGAAGTGTGTGAGAGTGCTGTCAAGTAGTTTGTGGCTGCTAATCTGTGAAAGTTGAATGAGTGCTTTCAGTGGTGTGTGGCTGCTGGTCTGTGATGGGTGTGCGAGTGCTGTCAGTAGTGCATGGCAGTGACAAGTGTGGAAGTACTGTCAGTAGTGTGTGTCTACTAGTGTGTCAGGAGTGTGTGAGTGCTGTCAGTATCGTGTAGCTGATAGTCTGTGAAGGGTGTGCTATTTTTGTCAATAGTGTGTGCCTGTGAGAAGGTTGCAAGTGCTGTTAGTAGTGCATGGCTATTAGTCTATAAAGGGTGTGCGGGTGCTGGCATTAGTGCATGGCTATTAGTCTATAAAGGGTGTGCGAGTGCTGGCATTAGTCAGTGAAGGGTGTGCGAGTGCATTCAGGAGTGCATTCCTGCTAGTCTGTGAGGAGACTGCGAGTGCTGCAAGTAGGGCATGGCTTCCCTCAAATAAGAAGTTCAAATCCTTAAGAAAAATGGCCCCCACCATTGTGGAGACACCATTTCCCATTCAACACAGAACAGACAAGGATATTCAGAACAGGGCTGCACAAAAGCTTCAGAATGACAGAGCCAGGAGAGTCAAGAAAGAGCAGACACCAGATCACAGCCTCCATCAACAGAGGAATACGAAGAAGATGTCGATGTAGTAACAACCACTTCGAGAGGAATAGAAGTTGTTTACTCGTGAGGTTTTTTACTCAACCCGATACGAGATAAAGGGAAATGCAAGAAAAGACACCTGTACTTTGTGCGATCCCAGGGCAGTGGGGGTCTCTAGTCCTATGGCTCCTCGGGGATGATTAAGCATTTGAGAGCAATGATTCCAAATACGTTTTTCTAGTTTGTATATGACTGATGTAGCAACCAATAAAGCACTTTGCCACGACAGAAGATTGGTTTGGCGTATTCATGAACCCTGATAACTGGCTTGAACTGACACTATCCTTATATCCAAGAACTTTGCAAATAATTGTTATTTTGATTCACACTTTGGAGTGCTTCCTCCATATGTTTTGTTGAATGTACCATATGGCCAGGGGGGCTCTTTGGTGGCTGAGCTCTCATTGGCAAGCACAATAGTTACAATTATTTTTACTACGTGTGCTGTTATGGGAACTTCAGAAACAAGTGGTAGAGACCCTAGAGCAGAGGTCTTCAAACTTTTTGATGCCGAGAACCCCTGTCAAAATCTTTTAGGCGTAAGGACCCCCTCCAGACAAAAATTAGAACTTGGTACTCCTCATCATTGACAACTATCAATAACCATAAAAGCCCCCAATTCCAATAGCAAATCATTGTTACAGTGGGGAAATAATATTAAACAGTATTTATCAAATGAAAGATCAGTGAGCGTGGGAGCGTGGTCAAAGGTGTGGCAATAAACAAAAGGCCTCATTTATGAGGAATTGGCCTAGGGCAGCGCCGCAAGTCTTCTTGCTGTGCTGCCCTATGCCAATGTGAAAGGGCAGGAATGCACCTTATTTATGAAATATGGTGCATTCCTGTCCTTTCCCACTGCGTTGATGCACAAATTGCTGCCTAGCGCCAATGTAGGCAGGATTGTTTTTGTGCAGGAGGGTGGCCCGAGAGGGGTTTTCCTCTTTCTTTGTGAGCTGCAGAATGCAGCACACATGAAAAGAAGAAAAAATACGAGGAGAAATGAAAACGTTTCTCCTCATTACGCCTGCTCTGGGGGTGCGTAAGGTTTTGGCGCTGCCCCAGGTTTAAATGGTTTTGTAAATCTGAGACAGTGTCAAAATCCATGGGTGTTGCGTTGGAACACCCACCGCAATGCCCATGGAACTCCTACTTGACAGATGCAGGCAAGGCAGCGACTTGCGCTGCTTTATCTTACTCCATATGTATGAGGCCACTCAGCCATGCAGGGTGACATTGCGTCCCCTCATAGATACGATTGCGACGCTTGTGCTGCCGGAGCTTAAAAAACAAATTGATGCTCCGGCGGCTCAAGCCTCTCATAAATCAGCCCCAAAATATTTTGCTAGTTTTTTAGGTCTTTCACCATGAGGTAACTACATATATATAATGGGTAGCTTAAATGAAGACCCCCCCCCCCGTAAGGTGCGACTAAACCTACATTCCATCGGGGTCGAAACGTCGACATTTCTTTTTTTGAACCAGCCGAAAACGACAGAGATTACTTCACTGTGTTTTTTCAATTTTTAGGCCTGGCTATAAAAATTATGTATATTATGGTGCATTAATGGCGAAAATTAAATTTAGAATTTTTTGTTGACAACTATGATTTAATTGTTTGCACATTTACCTCTTGCTCACACACTTTACCCTCACGGAATCACTTTCTTTACGATCCCTTTCTTTCCCTGTCGCTCTGGGCACTTTGTCTATGAATTTTGATTGTGTAATAGATGTATTTGAGAACATGACAGTGTGAATAAATAACACTGTTTAATCTTTCATTTGTTGTATGTTTTGTTTAAATTTGTGATTATATAATATAACGTTTTGTGGCAAAGTAGATTTTGCTGGGACCACTCTCTATTGTATTGCCTAAACCCAGGTCCCAGTACCATTGGGTCTACCCATATATATAACTACCTATTAACACATGGCATTATTAGTTTACATATAGCATTCCAAGGTGGATCTTTATCTAATAATTGGAGTTTGGAAATTAGTTTCTCGTATGCTGTTGCTGGGTAAAAATGCTTGTGATTAATCCCTCACTAGCACCAAAGAAGACAGGAAGATGCTCCAGTGCGACAGAAGGTGTAATGTCCTTCCTCTGACAGCCCTTACTCCCTCAGGCCATTGAACGTAAGATCAGTGCACCTCTGAATGAGGCAGGCAGACCTGGGGTTTGGTGGGCAGGGAACACCTGCACATTTGTACTCTGTCCGCCAAACTCTAGATCTGGCTCTGAATCTCTGTATTCGTGCTGTGTGTTCCTCCATTGAGCAAGCGCATGTCAGTGACTTCCAAACCCTGTTATGTTCTTCTCAAATATCACTGAAAAACGGAGAGCTCTGAGCGTGAAGGTGCTCAAAAAAGATTCAAGGAGGGGGGCATTAAATCAGAACTGGCTGAATCCTGGTTATCAGTGGCACCCACAGGTCTTCAGGGGGTCAAAAACTGGCCAGTGTTCCCGGATCCAAGGATGCTGGGAGACAGGGCAGCACCACTGGTCAGATGTCAGTCAGTACAGCCTGGTCGCTGCCAGCTTCAGACCGTGGCAGCATTGTAACATAACTTCTTACATTTGCATAGACATTCATGCCACTGGTGTGGCCCACCGCCCTCTGCCTTGGACACTGGGTTAAGACGCTGCCAGCGTATTGGTAGACTCTATGTTTATAGTGTGACCTATGTGGGAAGCATTGGGCATTGAGTGCCAGGGCGGGGGCTTCTCCGGTCATCTCGCTGTGTCTCTGACCAGCACTCCCGCCTAACCCAGACACATCATGCTGTTAGTGAGACAGAGCAGCGCTTGACTTTGGGGACCATCACTGGCTGTCCTCATTGGTTGATTTGCTTGGTGTTGGGTGTGCCTTCTTTGGCCAGACTGGTAATACATGCCTACAGCAGAAGGTGGCGCTATGCTGGGGGCCAGCTGCAGCTCCCACCTTTGACCCTGGGCTCCTGGCCACGCCCCAGGGCCAGCACCTAGTGCATTCAGATGAGGACATGCCACTGAGCAGTGAATGCTTCAGTGCTGCTTGCGATGCAGGTAAAACTTCACAGAATGCATTTAAAACCTGGTGTGAGGACTGGGAGTGGCAGTCTTGAGTGTGACGTGTTATCTCGGGTAATTTACTGTAAATTATTATAAATGTTCCTAGCATCTCTCTTATGAAGCTTTCCACCGCCTTCAGGCAGTGTTGGCACAGTGTCTATAATTTAATAATTTCTGTGCACACCTCCCATGGGTGCCAAATACTGTGCAGTGTCTCTTCCATGTGCTCTACTCACAGACACCGGTTTGAGCTGGTTGGTAGACTCCTGGCAGAAAGACAGCTGCGACCTGTGCTATTCTCAAGGCGTGGGGTTAGCGCCAATCAGGGTGTGATTTACTATGCCTGGCATTCACCCAGGTAGAAGTGGCACACCACAACAGAGCCATAGTGTATGGTGTACCCTCCCTTCAGTAATTACTCACTAATTATCTTTTATTATCACTATTGCAAGGAAAACCTCCCTAGAATGACCCAGTGAAGATTCATGGTTTAGCCAAGGCAGGGCTGATGACTGTTCGCAGAGCCTGTGACACTGAACATCCACATTTCAATAAATGGAAGACAGACTGAAATGGGAGTTGACACAAAGGCAGAAAAGACTGAAATGTGGATTCAGAGGTGTTTTGTTTATTTCTGCAAAATGTGTTATATTTTTCAGCTTTGAGAAACATTTTATACTAACTATCTTAACATAATGAATAATGTGGACTGTACATATGTATTTATTGCACATTGCACTTTACATTGTGAATTGCACTTGGGGAGTATGATTTTAATCTGACTTTTTTACCAGTTTAAGGAGATTTGACCTATATATTTTAATCTCTTTGTGTAACTTTTATGGTTTTGTTGTTAAAACCGAATAAAGTTTATAAAAATAAAAAAAAACATAATGAATAGTTAGAAACTTTTTTTCCAGGAGAGTTGGGTAGGTCAAAACAGGCTTGACTTGAAAGAGCAGAGCTTTCATTGATGTCACACAAATCATACACATTCAACCCTTCAGCAGCTGAGCTATCCCTCAGGATACACAGATCTTAGTGCAGACTCAGACATCACACAGGCCATATACTGTACAGGCTCACACAGGAACCCTGCATGTTATAGAGATCTCTTGGGTCCAAGAAGCAGAGCTGTTCCTCCCGACACAGAGCATGACAGGGTAATCCTTCAGAGCAAACCCACATTTACACATATACCACAGGCTCAGGCTCTGGTGTACAGAATGATCCCACAGGTTTCATAGGTCATGCAGGTTGAGGCCTCTGAACGATCCCTCAAACATCTGTGCCAGTATTTGGGCTATGTGCAGACCACTGGGATCCAGAGTTAAGCCTGTTCCTGCCCCTCCCAGTCAGCGAAGAGTTGAACATGGAAACCAGGCTCTGAGAGACTGTGCAGGAGAAGAAGGGGAACCAAGGAGCCCCTCATTGTGCTAGTTTTTTCCTTTCTGTGCCCCCTTGCTGCCCCTGATTGTGCTCGTTTTTTTTTTTTCCTTTCTGTGCCCCCTTGATGCCCTGATTGTGCTCGTTTTCCCTTCTGTGCCTGTTTCCCGCCGCTGCGCCCCTGCGGCCCCGCCCCCTCACTGCCCATTCGCTGCCCCATTCCCTGCTCCTCCCTCCCACCTCCACATTTATGGCGGCCGCTGCGTGGTGAAGAGAGCGACCCCTAACCTTGACTGGTAGGTCGCTCCCCCACCACACAGCTCCGTCTGTGTGCCCTGCTGCTGCCCCTGATTTTGCTCGTTTTTCCTTTCTGTGCCCCCTTGCTGCCCCTGATTGTGCTCGTTTTTTTCCTTTCTGTGCCCCCCTTGCTGCCCCTGATTGTGCTCGTTTTTCCTTTCTGTGCCCCCTTGCTGCCCCTGATTGTGCTCGTTTTTCCTTTCTGTGCCCCCTTGCTGCCCCTGATTGTGCTCGTTTTTCCTTTCTGTGTCCCCCTTGCTGCCCCTGATTGTGCTCGTTTTTCCTTTCTGTGCCCCCTTGCTGCCCCTCATTGTGCTAGTTTTTTCCTTTCTGTGCCCCCTTGATGCCCTGATTGTGCTCGTTTTCCCTTCTGTGCCTGTTTCCCGCCGCTGCGCCCCTGCGGCCCCGCCCCCTTTCGCCCATTCGCTGCCCATTCGCTGCCCCATTCCCTGCTCCTCCCTCCCACCTCCCCATTTATGGCGGCCGCTGTGCGGCCGCGCAGCGGACGTGCGCAGCGGGCGCGCCTAAGGCAAGCCCGTCTGCGCCCGTCCGCGCCGTGACCGCGCCCAGCGCCAGACCCCCTGGTCCGGGCATCCCCCGCGCCCGCCACATCAACAGACGCCGATACGACGCCAGCACCCTCCACGCACTCAACCCCGGAAAAGATCACGCCTGCTACCAGGCCACCCCGAAGCGCACCCAAGGGCCCTTCACCTGCCGGAACTGCAGCTTCGCCAGCACCCGCCCCGCCAAACCACCGCCCAGGAAAAAACCCAACTACCTCAGATGCATCCTCCTCAACACCCGCTCCGCCCGCAAACACACCATCGAACTCTGGGACCTTCTCGACTCAACCTCCCCAGACGTCGCATTCCTGACGTAGACCTGGCTGAATCCCGCTTCAGCACCCGACATCGCCATTGCCATCCCGGACGGATACAAGATCACCCGCAGGGACCGCACCAACGGAGTCGGAGGAGGCATCGCCATCGTCCACAGGAACACCCTCAGAGTCTCAACCAACACCGACGACACCCTCAGCACCGCCGAACACATGCACTTCCAGATCCACAACGATCCCAACACCACCCTCAGAGGAACCCTCATCTACAGACCCCCGGACCCCGACCACAGTTCAGCGATTCCATCGCTGACTTCGTCAGCACACACGCCATCGCCTCCACGGACTACATCCTCCTCGGGGACCTGAACTTCCACCTCGAGAACAACAAGGACACCAACTCCACCACCCTGATCGACAACCTCGCCACCCTCGGACTCAGACAGCTCGTGACTACACCCACCCACGCCGCCGGCCACACGCTCGACTCCATCTTTTCCGCAAGCCCACACGTCTCCTTCAACCACACCTCCGAACCCCACTGGACTGACCACCACTGCATCCACTTCACCTACAGGAAGCCCACCACGCACCACCGCACCGAACAAATGCCTCGCCGCTGCTGGAGCAGAGTCACGGAAGACCAGCTAACCACAACCCTCGCCCTGAGCCCACCCGCCGAACCCTCCGACCCCGACACCGCCGCCCGCAACCTCAGACAGTGGATCGACGACTGCGCCAACACCCTCGCCCCGCTCAAGAATCCGCCCAACAGCCACACCAGCAAGAAAGCCACCTGGTTCACCGAAGACCTCCAGGCCTCCAAACGAACATGCCGAAAACTGGAGAAGATCTGGCTCCACGAACGGACAGCGGACAGCTACGCCGCCCACAAGAGCGCCACCCGCAGTCACCATCACCTCATCAGATCCGCCAAAAGGGCCTCACTCAAAGACCGCCTAGACAACAACACACACAACAGCAAAGAGCTCTTCAACATCGTGAAGGAACTCTCCAACCCCAGCTCCAACACCAACGACATCCAGCCGTCGCGAGACCTGTGCGACTCACTGGCCACCTTCTTCCACCGCAAAATCGCCGACATCCACGACAGCTTCAACACCACGACCGCCCCGGCAACCACCGAGACCACTGCCCCCACAACCACCAACCGCCTGCTCTCCTGGACCAGCATCAACGACGAGGACACCAGCGAGATCATGAACACCATCCACTCCGGTTCACCGCTAGACCCGTGCCCTCACCACATCTTCAACAAAGCCAGTACAGCCATCGCGCCCCATCTCCGGAAAATAATCAACATCTCCTTCGAGACAGCAACCTTCCCGGAAAGCTGGAAGCACGCCGAGATCACCGCCTTACTCAAGAAACCCAAGGCAGACCCCAAGGACCTCAAGAACTTCCGACCCATCTCTCTGCTCCCGTTCCCCGCGAAGGTCACCGAGAAAATCGTCAACAAACAACTGACCCGCTACCTCGAGGAGAACAACATCCTGGACCCTTCCCAGTCCGGCTTCCGCAGCAACCACAGCACCGAAACCGCCCTCATCGCTGCCACCGATGACATCAGGACCCTGCTAGACAACGGAGAAACAGCAGCCCTCATCCTCCTGGACCTATCAGCCGCCTTCGACACGGTCTGCCACCACACACTACGAACACGCCTTCACGACGCCGGGATCCAAGAGAAGGCCCTGGACTGGACCACATCCTTCCTTTCCGGCAGAACACAAAGCGTCCGCCTCGCCCCTTCCGATCCAAGGCCACCAAGATCATCTGCGGCGTACCCCAAGGCTCCTCCCTCAGCCCAACGCTGTTCAACATCTACATGGCACCCTCGCCCACGTCGCCCGACAGCACAACCTCAACATCATCTCCTACGCCGACGACACCCAGCTGATCCTCTCCCTCACCAAAGACCCTCACACCGCCAAAGCCCACCTCCACGAAGGAATGAAGGCCGTCGCCGAATGGATGAGGACCAGCCGCCTGAAGCTGAACTCGGACAAGACGGAGGTCCTCATCCTTGGTTCCAACCCTTCAGCCTGGGACGACTCCTGGTGGCCAACATCACTGGGAACAGCCACGCCACCCACCGACCACGTACGCAACCTAGGGGTCATCCTCGACCCCACCCTCTCCATGACTAAGCAGGTCAACGCCGTTTCCTCATCCTGCTTCAACATCCTCCGAATGCTCCACAGGATCTTCAAGTGGATCCCCACCGAAACAAGAAAAACAGTCACCCAGGCCCTCGTCACCAGCAGGCTGGACTACGGAAACGCCCTCTACGCAGGAACGACGGCTAAGCTCCTGAGACGGCTCCAACGCATCCAGAACGCCTCTGCACGTCTTATCCTCGACATCCCCCGACGCAGCCACATCACACCCCACCTGAGAGACCTGCACTGGCTCCCTGTCAACAAGAGGATAACCTTCAAGCTCCTCACCCACGCACACAAAGCACTCCACAACTCCGGACCAGCCTACCTCAACAGACGACTCAGCTTCTACACCCCCACCCGCCAGCTCCGCTCGACCAGCCTCGCCCTCGCCACAGTCCCCCGCATCCGGAAAACGACCGCCGGCGGCAGATCCTTCTCCCACCTCGCCGCCAAGACCTGGAACACCCTCCCCACCAACCTCCGACAGACCCAAGACCTACTGGCCTTCAGAAGACTCCTCAAGACCTGGCTCTTCGATCAGTAGCAGCACCACCCCCCTCTTCCCCCAGCGCCTTGAGACCCTCGCGGGTATGTAGTGCGCTTTATAAATGACATGATTGATTGATTGAAGGAGCAAGTCACTGTCTCAGATAGATGACCACTTCTCAAGGTGGTGGCACAGAGTGTGGTGCTGTGAACCCTCTGTTATTGGCCAAATTGCTGGTGGATCCCAAGGTCCTATGAGGTAGGGCACATTCTGTCAAGGGCAGGTCTTCTTGTTGACGGGTGTATAATCCTACTGGTGCCTAGGAATGGCCTACTATGTTCAAAAACAAACACAGACGACAAAATGCAACTGGGAGTCTAGAATTGGTCTAGAGAAACATTTTCCAGGATGAAGGAAAAAACTGGAGACCAGGAAAACCTTCCTGCTGTCCAAGCCAAGCTCAAGGCGAAGAGTAAGCAAAAATAAAGCAGGAACTGGAGAAGGCAGAGATTCCACAAATCCAGTGAGCAAGCATTCATGCAAGCACAATTGTTAAGCAACTGGATTCAAATGGACTTAAGGTTAAACATAAGGTATTAAGGTTAAACATAAAATTAATCTGTAAAGTATATTAATTTTGAGAATAAAGAGATAGGGTACAGTTTGTAAATATATAATGTCGGAAAAGACAATGTGCATTCAGGGACTCCCTGCATGCAACATTTCAGAGATGGCCGGAAGGAAGTTGCCCCATGACTAGCGCGTCTTGATGGGAGATGTGCAATGGGCAAGGAGATGCCATTGCACCTGATTTATGGGAAAGTGGATGCGCGAGAGGAAGCCACAGAGGGCAGCAGCCTACAGTGATTGTGTGCCCAGGTGCGGCACGCTAAAGCTAAGGGAAAAAGCCTTACACTCTTTCTCGTCTTAGGAGGTCCTGGTTTATGGGGACATTTTTAATATAATTGCTTGACCAGAAGGGAACCATGAACCTCTTCCACTGGTTCCCATGAACGATCACAAGAACTATAACCTTCCACTCGATAAGATATTAAAGCATAATTTTAAAGTATCAAGAGTCACCTATCTCTTGAACCTCATGCTGAGGTTGACCATCAACTAGCATGGGAGCTAGTTTCTTTTTAAACTGCAACCCTTTACGATGAAGATAGGGTTTTAAATGGAAAACATGAACGGAAAGGGGAAGCTTGAGTCTTACAGTGACAGGATTAATGATTTTGGAAATTTCAAAAGGGCTAAAATACCTAAGAAAAAACTTAGACCTACAGATTGAGTGGGGTAAATTGATGTAGGGTAACCAAACCCTGTTTCTTGTTTTATAAGTAGTAGCTGGTCACCTAGGCTGAACGGCCTATAATCTTTGTTTTGACTTATCGGTCTGTAAATTTTGAATTAACGTCTCTTAGACCCTTTTCTACCTTTCTATTGAATTTTGAAGTGCAGGTACCGAATTGTCTGTTACCAAGGAATCTGGAAATGTACAAAGATTAAATCTGGTTAAGGCAAAGAATGAAGAAAGCCAGAAGAAGTATGGATTGAATTATTGTAACTTAACTCCTCTGCAGGTAGGGCAGTTTTCCTGTTGTCTTGGGCAGAAGAAATGCAGCACCTTAGGAATTTCTTCAAGAGTTTCATTTAGCCTTTCAGTCTGCCCATTAGCTTGAGGGTAGTGCTCTTTGGATGCCAAATGTTTGACCCTGGGATTTCCAAAATTTAGAGATGTATTGAGGTCAACAATCAGAGAAAATTTTCAGGGGTAATCAGTGGAGTTGGGATATGTCAGAGTAGGAAGCCTCAGCCATTTATAATGCAGTTGGAGCTGTGGGAAGAGCAGGAAAGTGAGCCATTTTATTGCATGAATCCCCCTGTAACCATCATTGTGGTGCAACTTTCAGATGGAAGCAAGTCTACTGTAAAGTCAGTAGAAAATATTCTTTGTAAATGTTTTGAAGGAATAAAGAGTTTGTTTTGAGCAAAGATCAGACCACTTACTTTCTTTAATTGAAATCTAGGAAAAGTTCATTGAGATTAATCCTACATTCCACATGTTGGAGAACTTGAAGGTTTCTATGATCCATATTTCCCTGTTGGCCACACACATTATAACACATCACAAGCATTATAAATTGGCCATAATAGTCCCCCCAGACCTACTGAAGTTTTTGAGGGCAGTCTCTTGTCCCCTATATGTTTTGCGCACCAGTCCATTGCTGACCACCACTCATGCAAAATCGGTGTGCCACAGAATTCCAGTGTTCGCAGTGCCTATTTTAGTGAGCATGGTTCCAATTTCAACTACAGTTTACTCGGAGTCTACATGCAAGAAATTGAGCTATTAGTTGAGAGGAGTGGAAGCCCCACTCAAATGATAAACACAGTCCTTGTCAGGGTGTAGGAAAGTACCTCTTTTGACATGGTTAGCCCCTACTTTTTGCCTTGTGCGTGATGTGATTTCGAATGTAAGTGCACTGGATCCCTGCTATCCCGGTTCCTCATGCCAGATCTCTTTCCTGAAACTGTATCACGATTGGCACAACTTTAGCAACCCCTGTAAGGCCTTAGTAAATGATACACCTGGTACCTAGGGCATTGGTATTGAAGAGGGTCCTCTAGGGCTGCCGCACGAATTGTGCCACCCTAGGGACCCCTCACAAATACTATGCAAACTGCCATTGCAGGTTGCGTGTCCTGGTGCAGAGAAAAGCAAAGAGTCAACATGGCACACAGCCCTGTGTGTCATGCTTACATACACTGCATGAGGTATAGGTAAGTCACCCCTAATGCAGGACTTACAGCCCTATGGCAGGGTGCACCATATCCCATGTGTGGACATATCTGCATGAGCAGATATGATCCTACAATATCTAAGTCCATTCTTGGATATTGCAAGTGCTCAGGGAAGCCATAGAGAGTACATGGGCTGGATACTTGTCATTACGAGTATCTTAGCTCCATGATGGCTTCACTTTACCCTAAGATCTTTGGTACCAAACGTCCCATCTTAATAAATCCTCACTGATGCCAGTGTTGGATTTATTAACAAATGCACATAGGGGACACCTAAGGGGTTCCCTGAAAACCTAGTAAGCATTCGTGTGGTCTCTGACTAGTCTTAGCCAGCCTGCCACCACCAGACATGTTTCTGACCTCAAGGGGTGAGAATCAGTGCTCTCAGGGGCCAGGAACAAAGCCTGCTCTGGGTGGAGGTGCTTCACACCTCCTTCCGGCTGGGATGACCTTCCAGGGTGGGAAGTTTCAAAGGGAATGCCACCTTTGAAATGCAATACAGAAATCTCCAGATAGTGGAGGATGCCAACCCACCTGTCCTGCTCCACATTTGGGGGGAGGACAGGTGGGAAAATTAGTTAGACTAGGAGGTGTGCCCACATTCAGCCAGCACCACCCCTAAGGTGGGACAGGTGATATGAACACTACTTTTTCAATTCCTTCATCTTGAGATGGCAGGAATTAACCTATCAGGGCAAAGGTAGTGCCCCTTCCCACAGGAAGTGGTCGCTTAGAGGGTGTACACACCATAAAGGCAGGTAGCCCATTGGCTACTATCTGTCACTCCCTTTAACAAACCCTTAAATTTCGTATTTAGGTGGCATCCCTGTACCCTGAACTTTAGTTTCGATGGATACAAAGAAGACACGGACAAAGAAGAGCTGCTGACCCGAGAACAGAAGACATGCTGCAGAATTTTGGCGAGAAAACCTGCCTGCTGCTCTCAGGACTCTTCAATCATGGAATGCTGTCTCATCCTTGGAGTAGAGCAACTACTCCCCTGCAGTCCAAAGGCACCGAACCCACAGCATCCAGATTACCGACTTGCTGCTCCCCGGCGACTCTGACGCAGCATCCAAGCAAGAAGAGGTACATCAGCTCCTGAGGGTCAGATCTGTCTCCCCATTGAGTGTGAAGACACCAGGACCTACCAGAGCCGTGCTGTACCAATACCCGGGGTACTGGATCCCCTGCAACCTACACCGAGACGAAGAGTCCAGTCCGGACTCCAACTGCCCAGGAAGCAAGCACCCATCAAGGGACATTGAGACCCCTGAGACCCACTTTGTGAGTGGCCTAGCTGTCCCGGAATTGTCCCTGCTACCTGCCTGCTCCTGACCGTGAGGATATCTTGGCGCACGCCGCCCGGCTGACCCATCTGCTCTGCATCCAGTGCGCCCTGCCTGGGTACTGATAAACCAGCTTCGCTCCTGTGGTCCTGAGGCCCTTGTGACCTGCTCCCTTGAGTGGGACCCCCTCAGACTTACCTATAAGTCCCCTTATGCAGTGTGTTTTCAGGTGGCCCCCTTCTTCGCAGCGCACCCGCTACCAACGAACTCAGCACCTTGCTCCCGGTCGAATTCAGAACACTCACGACAATCCGCTGGTAGAACATTGGACCTAGCCTTGATACTTACCTAAATCTAGACGGTGAACATTAAGATCCAACTGTATATTTTTATATGCATTTTCCAATTTCCTCCCATAGACTTCTATGGTGCGTAATTGCGCACAAGTGTGTGTTAGAGTGCGAACTTTGAAAATTCATATCTTAAAAAGTACTTACCTTAGAACGAAATACTTGATCTGAAAAATTATATAAAATCAATGCTATTTTTACAAATAGGTCTCGGATTTATTCTTGAGTATGTGCATCTTTTATTGCCTCTGTGTGTAGAACAAATTCATAGCACTACCCTCTGATAAGCCTAACTGCTCGCTCACGCTACCACAAATAGAGCGTTAGTATTATCTACTTTTGCCTCTGTGTACCAATCTGGGTCTCACTGGACTCTCTATACAGAGTACTTCATTTTAATGCACTATATAGAGAGCCAGCTTCCTACACAGGGCGAACCACAAAAATCACTCAATTAACCTGCTTAAGCTTCTGGCAGCACGGTACAAAAGCAGTTAAGCTTAACCTAGAGGCAATGAGTAAAGTATTTATGTAGCACTCAAGCAGTAAAATAGTGAAAACACAAAAAACATCCCAAAACAATTTAGAACAATAGAATAATTTTTAATAAATAAAATGGCACACAAATAAAGAAAATTCAATCAGTAGAACTAGAGATATGAGTTTTTACATTTTAGGTGAAAATGGCACCACAAAGCGCCAATCACAGTTATCTGCTCGAACTAGACAGGTGAAAAGTCACTTGTTGAGGCTGACCACGATGGAGCGCAGAACAGTTATAGGGCCTAGGTTAGTCCCGCTGAAGAGTCAGCTTCTCAAGTCTGGTGTTATGTTATGTTATGTTATGTTATGTTATGTTATGAGTGGATTTGTAGAGCGCGCAACTACTCAACAGAGTGTCCCGGCGCTGAGATTGAAAGAGACAGAGAGACTGACATAGGAGCACATCAGTACCGGGGAGAACGGACTTTAAACTATTTGCTGGAACAGCCAGGTTTTTAGTTTTTTCCTGAACGCCAATATGTTCGTGGCCTGCCTGAGCGAGAGAGGCAGTTGTTCCAGTGTCTAGCCACTTGCACTTGGAAAGACCGTCCACCGCGGCGACTTCTGAGACATTTTGGAGTAATAATTTGGTGTTGGTGCGCTGACCTCAGAGCTCTGCCAGGCACATAATACGAAACTCTTCTGCAAAGGGTATTGTTTGTGTTGGCTGCAAGGAGGTTGGCTGTCTGCACGAGGAGCATATTGAGCATTGCTGATGGTGGTTGCTGTAGTGTGAAGAGCTGTTCGTTGAAGGAGCTTCTTCTTGTTGATCGTCACAGACGGTCACTGTCAGCGCGAAGTGCAGGTCTCGATTTGCCGGTCATCATGGACGGTCGCTGTCGGCACGAAAAGCAGATACCGCTGGAGCTTCACATTGGCAGTCATAACAGGCAGTCGATTCTTGGCATAAAGAGGTCACTTCGCATCCGCACGACGCCTAACATTTCTGTGACTTCAGCTTTTCTTCAGGAGGAGTTCTCAATGATGTAGCAGGGCTAAGGCAGATAAAGGTAGCTCCAGTTGGTGCTGGTAAGCTGTGCAGTTGTGGGGAGGCCTCTGAAATCTTGTTGTAGCCTTGTAGCTCACACAGGAGGTCATCTAACTGACCCTTGGAGTCATGGGGTAGCCTGGGTTCAAGGCAAGCAGGTCCAATCTGTTTTCAGTCAGCATGGAAGTCCCTCTTCTGCAGGGAGCCGGCATCCCTTCTTCTAAATCTTCCACAGGTTCAGTAGTGTTCTGATGAGAGGTTCTGAAGGTCCCACTTTTATATATGGTGTTAGGTTTTGTGTAGTGGAATTCCCAGATGAACCCCTAAAATGGGTTCTGATCAGTTCTTTCCTTCCCCCGGGTCTTGGCTCCAAATTGTTTAGGGTGACAAAGGCAAGGGTAGGCCTGATGTCAGGTACCTTTGTGTGTGCTGCAGGCAGGGTCCTTTGATGTGTAATCAGGACAGGGAACATCTCCTTCCCAGCCATCCAGTCAGGAAGACCCTCTCCCCTCACACCTAGGCATCTTTTGTCTCTGGAAGCAATACACAGCCCAAAACAGCAGAGCCATTCACAGTCATGTGAACCAAGGCACTGGCAGGCAGGCAGAGTTGGTTTGAGCAGAACAATGCCACTTTCTCAAAGTGGCATTATGAAAACTACAACTTAAGATCGAACTTTACCATTAAAGAGGATTTTATATTACAATTCATTTGAGTGGAAACAGCGTGTCTCTATCTGGTCCCAAACTCAAGTTAGCACTTATTAGATGTCCTAAAACACAAACAAGTTCAGAAAAGGAATACAAAAATCTGGGGTGACCTTGCAGAGAGGGCCAAACCTGACACTCCCACAAGTCCTCCAGAATCCCCAACATGGTTACTCGGGCGAAGGGTCTATCGGTTATGCGAGAACTCTCAATAGAGTATGATAGATGTCCCGCCAGTATACTGCAATGACCGGGCAGTCCCATGCCATATGGAAGAAGTCCCCCTTTCACTCTGAGCAGCAGAGGCACTCAGGCGTAGGGTGCCTCCGGACTCGCCACAGCCTCATGGGTGTAAGATAAGCAGCGTGTGTGTATCTGAGCTGTATGAGTGGGATCCAACACCCCCCAAGTCCTCCAGAATCCCCAACAAGACTACGCGGGGTGAGGGGTCTGTCGGTCAGGCAAGAACTCTCAATAGAGTATGAAAGATCTCCCGCAAGTATACCGCAATGACTGGGTAGTCTCATACCATATGGCAGAAGTCCCCATTTTCCTATAAGCAGCAGAGACACTCAAACATAGGGTGCCTCCAGGCTGGCCACAGCCTCCTGAGTGTAAGATAAGCAGTGTGTGGGTATTTGAGCTGTATGAGTTGGAGCCATGAAAAGATTGACCTATGCGTGCTGCAAATCGTTAGCATCCACGGGGCCTACCCATACAACCCATTTCGCCTTAAAGTCAGCAAAGAGGTCCGATGAGTTAATAACCAACAATTTATATGTTCATATGGAAAAAGTAGATGCTCTTATGAGAAACAATACATTCATTTATGTGAACGAAATTGCCTCCTTTTTAACCAATCTGCCCGTTGTGAACTCCACATCAACCCCAACTCGCAAATACGTAGGTCACAGGTGGAGTGGCATGTAGCCGGCAGGCAAACGCACGGACAGGAAACCTTAGATAAATCCCACAGATAGGCACAGCGACACTACAATGGTCAAAGGGGATTCGCCACAATAAAGCACACATGACCAGAGGGGGTACGCGCACTCCTAAAAAAACCATAAAGTCGGATGCCACATAAGTTAGGAACATATTGCCAATCAGAACACAAGAACAAAGCATGCACAGCACACGCAGTGATCATGCGCTCTCCATGCCAGACATCTGGACATGTTACCCACTGGCCACATTGTGTCCACTCAAGGTCAAAGCCCACCTGGATTATCCATCAAACAATTAATTTATGACTCCAAAGGCAGCAACTTACATTCCGTACCATACAAGGATCACCGAAACTGTTTATGGCATACAATGAACTGTAAATAAGAACGTCTCAGATAAATTGTAAATTGAGACAGTAATCAGACCTTATGACTGTAAATGATCTCCCGCCCACTATGTTTAATTAAACTAACTGTTCCTGTTTTGCCAAATGCCTCTTGTCTTTTGTTTTTCAAAGGTATTTCATGTTCAAGCAACATTTTGGCACGCCAGATAGGAGCTGGTACCTCGAACCCGACTGCAGCCAAAGGAAGGTGACCCCGCCTGACGAATTCACATTTGTGCATCAAGGAAGTTCATCAGACACCGCAATTGATTGGAAGTTCTGCTGAATCTGCAGAGCAGAGGTCCGTCCTGAAGCAGCTGTCACAGAGGGTAAGAGACTACATCAGAACCTAATTTTAAAGCATCTGCCATATGGCAAACTAGGGAGAAGCTTAAAAAGATAACCTGAGCGCCCTGCCACTGACAGAATCTGGCATATTACCTATTTTATATGCCCTAGCTGAGTAGTTGCAAGGTGGCCTCGGAGGCGATCAAGCGGAAGTCTCCTTTTTTCTATAGTCCACACGCAAGGCAAGGTGAATATTCATTGTATAGCCCTTGAAGGCCCCCAGGGCACTATTTTGTGATAGAACTATCCTGATTGGGCGGAGTTGGCATCTCAATCTCATAGTTTTTAGTCCTAAAGGGTTTCTCAGTGCTACCGGTTTCTTAAAACTCTTTGTATCTGAAGGGAGTGAGAGGTGCTGGTCGCTTGGACCGCTGGGCGTGACACAGATGGTATGCTTGGCCCCTGGGTGTGATACAGGGTGTAATTTGGACATTTAGGGAAAAAGATTTGGAAATGGGAAACTAGGTGTAACTTGTGTGTGGCCAAGAGGGGCCTGTGGTTCTCGAGTTATTCAATATTTTCCGCAAACTATTGCTATTACCTTTGTCCTGGAGCCAATATTGGCAGACTATCAGGCTCACGTAATACTGTGTACTGTGTAGAGCTACCACTTCAAAAAAGCTCCAGTCTGTTGATTCAAAGGCCATCGCAGGACCTTGGCATACAGTTTAATCTTAGTATTAATAAGAGAGATCAGGTAGTAGGAGGTACAACCATCCAGGGGTGTGTCCCGGTTTAAGAAGGAGGGTAATGACGGTCACTCCTTCACACTCACACTCACTTTGCACCGCTAGACAACGTGACAGGTACCTGCCCAGTCCGTATGGGCACTTTCACACACATATGCACCAGAGACCCTCATGCGGTGCCACTTATACCAAACAGGTCAATAGATAACACTCTGCAGACCCCGTGGCTCCAAGTCTCCTGCCACTCTCCAATTCACCCCCACTGTCCCAGACACCCCGGATGGAAGTTTGCAAGCCCTTCCCTCCAGACACAAGGTCGCTCATGGCTGAGGTTACACCTTGTCTGGGTCCCCAGAAAGCAGGTGGGTATAGACAGGAAGCATAAACAAGAGGTAGACGTAAGCAAAGGGGGTCTTGGTGCAACCAACAGGTTGCGAAGCTGAAACGGGCTAAGAGCAACAATTTGTTAGAAACAGGGGTCCACCAGGGCCTTCTAGCACTATCCCAGTTCTGCATAGCACAGGGGGGAAACCAAGCCTCTTGACCTGCTTCCGAACCTTCTCTGAAGCGTCCTTCCAGCCTAGTCAATTCTACTCACTTCTACCTGGCGTGACAAAGTCTTCGGAAAGGCCAGATGGGGAGAGGGCAGTTGGTCCACCATATTGGGGACCCGGCAATCCAGGCACAAGGTCTGACACACGACGAGATGAGTCGCACCAGACACTTCAGGTTACACAAAGCAGAGTTGCAATTCCGTACCTCCCTGGAAATGAGGCACTATGTTTGGCACACCTTGATGTCAGTTGCACCAGATGATTCCAGTCACACACACAGGTTCATGTTCAGCAATGCCTCACAAAGTAGGATGAAACTTTGCAACGCCCGCGTCCCCCACCTTCGAGGGTCGCAACCCGTGAATCGGACACCGCACACAATGAGTATGCAGTAAGCGTGGTGCATGAGAGAAATGCGTCACAGTCGACGAAGCGGGCCGCTTTTGATCCCGCAACCGGTGATTCCGCTCACCTCCAACAAGGCGCTTATGCGTGCCGGGGTCACTGAAGTCCAAGAACCACTGCGCTGTAGATGCGGCCGACTTCTTGAGCTCTGCACTAGGTACTCTGGTCATCACACACGATTCTGTAGTTCCAAGCTCACACCGCATGTCCAGCTTTCAGCAGATGATGTGGACAGTTAGAGGGCACCACTCTCCAGATGTCACCGGTAGATGGTGTGGGCCCCTCATAGGAGATCTTTGATATCCCTGAGACCTCTGAGAGAACAGGAGAGCAGCCAACTGGCCATTGGGAGCCCACTTCAGGGTGCCACATATCAGCAGGTAGTCGGCCCAGGCCAGCCACTATTCGCGGTCCTTTCCTCGTGCAGTTATCCTCCATGTGCACAACCGCAGTCCAGGTTCTGCGGTCCTGTGTCCCCACAACCTGATCTCTCCTCTCCGTGGGGGGGCGCTGGGTGGTTATACCCCATTGGACCTTTGAAGTTCAGGAAATGGTCAAAGTGTATTCCTCGAAAGCACATATGTGTCCCCTTAATTTCCATCCTGTCTGCCATGAGGCCGCGGAATGCAGATCTCTATCTTTATGGAGGCCGTGATCTGGTCCCGGAGGCCAGGAGTCACAATCTCTGCCCACCATATATTCCGCCAAACCCTCAAATGGCAGAGGTTGGCTATCTCAATTGCATGCCCAATGGTTTATGGCTGTCGTTGGGGAATGCCCAGATGTGCTCCCCCAACCTCCGGTGTTGACCAGCGCCAAACACCATGGCATACAAAGAGGTTGATGCCTAGAAATGTCCACTTTCCATACGTTGCATTTCATGCAAGATATGCCAAGCCCACCATTACCATTGGATCAGGTTTGGTCTAGCAAATCCATTGATAGGAAGCATCACAAGGCTGTGCCACTGCAATCCATTATTGCAGCTTGAAATACAGGCGGCCCCTTCCCCATGCTACCTTCAGGGAAGAGCAAGCCTCCTCAGTAGGAGAACCCATGTAGGTCTTCCTTAGTACTTGGGCAGCAAACACCTGCGGGTGCCTGCCCTGCCGCCGGATGGGCTGTGTATGTTACAGGCCAGCCGGAGTATGCGCGCAAGGGCGCTCTCACAGGCCTGCTGTGGCAGGTCGGACACATGCTTAAATGCACAGTCCATCCAAGTGTGCACACCGGCCTGCACTAGCAGGTCGGACGCATAGGTAAACCACACCAGCGGTGCAAGTGCACACCCAGACCACAAATGAGGCCTGGCCTATGTTTATAAACATCATGTCCTAACATGTGTCAGAAGGGTGCACGCACTTTCACACTACAGTACAGTGGGAAAGGGCCCAGAGCCCTGAAGCTTCTCATGAAAATCAGCACACACACTGGCTTGCAGCAGTAGGCCGGCATCCTGGGTGTCCAGTACACCCATGGTGTCCGTGCGCTATCGGGCCGACAATGGCGGTTCGGATCCATGCTAAGCACTTCCTTGGTGCCAACGTGCACACCGGCCCATCTTGGCAAGCTGGTTGAGGGGGCCTAGAAACATCACTGGCGCAAGGGCTCAGGCTGACCGGCATTAGCAGGCTGGACACAGGCCCAGCACAACCTTGGTGCTAGCGCACCCACCATTAGTCATGACCGGTGGATGATTCGTTTCACCCCCTCAGCTAAGCGCCGCTTCCTACAGGAGGTAGGAAGGGTGCGCGCCCTTCCACGCTGTACCAACAGTGGGGAAGGGCTCCGGCCCTACGGCCGCAAAGGGGCCTCGGCAACCATGGAAGGTGTCCCATGGAGGGCAACTGACCTCTGAGGTAGGGGGACCCCACCTAGGAGTTCTCCCCTGTTCAGACAGCTGTCACGCTCGGTCACTCAAACGGCCACTCGCCTACCCTGAACTTCACCCCTCGGGACGTTCTCTAGAGCCGCACCGGCAGTGGTGGAGGCCCCCTCCGAGTTGGCTCACCCGTGGAGACGGTATGCAGACAGGATATCGAGTTGGAAATGTCGACTTACACAAATATCGAGTTGGAAATATCGTGACACAGAAATATCGACAGCAAGAATATTGTGGTCAAGAATATCGACTTTAAGGTACAAAATTTAGTTTTTAAAAATATCGAAGTCATTAATATCGTTTGCAAAAATATAGTTGTTTAAAATATCGATTTTTAAATTAGTGTTATGTATTTTAGTATATATTTTAAATGTATGTGATCTATTTTTTTGTATAAGTATTGTTTTTGTTTTTTAATATATGTGTTAAATTTTTTGTAGTTATCAATTTTATTTTAATTAAATTTTGCGTTTTTTAGTTCCATAGCAGGTTGTGGGTTTATAGGGGAATAGGGTGGGAAGTAATTTAAATATAATAAATTAATGATTATTTTTTATTTAGTAATATTTATTTATTTTACATTTTATAGTGTTAATTATGGGAAGTAATTTTTTATTAATTATTAATTGGTTGATAATTAAAATTAATTAATTAACTGGTAATTAATTATGGTAATTGTGTCATTTTTTTAGGAGCGGGTTGTGGGGTTTATAGGGGTAAAGGGTGGGAAGTAATTTAATTATCATAAATTAATTTTTTTTTTTAAATGTATATATATTTATTTAATTTAGATTTTATAGTGCTAATTGTAGAAAGTAATTTATTATTAAGTAATTATTATTTGGTTGTAAGTTAATATTAATTGGTAATTAATTATGTTAATTGTGTCATTATTTTAGGAGCGGTTTGTGGGGTTTATAGAGGTAAAGGGTGGTAAGTAATTTATTTTTAATTAATTAATAATTATTTGTTAATTAATGCTAACTAATTAATTAAAATTTAAATATGGCAATTGTGTAATTAATTTTAGATGTGAGTGGTGGGGTTGATAGTGGTAAAGGTTGGGAAGTAATTTATTTTTAATTAATTATTAAGTAGTTGTTAATTGGTAATTTATTATTTTAAAATTAATTATGGAAATTGCGTAATGATATTTAGGTGTGTGTTGTGGGGTTTATAGGGGCAGAGGGTGGAAAGTAATTTATGTTTCATTAATTATTAATTAGTTGATCATTAATATTAATTCATCAATTGATTTTTTTTGTGTGTGAGTTTTGGTTTTATAGGGGTAACGTTTGGGGAGTAAATACATTTTTATCTGTTTGAATTTGTTTTTTAATTAATAATATTTCTTTAATTGATAGTTAATTATGTTAATTATGGAGGTACATTTTTTTAAATTTAGATGTGTGTTGTGAATTGTGCGGTGTTATAGGTTAGGAAATAAAAAGATTAAATTTATGTAATAATGTTTTTGTTTATAAATATTTTCTGATTAAAAATAGTTATTTGTTTGTTAATTCTTTTTAAAGGTATTTAATATAATATTTCTAGGTATTTGTCATATCTATTTAACATTATAATAAGTTTCTATTTTTTAGAGTTTTTTAATATTTTTATATATTTTTTTACTTTTTTTAAATATTTTGTGTTGGTGATATTTTGTTTGTTTTTAATTTTGAACTGACTGGAGTGGGAGTATTAATTTTTACACCTCCGCTATCCAACACTTTCCCTACTGTTGCACTAAGTGGAGTGGGAATAGTAATTTTTACCTCTCCGCTATCCAACACTTTCCCTACTGTTGCACTCACTGGAGTGGGAATAGTAATTTTTACCCCTCCGCTATCCGACACTTTCCCTACTGTTGCACTAACTGGAGTGAGAATATTATTTTCTACCCCTCCGCTATCCAACACTTTCCCTACTGTTGCACTCACTGGAGTGGGAATAGTAATTTTTACCCCTCTGCTATCCAACACGTTCCCTACTGTTGCACTCACTTGAGTGAGAATAGTATTTTTTACCCCTCGCTATCCAACACTTTCCCTACTGTTGCACTCACTGAAGTGGGAATAGTAATTTTTACCCCCTCCGCTATCCAACACTTTCCCTACTGTTGCACTCACTGGAGTGGGAATAGTCATTATTAAGCCTCCGCTATCCAACACTTTCCCTACTGTTGCACTAACTGGAGTCGGAATAGTAATTTTTACCCCTCCGCTATCCAACACTTTCCCTACTGTTGTACTCACTGGAGTGGGAAAACACTTTCCTTACTGTTGCACTCACTGGAGTGGGAATAGTATTTTTTACCATCCGCTATCCAACAATTTCCCTACTGTTGCACTCACTGGAGTGGGAATAGTCATTTTTACCCCTCCGCTATCCAGAGCTTTCCCTACTGTTGCACTCACTGGAGTGGGAATAGTATTTTTTTCCCCTCCGCTAGCCAACATTTTCCCTACTGTTGCACTCACTGGAGTGGGAATAGTAATTTTTACCAATCCGCTATCCAACACTTTCCCTACTGTTGCACTCACTGGAGTGGGAATAGTATTTTTTACCCTCCGCTATCCAACACTTTCCTACTGTTGCACTAACTGGAGTGGGAATAGTAATTTTTACCCTTCCGCTATCCAACACTTTCCCTACTGTTGCACTCACTGGAGTGGGAATAGTATTTTTTACCCCTCCGCTATCCAACACTTTCCCTACTGTTGCACTCACTGGAGTGGGAATAGTAATTTTTACCCCTCCAATATCCAACACTTTCCCTATTGTTGCACTCACTGGAGTGGGAATAGTAATTTTTACCCCTCCGCTATACAACACTTTCCCTACTGTTGCACTCACTGGAGTGGGAATAGTCATTTTTACCCCTCCGCTATCCAACCCTTTCCCTACTGTCGCACTCACTGGAGTGGGAATAGTAATTTTTACCCCTCCGCTATCCAACACTTTCCCTACTGTTGCACTCACTGGAGTGGGAATAGTATTTTTTACCGCTCCACTATCCAACACTTTCTCTACTGTTGCACTCACTGAAGTGGAAAATTTAAGTTTAAAGGCTTTTAAATAGTTTAGGTGTCCATTACGATGTCGGGCGGATAAAAATCCGCCATCAACCACAGTGGCTAAAATACGCCCGCCTACACCCCCTGAATACCGACCGAGCAATTACGATGGCGCGAACCGAAAACCGCCGGAGGCGGAAAATAAACAGAAAAAACCGCCCGCCCATGTCCGAGTCCAAGTCCATCCGCCCGCCACGGACGGAAAGACGCACGAAAAGCCAAAACCGCCCGCTCTGACGACCGAGACACCGCCCGTGAAATTAGGATCGTACCGACATGAGCGCGGAAAATCAACAAATACACCGCCCGCCAGCGCAAACAACAGTGACGAAAATGGACACGGCGGAAGCCCTGGCGGCCACCTCCATGCACAGAAACCATCCGCTGACGAAAACAAACACACACAACATGGCTAACAAGTCCACACAGCAACCCACGCACAAAAACCCAAACACAGTACACATCCCTGAAACACCACCCCCCCTGGACAGACAAATCAAGTACAAATCCCAGAACACCAGCCACAACACACCTGAAAACAACAGACCACCATGACACACCCACATAGGTAAGTACAAAACCAGCCCCTCCACAGACCAGAACCCCCTGCAACATTACAAACTGAGGACGAAAGCACACAACACAGCGAGACAGAAAGGACAGCAGCACACCACAGACACGCACCTATCACACCCATCACCACCACCACCAAACACCTGACCCACAAACCCCCTGCACATCACACACCACACACCGCACCAGCACCACAAACACCAAAACACACACCATGGCATCACACAGAATGCCCAAGTTCACTTCCACCGAGCTGACGGTCATGGTCGACGAGATCGTCAAGGTGCACCCACAAATCTATGGCAACCAGGTCCAACAGACACCACTATCCACCAGAAACCGGTTGTGGAGCAGGATCGTAGACCAGGTCAATGCAGTCGGGAACGTTCCACGCAACAGAGGAGAAATAAACAAAAGGTGGAACGACCTCAAAAGCGTGGTCAAGAAGAAGGAGAGCAAAAATCGAGAGCTGGCTGCCAGGACTGGCGGAGGGAATCCCGCGCTTTTCAAGATCTTCAAGGCGTGGGAGGAGAAGGTGCGAGTGATCATACATCCGGAGATCCTCACCGGATTACCAGGGGGAGTGGAGGCTGGTAAGTACAAACAAACGTATACCAGCACACCGCTATGTACTCACATGCACCACCACCATGCCATAGCTCCCAGGGACAAACACCCCCATGTCCAGCACACAATACACAAGACATCACCCACACATGCAACAAACACTGATACACACTCAGCCCAAAGCTACCAACCAACAAAACCATGGGGGCATGTGTACAGTCAGCCAGCACCGCAACTACCACCAGGTCCCCTTGTACTCCAGATGCGCCAGAATGAGCACTCCACACACCCACATCCATGTGTCCGCCACAGCTGCACTGACCGACAATGAACAGGTAAGTAGCCGGAACACGAAGACAGTGAGTCGGAGGGGGGACAGCTGAAGTCAAACACCCACCAGGCCCCCACTACCACAGACCAGCAAGGTGAAGCACCCCTCCCTCCCAGTACCATGTGGCATCCATTGCATTGCGCACTCAGAAACAACCTGTAGGTGGGAAACTGTACAGGGCGGGGCGTCTGTAGGCATGAGGACTGTACTACGACTGACACATGGGACATGACACGTAGCAGAGGAACACGCAGCACTGCTCCCAGTCACAATCATGAGACCAATGTGCACACGGACATGTTCGACAGAGTCAAACCCCACATGACCTATCACAGATACAGCAACACCTAAGGAGCCACGTCTGCATGTACAAGTCCCACTGGAGCACAGACCCACACGGCAGGTACTGTGCCACCCATCACACACATCAGCAACACCATCGAAGTCCTGTCCATGTAGTCCTCACTGCCTGTCACCCACACATCGTACAACAACGCCCACGTAAGACAGACCGTACTAGAAGTAACAGCTTGGAACCACAATATTGCACACAAAGACAACCGGACCCATGAAACACACAGGCACACAATGCACATTCAACATATCATCCATCTCATCTCACAGCCACAATGTCATGATCGGATGTCATACCTAACAGCTGGCCCACATCCAGTAGACATGCAAAGATACCTGCCTATGACAAAACAAGTGCCTGCAGTGACCAAAGCGCACGTTACACTGCGAATAACGACACACATAACATAGTCAACACCCCAAGAGCACAGCACTG
This sequence comes from Calotriton arnoldi, assembly GCA_963921515.1. Taxonomy (NCBI): domain Eukaryota; kingdom Metazoa; phylum Chordata; class Amphibia; order Caudata; family Salamandridae; genus Calotriton; species Calotriton arnoldi. Next base: position 2,319,437 of record CAWUFW010001626.1, on the reverse strand, counting down.
ATGCACATGTACCAGGGCAGCGCGCACACAAAGGAATTGGCCCATCTTCAATACGACGTGTGGCACACAACAAGCACGAACTCACAACATTGCTACCAATGTGATGTCCATGAATGATAACAGTCAGCAGATATTCCGGCCATGTGAGACAGACACACACCTTTGTCCATGCACTGTCACGTTGCCAGAACACATGTCACGTTCTGCACCCATCACCCACAGCATGTACCCCAAAAGCATATCTCAACCCAAGAGTGTGTAGGGGGCTGTACCCCCTTCTGGCATCAGCGTACCTAAGCGTACCATCCCTCCCCCTAAACCATCGTTCAACCCAACATCGCTGATGGCCCTGGAGCACGCATACACACGAGCCACAAAATGTAGGAGCATAGCAACACACACCCATCGGCATTGCTAATCCGTCCCATGCCACATGTCCACATCACACAGACCCATTGCCTAGCCCACACATACACACATCGTACATCCACACACGCCACTGGGAAACCTGTGCACGACAGTGCACGAACTGTGAATGTCAGACAACCAATACATACTTTGCTAGGTGCAACACAATGACCCATTTCATCCTCCCCACAGGTGCCGAACTGCTGGATGCTGGAGAGGGTGACAGCAGCCAGCACAGCCAGTCTGCAAGCCCCCGACCCGGACTCACGGATGTAGAGGAGCTGGACACCTCTCCGGACGCGGACCACCCAGCAGGCCCATCTGGAGTGGCAGGGCACAACCGCTCCCCAGGGCCCCTCCTGCCTACCAACCCATCACCCAGGGCTGCTGACCAGTCACAGACCCCTGCTGCCATGGCCGTTGCGGCCACCACCACCGCCGCAACCACCACCACCACGCCATCCCTCGCCACAGCACCTGTGCAAGGGTCGGCACGGCCGTCGGGCTCCACCCCGGGAGCCAGAGCGAGGACCGTGGTGAGCAATGTGGCCAGTGGGCAGGTCTGTGGCAGCAGTACTGGTAGGAGGAGCAGGGTCAGGCCAACGCCAACTGTGCCTGGGAGCCAAGCCCTGCCGCCAATCGACAGAGTCCTTGGGGCCTATGAAGAGGCCCAAGGCGAATGGGCCAGGTCGGCAAGCGACACGCGGGAGGTCCTTGCGGTGTTGAGGTCCATGGACGCCCATATGGCCCAAATCGCGGCACTCATGGGCCAGCTGGTGATGGGGGGGAGGGCACAAGCAAGGCCAGCAACACCACCTCCGCCACCACCTGCTGTGGCGCAGGCTCGTTCAGCCTCGCGTTCCCCTGCGTCCACAGCGAGTGAGCACTCCTCAGCCACCACCAGCGGAACATCAACACCCCCCCCTACCAAACGTGGAAGGGGCCGTCCGAAGAGGAAACAGGTGTCCAGAGAGGACTTCGCCCGCACCAAATGCCAGTGAGTCAGCCAGCCACCTTGACCACCTACTGCATTGACATGGAATACGATCCTACCCCACACTGCCATGTGAATGGCATGTGTCTGTTGGACTGTGGACATAGAACTCCATGGTTACACCTTGACCATCACGCAGCCATGACCGTCAACTCATTGTCACAGCATGCACCACATTTGTCATCACCTTGCACACAATCACATGTCACCGCTGTTAATAAATATACCTTGTTCACAATCGGCTTAATGTGTCCTGGGTTTATTCCACGATGTGCAATCGCCACCATGAGCAGAAATGCATCTGCTGTGTGGCATGTCGATGGGACAGGAGAGGCTGCAGGGACCTAGGGGTGTAAAACAGAACAAGAGTACATTCAATGAGTGTGTCACACACACATCACACAGTACTTGTCACCAACTACAAGCAATGCACACACATCTCACAGAGCAACAGGGCACAATGCTACAGCCACTGTCAGTGGCATACCAACCTGGACATGGACCATTGACACACAGCACTCAGTGAACAAAAGGCCCCCGTAACAGAGCACACATACACCTGCACAACTACAGCTACATCAGCCGTCGTACATGGTCACTCACCGTCAAGTGAAGTAGCGGGCGATGAGCTGCTGACGCACATTCACAGCTTCATCCTCTCCACTGTCCTCTTCACTGGAGCTGTCCAGGTCTGCAGGCTGGGGCCCTGGTTGATCTCCGTCATCCACAATTAGGGGGATCTGCTTGCGGATCGCCAGATTGTGCAGCATGCAGCAAGCCACAATTATCTGGCACACCTTCTGTGGGGAGTATGCCAGTGCGCCCCCGGTGCGGTCCAGGCATCTGAACCTGGACTTGAGGAGGCCAAAGGTATGCTCAACCACACGTCTGGTCCTCCCATGTGCCTCATTGTAGCGTACATCTGCTGGGCTCCCAGGACGTCGTAATGGGCTGAGCAGCCAGGCTCCATTCGGGTAAGCAGAGTCACCTGGGTGTGAGGGACACAGAGAACCGTTGCAATTCCAACTGGACACAAGACAGCATCGCACAGCCAGCACGCTACACTACTCCACATACTCACCAACAATCCAGCCACGGTCCGGTTGCAGATTGGTCATCAGACGTGGTAGGATGCTGTTGCGCATGATGTGCGCGTCATGGGCCGATCCTGGGAATTTCGCACACACGTGTGTGATCACCATGTCCGCAAGGCACACCACTTGCACATTCAGGGAGTGCGTGTGCTTCCGGTTGCGGTAGAGGTGCTCGGTGGCCTGTGGTGCAACAAGGCCAACATGGGTGCAGTCTATTGCACCAACGACGTGGGGGATTCGTCCAAGAGCATAGAATGCACCCTTCACTGCCGCCAATTCACGAGCCCTGGGGAAGCGGATGTATCTGTTCCTGTACAGCATCATGGCTGACAGTACATCCCTGAGCACCATGCTGAACATGGGTTGGGACATCCCACCTCCACTGCCCTCTGTGTGCTGGAATGACCCAGTGGCGAAGAAATGCAGTGCAGCCATCACCTTAGCAGTGGGGGTGAATGCTGTTGGATACACCCTGCTAGGACGGAGGTGGGGTTCCAACAAGACACATAGACGATGCAGGGTGGGTCGGTCCAGACGATATTTGCGGATGACCTCAACATCCACCATGTCTGACAGCAATTGGTAGGGGCGATGTATGTTTGGTCTCCGCCTAGGAAAGATGGAAGTGTACACATGTCAAAGCAACACGCCACATGGCATATTCACATGCACAGAACATAAATGACGGGGCAGGCAATTGAATGACAGAACGGCTGATAAGTAGGGACAGCACAGCCACAATACACTTACACAGGTCCCCTACCAATAGCAATGGGTAGTGACACACACCATTGATATGAGCATGCACATGGAGAGTCAGGCATTAACAACTTGTAAGGCATGCTGAAGGCAACAGACTGCATTATCGGTAAGCTGCAACACCACGGCAACATAACTAGCTGCTGTGCATCACACTGCTTCCGAGGCTGGGTGTGTAGGGCACACACCAACAACGCTATGGACACAGGCTGAGCGGCCAGAACAAGTGGGACCGGTGGCACGAGGGGATATGAGACAGTCATTAATGTCCCTACTGCACCCTAAGTACAGCACTGTACGGATCACACCTCGAGAAACATTGACAGGTGTACACATTGACAGCCCCATGCCGACACGGCTGTGTGCTTGCAACTACACATCACAAGTGACACGTAACATTGCACGTGCCAAGTGGCAGATGTACATAGTGAAAGATGGCATGTGTGTGCATATGCATATCCCATGCTCCCATGCCAATGTGTACATGATGATGTTCCTACATACATGTGGAGGCTGAGCACTGGCCGTCCCTGCCTATGCACACGGCATGTTGTGGCCCTGTCCATTGTGGACCTGCACCCACACGCAAATCATGGCCACACCTGCAGATGCATTGCGCACATCATACTGTGTGGTGCACATGGCATCAGCGGACTGTACCCGGCATGGCCCAGGCCCTTACGGCCAACTCCAATGACCCTCGCGGTTGCACCCTGCGTGTTCCACTGTGGAGGTAGGCGTCCATGGCCAGCTGGGAGCAGGCCAACGTCTGCAATTGCAGCTGCCAGACATGGTACACGAATCGCAGCAGCTTGTACCCACTGAAACGGCCCCAGGGGGCAATATGTGTGTGTGAGTGGGACAGGCATGACCACAGCTACCTGGCACTGCAGCCTGGCACCCCTCGACGACAGCTGCTGCTGCCACCACTACACCTACACGTGGATGACGCTGAGGACATGTCCAGGTCCACTCACTAGCGAGGAGCAGGAGAACCTGGATTCCGTGCTCCACGCACACTGCACATGGCTATTCCTTGCGAAAGTTGTGTGTGAGAGACAACTGCAGTGGGTGTGGGTGTGCATGTGGGGGACACACATGTCGTTGCTCCTCAGCACTATGAGTCAGAGCCTGTGGAGTACAGACATGCACTGCACACCATGCTGGCCGCAGGTGGCATGGGTATGTGAGCTCTCGGGCGCTTTGACCTGTCTGTCCCACCCGAGTGGTGGTACATGGCAACTTCATGTCAGACATCCAGTGACACAGACAATTGGCAATGCAGGTCTCAGTGCACCTGTCGGTCGTGTGGAAGTCAGGCTGGGGCCATGCTGCCCTTCTCAGTCCCAGCAGGCCTGGCCTGCACATTGACTGCACAATGCCAGTAGGTGCCGACACAGACTGACTAGTGGGTTACATGTGTCTCCTGTTCAGGACCCCCCGGATGAGCGCTTACTCTGCACTGTCGATTGGACACACCATGACTCGTGATAGGGATGTGTGTGAGGGATAGTGGCACTGAATGTGACCTTCGTTGCGGGGTGGGCCATGCACAGGGGAGTACGCTGATGGTTGCGCAGTGTTGGTCACAGTGGGTACACCCACACAGATGTGTTGCCTTGTGATCTGTTTCTAGGTCAGCCTGACAATGGACAGTAGATGTGGGCAGGCTACACATTGCTCGATGTGCTGTCTATGTGCATGTGCATTCACACCAGGCACAACTGCCCCTGCCCATGTGACCCCTGCTGCACTCAGTGCTGGGTCTGTTGAGCTGATGCACCGTCTGTGCGTGGGGCAGACAGCTCTGCTCACTTCCGTCATTGCCCATGACATCACTTTGCCGCAGGTGACATGGTTCATGGAGGGCCCACATGTACGCGTGGGTGGACTACACAAGACTGTCCAATGGTTGTCACCCCCAGTCAGTGCTTCGAATGGGAAGTATGTGGTGCTGGTACTCATTACGCTGTGTCGGGTGTGCGGGGCTAGGTGCAGGGCTACATGCAAGACATGGGTAGGTCATCGGCTTATCTACTAGTTGCAATACACACGAGACATGTCTTTTTCTGACCACATCAGGGGCATTCCTTAAACTAACTGGAAGTCAAACAGTTATCTTTTACACTGTCCTCATGGCCTCCCCTCGCTCACACCAATATGCATTTGCACATGAGAAGCTAGCGCATGCACAAGCAGCTCCAAACTCGCCCCAGAGAGGCCAAGGAGTGTATGTGTGGGTCCATTTGTACATGTGGTCTGTCTCACGGTATAATTAGTGGTGTGACGCCGTCCACATGCGTGGTGCCCCGACTCGAGACCCGGGCAACATTGACAATGCATGACAGGCTCCGCAGTCCGGATACACCACCTGCAACACACAGAGGCTGTAGCTGCCCTAGCGGGCCAGTCCGCGTCCAACTGGAGCTCATGGCCCCACACATTCACTCTTTGGCCTCTCTGGAGCGAGCTTGGAGCTGCTTGTGCACGCGCTGGCTTCTCTGTTGCAATGGCATGTAACGTGTGTGGGTGTATTGTCAATGGGTGGGATGGTGCGAGCCACCTTCCGTGACGTCACTGCTGCTTGTGATATGTGCGTCCCCCACTACTTCCATTTGACTTGTGCCATACTACACATTGTGGATGTGTTGCCTGCGTGATGTGACAAGGATGAGCGCGCCATGTCCTCTCACCCACCATGCTCAACTGCCATCCCGTGCCCTGGATTGCCTGTGCAAGTGGACAATGTTGGGGATGCACCAGGTCGACAGGGGATGTGAGTGCCTTGGCAAGGGCCTGGCGGACGCGCAGCAGTATCCGGCATGTCCACGGAGGGTGGGCTGACGTCTACACTTGATGCGGCATTGTTCGTGTGCCCGCCTGTTGTGCACACACGAGTTCACATTCGTCACCAGACAGGTGGTCTTTACAGATTCCCAGGAGTGCGCCAATGTACTGGTCCTGAGTCCTACCAACACAGCGTGTTTCAACATTGCATGTGCGCACCTACCCGTCACACCAACCCACCTGAGCCATGCGTAACTCCCGCTTCACATGACACATGTGTGTCTTCCACAGTTGTGCTACTCATTTGCGTTGACATCCAATGACAGCGGACTACATAGTCATCTCACGACTGCCGTGTACTTCACACACTCTCATCCTCTCTCATTCGTACTTGTGAAATGAATCAGCAGAGACACATTGTTGCTTCAAGCCATGTATTGGGACTAATGTCCTCTGTGATGCAGTATAGTGAACACTACTGGCAGCGAAGTGCATGTGGAGGATATACTCAGCATGATTACACATAGCATAGGGTGTAGGGGTACAGTGATTAGTTGTTGGCTGTGGGATGTGGGCTTCAGAGTTACAACTGCTTAGCCGTTGGTGTGCTAATGTACATTTGCTGATTACTGTGGTGCTGCTGACTGACACAGACAGTATACATTTAGCCTACCAGTCCGCTTGTCATCATGGGCACAGTGCATCTCAGTTCCATGTTACAGGTTTGCTGCTATGGTTACTCATACACACGTGCGTGGAGGTGACATCAGGGCATGGGCTTACGTGCATGCTAAGGCATCCCACTTGTTGTTGCGATGTGGTGGGTACTGGCCATGTCACAGTCACTGGGCTCATGTTGTTGGTGGATGCACTTGGTGTCCATGCAAAGGTCCTGGCACGGACGTTCAGTGGGAGGTGTGGTGACAGCTCTCACATACTACAGCAGGACGATTGCTGTCCACTGACCGGTGCATATGTTCATGGGCGCAGGATCCATATCATGGCATGGTTGTACGTGCAGTTCTGTCCATGTGGTTGCCATACACAAATCCCATGCCTCTGCCTCCCCCTGTTCATGCAGAGTTACTGGATGTGATGAGGTACAGGGTGCATTTCCCAAATAGTATCAGATGTCATGGCAGTGTAGTTGTTGTTGTGGTGTCAGTTGCAGGTTGCATGGTGTAGTAGTTGTACTGGTAACTGCCTAGTCCGTGCGTAAGCCAAGCATGGGTACGGTGTGGGACATCATTGCTCAATTGGGGGTCTGGCGACGGGGCCCGACGAATTGACAGGTTGTCAGGAATGCAATACCTTCCAGCAGGGCTTCCATGGCATTGGTGGTGGACATGGTTGCCATCCAATGTAGCGGATGGTGGCTGTCAAGGTGTTGTTCGTGAGTTGTCCCTTGTAGGAGCATGATGGGACATGTTGGATGGCATTCGATGTAACTGTAATCCATTATCCGTCGTGTGGAGGCACAGTGGTCCCATTGCAGTCTGGGTCCGATAGTCGCCACATACGCCATGCCCCCATAGGCTGAACAGGCCCTGTCGTGGGCGTCCAGGGGGTGGAATAGTTGTAGCAGGTCCGCCCTTGGACATGCCGGGTTGGAGAGACATAACTCCACAGGATAGTAGAAGGGACACCTCCGACAGTAGAAGACGGGGATGACGCAGCTGAACAATGCGATGCGGTAAGTTAGTCGGTAACTTACATTCAGCAAGGCCAGATTGTCACATCCCAATATCTGTATCAGGTTATGTTTGTACAGCTTGATCTGTCCGTCGTAGTTGGGTAGGTGTGGTGCAAGTGCCATTTTGCTGCAGGGCGCTGTGGTGGCGTGCTCCGGCTGTCAGTGCAGTCTGCAGAGTGCAACCTCCGATGTTGCTGGGAATTCTGTAATGGTCGTAGGGAGGCAGGACTTGTGCTATGTTGGCTTGTGCGGAGGACACGGGCCCTCATCCCACATGCTTCTCTGAATGGTCAAGGTCAGTGGTGTCTGACTCCTTCCAGATAACTTGCATGTGAACCACATGGGGGAGTGTTATCATTTCTTCTTTCCGTTGTGAATGTTCTTTGGTGTTATGCGCTATCTGCCCTGTGGCCGCTTCCCTCTGCATGCCTGTGTTGGGCTTTGTTTGGTGCAATTACGGTTTTCTCCGGCTTGTTTAGTCGGGATGTGGTTTCACAGTGGGAATGGAAGGTCATTCGGTGCTGTCTCCTCTCCCGTGTGTGGGCAGCAGGCTGCTTTTCCGCTGTACGTTGGGCCTTGTGTTATAATTGGTCCCACCTGTTGTCTGTCCCCGGTATCTTTGATGTTACGTATTGCATGTCTTGTTATTGGGTGCAGGGTGGCACCGGTGTTTCTGTGTGGTACTGGCGTACCTTTTCCCGACGGGGTCCATATTCTGCTGGGTGATGTTGCCTGCGCTGTGTGCTTCGGCGTGTTTTGCACACAGGGGTGTGTCCTAATGTGGCGTGACGTCACTGACATATTCGGGTCAGTTGTGTGACGTCAGGTTGGCAACAGTGAATTGCCGGTTGGGGACATGACTGTGGCAGGGCTGTCACGTGACATGTGCGTTCTGGGTGGTGCTGGTGTGTGTGGTGTTTGGTTGTGACCCTGTGTTGTTTGTGTGCGGCGCATGCATTGCGCTGCCGTTGGGCTCTGCGTTGTGCGCATGTGTGGGTGCAGTGGTGGATGTGTCGTGTCCACGCAGGGGTGTCGGGGTGGGGGCCATATGCAGTTGTCCCGCCCTTGCACTGTGTGCGCTGTTTGCGTGCCCCTGTTGTGTGTCTGCCTACCTGCGTCGCCGCGGTGCATTGACTCCTGGGTGCTGCCACAGGTAGAGCATGGGGAGGGCCTGCAGTGCTGGATTCATGCTCGAGGGGTCCGCCTCTTTGCTATCCGTACTGTGAGTTCGGTTTTCCACCTTGCTTTCACGTGCGGTGTCTCTTAGCCGGAGGAACTGTTTGGTTCTGGCATCGTAATTTGTACGCCGGGCGGTACGTGATTTCGTCGGGCGTTGTGTCTCCATTGAGCCGCACCGCTCCGTGAACGGGCGCACTTTGATGGCGGACGGCGTCGCTGGCGTACGGGTGGTGTTTGGCTGTCTTTTCGCATCCTAATAGGGCGGGCGTGTGTGCTGTGGCAGGCGGACGGTAACTGGTGCTTTTTGCATCCGCCAGCACGGCGGTGGTGCTTCCGCCCGCCATCCTAATGGGCCCCTTAATGTTTTAATTTATAATATAATGTTTTTTTTATTAGATTGTATGTTATTGGTGTATATATATATATATATTACTGCTCCCAAGTTGCCCACGTGGCAGAAAGCACTCCAGAACCAACAATGCCTCAAGAAGCCCCAGCAGAGGAAAATGCGGCCAGACGCGTTTCGAGTTCATATCTCTTTTTCAATAGCCGTTCACCTGTGTCCTACGGCCGTGCCCTGCCTACATATGCTGCTGCTGCCTCCTGATAGGCGAGTGTGTAACAGGCAGTCCCCACAGAATTGTGGTTAATGTAGTGCGGCACAAAATAAAACCCTGGATGGGTGCCGGAAGATTAGGATCCCTCATGCACGCCCTGGATGGGCTGACCCCTCTGTAAGCATCCTTTTACGGCTCAGGTTCCCTCGGAAAACTGGGGAGATCCCCAGCTGACGACCCGCTTACATTAGTGCGGTGGTGCTCTCCTCGCGGCTGGACCTGCCGCGTATAAATACTGCTCCCAAGTTGCCCACGTGGCAGAAAGCACTCCAGAACCAACAATGCCTCAAGAAGCCCCAGCAGAGGAAAATGCGGCCAGACGCGTTTCGAGTTCATATCTCTTTTTCAATAGCCGTTCACCTGTGTCCTACGGCCGAGCCCCGCCTTACATATGCTGCTGCTGCCTCTTGATAGGCGAGTGTGTAACAGGCAGTCCCCACAGAATTGTGGTTAATGTAGTGCGGCACAAAATAAAACCCTGGATGGGTGCCGGAAGATCAGGATCCCTCATGCACGCCCTGGATGGGCTGACCCCTCTGTAAGCATCCTTTTATGGCTCAGGTTCCCTCGGAAAACTGGGGAGATCCCCAGCTGACGACCCGCTTACATTAGTGCGGTGGTGCTCTCCTCGCGGCTGGACCTGCCGCGTATAAATTACTGCTCCCAAGTTGCCCACGTGGCAGAAAGCACTCCAGAACCAACAATGCCTCAAGAAGCCCCAGCAAAGGAAAATGCGGCCAGTTTTCCGAGGGAACCTGAGCCGTAAAAGGATGCTTACAGAGGGGTCAGCCCATCCAGGGCGTGCATGAGGGATCCTGATCTTCCGGCACCCATCCAGGGTTTTATTTTGTGCCGCACTACATTAACCACAATTCTGTGGGGACTGCCTGTTACACACTCGCCTATCAGGAGGCAGCAGCAGCATATGGCGGGCACGCCGTAGGACACAGGTGAACGGCTATTGAAAAAGAGATATGAACTCGAAACGCGTCTGGCCGCATTTTCTCTGCTGGGGCTTCTTGAGGCATTGTTGGTTCTGGAGTGCTTTCTGCCACGTGGGCAACTTGGGAGCAGTAATTTATACACGGCAGGTCCAGCCGCGAGGAGAGCACCACCGCACTAATGTAAGCGGGTCGTCAGCTGGGGATCACCCCAGTTTTCCGAGGGAACCTGAGCCGTAAAAGGATGCTTACAGAGGGGTCAGCCCATCCAGGGCGTGCATGAGGGATCCTGATCTTCCGGCACCCATCCAGGGTTTTATTTTGTGCCGCACTACATTAACCACAATTCTGTGGGGACTGCCTGTTACACACTCGCCTATCAGGAGGCAGCAGCAGCATATGTAGGCGAGGCACGGCCGTAGGACACAGGTGAACGGCTATTGAAAAAGAGATATGAACTCGAAACGCGTCTGGCCGCATTTTCCTCTGCTGGGGCTTCTTGAGGCATTGTTGGTTCTGGAGTGCTTTCTGCCACGTGGGCAACTTGGGAGCAGTAATTTATACGCGGCAGGTCCAGCCGCGAGGAGAGCACCACCGCACTAATGTAAGCGGGTCGTCAGCTGGGGATCTCCCCAGTTTTCCGAGGGAACCTGAGCCGTAAAAGGATGCTTACAGAGGGGTCAGCCCATCCAGGGCGTGCATGAGGGATCCTGATCTTCCGGCACCCATCCAGGGTTTTATTTTGTGCCGCACTACATTAACCACAATTCTGTGGGGACTGCCTGTTACACACTCGCCTATCAGGAGGCAGCAGCAGCATATGTAAGGCGGGGCACGGCCGTAGGACACAGGTGAACGGCTATTGAAAAAGAGATATGAACTCGAAACGCGTCTGGCCGCATTTTCCTCTGCTGGGGCTTCTTGAGGCATTGTTGGTTCTGGAGTGCTTATTGCCACGTGGGCAACTTGGGAGCAGTAATATATATATATATATATATATATATATTTATTTATTTGTAAATTTTCATAAATACAATTATAAAATAAATTAAAATTAATAGTTTAAAATTGTTTTAAAGTAAATATATATATATTACATTTTATATATGTATGTTTACATTTTTTAAATTCAATTCATTTGTTATATTTGTTAAAATGTATATTAAATCTAATTAATTTTTTTAAAGTTACTTTTATTTAATATATTTAATATTATTTTTTATACATATATTAAAATCGATATTTTGTACAACTATAGGGGCATATTAGCAAGACCCACGTTAAAATTATCGCCGTTTTAGCGGCAGGAAACTGCCGCTAAAACGGCGATAATGAGCTTGCTAATATGCGTTATAGAATTCCAATAGAAGCCCAGGTTAGATGTCCTGCACATCTAACCTGGGCTTCTATTGGAATTCCAGTAAGCATATTAGCAAGCCCATTATCGCCGTTTTAGTGGCAGTTTCCTGCCGCTAAAACGGCGATAATTTTAACGTGGGTCTTGCTAATATGCCCCTATATTTTTCACATCGATATTTTTTTACGATATTTTTGTACTTACCATTATAAATATACGATGTCGATATTTTTGAAATCGATATTTATAACTCGATATTTGTGTATGGGGATATTTTGGGGGTTGATAGTCTATCAGTGAACCGTGGAGATGCTAACCTGAGTAGGAGACATAATGGGCAGGCGAGTCCCGCAGGGCATGATCAGTGCCATGTCCCCCTACTTGCCAATGCCATACCCACCCTTGGTAAATAGTTTACCTTTTCTTGGGGCACTTCCTGGGAGGACACTTAACCCAATTGCGTGAGCACACCACTCCTAACCTATGTAAGGAGGGTGCTTGTACCTTTCCACTGCAGTACAGTGGGAACATGCCCTGAGTTCTATGGTCACGAACAGAGAGTAGGCGAAGACTAGGAGGACAAAAAAAGCAAAACGTTTCGGGGATGTTCCCCTAAGAAGGCCATGTCCAACAATCCAGTACCACCTGCTCGGAGGAACTTATTTTTGGCATGGGAAGGTCAGCGATACGCAAGAATTAGCAATCATGAGAGGAGTGCTCATGTGCCGCATAAAGGGAGCAGTAATAGTCCGTGAAGACTGATGCAATCGCTGCCGCTGTATAGACCTGCCTTTCCCCTTGATCGACAATTTGAGGGACAAGTCTAGAAGCCAGTTCTCTAGTAGCTAGCCAAAACAGTAGATTGCTAGACTACTATCAATCGGGTATTGACGCACTTCTTCAAAACAAAGTTGTCTAAGGGAGGCCCTGTCAATGTTGAGGTGGCTTCTCACTTGCTCACTCTGTTGACCGTGATTCTCCCTCTCTAGTGCCAGAATATCACCCTCCAATTCGAGAATCTGGATCTGTTTCTCTCTTTCTTTGCCCCTCAGAAAGAATATAGTGATCCCACATAGGGTAGCCTTCCCTGCAGCCCACAGAGCTCTGATTCTAGTCCAAGTGTGCCTTACTTTCCTGTCCTAAGAATTGTGTGCACTGTTTATCAACTAGGCACCAGGCATTTAGGCACCAGACTGGGGCAATGGGCTTGTAAACGAGGCCCAAACTGTCAGATGGCATCAAGAGTGGACTTGGCCAAGGGTGGGGGAATGTATGCACATAGTGGGTTGAGCTGGCCACTTCGAGGGATCCCTCAAGGGCCACATACCTCTTACGAGGTGCAGCTCGACCTGGGAGACAGCAAGAGGCAGATTTTTGTGTAAGATGATCACTGCCCCTTTGAATCCGCTGGCATGCCACGCATGGCATATGCTATCATTGCAAAACCAGACTAAAAGAGGCATTTAATGCCCATCAAGTGGGTTTCTTGTAGCATGAGGAGTGCATTTGTATGTCGTTTTTCAAATCTGATAAATGGCCCGAATAGTTGCCATAGACACTGTAAGAGCTGATAGGGCAAGAAACATGTGGACCACCAGATAAGAACCTATGGTTCATCATCTAACCCATTTCAGGTTCATCTTAGTTTTTAACATCGACACGTATTACCGCTAAGAAAAAAATACATGCCTAACAGTGTGATCCATAGTCAATTTTAACCACTTACCTTCTCAATCTACCACCCCCTCACTACCATTGTCTATCAAGGGCGTAATTCTAAGCTGTGGTAAATACCTGGCAGTAGAATAAAAGATCTCCGACAAAGAGCCCCCTTGCAAGGGGTCGGCTGGGGATTGCACCGCCAAACCCAGTGAGGAGCAAAGCCTGATGGTAAAGCATGCCACCTAGGTGGGAGAGGGCTTAAGCATCATTTAATGGATACGACTGATGATCCTTGAATAGGGTTTCCTTTGTTGTAATTCCCAATGCAACAGCACACCTATTTGAGTATTATATCAATTCTGGGGAGAAAGTGTGCTGGACCACATTACGAAACTTCTCTTTGCACCGTGCCCCCTTTTGTTTTGCAAAATGGTCCATGTCAAACCATTTCCAGTTGTATTACTTACAATAAACCCCACCTTGAATTTATTGCTGGCATAAATACGGAGTTTAAAGGTGAAATGGATCTGACAAGCCTTTCGCTTCCGAGAGGTTCTGTCAAATTTTAATTCTCCAAAGCGAGCCAGGGGAGGATTCAGTGAGCCTTGTTGCAAGACAGCAAGAGATTGACATAAGCAAGCATTTTCCCAAGCTTTGGACTTGGAGAGTCAAGTTGTTTGCTGCTTTTAATTACTCCTGGACCTGATCCAATTTTAGATTTTATTGGTGTTGCAATCTGTCAAGAGCAGGTCTTCTTGGCGACCGGTGTATGATCTTCTCGGTGCGTGGGAGCTGCCTACTACCTCCAGAAACAAACCCAGATGCCAGAATGAAACCAGGAGTCTAGAATTGTTCCAGAAAATAATTTGCAGTAGAAACTGGAGACCGTAAAAACCTTACAGCTGTCCCCTTCGCGCTGCAAGGTGAAGAGCAATTTAAAACAGAGCAGGAGCTGTAGAAGGCGAAGATTCAATTAATCCAACGAGTGAGTAATCAAGCAAACGCAGCTGAATCATATGGAATCCCTTTAAATAGTGTAAAACAGGAAATGACATCATTCCAAATTGGGTCAGCCATCTTGAATTGGGGACTGAAATTAAGGTTAACCATCAAAATAAGCCGTAATATATGTAACTGTTAAAGAGAAAACAGGTACTGGGAAGGTACATTTGTAAATAGCGTATTAACATGCGGAGGTACATTCAGGGACTCCATGCAGCGTTTCGGGGATGCCAGCATGCAGCAAGGAAGCCACCCCATAATGCTTTGCATGTATTCATCGAGACAGTCGAGGGGCAAGAAAATGGCTACAGGGGCAGGTCGCATCCTATGCGGGAAAATGGAGACGCAAGTGGGAGCCGCAAGGGGCTGGAGCCGCCGGTGAGCTTGTGCCCATGTGCAGGGAAAACCTTTACACATTCAGGCCAAGCACGACCAGAGTCAAGGCAGTCAACCTGAAGGAACACCTCTCGATGGCTCACTGGTGCGCAGGCTGCACGCCCCCCCAGATGACCAGGCGTATGTGCGGGAGGTGAAGTCCTTCGTCTGTTTCTATACTCTGGCCACCAGTGGTTTTCGTTTTGAATCTTGAGAAGGGGGTTAGGAGAACAGGAAGAACAGGAAACGTGCTACATCATCTCCGGAAGAGAGGCCAGTGCTTCCTTAATGACCCGAGGAGGAGGGAAACTGCTAAACCAAAACACTAAACAAGCATTGGCATAGCCAATAGGTCTCGCCTTTTGGATTTTATGTGTTTAGCTAGAATATTTGGCTATGTTGTAGATAATTGTGGCTGCTGTGCATTATGTTGAAAATCTATAATAGAAAGTGTTAAGCTTTTTTGTTTATTTTATATAAACAAAGACGGTATTATATACAACTGAATAACGTTATTAAAAAAAGATGCAAACATAAGAAATGTGTTTTCATTTTTTTGTAGATGCGGCGTGTGATTATGTGGTACTGAGTGGTATTATGTGGAGTGTATTTATGTTGCATTGACTTCAGTGTAAATATGTGGTGTGTGAATATGTGGTACTGAGTGGTATTATGTGTAGTGTATTTATATAGCATTGAGTAGTTATGTTGAGCGTTTTTATGGTGCATTGAGTATAGTGTGATAATGTGGCGTGTAATTATGTCTGACTGAGTTGTATGTGGAGTGTATGTTGTATTTAGTATAGTGTAATTATATGGCGTCTAAAGATGTGGCATTGAGTGGTGGTATTTGTAGTGTATGTTGATTTAGTGTAGTGTTAATATGTGGTGTGTAATTATGTGGTATAGAGTAGTATTATGTGGAGTGTAGTTATGTTGCATTGAGTACAGTGTAATTATCTCTGAGTTGTAATTATGTGGTACAGAGGTATTCGTGGTGTGTACTTATGTTGTATTGAGTTGAGTGTAATTATGCGGTGTGTAATTATGTGGTCCTGAGTTGTATGTGGAGTGTATTTATGTAGCATTAAGTATAGTGTAATTATGTGTCTTTTAAGTATGTCGTAGTGAGTGGTATTTTGTGTAGTGTATTTATGTTGTATTTAGTATAGTGTAATTACGTTGCGTGTAATTATGTGTTATAGTGTTATTATGTGTAGTGTATTTATGTAGCATTGCATTTAGTGTAATTATGCGGTGTGTAATTATGTGGTAATGAGTGGTATTATGTTAATTGTAATTAAGTTGTGTTGAGTAAAGTGTGGTGTGGTGTGTAATTAAGTGGTAGTGGGCGTTATTATATGTAGTGTATTTGTGTTGTATTAAGTATAGTGTAAATATGTGGCGTGTAAAAATGTGGCTTTAAGTGGTATTATGTGGAGTGTTTATGTTGCATTGAGTATGGTGTAATTATGTGGTTTGTAATTATGTGGTAGTTAGTGGTATGTGGGGTGTATTTATGTTGTATTGAGTAGAGTTATTATGTGGCGTGTTATTATGTTATAGTGAGTGGTCTTATGTGCAGTGTATTTGTGTTTTATTGAGTTGAGTAATTATGTGATGTGCAATTATGGGGCATAGTGTTATGTGCAGTGTGTTTATGTTGCATTGAATATAGTGTAATTATGTGATGTGTAATTATGTGGTACTGAATGGTATTATGGGGAGTGTATTTATGTTGCATTGAGTATATTGTAATTATGTGGTGTGTAATTATGTGTGAGTGAGTGGTATTATGTGGAGTGTACTTATGTTGCATTGAATCCAGTGTAATTGTGTTGTGTAATTATGTGGTACTGAGTGGAATTACGTGTAGTTTATTTATGTTGCATTGAGTAGTGTTTAATTATGTGTTGTGTAATTATGTTGTATTGAGTGTTATTATGTGGAGTGCATGTATATTACATTGTGTATAGTGTAATTATGTGGCATGTTATTATGTGGACATGAGTGGTATTATGTTGAGTGTATTTATGTTGCATTGAGTGTAGTGTGATTATGTGGCGTGTAATTATGTGGCATTGAGTGGTATTATGTGGAGTGTATGTTGCATTCAGTAAAGTGTAATTATGTGGTGTGTAATTATGTGCCACTGAGTGGTATTATGCTCAGTGTATTTATGTTCCATTGAGTTTATTGTAATAATGCGGGGTGTAATTATGTGGTATAGAGTGGTATGTGGAGTGTATTTATGTTGTTTTGAGTAGAGTGTAAATATGTGGGGTGTATTTATTATTATATAAACTAGAATGTTTTTTCGAATATAGTATATTCTGGAAGAGTGAAGTGTGCCATGAGATGGGAAATATATATATTGAAGGCTGGTATTAATCCCTAGCGACTGTTTATTGCTGGAGATTATATGAACAAGAAACCACGGCTTTGAATAAGCAAAGAGCACGAGTGAAGGGGAGGGGGTGATATTAACAAGATTGCGAGGGTGCAGCTTCTAGGGAGCCCAGTGCCTGTATCCTGAATGACCTGTTTTTTACTTGTGACCCCTGGGGTTCTGCTATATGAAAGAGTCCAAATAGAATACAAATGTATAGTTATATTTGTGATTGTTGGACTGTCTGTATAGAATATGTTGTTTTTTGAGCTTACTGTAGCAACATTGTTTTTGCACACACAAAAAATTGTAGAATAGTTTGTATTTTTTTGAAAATTTTATTGGAAAAAGTGTGTGGTAAAAATTTTTTGGTATAAAGTAAGGTTTGTTCTTCTTTAAACACTAGACCCCTAATTCATTTTCATGTTGCTATAATTCTCAAACACGATTCTCCCATGTTAACCCGCATCAAACAATGTTCAACTATCCTAGAACAAGCATTTGCAATGCAATAGGTCTCGCATTATTAAAGTTTGAGCTATTGGCATTGCTAAATAATGCAACACCAATAGCTCAAACTTTATTAATGCGAGACCTATTGCATACTCCTAAGTCACTACCCCGACTGTGACCTTACCACACAAGTTGTTACAACGACTTGCCTTAGGGGGGCGCTGGACTTTGGAATATTATAAATTACTATTCCAACTCCAGTCAGTGTATAAGTAGGAAAAGTGATGAACTTAAAATCCACCACCAGTCCAACAACGCACCCCCTAAAGTAAGTCTTTGTTAACAACTTGCGTGGTAGAGGAACGCATGGTAATGTCCCAGTCAGAGTAGTGACTGTGGAGTAAAGGCAGGTCATGGTTCTGCCAGTGGGGTAAATTATGTTTCCCCCGTAGAAGTAAACACTCCTGCCACAAAAGGTACATTTATTTCTAACAACTCTGAGATTCCAATAAACACTTCCCTAACAAGAAAATATGCCACGGGCAAGTAAGGTATTCCGCTTAAAAGCATGTTCAAAAGTCTGCACGTCAGATACAACAATAAAGCTTATTGTGTATCCTTTACAAAGCGCTCCCACAAGCTGCAGGAGGCAGGTTAGGGTGATTTCTGGTCCCACATGAGTAATGCAGCGCAGTGCCCTTTTCGGTGCAGTCTGATGCTTGGTATCTAAGTAAATATGTGAGATTTGAGGATTTCTCGGTGCCGAGGCAAGCAAAAATTTCTCCAAGTTGTGGAACAGCGACAGCTTGGCATTCAGCATAAGGCAGCCAGCCAATGGTGGTGCGAGTGAGGGGTCCAGGGAAGAGACTGGATTGCACAAGGCAAGTTGCTGCCGGCAATATTAAATGCGTACGAAATGGGAACAAAGGGAGAAAAAGGCATATTGATATGCAGCAGATGGTGAGGTGAAAAAAAAAAAAAAAAACATAAAGGGGTTGCGAACCTAAACATAAAAGAAAAATTGTTAAAACCACAAGATTGTGGACATTGATGCTTGTGGGTGATGGGAGGCAATCGGGTGGGGGTGGGTGTGGACAACAGAATATTTTTTTTTTTAAAGCACTGTGAAGCAGCCAGTGCTAGCTGCTTCAGATCGATTTTTTTCCCTTCAATCGGGTGGATTAGCAGAGGCCGGGTGAGAGAAGAAACAGGGATGGGAGGGCAGGTGTTAGGTAAGAAGAACCATGGACGGGAGGGAAGAAGGTAAAAAAAAAGCACTATGACGCAGCCAGCGTAAACTGAGTCATAGCACTTTTTTTCTACAAGAAATAATACTGGAGTCACAGTGCGAGCAGCTGATTGCCAGCTGAGGGACACTAATCACGCATCATTAATCTGGCGCCACAGAAAGCAAAGGAAGTGACGCATTGCAAGTGCTGTCAAATTAGAAGGCAGCAAAGAAGAGCAACAATGATGCGAACAAATGGTAAGTAAGGGGCGGGTTCCAAGCCCATTACTTAACGTAAGAGTCTCGCAAACGAGAGCGCATGCAATACGTCAGCCATAGCTGCAATGCCCCCATCACCAAGATAATATTAGTAATAAGTCTCCTGATTTATCACTGAGATGCCAGCTTTAAATACACTTTGGAGATTCAACCATTTTCCTCCAAACAGCTTATAGGTTCTGAACGTGCACACATTTTTGTCTCACATAAACACTTTTCAATTTTGGGCTACATATAATAATTCAACCCAAGCGGAAGCTAGTGACAGAGTACACGTTTATTAAAAGGTTTGAGCAAAAACCTTTTATAAAGCAAAGAGGAAAAGCAAAATCAGAATCTAAACAGTTGCCAACAGCCGTGCACAGCGTTTTGCATTCAAACTAATAAACGTAAAGATAGTTGCACTGTATTCAACTTCCTGAGCTGCAAAGGTGAGCCAAGCATACCTTTACGAGCCACACAACCAAAGCCCCACTGTGTGGGGTAGACCAATTCAGAGCTGTAGCCAAAAGGGACTGAGGTCTCGCCATCAGCGGTCCTGCCATGCAGTAAGCTCCTCCATGAGAAAGGCCCTATCAGCCTTTGAAATTACGAAAAACAGCATTCTTAAGGCAGCAGGCTTGCCTCGCGGACAGTCAGGGACAGAATGTGAGTGCCAGAATAAGTCACTCACCTCTGTGTGTAAGACACTATTAAACACACACACTAGCAAAGCCAATAGGTCTGGCATTGACAGGGAAAACGTTACTGTTTAGGGAGCTGACAAACTATATATCTTCATATTCTGCCCTGCAATGAGAACGCACTCCACAGAAGACGATTTTCAGAACCCTTTATTCAATGAAACTGGCATTCCATCCCGAAAGTTTTCTCCTCAGCCTGATGCGTTTCAGAGCCCAAGCTCCTTATTCATAGGCCATTACTGAGTCCACAACAGTTTCTGCTCCCAGCATTCCCTGCATGCTTACATATTTATAGGCCTATGGTGTGCCTCACATTTAACGATGCATGCTGGAACTTGTGGTATTTATTTTCGAGCCACTTTAATCCTCCAGTGGATTCTGTGTAACTTCAGTATAATTTAATAAATCTTATACTAATTCTTTAAACACAGCCCTCCAGTGGGCCTCAGGATATGAAATGCACAGTTTCAGAATATGAAGAGAGATATATATACATATATATACACACATACACACATATATATTGTATTTATTTTTTCTTTCAGTTTGTCAGTTCCCTCAACAGTAACGTTTTACACAAACATATATATATATATATACACACACACACACACACGGTAAAAGAAAAATATATATTTTGGGCTGAAAAAGCACATACTGCCATAGCAGTCCGTCACTTAAGGAAACTACTTTGTGTGTGGACGTGCTTCTAGTGAAAGGGCAGAATTCCATAACCTACAGTGAAGTTAGCCAATGGCAGAAGTGGGCTGACCCATTACCTCATGCTGTATGCTATTGAGGGAGGACGAAAAATATGAATGACAGACAACATATTAACGGAGGAAGAGAGCTGGCTGAAATCTATTAGCATATTACCCAATTAATTTTCGAAAAATCATAAATCTTCGCCAATGCCAGACCTAAAAGGAGACAATCGTCTTCCAAAAATAAAAAGTCATTGTGGATGCCACTGCATTAATCAAGCCACCACATGGAGCTATATCATGAGCATTTCGCCACTATGACCCTATTCTGTGTACTTACTAGATCCAAACACCATGAATAACACAGCACTAGATGGCACGAACATTCTTCACTCCCCAGTCATCACCAAAAGGCAGATTTATGCTGTCCTTCTGCCAGCAACCACATTACATATCTTACGCTGCAGGAATATTCAGATTACAGTACTTTGATTTTTTTTTTCACAATAAAGAGGAAAAAACTGAGGTGGAAGAGAACATTACAAGAGTTTATGATTCAACTTCCTGTTGCTTGTGGAGCGACAATCTGTAGTCTCCTTTCCGGGATCCAAATAAAGGAGATGTACCACACATCTGCATGCTCGAATGGGGAGAATAATCCAATGGTTTCTGAATGCAACAGCAAGCTCTGTGCGCAGTGGTCCACCTGAAGACACTACAGCAGCATCCCTATGCTCTACGAAGACGGACTAAGGCTGGAAAACGTTATCAGATGTGAGAAGCATCATTATGATGCAACGTTCTAAGAACTTCTGAAATACTCGGAGAAGATTTGGAAACACTTCTCATTATTCACTAAGCACCCTCGGGAATTAGATCACTCGAAAAACTAAATAGATAGAAGCAAATCCATATGTAGAAACTTACAGCAAAAAAGGAACACTGCACCCGATCAATTCAGCCACATCCTCGTGTACTGAAGAACGCACGGACAAACTTCATTTCTAACTCACTCGTTAAACTTCCCTTGCAAAACGCCCTTACTGCTTTCACTTACGGCTCTTTTCAGAAGTAGATTTTTGAGATGGACTCTCTAAGACAAAAAAATATTTTGCAGTTGCGCTCTCTTTAAAGATGACATCTTCAAACGGGACAATTGGATTCTGCATGCCGCCCCCGACATTGTCTCAGGATCTAGTTTTGAACAGAGGCAATCTTGAGCCGTGGTCGGAAACAGAAAATCCCTATACAGTGACATGGCTGGTTCATATAATAGTAACAAGAAATGGGGCGTGGACAAGGGTGGTTTGAAGTAAGCAAATTAAATATTGCTGTAGGTTATACCCAGACGGTAGCTATATAAACATTTAGCTGAAGCATTTCAACGCCTTCATTAGACGGATGACGGACTTTTAAGACACTTTATTGTCAATAAGACCCACCTACAGTTTTAGCAAGCATCTAAGAACATCGATCTGAATGCTTTTAAGCGGTGCTCGGCTCTGTGGTTAATGCAGATATTCCGGGACCCTGATAGCCAAGAATGCACAAACCTACTGAAGTTGATGGTACTCACGGTCAGCATCTGCAGATGAGGTACACCTTCAATTAGACGGCATGCTATTTTCTATCTGACCACCATAAAATGAGAGTCTCTCTCTCACACCTCATCGGCCATCACACTGAGCGCTGCATCTCGTGACACGCTACCCCACCTTGGTTGCCATCGAACGCGGGAATCGAAACTAGTGGTGCGCGCGCACCACAGAGGAGCGGGGGGAGGGAGAGCGGCAGCGAGGCGAACGCGCGCTGCTGCGCGTTCTGGCCACCGTCGGGAATGGGAGGAGCAAAGGCGGGACATGCGCCCGCCTTTGCCCAATCGCGTGCCGTTTTTTAAAAAAAAACGCACGCTACAGCCAATGTGGGCTTCCGAAAACAAAACCAGACGCACGAGCGTGTGGGTCGTTTTCAGAAGCCCTTTCTAGAGGACTCGCGCTGCGCGAGCAGTGCTGCGCACTGCAACCCTAGGCGCGAGATCTAAAAACAGCTCACATGTCGCGCAAGTCTCACTTTCGAACTAAATCTGTAAAATGTACGTTAGCTTCGCCATAGAGCTCTTATGCAGAACTACAGTGTGACTTTAAACTGTAGAGATCTTAACGAGCCTTGCGCGCGTCGTCTGTCAAGAAACCTTGAAATTAAGTAGCCTTCAAAGCGCTAAGCAAAGCTGAGCCTCAGTTAATGTAATAAAATAAGGCACCAAAACGAACAGTAAGGCAGAGCGAGTTCGAAGCAGGACTTGTAAACAACAAAGCTGTTAAGTGCAAGTAACCTGAAACTGGAATGCAGGCAGACCACCATCTGGCACACTGCGCGCCGATGCTGATAATAACAAGCATTGGCATAGCCAATAGGTCTCGCTTTTGGTACCATATAAGTATTTAGTTATGCAGCACAATATCATTGGTGCAAGAACATGAACTGTTGCATGGCTAAACACTTATAAGGTCTTAAAGGCGAGACCTATTGACTATGCCAATGCCCGCCCCAACTTACCTACAGCCATTGAATGAGTATAAACCAAATTTAGGTGGGGCCAGGAGAAGTTGACCACCTCACATTGAGTTCTATGAGTTGTGTACAGGTAAAGGAAGGTTTGTGTCGAAAGGAGTTGACGTGCTGGTCAGTGCGCCAGAGACATGTTTTGCTGACCTCTTATGATTTGCCCTCTCCCAGGTGTGTAAGCACCAGAAACCCAAGCAGGACATTTGCACTATGCTGCCTTTTGCACAGCGACAAGCATGTGCAAGGCTGAGCTAGAAGGGGAAGATGTTTGACAGACTATGTACTTATCGAGACTTTAAAATGAATGCATTTAAGCACAGCCAAACTTAGTTAATTGTATTGGCCTGTTGACCCTTTAAGTGTTTGCTAGAAGAGGGGTAGTAGAGGGGTTGAAGGGAAGTACAGGGGTAGAGTGGTAGAAGAGTGGTAGTATAGGGGTAGTAGAGGGGTTGAGGGGTAGTAGAGGGGTAAAGGGGTAGTAGAGGGGTAGAGGGCTAGAAGTGGGGTAGTAGATGGGTAGAAGAGGGGTAATAGAGGGGTAGTACAGGGGTAGAGGGGTAGAGGGGCAGAAGAGGGGTAGAGGGGTAGAAGAGGAGTAGAGGGGTAGAAGAGGGGTAGTACAGGGCTAGTAGAGGGGTAGAAGGCTAGTAGAGGGGTAGAGGGGTTGACGGGTAGTAGAGGGGTTGAGGGGTAGTAGAGGGGTAGAGGGTCAGAAGAGGGGTAGTGTAGGGGTAGTAGAGGGTTTGAGGAGTAGAAGAGGGGTAGAAGAGGGGTAGTAGAGGGGTAGAAGAGGGGTAGTAGAGGGCTAGAGGGGTATTTGAGGTGTAGCGGGGTAGAAGAGGGGTAGTAGAGGGCTAGAGGGGTCATGCTTTTGGGACATTATAAGTATTTGGTTATGCATCACAAAATTCTTGGTGCAACAACAGCAACGGTTGCATGACTAAACACTTATACGGTTCCAAAGGTGAGACCTATTGGCTATGCCAATGCTTGTTATGATATACAGCTGCTGTGACAAAATAATTGATCGAATGTTTGCTGACAATTGAAGGTAGAAACAATACACCCCATTCTAGGGGTTCCTTCAGCTCTGCCATGGGGCAAGGTGGCCTTCATCACCGGCAATGAGATATTTTTCTTAGACAGATAACATAACAAAGGAACTACTGAGCCCAATTCAGTGTCTGTTATGAGAATGTGCACCATAACATGCTGGATGAAAAGACTAGATCAGTAAGGTAGTGGATGTGATTTAAAGGCCCGACTTCTAAGAGAATGTGAACTGTGGAAGCTGCATTAGATTTAAATGAGATGCTAGCGTCCGGAGGTGCGCAGAAAGAGTGTTTTAAATGTAATAAACTATATGTAATTAAAGTTCCAATGTTTTTTAAGCAGGTGCTTTTGGTCGGAGGTGCGCAGAAGTAGTGTTTGTGATATACTGCGCACTTTGTGATTAAATTGTAAAAAATCAATTGTTTAGAGGGACGGCAGCTGCTTTTGCGAATGTTTTTGCTGGAGGCATGTGAGCGGAGCGCTTGAACATGACTCCCTGTGTTTTATTGAAAAGAAGTAGCAGTGTCAGGAATGTGTTCACGGCAAAGCAGCATTTGAAGCAAGCGCCTTAAAGCGGCTTAGTGCAGCTTAAGAAGTGACCACAGCTCTATGGTATAAAGAACCTGTTCCAGACTATCACACATGGCCCAACTAGTGTGTGTTTTACAAAGACCAGTGTGCGTGTTTGTAAGGCGGCTGATTCCTATTTGAAGTTAAATACTATAAAATGCTGAAATCAGCCCATAAAATTGTGTTTCAAATTTGACCACGCTAATGTTTAAAAAGTACAGCCTTGTGATGCATAAATAAGTTTGTAGTTAAGCATAAACGAAATCGCATGAGAGTGGGAACCTTAATTAAGGAGGATGTGTCTGTGTGGCTTGTGCTCTACTGGCGCCCGCGGTCTGTTTACTGCTAACACGTGCAAATGCCAAGCCATTAATCAAGCCGGATGGCTCCGTCTGGCTTCTGCCCCAGTGGCGCCTCTTGTCTGTTCCCTCCTTAGCCCTAGTAAATGTAGCATTTGAAGATAACAGCTTGTAGCTACACTGAAGCGCATTAGCAGGCTGGTGGGACACTGCACTGTAGGGTGTGCTCGGCTGGTTGAAGCAGATGTTGTTGGTTGGAGGTGCACAGAAATAGTGTTTTTAATATACTGCGCAATTACCAAAGAGCACAAAAAATAAAAAAATAAACAAACAAACAGAGCGCGTCCCCGTTGAAAATCTGCCGTGAAGGGAACATGGGAGCGTGAGGTGTGGTTCAAAGAACCAGCATCCCGGCGCAGCATTGTAACTTCTGGTACGCAACCTGCGAATGGTGAATGACGTTGTGTTACTGGGGACCTACATTAATTACCGAAATATTGAGGAATGTCTGGTACCTTAAGTGTGTATTCCCGATTTTTTTTTCCCCCCAGCATATTGTACTTCAATCTATGTAGTGACACGACCCTGACCAGGCACTGAAGCGCATTAGCAGGCTGGTGGGACACTGCACTGTACGGTGTGCTCGGCTGGTTAAAGCAGATGCTGTCGGTTGGAGGTGCACAGAAATAGTGTTTTTAATATACTGCGCAATTACCAAAGAGCACAAAAAATAAACAAACAAACAGAACGAATTAAATTTAAAAATAAATAAATAAACAGAGTGCGGTGTCCGTGAAGGGGGCGCCGCGCTCAGCAAGCACATACAACAAAACAAGGGAGAGCGAGACGCGCTCTGTGGTGAGGGAGGGGGAGGAGCGGGTAAGGGAGGGGGAGGAAAGCCGGCGATGCGAGGAATGCCATTACAGAAACCCAGATGGCAGCTGTGCACGTGCACGCCAACGTGAACGCAAGCTGGAGGGCAGCAAAAGCCAGTGGCTTGTTAGCACTTCCAAAACCCACTTACTAAATTTCTCGCACAGAGCACCGCAAGCGCTGGCTCAGGCGAGACCTAAAAAACATATGGCACACAACAGGGGCTGCTGCTCGCCCCCGAGGACGCCAGGCCACAACAGAGAAAAGGTGGGACATGCCCCCGCCTTTGGCCAATTGCATTCTGTCTTTCTTAGAAAGACGCATGCAAAGGCCAATAGTGGGTGAAAGGGACAAAGGCACACGCACAAGCGTGTGTTCCAAAGTTTAGAGCCCTAACTAAATGTCTCGCAGCAGAGCAGCGCATGCGCTGGCTCAGGCAAGACCTAAAAAGGTGAAAGATGTGCAGACAGTTTAAACTAACTGTACCAGAGCTCAGAATACACCCACTGCTATTGCCAGGTAAAGTGAGGCAGTAACTGGTGCATACATTATCCCCTGCTCCAACTACCCGGGAAGGTCATCATTCTCTTTTTTCTCATCTTATTGTGTGTGCCCTTCAGGTGATAGACTGACTATCACCCTGCACTCCTTTGCCTCACGCCAGAGATTCTTGTATAACGATTAGCAAGGCCAGCCTGCAATAAATCTGTGCTGTGGAATTTAGTCTGTGTGACAGTGCCTTCCTGGTACGGAATCGTAACCCCTGGGGAATGCACGCTCGGGGATTCCTGACAGTAAGACAGCACATCTGTCCCTCAGGTTATGCAGATTTTGCAGGTTCAGACCTACGACTGCAGGGCTGTTCAGGTTACAGGCCCAGCACTCATTCGCACAGCCATCCATCAAAATACACAGGAGGTACAGCATCTTATCCTGGCCTGGCACCCATCAGCACAGTCACTGATTAGATTACACAGAAAGTAACAAACTTTATCCTGGCCTTGGCACCCAACAGCCATCTGTTAGATTACTGAGAAGGTACAGCATATTATCCTGGCCTGGGCACCGATCAGCTTAGCCATTCATTAGATTACAGAGAAGGTTCAGCATTTTATCCTGGCCTGGGCACCCATCAGCCATCTGTTAGATTGCACAGAAGGTACAGCATTTTATCCTGGCACCCGTTTGAAGGGCGCCCCTCCCCTAGGCGCGGGGGGCGCCTGTTCAGGATAGACAGATCTTACATGCCGAGTCCCATGACAACAAAACTTTACTTTTGGCTGCAATGATTTTACCAACCAAGGTCACTGACAGTAGAGTGATATTTCTAGTTACAGAAATGTAACGGCCCAGGGCTGTATATTCTAATCGGTGGCTGTGCAGATGGGCAGCAGGAAGTCATAAACAGTATGAGGGGTGTGGGTCTCGTCACCTGACAGTTCTACAGCGTTCTAGTTCTTTTTGGAGGGTATTGTTGGAACTGTATTATATTTCTTTACAAGATTATGGCCTGTTCATTTTCTAAATTCCAGATCCACCCTGGGTAGAGTCAGGTAGTCTTGGCTCATGCCAAGTTATGGGAAGAGAAATTAATTTATACAGTTTGCAGATTAGTCCAGGAGCATGCACCGAAGGATGCAAGTGATCAAATACATGTAATATACTAACAGGTATGCTATAATGCAGTTATTCATTTGAATAAATTGAGTGCAGTCGCCCACAATTTTTCCCAGTCGCTCACCGCCATCACTACGAAATACCCTGGTTTCTGAATCCCAAAGCAGCCTAGTTTTGATTCCATCTCCTAACCCTTTCTTCCCCACCTACCTACACTTTCTGTCACTTTATCTCACTCTTTCAAGTTCTTTTTCCTCCCCACTTTCTCCCATTTTTTTGGTATCTTTCTCTTTTTCTTCCTACTGCCTTTCTCATGCTCTGGGTCTAAAGCTGATGATGAAAAGTAAGTACCATTCCCAAAGCATGAGTGACAGTGTCCACCACCTGAAACTCCCTGCACAGTTTAATCACTCTACTAAACATATTTTGATTGTAAAGTTTGTTGCAGGCGTTTAAGACATCACACAGTTTAGCTGCATGTTTGATGGAGTTTCTTTGGCACCCAACTGCCATACAAGTTAATGACAACCAAATAAAAGATGCCTGTGCTTGTTTTAAAATCTCAGGGATTACCCTCTGGGGCTACACATCACACCCGTGGAGTTTCACAACCTTATGTGCACTTTTGGCAACGTTAAGTGATATCCCAAAACACCCACTGTGGAGAGAGCACAAACATGTACGAACACAGCGTGCCAGGCCTTCGTGTGTTGTAACCGTAGCAAATTAGACCACTGAGCTGTAACAACAGCAATATATAACAAGCACGGGCAAAGCAAATAGGTCCAGCTTATTATTGGAAGTGTTTGGATGCTCCATTCCATGCAGTTAACCGTCCATCCGTCCAGGCACTCATTATCCATGCACTCTGTCACTCATACACCTGTTTATCCACCCATTAAATCATTCCTACTTTCGCTTACTCCCACATCTATAATGTCACCCATAGATATTCACCAATCAAGAAAGAGGCCCTTTCAGTTATCACAAGACTTGTTGTCATTGCTGCTAGTCAGTGAGAGCGGTGTGTGGCTGCTAGTGTGAGAGGTGAGTGAGTGCTATCAGTAGTGTGTGGCTGCTATTCAGTGAGAGTGGTGCGAGTGCAGTCAGTAGTGCATGGCGGCTAGTCTGTGAGAGATGAGTGAACGCTGTCAGTAGTATGTGGCAGCTAGTCTGAGAGGTGAGTGAGTGCTGTCAGTAGTGTGTGGCTGCTAGTCTGTCTTGACTCTAGAGTGTGATTGATATTAGTGTGGCTAGTTACTGAAGCTTGAACGAGTGCAGTCAGTAGTGTGTGGCTGCTAGTCTGAGAGGTGAGCGAGTGCTGTCAGTAATGCATGGTGGCTAGTCTGTCTAGACTCTAGAGTGTGATTGCTGTCAGTGTGGCTAGTTAGTGAAGTTTGTGCAAGTGCAGTCAGTAGTGTGTGGATGCTAGTCTGTGAGAGGTGAGCGAGTGCTGTCAGTAGTGGGTGGCTGCTAGTCTGTGAGAGGTGAGCGAGTGCTGTCAGTAGTGTGTGGCTGCTAGTCTGAGAGGTGAGCGAGTGCTGTCAGTAATGCATGGCGGCTAGTCTGTCTAAACTCTAGAGTGTGATTGATATTAGTGTGGCTAGTTACTGAAGCTTGAACGAGTGCAGTCAGTAGTGTGTGGCTGCTAGTCTGAGAGGTGAGGGAGTGCTGCAGTAGTGTGTGGCTGCTAGTCTGAGAGGTGAGCGAGTGCTGTCAGTAATGCATGGCGGTTAGTCTGTCTAGACTCTAGAGTGTGATTGCTGTCAGTGTGGCTAGTTAGTGAAGTTTGTGCAAGTGCAGTCAGTAGTGTGTGGATGCTAGTCTGTGAGAGGTGAGTGAGTGCTGTCAGTAGTGTGTGGCTGCTAGTCTGTACGAGTGTGTATTTCAGTTCTGAAATAATGTCGCTCTTAATATTCAGAGTTTTTCCAAGTCACTAGATTCCCTGTTATTCCAAATAGGAAGAAATGCGACATACTCTGATCAATCGAGAGAACATTCTTTCATTCAGCAATAAAACAAGTCACAGTAATTCAGTGTTCCTTTTATGGAACAAATCTTTTTATTAGTTTTGATCAAAAGGTGCTGTTACACCTGAACACAGCCGTTCGCCTACAACCACAGGGGCCGGCGGCTAAAGGACAAGGCAATGCATATATGCGTCTCGTTACTGCTTGCAGTCCAACAATCGGTAGGCTGGCGATACTCACGGTGATGCATATCAGGCAAGTAGGACATAACTGACATGCAATATAGACAATAGTCCACTGTCCTGCCTTAACCAACAAACAATGATTGAAACAACCCCCCCACCCTCCCACCCCCGCAATAACACACAAAAGGAAAAAGAAAGAAAAAGGAGGGGGAACCGCACCAAATACGCTAACATAAGGCGTGGTGGCCTACAGAGCCCAAAGAATCCCACCCCCTCCTCCCAACTCCCCCACGTCGGGGATGCCAAATCCGTAGAAGGGGGTATAAGTTGCAGCACCTGGAGGAGTTTGGGGCAGGTGACCTCGCGTAGGTCCTTCGAGAGCAAAGTTATAAAGGGGGCCCAGAGTTCGGCATATTTCTTATACTGGAGGTCGTGACACATGGTAGCCGTTCCATGGCCAAAATCATACACAGCCTATGGAGCCAGGCCGAGTGATCCGGCACCGTAGCAGAACCCCAGTGGAGTAGAATCGCCTGGCGAGCCGCCAGTAGAGCTAGCGCCATCTGTCTGCCTCTAAGTGACCGTAGTGGAAAGGTGATTGGATTGGCTAGCCCCAGTAGAGTATAAGCCGGGAAGCGGGGAATCTCAGTGTCAAATGCCTCATCGATATCACTAAGCACCTTATCCCAGTATCTCTCCAATCGCGGGCAGTGCCAGAGAAGGTGTGAAAGAGAACCCGCCAAGCCACATCCCCGCCAGCAGCCCTCAGTGTGGTTCTTGTCCCACTGGTGAATCCTCGCTGGGGTGAGATACCAGTAGGATGCTACCTTGAATGCAGATTCAGTCCCTGCGGTGTTGTAAGCCGTGTGGTGGGCCCTATAGTAAATGTTGTCCCAATCCTTATCTGTGAAGGCCCGTCCCAATTCTGCTTCCCATCTCGCCTGACCGCGAGAGCGCTTCCCTGTCGCGCGCGGTGTAAGGAAGGTCTAGAGTTCTGAGATGAGGTGTTTATCGTCTGTCTTGTGTGCTATCCATTTCTCGAAGGGGGTGAGCTTACGAGAGACGTGTGGAAGGAGGGCCGGGGAAGTAGCCCAGTGTCGGAGCTGGAGGTAGAAGAACTCATCTGTCGGGGGTAACGCGAGGTCCCGACGAACCCGGTCAAATGGAATAATACCCTTAAGATCAAATAGGTGGCCTACGCGCTTACATCCAGCCTCCCTCCATCGCTGAGCAACAGCTGTCTTACATCCCGGGGGGAAATCTGGGTTATCCACTAGCAGCGTCATGGGAGAGGGAAAAGTCGTCAGGTCTCTCCTCTGTGACACCGCATCCCAAGCTTTCATCGTTGCCGCCGTGACTGGAGAAGAATACAGGCCCCAAGAACGGGCGCGGCGGGAAAGCCATATTTCACGCCATACGTTTGCCCCAGCCACGGCCTGGTCCATGAAGGTCCAGTGCTTCTCCGAAAGGGGGCGATTCCACTCGAGGACATAGCGTAGATGTACAGCCTGGAGGTACCGAAGGACTATCGGCAGTTTAACCCCACCCTCAGTTTTGGGACGTGCTAATTGCGCTAGGGATAGACGTGCCTTCTTATTACCCCAGATGAATGTGTTTATGGCAAGCTGGATGCTGCGCAAGGATTTAAGCGGTGGCGTCAGCGGGAGAGCCTGAAAGAGGTAGAGTATGCGCGGTAAGATTGTCATTTTAACTGCTGCTATGCGTCCGAACCATGAAAGATTATGCTTTGACCATCCATCCAGATCCCTCCTCAACTGTGACACCAAGGACGAGTAGTTGAGTTCCAATATGCGTGGGATCGAGGGGGTCAGGAAAATGCCTAAGTAGGGCACCGGATCACTGGACCAGTGTAAAGGGAGGGACTCCTCGAGGGCCTCCGCTTGGGCTTTTGGTAGAGAGAGGTTCAGGACTTGGGACTTGCCGAGGTTAACCTTGAAACCCGAGAGCTGCCCAAATGAAGTGAGTTCGTCCACTAGTACAGGGAGCGAGGTAAGAGGCTGAGCGAGGGAAAGAATAACATCATCCGCATAGAGGCTTATTTTATGGATATCTCCTCCAAACCTAATACCGTGTATGGCAGGGTGATCGCGGATTTTCTGTGCGAGTGGTTCCATATAAAGTGCAAATAAAAGAGGCGAAAGCGGGCATCCTTGCCTCGTGCCCCGGGCTATCTGAAAAGATGTCGAGGAAATTCCATTTACCCGCACAAATGCCCGGGGAGCGCGGTAGATGCACTGTACCCATTGGGTGAAACGGGGGCCAAATCCGAACCCTCGTAGGACGTCGAAGAGATATGTCCAGCATACTCTGTCGAACGCCTTTTCGGCATCCACTGCAAAGAGTATCGCCGCCGTTTGGGAGCGGTGGACCCCATCAATTAGGTGAAGGAGGCGCTTGGTGTTGTCACCACCCTGGCGCGTGGGAATAAATCCCGACTGGTCTGGATCTATCAGACCTGCCATCAGGGGGTTCAAGCGGGCTGCTAATATACCAGTAAAAAGCTTCATGTCAACATTGAGCAGTGAGATCGGGCGGTAGGAGCTACATTGCCCAGGGTCTTTATTAGGCTTGAGGAGCACGGAAATCGCCGCTTCCGACATAGAGTCAGTCACAGCCCCAGAGTCGAAAAAGGAGTTGTAAAGGCGGGTTAATAGAGGTGCCACTTCACGAGAGAATGTTTTATAAAACAGGGCTGGGAAGCCGTCAGGGCCCGGCGATTTGTCCGGTTTCAGCTGGGAGATAGCGGATATCACCTCATCCATCCTGATGGGGTCCTCTAGTTGCTCCGCCAGCGCAGGAGGGAGGCGAGTGAAATTGCTGGATTCTAGGTATGCCTGTGAGTCAGGAGGTATGTGGGACTCCGCGCCATAGAGTGTTTGGTAGAAGCACCGGAATTCCTCCACAATCTGGGAATCTAAGTGAACCTCCTCACCATTAGACCGTGTCAGAGAAGAGATATTCCCCGCAATTGCCCTGGTCCGAAGTTTCCGGGCTAGCATTTTCCCGCACTTGTCACTCCCCAGATTGAATCTGTGATGGAGGCGCAGCAATTCAAACTCTGCTTTATCCAGATCCAGGCGTTTGAGAAGCAACCGCTTCTTTTCCAGGGATCGCCATACCCTCTGGGCCCCCGTGCGTTTATGTATCACCTCTAATTCCGCAGCGTCCTTCTCAAGGTCCGAGCGGGCCTCCCGACGCTTCCGATTATCGACCGAAGAGATGGCGAGGAATTCTCCTCGGATCACCGCTTTGAGGGTCTCCCAGACGGTAGCCAGGGATACCTCTCCATTATCGTTGTGTTGGAGAAATTCTGAGAGCTTGGTGCGCACTCTCTCTACTATGTGTGGGGAATGCAAAAGGCCTACGCGCAGTCGCCAGCGGGCCAGTATACGCTTAACTCCTTCAGGACTCAGCGATAGGGAAATGTGTGCATGATCTGAAAGAGAGCGTGGAGCTATTGTGGTGTTGCTGACTCTCGGGAGGAGCGCTGGGGAGACCCAAAACATGTCTAAGCGTGCATAGGATTTGTGTGCCGCAGAAAAGTATGTGTAGTCACGGAGTCCTACATGTTGGATGCGCCATATGTCATGAAGGCCATTCTCGGCCATCCATTGTTTGCCTTCTGAAGAGAGAGCACCCACTTGAGAGTAACGGTGGCCCGATCAGTCCCAGTCGCTATCTATAACCAAATTTAGATCGCCGCCTATCACTAAAGCAGCATCCTGGGAAGACAGACCTTCTGAGATATGACGGCGAAGGAAAGCTTCCTGTTGGGTATTCGGTGCATAAATGTTAAGTAGTGTGAAAACCGTAGTCCCCCATTGAATGCGAAGCGCGAGGACCCTGCCTTTGAGCTCATACAAGGTAGAGAGCACCTTACCCTCAAATTTAGCCCCAAGTAGGATCGCTACCCCATTCTTCTTCGTGGGATCAGAGGACCAGTACTGTCGGGGAAGCAACGTGTGCGCATTCGGGGAGTGTCTTTGGCAAGCAGATGGGTCTCTTGGAGGAGACATATGTCCCCTTCGGACTGGTCTAAGAGGGAGAGAATCGCAGCGCGTTTTGTAGGGTGATTAAGGCCTCTCACATTGAGGCTGACGATCTTTAGGTGTCTAGGCATGTCAAGTGGGAGTTAGCCTGAGTGAACCCACCCTGAATAAAGGGTCAAAAGCGTGGTATGAGGGCGGCGGGGAGCGTTGGCGCGCGAGTGGCAGATAGGAATGTAGAGACTGGTACGGAAGACCCCCTAAAGGAAAGGCAACAAATACAAAAAAGAAAACAACCCACAAAATCTTAACCCCAAGAAAAAACAGAAGACAAATGTTCATCTGTAAGGCATAGCCTAAGGGGAACATGGTCAAGAGAAGAAAAACTCAGTGTAGGATATCTGAAGAATCAAGAGCCGCGGAGAGGCAACCCGCTGATCAGAAGTGGTGGTCGCTCCATAGGCCCCTCCGGCTGCGCTCCATGAGAACCATCGCCCTGGTCCACGCTACAATGGTCAATGGGAACATGATTAATCTTCGGACTGGGAGAGAGTAGAGAGCACCGCCTCACGTTCTTTCGCCACCTCCTCCGGATCCGGCTTCAGGGAGGTCGAGGGCCTCCCCACAGTCTGCCAACGGGGCAGCCGCCGCGGGAACCTGATCTTGGAGTCGTCACCCTTTGAGGAATCCTCAGCGTCATCCAATCCCAACAGGGCCATTGCCTCCCGCTTCGATCGTAGTTGTCGCAGCTTCCCCTGATATTTAAAGACTATGCGGAAGGGGTGGCCCCATGAGTATGGGATTCCTTTGTCGCGTAGGTGGGAGGTGACCACGCGGAACTCCCGTCGTTTGGCTAAAGTGGAGGCTGCAAGGTCCTGGAAGAGGGCGGGAGCGTGCCCCTGGAACTGTATGTGCTGCATTGTGCGGGCCTTGCGAAGAATCTGCTCTTTGAGCTGAAAATCGTGCACACAGACGAGGATGTCCGGTGGGGGTGCTTTCTCTCCCCTGGGGAGGCCCACACGATGAACGCGGTCCATTTGGATTTCTTGCTGGTTGTCGTCTCCTAACACATGTCTAAAGAGGGCCAGAATGTAAGATCGCAAATTGTCACCTTCTGCTTTCCAGGGCACCGCGCGAACGCGGATATTATTCCGCCTTGAGCGGTTTTCTAGATCTTCGGCATGCACCTGCAGGTCTACGTTTTGATCCTGCAGCCGGAGCACCTCCTGCTGCAGTTGATGCAGATCTTCCTCCCGCGTCAGCTCGTGTTCTTCGAGAGCCGCCACCCTTTCACCTATTTCGTCAACATCCCGCCGGACGTCTTTGAGATCTGCTGTGAGCTGTCCTTTAAGGTCGAGGATATCCTCCTTGATGGCGGCGAACAGCTCCATCATAAAGGCTTTCGTGGCCGGCTCGTTCGCGCCCTCCAATGGATCGGGGGTGCCCTGAACGTGGGCGCCTGACAGGGCCGCATCGGAGGTGCCCGGCTGTTTCAGCAAAAGGTCTTTGAGCGTCTTCTCCCTTCTCGCTCGGGCCGCCGCCATTCCGTGGCCGTGTGACCGATGTACAGGCCAGGGGGGAGAGCCCCGGGTCACAAGCTCCGTAGATGCAGAGTGTTCCGAAGTGCACCTGGTCCCCGGCCGAAGTGGCAGCTCTCCCGGCTGTGGCAAGAGTCTGAGATCCACTCCCACCGCAGCCGGAGGAGGCAGGGGGACCACGCGCAGGCAAGAGACTCTGCTTCGCTCCAAAGGTACCGACGGCAGCAGCCCAGCCGTGGGAAGTCCAAACCTCCGTCCCCTGGGAGGAGCAGGTTCGAGTGTTGATGGGGAATGCTCACGAAACTGGCTGGTCTCCCCCCTGTAAGGAGAGATGGCAGTCCCGAGGCCGCCGGGAGCCACGTGTGTTCCTCGCAGGGGAAGCGGTGCTGTGGAGGCCAAATAGCCCCCCTCCAATGTACACGCGGGCGAGCTCCAATCTAGGCTAGGCCGCAAGCCAGACCGGACTCAGGATGCTGACCGGGGCAAATGAAGAGGACGCAAGGTGCCAGTCCCAACCCAGGCACAATCGTCGCGCAGCTGAACACAGCCCAAGGGGCCAGGTGGAGAGAGGCAGAACAACAGGCCCCCGGCTCCTCCACCCCTCCGCCGAACAGGCGCCCAAGAGAGTCCCTCCAGTCCGAGGGCTGCAGCGACCACAGAGAGGCTCGCCGGAGAGGGCAGAAAAGCGCAGGGCGCAGCCCCAATAGGCGTAGTTCCAGGTCGAGGTAATGGAGTCTAGGGAGATTAGGCCCACTCCCAAAATGGCGGATGTACTGCAGGACTGTCTTAGGGGGGTGGGGCACTCGCAGATCACTCGAAGACAGAGCTGTTGGTCCAAGCGAGGCAAGAGGAGCAGGCTCGTGTGCTACCAGGGTGAAATGATGGGTATCAAAGCGCCTCCGATATGGTGGCGCCGCTTCAGGAGCCTCACAGGGAAGATGGCGAGCGCTCACCTACCTCCGCTCGCGGCCGCTACCGCGTCCATGCAGTCCGGCCGCAGCCGAGCCCCCAGAAAGCCACAGCCTGGTCCCCGGGCTATCTCTGGATCAGAGGCAGCCCCCCGGCCTGTAGAAACAGCGTCGCCGCAGCCTTCCCACCAGGCTCGACTGGAGCGCAGCCGCGACCGCCGCAGCGCCTCGCTCAGCTCCGGCTCGGCTCCGGCGTTCCCTCCGGACGGAGCACACACGCGGCCTCAAAACACCTCCTCAGCTGCACCGGAGGGAAGAGAAGCCTTACAGCGCTCGTGCTCATCAGGAGCAGACCAGGGGATGGGGCAATGACAAGGCTGAAGCTCAGTGTTCCTTTTAAATCATTTTAAAGTCAGTGCGCTGACAGGGTCTTTGTGCCAAATTCAGATTTTTTTAGGATATGGACCTCCAAATTTCTACCTGAACCCGGGATGTGCCTGTTGGTACCTTGTCCATCAACTCAATCTATGACTCGGTTGCAGCCTGTCCTCTGCACATTACTCAAACAAAAGGCCCTGACTTCTATTGATTATTCAATTGTTTGCCTGTATTTTGCTTGAGCATAACGGCTAGCAACATTCTATTCTATTCTATTTGGATTTGTAAAGTGCATGACTACCCCAATGGGGTTTCCAGGCACAAATGTAAACAGAAAGAACCCCAGAAAAGAGAAAATTAGAAAAGCCAGATCTTCAACAGCTTTCTAAACATCTAAAGGGAGTTGCAGAGGCAAAGTTTTATAGGAAGGGAGTTCTATAATTTAGGACCCAGGATGGCAAAAGAGTGTCCTGCTTGCCTTGTCAAACTTACTCAAGGAATAATTGTAAGATTGTAGTTGCTGGAGTGAAACGCCCGACTAGGGGAGTAAGGATACACCAGCGACTCTAAATTCATCGGTCCTGAGTGAGTTATGGCTTTGTGCATATAGCATAATGCCTTCAAATAAATACGTTTAGCTATCAGGAGCCAATGTAGTTCCGAAGATGAAGGGAGTTGGATGCAGATTTTGGAATATGACATAAAAGGTGATCCCAAAGCAAAAGAGAGGGGGGGAATGGGAGCCAATGATGGTCCAGTCCCTAGGCTCCGAAAGCTCTAATCCAACCAACAAAGGAGGTACTGTTCCTGTCAGAGAGAAAGGACAGTAGACAAAATGGTGGAAGAAGCATGGATTGGGAATCCTAAGGATTAATTCTTGGTGCCCTCACACTTCCCTGGTGATGTCATGCTTCATCATCGGGTGTTGCTTCTCATTGCTCCGGCGCTGCAATGCCCTACAGGCCACAAAGGGTCGCTTTAGTGGAGATCTTTTATTGTTCTTGCAGTATGATGAAGGGTGTCCTACATGTGTGAGATGGAGTGATAGTGTATTCAAGGATTAGGAAAAATTGGCTAAAACTGTCTGGAAGATACCGATTTTTTTTTTATGTGATCGTTCTCGTGGCAGGATAAAAAAAGCTGTAGATGGGTCAAGGCTACTGTAGGTGTGTGATGTACCCAAGTAGCTCCAAGCCTGTGCGTGTAGTCAATTCGACATGTTTCACGCCCTACGGTCCAAAAAGGATCCACAGCGCTTCTTAAGGACCTAAAACATGATAGCCCTACCCCACACCTTAACTGTGATGTGTAGTGTAGGTATTCCCACTAAAAGAAAATACCTGGTACAATGGTAAAGAAAATGATCGTCCAACCTGAAAAGAAAGAAAAGACAATAGAGAATGCAAAGTAATAAGCAAAAAATACATATCTGGTTAAATGCATTATCAGGATCACTTTCTCAGCGCACAATACCAAAGTGTCTCCAATTGTAGACATGCGCATGCTGTGGCTGGTACTAAATAGTTGCCAAATAGTGAAAGAAGTGAAAAACAAACTAGTACACACAACACAGCAGGACTATGGACAGACATGGCACAACCAACATACAATTAAAAACTGTGCAGGTGTCACATACAGTGTTGTAGGCGACTGGTAGTCTTATTAGCGTGAACTTGGGGTCTTACCCTTTGGATTGGTCATGAAATGCCCCACAGGTCAAAAGAGAGGTTAGTGCACAGCTGCTAACTGTAGGGAAAAGGTAATGACAATCAAAATGCAGATAGCGTAAAGTAAAAAGATTAGAAGGGCCAAGGCAATAACTGGACCCTGGGTATCCCAACTGAGGCAGTATATGAAGTGCAGCTGATTGAGAGATTGTGCTCAGGTGTGGAGTATGCGGCTGTGATGGCAGGCTGCGATTGGATAGCTTGATGAGTCATGTATGATGAGGTTGATTGCCCACCAGTAGAACTTTGGTCTTGTTTCCATTTAGTTTCAGACAGTTGTTCCTCATCCAGCTTGCAACCTCCACTAAGCAAGGAGCCATATGAGGTGAAGTAAGGTCATCTTTAGCAGGAAATGATACAACAATTTGCGTGCTATTTGCATAGGAGAAAAGTGAAAGGCCATGCGCTTCCCCTAAGTCTGCCAAAGGTCAGACATATAGATATATTAAATAACGTAGGGCGGAGGGGCGTGGCCAAGATGGCGGCGAGGTAGGACGCGAAACCGTGTCTCTCCGGCGCCGCCGTTCTAAAGCCTTGTCACATCGCCCATCCTGGTGCTCTACTGCCCGTGAAACGAGGTGGCGGACGGTTGGAGGCACCCCGCGAATCGTTCACAGCGCTCGGAACCGCCTGGAGCCGCTGTGACTGAGCCCGACGGAGACTGGCGCTCTGCGGCATGCGCAGGCCCGCGGGGCCCTGAAGGAGGTCCGGAGCCCGCTGCAAACGGGGCCTAGCGGTGAGGGGGTGCGGAGCCTTCCCCCCCCCCCCTCCCCAATCACAGATTACCTGCTGTCGGCGGCGATCTCTGCCGGGGGACCTGTCTCCGAGCGGAGGGCGGAGCAACGCGGCAGCCCGAAGCGGTGTAACGTGGGCACCTGCGGCCCGGAGCGGGACTGCCGGGCCTGGGGAGGCCTGCCCCGACTGGTGCCGGTGTTCGTCTAGGAGCCGCGGGACCCAGGAGGCGACCCAGCACCCTGCCCCCGCCCAGCTGTGGACCCTATCAACAAGTGAGTGAGCGGGGGGAGCGAAATAGCCTCAGGGCCTGGGAATCGCACTATCGGTCCGCGGGTCGGCGGATGGTGCACAGTGCGTTGGGGGAGGAGCGACCGGAGACCCCCCAGGCCCGACTCTGGTTCTGACTGCACGCACGAGCGGCGAGGCCCCTGGGAGGTGGTAGCGGGGGCTCTGACTCCAGCGACCTGAAGGCATTGGTGCTGCTGAGCCTGGACGCGGCGAGGGTGGAGTGAGACCTCCACCAGCTGATTACCGAACTGGTGCCGGTGCACGTCGTGAAACGGATCTGGTAAGAGGAGCCTGTCGGCTCTGCTTTGGAGCGTATAGGTGCAGCTGGGCCTGGGTGGCGGACGACGCAGATGACGGGGGCACGGACTGCCCTGAGGCTTTCTGACACTTTAGGGTCGCCCTGAGCACTACGGCCCGGTCCCCTGGTGGCGGAAAGGGTCGACATGGCCGCTGGGCGCACTCGGAAGGAGAAACCCCTGAAAGATCTCCTCCTCAAACAATCAGGGCAATCAACTTCTGCTGGTGAAAAGGCGACAAACATGTCAGAGGCCGATGAGACCCCAGCGACTAAAGCCTTTATGCTCGAACTGTTCACGGCGATGAAGGCCGACCTCCAGGAATTCCAATCGCAGCTGGTGGCTGATCTGAAGGAGGTGCGGCGGGATGTGGACGACATCGGGGAACGCGTAGCCACCCTCGAGGAGCACGACATTAGTAGAGCCGAGGAGATCCACCACCTACAGCAAGATATGCTGCGCCTCAGGGAGCAGAATGTCGACCTCCAGGCCCATGCTGAAGATTTGGAAAACCGCTCCAGGCGGAACAACGTGCGGATTAGGGGAATCCAGTCGAAAGAAGAGGGAGACGATCTCCAGGCCTATGTCTTAGCCTTATTTCAACATATCCTTGGGGAAGGAGAAGATACGGACATACAGATGGACCGAGCCCACCGTGTGGGCCTCCCGCGAGGCGCGAAGGCTCCCCCACCAGACATCCTCGTGTGTGTGCACGATTTTCAATTGAAGGAACGTATCATCCGGAGGGCGCGGGAGGCGTACCCCATTCAATTCCGAGGACAGCTACCGGCTTTCTTCCAAGATCTGGCGGCCTCTACACTTACCAAACGACGAGCGTTCAAAGTTGTGACCACCCACCTGCGAGAAAACAAGGTTCCCTATTCGTGGGGTCACCCTTTCCGCCTCATATTTAAACATAATGGCAGGTTGCTTCAGCTCCGCTCGCTAGAAGAAGCATTGGAGATCCTGGGCCTCGAAAACCCCAACGCGACCCTGGATGTCGAACGTCATAGCTCACAGGGCGCTCACCGCACGGAGAGGTGGCAGAGAGTCGGCAAGAAATCCCCTCTCCAGAAACCTGACCAGGCCACAAAGGACAGAGAGAGAGAGGGGGTGTTGTCCGCCCTTGCACACACGCGAGACCGTCCGACCACCCCTTGAGTGATGTTGCTACTGGCTTCAGGATGGGCACGTAGTGGGGCGCCGGGGAGGCAGATTGGACTGCCTGGCTCATCCCCTTAGTGGTCCCTTGGCGCCACGCTGACGACGTCTTGGTCCCCTTACTGAGGGGTCGGTCGCAGCCACGAACCCCTGGACTCGTATTCCTGTTACGAACATTGGTCACGCTTCACATGTGGAGTCTAATTTTTGACGAGGTTTTAGGGTGGGTTGTTTGTTGGGTGGGGGTCCATGGGATTCCAGTTGTTTTTTTATGTTATTGTCATTGTTGTTTCCTTTTCACAGAGTTGGGTGGGTTCTCTCCTCAGTGTGCTCCTTTTTTGTTATACAGCATGGCAGC
Source organism: Calotriton arnoldi (assembly GCA_963921515.1). Classification (NCBI taxonomy): domain Eukaryota; kingdom Metazoa; phylum Chordata; class Amphibia; order Caudata; family Salamandridae; genus Calotriton; species Calotriton arnoldi. The sequence goes on along the minus strand of CAWUFW010001626.1, from coordinate 2,278,305 downwards.
GGTGTGCTCGCGGTCCTCTGTCCCCCCTTTTTTGATGGCAGGGTGCTGAGCGCTCCAGTATAGTTGACTTCTCACCTATCTCCCCCCCTGGATCTTAACATAGTCAGTCTCAACGTCCGGGGTCTCAACAACCCAGTCAAGCGCAGGGCAATCTTGTCTCTCCTAGAACACTCAGGGGGGGACAATTGCCTCATCCAAGAAACACACCTACTGCAGTCTGACACACATCGCATGCGCCATAGCCATTTCCCTCATCAGTTTTGGTCCTCTGCTGGTAGTAAAAGGGGAGGAGTGGCTGTGTTGGTAGCCAAGCACTTTAAGGGAACAGTGGTGGGGCCATTCTCCGAAATTAGAGGTCGCCTCCTGGCATTGCGACTCCAAGTGGGCCCCTCCTTTTACACGGTGGCTTCCATATATTCCCCTAATGATCATCCGGAGAAGTTTTTACTGGAGGCATGTGCAGATGTACTGCGCTCTCCAGATAGGGCAGTGGTAGTGGGGGGCGACCTTAATCTCGTCATGAACAGCAAGCAAGATCGCTCAAGTTCCCGTACTGATGGCGCTGGCGCCTTATCCGCGCACGGGGGGAGTGGTTACGCGATGCCGGGATCAGGGACGCCTGGCGCTGTCTACACCCCGACGAAATAGACTTTTCATACTACTCGGCCGCGCATAAAACGTATGCCCGTCTAGATCATTTCCTTGTAACCCCGGCGGCGTGGTCATTGGTCGTAGACTCCACTATCGAAGCACGTGCCCACTCGGACCATGCCCACATCACCCTGACTCTTCGCATACCGGCCGCGTGTTCAGCCTTCTCACCGCGTTGGCGCTTGCGGGATTCCCTGCTTGGGTCTCCGGAGTTCGTTGCGGGCATTAGACAATGCATCATCGACTATATAGCAACTAATGACAGACCTGATACCCCGCTCTCTTCAATATGGGAAGCGCTTAAGTTAGTAACGCGTGGGGCCCTTATTGCTAAGGCAGCCTACGAGAACCAAACCAGGCGGGAAAAACGCGCAGAGCTTGAGGACACTGTCTGAGAATTGGAGACAATACATAAGCGCAATGGGGCGCCACGTATATGGCGCCAGCTAGAAAAGGAACGCCTTCAGCTTCGCCGGCTGGATCTAGACCGAGCAGAACATGCGGTGATCCGCCTGAAACACAAATTCTTTGTTGCCTCTAATAAAGGGGGACGTATGCTGGCGCACTGCCTGCGTGGCCAACAGGAAATGCACTCTGTCAAATCGCTACGTGACGGAGCTGGACGGCTTATCACCGACGATACCCAAATCGTCTCTGCCTTTCGCTCTTTTTACCACTCTCTCTATTCCGCGGACCCCTCTTTGCTGTCCGATCCCACGGACTACATAAGGGACGCCGCGGTGACGCCGCTTTCTGAGGGCGCTGCTGCCATCCTGGAGGCGCCTATCCGCATTGAGGAAGTCATCTCTGCGATCTCCCGGCTGAAGCTACAAAAGGCCCCAGGGCCGGACGGCTTTGGTGCCCTATTTTATAAAACCTACTGCGCGGAACTTGCCCCTTTGCTCACACGCCTGTTCAATTCATTTGCAGATTCGGGATCCCTCACGCCTACTATGCTGCAAGCCTCCATTTCTGTCATCCTTAAGCCGGGCAAGGACCCTGACACATGTGGTTCCTACCGACCGATCTCCCTGCTGAATATAGATGCGAAACTGTTCTCTAGCATCTTAGCACATAGGCTGAATCCCCATATGCCGGATCTTATAGATCCAGACCAGTTCGGTTTTATCCCCGGAAGACAGTGCGGGGACAACACCAAGCGCATCTGCCATCTGATGGACAAAGTACAACGGTCCAAGGAAAAAGCCCTTTTGTTGGCGATCGATGCCGAAAAGGCATTTGATCGTGTACACTGGCCATATCTCTTCGCCACCTTGGAGCGCTTCGGAGTGGGGCCCACGTTTCGACGCTGGATTGCCAGCATTTACACTGCTCCCCAAGCTGCGGTCAGAGTCAATGGCTTACTATCTGACCATTTTGCGGTGGGCCGAGGCACGCGACAGGGGTGTCCCCTTTCCCCCCTGCTTTTTGCCCTATATATGGAGCCCCTGGCACAGCGGCTCCGGGATAATCCTTTGGCGCAGGGCATCTCTTTCGGCTCGGATCATCATCTAATTAGCCTATACGCAGATGACATTATCTTTTCCGTTACGCACCCCCTGACTTCGCTTCCGGCCGTCATGCAGGACCTTGAAATATTTGGTCGGTTTTCTGGCTTTAATATCAATACACAGAAATCTCAAGTACTCAACCTCACCATCAGTCCCCAGACGGAGGGGATTCTTAAACTCCGCTTCCCTTTTGACTGGGCCTCAAAGGGAATTGTGTATCTTGGCTTGACCCTCCACTCCAGCCTGACAAAAACGGCAGAAGCCAACTACTCCGCTCTCCTCTCCCGCATCCGCGCAGACCTTCTACGCTGGCGCCGTCTCCCACTGTCATGGTTTGGGAGATTGGCTGCAGTTAAAATGAATGCCTTACCGCGTGCTCTATACCTGTTCCAGACACTCCCACTGGAACCCCCGCCTTTCGTTCTGCAGCAGATCCAGGCGGCGCTTGAGAGCTTTGTCTGGGGCCCGGTCTCGCCGCGCCTGCGTAAAACGCAGCTCCAACGGGCCAAGAAGGACGGAGGACTAGCCTTCCCCAATATCACTCGATATTTTCAAGCCTCCCTACTACGCTATTTGGTGGAGTGGAATCGACCCTTGACAGAGAAACACTGGGTCTTTATGGATCAGACAGTTGCGGGCCACCATATTTGGTGAGATGCTTGGTTGCCGCGGGCGGCACGAGCGTGGGGCCTATACTCCTCGCCAGTCACGCGACCCACGATGAGGGCCTGGGACAGGGTCTCACGTAGGGCCAATCTGACCTCCTTCCCGTCTCCTATGTCCCAGCTTTTCTCGAACCCAGCCTTCCCACCCGGGGAGACCACAAAAGTCGCAGCGCGGTGGGTGGAGGGGGGCTGCAAACGCGTGGGCCACTTGTTTGACATTCAGGGAATTATTCCCTTCACGGACTTGCAGACCGACTACCACCTACCCGATACGGACCTCTATCTGCATTCGCAGATGGTTCACTGGATCTCGAGCTCTGGGACACGCTCTCTGGCCTTTCGGCCAATGAAGCCGTTTGAGAAATGGATACTCCACAAACAAAGCGATAAAAGTCTTATCTCCGAAATCTATTCCTTTCTTGCTCCGGCCCCCTCATCGACTCGCAATGCTGGACAGAGGCGATGGGAGGCGGAGATAGAGCGCACACTTACTGATAAGGAGTGGGAAGACATTTTCTACCGGGCACACCACACTACATATTCCGCAGGTCACAGAGAGACAGCCTATAAAATTACTACGTATTGGTACTATACCCCTGAACGACTCTCTAAATGGCAGCCTCAATGCGATGGCCTGTGCTGGAGGGGGTGCGGTAACCCTGGGACGCTCATTCACTTGCTATGGCATTGCCCGAAGCTTACACGCTATTGGGATCAGATCCTTAACGACATCGACCAGGCCTTTAACACCACCATACCCCGGTTCCCCGCCTACACCCTTCTTGGCCTTCCTAATGCGCTTACTTTTCCCTTGCGCTCGACTAGGGGGCGACAGATTGCGCTTGCGCTAAACGCTGCGCATAGGGTTATACTAGCTAGATGGAAATCGGAGAACGTCCCTGACTACACTCACTGGCTACATCAACTATGGAACTTACTTGCAATGGAGAGGCTCTCTATGGTGGCAGCGGGGAAGGACAAGGATTATGCTAGAATCTGGGCCCCCTTCCTGACTATCCTTTCCGCTGAATTTCGTGAATTGACTTGCCCGCGTTATCTCCGTATCCTAAACCTGGTGCCAGACACTACTGCATCCACCCCTTAGATTGTACATTGCTAGCGACTTACGTTACCATGGCGCGCTGACCCCAATCCCTCATGGGGTACCTGTGAGTTGACGCTGCCGCATGGACCTTTTTGGGGTTTCTTTTTGCACACTGAGGAGAGGGGTAGGGGGTGGGGGGGGTTCAGGGTTTTTTTTTCTCTTTTTTTTCTTTTTCTCTCTTTTCCTTCTCTTCTTTTTATATTGAGTTTATTGTTCACTGTTGGAACACTCCTCATAGCCGTGGTCCACAGTGGACCCCATTCCCTATGCCTTGAGCGCCCTGTGTCTAAAATGGCACAGTCCATCGCATATGTTCCCTTCCTTAAGGGACATTCTCTTATGACGCGGCTGGCCCGACAGGGTTGTAGGCGGCTTGCTGTGTTAAAATTGAACAGCCTTTCTACTGCTCTTTGCCTGACAGTACGAGCAACAAGCAGTCAGCCGGCCTGATAGGTTGTAGGCGCTCTGCTCATGTATCTTCGTTGTGTTCTGTTAATAAAAACAGATTTAATACTAAATAAAGTAGGGCTCAAATAGGAGCATAAGAGGAACGTTTGCCCCACTGTCCAGCTCCAGTCTGAGGTGCTCAGTTACACCTAGCAGTGCAGTTTCATGCTATGTTCGGGCCAGAACCCTGATTGCGATGGGTGGAGTAAGTTTTTGAGTTCCAAAAAAAAGCTGAAAGTTGGCGGTTGATATGCTTTTCGGGGATTTTTGTGCATAAAGGGAGCAACATTGATTCATTTTCACTGATTGCCGCTTATATGACATAGTTTTTTCAGTTAAAGCTACTGGGGTCCTTTTGAAGCAATGAGAGTGAGGCTGCTGTTAATTACGGGGATTCATGTGGTTGCCAACCTGAGTATGGCCAAACAGCAGTGTTTTTTAACTGATGACACCCATTTGTTATGCCTTCTTTATACTCTATATTTGTTGAGCTTAGCTAACTTCCATTGTGTTTTTGCTTTTTTTTACACTGATATACAGCTCAGATGCTGCTTTGAGGAGGTATTGTGTCTTCTTTGGAACACGAATTACTACTATGTGGGAAGTTATTCTTGTGTGTTACTCAGTCTTACTGGTTTCGGCAGCATTGGCTTTATTAACTTTCACCAGGCATTCTATAGTTGGGGATGTGTTTTCTGCACTTTACTCAGACCTAACCATAGCATGTTGTATCTGTCCAGCTGCCGCTGGCGGGAAACAGATAATACAACGCGTATTTTTCCATGTGTTTATTACCACACAAGATTTTACTATGTACATGCATTTACCACACAATTAAGGTAAGTATACATGTTTGTGAGTGTGTGTGTGTGTGTGTGTATATATATATATATATATATATATATTTAAAGCTTTAGTTTTAGGGATGGGTAGGAGTATAGGGTGGTAAAGGTATTTTTAGGGTTTAGGGGTGGGTAAGGGTATTGGGTGGCAAGGGAGTTTTTAGGGTTTAGGACTGGGTATAGGTATTGGGTGGTAAGGGTGTTTTTAGAGTTTAGGGCTGGGTAGGAGTATTAGGTGGTAAGGGAGTTTTTAGGGTTTAGGGGTTATAAGGGTTTTGGGTGGTAAAGGTGTTGTTAGTGTTTAGGGGTGGCTAGGGGTATTAGATTGTAAGCAGGGCTTTAAGTGGGCCGGGTCTCACCGGGTCTGAGCACCAGCATTTTTTTTACGGAGGCCTCGAAACGGGTCTCTATCGGGCTCTGTTTTGTGCCCTGGCACAGGCGGTCCGTTTTTATCGGACTGCAGTGACAGCAGGCACATCGATGTGCGCTGCTCACACTGCTCACTTCTCACTAGTGGAGAAGTTAAAAAGGCATGACATCATGCCAGGTGAGCGTTGTAGGGGGAAGGGAAATCCTTTAAAGAGAGTCATTTTCTCTCTGGATCTCCCTTCTCTTTGAAACTCAGGGGCAGCAACGTTGTCGTGGTGTCACCAGGGCTTTAAGTGGGAGCCTTTTCAATAATATATACAAGCCATAGTTGCTGCTTATTTATCTTATGCAACTAACAACCATTGACAAAGCCAATAGTCCTGACTTGTTGTAGATATGATGTTACTTGTTGTATCATATATCTAGATGCAATGACAGAAACAGCAAAATACAAGTCGGACGGCACACTGCTCAGCACAGATTTTTAGATTAAGTGTTTTAAGCCACACCCTTAATTACACTGGCCTCGCCCCTTTGAGAGACCCCCCAGTTTTTTCATCCCACTTAAAGCCCTGGTTGTAAGGGTAATTAAAACAAGCATTGGCATAGCCAATAGGTCTCTCCTTTGGGACCTTCCTTATAAGTGTTTATCCATGCAACAGTTGATGTTGTTGTACCAAGGATATTGTGCTGGATAACTAAACACTTATAAAGACCCAAAGGCAAGACCTATTGGCTATGCCACTGCTTGTTTAGGACTTCTGCCCTGGTGGTGTCCCTTCTGACGTGAGAAGTCTTGGCCCTCGACGATAAGAGTTCCCTGTCAGGCGCTGTGGCGGATCCTCCATTGGGGCGTGGGGGCATCGCCCCACTGCTTTGTCGCAGTGCGAGAAGGCAGAAACATAAAATGGTAAAACTACCATTTTATGTTTCAGCTTCTCGCACTGCGAGAAAGCAGAAGTGCCTGGAGTGCCTGGTTGGGGGCGGACGGGGAGTGGCTTTGCCCACTGTTGTGGGTAGTGACTGTTTGGTCAGCCCCAGGGCCGAACAAAGCAGTCATGCGCACTCCCTCTTTTTCTCTATGTAGGCCCGGCTGGGGCGCTCTCCGCTGTGCCTTACCAATCACAACGCTGCCATTGCAGCGTTGTGATTGGCTTAGGGGAGGGGAGGGAGGCTGCCGAGGCAAAACGCGGCCAGGAGCAGCGGCAGGCAGGAGCTGAGGCAGCGGCGCTGCTGATCCGGAGGTCGAGGAAGGTAAGTTTTTTATTTTAATTACTGTCCCCCCCCCGCTCGACCTTTCCCCCACCTTGCTTGCCGGCCACGACTGCGTGTAAAGGTGGTGAAAACGTGGCATGTGACAAGCGGCTTATTATTAATGGGGCAGGGCTCTTGAAACCGAGAATTCTGAAGAAGCCCCGGTCCCAGTCTGCTTTTCAAGAGCACAAAATTAATAGCCAGATTTAGTTTGACCACAGGATTGTCATTTCTTGCTTCTGAACTATTATACTGCTCAAACGAAAAGAAAACCGTTATACTTCAAATAACTTTGGATGCCAAAATCCACAACAACTTAATTTAAAAAAACAAAAACTGGGGCACAGAGATTCACTTTAATGAGGGAGGCTGCGTTAGGAGTTCGGAGACATTGTGAGTGGGAGTGCTCCATGCACAGCGGTTCTAACCTCAAATACCTCTAGTTTTCAAAACAGCGCTAAGAGGGACAAGGAAAAAACTTTTCAGATACGCAGTTAAAGTGCCGAGATAATTCCGTCAGATCTGCTTCCCTCGGACGGTGGACTCTCCTATCTGGCAGGGGGTCCAATCTCAGTGCGGCTCTGGCAAGCTCAGAGACCAGGATGCTGATTCGGTAGGGTGACCAGATTCTCAAAACAAAAAACGGGGACAGTTCATAGACATAGAAGTAGGACTACAGTTTGCAGTAACGGTCGACATAAAAGTAGGACTATTTGACAGTTATCATAGACATGGAAAAGGGACTAAAATGACAGCCGCCTCCACAGACACAGATGAAGAATTACAGACAAATCATATGTGTGACACAGACTTAGCCGAGAAGCGTCGAGGTTTCAGTGACCGTCACCCGGGTGACCCGCTAATTGCACGGTGTGATATCCTTACTTGGTGACACTCATGGCTCCCTGTGGATTGCAAAGTATGACTCACTGCACAGCCTGGACAACACGGCCTGGAGGCGCGGATTGAGCAGCAAACCCGAATTGCCGGGGCACGCAGTGGCTCGCGGCCTGAGCCTGCCAGTGCCTGCAGCCTGGCCAGCCTTGGCAGAGTGTGTTACAGCCCAAGTAAGTTTAAGTTTTAAGCCTGGGTGCCAATGGCAGCGCGCGATCAGGCAGCTGCAGCGCCTGCGGTGTTATTCAAAACGGTGAAATGTGTTGCAAGACTGGCGCCGCGTGAAGTTGTTGAGGCCTCTCTGACATAGGTTCCCTGTTGGGCCGGGTCACTCACATGACGTCAGAGAGTGGCCCCGAGTCCTGATGTTCTCCTGACTTCAGTTTGCTGGGAAGGAGGGGGGCACTGCAAAGGCTGGCAATCTTTATGTTGATTTTCCTGCTGGCCCATCCAACAACAGTCGCCACCAGAGTGTTGTTTGGGCCTCGCACATCTTTTTTGAGCTGGGTCCCACCTTGGAGAGAGGCACAGGGTCACTCATGTGACATCAGAGGGTGGCCCCAAGTCCTGATGTTCTCCTGACTTTAGTTTGCAGGGAAGGAGGGGGGCCACCACAAAGGCTGGCAATCTTTATGTTGTTTCTCTGCTGGCCCATCCAACAACAGTAGCCACCAGAGTGTTGTTAGGGCCTCGCACATCTTTTTTGGGCTGGGTCCCACCTTGGAGAGAGGCACAGGGTCACTCATGTGACATCAGAGGGTGGCCCGAGTCCTGATGTTCTCCTGACTTTAGTTTGCAGGGAAGGAGGGGGCCGCCACAAAGGCTGGCAATCTTTATGTTGTTTCTCTGCTGGCCTATCCAACAACAGTAGCCACCAGAGTGTTGTTAGCAGGGCCTCTCACATCCTGTTTGGGCTGGGTCCCACCTTGGAGAGAGGCCCTGGACTGAGCGATGCTCTCTGCGCAGCATCATTAATTATTAGGGAGGAACCAGAGGGTCCAGTACAAGTCAGCAAAGGCTGAAGGTCCACGCCTCAAAAAATAAAAAAACACAAAAAAATACAAAACAGCTCCTGACTTAGAGTGCAGAGAGAGCCTTGATTTAATATGTTGCAAGGGAGTTTCCTGATATTTGTACGATTCTAAGTATATTTACTTAGACATGAGCATAAATGAAAGTTGTTTAACCATTATTTCTTACGCTTTGCAGCAGCTAACATAGAGTTTCTAGTTGCTCAAATGGGTGTCATATCTGATATTTACAAGTTTCCCTCGTTTTAATATCTTGATTTTGCTTGCAGGAAAGTGCCACTCATAGTCGTTAAAATGTCACTCATAATTACTCTGAAATTATGAAAATGTCACACATAGAAATCTGAAACCTTGGCAACTATGCATGTAACATTACACCTACAACAAGCCAGGACTATTCGCTTTGTCAGATGTTCTTAGCTGCATAAGATAAATAAGCAACAAACTTGGGCTTTGTTATAAATAACATTGAAAATGCTTCAGTTCTGGGATGATGAGACTGTGAAAGAACTATAACGGGTCTCTTTGAAGGCAGTGAAGGGTGGTATTGCTGCAGCAGTAAGATTGTTTTTTCATCCTGAGGGCAAAAATGGACATCCCACTAGAGACTCGTCTCAGCACCTGTGCTAAGTAAGCAGAGAAATGTCCCGGTTTTTAAATCGTGTTTCAGTGCGAGACACTATTTAAAAACCTGGACATTTCTCCGTTTAACCCGGACACTGCACAAAAACCGGGACATTTCTGTAATTAGGAGCAAAGTGTCGGGACACGGGGACACTGCTCCGAAAACAGGGACCGTCCGGGGAAAACCGGGACGTCTGGTCACCCTATGATTCGGCCAAGTGCATATTTCTGTCCTTTTGCACGTGAGAGAGAGAGAGAGAGAGAAAACTCTGTTTATTTAGACCATAGTCTTTAAACAACAAGAATCACGAAGGAAATAAAACAACACAGTTCTTTATAATTATTCTAGCTAATACAAAAGTTAGTAGAACCAATATTCACCTCCTCTCCTATAGCAGCAACATATTCATATTATATACATGTATGGAAAAGATTTTTTTTTTTTTTTTTTTTTTAAAAACCACATAAAAGACATTAAAATAACAGTGCCATCAGAGCTCTATTTAAAAAGGGGGTACGTTATCCACTTCCTTTCCCCAATAACAGTGGCATTTTAAAATAGTTCAATTCCATATTATATTCATTTCATCTAAACAGATTCTGTGGGCGAAGGAATTTAAAATCAATACATTGCTAACCTCCCTTTAGTTTATCCCGTAAAAAGCTATTTATACCTTTCATATAATTTCCTAGTGCTATAGCTATATCGAGACTTATCATATCAGTTATTAATACAATTGCTTGGGCTCGTGAGCTTATTCCATATTTTACAAATAATGGACGTAAAATCAATTTCCTCAAATCTTGTAAAACCAGGCAATCTAGCAATATATGCAGTATTTCAGCTTTAGTTCCAAGCCCACATTTACATGTCCCATCTTGATATATCATGGCAGCTTTTATTTTTTCCTCCATTAACCATGGATTGATGCCAATTCGTACTCTTAGGATTTCACACCTAAGTCCATGATTAGGCAGGGTTTCCAGATACGGATACCATGCAGCATTTACCCAGGAGTTTATTATACCTTGTACCGATTTTTTCTTACTCAGATATTCCAGATCAAGCATCCTTGACTGTTCTAAGCCTTGGTATCTAAGTAATCTCTTGGTAAATTCTACATCTAGAGGGTTCTGTACTGAGTTTACATTTAAACTCCCAGCTATAGTCTGGATTTTCTTTCTCGCATCCCTGGCCCATTTTAGGCTACTATGCCGAATCTCCTCACTACACCAGTGTGAAACTTTCTGTACTCCCCCTGGATCTTGGCGCTTCCAGAATCTCAGCAGAGACATTTGGGCCTGACTACTCCATGCTATTGTTCCTAATTCCATCCTTTTGCACGTGACTAGGGACTCTCACAGGCCTCATCCTGTGGAACCGCTTTTCTCCATATTTCGAACCGGAAGTAGCAGCAGGGTGCAGCATCTAGAAAGGTGCGTAGCCGAATAGAGGGAAGACAGCGACTGAAGCAGGTAAGAATATCCCACCTGAAAGTGCAGAACGTGTGCCGATGAAAACCAAGGCCTGAAAAATGTTATGTTTTACTCCCGCATGCTGCCACATCCTGCTGCACTCTGCCATGGCATTCTTCATAGTGTAATGTGGGAGCCTTCAAGTAGCACACCACAGGAGGGGGATCCCAGGGGCGCGTTACATGAAGCTATGAGGGGATTTATCTGCAGTATGGCGGGCAGAATTAAACTCCAGGAATTATATTTGCCGCCTGTGTCCGAATGGGCCAGCAGTGTATGATAGCGTAGCTGTGTACTCCTCCTAAAATAAGTGGTCTGGCCTCAAGATGCACTATAGCTTTTGGGCGACATTACAACACCGTGTTCCTCAAAGAAGATCACTGTGACAATCTGTGACTGAATGTAGATCAACCTAATCTGAATGTGCAAGGCAGGCTTTACAGGTAGGAAGCACTGTGTGCTTGTTTCTGTAGGTTTGAGCTTGACTTGGGGTTTGGAGGGCATTTCGGAGATTGGGGATTATGGCGAAGGAATGTTTTGGCTGTAAAATGCACCATTTGAACTCATGTTTGATTTCCTATTATGTTTTCTAGAAATGTATGCTGTGAAATGCACCTTTCCCCACTCTGCACACCACACCCTCTTCTTTCAGTTCCTGCTCGTTCGCATGTTCTACTTGAGTTGCTACTTTCCGCCCCACCATGTTTCCCATCCACCAGCCGCCACTGGTCAGGCAAAACAAAAACAGTACACCAGCCTCCTTTCTTCCATACGGTAAGGTGCTGTGCAGGTTACAGCATTGTTTTACTGGCCTTTTAACGTGCACGTGCCCTTATGACCCCTGTGGGTGAAGCAGGCACCGTTGTGTTTAAATGGGGCCCCGAGGTTTGTAAAGTGAACAACCTTATTTCACAGACGCCCCGGAGTCTGTAGTGCGTACTTCAGTGTCACTGGTGCCCCAAGGGGGGTGGAGTGTGCATCAGTGTTTCACAAGCCTCACGTGGCCTGTACAGTGCACAGCACAGCAGTGTTCCAGATCCGCCCCTACATTCATTAAAGGTGCCCTGAGGGTTGATGTGTGCCGCAGAGTTTATTCGAGTTCAAGGACTTGGTGTTTCACGAATACAATCAATTGTAGATATCGGGGTTGTGTTGTGGAGCACAACCACGTATCTCTCAGATCCCAGGGGCTTGTAGGGTGTGTCCCCACGCTGCTACGTATCAAAGACTTCCAGTGGTTGTCAAGCACCCGCTGATGCCCCAGGGCCTGTGAACCGCGCTCTTGTGTGTTACTTCTCCCCGGCTCCGAGGAGTTGTTGAACCCTGGGGCAGTGAACTGCCTGATGCTGCTTCTCTGATTACATACCGTCCACACCGCGCCTTTTCTAGCCGTGTGGGGACGCACGTGCCTTGCGACCATCGCGCTAACCTTTAGAGGACCAGTAGCTAGTCTGTACAGGCTCACAAGCCTGGACGCACATTTCACAGCGCATGCTCACTTTCGTCCCACACTACGGGGCACATAATGTCCTATGTCCTAAGCGTGCTGTTCCGGCCCCCGCGACAGGATTCTGCAGAACGGGTACATTAGTATAGGATAATGGCCCCGCACGCCCTCGTGTGTTCGCCTGGCACTCCTGGGTGAGGCGGGATGGTACAGCGCAGGCAGGTTGCCATGGCACTGCCGTCTTCTCGGAAGGCGCGCGTTTCTCGTCTAATATTTACTTTCATTCTTGCCTATCGGTTTTGGTTTGCAAGGAATTCATCTTTGATGTTAGCAGGGAACGAAATCGGATTGGGGTTTAGAATTGGTTGGGGGCGGTGGAAGAGTCCTTTCTTTGGAGAGGGGAGAACAAACCAAGCCAAGGGGAAACTTGGAAACAGAAAACAGTGATGAAAGCGGATGTGCTGAATCGGCCGCGGCTGTCATTGTTTAACATAATGGGCATGGCGCGCTGCATTAAGGACAAGCGCTGAAAGACAAGCGCGGCCCCCGGCCGTGAAAGTGAAAGTCCACATCTACAGCGTTTGTTTACCTTACGGGAGCGAGCACAGCAGGCGTGATAATTATAAACAGATGTCACCAAAGCTCGCTCCCGCAAGGGAATCGCCAAACGTGCACGCGTTGCCATTGAAAGCAATGCAATGCGTGCACGTTTTTTGCCAAAAAAGCGAATCGATTCCTAAAGGTCTCCTCCTATGCAGCGCATGCGCGCTGCTAGGTGAGACCTAAAAAGGGGGTTTTCGGGGGTCTCCCCCAAAAATATAAATCATATATATATGTATATATATATGTATATATCTTTAAATGAAGACTGTCTGTCAATGCAATGTTCATTATTAAACCTGTCATATTGCAACTTTTTCTTTCCTACACAGCATGATGTGTTCCCTCATAGACACTCTTTATGAAAATCGGAAAGAATGCTGGTAAAGGATGCAAGACGGATGTTTTTCACTTGCAGGCTGAGGGAACACATCATGCTGTGTAGGAAAGAAAAAGTTGCAATATGACAGGTTTAATAATGAACATTGCATTGACAGACAGTCTTCATTTAAAGACGGAAAGGCAGCATGTTTGGTAAAAGTGAACTAATAAAGTTTCAACATGCTGCTGTCTTTCGTGAAAAAGAAAAGACACACCTGTTTGAAAGTGCACTCTGGGAAACAAAACTGAACCGCAGTGTTAAACCACGAGGGAAGTTTAAAGCAGAGTTTTCACCCGTGATCAAGCCTCTGTAGAGGAGAAACGCGTTGGGTTATTTTATTTTTCCTGTGCAACTTTCCACATGGAGTAAAGGCATTTTGCAACCTTCAGCTGGTGTCTGTGTTCCTCACTCACTTTAAAGGCAGTGCGGTGTTGTTTGGATATATATATATATATATATATATATGTGTATATATATATATATATATATTCACTGAAAAAACCATAGGTTTCAGGGACGTTATAGTTACAAATTAGCATTTAAAAAACCTTTGAAATTCACTGAAAAAACCATAGGTTTTAGGGACAGTTATAGTTAGTTGGACATTGCACTCGTACAAAACCCGTGAAATTCCCCCGTTATAGTTAGTCCAGCTAACTATAACTCGCGCCCCCGCAATGCACTGCTGATGACGTCACATATTACATCACTCATGACATGGTCAGTGACATCACTGATGACATCACTGATGACATCTCAAATGACATCACTGATGACATCACTGATGACATCATCCAGTGACTGTGTGTTTCTGTCAAGTTTAAATATTTTTAATATATATAGGAAAAGACGTATTGAAGAATGAGTGGGTGTGTAAGTGTCTGTATGGATGATTTAGTAGGTGCGTGACTGACTGTATAAGTGAGTGATTTAACGTATCTTACTGAATGCATGGGTTAGTGACTAAACTGGGTGAATGTCTGTATCCGTCTGTCTGTTGCTGTGTAAGTGGCTGCATGTGTTTGAGAATAGCTACATGAGTGTCTATATGAGTTATTGAATGCTTGTGTGAGTATCTGTATGGGTGCCTGAGTGTTTGTGTGGGAGGGGTGTGTGCGACTCTGTGCATAGATGTGTGAGTGGGTGATTCACTGGGTGGATGGTTTCAAGAGTGCATCTGTGATAGACTGTATGGGTGGGTAAGTGTGTGTAAGAGTGTGTTAGTGAGTGAATGTATGTCCCAGTGGTACATGTGTGAGTAACTACATATGTGAAAGGCAGTATATATGTGTGTTGGAGTATATAAATAGCTATAAGCAAGAGTGACTGATTGTGATAGTGGCTGTATGGATGAGTGTGTGCTTGTATCAGTGATTGTATAAGAGCGTAAGAATGTGCTAGTATTTGTATGAGTAAGTGAGCTGGTGTGTGTATAACTGTATAGGTGAGTAAATGGTAGTGTGTTTAATTATTTGCATGACTGACTAGGTGTGTGAGTACCTCTATGGATGAGTGGCGGTGTTTGAGTGTCTATATAGGAGTATGAGTGCATATGATAGTCCTGTACTGAGTGACCGTAAATATGAGTGACTGTTCGGGTGAGTGAGTGGATGTGTGCGTAGACCTAAGAATCAGTGAGTGGGTATGTAGTTATTGGTGTTGGAGTGTCTATGGTTTTGCGAATGGCAGTCTGTACTTTAGAGTGGGTGTATCAAAGGTTATATTAGGGTGTGAGAAGATGCATGAAATTATCACATGGATGATGTCATCAGTGATGTCATCAGTGATGTCATTTGAGATGTCATCAGTGATGTCATCAGTGATGTCACTGACCATGTCATGAGTGATGTAATATGTGACGTCATCAGCAGTGCATTGCAGGGCGCGAGTTATAGTTAGCTGGACTAACTATAACGGGGGAATTTCACGGGTTTTGTACGAGTGCAATGTCCAACTAACTATAACTGTCCCTAAAACCTATGGTTTTTTCAGTGAATTTCAAAGGTTTTTTAAATGCTAATTTGTAACTATAACGTCCCTGAAACCTATGGTTTTTTCAGTGAATTTCAAAGGTTTTTTAAATGCTAATTTGTAACTATAACATGTCTGAAACCTACGTTTTTTTCAGTGAATTTCAAAGGTTTTGTAAATGACAATTTTTAAATGTATTAATTGTTATATAAATTTTTAAAATACTGATTTACTACATTTTTAGAAACAATTTTTTTTTACATATTTTATTATTTAAATTACATTGTAATTACATTATACATTACATTACAAAAAATACTTTCTCTTAATGAATTACTTTAGTTTAAATACTTTGCAGATAGGCAATAGACTTTTAAGTACAGTAGTTACAGTTGTTGCAATGGGCAACACATTTTCAAACACAATGCAACATTCAGCTCAATGTGAATTTCTAGTTAAATGCAATTAGTTACTTTATGGATTACTTTTCTAACCACAGGACTGGATCCTAGATTCAGTCCTGGGACATCTCCTGTAAACAGTTGAGTAAAAGCGTTTTGGTTACAGTCGTGATTTTTAAGGAATATTATTGTATTTTAAAAGTTGACACTTTGAAACTTTTTCTCATAGAATCACCAATGTTATCCTATGGAAGGAAATTCACTTAGCAGGTCAAAACTGTTATCGTTACTTTTTCTTACTCAGTGTTGGATCCTGGATCCAGCACTGGTGCATCTCCTGTAAACAGTTGAAAGAATGCGTTTAAGTCATACTGTCGATTTTTAAGGAATATTTGTAGTTTGTGAAAATCAACACTTTGAAACTTTTTTGCTGAAAACCAGTCAATGTTAGCCTATGAAGGAAATTCAAGTTACCGGTAAGTACGGTTAAAATTACTTTTGAGGATCAGTACTGGGCTGAAACATGCAGCACTGAGGTCTCTCCTGATAACAGGTGAGTAAATCGGAATTCGTATTTCGGCTGATTTTAGAGGAATATTTTAAAGTTCCAAAACTCCACACTTAGAAGAATTTCCAAGTGAAACCAGTCAATGTTAGCCTATGGAAGGAAATTCAAGTTACTGGTAAGTACGGTTAAAATTACTTTTCAGGACCAGTACTGGGCTGAAAGATGCAGCACTGAGGTCTCTCCTGATAACAGGTGAGTAAATCAGAATTCGGATTTCGGCTGATTTTAGAGGAATATTTGTATGTTTCAAAAATCAACACTTAGAAGAATTTCCAAGTGAAACCAGTCAATGTTAGCCTATGAAGGAAATTCAAGTTACCGGTAAGTACAGTTAAAATTACTTTTCAGGATCAGTACTGGGCTGAAAGATGCAGCACTGAGGTCTCTCCTGATAACAGGTGAGTAAATCGGAATTCGTATTTTGGCTGATTTTAGAGGAATATTTTAAAGTTCCAAAACTCCACACTTAGAAGAATTTCCAAGTGAAACCAGTCAATGTTAGCCTATGAAGGAAATTCAAGTTACCGGTAAGTATGGTTAAAATTACTTTTCAGGATCAGTACTGGGCTTAAAGATGCAGCACTGAGGTCTCTCCTGATAACAGGTGAGTAAATCGGAATTCGTATTTCGGCTGATTTTAGAGGAATATTTTAAAGTTCCAAAACTCCACACTTAGAAGAATTTCCAAGTGAAACCAGTCAATGTTAGCCTATGAAGGAAATTCAAGTTACCGGTAAGTACGGTTAAAATTACTTTTCAGGATCAGTACTGGGCTGAAAGATGCAGCACTGAGGTCTCTCCTGATAACAGGTGAGTAAATCGGAATTCGTATTTCGGCTGATTTTAGAGGAATATTTTAAAGTTCCAAAACTCCACACTTAGAAGAATTTCCAAGTGAAACCAGTCAATGTTAGCCTATGAAGGAAATTCAAGTTACCGGTAAGTACGGTTAAAATTACTTTTCAGGACCAGTACTGGGCTGAAAGATGCAGCACTGAGGTCTCTCCTGATAACAGGTGAGTAAATCGGAATTCGTATTTCGGCTGATTTTAGAGGAATATTTGCACAATGGTGAAGGGAGGGGCGGGGCCTGAGGTGACATCTTTGCAAACGCGCCCCGTGGCGCGTTTTAAGTTGGGGGATTAAGTCCCCTTGAATCCTGAGGGTCCCTAGGGGCCAACTAGACCACCAGGAACCTCCAATATGCGCTAGGGGCTGCGTTGCAGAGACGTGTAGAGAGGCCACACCCCTTTTACACCTCTCTGCAACGCAGCTCTGTGGCGCATTCTGGATGTACCTGTTGGGCTAGTTGGCCCCCAGGGACCCTCAGGATTGAAGGGGATTTAATTCCCCATCTTAAAACGCGCCACGGGGCCTGTTTGCACACATGTCACCTGAAGCCCCGCCCCCTCCCTTCACCACTGTGCAAACGCGCCCCGTGGCGCGTTTTAAGTTGGGGGATTAAGTCCCCTTGAATCCTGAGGGTCCCCGGAGTCCAACTAGCCCACCATATACCTCCAAAAGCGCCACAGAGCTGCGTTGCAGAGAGGTGTAAAAGGGGCGTGGCCTCTGTACACCTCTCTGCAAGGCAGCCCCCTGGCGCATACTGGAGGTACCTGGTGGGCTAGTTGGCCCCAGGGACCCCCAGTATTCAAGGGGAATTCGTTCCCCCTCTGCAAACGCGCCAGGGGCGCGTTTGCAGAGTGGTGAAGGAAGGGGCGGGGCCTGCGGGCCCGATCGTTTTTTTCTTTTTTTGTTTTTTTCTCCCTGAAGGGGGGCTGTGTGGCCCCCTTCCTTTTTTCTTTTTTGGGCCCTGGGGACCCCATCCCCCAGGGCCTTACCCCTTTTTAAATTACCTTAAAAAAAAAAAAACGGGAAGGGGGCCGCGTGGCCCCCTTCCCTGGGCCTGTATTGGCCCCGGGGACCCCATCCCCCGGGGCATGGCCTCTATATTTATTTTTTGAGGGGGCAGCGTGGCCCCCCTCCTCTGGCCATTTTAAGGCCCCGGGGACCCCATCTCCCGGGGCCGGCCTTTCCATTTTTTTTTTTTTTTAAATTTTTCTCTTTTTTGGGGAGGGGGGCCGCGTGGCCCCCTCCCGAGCCACTACTTGCCCCGGGGACCCCATCCCCGGGGCTGGCCCTCTCCGTTGGGGACTGTGGGGGGTCCCCAATCCCCCACAGTCCCGCCGGCTCCCACGTCCCTTGGGAGCCGGCATTGCTGTTCCACATGGGGAGCAGCTGACATGCTGCTCCCCATGTGGAAAAGCAATCGCTTTGGATATTGGAAGAGAGAGCAGGTTTCCCTGCTCTCTCTTCCAATATCCAAAGCAGCTTGCTATGGCAGGACGGGAGCCGCGAGGCTCCCGTCCTGCCATAGCAAACTACAGTGTCCCGGGGTAGGCACCCGGGACACTGCAGGAGCCGGCCCTGGGGGGTGGTGGTCCCCAGGGCCATCAAGGGCTCCAGGAGGGGGCCGCGCGGCCCCCTCCCATTCAGTACACAGCCCCGGGGAGGTGGTGGTCCCCGGGGCTCTGGGGTCCGTAACGGACCCCCATATTAAAATGTTTAGTGCCCCGGGGAGGTGGTGGTCCCCGGGGCGTGTGGGGGCTGGAGCCCCCACACAGGTTTAATAATTATTTAAAAAAAAGCCCCGGCGAGGTGGTGGTCCCCGGGGCTGCGGGAGGGCTCAGAGCCCTCCCGCACCATTTTTTAAAAAAGCCCCGGGGGTGGCGGTCCCCGGGGCTTGGGGAGCCCTTTGAGGCCCCCACACATTAAATTATCCCCCCACCATGCCCCCGGGACTTGGGCCACCCGGGGGCCAATTAGCTATCGAAGCGCGGGAGACCGCGCTTCGATTTTTTTTTTTTCGCCACCCTGAGCGCATCCTGCCGATTTAAAAAAAAAAAAAAAAAATTTTTTTTTGCCCAGGGGGTCCTTGTGGGACCCCCTGAGCAAACCTAGGGGGTCAGGGTGTTTCTACCCTGCCCCCTTTGTGCGCTTTGCGCACTTGTTTCTGTCCCTCGGTTCTACCGAGGGACAAAATGGCTGCCAACATTTCCTGAATCGGAATGTTGACAGCCAGCTGACAGCCAATTAACATGCAGCTCGTGATCGGGAGGGTACGCGGACCCTACTCGTCCCTATATATCACTAACTTTTTACTTTTCATTTTCTCAGCAACTACTGAACGGATTTACACCATTTAACAAAAGGGTTCTTTCTGAACCAAGAACTACCTCTTTGCCAAATTTGGTGTAATTCCGTTCAGCAGTTCGGGCTGTAGCCGTGTCTAAAGTTTCCTATGGGAAAATGCATGGGGAAAACGCGTTTTGGGACCCCCTTTTTCTCGGCCCCCGCTTGACGTATCCCCCGAGACTTTCAGGGTAGGAGCGGACCGGAGCGCCCCACGAAGTTTGAAAATTTCGCGAAGATACGTCAACCGGCAAGAGAGTTATTTCAAATAGAATGTCGCGGATTTCCTATGGATAATAGGTTGTAACTATAACTATCTACTGGCGACCGCCAGTAGATAATATATATATATATATATATATGTGTGTATATATATATATATATATATATATATATATATATATATGTTAATACATATATGCGATACAAAGAGGTCAAAGTGATTACAGCGGTGCACTCAGCTGTCGGTACTAGCTGTAGGGGTAGACCAGTTCCCCTTGTAATTTTTCGGGGAAAGGTTCAAAAGAAATACCGCTGCACACAGCTCCCAGAAGTCTGCACAATTCTTTTCCGTGTTCAGCAAACACCAACGCGTTTCAACTCCAACGTGAACACGACACAAAATTGTGCAAGTTTCTGGGAGAATGGTGTGCAGCAGTATTTCTTTTTAAACCTTTGTTGAAATATATATATCTAAATCTATATCTATCTGTAGTGGAGAGGTGTGGTACAGCGGCCAGGGCAGCTGACTTCGGAGCACAGGACTCACGGTTTAATCCCTGGCTCCGGCGGCAGCTCAGTTCAGCACCATGTGACTCTGGGCAATAGCTCACTTAGTTTCCACGACGGCCCCCAGTGCCTTGAGACCCGTAAGGGTGAGTAGTTCGCGCTTTACAAATACGGATTTACATTTATTTACATATATATGTATGTATATATATATATATATATATATGTTTTGCTGCCTCCGCTTCACCTTTCAACAGAAACTCACGGCACCATAGACGGTATGTTTCTTCTTTTATTAGATGCTGTCAATCACCATAGTGCAAACACACAGACGGACGGTCTGCGCGTTTCGGCTGCCAGCCTTCTATTGCACCATATGTATATATATTTATATATATATATATATATACATATATATATATATATATATATATATATATGTATGTATATATCTTTGATTCCGTTGCTTCCTTGGAATTCCTCCCACAAACGGGCACGGACTACCAAATCAGTGCAAGAGTTTTATTGTTGAAATGCAGCCATTACGCGTTTCGGCTCTGGCATATGTGTTTATATGTGTATATATATATATATGTGTGTGTGTGTGTGTGTGTATATATATACAAGGAGTTAAGGCTCCGAAACGCGTTGGGTGGTGGTGCCATGAAATAAACCACGTTGGATTTAAGCGAAGGGCTGTGGTGTTGTTTTTTCAAAGAGTTTACGACATTACGTTGGATTATCAGGGGTTCGCGAATCCCGCCACGGCCCGCTGTCACGAAAGAGGCTCGGATCGGTTCGCGAAACTGTGTGTTGGATATATATATATATGTATATGTTTTAAGATTAAATATAAATGTATAAATTTACCTTATTTAAACCTACCTTAAATAGAGTATTAATTTCGTGGTAAAAGCATGAGGGATAAAAAACGCTTGGTAAAGGCATGTATTGTGTTTTAACACGTTGCAATGTCATACAACCCCTGCTAGCACATGCAACATAATTTGCTATCGCCATTGTTTTTCAGCCGTGACCCGCACTGAAGCTTGGCTTCTTTTCGCTCGGTGGGCAATAGAAATGCGCTTGCATTGCAGCTCATGTGGGATGTAGGCAGGGGGTCACGGGATTCCCAGGTTATATGGGATTAAATGGCCCCACTAGAGTCATTTACCTCTGGTGTTCTTGGCACCCTTACTATTGGACACAAACTGACACCGAGTACATCCCTTTTGCACTTGAACTTTAGGGATGTGAAGCAGAGCACTGCAATATTCCACAAAGCACACAAAAATTGTACATAAATGCCAAGTAGGTGCATTTAATTTTAGAAAGAAAGAAGTACTTTAATTGACATTCAATTATATACTAAATATAAAATTACAAATGTACATGATAAAGCCCAGATCCTTATAGTCCCCAAAGAACTAGATATTTGTGTCAGGTGTCTCAGTTAAACAATGTAAAACCGTTTCCAATTCTATTTGTCAGAAAATTCTCAAGTTACAGGTTGTATTTGTATTGTATCTGACCCCTTGCTTGTACTATAAAATGTCTTTTTGAGGTGTTTCCTACTATTTTAGGAAGAATGTTTACATCTCTAGCTCAAACTTGGTTTTTAAAGTTTATTTAAAATGAGGGCTTATTTTTCTGTTCTGAGGTTTGAACTGCCATGCCCCCATGCAAATGAGGGAAAACCCTCTGGTGATAGTGGTGGGGCTATATGTGCACCAGTTTTTTCAGTATTACAGAAGGGGCCGCACAAGCGTCTGCGGCCCTTTCTGTAATACCAAAGTGCCCCGGGGAGCACAAAGCGGGCACACATGCCCGTTGCGCCCCCAGGGCACTTTCCATTACACGGCCCCTGGTGAGCGGAAATGCACCAGTGCTTGGATGTAGTTGGCTGGGACAACAAGAAGGTGGCTTGGGAGATGTCATGGAATTGAGATTAGCTGTGCAAAGTTGTAAAATGATGTACAGTAAGACGGGGGTCTACAAGATATCTTGGGGCCAGGTTGTTCAGAAATTTGCACAGTGGTCTGTTTTGGCATTTTAGCCACCCTACTTGGGCATGTAGGTGGATTTGGGGATTGTGCATTGCGAGATTATGTAAATTTGGGTTTGCAAAATTCAGAACATTATCAATGCCCAGACAACACTTTTACTTTTAAAAAGGACAAAATACAATAATTCACACACAACTAAATTCTAAATATAAAATGACAAATGCACAAGTTGGAAACCGGCCCCTCTAGTGCTTTCTGAACATGAGATCTGTGTAAGAATGTCACTCAGTGTTAAACAATGTAAATCCCCTTCATATGGTGTCTCTCATGTACTTCACTAAGTAAACCTCCTACCTTTTGTACCTGTCAGAGAGCTCACAATGTAAAACGCTTTCTAGAGTACTTGTTGATGTAAAACCCTCTCCCTAGTGCATTTGTCAGAGTTCACAACTTAACACCTTCCTACTGTATTTGCCAGAGAGTTACTAGAGGGGAGGCCCTTCCTATGAAATTTGTTATAGCAGAGTCTGCTGTGACAATGTCTCTTGTCTTTGAAATTCCCATAAAGAAGGTCAACAGAGGGGTGGAGCCAAGTCCTCTCTCTATTTCACTTTTGAATTCTTTTTTGTGAATACATGCGCTCTGGCGCTCAGCTAAAACCTTTTTTCGCCAAAACTAAAAAGTGGCAGATATCAGCGACATTCGTGAGACTGTAAAATGGCGCCCACTGCTAGCCACGTCTATCTCAACTTCAGCGGCCGCCCAGAGCTTATTTATTTATTATTTGTTGCAAAAATAGTCCTGAAGTTTATTCCTGGGGAAGCCTCTTTTGTTGGAGGAAACACATAGGCAGTGACAACTGCTGTACAAGATCTGATCACATCTGAGACAACACAGTGAGCTGAAACGCTTTGAAAGTAAACAGAAATCCTGCTGGCACGGAGAGAGATCTGTAAAAAGTGGAAAGATGCATTTCCTCCGAAAAGAGAAGACTGGCTTAAAGCCGCATTCGCTATGGCCCGTTTGGAATATGAAGGTGAAAAGGACAAGCCAATAAACATCTGGCAGCCTCTTATGAGATGGGGTCGAAATCAAAGACTAATACAGTGGGTCCTATGATTACATCAAGTTCCCCCACAAAGGAGATCGGTCGGGTGACCTAAGCGAGTGCGGTAAGCCGGAAGGCTCTCAGATTGATATATTGGCTTCATAAGATCCGCAGAGCTTATTGGTGAGATGAGGACTAAAAAAAAAAAAAAAAAAAAAGAAAGTAAACAGAGCACTTGTCACATACCGGTGTGGTTGCGATACACCAAACACAATGGTAGGAACTGAGATATCACAAGCATGCAAGAGAAGAGACAATAACAACAAAAGAAAAGTAGATGAAAGGACACTTAGTGCAATAATGCAGCACAGCCGGCTCTGTTCCAGAAATAAATCATACAAATGCTGAGAGCAATTTAAGGGCTGCATACGTAGTAAATCTTCATTAATTAAGGTGAGTCGTCAGAGGACAAAGGATTAATGCAGATCAAAGAAGATTTATAGGCACATGACTCAGTAATAATAAGACGTTAGACATGTGCGGTCCCTCCTCCGTTTAACAAAGCCTATGTCACGGATGGGCACCTTCATATTTCAAGGGAAAGGCAGATGGCTCCAAGGGAAGTTACATCATTGGAATGTTCAGTATCACATTAGAGGAGACAGACTTGCTGCCGCTGGAGTGACTGTGATAGGCCAGAGGTATGAACAGCAGCATTCCAAAATCCTGCACGTGCTTCTCTGTCATCCACTACCTCACCCTCTCCCCAAGGACACACCTTGGCCTCTACATGAAGCAAACTCTTCAAGAATCCTTATATTGCTCCTAATCATATGTGACCGCCGTATAATAATGGCCGAGGCTTCTCACTTAATGAGATCGCATTCTGAAACCGCTCTGTCAAGAACGTGAGGCAGCCACGCCCACGTCCATGCCCCCTGCAGGAGGACGCTGCGCGGGCGGGCGGACGGCATCCCCTTATCTCCCTACCTTGAACGAGCCGGCGCTCAGAATGCTATCTCATTAGTGAGAAGCCTCGGCCAGTATTATACGGCGGTCACATTAGAAGCAATTTCCTGCCCTACAAAGTAAGGATTCTTGATGATGAGTTTGCTCTCCTCACCCTCTTAATTGGTTTGAATCCAAGGCAACCGCTTATTTCTTTCTTTTGAGTAACTTTTATAAATGCAAAATTCCAGATAGCCCAATTCAACCTCAACAGATTCTTGTGCAATCTGAAGATAGCCCACCATTGCTTCTTCCAGTCCTTTAAAGGTGAGCCACCCCTTTTTTCACCTTTATTGCTCACTACACCTATTTTGATGGTCAGAAAATATTTAAAATTTGAGCTCCTCTATTTTTACAGGAGCCAATACACACAAAGGGACATTTACCCCTACAAGTCCAATTTATGAGGACTGTTTCCACTCCCTAGTGGTCCCTATCATGTGGTTTGCTCTCCTCTACAACTGCAGCCAGAATGTACCCTTTAATTTACACCTTTAATCCGATCTCCTTTGTCCCAGACCCTTACTCATGCCCCTCTCCTTTTTCTTTCCCAGCCCACAGGCAATTTCAGTCCTGATGAGTCCCTTTATCCCTTCGAGGGTTGCAACGCGGTCGACAAATGTACAAAGGCAGACTGTTTTTCATTTTCTGTGATACAATGATTTATTCCCCGTGTCTTAAATTGTATTGAATTTAAAGCGTTGTCCTTTGATATAAAGCAACCAATACACCGCTTATGTTCACATTTTACTTCACTGTTGTTCTTTGATTTCGGTTTTGGTTTGTCTTTACATCTGGGTTCCACTCATTTCTTTCTTTTTTCTAAATTCTTCTCATGGTTTTTAGATACACCTATGAAGTGTTGATCTGAATAATCTTCGTTAAATAAAACTTAGTTCAGCTGAACCGCAGTTAATCACAAATACTGGCTTCGCTGTATTCCTTTGTTATTTAAGAAAAAGGTTGATGTTACAAAGATTTAGTCTAGACAGAAAGATCTGTGATACTTAAGAAAAATTTCCAAAATGAGTTCCATGTGAGTGCAAATTGATGAAGAACAATATCAGATATAAGGCTGGTGTAACGTCAATATACTCCTGCCTGTTGGGTGCGGCATTCTTCTGAGGACTCTGGAGCCCCCGCCCGGTCTAGTGATTTGTTCACCTCGCGCCTAATTGAATCTAAAATCGTGATCCACTCGTTTTTTATCCCTGGCTCAAAGGCAGCGGCGTCACTAGGGTTGGTGTCACCCAGTGCGGACACCTTTCCCAAATGAGACTATTTAGTAAATAGTCTCATTTGGGAAAGGTGTCACCCCATGTGATGGTGTCACCTGGTGCGGTCCGCACCCCCCGCGCCCCCTAGTGACGCCACTGCTCAAAGGCAACAGTAGTCCAAGGATTCCGGAGCCACTGCCCGCCCATATGATACAATTCCCACGCGTCCAATTGATTTATAACACCACAATCCACTGGTGTATTCTTCCTCTGAATCTGAGGGTTATGTGCAGAACAGAAATCCTTCCTTTTCTCTTCTCGCTAAATTCCTGGTTCCACCGTATACCCAGCCATCAGAGTCAAGGGACTTGCTAATTGCTGACACCTCGCCCCATTCTTGTGGAAACCACATACTCTTTTTTAAATACTAGGTACTCAAACACCTGTCCTGATGATGATCTCGAGTAGATAAGATCGAAACACCATTGACCATAAAGCAACTGCACTCCTTTTTATTATATAAAAAACTACCCAAAAGGAGTCTCTCTCTTTGTTGTTAAAGTCGATGCATGTTTTTAATATCTTCTCACCCTTCACAAGCACATTTTTTCACTTACCTGTGAGCACCAGATCTACAAACTTTTAGCATATTGAAATAATACTGTGCAATGAATAAATTAATTGCTTAACAATGTTTCCTTTTGTCCTGCTACATACTTGCCTTTAATACACTGTATAAAGCTGGGTCCTAAAGTTATATATGCCCTATTGTTTATATTTAAAAATACCGCAATCGAGATCCACTGGCCTTGAATGAACCATTGTTTTCTGAAACTATCTTTTACCCCAGGATCAAAAAATTGGGGTTCCCTTGTTATGTGATATCTAACAGAAAGCAGCAGCAGCATCACCTCCTGGAGGTGGACGAAGAGGAGCAGCTGTAACATGGCGTAGCAGGGCCAGGAGCCGCAAAGAAAGAGGACAACAGTATTAGCAACTGGATATCATGGACTAATTAGCATTTATATTGGCTCTTACTTTATAGTTAGTTTTGAACCATAATGTTTTTTTATTGACATTTTATTTCGCTGCTGTAATATTAAGTAAAGTGACATAAAGGCAGAGTTCAAGCCTATACGCCTGATGCAGAATTATATAAATTTACAATATGAATTATATAATAAGGCGTAAAAAAAAAAACACAGCACCCAATGTAGCCCTATTCATGTGAGTAATCCTGGCAAAAAACTACAGAGGTTTGATTCATAAAGGTGTTGTGGACATAAGTTAAACTTAGGTGTGCCAAAGGCTTGGGGGCAGATTTGCTAAACTTTGATGCAACGCAGTACAAAAGGAAAGAGCAGAAATGTGCCGCATCTACTAAGATAGGGGACAGGTCTGCTCTCGCATAGCACTGGTTGCCTAGCGCCAACGCAGCACCCTTACGCCATGACACATGGTGCCTGCATCGTGGTCTGAATAGTTTTTGTGCAGGACGGTGTGGCTGCACCAAAAGAGCGACACAATCCTGGCGCACAATATTAGTCATTCTGGGCCTTAATTGACAAGTGCATATTCTTTTTACAATTCACTATACATGAATTTTCACTTATAAATCCATTTGCTAACATGTAAAAGGATTTTATCATAATAAATGTTTCGCATTTTATCGACATTAAGATTTGAGCATGCAAATATTATTAACTGTATTATTCATGTTTAAATTGACTATAGCCAATGTAGGTCTGCATTTTACATGGCTATCGCTTGGGTGTCATCTTGTTTCATGTCATATGTGCATTTTATGTCTAGGAGAAGCTGAATTATGAATTAACAAATGTGATGTGTCTCTGCTTTCTTTCTCTTGTGATATGATTTCCTTTTCGTGATAACTGTCGACTGTTCGAATTAGTTGCACCAGTACATCTGCGGAGTACAGTCTGGTCCAATATATCTTGTATTGTTGCATATAATTGTAAGTTTGAGGGACGTTTAGGGAAGATGAATTGTAAAGGACCCTGAGAAAGAAATGAGCTCTAGATTTTATCTTCTTCCTTTAACATGAGTGGAGCATTTTATGGGAACTATGTGTAGGTGATGAAATGTTAGAATTGTGTGATTTAAACCAGTGCAATGCAGATGAGAGTTCAGAACTTGTTTCCAGGCAGCTTACAGCAGAGCAGGGTGCTCTCTTTATGGGAGAACTGATATTACTTAAATGTTCCATTGAGGCTATTTTATAATATTTCCAGTGCTTAATTTGAGCCGGGGGGTTCCGGTGCGTGGCACTTAATTGTCAACACTGGCACTTATGACAGTCTGCCACATGGTGGCGCTGTCTATCTAATTTAGAGATGAGGACAACAACAGTTGTTTATTCATTCAATATACATTATAAATGACTAATACCTGCTGCCCACCCACTGTTATAGCTTTGGGGGCCTGGGATAGTCTGAATTGTCACACTTGTAGGAGTGTCATGGCTCGTAATTGTGTTTGTGGTGTCATTGGTAGCATGGCCGAGGCAATGGGTGTCGCAAGCTGCAGTGACCTCCTGACGAGAGCCTTGTCACTTAAGTTTTTACAAATTAAGCACTGAGTATTTCGTCCTCTTTCTTATAGGACTTTGATTGTCTTGAACTTCATATTTACAAATGCATTCATGTATTGATTATCGATTGGCACTAATTTGATGATTTTGATTCTTCACACCTTTTTAACCTTTAAAAAAAACTTTACAGTTTGAAACGTAATCACTCTCTGTCCTCCTTTGGAGCCAAATGTACCTCACGTTACTTAAATGTATTGATTTGAGGACTAGCCTCAGCTACGGAGTTTGATTAATCAGATAGCGTTTTATGGACCCCAACATATGTAATATTACACCAGTATGGAGTAATATTTTCAAGGGAGTAAATCTGCCTCCATAGGCACGAACTGGGTGTTGTAGGGTGGAACGCCATGAAAAACTGTTGAACGCCCACAAGCCAGTGAGTTTATTGGTATTCAGTGACGTTTGAAAGGCACATTCCTATCCTGGATAGGATTAGAAATGTGCTCCTCTTAAGGAGAGATGTACATCCTTATTATGGTAGAACTTGAGAGGCAATACCTCCAAAATAGATGAAGATGTAGGGGACAGGATTTCTCCATAGAGGAAAAAATTGAAAAATTAATAAAAAGTTATCAAGTGAAAATGCATTTCTGAAAATACTTAGATATGTGTAATTATGGAACATGTAAAATACTCATGTGTAACTGCTTAGGCTTCGAGTATTGCTGGAGTTCTTTGGAAATGTTGAAAAATCATACATTTATTCGTAAACTGGGTGTAAACTAGTGTTGTAAATTTGCAATATCGGGGGATCAGAGATAAAATTCCTTTTTACAATCCTCAGATATTGCTTACTTCTTTACAGAAGCAGGACTTCAGGCGTGTTACTCAAGTTGTGGTTTGAACGGAGAAATGAATTTCCTTGACACAAGTCTTAGGTACATGATGACAACATAGAGGGGCATATTTACAAGAAAATGGCGGAGCGCGGAGCTGCGGCAAAATTTGCATCTCTGCCATTTCCAAAATGCATGAATGCGCCGTATTACAACAATACGGTGCACCCATGTTTTCCTAACGCCGGCGCTAAAAATAGTTGCCTAGTGCCAACACAGAGACCCTTGCTTCATAGTGCAAGGGTGCCTGCGTTGCAGGGAATGAATGTTTATGTGCAGGTAGGTGTCCCTTCCTGCACATAAACGATCAATAGTGGTGATTTGTTACTTCTATGTGTGCTGCGTACTCCAGCACATATAGAAGTAGCAAAACGTCATTATTTAATGATTGTTTATGTGCAGGAAGGGACACCTTCCTGCACATAAATAATCTTCAATGGCGTTTTGCTCTTTCTATGTGTGCTGTAGAGTGCAGCACACACAGAAAAAGCAAAAATTAGGAGAAATAAAAGTATTTCTCCTCGCTGCGCCATTCTAACACCTGCTCTTGCATGGCGTTAGTTTTTGTGCGCTGCCTCAGATTTACACATCCTTGTAAATCTGAGGCAGGGTCAAAAAGCAATGGGTGTTGCAGTGGAACGCTCACAGCAACATCCATTGCACGCCCCTTTAACGCAGAAAACTGTATGAAAGGTTACCATATTTACAAAGCGGCGTAAAGCCACAAAAAGTGGCTCAATGCCAATTTGTAAATATGGAGCAGGGCATTGTGCCACAGGAACGTCGTTAAAAGTGACTTTCCTGTGCCTCAATACCTTTGTAAATATGCCCCAGAGTTCCTTGCTGATTTGTCCTTCTTTCTCGTCCCAGTCCTTACCTCATGAGTGGACTACCCATCGAGACAGGCACCCTGTTACCTCTAAATAAAAAAAAACGCAAGGATTCTCCTCATAGCTCCTCCCTCTGAACCCTAGGGAGGATATGGCCGCCTCTGCAACACACTAACTTCCTGGTTTTTGTTCCTGCCTAGGTTCACATCAGGTTTCGAGGTTGGAGTTCAATGGGAGGTCACGGCCTATGGGACATTCTACAGCCTCGAGAAGGTGTTATCTTGAAGAATAGAGCTGAAACATTTTATTCAGTATAGAATTAGAAAGAACTGTATTAGTGACGTTAATGTCTTTTTAAAAGTGTTAATTACTATCAGTCTTTATTGAGAAGTGAAAACTATTCATTTTGTAAAAGTTTCCCTGGGCAGAGGCACGGGGGAAGGTTTTGCCGTTTAGTTTTACAAGCCAAACGTCTGTTATTAGGAAATGAAGTCGGTTAGTAACAGATTAAGCGAGGAACATGTTTTTAAAAACAATTATGAATATTTCAGGAACTAATTAAGCTTGTATATTAGTGTACGACGCCCAGATGTGCACTTCGAAACAGCACTAAGCCAACTTTTGTCAACAATAACCATCATTTGCATATCAAACGAAATGATAAGCAGCAGCGGCGCCTCCGAAGATCCTGTGAGCGATAGGAGCTGATAGAACGACAACTGCTATTATTACTACAATGAACTACTTAATTGGCAGTAACGACGGGGACATTGTGTCGGCTTTAAAAGTACATGATAATCCATTCGGCAATGACTGGAGCTTCAGATTAATTTATACACGGCAGGACTGGCCTTTTAACTCCTCGGGCCTTTCCCAGGGGGGGTGGGGGATTTTGTGGACTTCAGCAGGGGAGGCCATTGGAGGCCGGATTTTGGAGGTTCAGGGCCACTGCTGGCAGGCACTGCTGTTCTCTCCAGATCCCTGGGGGTTGATTGCAGCAGGGGGCTGCGTGGGGGCGGGTGGGGGGGGGGAAGAGTATAGATGGCTGAAAAGAGAGATGGACCCACCTGGCCCTGATATTTTAGAAGAAGGGCCGGGGCTTTTTGACCGGTGCACAAGGAGTGGCAGATTGTGAATTTAAGAACCTATAAAATTAG
Organism: Calotriton arnoldi; assembly: GCA_963921515.1. Classification (NCBI taxonomy): domain Eukaryota; kingdom Metazoa; phylum Chordata; class Amphibia; order Caudata; family Salamandridae; genus Calotriton; species Calotriton arnoldi. The sequence continues at coordinate 2,247,430 of CAWUFW010001626.1, read as the reverse complement.
GCAAGAATATCGAGGAACCTTTTGCAGGTTTGGGGCACCCCCGCGTGGATTCTGTAGGGAGACCTTGTGGCAAATGGTGCATTTTACTGGAAGGTTCATGGGCTATCTTCAGGGGAATCTTTGGGGTCTGTGGTGGTGATCCAGCGGTGTACTAACAACAGATACTCCACTACCATATACTCACCTGGGCTCATATAACTTCTTCCACTAATACCAAGTAGACCGCTGGAGCTTGTAGTTTATAGATTTCATATTTTCAGGAATAGTTATTGTTCCGTATTAACTAAACCTTTCACTGAACAAAAGTTCTTTCCTCTGGTCGATGGACCATTAGTTGGAACTAATTGATGGTGATAATTAACATAACTTATTAAACGTAATCACAGACTCGGGAAGTTTTTAAATCTTTATCTAAGTTAATTAAATGTGAACCATCTCAAAGTTTCAGTACAAACACCCTCATTCGCAAGAGTGTCAATTCAATCACTGAGCAAAAAATATTTCAGACTCACACAATAACTATGCTCAGAAAGGAGAGGACAGAGAGAGAAGAACATCTATCAATACGATGAATTTATATTTACCAAGAATGGTGTGAAGACCAACCCCCTGGCCAAAGGGCTGGTAAGGGTCCCCGGGATAGATCAGGAGACAAAGACTTCAGGACAGGAATCAGGACAGGATACTTCACCTCTCTAAATCCCGACGACTGCGTCGCACCCCTCTCTGACACTCTCTTCCTCCTCGTGGTTCTTCCGCGATCTTCTTTCTAACCCAATTAAATTAAGTTGGAAGTTTCTGCATTCGGTTTCTTCATCAGCGTTTCTCTCAGCATCAGCACCACCCACAGCACCGACAGCATCCCTTGCTCTGCTTCTGTGCTCCCGCTTCTGCTCCCGTTTCTGCTAATCTAACTAACTAAAACTACCTCAGTTATACCTTTCAATAATCATGTACCACCCATTAATGTTTCATTTTCATAAAATACTAACTCTGATTGGTCAGGCGAGGGGGGGATGATCATCACACCATGCTTACATTTCACTTATTTCATTGAACCATTGTTTTCAAGCCCATCCCCTTAAACTTTATTAAATCGTTTCCTTTCCCATACATCTCCAAACTTTATTAATACAAATTGTTTCAATCTCATGAATAAGGCTTCTTCATATGAACTCTTCACCCTCCCTTCCCAGGGCACATCTTCCCTGTCCTTGGACGCGTTACAAATCCTTACTCATCCTTCCTTGTTCTCTCTCATGTGCGGGGTCAAGTCAGCCAGCTCAATTCAGACAAGTCTGGAAGGCCCAAATGCGCACTAATAATAAAGTCAAAAGAAGAAATTTTATTTTCAAAAATAAATAGTTTCACTGTATACCACCAACCTCTACTCTAACCCACTTTAATTATTATTACCCTTTCTGCATTTGCGTTAGTATAAAAACTTATTTTCTATTTAGCCAAGGAGGTGCCATGCATGTGAACTTTCAAGCTGCCATTTTAATGCCTTTTGCGCATGCGCAAGATTTTCCCTCCAAGCGTTAAAACGTCATACTACATAGATGCAGTAGACGCATGCGCAGTAAAGATCCCTTGTTAGAGTGCGTTTTAGTCCTTCGTTCATTTTGTTAAAGTTAGTAAACACGTACGCAAGCTTCATTGTCCCGCGTGTCTTTCTAAAATGCGAATTATTACTTACAAACACATAGTTAGTAATTCGTTAATGAGTTAAAACGAGAGGTTTGCTTCCGAGCAAGTCTCATTTACGAGTCCTTGCTCCATCAATCCCCCCTCTGATGGCATTTTAAGCCATCACAAAATTACCCATCCCATCCCAGATACCAACTTTAGCACATCTCAGTTCTCTATTTCTCCTCTCAATTTTCCATCAGTCAACTCGTTTCCCTCTAAATCTTTCATTCTCTTATATATTTTGCCTTTCATTTCTTCCAACTGTATTTCATCATATTTTCTTTTTCGTTTCTTTCCCTTTCCTTCGCTTTCAAAATGTATTTTTCCTTTCCCTCCTTTTCTACAACACTTATATGTAATCATTATTATCATCACTACGGTTATTATCATAACTAATGGTATTATTATTTGACCTAGAAAACTTTTCCCAAAATCAGTAAACCATTTCCCTATTGATGTTATACTTTTTGTTAGTCTTCCCCACACACTGTCAACCTCCAGTTGGGTCAAGTCTTTATGAATTCTTGTAATGTTTTCAATATTTCCTTTAATTTCTCTGCTCTTGTCCGGAATGTAAGTGCAGCAATGTTGAATTTTCAACATACCACAGACTCCACCTTCTTTTGATAATAATATATCAAGAGCAAGATGGTTCTGTAAAACCATAGACCTGATTGCAACCATCTCTGTGTTAATCATTAAGAATCCTCCTGCAGTATCTGTAGAAAGACGATCAACTATGGTTGATAACTTACAAATTTTCTGTGAATTAAGAATGACTCCAACTGAGGGTATCAATGCACTAAAAATATCTCCTACAATTTCAGAAAAACTAGCTCTTCTTCTACGTGTTAGTCCATTAGAATTTCCATTAGTTCCACTGATTCTGTCCACATGATACATTTTTGGAAAAACTATTCCAAAGTAACAGCTCCCGTACCATCTTGCAGGTAACCTATAATAGGCATTGTTAATGCAAACATAATAAACTCCTGGAAATACAGGATCAGTTCCCCCTTTTAGTCCCCACCCTCCTAAAATTAGGAAGTTGTGTTCACATTCACTGGAACCAATGTAATTATTGTTATAATCTGTCTTTAATCTATGGAGGCAGAATTTTACCCTTTTCACAAAATCCAGGGACATCGCAGCATGAGCCTTGCCATTTGCATAGATTCCCTCTTTCCCAGCCAATGGAGGTACATGGGTTTTCTGTTCAGTCGCTTTCTTTATTAAATCCTGTCTCCTTTCTTCTACTAAATCCCAAAAATCTTTTTCTTCTTTTCTTAATGTACATGTTAGATTTTCTTTGTGTGCCTGAACTAAATCTATTGAACTCATTGTTAGGAAAAATTCACCCATAAACTGTGCATTTTTACTACTAACTACTGGATTCATATTCTTTCTAATAGGTAATTCAGAAAATACTACATCTATGTTTGAATAAAAATATTGAAGTCTCCCTGTAGCATAAAATAAACTTGATAAAATACTACATGACACACCATATGTTAAAGGTATATGGTGATACGTCACCCCTTCTGATACTGATGAGGGTAACTTCATACACACATAGCAATTACTAATTTCCATTGTATTAACATACTGAAACAACAATTTAATAAACACATTTGAAGACGTATTATAGTCTGATTCATTATGATAATTTGCTTCATCTTCTACCCCTATTTCTATTTTAGTTCCTTTTATTCTATCTATCTTATCATTAGTATCTGTATTATTCTTGTCACTTGTTTCCATTAACAAAGGTACTCCTACTGTTATGAATAACCATACTAATACTACTAATAAAATACTACAAAAACAAAATCTAAAACATTTTCTTTTTAATCCTCGTTTTGGTCTTTCGGTAACTTCAATTTCTGCCATTTTACTCTGAGAAAATTTCTTTTCTCTTATCCTTTCTTTGTCAATTTAATTTTCTTTTTGTTCTTAAGGAGGCCTCAATTTGCTTTCATCAATCTGTGCAACATGAACTTCTTATGTTTCATCACTTAGCTCTAGGGATTCAAATTCTTCGAGTATAACATAGGTCCATTCAGGGGCCTTGTACCTTCTATTTAAATTTCTCAATCTTGGACTTCTTCGAGTTATTTTCGCTAAAGTTTGTTTAGATCGTGTTTGACTTGTAACTTCATTTACTTGTTCTGGTCTCTTTTCTGATTTTCTCAAATGATATCTTAATTTCTTTACTCCAATTGGCCAATTGTCTCCCTTTCTGATTCTTTTGATCTGTACTGCACTTTCACCTTCTTTATCTCCTTTTAAAGTTCTTTTAATTTCACTTAATCTAGGCACAATCTGTTCTCATTCTCTGTGCTTGAACCTTCTTTTACTTCCACCTGCTCAGGTCTTTTCGTACTTTGTTCTTCTTCTTCCTGAGCTTGTTCTTCTAATTCTATCTGATCCTGTTCAGGTCTTATTTCAAACTGTTCTTTTTCTGCCTGAACTTGTTCTTCTAATTCTATCTGATCCTGTTCAGGTCTTATTTCAAACTTTTCTTCTTCTGCCTGAACGTGTTCTTCTAATATTCCCTCCTCAGGTTCCTGAAAGTCTTTTTCCGCTTCCACCTGAGTGTGTTCTTCTTCCCCTGTCTCTTCCTGACTACTTTCCTGTCTTTTCAGTTCTGTTCTTCTTCTTGTTTCAATAGCATCATCAATTACTTCAATCACTGGTATCCACTCTTCCTGACTTGTACTTGGCTGTTCGTCATATGGTTGTCTTTCAGAATCTATTACTCTAGATTCTTCAATTTCACAGCTTACAACTCCTGACGCTTCAGCCTGTTCAGTCAGTGGTTGCTCTTGTTGTTCTGATGGGCTCGGAACTCTTCTGGTATGACTGGCATGAATCCAATTGGGCAAACCTGCACACTTCACTGCTGTGGTAGTGACTAGTATGACTTGACGCGGTTTGTCCCACCTTGGTGCTAGGCACAACTTTCTTGCATGTTTCTTCACTAGCACCCAATCTCCAGGATTCAAATCATGTGCTTGGTCTGGCTGTCTTTCAACTGCGTCTTCTCCAATCTGGTGAGAGACAGAACGCACCATTTCAGCCAATCCTTTGCAATAGTCCAATACCAGATCATCAGTTATATTCATTAATTTATTTCCAGGAATAAATGCCTGTCTCATTGCTCTTCCCATGAGAACTTCATGTGGGCTCATTCCTGTTTTTCTGTCTGGAATACTTCTGAGACCCATCAATACAAGAGGTAATGCATCTGGCCATTTCAGCATTGTGGATGCACACACTTTCCCTAATCTTAACTTGATTGTGCCATTTAACTGTTCAACTATTCCAGAAGCCTCTGGACGATAAGCACAGTGCAGTTTTTGTTCTATGTTAAATGCAGCACAGATTAATCGAATTATTTCATTATTAAAATGAGGGCCTCTATCTGAATCCAAAACGTGGAATCAACTCCCTCAACAATAATTTTGCAAGTGTAAGACTGTCATTTCTTCGAGTGGGATATGCTTCCACCCATCTTGAGAAAAGGCATACTATGACAAGTATATATTTCAGTCCATTGCATGGGGGCAACTCAAAATCCAACTGTAATCTGGTGAAGGGTCCTTCTGCCTTTCTAATCTTTCCCCAGCTAACCACTGTCTTCCTACCTGGATTTTGCTGCTGACAGGTTAAGCATCTTTGGCAAAGGCTTTCTGCGACTACCCTGAACTTCGGATTGTACCAACTCTGTCTGAATAGCCTGATCATTGAGTCTCTCCCTATGTGTGTTGCTCCATGATACACTCTTGCCATTTTTGAAAGCAAACAATCTGGCATGACTGGTCTTCCATCTAAATACACCCATACTTCATCTTCTGGTCTCTTTGTACAAGCTGCCTTTATCCAAATTTCCTTTTCCATTTCCTCAACTTCTTCCTGCAATTATCTAATCTCATCCCATGTTTCTGGTACTGAGAAAAACATAAGTTGGCATCTGGTTTCACCCGTTTCAATTTTTCTGTTTATGGCCACTGTATTTTTGGCACAGTATTGAGCCACTTGATCAGCATATCTATTGCCAGCAGCCACATAATCATTTCCTGACTGATGTGCAGCACATTTTACAACTGCTATTTCTTTTGGCAATTGTAATGCTTCCAGCAGATCCTTCACATTTTTGCTGTTTCTAATAGGAGATCCTGAAGAAGTCAGAAATCCCCTCTGCATCCAGAGCTGGCCGAAATCGTGCACAACCCCGAACCCATATTGACTGTCCGTAAATATGGTTACTCTCCAATTTTTCCCCTTTTTGCATGCCATGGTTAAGGCTACCAATTCGGCTACTTGTGCAGATTTGACTCCCGGTAAACAGGATGCTTCAATTACCCCAGATATCTTACAAACAGCATATGCAGCACATAATCCTCCTTCTTGTGTCCTGAGGCAGGACCCATCTACAAATAACTCATGGTCAGCCTCTTTCAAAGGTGTCTCCTTTATGTCTGGATGGGGCTTAGTACATAATTCAGTTACGTCCAAGCAATCATGATCACTCTCATCTTTCACTTCTTCATTGCATGGGTCTGGCAGTAGGGTAGCTGGGTTCATGATCGTACACCTTATCACTGTCACGTTCTCAGCTCCCAAAATTACTCTTTCATACTTAGTCAATCGACTAGGGGTGAGATGTTGTGTTCTTGTTCTTGTCAAAAGAATCTCAACTGAATGTGGAACATAAACCTTTACCGGATGTCCCATTACTATTGACTCGCCTTTTCCAGACTCATACAAGTAGCAGCTACTGCTTTTAAGCAGCCAGGTAATGCTGAAGCCACTGGATCCAATTTAGCTGAAAAATATGCCACTGAACGTCGACTCAATCCATGTCTCTGTGTTAAGACTGAAAGTGCACAATTTTCTCTCACAAAAAAACAACGCAAAATCTTTTGAATAATCAGGCATGCCCAAAGCAGGAGCCTCACACAAGCAATTTCACAAATGCCTCTATGCAGTCATCATTCCAATCAATCGGATCTTTTGCTCTTTTCCGGGTCATTTGTATTAATGGTTTCGCTAGCATGGAAAAACCATTAATCCATTGCCTACAGTACCCAACCACTCCCAGGAACATTCTCATTTATCTCTGAGTCTGTGGCAATTGCATTTCTTTGATTATTTTTATTCTTTCCGGTGTCACTTTTCTAACTCCTCTTTCTATTTTATGCCGTAAATATCTAACTTCTTGTCGACAGAACTGTAATTTTTCTGGAGACACCTTGTGTCCTCCTTCAGCCAAATGGTTCAGTAATGCAATTGTGTCTGTGACACAATCTTCTCGTGTTTTTGATGCCACCAGTAGGTCATCAATATACTGAACCAGAACAGATTTTCCAGGCATAATCAATGATTCTAGACACTTTTTCAAAATCTGATTAAAAATTGAGGGACTCTCTGTGTACCCTTGAGGAACCCTGCACCATGCATAGATACGATCCTCAAACTTAAATGTAAATAAATATTGTCTATCTGGGTGTAAAGGAATAGAAAAGAATGCTTGACATAAATCAATTACTGTGAACCAGCCTGCATTCCAAGGTATCTGATAAAGGATCACGGCTGGATTTGGCATAATTGGGCAACATGGCACTACAATTTTATTTATTTTCCGTAAATCCTGCACTATTCTATATTTTCCGCTAGGCTTTTTCAGTCCCATTATTGACGAATTACAAGGACTACCCATCACTTCTTTTAAAATACCTTGTTTAACCATTCGTTCAATTTCTGGAATAACTCCTGCTTTTACTTCTGGACTCATCTTGTACTGTCGGGTGTTTGGATAAACTGCACCTTCCTTCACTGTTACTTTAACTGGGTCTATGTTTGTCATTAACCCAATGTCCTTTCCTGTAAAATCCCACACTTCTGGATTAACTGTGGCTCTCAACTCTTCTGGTAATTCATTTTCAGTCATTAGTGAAAACATCTCATCTACTTCTGTTCCCTGTTTAGCTAACATCATCTTGTATACAACGTCTTCATCAGGGGTCTGGAAGGCAACACCAACGGGTGTACAAAAGATTGTGCAGTTTATTTTGCACAATAGATCTCTTCCCAACAGATTCACAGGACTGGAATCGCAAACTACAAACCGATGCATTTCTCTGAAGCTTCCAATGTGCACCTCCATTGGTTTTGTGATTGGGGTTCTAATCTGTTGGTTAGACACGCCTACAACTTGGATGGATTCTCCCGAGAGGGGTAGGTTTGGGATGTCTGCTGTTCTCACAGTAGACCTGGTAGCACCAGTATCCAATAGAAAAGTAATGTCTTTACCTTCTACTTTCCCATCAACAAATGGACCTGACTGATCTACCGGCAAGGATGCGCCAAGCACGCACTCCTCTTCCTCCCCCCTCAGGCACTGTCATTGTGAGTAATCCGAATTTTCCTCATCATTCTGCAACAAATATTGTGTAATTGTTCTATTATTCTTACCACTTTCTCCTTGAAATCCTGTGTTCGTACTGAAACTTTGATGATTCACAAAATTTGGCATAGGAGCTGGTGGCACCTGATATTGTGGAGTAACTACCTGCTGCTGCTGATTCATAAGCACTTCATTCTGCATCTGTGGGATTAAATTTTGATTTGGCCCATTATTACTCTTATTATTCTGAGTACTCTTACACTCGTTCTTCCAATGTCCAAGCTTTCCGCACGCATGACAAGGAAACTTCTTTTTCGCTTCTTCTCTGTCCATTCGCCCCCTATATTTATTATCATTCGCTCCTTGATCATTCTGACTCCGTTCTTTCACTTGATTATTATTTTGGGCATCTGTTTTCTCCTCTTGCTGTTCTGCCAATTTTACTTGTGCCCACATCATTTTCTCCTTTAGCTTTCTACGCCTGGCCTCAATGTCATCTCTGCAATATTTCGCGTACTTTAAAATCTCATCCACTGTCTTACTTTGCCAACACAACTTGTGCTGCTGTATCATCTGACTAATCTCTGGTTTCAAACCATATACAAACCGATACACAAAATGTCCCATATCCTTATCACCGATATTCTCAAAACCACTATACTGCTTAAACACCTGTAATAACCTCTCATAATATGCATGTACAGATTCATTTGGTTCTTGAGTTATTCTATCTATTTTTACCCAGTCTGTTTCTTTAGGAGGAATTTTTCCTTTCAAATACGTAATCACTTGGTGATACTTTTTCATCACCTCCTCTGAGGGTGCTCCTGTCTTTGAGTCTCTAGCATACTCCTCATTAGGCCAGTCAATTGTAATTTTACATTCTGTCCATAAATCAGCAGGTACCACTATATCAAATAAACCATCCAAATCCTTCAATAAAACCTTTGAAACCTTCACAAATCTCTCTACCTGTTTATACCATTCAACCGGTTTTTCTCTCAGCCTTGGGAAATCATTTGTAAATGACAAAATATCTTGTCTACTCCAAGGAACATGAACATATCCACCTCCGGGAACCTCTCTCATTGGACACAATTTTTCCACTTTGTTTGATTCTCTTACTGGAAATGCAGCTGCTGCTTCTCTCGCTTGTACTTCCTCTTTCTTTCTTATCCATCTAATTCTCCATTTATCAATGTCTCCCCATTTTCGCAAAATGCTCATTAATTCCTTTATCTGTAATCTCTTTCCAGAAGCATTTACACTTTCTAAATCTTTATCAGTAAAGTCCGCTCGATATGGTTTCTATAACAACTTTGATTTCCCTATGTCTATTCCAATCTCTGAAGCAACTTCAGTCAATCTCTCATGAAATACCCTTGCTCTCCTGGTTATACTCTTACATTAATATAACAATTCCTCATCATTATAAACATTCAATCTTTCTATGCCCACACATCCTGTCATCATCTCTTCCAATTCCACTTTCAATCTGCTGATGTCTAAAATCTTTTGTCGGTGGATTTCGATTATCTATTTCCGGTGCCCATCTCTCTATTTCTTCAGGGGTAACTACTGTTGCACCTTCAGTTCTTATAGGTACTAAAGATTTCTTTTCTCTCAAATTCATAGGTGTATTTCTCTTCTGAGTTTCAGTTGAAGATTCTACATTTGGGAGATCCATTAAGGAAATAACTGACTCACTTTCGCTAACCTGATCATCTGTAATTATTATTTCTTTCCTAGGCCTATTTAATGGAATTGTCACAGGTTGTGGTTTCTGGCAAATCTTTTTATCTCCATACAATGGGATTACCGGACCAATGGTCACTGGCACTGTCAAAGCCTCAGTATTCAAATTTAATTGACTTATCTTCTGAACTAGTTCTTCTCTAGTTTTGTTTAAAACATCTCTCTCATTATCCTGCAACACCCTGTTATATGACGTATCATGTAAAATCTGTGGGGTTAATGGCATTCCCATTACTGGTGCACTTGGGGTAACCTTACTAGTTGCTTCTTGATATGGCGGTGGATTTTTAATTAATATATCCTCTAACAACTCATCATCTGATTCGCCATATCCTGCTGTATTCATGTGTTTCGTTTTCTCCTTACACTTTCCTCCAGACTGTTCCTCAGCCATTAACACTGGATATAAACCTTCTGATACCATAGCTCTCCTCCATTGTTTCATCTGCCCTTCGCGTGACTCATGCAAGTTTCTGGGAAAGAATCCTCTATATCTCCCACCTCTGCATTTCTCTCGTTCATATGACTCAGTCTCCCATTCTTCCAAAGCCTCATATTGAGTTAACCTAGGTCTAGGTTCTAAATCATTCATTTTCAATCTCAAATTCTGAAGAATTCTCCCATTAAACGTACCATTTTTAGGAAATGCTAACACTCCATCATCCTTCGTATATTCTATCCAGTTTTCCAACCACACGCAAGTATGATATCCTCTTTCCATCATCATGAAAGATGCTGGTGTCTTCGGTGGCGGAATAGGAATTCCCTCTCTGGTCAACACAGGCTTATCTTTCCTAAAGAAATTCTTAATTTTCTTTATAAATGACATCTTTCTTTTCTCTCCATACATCCTTGAAGAATGATGTATAAAATTATATTCTGCAAACCCTTGAAATCTTCTATCTGTACGCCTTGCACTAACTGTCAAATCAAAATTCCGCATACAATCTCTCTCTCCACCAATCCTAGCGCAGCCTCTAACTAGCTATCCAATTAAATCAGGCTCACGCTCGTGTTCTGACCAATGCCGGCGCGGCCTTTTTCTGACGTCAGTTCTGCTCCTTACTACTGACCCCTCCTTTACAAGGCTGCTCCTGTTACACGCCCGCTGTTTCTACCAATCCCAGCGCAGCTCACTGTGACGTCAGTGCAACTCCAGCAACTGACCCTCCCTTCACAAGGTAATACGAAAACTTATTTCTCAATATTTTCTTTAAAATTCTTTGTTATTAATGACATAAAAACATTCGCTACTCTGTCTGTTCCACTAAATCAAAGGATAGTTTATTTCTTTCCACTGCGAGTAAAACCTTCCGCTTACTCTTCATATATTACGAGTAAAACCCTTCCGCTTACCCTTGATTCAAGCTCCAGAGAGCCTGCTACTCCTCCGGTGTCACCCGTATTGGGAAAATTGAGACCAAAGTTTCACCAGCGAACTCCTTTTGCTGTCAATCTAGCTTGGAAGAACCTGCTACTCCTTCAGGGTTACCCTTTCTAGGTGATATAACGCCTAAAGTTTCACTAGCGAACTCTTTGCTATCAATCACTCTCACTTTTACACAGAAAAATAGTCCCTACTTTAACACTGCCAGCTCTACCTAGCTTCTCAGTGTTATTCCAACAGACGAGTAACCTCACTGCAGTGTGGTTTCTATTGCCACCCGCTATTCATTCCCTGGGAATGTTCCAGACAACATAAAACAAGGACGCTAACTCTTTTGTTAAAACATAAATTAATAATCAATATTCTATACTTATCACCAAACTAGTCAATAATAACCATAACTCTGCTACCAGAAAACTGATCCAGCGGTGTACTAACAACAGATACTCCACTACCATATACTCACCTGGGCCCATCTAACTTCTTCCACTAATACCAAGTAGACCGCTGGAGCTTGTAGTTTATAGATTTCATATTTTCAGGAATAGTTATTGTTCCGTATTAACTAAACCTTTCACTGATCAAAAGTTCTTTCCTCTGGTCGATGAACCATTAGTTGGAACTAATTGATGGTGATAATTAACATAACTTATTAAACGTTCTTTAATTAAAGTAAATAATCACAGACTCGGGAAGTTTTAAAATCTTTGTCTAAGTTAATTAAATGTGAACCATCTCAAAGTTTCAGTACAAACACCCTCATTCGCAAGAGTGTCAATTCAATCAATAATCAATGAGCAAAAAATATTTCAGACTCACACAATAACTATGCTCAGAAAGGAGATGACAGAGAGAGAAGAACATCTATCAATACGATGAATTTATATTTACCAAGAATGGTGTGAAGACCAACCCCCTGGCCAAAGGGCTGGTAAGGGTCCCTGGATAGATCAGGAGACAAAGACTTCAGGACAGGAATCAGGACAGGATACTTCACCTCTCTAAATACCGACGACTGCGTCGCACCCCTCTCTGACACTCTCTTCCTCCTCGTGGTTCTTCCGCGATCTTCTTTTTAACCCAATTAAATTAAGTTGGAAGTTTCTGCATTCGGTTTCTTCATCAGCGTTTCTCTCAGCATCAGCACCACCCACAGCACCGACAGCATCCCTTGCTCTGCTTCTGTGCTCCCTTTTCTGCTCCCGTTTCTGCTAATCTAACTAACTAAAACTACCTCAGTTATACCTTTCAATAATCATGTACCACCCATTAATCTTTCATTTTCATAAAATACTAACTCTGATTGGTCAGGCAAGGGGGGGATGATCAGCACACCATGCTTAGATTTCACTTCTTTCATTGAACCATTGTTTTCAAACCCATCCCCTTAAACTTTATTAAATCGTTTCCTTTCCCACACATCTCCAAACTTTATTAATACAAATTGTTTCAATCTCATGAATAAGGCTTCTTCATATGAACTCTTCACCCTCATGTTCCCAGGGCACATCTTCCCTGTCCTTGGACGCGTGACAAATCCTTACTCATCCTTCCTTGTTCTCTCTCATGTGCGCATGTGCGGGGTCAAGTCAGCCAGCTCAATTCAGACAAGTCTGGAAGGCCCAAATGCGCACTAATAATAAAGTCAAAAGAAGAAATGTTATTTTCAAAAATAAATGGTTTCACTGTATACCACCAACCTCTACTCTAACCCACTTTAATTATTATTACCCTTTCTGCATTTGCGTTAGTATAAAAACTTATTTTCTATTTAGCCAAGCAGGTGCCATGCAAACGAGAGGTTTGCTTCCGAGCAAGTCTCATTTACGAGTCCTTGCTCCATGCTCCATCAGTGGTAAATTGTGGGGCAGATTTACAACTTCTGGCGCATCCCTGCAAATCAGCAGGGATGCGCCAGAATAGTTGCGACACGCAATTCTCTCCTTGCGCCACCACGGATGCGCCGCATTTACAATGCGGCGCACCGTGGCGCAAGGAAAGGCCGATGCGTGTCGCATCCTGTGGCGCAAGGGCGGCGCATTGCTGGAGTCGTGTCGCAAGCGTGACGCAACTCCAGCAATGCTCGTGGGCTGCCCATACCTAACGTGGTGCGCCACTCCTTACGCCTGCTTGAAGCAGGCGTAAGGATTCGTCGCAGCGCAGTCGGAAAAGTGACTCAGTGAAATCTTGTAGATTTCACTGCGTCACTTTTACGAGGCTTTCCTTCGACGGAACGCCCACCCTGCGGAGGAACGCCCACATGAAACCTGACGCAGGTTTCATGTGGCGCAGGGCTTACAACGTGACGCATCTCCCTAGATGCGTCACGTTGTAAATAATGCGCAACGTGGCGCATGGCTTACGTCGCCGCTGCGTCACAAAAGTGACGCAACGGCGGCGCAAAAGTGGCGCAAGGGGCTTGTAAATCTGCCCCTATGTATATAGAGATGCCATCAACTTGGTCAAATGCTGGAAGGACTTACAGCTAACTTTGGAAAGGTATTTAGTGTTTTCCTCCAAAGAATCTTTGGGATTTTACTGGTCAAACATTATTATTACAGGCCATGAGCCACTAAGCTTGCCACATTTTCACAAAAATTACCAGCCACCTGTCCATGTTTTGAGGTAGGACGAGGGTAGGAGCAGGTGCCTGGATTACATGTGGGCGCAGTCATCTGCGTGCTTTATTAACATGGCCGTTGTGCCTCCTTTTTATTTAAAATATTTAGGAGTAGTATACATAGCTCTAAACTACTATAGAAGGAATTCACTTTGAAGATCCAATTCCAGGAGCAGGAAGGAGATATAGTATATATTTTACCTTATATGTCTCTTAGGAACCCCCTATATTGTTGCTGTTTGACGGCCCAGGCTACATAAGACATTATTAATTTTGAATAGTTGATGTATTTATTTTCATTGTCGTGCAGCAATGTATATTCCATTAATTGCGTGTTCGGATAGCATACTTCTTGTATATATATGCATACATCCATTTGATTAGCTGGTTCTTAGGAAAAGGCATAGTACCTTTAGTCTTTAACATGAAGGTGCAAATGAATTCTCACATTATTTCTCCCACCTGTCACAGGGTCAATTTTTGTCAAAGTTAATGATTTGGATGGTATAAATTAGCTGTTTAGAACCCTCTGTGTGAGAGAAAGCAGGACTTTGAAGACTCTTCCTGGACAGCAGATCAGCGCTGCTCCAAGTAGACCCACCTCGTCACAGCGACAGGCTTTAGACTGCAAAAACAGATGAACTCAGGTAGGCATGTGTGTTAACAATTTAATACTGAACCCTCATGATGGCACATGTGCCTTCACATTTATCTCAATATTATTACATTCTGCAATTACATTTTTGCATTTATTCCGTACTAAAATTGGCTTGAAATCAAGTCTTTAAAAATAACTGGGTTTCATGAGTGTGGGGTGTGGTGAAACGTTGCCAGAACTGACAACAATAAATCAAAATGTCTGACAGTGGCTGGCTGGTTTGTTACATGCCCAGTGCAGATCATCTCCAGGTAAGTTGATGGAGATGCGTGGGTTATACCTTGTCCGTTCCCTCTTCTCAGGCTGGTAAGCTGGCTCATACCTTTGCTTGCCTATGGGCCAAGAAGGATCTACCTGATCATGTTCAAATGTAAGATAGCGCTCGACTCATGCGTTGCAAATCTGAGTACCCTCGGGGGCCGCTCACAAGTTTGTCAATTACTACTAATACAGAGATGTTTGTTATAATGTTGGTCTTCCTTCCTCAGCTCCAATAGAACCTCCCTAGTGTGTAGGGGGGTTTGTTTGGCGCTTACCTAGCGAAAGCATTTCCTCGCAATTCTATGGAGCTTTGAATCACAATTTGGATCTGTTGAAAAGGCGGCTGGACTGTATAAGTAAGGATGAATGTCAGGGTCAAGGGACTCATTACTTGACTTCCCCCAGGTTTTCCCGCTCTCAGGGGTGAACTCGTTCTGGCAGTCACAGCGACTCCAGATTATCCTGTTGAAATGTTTTACTCATTCGGAAGAGTTAGCACCAGTTGAGGATGTATTACAGATGGCCGCGACCAACAGAGGGCCTTTCATAGCCGCAGAGACCTTCTATGGAGACAATGAATACACATAATATAAATAGACAGAGTGACTGATTAGAAGTGATCTATCATCATACCACGATCCAAGACAAACATGGAATATTGTCTATGTGTCTTCTCTTCGTAATCGTACCACCTATTTAAAGATGTGGTACATGATGCAGCATATTTGCTAGCATATATACTATTATGTATGGTACAAACGCTACACTAGATATTTTAAACAAATACAAAGGGAACATGGTGGCACTTTGAAACTGATGGGAAACTTGGATGTGGTCTCTTCAATAGTTCTTCACAACATTCAGGGGAAAGTGGAGTTATTGGGAATATACCAAGATCCTGCCTCCGTATGGCTACTCTAGCGGCAACAGTAATGTCCTAAAAATATTTTGAAAATATATACCTCTATAGTTCGAGCCGCCTTAGGGACTCGGGCAGATTTACAAGCCCCTTACGCCACTTTTGCGCCGCCGTTGCGTCACTTTTGTGACGCAGCGGCGGCGCAAATCATGCGCCATGCTGCGGGGGATTTACAACGTGACGCATCTAGGGAGATGCGTCACGTTGTAAAGCCCTGCGCCACATGAAACCTGCGTCAGGTTTCATGTGGGCGTGCCGGGCGCGGGAGGGGCGTTCCTGCGCAGGAAGCCCCGTAAAAGTGACGCAGTGAAATCTACAAGATTTCACGGAGTCACTTTACGTCCCTGCTGCGTCAAATCCTTACGCCTGCTTCAAGCAGGCGTAAGGAGTGACGCAGCATGTTAGGTATAGGGCACCCCTGAGCAGTACTGGAGTTACGTCTCACTTGCGACACGACTCCAGTACTGCGCCACCCTTCCGCCGACAGATGCGTCACGCATCTGTTTATCCTTGCGCCATGATGCGCCGCATTGTAAATGCGGCGCATCTGTGGTGGCGCAAGGGTAAACTTGAGACTCGCATCTTCCCTGGCGCATCCCTGCTGATTTGCAGGGATGCGCCAGGGAACGTAAATCTGCCCCTCATTGTTTACATCTGCAACTTAAGTCTAAAGCTGAGCGAGAGGGAACGTCGAAAGAGAAGATGCTGGGCATAAAAAAGAAAGAGAAGGCTAAACGACAACACAGAGTGGAGCATCACAGAAGCCGAGTCCAGTGCCGAGGGTTATAATTTCAGAGTCCTTTCTAAAATGAAACAGCATGTTCAACACACTGGTAGCCATTCTTCGCAGGCCTCCGCGGAGAGTAGGCGCTCAGATAAACTGAGTATCATAGAAGAGACGAGCATGCAAGTCAGAAAGTTGAGGATCCTGAGCATAGTCTGAAGAAGGAGGAGAAGGTTTCAAATCCAAATCCTCATTATGAAAAGAAGGAAGTGGCATGCTTGACCAGTAAAATGAAAGAATATTCATCAGAGAACGAGAGTCCTTCTGCAGAACGGGACGCGGGCAGCAGCGCTTCTGGACAGCGCAGTGGAATAACAATAATTCATTAGAATTTCAAGGAGCATCTGGTCGCACCTCCTACTGATGAATATATTGAACTAGAAACACCGGATGGTCATGTAAATTCGCTCAGAAGAGTTTATAATGTAGAGATCCATATTGAGGGTGACATTGCGCACTACAAAAGGTGTTTTCTGCTCCGAAGCCTATGATAGCATCACAGCAGAGGACGCTTGGGCCATTTGTAAGGAACCCTTCTGATGGGGAGGATGTAATACTGGAAGCTTTTCTTCCCTAGTGCCAGAGGATCTCAAGAACAAATATGCACAGGTGTGGACTTTGACGCAAGCTCCAGCATTGTACAGAAATCATCTATGGTCCGATAAACACTCCGTGCCCTAAGTGATTCCTCTACAAAGTGAGTCACAAGTACAGGCTCAGTATAAATTAAATTCAAAAGCGATGCTCAGTATACAAATGAATACAGTATCAGCAAGTGATAGTACCTTGTCAGGCAACCAGTAACACTCCTCTTTGCAGACAATCCCGACGGTATTCTATGGATTATAGAATTCACTCACACATTCAATCCAAAATGCTCAAAGTAAAGGACTAATAATGAATCTAGTGTGGAAAAAAATTAGAAATGTTTCTTGACATCACTAATGGCTTCTTTAGTCAGAACATAGCGCCTGAATAACAATATCTGATAACGTTCACATTTGGTGGTATTCTTTGTGGTTATGAGATTACCACAAGGGTATACAAGAAGGCCAGGTTTATTTGCCGCCAGAATAAAGGTAATTTTACAGGTTGATCCCCATGTGTTGTCATACATTTATGACATATATTTCACTGGCACTGATTTAGGAAGGTGAGGTTTTACATAGGACGGACAGAAGAGACACTGTTTTAGCTCACTAGGGATTATAAATATGTTTGCCTAAACCAAAGATTGGCTTCCTTAGTGTAATTGTTTTGGGTCATGAACTATGCAGTGAAAACAAAGGACTAGCTCTATATTTCCTTTACAAATGTACTACTTTGTAACCACAGAGTGCATTGAGAAAATCAGAATTCCTCAAGGGGCCTCTTGAATTTCCATGCCACATTACCTTGAGTGGTTGAAGGCTTTATACGATTTGTTGTCGCCCACCTCTATTGGAAAGAATTGGACAGATGCTGTCAAACTGAACAGAGGTGCATAAGGTGATCTTACATGGATTACAGGCAGATATGCTGGAGAGGAAATATTTACAAGCATGTGATAACAAGAAATACCTTGATATTAGGGTTATTCCAAACATATAAGGCTACACATATATTTTACTCAATGGGGGCAAATGACCCCCATAGTCGACAAAACACATTGATAGTTAGCAGCTGAGGAATGATCCACACATACTGAGAGAGTTATCACGGCTGTGCAGACAGCCATTTTGAAGACGTGTCATCTTGCACACTGGAAACAAATTGTCATAGTTACTCCCATACCACCTCTGAGGCACCCCGAATGCGCATTGATTACACCTTCTCTGTTTACAATGGTCTTCATGTTAAAATTCGAGTGATGTAAAGTTTGAATATGATCCCATACTGAGAACACAAGGGGGGATATTTACAACAAAATGTCGGAGCGGGATGTTACATCAAAATTGGCAACACCACGTGCCTACATTCTTAAAACACATGGATACGCTGTATTTACAGAAATACAGTGCACCCCTGTGTTTCCCTTAGCGCTGGCGCTAATAAAGTTGCCTAGCGCCAGTGCAGGCACCCTTGCGCCATGTTGCAAGGGTGCCTGCGCTGCTGTAGCAATTGTTTATGTGCAGGAAGGGACACCTTCCTGCACATAAACAATCTTGAAAGGCGATTTGCTCTTTCTATGTGTGCGGCAGAATGCAGCACACATGGAAAGAGCAACAAACTAGGAGAAATTAATAATTTCTCCCCGTTTTGCTAGTCTAAGACCATGTATTCCCTGGTCTTAGTTTTTGGCGCTGCCCCAGCCTTGTAAATATGGGGCAGCATCAAAAAGCAATGGGTGTTGTGGCGGAACACCCACTGCAACACCCATTGCTCACCCTTTTCACGCTAAGTGAAGCATGAAAAGGGGCCTTATTTACAAGGCAGCGTTAAGCCACGTTAAGTGGCTTAACGCCACTTTGTAAAGAAGGAGAAGGGGATATCGCCACCAGAACGTCGCTAAAGGTGATGTTCTGGTGGCGATATCCCCTTGTAAATATGCCCCAAGAATATTTACAATAGCAACAGACAGCACCATTGTCAGGTCCAACATTTAACCACAGAAATTACTCAATGCTCAGGAGCGCCCACCTTCTGGCACCACCAACTCTGACATTAAGCAACATGAAAGAATTCATGCGGCCGGATAAGGGGAAGGAGCTTGGGGATAGGAACAGCAGTGAAGGAGACACAGAAAACAAGCGAAAGAGATCAGTACAGGTTCCTATGAGGCTGTATGTAGTGCACACAAGCTATGCGGATCATGCATACAAACAATATCTGTCACCACCTTGACTTAAACACCAGCTGCTAAAGCGGTTGGGATCTTATTCACTCGCTACTTCCGGTGTTTACGGTAATGGCAAGCATATAAATTACCATTGCA
The DNA here is from genome assembly GCA_963921515.1 of Calotriton arnoldi. Classification (NCBI taxonomy): domain Eukaryota; kingdom Metazoa; phylum Chordata; class Amphibia; order Caudata; family Salamandridae; genus Calotriton; species Calotriton arnoldi. Next base: position 2,228,031 of record CAWUFW010001626.1, on the reverse strand, counting down.
TCGTACATTACGCTTAACTGGCTTTTGACATACAGACAACAAACTATGCCATAACTCAGTCTGCTCTTACCATTAGGGATTATCACGCAGTCGTGCGAACCTGCGCCCTTGCCTTATTTAGAATAGGTCTGTGAATCAGGTTTCGCCTCACTGCACTCAAGTTCTTAGCTTGACACCTCTTGTGTGAATGGTTTGCACAGGGCAACCTAGAGGTCCTTCTTGGCCAATTGCCTCATCAGTTCTAGGTTTGCCTCCTTGTCTTCCCCTTTTAGCCATGAACATTTCTTGTTTTAGCCAAAAGAAATCCTCTTTATAACTTTGACTTCTGTATTTTACTACAAAGTCTCTTTTCCCTTTGAGGGACCAAACAACGTGATCTACAATCTGAGAGGCTCCTGTAAGAAGTTGTTTAGAATACTAGATATGCCATGGATCTCAAATTAACAAGGAATGCACTTTCACCAAACTGAACTCCTCAGTCACTTCTCAGCTCTCTGGTGCTGGTCCTGACAGCATAATTAGCACTGCACATGTGTCTCTGGGTGTGGCTTCCTTTTATACTGACGTCCACACACAATATGGCTGCCGATCATGGGCTTCTGGGATTTGGAGTCCCCTACTAGGAAGGTTATAATCACTATTGGGTTTTTGGTTGAGAGGGTTGGAAGCCCTTCTCACGCAACAACCCCAATCCTTGTCATGGAGAACTACAAAAGTCACTAAATTAATCTGTGCTTAACTGTGAGAAATTGGGTTGTTGGTTGAGTGGGGGGAGTTAACCCTGCTCACACAACAGCCACAATCCCTGTCAGGGTGAACCACAAAAGCCACTAAATTAACCTTTGCGTAACTTTCTGGTAGATTGGCACAAAAGCAGTCAGGCTTAACTTAGAGGCACGTGTTAGGTATTTATGTAGGTCACAAACAGAAATAAAGTGAAAACAAAGCACAAGAAAAATCCCATGACAATTTAGAAAAATAGAATACAATGTAATAATTTGACACCAAAAATAATCCAATCCAATCAGTAGAACCGAAGCTATGAATTTTTAAAGTTTAAAGTAAAAAATAGCACCATAAAGAACGAAGCGTCAAAGGCGGGTATTCAGTTATGCGAGACCGGGGTAAACTCAAAAGTTAAAGTTGACTGCAAAGAAGTGTTGTTTGGCTCCACGGAGTCGTGGTAAAAATTTCTAGGTTCTGACTTTGTCACTTTTTTGGAAGTCGAAAATCTCCAGCAGGACAAAGCTGCAGGCTTTAGCTGACTAGGGCACAATGAGGTCAGATGCCCATTCTGAGAGGAGCCGCTGAACAGGATTTACTGATGCAGAGACAAATGTAGTAGGAGCTACCGCAAAGTCAAGCCTGCTGGCGATGGACCTCGGTTGGATCGACAAGCAGGTATGTCCCAGTCTCCTGACAGTCCTCAGGCCATGTTTTGGTAGAAAAAGTCCCAAGTTTTAGGGTTAGGCTGGTACAACACCTTTAGCACCACTTCAAAGGATCCAGGATTGGTTGACACCACTTGGTGGGGGGGGGGGGTCAGGACTCGCTTAAGGCAGGGTCCAGGTGCAGGTTCAAGGTTTCTGGAGCTTTGTTCAATCAACAAATCAATCAATTAGGGGTTTATATAGCGCAGCTACTCAACTGTGAGGGTCTCAAGGCGCTGACTTTGTTGTGTCCGTGTAGCTCAGAACAGGAGGCCAGCCAACTAGCCCTAGGGGTCACTCTGACAGTCCAAGGTTCAAGCGGCAAGGTAGGCCTCAAGCAGCATGGCAGTCCTCCGAGGATACAAGGCAGGCTTCAAGCAGCAGGACAGTCCTCTGAAGTACAAAGCAGGCCTCAAGCAGCAGGGTAGCCAACTGAAATACAAGGCGGTCCTTCTGAGTGTCCTCCGCAGGTCCAGGAGTATACTGAAGAGTTGGTCTGAGGGTCCAATATTTATACCTGGTGGCAGCTTTTGGGCCTGTCTACATCTTGTTCTGGAAACCTACCCCCTTCCCCTGCCCAGGCTTCAAGGGATCTGGGGACAAAAAAGGCTGATCTCAAGTTCTTTGTGAGTGTGCTGGAGGCAGCCCCTTTGAAATGTAAGTGTAGTGGGGTATAGCTCTGCCCCTCCCATTCTGTCAGGATGGCCCTTCCTGCCAACATCTAGTCCCCCTTTGTCTCACTGCCTGCCAGGAATACATAAATGAGAATTGCCAGCTATACTTAGTTATGTGATTCAGGCTGCAGGCACCAAATGGTTAGGGCAAGAAAATGTCATCTTTCTAAAGATTGAATTTTCAGAATTGTGACTTAAAATCTTACTTTGCCATTAAAACATATTTTGAATTACAATGCTTTTGAGTCAAAACATTTCCTACCTGTTCCCAATCAAACAGTAGCACTTATTAAATGTAATAAGATAACTGAATGTTATCCCATGGGAGAGGTAGGCCTTGCAGTAGTCAAACACAAATTTAAGAGTTTTTCACTACCTGGACATGTAAAACTTAAAAGTACATGTCCCACTTTTTAAAAACAATGCACCCTGTCCTATTGGCTGTTTAAAGCCTACCTTAGGGGTGACCTTTATTTATTAAAAAGGAAGGTTTAAGCCTGACAAAAGACTTACTTTGCCAAGTCGAATTGGCAGTTTAATACTGCACAGAGGCTGCAATGGCAGGCCTGAGACATGCTTTAAAGGACTACTTAAGTGGATGGCACAATAAGTGCTGCAGACCCACTAGAAGCAATTAATTTACAGGCCCTGGGTACATGTAGTACCACTTTACTAGGGACCTATAAGTAAATTAAATGTGCTTGGTGTGTGTAAGCCAATTTTACCATGTGTTAAGGAGTGAGCACAAGCACTTTGGCTTTGGTTAGCAATGGTAGAGTGCACAGAGTCCTAAAGCTAACACAAAGAAATTCAGAAAACAGGAGGGGAGAAGCCAAACAGTTTGGTGAATGACCACACGAAGGTGTCAGGTCAAATAATTGCACAGTACAAACAGTGTTGAGGTTCAGAGCTGTTTTCTCCAGAAGTGTCTATACAATCCCAGTGATCCCCTTTGTTTACAACTGAGCTGTGAAGGGATTTGAGAAATGTGGCAGTGAGTGCCAATTGAGAGTAGGAGCCCTTGAATTATTTTTCCTGACAACCATAGACTCCTCACATGCTACCCATACATAAGTACAAATGTGTATCTCTACAGATGGCTTTGTGCAGCCTGTGGTTGGCTCTAAACAAAAATACTTCATGGCGTGTGCTGCAGTGCTGGGAGTATTTCTATATGGTGAATTTAAGCTGCTACAAACACACACTAAAATATGAGGTGCTTCCAATGCAGAGATAGCGGAGATTCATGCCCGCTTTCTGGCCCTTCAAAAGACAGATCGGCTAGTTCCGAAACTTATAGTATCAGATGCTGCTTTCTGTGTACAAGGTTATAATATTAACCTTGCCCATTGGGGCTTAAACAGATTCATCGATTAGATAAAGGCTAAACAACTTTGGGAAAGATGCCTTTTGTGTAGGATAATCTTCCTTTGATCCACACACAACACAAGAAAGCCAAAAGAGTGACGGCACTCTCACCAAAAGGGAACTGTGCAACTGATTTGGTTGCAAGACAGCGGTGTAAATCTGTGATGTTGCTGCTCTAACAAGATCTCAAATTTAGACTGATGCAGATATCATAGTAGAAACACAGGAACTATTAAAAGGTACTTTATGAAAGTTGTGCAAGAGTGCACTGCATCTGCCCATGCCGCCATCTATGATATAGTGTCAGTGCTAAAGCAACGATATTGGTGAATGAAGATGTGCAAAACAACAGAAAATATGTACAGCAATGTACTATTAGCCATCAAATGAAGTCCTCTACTGCTGCGAGGCCAGCTCCTACACTTTTGTCAATATCGGTTGGTGCCATCTACCTCAATCATAAAGGCCCATTGCCAATTTTCAACCATTACAAGTATATCTTGATTCCATTGAGTATGGCCCCATATTACTCACTAACAGCAAAGGCATTGGTGCATACCTTTCATTCGGAAACCTGCCTCTCTTCCAAAATTCAGCAAATTAGCTTTTCCACACGGGGAGCTGCATCTAAGCAGTTCCCCGTGTGGAAAAGCAATGCCGGCTCCCGCAGGAGGCGGGGAGCCGGCGGGACCGTGGGGGAGTTGGGGTCCCCCCACGGTCCCCAACGGATAGGGCCAGCCCCGGGGGATGGGGTCCCCGGGGCAAGTAGTGGCCCGGGAGGGGGGCCACGCGGCCCCCCTCCCCCAAATCAACAAAAAAAATAATTAAAAAAAGGCCGGCCCCGGGGGATGGGTCCCCGGGGCCTAAGGAGGCCTGAGGAGGGGGGCAACGCAGCCCCCCTCCATGAAAAAGATTAAATAAAATATGTGGCAATGCCCCGGGGGATGGTGTCCCCGGGCCGAAATTGGCCACGGGAGGGGGGCCCACGCGGCCCCCTTCCCGTTCCGTTTAAAAAAAAAAAAAAAAAGGGGGTCAGGCCCTGGGGGATGGGGTCCCCAGGGCCCAAAATAATTAAAAAGAAGGGGGGCCACACAGCCCCCCTTCTAAAAAAAAAAAGAAAGAAAACAAACCGGCATTGCGCCGGAGGCCCCGCCCCCTCCCTGCAGCACTCTGCAAACGCAGCTCTGTGGCGCAGAGAGGTGTTCAGAGGCCACGCCCCTTTTTACACCTCTCTGCAACGCAGCTCTGTGGCGCTTACTGGAGGTACCTGGTGGGCTAGTTGGACCCCAGGGACCCTCAGGATTCAAGGGGACTTAATCCCTCAACTTAAAACGCGCCACGGGGCGCGTTTGCACAGTGGTGAAGGGAGGGGCGGGGCCTGAGGTGACATGTGTGCAAACACGCCCTGTGGTGTGTTTTAAGTTGGGGATTAGTCCCTTGAATCCTGAGAGTCCCTGGGATCCAACTAGCTCACCAGGTACCTCCAGTTAGCGCCACAGAGCTGCGTTGCAGAGAGGTGTAAAAAGGGGCGTGGCCTTGGACCACCTCTCTGCAACGCGGCTCTGTAGTGCTTACTGGAGGTACCTGGTGGGCTAGTTGGGCCACAGGGACCCTCAGGATTCAAGGGGACTTTATCCCCCAACTTAAATCGCGCCACGGGGCGCGTTTGCACAGTGGTGAAGGGAGGGGGTAGGGCCTCATGTGACAAGCTAGTTACTTAGTTTTAATCCCCCTGCCCTATTATGTACTAGGGACTTACAGAGGAGGTCATGCTAATAAGAGGGGTACCCCAACGCATAGTGTTCCCTAGTGTATGTAGGTGTTTTCACTGTATTCTAAGTGTCTTTTAGCATAACACTGGCTCTAGGCCTGGTTAGTCATGGCCAGTTATCACCAGTACCCGTCTGAAAAAGTTGTGGGCACAGGATGATTTTGCAACAAGGCCTCTTTCTGCTCCTCTGTTGATTCTTTCTGCACATGTCTTGCTTCTTCCTGCACTTTTCTTCGTCTTTGTGGACTTCTGTTGCTTGTTTCTGCATTTGTTTTGCTTCTTTCTGTGCGTTTTTTCTTCTTTCTTCACATGTCCTACCTCTCTAGGCATAGTTAGAAACTAGCATTTAAAAAACCTTTGAAATTCAACTAAAAAAACCAGAGGTTTCAGGCACGTTATAGTTAGAAATTAGCATTTAAAAACCTTTGAAATTCACTTAAAAACCATAGGTTTCAGGCACGTTATAGTTAGAAATTAGCATTTAAAAAACCTTTGAAATTCACTGAAAAAACCATAGGTTTCAGGGACGTTATAGTTAGTTGGACATTTCACTCGTACAAAACCATAGAAATTCCCCTGTTATAGTTAGTTCAGCTAACTATAACTCGCGCCCCCGCAATGCACTGCTGATGACGTCACATATTACATCACTCATGACATGGTCAGTGACATCACTGATGACATCACTGATGACATCTCAAATGACATCACTGATGACATCACTGATGACATCATCCATGTGATAATTTGATGCATCTTCTCACACCCTAATATAACATTTGACACACCCACTCTAAATTACAGACTGCCTTCATCTAAACCATAGACACTCCAACACCAATAACTACATACCCACTCACTGATTCTTAGGTATACACACACATCCACTCACTCACCCGTACAGTTACTCATACTTACAGTCACTCAGTACAGGACTATCATATGCACTCATACAGCTATATAGACACTGACACACCGCCACTCATCCATAGAGGTACTCACACACCTAGTCAGTCATGGAAATAATTAATCACACTCCCATTTACTCACCTATACAGTTATACACACACAAGCTCACTTACTCATACAAATACTAGCACATTCTTACGCTCTTATACAATCACTGATACAAGCACACACTCATCCATACAGCCACTCTCACAATCACACACTCTCACTTATAGCCATTTATATACTCCAACACACATATATACTGCCTTTCACATATGTAGTTACTCACACATGTACCACTGAGATATACATTCACTCACTAATACACCCATACACACACTCACCCACCCATACTGTCCATCACAGATGCACTCTTGAAACCATTCACCCAGTGAATCACCCACTCACACCTCTATGCACAGAGTCACACACCCCCACCCAGAAAAACACTCAGGCACCCATACAGATACTCAGACAACCAATCCATAACCCATATAGACACTCATGTAGCTATTCACAAACCCATGCAGCCGCTTACACATCAACAGACAGACGGATACAGACATTCACACAGTTTCGTCACTAACCCAAGCATTCAGTAAGATACGTTTAATCACTCACCTATAGAGTCAGTCACGCATTTACTAAATCATCCATTCAGACACTTATACACCCACTCATTCTTCAATACGCCTTTCCCTATATATATTACACATATTTAAACTTTACAGAAACACACAGTCACTGGATGATGTCATCAGTGATGTCTTCAGTGATGTCATTTGAGATGTCATCAGTGATGTCATCAGTGATGTCACTGACCATGTCATGAGTGATGTAATATGTGACGTCATCAGCAGTGCATTGCGGGGGCGCAAGTTATAGTTAGCTGAACTAACTATAACGGGGGAATTTCTATGGTTTTGTATGAGTGAAATGTCCAACTAACTATAACGTCCCTGAAACCTATGGTTTTTTCAGTGAATATGTATATGTGTATATATATATATAATATAATAAACTTCTACTTTCATACCAGCTTGTGGAGTCTGTGCCCTGGTGTTGCGCCGCAGTGGATGTTGATGCTCTGGGATTTCGTAGGAATATATATATATGTGTATATATATATATATATATATATATATATATATATATATATATATATATGTGTGTTTTTGCCTTAGGGGATGGTGTCCCCGGGGACTGAAGGCCAACCATACGACGCATTGCCAAAGGCTGTGTGTGGTTGGCAGCCTAAGGGGGGAGTTGGCTGACTTCAGGTGGGTTGGCCACAGGGCCTGGTCATGGCCAGGCCCTGTGGTCAACTCTCTGCTGCACATGCCGAAGGCCGTGTGCAGTGTGGGGTTGGCCGCAGGCCCTTGACAGGTTGTGATGTCAAAAGGCTATGAAAATGGATCAAGATCAGCAACTCTTAGCAGTTGAAATGATTTAACCTTACATGTCTAAAACCTGACTAATGAAATGCATCCACCAGTCAGTGCTTGGCAAATTTACAACAAGGCACTCTTGATCTAACTTTAGCTGGTTTTGGGAACAGAAATCTGACAGTAATCCACGCAAATTGAAGACATTTCTTGATTCTTGTCAAATACACTTTACTGTCAAGACTCATATATATGCTAGTGATCGAGCAAAGGTGGGATTCAATGTAAACAATAGAACCGAAAAATGCCTTAGCCTGGGTGACACTCTATGACATCTTTTCAGCTTTCCCTACTGAATTTAAGAATACTTTTGATAAACAAGACCAGAAGCACTCGGCGCAAGAAGAAATTCTGGAAAAAAGTCAAGGTAACCACAACCTCCATACTTACATTTACAAGTTTAAAGCTCTTGTTAGGAAAGTCAAATGGCCAGATTCGGCCTTTTTTACCCTATTCATAAAAGATTGAAGGAAGGATTGAAAGATGAGCTAGCTTGCGTCTCCAGACCTGAAAGCTTGCACAATCTCATTCAGATTACTATTCAAACTAACCACAGAATTCAGGACAGACACCATGAACACAAAAGGCAATTAGTCCAACCCATAAACCATAACCACTATTTAAGCCGGTGGTAAAATCTCAAGAATCCAATAAAGAACTTATACAGGTGACTTATACTTATAGTCCTTTGATGGGGGAGGAAAAGGTCAGAAAGAGGAAAGTAGGACTCTGTCTTTACTATTGTCAGAAGAGACACTTGATCACTGTATGCCATAATAGTCCTAACCTTCCTTTTCAAGCTTTCAGAAAACTAAGAAACTCCCCTCTTCAGCAGGTACTACGTTCAAAGATTGTTACGATGTCTTACTTATCAAACTCCTCCAGATTTATGTTACTGCAAGGGAAGTTAATAATCAGCCTGGGATTTTCTTCATGTGCTTTCCAATTGTGGAGATTCAAAAAATTATAGGGACATCCTTTGGCCTAATTAACATTCTGTTCCACTTAAAGTAAGGAAATTCCAGTAGCAGTCGAAGCCGTGGACAGAAATCTGATTACATTTGGCCTTGTAACTGAACCCTTGGTTTTTCAGGTTGTAGCTCACCAAGGAATCATCAGCTTAGATCTTATATCAATCCTACTACAACCGTTAATCTTAGGTATTAGTTGCTTGACTAAACACAATCCTTACAATTGTACCGCAAGAACTTTGTTTTTTGGATCAGAGTTCTGTGTGGATAATTGTAGGATTCACCAACCCTTAAGAGTCACTAGTTTTAAGAAAGGTTACCCTGTTCAATCAGTAGCCCAATTGACTTCAATTTCTGAAGCCTATCAAAATGGTCTGGGCGTTTTTCAGAAACCAACGCCAAGGAACTCCCTCTCCACTGACCTTTCAACTGCTCAATTTATGTGATACATGATGTTGTAGTCCCATTTGGTTGAATTCTTTCTCTTTAGCCTCTCAAAAGAGTCGCTCTTAAGAAATACCTTGATGAGAGGCAGACGATTGGGCTGATCATACCCCATCTCCTGCCATAGCATCTTTATTTTTTGTGTCCTGAAAAAGGTTCGGAAGAGCTTCGCCTCTGTATCAAATTTTGGGGACTTAATAACGTTTCTGTGAAAGAACTTTACCCCATGCCTTTAATTTCAGACATATTAGAGGTGGTAAGAGGGCAAAGAATTTAATGAAACTGGATCATAGAGGGACTTACAATTTTATCAGAGTTAAGGCCAGAGAGGAGTTGAAGACAGCTTTCAGAACCCCTTTCAAGCATTATAACATCACGTTGTGCGCTTTGGGCTGTGCAATACCTCAACTGTTTTTCATGCACTTCTTATTTTCAGACTTGATTGTTCATTCTTTCGTTTCGCATTTAAGTCACGTATTGGTATTTCCCAAGAATCCAAGAGATCACTCTAAACATGTAAAACAGGTCCTGAACCTGAGAAATGATCTTTGATATAAATACCTTAGAATACCTGGGATATGTGATTTCTGCAGAAGGTTTGGCCATGGATAATCAAAAGGTGACAGCTGTTTTACAGTGGGCCATTCCTACTTCAATAAAAGAGACTCAAAGTTTCCTAGGTTTGGCAAATTATTCTCACAAATTTAAGAAGTTTTCTGAAAATTGTAGCACCATTCACCAGTAAAACTGTTTAAGATTTTAAGCTGCTCATGCTTCTAAAGACTACCATCTTCCAGCAACTAAATACATCCAAGCCTTTCATCCTGGAAACAGATGTATCAAGATGAGCTATTGGAGCCATATTCATTCAAGAAGGTGTCAATAAGTTTAAACATCCCGTTGCATTCTTTTCCAGGAAATGTACATCTGCTGAATACAGCTATTTAGTGTTGGAGAAGTTATTATTAGCAACTAAAGAGACTTTTGTTGACTGAAGACATTTCCTCCTAGGATCCCAATTCAAAATATCTGTCAGTGCTGATCATCTGAACCTGCAGATTTTTCGACATGCTGAATGCAGGAAGAGCCGGCCAGGGCATTTTCCTTTAACCAATATGCTGGAAATCTAAACACTGTTGCTGAGAGCCTTTCCAGACAATCCTGGGGAAGAAAGGAATTCAGAACCAGAGAAAGAATTATTTCTCCTTGTGCCTTTGTAAAAGCAACATTGACCACCACCTTTTAAGATCAGATCTGCGGGAAGACTAAGGAAGTTAACTAATACCAGTTTCACAATACCATTCATTTATGAGCACTAAAGATAAATAATCGTTTACAAGAACAGGTTGTTTTTTCTTTTGAAGAGCCTTCAAGAATTAATATTTCAGCTGTGTCGTGATTCTATAGTCTCTGGCCATAGTTGTTGAACGAGTTGTTCAGGATAGGGGGTGAGGGCTGAGCTGATGGGATCCAGTCCTTTAATGAAGACATGGTAAGGGCACTGGTCCGTGGGGGCTCCGGAGTGTATGGACTGCATGGTTGTTGTGGTTTCTTGGGTTGCGATGTGAGGCCAGGAGGTTAGGGTGATTGGGTGTTGGTAGAGATGGGCAGGAGGGTTGCGAGGGTGGACGGGTCCTATTGTCAGAGCTCTTCTGTGTATCAGCTTGCTTGCGGTCTGGTACTGGTGGTTTTGTTGGCTTTGAGAGGAGCCAGAGTATCTGTGCAGGTGGTGATCCAGGTGTTTAAGTTTGAGATGGATTTGGGGAGGTTGTTGCTGCGTTGAGGATAGTGGTGTAGGAGACCAATATATTTATGAGATCTTGTTGCAGTCCCTTCGTGACCATCTGGTGATGGTGTTTCTGTGGTGGTGTGCGATGGGCATGCTAAAGTTGATGTGGTTGGACCAGGTGACCGATATGGGCTTGTCTACAGTGATGTTGCTAAAGCTGGTGAAAATGGTGTTGTACAGGTCATACCTTCTCAGTATAACTGTGCGTTTGCTGGACAACATAAACTTCACACCGTCAATATATGCTGGCCTTAGTCCTGGCTAGCTCACAGCGCACCAGCTGTACCCCTAACCTAGCAAGGTAACAGGTGGTATGTGCAGCCTCAGAACATGACAACCCTGACTCCCTAAGGAAATCGTGGAAACAGATCTAAAGCCTTTTCGTTTGATAACTTGTGCATGCTCAATGCTAGAAACAAGAAATACTTGAATTGGCATTTCAAATATTTATTGAAGCGATAAGATTGTAGTGTAAAACACTTGCGCTGCAGTTGTTAGGTGGAAACAAAACAGCGTAATCAGCATCACAAGAATGGTAAAGATAATGAATAGTTCAACGATTGTGCTGTTACATAGAATCTATGTTTGCATATGAGTAAAGTTATAGTTATGCTCCTACTTAGCGTTCCCTACCCTAGTGTGCCTAGGGTGGGTGAATCTGCTAGATTCCCTTTGGGTGATCTAACTCCCCAGTTACCTGTGGGTATGTTTTATCTGGGAGCCCATCTTGGTGTAGAGCTTGTTGCAGGGATTCTGCTTAGGAACAGAACTATGCTTGGGACCATAGAACATTAGTAGATAGGGATTGAGTCACCATACGACCTCAGTACCATGAACCTGAGTCCGACTAGCTATAGTGTTTCACTTCCCCTCCTACTCATACCCAGAGAGACAAGTGAATTGACACCCCAGAACACAACACTCCGCCCCTTTCAGGGAATGCGGTGACAGGACACTCCCTTCCACTCACACACTCATACTCGTCCACAATAACATATGACAGTCACATGAAGAAAGTTTGAAATGTTTATTTCAACTATTGTGCTCTAGAGTGCAGTATACGTTCCATAATCAGAAAACAACTGCCTAGCAAAAATTCCATCAGCATTGTCAATAAACCGTTTATTATGAAAATCACGGTCCTATTATAAGAAAGAATAGCCTAACCCCACTCCCCTTCTACAGAAGCAAACTGATTATGCAGCAAAGATTTCTGGGTTTAGCAGCGGACCCCGTACCTTAGCATACACAGATGGGTGCTCTTCTTCTCAGATATAGCTGTGATCTTCTCTCAGAAAATATCTCTCTCTCTCGGTCTGTTACATTGCTGTGCGTACCTATATGACACGGTTCACATGTTCATAAACAACAGCTGCATTTCTGTGTTGGGTTTAGGTGCGAGTGCGTGACCAGAACAAAATAACAAGGGACATTGTTGTTTGACATTGTCTGCTGTTTAGACTAAATCCCAGGAAAGAACAGAACGAGAAAACAACTGCGGGTTCTGTGTGAAAATATAATGTGGGACAGAAGCAAACATGTTTATATAGTAACATGTGCAAAGCCAACACAGCTTGTGTCATGCACAGTTAGGCTAACATTGGGAAAACTACAATGGGTCCTGTGTAGAACACATGGCAAGCTGAGCACCATCCTTCTCAGGAGGTAAACAGGATTAAGCTGGCATGTGGAAACCTCCTCAGTGTTAGCAAATGCTCCTCTAACTAGACAAAGGAATGATGTTGTTTATATAACAAACTTCACCCATGTTGCCATACCAAAGCCCCAGTCAGATCGCCATTATTGACTCTATCCTTACCAAACTGTCACCGAGCTGACAATAAAAAACAACAAAATTTTGCGCAGTGAACTTTAGCTCTCGTACAGAATGTTCAAGGCTCTGATAATATGCCTACGAAGAAGTGTAAATGTAAGCAAAGTCATTTCAGAGAATATTATCCCATACAGGCCCGCAAGCATTTGTGTGTCCAATGTCAACGTTCAAGAAAGATGTAAACTTTTAAAGTGAGCATGTAAAATGGTGGTGTTTCTGCCCAGACCTAATTTGACCACATAGCACCCACTCCTTGGCCGTAAGGCGACTAAAAAGCTCCCAAAAAACAATGCTAGAAAATATAGATTTAATCATGTATTGAAACCGAAAATCATAAAAGCATTGTGCTCATTAATAATAAAAGCATATTAAAGTACAGTTGTATTAAAAGTCAATAAAAAAAGGTGAATAAAAAGACTGCATCTAAAAGCAATCGAGCAAGTAAAAACATGGCTGAATTAAAAAATCTCCACAGCTCGCAACTGCCAGATTGTTGAAATGTGGCACCTGGACACCTAGCTTGCCACTTGCCTGTGGCCTCCAGTTCCTGCTTGTTCCAGACTGATCAAGTGACACAGCAGCTTCCTGGGTTTTCCCGCTGGGGTTTCCCGACCGGGTTTTCCCACTCGCTGTTCTTCCTGCCAACGGGAACCATACCCACCCCAGGACCTACTTAATGCAGGCCCGACCCAGCCACTGGTGCGCCAAAGGCAAGCCCGTCTGCGCACGTCCACGCATGGACCACACACAGCACCACGACCCCTGGCTCTGCCGCCCCCAAAGATACACCATCGCCAAGCTCTACTCCCTCGACCCCGGATGCCGCAACAAACATTGCCACCGTGCCAACCCATGCTCTACGGACAGACCTTTCACCTGCAGCCACTGCCACTTCACCTGCCACTGCACGCACACCAGCCTTCGGACCAGCCCCACCCTGAACACACCATAGACACCACCTGAACAAAAACACCAATTCACATGCGCCCTTCTCAAAGCACGCTCACTATGCAAGCGTTCCACTGAGTTATGGGACATCATTGCCACTCTCATACCCGACATTGCCTTCCTCACTGAGACCTGGTTCAAACCTACATCTGCCCCAGACATTGCCATGGCGATCCCCGATGGATATAAAATCACTCTCCAGGACCGCACAAACAAGCCGGGAGGAGGAACAGCCATCATCCACAAAGAGACCATACAATGTACCACTTCCACCAACAATACCATCATCCCCATGGAACTTCTCAACTTCAAGCTCCACACGGACGACAAGTCAACCATCAGAGGCACCCTCACATACCTCACAGGCCCGCGCTCCAGCATCACCATGAAATCACAGATTAACGCCATCTCCTCCACCTGCTTCCTCACTCTGTGCATGCTATGTAAGATATTCAAGTTGCTACTCATACACACAAGATGGACCATGACACAAGCCCTTATCACAAGCCAACTGGACTACGGCAATGCCCTCTACGTAGGAATTGCCGCACACCTTCTCCAGAGACCTCAGACCATACAGAACGCCAAAGCCAGCTCATCTTTGGCCTTCCTCAATGGACCTAAATCATACCCCACCTCAGGAAACTCTACTTGCTCCCTGTACAGAAGAGATGGCAATTAAGGCTGCTGACCCACGCCCACATGGCTCTACACAATCAAGGATCCATCTACATTAACCACTGCCTGAACCTCCACCAACCATTGAGGAGACTTCCCTCTACCTCCCTTTCACTTGCCCATACTCCCTGCATCTACTGAAGCAGAACTGGAGGACACTCCTTCTCCCACATTGCAGCAAAGACCTGGAACAGCCTCACCACGCACCTCTGGGTCATCACCTCACTTCCGGAATTCCGAATGGCCCTCAAGACCTGGCTGTTCAAATAAGCTTACAGGGCCTGCAAGTGGCTGGATACATTATCTGGTAATTAGCTGCACTTTATAAATCCTGATTGATTGATTGAAACGTTCGGAGGAGTAGATGAAACATTGCTGTTGCCAGCTGCCACAGATGATGTTTCCATTGGCACCCCTCTCACCAGTTCCAACATGTCCAAATCCAACCCCCTCAACAGCCGCTGAAGGTGTGATGGCCAGTAGTGCATCTGCAGGGGATGAGCCAGAATCCAAAACACCAGGAGCTGAAGAATCCCACAAGGACCATAATATGTGGTTTGAAGCAAGGGAAATCGTGCAGGGCATCTGTGCAAGTGAGCTTTTAAGGGACCCACCAGCAGCTCTATGTCTGTAGATTGGACTGGTTGCATTCCCAGGCATATATCCAGGGCACACTCACACGTGCACAGGCGATAGCAGAATACAGGCTGCACGCAGTGTGACCAGTCAGACTGAAAGGGCAAGAACCAGTTGTCATTCAGTTCTTGTAGCAAGGGTGAGCCAAAAGACTCCATTATTCTCTCACAACACAGTAGTACATGTGGTAGTGCTATAATCATTTTGGCCGCATGAAGAAACATCCATTGCAGAGCAAATAAAATAAAACCAGTGTCGCAACAACCAGGAACAGGACAAGCGGTAAGCCTCCAAAAATGCTGAGTGTATGAAGGATGGAATAACTTTGAAGATCATCTGGAAGGTACTAAACAACCTGGAGCCTATTGTTTTAAAAAAGTGTGCTATCCCCCGGTATTTGAGATGTTAAAAATGCGGTGCACTTGCTCCCTGAGTTGGTGTGGGAGATTGGTGCAAAGTAATGACTGTATCTCAGAAGAAGACCTTGCAACTTGAAGATCAAACATCTCTTGTGCAGATGTTAAGGCCACTTCCTTCTGAAACAATAAGGCTTTCAGTATGCTCAAAGTGTCAAAGTATACATTCGACATTTTAATTGAAGGCCAAATTGTTGCATTCCTAACTGTACTGGCATGTGGAAAAACCACCTGTGTGCAACTGGTCACGACCGTAGAAACCGTCACCAGATATGGTATTTGCAGCTTCATCCCGCAGCAATCTTGATCATTCAATATCAACTAACTCGTATTGGAATGTAATCTGAACCCTTAACAAATTACAGCAGCTGGAGAACCTTTCAGATAACATGACAAGTTTGCCTTAGGCACTTTGCATGCACCATGGAGTGTAACCTTTCTGCAAAAATGAATTGCCTAAAGTGTTCTCCCGGTCTGTACCGCTAAGAACAAAACCTCAGTTGCAGCATTTCTACAATGATAAGTGAAAGGTAGGATCCATGCCTCATGTACACACCCTTCTACTAGCGCTTCATATATGCCTACTTGATGGTGCCACAAGCAGAATTTAAAGTGAAAGGTTGAAATTGGCAGAGAAACAAACCTGTGTGTTATCCAATCTACTGATGGTACCTCTGCAACAGTAAAGGGACATTTTTCTAACTTTTCTGTGTGTAACATAGTGTATGTTATGTCTTTTCTAGCCATGTTGATCTGCTCAACTTAGTAGCATGGTAGTTCTAAGCTGAGATTTCCTGTGTTGCAAAAAGGACATGTCACTCTGTAATATGTCAATAACAGATGACACAATGTTACCCAGAGAATATATCCTAATGGATAATGTTGTCATACCATTATCAACCACTTCTAGAGCCTTTTCTAAATTCGCTCTGTCAATTTCACGTATTCTCTCAGCAGCTTCCTGCTTTGAAACTTTCCACACTTAGTTGTATATTGCATACAGTAAGCACTTTTGACGTGGCTTTCTAGGACCTAACAAGAAATCCTGTAAGGTAGTAAGAGGAGGCAGGTAACTACCCAGGAGCCCTCAAGGCCTACTATGTATAAACAGCCACATAATATGGTTTGATGAGATCAGTATACACAAATCTCTTGTGTTTGCCACTGGCAAGGGTGGTAACAGTACAGTTCTGGTACCTTCAATAGCCAAGACAGGTGCCCTATAAGATGGCTCGAACTCCTTCTTGTTGATTATTTTCTCCCATACTAGATTACCGATCTTTGGAATCCAACCAGGAGTTGCCAGTGCTTCCTTCACCAGTGGCGGAATGTTTCTGCTGGATGTTGCTCTGAGCTTCTCTGAAGTCGTTCAGGTTTTGTAAAACATTCACTGATATCAAAAGGTGTTTTCGCTGCCACTGTACTGGGACTGTCAAGGTCTGGAACCCAAATTTCTACCTCAAACAGGACTTCATAGGGAGTCCAACCACCCAAGGATCTTCTAGGCAGATTGTTTAAGGCTCTCTGTACCCAACTGCGACCTGAACCAAATACTCTAGCTGTTGAAGACTGCTTTAAGTCACGGTTTTTCCTCTCCACGACGTGTTTCCCTCGGGATGGTATGGTGAGGAATAATGCACAGGCACACCCAACGTTCCCAGCCCTAGATGCAAACACTGGACACTGGTTCGAATGAAATGCGGCTACTGCAAATGTTCCAATAAAGACTTGCAAGTCCTTTATAACAGTTTCAGCGTCAGCCGATCACTGTGGCCATACCCACAGGAATCTAGAGCAGGAATCCACTGCTAACATGTATTTGTAAGACCCACCCGAGTGTAAAGCTCAGCAATGGTCAAGATAGACGTAAGCCAGAGTCTTGTTTGAGATCACTTGAGGTCTGTGGTAGATGAGCTGTGGTGGAAACTTTTATCTGCTGGCAAATGTTACATTTAGGGACATAGTCTTCGGCCTGTTTGTAAAGACCTGGCCACCAATAGAACTGCTGCAATAGTGAAATTGTAGCTGCTACCCCTGTGTGAGCAGATGCTAGACCCTCATGTTCTGCTAGGATCAGTCCTAACCTGCAATCTGAATTAGGTATTACTCTATCTACCACTCCGGGAATATGAGCAAATGGAATACTTTGTGCACTTAACTGGTAGGAGTATGTTATCGGAAAACCTTTCGGTAAGAGGGTGCCATTGCACACAGCATTGACAGCCATCATGATGCCCCCATCTGTTCTCGTACTGGAATAAATAATTGCAGCGACTGCAGCAGTTTGCACTGTTGCTATTGCGGCTTCGTCAGCCATTGAATTCCCTGCAATGTGTATTCCTACAAGTTTGTGGCTCAGTGTGTGTATGACATAAGCAAACTTGCTTTAAGTTTAGCCACTTGTCCCCAAAGCATTTTATGCTTGATCGTGCAACCTTTAGAGTCTCCAAATCCATTCTGGCTCCAGTAATGTATATACTCATTGTAAGACTGGACACAATAATACGAATCACACACTATAAGTATGGGGAACTCAGGATCTGTATGCTCAAGTACCTGAATTGGAGCTTTCAGTTCAGCCAGCTGTGCAATCACCAAGTGACTGCATGAATGTTTTATGAGGTTGGAATTCTGAACCCCATATTTTACCTTTTACCACTGCGCAAGCAGAATCAATCAGTTGGTATTTGTAGAGTGCAGCTTATCACCCGTGAGGGTATCCAGACGCTGGGTTCCTGGGCTTAGTCAAGGAGCCAGGTCTTGAGTCTCTTCCTAAAGTCTGTTAGTGAGGGTGATGTTTGGAGGTAGAGGGGGATGGCGTTCCAGGACTTGGCAGTGAGGTGGGAGAAGGAGCGTCCTCCGCCGAGGCTAAGGCAGATGCACAATGTCTGTGCCAGGGCAAGGGAGGTGGAGCGAAAGTTTCTGGATATTTGGTGGAAGTTCAGCAGAAGAGTATTGGTATTTTGTCCCTACTGCAGGCTGGGCAGAACCATCAGTGTAGATTATAAAATCATACTGCTCTAGAGTCATTATTTTAGTGGGCAGAGGATATTCGTGTTTGTATCGGAGGTATGCTTGTGCTTCTAGTGTATAGTCAAAGACACAATCTACATCTGTTACTGTGAGTGAATTGGCCAATTGTATCCATCTTTGATGTAAACCTTTCATGTTGGGAACGCTGGCCTTTGTAACAGCATCGAAGGCTGGAATGGGAGTCATGACAATTATTCGTTTACCCTGAGCCAATTATCTTTCTTATACTACAGCTGTCTGTACTGCCTCAGGATCTTTTCTGTCGGTGCAAAATGTATTTCTGTATTTGTATATACATGTGACTAATATGCAATTAGTACAGTATCACCTTCATTAAATGTGACATATGTGTATCCGGATGTACCCGCAAGTATACGGATCACCACATTTGTGGTGTTGACATGTGTGTGCAAGTGGTTTGAAGCTAGCATGTCATCTTGTACTGAACATAAAATCTGTGTGTGTTTAGATGTCCAATGAGTGCTTGAAAAGTCTGTACGAATCAAGTCGTAAAATGGTTTTATCCGTTGTGCATAATGTGGTATGTAGGTTCTGCCGAAATTTTGAAAACCCAATATTGATTGGAGTCTTTTTAATGTGTTTGGAGGTTGTAAAAGTGCACACTTCTCTCAGAAATGTGTCGCAAATGTGTTGCCTTCACTTGACAGCTCGTATCCCAAAAATAGGACACTGAGATAGGCAATCTTTGATTTTTTGAAGTTACATTTGTAGCCCATGTGAGCAAATCCTAGAATTATGCAATCTACTCTTGTCAAGTGTGTTGTTAAGTCATCATCCATTAGTTATATGTCATCGACATAGGACAATGCTTGGTCATCAAATTGTTGTAACAGTTCCGTTACACAAGCTGAAAACAGCCCGATACTATTCTTATACCCTTGGGGCAAGCAACATAATTGCTTTTGAGAGCATAAATCGCTAATTGCAGTCAAATACCTGCTTTCAGGCGCTATGTTTTGGCAGAGGAACCCATTTGAAATGTCTAATGTGGTTTTATATATCTTGTGCACTATATTGTTCATTAGTGCTGCCCTAGCGCATTTTGTAAAGCAAATGTGCATGTAGCAGTGTTCAAGTGTCTGTAGTCTAAGACTAGACGATTTCAATGGTGTGGTTTCATTACTGGAAACAAGGAATTATTCATCATTGGTGAGGTGCAACTTTCAATTACACCTGATATTCAAGTTGTGCGAGTATCTCTCTAACTTGTTTTTTTGGCCTTATGTTTGATGGGGTATTGTCTTAGTGGTTGTGGGCTAGACCTCACAGGTCCGATGTGGTAAGGGAATCGTTCATCCCAACCTACGTGGTTGCTGTCCAAGGCTAGAGCTTGTACTAAGGCTCACTCCTTGGCGTATGTGTGCTTTACTGATTCAGAAACAAAGTCGGAAAAAGCTGGTGAAATTACTGTTTCTTCTAGTGGGCAATTGCAAACAAACTCAGGTGGCCAATCTTTTTCAGCCAAAAGAATGTCATAGCCGAATGACAAGTTCTCCCTAAACAGAAAATTAATAGTACGTGGTATAGCCTGCTCCATCTGAAGTTCCAATTCATATAATTGACTTGGGACACTCAGTCTCTGGTCTGGTGTTTCCACCTGGACGTAGTCATTCATTGCTACTGCCACTAGACACTCTATAAGATTTCGGCGAACTATTGTGACTTCTGCTGCGCTGTCCAGCATGGTCAGAGCCCACTCCCCGTTCAGAAGCATAGTCCTCAATATTTGAGGCATGTTTGGCTTTAATCCCAGCCACTTTCTTCTTTTTGAATTGAGGCTTTAACTGTGTAGGTTTGTCTTCCTTTTTTATTATGAAGACAGAAGAGCGTTGTGATCCTTCTTCGGTTTCACGTACTCCTCTGATCTTCACTCTGATCATCCTCCTCTCTCCAAGAGTTTTTCGGATGATTCCTGAAAGGTACGAGAAGGACGTGTATCAGTATCCTGATACCTATCAGGCTGTTTAGTTGAATCATGGTTATGCATGTTATAGCGCTTTTCAGAGGACTCCTGCTGAGGAGATCCACCCCGTGTTTTAGTCTTTTCTTTATTTTTCATTTTTTCCCACCGTTTTTTTTAACACTCAGGTGCTTGCTTCAAATTATCCTTCTCAGAATTACCCTTAATTTGTGGTGTACTAGATCTGGCTCAGAAATTATCTCTATCTATGGATATATAGGTCTCTTCAATAATTTTAGATAGTTCGCACTCCTGATCTACCGGAGCAACCTGTGTGAGTCGCTGGCGTATAGCCAACACTGCTGCTTCTCCTTTTATATTACTCAGTATGATTGAGGACACTGCAGCAAAATTGCCCATTAATTTCATCCCCAAATCCAGGGCAGGGGCTGCCCCATACTCATTTTGAATCTGTTTAGGCATCTCAGGCAAAACAGCTAATGACGGTGTACCATGCATACTGGTATAGACTGCAGCAAAGACTATGCCCCATTCGCGTAGTCTTCCACCGGGGGAGCCCTCCTCATTGGCAGGTATAATGTACAAATTCTATGTTTTTCTTGGGAACCCATATGCGGAAACACTGTTTCATGCTGATTATTTTTTGGGGAAATCCAGCATGGAATCTCATCCCGCTTGATGGGGACCTTACCCATTATTGCGTTTATGGTTAATGGCCTAAATCCAGGTGTAGCAAATTGTGGATGAGCAGCTTAACCAGCCCTTTGGGGAATAGCTGTTATGTTTTGCATAATTAATGGTACTGGACGTCTATAGAGAGTAACTAACTTTATGTATAGTGTTCCAAGCTTAACGTCCTTAATGTTTGCGATGCATGGATATGGTCTATAACCGGCCCTGTTGCTCCCTCATTACTGAGGGGACCAAGTCTGACATTTTCTAATGTATGTGGTAGGGCACCTAGGAACCAGTTCATGTGTTCCTGATAAGTGAGTGGGATTTCTAAATCCTCATTTGCTGTGTATTAGTTTGGTACTGCTACTTCAGTGTATGTGTGATAGTTCCTTGAATTGGCATCTACTGCCAGAAATGTGATGCATGAATAGAATACCTCTGTTTTGTACACTTCGTGGGCCTCTATCATGAAGGTAACATCCCCTCCCATTTGTGGGAGACCATGTTGTAATAACATTTGTGATAATGCATGTCTACAATTAAGTGGTATAACCACCTATCCTGGATTAGCCATGGAAGTATTTGGAATATGTGGAAGACACAGTAGGTACCTTTGTGAGGTGATCCTTCGAAAGGTTCAAGCTTGAACAACCTACAGCCAGAAATAGGGATTTCCTACTTAGCTGATGAGGATTTTCCCCTAGCACCACAGTTGTCTCCAGTTAGTTGGTGAGTAGGGGCTTTGGGCACACAAAAGAAAACTTCTCTGGAGACGTATTAAATAAGTACCCAAGCTAGACCGTTGGTGACACCATGTCGTATGGTTCATACTTTCTCAATCAAACTGTGCGTTTGTTGTACAACATAAATGTCAAAACTGAGCGAGTCCATGCACATCATCAGGATATGTTGGCTTTAGTCCTGGCTAGCTCACACTGCACTATTTGTACCCCTAACCTAGCAAGGAAACAGGTGGAATGTGCAACCACAGAACATGACAACCCTGACTCCCCAAGGAAATTGTGGAAACAGATCTAAAGCCTTTTCATTTGGTAACTCATGCATGCCCAAAGGAAGACACAAGAAAAACTCAAATTGGCATATCAAATATTTATTGAAGCAATAAGTTTCTTGTGTAAAATATGAGCGATGCAATTATTAGTAGGAGGTAACCAAACCAAGTAATCAGCATCTCAAGAATCGTAAAGAAAATGAACAGTTCAACCAGTGTGCTGTTACAAAGAATATATGTTTGCATATGAGTATAGTTATAGTTATGCTCCTAACTAGTACTCCATATCCTTGTGTCCCTTGGGTGTGGGAATCTGCCATAATCCCTTAGGGTGATATAACTCAAAAGTTACCTGTGGGTTTGTTTCATCAGGGAGCCCTTCTTGGTGTAGAGCAGGGCACCATCCTTCTCAGGAGGTAAACAGGATTCAGCTCGGCTGGAAATTCGGCATAGGGGATCCTCACCAGTGTCAGCGAAATGCTCTTCTAACTAGACAAAGGAGTGATGTAATGTATATAACAAACTTCACCCATGTTGCCCTGGTGAAGCCCCAGTCAGGCCGCCATTATTGATTCTAGCCTTACAGAACTGTACTCATGCGGAAAATAACAAACAACAACATTTTGCGCAGTGAACTTTAGGTCTCGTACAGAATGTTCAAGGCTCTGGTAATATGCCTATGAAGAAGTGTATATGTAAGCAAAGTCATTTCAGAGAACATTATCCCATACAGGCAGGTAAGCAAATGTGTGTCAAATGTCAACGTTCAAGAAAGATGCCAGCTTTAAATGTGAGCATGTAAAATGGTGGTGTTCCTGCCGGGGCCTAATGTGACTACATAACAATGCGGTCCAGTAAGGGTCCTGAGGTGTGTGTGGTGCCTTTCACTCTCTGTGTAAGTCTGAGGTTAGACAGGCCCTCGAGAAGGTTGGTCTTGTTGGGATCAGTGAAGTTCTCCTCCAGTTGGTAGTTGAGTTTGCTAAGGAGGATGAACACGCTTGATTTGAGTATCGGGGCGACAGCATGCAATGTGCTGCAGAAGTTGCGTGTGGTCCAGGAGGATTGGTGCGCACTACTACCATATCGCAGACCATGACGTACCACATACTGTTTCTTTTTTGGTCTATTTTTGATCTTGCCATTTGTTGGAAACTTGAACTTTGTATTGCATCATGCTTAAGTCAATAGCATAATCAGTTGCATCCCTGGAAGTAGCTTTTGAGGAGGAAAGGTTGGAAACCTTCATCGTAAAAGAGTTGAAGGCTATTTGCAAAACAATTAGCGTCTGAATCAGAGGCCTTATCAGAAAAGAGGAGCTACAAAAGGCACTGAGGGCCTGGGTAGCAGTCAGACGTGCTAGTGAGCACTCTGGAGATCTTGGTGTGGAGGCGGAGGAGCCTATTTAAAGGGTTGATGTGCTCTTGGGAGGGGGGCACCCCCCAGGTCAGTCAGCAATGCCTTGTCCCCAGTGGAGCTGGAGGACAGGCGGTAAGCAAGGAGAGATGCAATGTAGCTGGAGAGGCTCAAGTTGGCAATGGAAGAGAAAAGAAAGATGTTAGACCATGAGCTTAGAGTAAAGGAGCTGGATTAGAGGAGTAAATCCAGCACAGATGGTGGCAGCAATTCCTCAGGATAGTATACATTTCTGAAATGTAGGCAAGGAGTACAAGGAGGGTGATGATTTCCAAAGGTGGTTTCAGGGTTATGAGGCATCTATCCACATGAATAGGGTTCCTGAAAAGAATTGGGGAGCAGGATGGTGGCCTCTTGTCCCAGAAGAGGGGAGGGACACTTTAGTGGCTTTGGGTAAGGGGTATAACCTCACCTGTGCTGAAATGAGGGAGGTCTTTCTCACCAGGTATGGTCTCACTCATGACAAGTACAAGGATCAGTTTAGGTCCAGTAGGAAAACTGATGCACACACTTGGTTAGAATGTGTAGATTCTTTATGTAGGTCCCTGGATGGTTGAGTGAAGGGCAGTAATGTGACAGATTTTCAGGGGCTCCACAATTTGATTGCGTGGGAACATGTGTCTAGTCTATGTTTTGTAGAGCTGCACCAGCACTTGACTGATAGTAGCCTGACTGACCCCAGGAAGCTTGCTATGGAGGTGGACCGCTGGGTCCACAAGAAGGTGTATGGGGGAGACTCTGCAAAGGTGGGCAGAGCCCCCTGCAGAAGACTGGGGGGATAATAGTAAAGCACAGGAGCTCTCTAAAGGGCTCCAAACTAGTACCCAGGGTAAAGGTTCCCATCCCCCAGGAGATAAGAAACCAGGGGTCTCTTCAGGGAAGCCTGCAGAAACCGGTCCCCGCAAGTGCTATGTCTATGAGCAGGTGGGCCACTTGAAGGGGGATCCCAAGTGCCCCAAAAAAATCACAGCCACCCACCGGTGGACAGTCCACGGTGTTGGCTAGTGTAGCGCTTGGGAAGGAGGGGTACCCAGAGGAGGTTGGGGATCCCGCAGAAATGACTTATGTCTCAATAGGGGACAGTGAGATGGTCCCTGGGAACCAAGTTCCTGCAAACACTAAGAAGGACTTCGCCTGGGTGACCATCAATGGGAGAAGGGTAGAGGCTCTCAGAGATACTGGAGCCAGTGTGACCTCAGTCCGGTGTCACCTGGTCTCTGAGGAGCAAGTAGTCCCAGGGGCATTCCACCAAGTAGTTGCTGTGGACAACTCAGAGGGCAAGTAGGAAGGTAGGATCCTTCTGCATGGTTACCCCCACTTTTTGCTTGATGTAATGCTGTTTCTGACTAGTCTGACTGGGATCCTGCTAATCAGGACCCCAGTCTCTGTGCTTTCTTCTCTAAATTGGTTTGGTAAGTACTTAGGTATATCCCAGATTGGACACTGGGGCACACTTATCAGTCCCTAGTATATGGTACTAAGGTACCCAGGGCATAGTTACACCAGGGGTCCCCCATGGGCTGAAGCATGCATTATGCCACCCATGGGAGACCACTCAATTTGCAACTACAGGCCTGCCATTGCAGCCTGTGTAAGCTGGTGCTAGCACCACTTAAGAAAGATATAGGTTTACCTATAGTTAGGGTCACTGCACTTAAAACCTATAAGTCACTATTAAGGTAGGCCTTACAATCCTAAAGGCAGGGTGCTTGGTTCTAAGTGGGAGGATGCCCCTGCATGAGCAGGACACCCATACAGCCCATGGAGTCCATTCTCCCGGGTTGTAAGTGAGACAGCCATATGAAATATAGAGGGGCACCGCGTCATTAAGCGATGACCATCTCAAAACTGGCTGCAACGAACCCTATCATGTTTGGTATCAACATGTTGGAATCACACCGTGTGGGGGTATGATTCCATGCCCTGTAAAGCTCCTTTGGGAGGCCCTCGGTGCTCCCGGTACCAGTCTTCCAGACCCGGACAGCCAGCCAGGGCTGCTGCCGGCCACAGACACGTTTCTGCCCTCCTGCTGCTGAGCCAAGCTCGGGTAGGGGAAGGCAGAACAATAGGTATCCTGTCACAGGGAGGTGTGACCACCACCCAGACAGGCTTTAGTGTATTGGTGCAGGGTGGGAGCGCTTGCCAGTGCCACATAGTCTGTGTGCGGGCACACTTGGTGGCCTCCATGCATAGTCCAGTTCAAACTAATTCAGGGAGCCGTTGGCTCCCGCTCTGGCGCGAACTTGGACAAGGGACAGGGGAGTATCCTCCCCCTTGTCCAACCCCTCCTTTCCTAAGGGTACTGAAGGGCTTACCTGAGGGTTGGTCCCTGGATTCGTCGTGGGACAAGATAAATTTCCGACACCACTTCTTCTTAAACCGTCTGGGCACTCTGGACTTTGCTCTGGGAATTAAGGCTGCAACCGGGAAGACTCCTGCTACTCCTGATCTCGTTGCCCTGCTCGTCTGCTGCAACATCCGTGCCTGTGCACCATACAGGAACCTTTTACGGCTTGTGGGCATCCAAGACACCTGAAGGAATCTCCCTTGATTACCATTACCACCATAACTGGTACTTGTACCACCATTACCAATACCACATCACAGTTACCAGTACAATCTGCATTATTCCTACCAAACTTACAATAACCATTACCAGCTGCACCACCACCATTACCTCTAATACTATTAACACCAGAACTATAACAACCACGATTACCACCATCATCAATAGTACAAGTACAGGGCGTGGCCAGGACACTGATCCAACATGGTGCCCACTAAGTAAGCCCTGCTCCAGCATAGTCATGGCAGCAATCAATTGGCATCCCCGGGTCTACCATGCATAACCCATGCTATTGGAAATTGGGGAGAGGCGGCCGGTGTGGTAAGCACTCAGAACACTGACATCCTCGCCTGTATTTGGCCCGATCCTCTGCCGGGTCGCTCTCCAAAAAATGATGGCCAGGTTCTCCGAACTGTGAATATCTCTCTGGGACTCCAGCTGAGGACGTGCCCGGCCCCTCCTAAGGTGGCAGAGTATGGCTGACCCAGACAGTGCTTCACTCTTCCCCAGCTACCATTCAGAGATGGCTGTCGTGGCGGCCTAGGGCAACACACTAGGGCTGGGTGAAAAATTCTGCCCCGCCAGCGGACTTCGAGTACTTTCACCCACTCAGCACTCCGCTTGCAGTTAAGTTGGTGGGCACAAACTAGAATTTGCGTCCTCAAATGCAATTTTAGAGTGCTAGAAGGCCTCCTGGTGAGATTTCTCAAAGCGGGCATTCGTGACAGGTCGCTACCATTAGTGTTAGTGTTGAGAAAGCTGGCACTCCAGCAGAAAATCTACTCAAGCGGCAGAAAGAAGCAGTGTCCTCTGGCGAGCTGCGTGGTGCCGTCCGCATCAATATTACAGTGTGGAACAAGCTCCCGGCTCTAAAAATCAGCACCACTCGCAGAACTCCACGGAATCTCAGAGGTTTTAGGTAATTCAGCGGAATTCCACAGAGTGAATCACTGCGAGTTCTGCCCACCCCTACAACACACACTCCACCAACAGGCCTGCAACTATGCCCGCTGGTGGATACACACAGGGGGCTAGGAGGTCAGGCAGCTCTTTCCCTGTGGGCTCAGTGCCAAGATTACCGGTGCCCTCAATCAGCCACCGACCGAGGCAACAATGCCACAACTGTGCATCCAGTTCTTCACTGCACCAGGAGACTGCACCTGTAGCATGGTGAGAGAGAAAGGGCCAAATTTAGTAGCACATGGAAGGTTGGCAGAAAGTACAGCATAGCAAATTATGAGGGGGCAGCCAGGAATGACCAAGTGCACACTCTTAAAGAACTGCTCCAAGCCATTCAGGCCTCCGGGCGGCCCCAGAGACAAAAATCGCTGCAGTGGCGGTGGGCGTCACATTGATCTGGGCAGACATGGGGATTAACGGGGAGCGTGTAACCACAATGGAGGCTACCCTAAAAGAATAGTTGGGTTCCATCAAAACCCTGACCTCAGAAGTTTGCCACCTTAAAGAAGTTACCAGACAACTTCATTCCAGAGCGGAAGACACAAAGAGCAGATCCTATCGCATCAATGTCTGCTTCATAGAGATACCTGAAAAGGCAGAAGGACCCAACATTGGGAAATTCATCGAGGACTTCCTATCCACTAGTGTGAACACCAAAGGTTTCTCTCCTCAATTTGCAGTGGAATGGGCCCACAGAATACCTAGGGTTCCGCCGAAACTGAGCACATGCCTGCAACCGATAATTGTCCCCTTTCTAAACTTTAAAGACAGGGATACCGTATTGCAAACAGCCTGCCTGCAAAACCCATGTTGGAGGTCTTTCAATAAGATCAAACTGGAATTGAGGAAATGCAACCTGTAATACTCAGTACCCGGCAAAACTGAGCAAAGTGGATGAGGGCAAAATCTAGTTTTGCACTACACTCAAGGAGGCTGGCAATGGTTTGACGGGTGACGCCCAGCCGAATCAAGGCGGTGGAGTTACTCCCACTTCCCGTGCCACAGGTGCATTCCTGGAGTGGGGTCACTACACAGTCCTGGCACATTCGGGCTTCTCCACAACCTCTAGAGGTGTGGACATACTAAACAGAGAATTCCTTTCCCCTAATGGTTCAGAGATCCTGGATCGATCCGGGTGGCTGCTATGCAGCAATCCTGGGAGTATAGAATGGGAAACAACTGGCAATAGCCTCTTGGTATTTTTCTTCAGGCTTTCAGGAGGATATGCTCCAGAAGCTTGGGGACTGTCTGGTGCGGATTCACAGGTGACCACAATATAATGGACGGAGAACTAAACAAGCTCACGCAGGGCCAGAGGTACCTGGGTAGAGATACTCTGTTACACAAGTCGCTGATGGCCAGGGTGCGGGCGAATGATGTGCTCTCTCTAATGGATTCGCCATAGGGCATGGGACGAAGCAGGGATGCCCGCTCTCCCACCCACTTTTTGCCCTTGCCCTAGAACCTCAGCTGTTCTGGGTGAGTTCTGAGTTCCGGAACCCCAGCTGTTCTGGGTGCGGGCACACAACCAGATCCGAGAGCTGAGATGGATGTCTGAATGGGAGGACATCATATCCTTGTACACGTACAATATACTGTTGTACTTAACTGACCCCCTGCAGTCCATCCCTAGAACCCTTGAGATTCTCGATACATAGGTAATTACTCAGGAATACACATTAACTGGCAGAAATTGGTCATGTTCCCGCTGACACCCTGGACTCTGGAGGAAAGGGAGTGCCTGCTGTTGTGATTCCAAGTGGGCTTTCGGTATTTCGGGGTCCATATTATGGGCGATCCTGTGGCATTCCTGAAATACAATCTAAGTTGTGTCCTAAATGGTTACAGGAGAGACTCTGCACACCGGAGGATACTTCAATTGTCTCTGATGGGAATGGCGACCTTATACAAAATGATTGTGCTCCCCAAGTTCCTTTAGATACTTCAGAACATACTGTTCGAAGTCACAGAGGAGTTTTTTACATCATAGTATGCAGTTACACGAACCCTTCCATGGGACGGTGGGACTCGCTGCATTGCATTACAGGCCCTGACCAGAGACCCATACAATGGAGAACGCGGCCTCCCAGACCTCCATCTGTATTATTGGGCCATATAACTACTAGTCATGAACAACTGGGAATTTGCCTCCAGACAGAGCCCTCTCTAAAAGCAGGCAGAAGACAATTAGGCTCCCGGGTGATATTGACGGAAGCTTTACGACGAACGCAGACCTCGCCAACTCAACTCCCTTTGGACTTAGTGCTAAACATTTGGAAAAATGCTAGCAAAACATGGTATGGCTGGAGAGGCTTGTGCTTGAGACCCCATTATGGGACTTGGCTATTCTGGGAGACCTGCAGAGGTTGAACTGTAGGCACCAGTGGGACATGATAGGGATATGTAAATTGGGGAAACAGCCTTTACAACGAGGTTTTTACCTCTTTGCGCCTTTACCACGCATTTTTTAGCACGCATATTTTTACAGCGAATATGCATTGACAACGCATGCCAATATC
Organism: Calotriton arnoldi; assembly: GCA_963921515.1. Classification (NCBI taxonomy): domain Eukaryota; kingdom Metazoa; phylum Chordata; class Amphibia; order Caudata; family Salamandridae; genus Calotriton; species Calotriton arnoldi. The sequence continues at coordinate 2,198,556 of CAWUFW010001626.1, read as the reverse complement.
ACGCATTTAAGGTAAGTTTGGGGGGGTCTTTCCCCCACAAATACATTGTTTTTAAATCTAAAAACAATGCGTGGTATTGGCATGCATTGTAAATGCATATTCGCAGTAAAAACATGCATGCTAAAAAATGCTTGGCAAAGGCATGCGATGTATTTACCTGCATTGTACTGTCGTACAACCTGTAAATTGGGTCACATCTGGGGGCAGCAATGCATGATTCCATTCTCTGATTCATTGTAATCTACATTTTCTTTAATTTAGTTTTTTTCCTGTTACATAAATTCCAGCCAGACTGTATTCATTAACAATTTTTTTTTAACACAACTGTCTGACTTAATATCTAACGCTGTTTATGTGTGAATGGGAACCTAGTGCAGTATGAAGGGATCAACTGATACAAGTATCACCAGAGCTAAGGGGATTTAAAGCAGAGTTTTGGTTTCCTATTTATTAACTGTTTTAATGGAATAAGAAAAAGACAATTGCGTAAAAGGAGGGCTAGGCAAGCAGTATTCTAGACTCTGATTTACTTCTTGGCGGTCCGACCGCAGGCCCCGCGCAGCGGCAGGCTCCAGTACTCCGTCGGGTCGACGGAATCCCGCCCGCCGAATAAAGATGTATATGCAATACACAGTAGACTGCAGTCTTCTGTGCTAGCGAGCAGCCTTCAGTCGCCGTCTCTACGGTGGGGTACCGCTGAGCAGATTTGGATGTTCCACTTGGACTGGCGGTGTCCTGTTGGCAGAGGACTGACGAGGGTGACCGTGGTGGTTGAGAGACAGATAACTAACAATAATGTTTTAATGAAAAACACATATATGTTGTTTATGTTTGTGTATGTGTATGTAGGATATCTATTATGACCATATTTTGTATATTCTGCCTTGCACCCCACCAACATACTCACACCATGCAATGTATGCACGCACACACCACGAACACATACCTCCGCGTCTGTCAAAATGGGGTACTGGACTGTTGCGGTCAAGGTGCAGCAGGACAGAGAGGACCTGGACGAAGGAGAAGAGGATAAAACCGCATCCTGAAAACTGAAAAAAAGGTGAGTGTTCACACCTTTTCTTACCTTTCTGCTGACTCGAAGTAGGAGGAATTTCCACCAGAATACCCTCCGAAACAAGCCAGATCCAAATACTGATATCAGGAATCCTTGCTGGAGTCCTGCCACTGCCTTCTGCAGGCCGCCCCGCCGTAGGGGCAGGGGGTGAAGTCCTTGCAGAGTCGGCAGGACCGCAGCAGTCTTCTCGCCCATTGCCAGCCAGCATCAAAATTGGGCAGGCGGACCGCCAGGGCGGTGGACGGGAAGACCGTCAAAAATGTTTTCTCCGTCACGGTCCCACCAAGATCTAAATCAGGCCCTCAGTGAAATGTGGCTATGGCTGTGACCTGAACCATTGAATAATCTTAAAACTGTTGGACTACGCTATAGTAGAATTTGATTTTTGAGATCGATAATGCATGAAGATGTGGCTACAAAAGGAGGCCAGAGTGAGCCTTTAGTAATATTTGACCCCTTCCCGGATTGTTTTATGTGATAAAGAGAGATATAGAACAGGTTCTTGGTTCTTACTGCAGTGTTCGATGCACTTAATCCAAGTCATGAACAAACAAGCATTGGCAAAGCCAATAGCTCTGGCCTGATGCACAGCTGCAGTACCTCAAGTCATTACAAGATGTCCTCTCGAGTCAAAGGCAACAACTTGAGGCTTATAAGAAGGTTACAGACTTTCAAGACTTTATTAGATGTCCCTCTCGAGTCAAAAGCAGCTGACTAACAAGTTGATCACAAAGATGCAGTGCCTCCAGTCGTTACTAGATGTCACTCTCGAGTCAGAAGCAACTGCTTGAAGGCTTCACAAAGCTACTGTACCTCAAGTCATTAGTGAATGTCCCTCTCAAATCAGGTACAACTGCTTCAAAGCTCCTTCATAAAACTGAGGGGGTGTGGCTTCAAAATAAAGATTTACATATACACTGGTGCTACCCGAATGAATTGTGCTTGGTTTTGGTAAGATAAGTAAATTTGCCAAAGCTGGTTTGTGATGAGGAGTTAATATTGCAACTTTCAATAAATGTCTTTATTATTTTGTAACACTTGTGATGATAACCTAGCATACCTAGGTACTAGCAACCACGCGTAAATTCAAGTGCCTTCAACATTAATCTTAGTAAGTTGATTTTTAATTGGCACTATACATGTGTCACTAAATTGCAGTAAAGTCAGCCTATTACTGAATTGTGCTGAGCCATTACCCTATGCTGTGTTAGGAAGAAGCAAACTGCCAATGTCAGTTGAGCAAACCAATAGATAAACAATTTGATGGACTATATTTGTATTTATATATATGTATGTTTTATTATTGATTATGCTTTTTGTGGAGGCGGGCAAGACATTCACAAACCACCAGTACCTCAAATTGTTACTAGAGGCCCCTCTTAGCAAACTGATTTTTGAGTGACACTTTACTTGTGTGGCATTAACTGCAGTTGCTTGTATTAAAGGCTGTGGCCCTATGCTGTATGTTGTAGTATGAAGAATCAATTGTCAATGTTACTTTACTTGAACAAAGCAATTCAATGAAAGGGCCTTTTATTCGTATAGATATAGTAAAATCCAGAAATATATATAGGTGCAGATTTTACTATGGATTTTTTTTTAGGCTGGAAGGACATTAACAAAACAAGTCTTTATTAGAAGCCCCACCTGGTCAGATGCAAAATGCCCAAGATTCCTCCACAAAGCTGCAGTACTTCAAATGGTTACTAAGTGTCCCATTCGAGCCAGATCTAACTGAAGTCTCTACAAGCTTGCAGTACCTCGTGAGAAGGGGGAACATGGCGGCCGCTAGTTAGAGCGGTCGCGGGTTGCTGCTCTAAAACTGGCAGATTAAGCACAATTTACGCTACCTGGATGTAGTCTTTTTCGGCGATTTCGGGACAACCCCGTAGCTCTGTCCCTCCGGGTGTCTCGCTTGTCTGTCTCCTTTGGGCTGTGTTTTACGACGGGGCGACGGTGGCGGCTGAGGACGGGGAAGCGCCGGTGAGGAGCCGCTGGACGGCAGCGGCAATGCGGATTGCGCGTGGCGGGCGCACCGCGGCCAGGATTAGTTTCAACTTCCGGGGCAGCGGAGGGCGAGGGGTTGACTCTGCGGCGTCCCAATTGCGGGCATTGAAAGCCCCCGGAGTATTGTTGCAGACCCCATTGGAAACTGGGGAGAAGCTAAAAACAGGGCATTCCAGCGGAGACATTGTGACTGCCAAGAGGACCTCCTTCAAAGACCGCCTCGACAACAACGCACACAATAGCAAGGAACTCTTCAACATCGTGAAGGAACTCTCCAACCCCAGCTCCAACACCAACGACATCCCGCCGTCGCAAGCCCTGTGCGACTCCCTCGCCACTTTTTTTTACCGCAAGATAGCAGACATCCACGACAGCTTCAACACCCAGAAAGCCCCAACAGACATCAACACAACAGACTCTCCGCACACCATCGACCACGACCCCCTGCTAGTCTGGGCCAACGTGAGCATCGATGACACCATCAAGACCATGAGCACAATCCACTCCGGCTCCGCGTCAGACCCATTCCCGCACCACATCTTCAACAAAGCCAGCAGCTCCATCGCACCCCATCTGCGCAACGTCATCAATCTCTCCTCGAGACCGCGACCTTCCCAGAGAGCTGGAAACACGCTGAGATCAACGCCCTACTCAAAAACCCAAGGCGGACCCAAGAGACCTCAAGAACTTCCGGCCCATCTCTCTGCTTCCGTTCCCGGCCAAGGTCATCGAGAAGATCGTCAACAGACAGCTAACCCGATACCTCGAAGAAAACAGAATCCTGGACCCTACCCAGTCAGGGTTCCGCAGCAACCACAGCACCAAGACTGCCCTCATCGCCGCCACCGACGACATCAGGACCCTGCTGGACAACGGTGAGACCGCAGCCCTCATCCTCCTGGACCTCTCCGCCGCCTTCGACACCGTCTGCCACCACACACTACGCGCACGCCTCCACGCAGTAGGGATCCGAGACAAGGCTCTGGAATGGACCACCTCCTTCCTCTCTGGCAGAACCCAGAGCGTCCTCCTCCCCCATTCCGATCCGAAGCCTCCGAGATCATCTGCGGCGTACCCCAGGGATCTTCCCTCAGCCCGACACTGTTCAACATCTACATGGCCCCGCTCGCACACGTCGCCCGACAGCACGACCTCAACATAATCTCCTACGCCGACGACACTCAACTGATCCTCTCCCTCACCAAGGACCCCATCACTGCCAAATCCAACCTCCACGAAGGAATGAAGGCCGTCGCCGACTGGATGAAGATCAGCCGACTGAAGCTGAACTCGGACAAGACGGAGGTCCTCATCCTCGGCTCCAACCCTTCAGCCTGGGACAACTCCTGGTGGCCGACGGCACTGGGGGCAGCCCCGACACCCACCGACCACGCACGCAACCTGGGAATCATCCTCGACTCAACGCTCTCCATGACCAAGCAAGTCAACGCCGTCTCCTCCTCCTGCTTCAACACCCTCCGCATGCTCCGCAAGATCTACAGGTGGATCCCGACAGATACAAGAAGAACAGTCACCCAGGCCCTCGTTAGCAGCAGACTCGACTACGGAAACACCCTCTACATGGGAGCCCCGACCAAGCTCATCAAACGACTGCAACGCATCCAAAACGCCTCTGCACGACTGATCCTCGACGTACCACGCCACAGCCACATCACCCCCACCTGAGAAACCTGCACTGGCTCCCCGTCCAACAAGAGGATATCCTTCAAGCTCCTCATCCACGCACACAAGGCACTCCACAAGACCGGCCCAGCCTACCTCAACAGACGACTTTCCTTCTACATCCCCAACCGCCAGCTCCGCTCCGCCGGCCTCGCACTCGCCACCGTCCCTCGCATCCGAAGAACAACCACCGGTGGGAGATCCTTCTCCCACCTCGCCGCCAAGACCTGGATCACCCTCCCACTGAGCCTACAACAGACCCAAGACCTGCTGACCTTCAGGAGGCTACTCAAGACCTGGCTGTTTGACCAGTAGCGCCCCCCCCCGCCCAGCGCCTTGAGACCCTTGCGGGTATGTAGTGCGCTCTACAAATGTCTGATTGATTGATTGATTGATTGATTGTGAAAGCTGCGGACTCCGGCTGTTTTCCAAACGGGGAGGTGTCTTTGGAAATAATTGAGTGCTGCCTATGGCACTTACAAATGACCCCGGTAAGGAGGAGAAGGGGGGACTGGGGGCCAAAATTAAATGTGGAAAGGGGCCTCTGGTGTGAGGAGAAACCAACCAAGGGGGTCTCTGCTGAGATTTTTACAGGAGCAAACAGGCTGAATAGATATACCCTCAGAAGCAGAGATATTTGGGGCAGAAATCAATCTCCACCTGAGGTTCTTAACAAAGAGAGTGCTGCAGTTTCAACGCAATCTAATCTCAGAACGCAGCAAAATAAAAAAGCGCAGACACAGAAGACACAGAAGACAGAGAAGTTAGAGAAGACCCCCCAAACTAAAGGGAAAAAACAAACTAAACTTAAACCGGTTAGCATCCGAGTTACACCATCTCTCCGCTCGTATTTTAAAGTACAAGCCCAAACCTTCCGCTCTTCTCAATCCGTTCAAGCTATTCAAGCTCCCCAGGGTAAAAAGTTTAGCTCTGAATTTATACATACGACGACTCCAAGTAAAGGTAGCAGTATTGTTCCTATACATCTGACTCCCACCGAGACACAGGGAGCAAGAGCAGATATAGATATGGATCTGGCACTTGAAAATAGATTCTCACTCTTGGCATCAGTTGAGATAGAAAAAGATATCGCAAAAAATATACGCCAAGACCCTAACCCCAACCCCATTACCCAGGGGGGGCGGGTTAGTCAACAATGTAATGTGCTGAGGGAAGCGCAAACTGCTCCGGTTTCCAGCCTAGATACTCAGTCCACTACGGAAGGACTATTAACTACTTTACTTGTCGAAATCAGAGAGAAATTTGCAATATCAGAAAGTAATCAATCCAAAATTCAAGCAACATGTGAAATGCTTGAATCTAAAATGAATGATATAAGGGAGAGAGTTGGAGCTATGGAGGCAGTTTTGGGGGATCTCACGGAAAAAACAGAGAATAACTCCTCTGAAATCACAAGATTAAAAGACAGCAACAAAGAATTACAGGACAAATTGGAAAGCGTGGAAAATAATGCAAGAAGGAACAATGTCAGGATTTTGAATATTCCAGAAGAAGTTGAAGGAACAGATATATAAGGTCCTTTATCGTTAACCTTCTCAAAGAACATCCGGACATTGAAAGACAAACTTTGGAAGACGATATACAAAGAGTACATCGTGATCCATATTCCAAGAGACCAGGAAAAAAAACCCCAAGAAGGATTTTAGTTAACTTTAAAACTTATTTGATAAAGGAAAAAATCCTTGATGGGGGTCTAAAAGCAGGAGTGTATAAAAGAGGGGATTGGTCGTTCCGTGTAAGATCCGATATCTCTCGCGTAACACGAGACAAACAGTGGGAATTAGGGAAGTTCATCCAAGAATTAAGAGGTCTGGGAGCTACAGCAAATTTACGATTCCCATCAACTTTAAGGGTGATGTGGAACAATAAAATGTTTAATTTTAAAGACCCGGCTGAAGTTAATTCCCTAATTGCCCAGATTAAAGGGACATCCAAATGAGATATGAAAACTCCTGCCTAATTAGAGACAGTGCCCGAATACAGAGGTAGTCTAGGTATACCTCTTGTCTGGAGGGAGGGTTCCCCAGGGTGGAAGGATGGGACGCAAGGGGGGTGGGTCACAAGTAAGAAGAAAAGTCAAAATTCACGTTTTGTTCACGGGGTGGGGAGCATCTGGGAAAAAAGAAAAAAAGGTCCTCATTTATATACAGCAGCCACTCATCTCAAAAAATCTTAGACAGATTTGGATAAGTACCCCATTTTTATCACATAAAGATAAAAAAATGGTCCTGTTTTCTATATCCATTCACGTTTTCAATGACTAAAATAGGTAGGAGAGAAAAAAAAGAACCTGAAAATTATGTCATGGAATGTAAACGGTCTCAGGGTACCATCCAGAAGAAAGAAAATACTAGAATATCTAAGACTATCAGATAGTGATGTGTTCCTTATTCAAGAATCCCATCTGCTTAAGGAGGAATGGGAATCAATATTAAAAAATCAAAGATGGATAGAATACTGGATTAGTACTACTCAAACGTGTACAATAAAAGGGGTTGCTCTTGTGTTAAAAAAAACTGTCCAAGCCATACTAGGGGATTGCTTTGTTGATCATTTGGGGAGGTGGGCAATAGCCAGAGCCAAAATTAACGGCACCTGGCTGACTTTTGTAGGATACTATGGACCAAATTTCGATGACCCGGCCCCATTATACACCCTACTTCTTCAATTAATAAATACGAATGATCCTATCATAATTGGCGGAGACTTTAATCTGGTCTTAGACCCTAGCCAAGATTCAACTTCCAGTAGAGCAGCGGTGACGACACAAAACATGAGAGCAGCCTTAAAACAACTGATGTTAGATTTAGGGCTTTTAGATATTTGGAGAGAGATGGGACCTAAGACAGGAACAATAGGGGGGAAATTTACTTTTTATAACAAGAAATGCGGACATCACTCCAGGATTGATTTCTTCCTGGTTGATGCTGTTACATGCAAAAATACCATTAAGATCAGTCATGTTCCAGAACATTTATCCGATCAATCGGGGGTGGCATTGGAAATCGCCACTGTTAACATAAGGTCACCTCGTAGGTGGACCTTAAACCGCTCATTACTGTTGGAAAATACAGTTATTGAGAAATTAAAAACAGCAACAAAGGAGTTTTTCGAATTTAATCTTAATTCAGCATCACTCCACATGATATGGGATTCTTTTAAGGCCTACTTAAGAGGTATTTTAACAGCTCTTTCTATTGCTCAAACAAAGAGAACAAGGGATGAAGTTAAAAACTTAGAATCTGAAATATATATTCACCAAGAAGAACTAGAAAAAACTCCTGGTAATTTGAATATCTCGCAGAATTTAACAGAAGCGAAGCATAAGCTACGGATTATCTAGAGGCCATAATAAAAAAATGGGAAGCTAGCAGGTTGTCACATCATGAATATGGGGAGGGTGCGGCAAGCTTCTCGCATGGAAAACAAAAGCTGAACAGTCCAGGAATAGGATAAAAGATCTTAGATGCTCCAACACTGGGAGTATTATCTCGGAGGACTCAGAGATCGAAGACGCTTTTGTTCAGTATTTTCAAAGCTTATATACAGAAGAGTTGATAGTAAATCAATCTATTATAGACGATTATCTTTCAGATTTAGATTTACCATCTCTCCAGAACAATGAAAAGATTTATCCTAATCAGCCTATAACTTTAGAGGAAGTCGTCCAGACTATTAGTACTTTAAAAAAAGGGAAGGCCGCCGGCCCGGACTCCATCCCAAACGAGATATATGTCATTTTAAAAGAAGAGCTTGCCCCTTTTCTACTTCAGTTGTTTAACTCCGCTTTTATAGATGGCCAAGATCTCCCCTCATCATGGGATGAAGCAACCATAACCATTTTATTAAAACCGAATAAGAACCCGAGATCCTGTGAATCCTACAGGCCTATCTCCCTTTTAAATAGCGATCATAAATTGTATACCCAAATAATAACTAAACGTCTGGATAAAGTAATAGGGCCACTAATACATACAGACCAGAAAGGTTTTATGAAAGGGAGGCAGCTCTTCGAATTAACACACGACTTAATTGGGGCAATAGACATGGCTGAAACTTACAAAATTCCATTAGCGGTAATGACTTTTGACGCTGCAAAAGCATTTGATCGAGTCAGCTGGTTATTTTTATTTCAAATGCTTCAGCGTCTTAATCTAGGGAAGTTTTTTTAACAGCAGTTAAAGCCATCTATAAAAATCCGTCTGCAAAAATTCTTGTCAACAATAAACTTACTAGGCCAATAAAAATAGGTAGGGGCACTAGACAGGGCTGTCCCCTTCCCCCTTCTTTTTAATATTTACATTGAACCGCTCGCATGCAAACTTAGAGCCAGTAGGAATATCATTCCCTTTAGGTGCAATGGATGGGAAAAGAAAATCGGACAATATGCTGATGACCTTATGATATTAACAGAAATTCAGAAGGAAGAAAGGTATTGGAGGTATTGCCACCCCAGATTTATATCTGTATTACTGTGCCTTCCATTTAAAGAACTTCCGACAACTATCGATGGAAAGCTCTATGTTTTCCCCACTTTTTAAAGCCTGTACGATTAGCTTTGCTCATCAGGCAGGATTTTTCCTTCTAAAGTTTGGCCACCCGAGATTCTTCAAGAAGGTGAGACTGAAGATTTTGAGGGCAGCAATTAAACTTTGGGTTCTGGTGAGAAGACTTTTAAATATCCCATATTATAACGATGCGGCACCTATCTGGGACTCCCCGGGCACCCCGGCTTGCTTGGAGGACGCCCTTGCTATCCCACTTCGAACATGTGGTATATGTACATGGGGGCAACTGATTGTGGACTCTGAACTAATTTCATGGGATCATTTCTCTATGATATGCGATCATTCGGTCTCGAAATTTAAATACCTTCAATTGTCAAGTTGGGTGAAATCTTTAGGAAAAGAGCTAGAAGGGGAGGCGGACATGGTGTCAAAGATCTGTTCGTGCCGCACAAAGCGGAAAGAAGTTGCAGGGTGGTACTGGCTCTTCGTTCAAAGCGGAGAAGCTACGAGTGCTACTTTTACAGAGATTTGGAAGAGGGACTTGCCAGACGTAGACCTCGAAAAACTAGGGCAAGTATCTATGTATCTTTTATGGTCACGTGTGAAGTCTGCACCCTTAAAAAAGAATCATCTCTTCACAGTACATAAAGCATACTGAACACCACAGAAATTCTCCAAAATGGGAAGTCGTGTGATTAAGAAATGTCCGAAATGTGGAGAAGATAACGCCAACAAGGTTCACATGTTTTGGAGGTGTCCTTCACTACAAGTTTTCTGGCAGAAAGTGGGTAAGACCATATCAGATATCATGGGTCAGGCGATAGAGTTAACTTTACCCTCTATAATTTTCGGGGTGACACCAGAAAATTCCGTTAATCGAATTTTAACAAAAAATCATAAAGCCCTTTTTTTTTACACTGGTCCTGCTTGCTCGGAGGCAAATATGTATTAAATGGATCCTTCCTTGTTCCCCTACGGAGGAGGAATGGATCTATTCCATTAAAAGGGTATCCCTGTTAGATAGCTCGGGCAAACAGGTTAAGAAAACAAAATATTGGGAAATCTGGGATAATTGTTCCGAGAATTTCATTTTAAATACACACCAGTAAACTATGCACACAAAGTTCACACTGGGTTCCCTTTATCACTATAATTTTCCTCTCTTTTTGTTCTTTCGGTCTTCTGGCTGAAGGGATCTCCCTTATCACTATTCTTTATATTCTGTTTTCAGTTTTTGATTTTACGGTCCAATCATTATCAACAAGTTAAAGAGGTTGCTTTAACGGTAGGGACACTGTTACTGAGAAAAGCACCCCTTTAAAGAAAAACTCAAGATTTAGTGAAACTCCTAAAACCAAATGGCTAATTTGCTGACTCGGAGATGAATCTCATCCTTCCTCTCCCTTGTGGAGTGACCGGGGACAACAAAAAACACCTGCCTAAAGGTCTTGGAGCATGCACTTTATCTTCGAATTTAAAGCAAAACTTGGATGAATGAGGACTAAAAAAAAAACTAAAAAAAAAGCTTGCAGTACCTCCAGGCGTTGCTAGAGGGCCCTCTCGGATCTGATGTCAAAGCCTGAAATTCTTTCATGAAGCTGCATTATTTCATGTGGTTACTACATGTTCCTCCAGGGCCGTAGCCACGGAGGGTCATTTGAGGGCTGAGCCAGCCCATAATAATCTTTGCCCCTCCCAACAACCACGGCAGCTGGCACACTATAGAGGTGTTCAGAGGGTGAATGTGCAATAAAAATCCCTTTAAGTGTTATTTTTATCTTGTTACATTTGCTGCGTGTTCCAAGACATTTTAAATGTCAGGCTGTCTTCTGACAAATTTCTCTTTATTCTTTAAACGTGCAAATGTTGTTTATTTTCTTCCTTTGTAAAGTGAGAGGATTTTGTAAAGTTAACTATGTGACAATATCTCTGTGGTACAGAGAGGGCCACTGGAATTTGGCAGCAGAGGAGGCCTAAATTATGTGGCAGTGTTGATTAATTCATGTGGCAAGAAAACACAAATTATGTGCCTTAATGTGCCACATTTTTTAATAGTATCACTTCATTAGATTGTCATCTTTACACATTAGCACTGTCTGGGCAAAGGTTTAATTCATTAATACCGGTTCCACATCCAAATACAGCTGTAAGTAACTGAAAGGTGGACATTCAACCATTGGGAAGGACCTTCCCCTGCATGGCAGCATGCGTTGCACCATTTTAGAAAATTTTGATCTGTTTCAACTGGAAACAAAATGTGTTTTTTGTAAAAAATCTGAAGAATATGCAGCACATGATGGATTATGTGGCAAATGCGGAAAATTGATAATTTCGCTAAAAACGCAGCAGCCGCAGAATTGCATAGTTCCCTGGCCTCAGAATCTCATAATTCCAATGGCCTTGTGTACAGGGAGTGTGAAAAGAAATACTGTAGGATGTCAATTTGTTTCTAATTCACAAAAAATTAAACTACCTGTAATTTAACTGTACACATATTTCAACATACACCAGCAGTTACGAAAGCACAAATGAAGTAAATTTTGTTTTATAATTCTGAAGTGAGATAGAAACAAAGATTTTAGTAGGATCAAAACAAATCTTGGTGATGCAAATGAAAAATATTTTATTGTATTGTATTGCCCATTTGTATAGCGCTTACTACCCCTATGTGAGACACTGAAGTTCTTACCTATATGGCCAGCAAGCTACACCATGTGGGGGGTGTTAGAATGGTGTTGTCTTTGTTTTGTGAACCAATGTGGGAAGAATTTCCATGTTGTGCGTCATGACCACCGATGTGTGGTTCTCGGATGCAGCGTGTAGCAGTGTGGTGGATGATGAGGTGCGAGAGACACAGACACACAGTTTATATTTTTTAAGTACGCTGGTAGCTTTAAACAGCTCTGCAGGCCCCATTATGGTATTTCTTACGATTATGGTCGGCTTAGCTGGTTACTGTAATGGGTTGTCCAATCAGAAATTTTGGGGCAGACTGATGTACATTTCACGCAACTTAGCATGGTAACTTGTTGCACTGCATTGCATGAAAGGCTGAAAGCAGAAATGCGCCATATTTACAAAGATACGGCACATTTCTGCTGTCTCCTAGCGCTGGCGCACTGTGTGCTGCCTAGCACAAACGCAGGTACCCTTGCAGCATGGTGCAAGGGTGCCTTCATTACAGGCTAGATTGTTTATATGCAAGAAGGGACAACTTCCTGCACAAAAATAATCCTTAGAAGCATATTCCTCTTTCTATGTGTGCTGCATAATGCAGCACACATAGACTCGGGAAGTACCAAGGAGAAATAAAGATATTTCTTCTCGTTATGCCTCACTGGGGATGGCATAGCATTTTGACTCATTCCCAGGCTTACTAGTTTTAGTAAATCTGAGCATGCACCAAAATCCCCTGGCAAAGCATAGGTCAGCTCTCCTTCACTTACTTTTTTATCGATAGTAGTTTGCTGGTTGGGTTGTTTCCAATCTGTGGATTGTGAGCTAAAAATTGAGTTTGAGGGTGCGACTGTCTTTCCAGGTTTGTTGTCCGGATGTGTGGTGGTGTAGTTGTTTTGGAAATAGCAATGTTACTGTCTTCTGGAGTGTATAGGCTCCGGGATGCTTCCAATGCTGGCTGGTAGTGTGTTCCAGAGCTTGGTGACTTGTACTGATAAAAGATTGGATACTGTGGTACCCTTATAAGTCCCTAGTATATGGTACCCATGTACCCAGGGCATAGGTACCCCAGAGGCCTCCCATGGGCTGAAGCATGTATTGTGCCACCCATGAGAGGCCATGCAAAATGGAACTACATGTCTGCTACTGCAACCTGTGTAAGCTGGTGCTTGCACCACTTACGTTAGATATAGGTTCACCATATCCATAGGTCACTACACTTAAAACTTATAAGTCACCCCTATAGTAGGCCTTATCAATCCTGAAGGCAGGGTGCTGGGTTTTTAGTGAACGGGTGGCCCAGCATGAGCAGAGCCTCTCTATAGACTTCGGAGACCATTCTCCCGGGTTGTCTGTGACTCAGCCGGACATATAGGTAGAGGTGCATTATAACCTCGCGGTAAATGCTATCTTGAAAACGGCTGCATAGAAACATATTGTGTTTGGTATCAAACACCTCCGAATCATACCTCCACACCAGTAACCGGTGTGGGAGGTATGATTCCACCCTTCTGAAGTGAGCTTCGTGGGGTCACTGGTCTATCCGGTGCCAGCCTTCTCGACCCGGTCAGCACAAAATGGATGCTGCCGACCAGAGACACATTTCTGCCCTCCTGCTGCTGAGCCAAGCTCGAGCAGAGGAAGGCAGCACAATAGGCATCCTGTCACAGGGAGGTGTGACCACCTCCCAGACAGGATTTAGTGTATTGGGGCTGGGTGGGTGCACTCTGAGAGTGCCTGAAAGTCTGCACTTGGGGCACATTTGGTGTCCCTGTGCATAAACCAGTTCTGGGAGCCATTGGCTCCTGCTCTGGTACGAAACTGGACAAAGGACATGGGTGTAACCACCCCTCTGTCCTGACCCTCCCCTAGGAGGGTCCCCCGAATCTGTCCAACCCCTTCCAGTGGGTTCAAAAGGGCTTACCTGGCTGTAAGACTTTAGATTTTACGTGTACAAGATTCTACCAGAAGAAACCACTGACCTTCGACTGTCTGGACACTCTGGACTTTGCTGGACTTCGACTAGGCCCGACTTCGTCTCCTTCTCCGTCCAAAGCTCTGTCTGTGCCCTTGCTCCATACAGGCTCCATTGAGGACCTATGGTGCACTAAGGACAACTGAAAAATCTCCCTCGGAGTGAAGGAGTCACTCCCCTGCATTAGCAGGCACCTCAACCCAACTGACCGGTCTGCTGCTCCTGCGGACTCCAAAGAGTTCCGCAACACAGTAGGTGGGTTTCTGAAGGTCCCTGAGGTCTATCTGCCCTCTCAGCAAGTTTGAGGCCAGTATCCCTCGTGGGGACTGCATAACTCGAACCCCTGTGCACCGCGTCCATTTGCAGCTGCATATGCTTGCTGGCGATTCCCGAGCTTGTGCATTAGACTCCGTGTAGTCCTAACCCGGAGCAGTATTTGCACCAAAGAACTCCGGCCTCCTCACACCGAGTGCTCTGTGGGCTGGTACTTTGTGATCTCACTTGAGTTCCCCTTGCGACTCCTTGTCATTCGGCCTGTGGGTCCTTCTGAAGGTCATCTTGATTTCTGTTGGGCTTTCCTGGTTGCTCCAGATGTGCCCTGACTCCCCATTGCTTGGTGAGTCACCTGGACCTTGCTGGTCCACACCGTAACCTGCTTGACCTTCCTGCGTGGGTTGCTTTTGCCAAGGCTTGTTGGTGCTCCAGCCAGACACCAACCCATCAGCACACGACATCCTTTGTGGGACAGCTCACATCTGGCTCCTGGTTGTCCTCGACATCTCCTGGTCCTTGTGGCTGCAGAGTCAATTATCCCTTCTTCGCACCTGAAGCCCCCGACATCGGTGGGCATTCGTCCACCAAGCCCCTGGTCACTCTGAAGTGACCCAGACTCTGTCCCCTCTGCTTTAAGGTTCCTTCCTTCCAGAATCCAGCCTTGGATTCCACCGGACCCTCTTCACCTTCACGGCAGCAGTACTCCTTCGCAGCCCTCCATTGAGAACGAAGACGGTTTCCGACACCACTCCAGACCTATGCACCCGGCTCCTCTGGGATAGGTAACTCGGGTACTAAAGTATCTGCGGGTGGGGTGGCTCTCTATCCTCTTAAGTTCCAAAGGGTTTCCTCGAAGTCCTCCTAGAAGGGTCCTTAAACTGTAAAACTGCAACCGCGACTTCCCCATAGAATTTTACGGAGCCCGCTGTTGTGTTAGCACACTTCACCCATCCTCTGTGGGGTGCCTATCTACTGAGAATTGGGTGGTTCCTTGGGGTCCCAGGGATTCTATGTGCTCTAGACCTTGTCTTGACCCGAGTAGTGGTTGTTATACCACTATTTTAGTATATGGTTTGGTCTCCCCCTGGTTTGGTCTCACCCTGAAGCCCACTGTGTATTTTCTGTTCTTGTGCATTGTTGTGTTTTTGCTCCTCACTCACCTTGTGCTTTCACTGTACCCCTCTCCCTCCCCTCGCCGTTCCCTTCTCCCTAATTCCCGCTGCGCTAACCCTCGGCCCCTCCCCCTGCCCTCGCCCGTTTCCCGCCTCCCAGCTGAGCGTCCCTCCCCTCCCCTACATAATGCAGACCGCTGCGCGGTCACGGCGCTGGCGCGCTGAAGGCGAGCCTAAGGCAAGCCCATCTGCACCCGTCCGCGACCCGACCGCGGCCAGCGCCAGGAACCCTGGCTCCCCAGGCCCTGCCGCTACGACTCCGCAACCCTCCACGCACTCAATCCCGGAAGACGAACCGACTGCGAAAGATCCTCGCCGAACACCACCCACGGACAGTTCTCATGCAGACCCTGCCGTAGATCCTTGACCATCGACAAAGCCCCCACCACCGCCGAAGGCCCGCCCGATGCACACAATTCCGAAACCCTGACATGCATCCTCCTCAACGTACGCTCCCTGCACCGACACGCCGTCGAGATCTGGGACCTGATCGACACCCTCTCGCCCGACGTCGCCTTCTTCACGGAAACTTGGACCAACAGCACCTCCGGCCCCGACATCGCCACCGCCATCCCCGACGGTTACAAGATCCAGAGAAAGGACCACCCCCACCGCCCAGGAGGAGGACTCGCCATCGCACACAAGACCCATCTCCGACTCTCCACCTCCAGCACAAGTGACCCCCATTCCAACACAGAACACCTCCACTTCCAGATCCAGACCAGCCCCAGGACCACTCTACGCGGCACCCTCATCTACAGACCACCGGGACCTCGCACCCGGTCCACGACCACCATCGCCGAGCTAGCCGTACCCCACGCCATCACCTCCACAGACTACATTCTACTCGGTGACCTCAACTTCCACCTCAACAACAGCAACGACCCAGACTCCACCATCCTCCTCGAGAACCTCGCCAACCTCGGACTGAAACAGCTGGTCAACACGCCCACGCCCAGAGCTGGACACACCCTCGACCCCATCTTCGCAGGAGGTACCAACATCCGATTCAGCCACACCTCCCAGCCCCATTGGACGGACCACCACTGCGTCCACTTCACCTTCAACACCACCACCGCACCCAAGCCCGCCCTGCGCCCGCCCTGCGCCCGCCCTGCGCCCGCCACGAAGGAACTGGAGCAAGGTCACAGAGGAATACCTCAACAGCACCCTCCTCCAAGACCCCCCCAGCGCCACGACCGACACCAACTCTGCAGCCAAAGAACGTCACCGCTGGATCTCCTGCTGCGCCGACAAGCTCGCACCCTTCCGCCACCCCGCCAAACAACGCCTTCTGAAGGCCACCAGGTTCACCACAGAACTCCAAGAAGCCAGGCGCTCCTGCAGACGCCTAGAGAAAACCTGGCGAAACCAGAAAACCACAGAAGCACAGAACAACCACAGGAGTGCCCTGAAGGAATACCACCATCTCATAAGAGACACCAAACGGACCTTCGTAAGAGACAAAGTCCAGGCCAATGCGGCCAACACCAAGGAACTGTTCAACGTCATACAGCAGCTCACCAAACCCCCCAGCGAAGCCACGGACGTCACACCCTCCCAGGAACTCTGCGACAAACTCAGCTCCTACTTTCATCTTAAGATCCAGGCCCTCTACGACAACTTCAGCGAACAGACGCCGGACACCACCCCCCGCTCCGCCACTGCAGACAAGCCAACCTTCACGACCTGGAATCCCCCCACCATCGAGCACATCACTACGACCATGAAGAAAACCCACTCAGGGGCCCCTACGGACCCCTGCCCAGCGCACATATTCCACAGGGCCGCCATCGCACCCAAACTAGGATGGACCATCAACGCCTCCTTCAAATCCGGCATCTTCCCAGACGACTGGAAGCGGGCGGAGGTTAAACCCCTCCTCAAGAAGCCAACGGCCGACCCAACAGACCTGAAAAACTACCGGCCCATCTCTCTCCTCCCCTTCGCGGCCAAAGTCACCGAGAGACTCGTAAACGCCCAGCTGACCGCCTTCATCGAAGAGAACTCCATCCTCGACGCCTCACAATCTGGATTCTGCAGCAACCACAGCACCGAGACCGCCCTCCTCGCCGCCACGGACGACATCCGCATTCTACTCGACCAGGGACACACCGCGGCCCTCATTCTCCTAGACCTCTCCGCAGCCTTCAACACCGTCTCTCATCGCACGCTCACAGCCAGGCTTCACGACGCGGGAATACAAGGAGCCGCCCTCGACTGGATCCAATCCTTCCTCTCCGGCAGAACCCAGAGGATCAGACTCGCCCCCTTCCTCTCCAAACCCACTGACATCAACTGCGGAGTACCCCAAGGATCGTCGCTCAGCCCAACGCTTTTCAACATCTACATGGCCCCCCTCGCCGCCATCGTCAGACAGCATGGGCTCAGCATAGTATCCTACGCTGACGACACCCAGCTTATCCTCTAGCTCACAAAGAACCCGAAGTCACCAAACTCTGCTTCCACGAAGGAATGAAGGACGTCGCAGCTTGGATGAAAGACAGTTGCCTGAAGCTCAACTCAGAGAAAACCGAGGTACTCATCCTCGGCCCCTCTACCTCCGCCTGGGACAACACCTGGTGGCCCTCCGCCCTCGGGAAGCCACCCACCCCTACAGACCACGCACGAAACCTCGGCATCATCCTCGACTCCTCCCTCTCCATGAACCGCCAGATCAACGCCGTCGCCTCCACCAGTTTCAACTGCCTGTGCATCCTCCGCAAGACTTTCAAATGGATCCCCCCGACTGCAGAAGGACCGTCACCCACGCACTCATCACCAGCAGACTGGACTACGGCAACGCCCTATACGCCAAAATCAACAGAACCCTTCTACACAGACTCCAGACCATCCAGAACTCCGCAGCCAGACTCGTCCTCGGAACACCACGTCACGAGCACATGACCTAACACCTACGAGACCTCCACTGGCTCCCCGTCGAGAAGAGGGTCACCTTCAAGCTCCTCATCCACACCTACAAATCCCTCCACAACATCGGACCCAAATACCTCAACGAGAGAGTCTCCTTCCACGTGCCCAAGAGGAACCTCCGCTCCGGCGACCTTGCCCTAGCAGAGGTCCCTCGAATCCGCAGGCACAGAGCAGGCGGGAGAGCTTTCTCCTACATTGCAGCCAAGACCTGGAACGAGCTCCCGGTGAACATCAGACGCTCCCCTACCCTGCACACGTTCAGGAAGGACCTCAAGACCTGGCTCTTCGACTGATCCGGAGCTGCCCCCCCCAGCGCATTGAGACCCTCACGGGTGAGTAGCACGCTCTATAAACCCCTGATTGATTGATTGATTGATATTGTGCTACTTACAACTGTTCTATTGATCTGGTATTGTGTGCTTTGTGTTCCATCCTCGTGTAGAGGATACTAGAGAGTGTTATATTAATAAATACATATTTTTATAGAACTACTGTGTGGTTCTCCTTTCATTTAGTCAATATAGGAGGTGATATTCTGGTAAAACAAGCTACTTTACATGCCTAAAAGATAAAGCCTGAAGGCTGCTCTCCACAGCTACCACTAGGATAGCTTTCTAAAGGTTATCTTTGACCTCATACATCATTAGGGTCGTTTGGACTGGTGCAAGGTGCCCACTTTAATTAGTGGACAGCATATACCAGGCCAACTTCTCACACTCTGTTAATGGGGGCATATTATATGACAGGGTATCTCGGAAGGAGTTTATATTTATGCGATTCCAGTTTCTAGAGGTAATCGCTGGACGAGTAGTGAGTTTGGGTTGTGTATGCTCATCGAGTGAGAACCAAATTAAATGATGGTCTCACCATATACACGGTGTTATGGGGAGATTACATATGGTGAGGTTGATGGATCAAATTTGGTCCAGGGTGTGACTCTTAATGTGTGTTGGGTCGAAAACATGTTGGACAAGATTCAGGCTGTGTAACGTGTTAGTCAGGTCCCTGGAATATTGGCCCCTCTTCTCATTTGCCCAGTAATTCAGGTCTCCCAGAAGCATGATTTTTGCATGGTCTATAATTAGTGGACATAATGTTGGCCAGGTATTGGGAGAATTCCTGCATGTGATCTGGCGGTCTGTGCATAAGGACACACACGAGCGAGGAGGCGGATGATACCAGTTTAATTACGATATTATCAACTGATGGGAATTGTGACAGGGTAAGTTTGGTGAAAGTAAGATGTCTTTTAATAACTGCAGCAACTCCTCCCCCTTTTTCCCTGATGTTCTATGGTGAGCAGTTAGGGTAGTGCTAAGCATTTGTTGTACTTAAAGAGGCAATAAATGAGACACACACTCAAGAATAAATCTGAGACCAAGTTATAAAAATAACACAGATTTTTATGTAATTTTTTAGGCCAAGAACATCGTTCTACAGTAAGTACTTTTTAGGATATGAATTTTCAAAGTTCGCAAAATGAATTACTTTTGTGCACAATTACTCACCATTGAAGTCAATAGGAAGAAATAAGAAAATGCATATAAAATCATACAGCTGGATTTCAAGCTTCACCTTTGGGATTTAAGTGGGTAGCAAGGCCAGGCCCGATGTTCCACCAGTGGATTCTCTGGAGCGTCCCGGATTCGGTCAGGAGCAGGGTGCTGAGGTCGTTGCTAGCTGGTGCGCTACAAGAAGGGGCCACCTGAAAACACACTGCACAAGAGGACTTAAAGGTAAGTTCGAGGGATCCCAATCGAGGTAGCAGGTGGCAAGGGCCTCAGGACCACAGGAGCACCGCAGGCTGGGTGCAGAGCTGACAGGTCAGCGGGCAGCGCACGCCAAGATTTCCTCGCGGTCAGGAGCAGGCAGCTTGGAGAGGTCGATTCCAGGACAGCTGGGCCGCTCACAAAGTCGGTCTCAGGGGTCTCAACGGCCGTCAACGGGTGCCTGCTTCCTGGGCAGTTGGAGTCTGGATTGGGCTCTTTGGGGGAGATTTACGAAAAAGTCGCTCTGCGCTGCGTTGCGCGACAGGGAGGGAGCAGGAGAGCGCCATATCTTCAAAGATATGGCTATCTCCTCCCCTTTCCCTTGCGCCGGCGCTGATTACAGCTGCCGTGTGCCATGCACACACCTTAGCGCCACAGCGCTAGGGTATGTGCATGAGTCCAGCATAGGTTTTGTACAGGAAGGCTAACCTTCCTGTACAAAATACTATGCTCGACACAGGGGAAAGCTTTTTCCACTTTGATGCGTGCTGCACAGTGCAGCACGCATGCAAAGTCAGAAAAAGAAAGAGAAATGCTTAAATTTCTCCTTCCTTTTCCAACTTTACTTGAAAAGGGCGCAGTTTTCTCACGCTAAACGCAACCTACTGTTTTTACTAAATTGGGTTTAGCGTGAGAAACTTTGGGTGGTTGGATGGGAACGCCCATGCACCACCCGTGGTAACTCTCATCTATAAGCAAGCCCCAGAGTACTTTTGTCACTAAGGATCTGTTTGTTTCATAAAGTGTTTGCCACTGACCGGCGTAATGCATTTTGATAGTACTCTGCAAACACTGACGCTACCTCACTCTGTTTACAGCGCCTTCGGCCAGTTCAATCTAGGATTCCCGGAATGATGATAGAAGCCATTTCCATGGTTTCTAACCAATTTAGCAGCTTTCCAGATTTATCTCTCATTTCATATCCCCACCTGGTCGATGCCAGCACTGCCGATGCTTCTTCAGGAGCAATTTGACATAGGAAGGCTCTAGCTTTCTCAAGTTGGTGGTGGAGGGCCTGTGATGTTTCCCTCAAGCAGTGCCGCTCTAGTGTCAGGATCCGGGTCTACAGGGCAACCAACTGTTTCTTCTTGTCCTGTTCCTGACTCCAAACATAGGTCTTGGCCCAACGTCTTTTGGCAGCTTTCCTGATCATCCATAGCATGCCTGCAGAGTGCACTGAGCCTTGATTTAACTCAAAATAGGATTGAATCTCTGTGGAGAGGTACTCTGAATACCTGTCATCAACCAAATGCCAAGCACTGAGTTGCCATATGGGACAACGGTCTGCGTATCTCACACCAATCCTAATGGTAATTGGGGAGTGGCCCAAGATGCTTCTTAGAAGAATGTTAGTCTCTGTTGTGTGGGACGTCTACTGCTAGAAGAACAAACGGTCTCTCCAGGATAGACTCTTGTGTGCCACAGAGGTATGTGTGTATTGTTTGTCACGGAGATGCTATATTCTCCAGGCATCGAGGACCGCAAGTCCTGAAGCACCATAGCCCTCCCTGCCCTCTAAGTTGTGGGTGCACCCATGGAGTCCATTAAGGGATTGGACAGGGTGGTAAAGTCTACGTCGCTGATTTTCCATTATTAACCCCATCTGAGCAATATTTCAAATATAGTTTTAATAAGCCAGCACATTTATCGGAAAATATTTAGGCAAAGCTACTCTGGCACCATACCACACACTCCGTTCCAACCTTCTGACCAACATATATACAAAAGACAACTAAAAAATTGTCACACATAATCCTTCAAATAAACAGGTATACCACCAAATCTCGTAGGATGAAAAGTATGCTAGTTATAGCTCGCAGGAATACTTCATTGCTTTTACTCCGTCTTCGGCAAAGCCTGTTTTCCCCTCTTTTTTGTAGCCCAACTTATGACAAACCTTAACATACTTGCCACAAGACACCGCAGACACGTTATCTTTGTCCCACAGTTTGATATCCTCAAACAACACTACATCATCTTTGACATCAATCAGCTCCACTGGAGATCAATGTATCCAAATAGTCCTTTTCACTCTAACTACATCACCAACTGCTACCTCCATAGCCTTTCCATGGTTACCTCTACATTTTCTTGTACCACTTGTCTCACAGCCACCACACCATTAAAATGTTCCTCACTAACGTTTTGTGTTCATCGACTCCCTGTCCCTACTCCTGCAAGGAACCAGTCACTCTGCCCCTCAGTAATGGGAACAGCAATACCCTGTACTCACATACGGAGAGGTAAGTACTGCCCACAATACACTTTTACATTGACCAGAGCTAAATGCACCTGTTACCACGCTGTTAAAATGCTTCAGTACCCATTGCTTCTAGGATGGTACAAAAAATCTTAGCATGTCTAGTTCCTACCACTTTAAACATTCAATCAGAAGCTTTCCCCTTGTATATTTACCTACTAAGGACCAACCACTTCTGAGATATTCCTCCGAAGCGGGCAGCACAGGATCCTCTCCAAATACATTTTCAGCATCTCGTCTGTACCTGCCCTCTCCAACACTCTAGGCAAATATATATATTGCTGTGTCACTGTGGGAACTAGACAAATATGTGCATAGCTGCAGCAGTGAATTATATAGTGTTCGATGAACTGATGGGAACTATTCTGAGCAGAGGAGGCTAGTTACAGGTACCGAACTGCATACAAAGGTGTACATTCATGTTCTCTTTACAATGATCTGTTGCAAGTGGTTTGATGTACATGTTAGAAAACAGTATAAGTAAACTCAGGGAAGTCTGCAGTAAGAAATGCACAAAGACAAGAAGGATTCAATATTTTATTAAAGAAATAGCAAAGATGGTCACTACTGTTGTGTTTGGTAAAAATGGAAACAATATATCAAAATAAATATATGTACATAATATCATACATTAAATATTTTGCTACATGATGGTGCTGTGTCATATTGTGTAGGAAAAGTTATGGTAAATGTACCTTTGTTAGGAAAAGGAAATTAGGAAAAATAAATTAATAAATACCTGGTTAATTTGTTAGCATGCATGTGATATCTTTATAGCCAGTACCAAGAGTACTCTTATACTACCAACAGCAGAAAAACATTGTCATAAATAAATAGACACCCCCAGACCTCACTGCAGGAAATACTTGAAAGTGATTTTGATAAATAATAAGTAACTCATTACCTTCCCTCCAGGAAGCACTTTCAAGCGGTTTGCATAAATAATACGTAACCCCTGAACACCCTGCAGGAAGCACTATGAAGCGGTTTCTTGTTATAACACGTAACCCCAGGTCACCGTACAGGAAGTACTTTGAAGCAGTTTCTTGATACAATACGTAACCACTAGATAACCTGCAGAGATTACTTTTGAAGCAATCTACATAATCAATATGTATTCAAGGACACCCTAACAGTAATTACTTTGAAGAAATGTCAATAGGTTCCATGCAACCCTAACATGAAGTACTTTCAAGCAATTTCCAGAGATACTAAATCAGGGGTCTCCAACCTGTTCTGTACTTCTGATCGGTGAAAATCGTCGTGAGCTACTGAAGGCCATGTAACTCGTGCATTGTTACCAGACACTCCCTCTCCCAGCTTCATTGACTTTATACCTAATGTCCATGGAGCCAGATACTATGGTTTGAACAAAATACTGTGACTAGGGGTACTAGGATAGGGCTGCCATGTGCGTCAGTGAGTGCATGGTCTGTGGGGATGTCTGAACATGTGTGTGATTTAATGGGATATATGTGCATAGGTGACTGAGTGCCTGTGTCGTATGTACTTGTGGCACAGGACATACCTTTCGCCATATGTGGCACCGTTACATGTACAACACAAACATACAACCATTTTTTTTCTTTTTTAAATGGGAGAAATTTAGAGTGTAGAAAATTGTTCTGCAGAAATGTTCATAATTAGGAAACAATTTCTGCACTTGATGGAACATTACTCTGCACTTTAAATTTCTCCCATTTAAAAGAAAATGACTGCATTTTTCATTTACAAATATGGCACTGTGTTTACCAGCCACTGGGAGCAAGATGCCTGCTGTTTCTAAATGTGACACTTTGAAAAAGGAGAAAAATAAAATGAAAAGTTAAATTAATCATTAAGTTAATTCTTCATTTTAATTTTCTCTCATTTAAAAGCATTCAGAAATATAATTATGCTCTCATGCTCCAAAAATGAGTTGAGAACGACTTCTATTTAAGAGTTAACTACCCCAGTGCTTCAGTTCTGGACCTCTGTGACCCACATGGGTCATAAATCTCATTACCAGGCTCTGCTATCTGCAGCCTAATAATAATGTAAAATAAACATAGCCTTTCCTTAACTATTAAAAGGAAAAGGCACCGCCTATTTATTGCAGTTCTTAGTTAAAAATTAACGCAAGACTGGGAACTACTCTGAAGGTTTCTGCGGGCTACTTGTAGCTCACGATCAACTGTTTAGAGACCCCTGTACTAAGTAAACCCAGGCCACCCTGCAGGGTGCACTTTAAAGCCTTTTTCATAAATAACACGTAATCCCAGGCCACCCTGCAGGGTGCACTTTAAAGCCTTTTTCATAAATAACACGTAATCCCAGGCCACCCTGCAGGGTGCACTTTAAAGCCTTTTTCATAAATAACACGTAATCCCAGGCCACCCTGCAGGGTGCACTTTAAAGCCTTTTTCATAAATAACACGTAATCCCAGGCCACCCTGCAGGGTGCACTTTAAAGCCTTTTTCATAAATAACACGTAATCCCAGGCCACCCTGCAGGGTGCACTTTAAAGCCTTTTTCATAAATAACACGTAATCCCAGGCCACCCTGCAGGGTGCACTTTAAAGCATTTTTCATAAATAACACGTAATCCCAGGCCACCCTGCAGGGTGCACTTTAAAGCCTTTTTCATAAATAACACGTAATCCCAGGCCACCCTGCAGGGTGCACTTTAAAGCCTTTTTCATAAATAACACGTAATCCCAGGCCACCCTGCAGGGTGCACTTTAAAGCCTTTTTCATAAATAACACGTAATCCCAGGCCACCCTGCAGGGTGCACTTTAAAGCATTTTTCATAAATAACACGTAATCCCAGGCCACCCTGCAGAAGGTATTTTGCAGTGCTTAAGTACTGCCACATTTATCTACACATGCATAAAAGACCCAACATGCCTAGCCCAACAGAGCCCCCTTGTAATTGCCCCACATGATCCTTTGCTCTGATTTCCATGTTCATCCGCCAAATGCAGCCATCTTTTGATTCACGGCCAGGGCCCGTATAACAGGCTTCTGAGTTTTCCTTCAACAATCCGACGTGAACTCTGGTTTCTGCCAGTTCTAGTCAACTAGAAGAAAACATATATATTTGATAAATACAATGAATAATGGGGGAATACAATATATTTTCATACAACCACAGTAAGCCATGGGGTTTACTCTGCTTTTTAACTCACAATGACTAAAGACCAGATTTATATATTGGTGGTATGCATAGTCCATTGCGATGGAGTATACATACTGCTTATATGAAGGTCCGCCCGCCCAATTTAAATATGAGCGGACCTTCAGTTTGGCCATGGCGGAGACTACTCTGTCTCAGTTGTAGCCAAACGTCTCCAAGAGTCCTGGAGAGTAAGTGCCATCGGAAAAAAGGTTACATGTCCGCCTGCCCAATTTGGATGGGAAGACACGTAGTCAGTATTTTACTGTAAAACCTGGCACTAAGAAACAGTAAAATCATTATAACGCCCCCCAGCCATGGAAAAAGACTCCCATGGCGAGATGAGCATTATATTATTTTTGAAAAAAGAAATCGTGTTTTGGGATTTTCTTTTTGAAAATAAAAAAGAATTACTCTGTGCTAGAGGGCTGCCTCCTGCTGCCGCAGCCACGAGGCACAAAGTAATTTGCATTGCCAGGAAATGGTGGTTCCTGGCAATGCTTTTAAAAATGCACGCCTGCGTGGCGGTCATTTATAAATTAGGTGGGCAGCCTCTCCACCATAGAGACGGAGAAATGTACTCTGTCCCCATGGCGGAAAGGTGCGCGGCCAGCCGTGAATTAAATCAGACCCTAAGTTACTTACCTTCAATAACAATGTTTCTGATAGATTCTCTACCTACCTGCAGATTCCTCACCTGATAAATCTCCACAGGTGTCAGAGTGGATCTGGAAAAGTTCAAATACCTTCCCTGTGCTGGTAAGTGGCACCACAGCTCCAACTCGAATGTCCATAGCTCCCCAGCCATAATGACAAGGAGTGGCATATGTCATTACCCCAGCACAGTTCATTACTGCTAAGAACAGGAGAGGCAGTCAGCAAAGAATTGAAAGTATCCACTAGAAGCATTGTTACTGAAAGTAAGTAACCTATTCTTTTGATGAATACTTCAATCTGCAGATTCCTCATCGCTTGAATCAATTCCACAACAGTGAACCCACAGGAGGAGGGTTTAGGTGGCAACCCAAGCAAGAGTCAGGTCATAGAGGTCTACTCCATAGTAGCCAATCATAGCTAAAGCTCTGTGCCTGATAAGTGAAGCAGCAGCAGACAAACAGAAAAGAAATCAGTTTGGTCAAAGAACCCTGAAAATGGAGACGTGCCTATGTAAGGTCAAAAGCCCAGACAGTTCGAATAGACACACTTTCAGGAGAAGAAGCCTCTGTCTCCTCAGGCACATATCCTCTATGGTGATGCAATAAATGATAGGACTTAAGGCGGCTGGGAAGGTGACAAAGAAAACTGCTGCTTCTGCTCTTGGAACCCCTCGATGGCACAATGTCTCTCATATACACAGGCAGGAAGAGATGGCTGATGACCAGGACATATGTGCTGACAATGCCTACCTATGACGTATCCTAGTGACATGCCATCTAAGATCGAAAGGGCTAATTGCCAAAGAGGCGAGAGCCTGCAGAGGTTGTACCTATCACAGGTGCCTGAACATCTCCATGAAGCTTAATGAACTGCAACCAAGCATGCCTGATAAAGTCCACCGAAGAGTCCTTAGACCTTGCCACCAAGTGTACGGTGAGAAAACTAGACCTAGCAGGCTGCCTACCAGCCCTAAAGCCACCTTGAACAACTTCAAGAAAGTGTCGCCTAACATGGAAGGTGAACCATCATCTATGCTATCTCCCAAAGAGCATGGCAATAGCATGCTAATAGGAATGTAGCATTGTAGGTACTAAAAGTCAGGCTTCCTGAAGAAAACAACTTCCTCCCAATCAACACCATCCACTGAAACTCTCACACAGACAGAGAGGAGGGAAAGGATTAATTCCTGTTTAGACAGAAGCTCACAGACAGAGATCATCGGTGGGTGAGATGCCAGAAATGACAGGTCATCTGGAGCTAGACGGTGACAATGAGCAGATCGACAGTGGGCGGCCTGCACAGAAGCTGTCCTAACCAAGGCAGATTTACTAGATTCTAACAGTGCCTCATTAGCCAATAGGAGATTGAATATGGAGGATTTCACACAAAGTGGTTGCCACTCTTTATAACTGTCAAAGGCCGTTCTAGGAACTTAAAAGACAGAAACGCCTCCGAGAGTACCACCAAGTTGCCATCAGGGACATTCTCAAAAGAAGCATTAAAGTCATTGGGATTCTGGGGACTCAAAAAGAGGCCTCTACACAGTTCGAAAGAAGAGTAAAACAGTTTGCCTCACTACTGAACTCCTGGACAAGAAAGCCCTTGATAAAAACCTGAGCAAAGCCCCTACGAGGTCCAAGATAGTGTCCAATTCCAGTCCTACCTGGAAAATGCTGAAAACAGCACCAAAGCGAGTGCTGTCGACAATGTCGGCATTGGCATCAATGCCAAGTCAAAGGTGAGACTTCGTCAGTGAAAGAGTGACTGCCAGCAAAGGAACGCCACTATAAGTAGCAGCACAGCCAAACATCATGCAGTTGTGTTGGGGCTAGAAGGCGCACAAGAGGGCGCACAAAAGCCTGTTAGAAACCCGCCTTTTCTGTGAGGATAGTGTCAGGAGCTGGAAAGAGCTGGAAGCGAATTCGGCAGTCCCAAACAATTAGCCAGAAGGAGCCAGGAACTGACTTTGGGCTCCTGTTCATCAAAGTATTACATAGTATAAAGGACAATGTTGAGGTCAGAGTCAGGGAACAGGCCTGCGGACCCGAAGACCTGGCCTCCAACCAGGAGCAATGTTGACATAGAGACAAGCCCTCTGTTGGACATATCCTAAACTTGGAACGGTAGGACTTCCTTAGGCTTGAGGAAGCCAATTCAGTCCATATGAATGGGACCTGACATGGAGTAGACTTCGATTTTCATCATGACTTCTGGATGGGAAAGATGTCCCCTCCAGAACATATGTTTGCTTTAAGCAGCCAAGGTATGCCCAGACGTGTGTCCGTTGCTCGCTGTGCCACTGGATTTAAGCTAGTCTGGCTGATGAGGAGTGACACCCTGAAACCAGTCTGAGGATGCTTGTTTCTGGTCCAGGGAGGACCTGGCATGGAAGTTCGGGTTGGACTGTGCCCATCAGGAGCAGGGTCAAGACTGATTTGCATACAGCTGGGCAAAAACTGGGGCGGCATAGTGAGCAAAAAAACTATTGATTTAACCCTGGTTTCTGGACTGGGGGAGAGTGTTTGAAAAGTTTCAGCACTCCATCCATCATCTTGTTGTGTTTGAATAGCTGTAATCGACCATAAAACTAAGACCTGGAGATTAGAAGCTTGACAGCTGACGTATAGCCGCACTTGACCACAAAATTGAGTCCTGGAGATTAGAGGAGACACAGCAAAGGATAATCGTGATCAACCTCAGAAATGTGTCCTGAGATTAGAGAAAGCAAGCTCAACAACAGAATTCTATCATGGAGATCAGAGGGGCTACAGCAGGCAGATATCCATACTTAACCATAGACCCGAGTCCTGAAGATCAGATGGGCCACAGCTGAATGATACCTATATTCGACCACAGAACCACATCCTGGAGATCAGAGGGACCACACAGGGTTAAAAGAGTATACCTTACTGGACCACAGGATTGAGTCGTAGAGACTAGAGGAGCAATAGTGGGAGGATACCCGTGCTCGAAAATAAAACGGTGCTCTGGAGATCAGTATGCAGGGGTTCGGGGGTGCACAGATGGAGGATACTCGTATTTGACCACAGAACTGAGGTCTTGAGATCAGAGGTGTCACAGCTGGAGGATATGACTATAGAACTGAGTCCTGGAGACAAGAGAGGTCACGGCTGGTGAAGTTAGACTAAGCATGTCACGCTGGTGTTTAAAGCCCTGCACTGTCTATCTACCATACGAAGAATTTCCTTCAATGCACCCTGCATTGCCCACTGAGTAAAACCTTCAAATTATGGAACATAGAACTGTGCAAACTATGGAACATAGAACTGAGTCCTGGAGATCAAAGGAGTTGCAACTGGAGGACGATACCTTTATTTGACCATAGAACTGAGTCCTGGAGAACAAAGAGGTCACAGCTGGAGGAGCTAGAGTAAGCATGTCACTTTGGTGCTTAGGGCCCTGCACACTGTATCTGTCATAAGAAGAATTCCCTTCAAACCACTCTGCATTGCCTATTTGGTAAAACCTGCAAACGTTGGTATATAGAACTGAGTCCGGGAGATCAGAGAAGTCACAACTGGAGGATACCTGTGTTCGACCATAGATCTGGGACGTGGATGGAGGAGGCTCGTACTTGACCACAGAGCTGTGTCCTGGAGATCAGGAGGGAGTACAACTGGAGGATACTCGTACTTGACCATAGAACTGAATTCTTGAGATCAAAGAGGTCTTAGCTAGAGGATACCTGTACTCCACCATAGAACTGTGTCCTGGAGAACAAAGATGTCACAGCTAGAGGAGCTAGAGTAAGCGTGTCATGTTGGTGCTTAAGGCCCTGCACGATGTATCTGTCATAAGGAGAATTCCCTTCAAAGCACTCTGCATTGTCCACTTGGAACATAGAACTGTGTCCTGGAGATCAGTGGGGCCACATCTGAGGCCTAGAGAAGCAGACACAGTACTCCGGTGAGACCTAGAGAATTGTATAACTGTATACTGTACTCTAGATGATGCCTGGAGAACTAGATACAGAACTCCAGGGATGCCCGGAGACCTTGACATTGTATTCTAGGTGAGTGTTAGACGACTAGATGAAGAAGTTACTTACCTTCGGTAATGATCTTTCTGGTGAATGTTCCATCTACTTGTAGATTTCTCACCTTTTGAATATTCCAGGCATCAGACTGAAACTAGAACCTTTTCAAAAGCTCTCCATGTCATCAGGGGTTGCTGCCTCTACTCTGTAAGAAAAAGCCATGAAACAGGGGAGGCAGGTGGGTCCATGAGAAATCTGCAGATAGAAAGAGTATCCACTAGAAACATCGTTACCAAAGGTAAGTAACTTTTTCTCCTGATAGATACTTCTATCTGCATATTCTGACTCTGTTGTGTTGCAACCACTGTCTGCAGAGGCACCACTGGAGGGCCCTTATGTGCCTGCGTAAGTCACCAAAGGAATGTAGGAAGCTAGCAGACCTAGCAGGCATAGGATCATCAGGACTGGTACATGTGCTCCACTCTGAAACATTGGAATCATAGCCTGAATGTCCTATCATGTCTGATATCATTTTGAACTTTTCTTTTTTGAGAAACCAGTTCAGAACTTTGAGGTCTAGGATCAGAAGAAGACAGTCATCCTCTTTTGGGGTCTAGGAAGTCCCAGAAGTAGCACCTCTGACCCTGCTCCTGCTCTGGCACCAATTCCACCTTGTCTTTCTGGAGAAAAATGTGTACTTCCTGTTGCATGACTCGTAGGGGGTCTGGTGGGAGTGCAGACGGGGGAAGGGTAGGGTGTACCCCCTTCCCACAATTGGCAAGACCCAAACGCCCGAAATAATGGCCCAACAACCCTTGTGAAAAGGAGGAGACCTGTCCCCCAACGGCTCCATGAGGTCTGACAGTAGGGAACTAGGGCTGCTTCCCTGCAGTGGCAGGGAGGAGAAGGAAGAGAAGAGGGGAGAGAACAGTAAGGCACCTGTTTTTTCTTTGCCTCGTCCTCTACATTGTCTGTACAGTGGGTTTGCCTGCTGTTGTTGCTATTGGAAGGATTGCTACTGATGGCCACAAAAGTAAAAACCTTTTGAGAACCCATGAAATCTCTTAAACTGGCGGTAATCTCTCTGCAGCGTCTGGAGTCCCAAGGGCCTTGCTACTGTCGTACTCTCCCTGAACTTTTCTAAAGCGGAGTCAACTTTTGCCCCAAGGAGACGGACCCCATCAAAGACTAGGTGCATGAGTGTTGTATGGACATCTTGAAAGAAACCGTAACTCCTCAGCCTTGCATGGCGACACAAAATAATAGACATCCCCATAGCCTGGCAACAGAGTCTGCATCATCGAAACCGACTTGATGACTTGTTTTGCTGCAGCTTGTCCATCCCATATTAGCTCTGAAAAGTTGATTTATAAATGATCCAGAGGTTAGGTAGATCCAGAGGGCGTGCACTTAACGTTCATTGAGACAAGTGGCATTTAGCTACTTGAGGACCATGCTGAAAAGTGCTTCTTTGCGTATTGTTCAATACTTTTGGATTCCCTATCTGACGGAGTACTAGGGAAAGTTCCTGGTGACAATTTCAAGATGATTGAGCAACTAGGCTTTCCAGTGTTGGATTGGAAGAAAGGAAGGATGGGCTCCCAGGTGCCAGCCTATAGTGTTTTGTAATTTTCCAAATTGTAAGTATGAATTCTGTGATTGTCTCATTAAAGTGGGGCAAGGGCTCCCTGGTACGTGATGTGCTATGCAGGACCTCTGTAAGGATGTTGACTTTGGTTTTGGTGGTTGGAACCTGGAGGGCCAACATTTCCACTGCTAAATTTATCACTGGATGATAATTGATGACCTCAGATGGAAATAATCCGATACGGGAATACAACTCCTAAACCAAGTGATAAATTCCATCCACTAACGCCCTGTAACCCCCCACAATCCAGGTCCAAAGCCATTGATAGTCTATTCATATCATCCGCGTCCTGGTTGGGGTCTTCGTAAGGGTAAGAATCCCCACAACAGAACCTCCTTTTTTCTATGAGCTGCTGCGCCTCCCGGCGGGAGCGGTGTAGCGGAATCTCAGGTGGGGGTAATGCTTCTGGCCGGGTCATATGAGGTGCTGGAGGCGTTGGTTGTGGAGCCAGCAACAAGGGCTCGCTGCTGGTGGCATTGAGTGTAGTGCTGACAAAGTCTTTTGAGGCGGCGGACAGGTAAGAGGTTCCGGCACCAAAGGTGAAGATCTTGATTGAAGGCTGTAGGCATTACTAGACTTGTATTTACCCACTGGTTCCTTCACAGTGGAAGTAAGGTGAGCCGTCATGCCACGCAATTAACGTACCTTGCACACCAGTTTCTAACGGGAAACAACCTTTACAACGCAGTCATTACATCGCACTACCTTTAAATAGCAGTCATTACATCGCAACATCCTTTACATCGCATGTCATTACAACGCAGCCATTACATCGCATGTCACTACAACGCAGCCATTACATCGCATGTCACTACAACGCATGTCATTACAATGCATGTCACTACAACGAAGGCATTACATCGCAAGTCATTACAATGCATACCATTACAACGCATAGTACCCTTACACTATCCAACACTTACCCTACTGTTGCACTCACTGGAGTTAGAATAGTAATTTTTACCCCTACACTATCCAACACTTACCCTACTGTTGCACTCACTGGAGTTAGAATAGTAATTTTTACCCCTACACTATCCAACACTTACCCTACTGTTGCACTCACTGGAGTTAGAATAGTAATTATTACCCCTATTCTATCCAACACTTACCTTAAATGCGATGTAATGGTATGCATTGTAATGGTATACGTTGTAAAGGTATAATGCGATGTAATGGAATGCGTTGTAAAGGTAGTTTCTGAAAATGGGATGTAATGGCATGCGATGTAAAAGAATGCGTTGTAAAGGATGTTGCGATGTAAAAACTGCGTTGTAAAGGCATGCGTTGTAAATGTATGCGTTGTAACATCATACATTCGTTTCTAACAGTCACCCATAGTAATTTGTGCCATTCCCTTTTAAGCAACCTATAGGTGGCTCTTTCTGTCCTGATGAAGACACTGTTACAAGGAATCATTGTTCCTCTCGACTTTCCTTTACATCAACCTGTACTACAATTATATCCACATATATATAACAGCAATCAATTTTCTGTATCTCTTCAATGTATTGTGGTTCTCTTCAGTTGTATTCATATATAATTGACTGCTAGACAGGTTCTTATCAATACGAAATGTAAATATTGTGATATCCTTTATCTTCATCCTTTAACTTAAACACGAGCACTTCCTTGAGCACTCGCTTTCCTTCACTCTATCTTGGAGCACCTATCAAATTGTACAGATTGACTTTGACTT
Source organism: Calotriton arnoldi (assembly GCA_963921515.1). NCBI lineage: Eukaryota > Metazoa > Chordata > Amphibia > Caudata > Salamandridae > Calotriton > Calotriton arnoldi. Next base: position 2,165,046 of record CAWUFW010001626.1, on the reverse strand, counting down.
GTTGAACATGACATAAATCTGTCAAAATTCATTTCCCAAACACTTTTTGGGAGAATGTGTTTATTTTGGGTGTTGTAGATTTTGCAAATCCTTTCCTTCCGCTTGAACCAATTCTACTGTACCTTACTTGACCCAGGTCAGCGGATTACTGGGTTTCCCCATTGTCATGTAATGTTTTGAAAGTTACTAGTCCACAGTGTCTTTGTATAACTGATGAACTGATTAATAAAGTAGAATATTGAAACACATTGATCAAGCCATGGTGCTTGCCTGGCTAGGACATCAATTAGGGCATATATGAAACTGTAATGGCAAGTTGTTTCACAAACCCCTGCTATTACACCAAGCCCAAAACATTGCACAATGCGCCCACTTACTTGGCTCATCATCTTCTGGACATCGAACGTCTTTGCAGATGACTTCAGCTTGCGCCCAGAAGCCCTCCTTGCATTCCAGAGCTTCAGTCAGCTTCTCTTTGGTGTCGACTTTGGTCCTGTCCAAGAGCACCTCCATCAGCAGATTCTCGTTGCGCTTCAGTGCCACGTCTTTGTAGTTGATCTTCCAGTCTTCTTCCCAGCAACTGCACTCCTTGCCACACTTGTAGCTGAACTTCAGCGCCAGTCCGGCAAATACCAAGAGTACCAGCATAGCCAGGCCAATCAACTGAGCAGAAGGGAAGAAGACAGACAGAAGGCAGTTACCACATAGCTTTTTCCATAGAGTGGATAAATGGGCCTTAAACCATGGTCTATTGCTGCACCCACAGACAAACTGTGGTTAACCATGGTCATATCAGATGAACAGCACCTTTTACAAGTCATTGAGATACATACTCCAATTAAGCTAGAGCACAAAGCTATTTTTCACAACAGTATATAAATAAATGTACTACATTTCCAATCACACAGAAAACTAATGTTGAAAAACCAGACAAGCACACACTGCGATGAAAACAAATTGAATTGCCCGCATGTATGTGTGAAAATAAGGTTGTATAACTGACCTAAAATCTGGGCAAAAGGGAATGATAAAATGACAAGATAATGGCAATTTGTACAAACAATTTGTACAAACACAAAAAAATAGTTCTAAAAGCTGAAAGTGCAACATGATCTCTTAATGAAGAACACTGCCAACACTTGTTTAGCTGCCAATGCTCCTAGACCTCCCTGCAAAAGGCTGAGAATGAAGAATCTAATCAAATGCATGTGATGAGGCAGCCCTGTGGGCCTACCTCTATGCAGCCCACCACTGTTCTTCACCTATAGAACCCACTTCTCCACATCCCATGCTGCACCTCTTTCACGCAGCCTGCTGCACCCTTTCTTGCACAACCCCCTGCGTTCCTCCCAGTAGTTTCTGCACCCCATTCAGTCCCCTCCCCACTTCACACGTTGTACCTATTGCCTTGCACCATATGCAGCCCACGTTGCTCTTCACTTACAGTGCCTATCGCTCCATGGGTCATATGTACTAATGTGTAACTTACTGAATCGTAAAATGCGATTGTTAAGTAATTGCATTTTGCGATTCGGTAAATGAAATGAACTAGCAAGTCAATGTTCTAAATGGTGATTTCTTAAGATCCGCATTCCTGAAATACAGAATTGCAAAAAGCGATTTCTTCGCATTCGCAATATACAAACATTGCACAGACACACATTGATGACATCAGAATCAGGAAATACATTGTTTCAATCACATCGAAAATCACAGAAGCTGTCAGGAAGCCAGTACTGGACATACCATCTCCTGCAAACTACAAGAATGCCAAGTCAAGAAAGTCAGCAAGAGCAGTCCAAAAGGAAAAGGAAGCATACATTTACAGATGAAGATATAGAAATACCTGTGGAGGAATGCATGGCCAACAAATGAACACATTTTAGGAAAAGCTTGTTTAAAAGTTCCAGAAGCCACACAAAAACAATCTGGAACAGAATTCAAGAGTGCATTAATGCAGTAGGAGTAATCACACACAGTGTTGCGGAAATTAGAAAAAGGTGGTATGCCTTTGATTTTGATCAAGAACTAAGGAGAAGCCTGCAAGTTGGAACAAGCATTGGCATAGCCAATAGGTCTCGCCTTCGGGACCTTATAAGTGTTTAGTTAACCAGCACAATATCCTTGGTGCAACAACATCAACTGTTGCATAGCTAAACACTTATAAGGTCCCAAAGGCGAGACCTATTGGCTATGCCAATGCTTGTTTAAACCTGAAGTGCTGCACAAATAAACAGACTTCAGAAACCACTGGGCACGAAGTTACCAATAACATTGCTAATTGAAATGATGTGTATATATAATAAAAACAGAAGGTCTTTAAACAAGACAGTAAAAGCAGCTCATACTGAAGGGGAGTGACCAGCATAAAGTGCCAGAGTGAAAGAGGGCACACCGTTGGGGGCAAGGTGTACGTACATATTACGAAGGGCAATAGCCAGATAAAAGCTAGAATCTTTGGGTGCACAGCATGAGCATCCACGCCCTTTGTACATCACTTTTAGTAAGGACATTGTGAAGAGCAGGCGAATGGCGGCATGGAAATCCAAAAGGGGACAAAAACCACCCGATTCGAACCTTTCCATCAGTATGCAAATGGGACAAATTTCTAGACAGTAAGTTCAAAAGTTAAGCTGTGGCACAATACCATTTTTAAATGTCTGGAGGCCAAGACTAAAACGGTACAAAAGCACCCACATGCTAAACCACAAATTTCGGCTATTAAATACACCTAACTAATGCGTTCTGAAAAAACAAGCCAGCGAAGGTCTGGTGTAAAAAAGCATTGGCCGCGCAGCCGTGAAAGAGACGCGGCCGCGAAAGTGAAAGTGATCGCGATCGAGATGCACTTAATGACCCGTGACGGAGGAAAGACAGATGGCGGCTGCGCGCGTGCACGCTCGCGTGAACGCAAGCTTGAGGTCAGCAAAAGCCTGTGGTAGCACTTTCAAAAGCCACTCACTAAATTTCTCGCAGAGCAGCGCATGCGCTGGCTCAGCGAGACCTAAAAAGGAAGCTACCGAACAGTGGAGGGAGGTCCATCCACACAGCTACCACCCTCACCATTGAATAAGGCAAGAGATGCTTTGTCAAGACTAACTTCAATAGGCATGTCTGAACCTCCATCCACCTTCAGTTTAGTTTTAAAAAGATTTAACCTGTGTACTATGTTGTTTGTAAAATTATATTTTCCTTTATTATAAGTATGATATCACATTTGAGTAATTTCTACAAAAAAATCTATGACATTTTCAGTTTGCATTGTGAGATGCATTACAGTATTTGATGTCCATAATAATTCCTTTTTGTTTAAACTTTTTGTAAATTTCCTATACCAAACACTCTGCAGCATATACATTTAAAAAGTGTCTTGTTCAACTATTTACTAATGTAAAAGAAATTGTGTTAGCTTTCAAAGTAGAAACATACATTACCCGTAGATTTTTTTTCTAACATGTTCATAAGGCAGATAAATGACAAACAAGCAAATTATTATTTTATATTATTCTTACCTCCTTTCACAGAGACTGGGGCAAACATATAAGAGGCCCATCAGGAAGATAATCAAGAAGAGGTAAAGGATCAGAATAGTGGCTTCATTAATGTTCCTCCACCAACGGGCATTGCAAGTCTTGCTACAGTTTGTGAAAGGAGAGTGCTTCCGATACGAATTTGGTTGTATTTAATGTATCCGGTAAATACTGAACATGTTAAATACCTTTAACAGGCTAAACCTGCAGAAATTTAACAGAATAAAATATATTGCTATGTTGTTTTCAGAAAGCAAAACTATTTTAAGAATGTAGAGCAATTGGCTACTCTTGTGGCGGTACTATGCATCCCCATAGCATAATACCTATTCAACAGGAAATGGCACACTGTATTAAGGATGTAGCTTGGGGCAGGTTACATCATCACTGGAATTGCTGAAAACTATGCCAACACTTTCCACTGATCAGGTGACCCCTGTTCTAGAATTTGATGAGGCTTACAGCCAGAGTAGTTGTTCTGTGTCTGATGTGTAGGCATACATGTAGTCAGGTTGATGGAAGAGGAAAGGACATGTTTGCAACAAATGTTGACAGACCAACTCCTACCAAATTAAAAAAGAGACAACAAAATTTGTCTGTGAAAAGCAAATTAAAACTTTTTATTTTTATCTTACATTTTGAAGTAAAAACTGTGGCTTGAACAAAATTCACTGTATTTACTTTCATGTTGTCTCTTACACTTTCCTGTCAATAAACATGGAAAAGGAATAATTTATCTACATTTTGACTATGTGCCTTTATTACTATACATGATACTTAAGTTATAATACACTTATCTTAGAAAACATTTGTTGTTATTCTATGTATCTCCCCCTCACAATTCATATGCAAACTCTGTGTGCGCCTGAATCTGGATTACTGGGGCACACAGGATGAGGTGCAAGTGTTCCTTTCCTGGAGTGCAGCCAATTTGTGCTTGGGGTTGGGGTTGGAAGGAAGTTTTGGTGAGTTAGTCATTTGAAATGTATGTTTCTTTGAGCGTTTGCATCAAGATGATGCCTTAGTGATTTTTTTGTTTTGTGTAATACCTCTAATATCTGCTTTACAAGATCTAGGCCAGATCACAAAACTTTTTTCACTTTCAATATTTTTGTGCATGTTACTGTGCTATGTTGCTATTTGTATGTTGTATTGTGTTCTGTTGTTTACTTTAGATATGTCAACAAATGCTGCTACATCTCCAGCCAAGAGAAGCAGATTCCTTGAAAGTTTCTGTGACAAGCAACCAAGTACCACTTTCTAATCTATAAAAAAGTGCTGCTCCTGCTTTTCAATTACTTAAGACTCCAGTCAGCTCAGAACTGTGTTAAAGGCCATCTTAGCTTAGTGCAGTGGTTCCCAAACTTTTGGCTCCCGAGGACCCCATTGACTCTCTACTGGAAGCCAGACCCTCAAGTTTTTTCTACGATTTAAATTTCAAACATTAAGACAGTAATTCCAAACAACATAAACACGTGTGCACACCAAACAAATACTCGAATTACCAAAGATGTTTTTTATATTGAAATAATTTGCAAAAATCAAAAAACTGTAATGGGGTGGTTGGTGCTTCATCTCGGCGACAAACTTTTCAATGTTTGGTTTTATTTCGCAGTACGAGGCTCCTGCTCTTGCCAGGGCCAGACTGGAAACCCAAAGCAGCCCTGACAAATGTTGTCAGACCAGTTCCCGTATGGTGCACACCAAGTGCGGCGAGTGAGCCTGACCACTACAAAGGGGGCTTTATAGAGGCTCTTCCCCCAAGAAAATTTGGGAAAAAATGGTGCATTCTACAAAACATTTGTCTTTCTATATTGAATTGTATTAGTTTTTAAAGCATAGTAAAAGATGACCTTACTCTGCACCAGGATATGCCAATCTTTGTTGGGGCTCTTCAATGATTCCCTCACTATCACCCTCCAAACAGTGCCTCTCACCTCTCCATAGCACCTCTGTCACATTTATTTAATTTGTTTTTATAGCACCTCTCATACCAGTGTAGGTGTCAGAGCACTTTACATCACACACATACAGAGAAAATGAATCATACATGTGTAAATTAGTGTATAGAAAATGTTACATAAGGCAAAGGGACTACAAGGTGTAGGATTCACATGTCATTCATACTGGTAGGCGTTTTTTAAGAGTGCTTGGTCTGGAGAAGCACAAACTCCCGACTCAGAACATAACACAGTGGTTAGCATTGGCTTTAATAATAAGACTTTATTTCTACCAAAACAACCCTTATTTAGCAGCATCAGGATAATGGAAGACTGGGAAAAACATAACTTACTAACTTTTACCATGCAGTTTGCATGAAGTTCTTTGATGGCAGTTCATAGCTCACTCTGCTAGGTTACGATTGTAACTTATGAACTGCACAGTTACAAAAGAATCTCTGTGAAAAAAGCAGTAAACCACTGAGTTATGCTCATAAAATACCGTTTTTTTAAATGCATGGTACAAGTTCTTTGCAGCAGGCATATTAAACATCTGCGCTCCCTTAGATGAGTCAAAGCTGGCACTGAACAAAACTCCCATCTTTCTCCAGCAAGTACATTAATCACTGGAGTTATCCTGACACTTTTGTTGTTGCCTGAAAACTGCTGATTATACAAGGAACTTTGCAGTACTTTTAAAACTGCTGCCTGTGGACCCCCTGAGAATGTGTCACGGACCCCTGGCGGTCCGCAGACCACAGTTTGGGAACCACTGCCTTAGATGAGTCAAAGCTGCCACTGAACAAAACTCACATCTTTCTCCAGCAGGTACATTAATCACCGGAGTTATCTTGACACTTTTATTGTTGCCTGAAAACTGCTGATTATACAAGGAACTTTGCAGTGCTTTTAAAACTTCTGATTGTGTATCCCCTGGGAATGTGACACGGACCACTGGGGTCTGTAGACCACAGTTTGAGAACCAAAAGCTTAGTGCATACAATGCTTGTTTTACTGTGTGTTATTTTATGCATTTCTAGCATCCTACTGCATTCACCAAGTGAATCATGACCTACTTTTGATCAGATAAAGGTGAGCTACATTTAATTTTCTGCTGATTCTTACAGTCCTTAAAATGCATTGGCAATGCAAATAGATCTGGCTTATAAATGACAGTGTATTTTGTCATTGATGGGTTTAGGCACTCAATATGCCATCATACACTCACTCTGTCACTCACCTTTGCATTCATTTGTCTATCCACCAACTCACTCTCGCCGCTAGCCTCTGACACAAACATAATAAAAAACACACACAAACTCAACATCAAACACAACAACATTAGCAAAATAATTTAAAAGAATAAAAGTTAAAAAAAGAAGACATTCTGCCATCTAAACACATTGGGCATATGGTTGCAATAACAAAAATAAAAAGTGCAGTAGGTGTCAGTCTTGCAATGGCATTGTAAATAGTCTATCGTTTTCAAAAGTTCAGTCTTGGCCACTACATTTAGAACCAACATGTTGGCCATCTTGGAATGGTAAAACAATGATACATAATGAACATCACCATTCCATAATGGTCTTCTGGTTTAGCGGGAGTGCCCATATGGGATGTGGTGCACCGCAGATGAAATTAGCGGTAAGCATGCCACTCGTTAGCACCGCCTACAGAGCTTTAGTATCCTCTTAAGGATCATTAAAATAAAGAGAGCAGAATCAAAGAAATAAAGATGGAACTATAAAAGTAAATAATTAAAAACTAAAGGAATGCAGGGTCATGCAACAGACTCTACTTGGATTTGGTCTTTGTATCAACTGGTCCTGGCCGAACACTATAGCGCAAAATGTCTATCCCCTATGGCTTGTTCAGGTTGGTCAACAAGACCAAAACCCTTCCCTATTACGGTGATCTACGAAAATCCATGGAACAAAATAACTTCTTACATTCAATCAATCACATTTGTAAAGCTTAGGGTATCTGGTCGCTGCGGATGATGTGTCTCCGTCGAAAAGCCAAGTTTTGAGTCTCTTTCTGAAGTCTGTTAGGGAGGGTGATGTTCGGAGATGGCAGGGCAGGTCGTTCTAGGTGTTGGTGGCGATGAAGGAGAAGGAGCGGCCACCACTACGGCTGCGAATGATTATTTATTTAGAAAGTTTTATAAAGCTCGAACATGACCCTTGCGGGTATCAGAGCGCTGTACACACGGCGAAAACATGAATAAACTCCATACAATAGAAGTCAGTATAGTGACACCACAAGGAGTACACAAACAAGATCAGGGAACTGGTAGCGAGCCACACTAGATCCATTTCTCCTAGGGTGTAAAATATTTCCGTTAACATTTAGTAAAACAAGCAAAGTGAACTTGACACAACATAATACAATAATTGACAAACCTGAAGGGTGAGGGCCCTCGGGTAAAATAACAATTAACAACCAAACCTAAAAAAAATGGAGAACAATAAGTTGGGAGAAATGTCAGGTCTGTCAGCAAGGGGACATGTAAAAGAGAACACGATGATGCAGTTAATGAACACTCAGGAAAATCGATTTGGCCTGTTTCTTGAAATAGGCAGTGGAAGGATTGGCTCTCAACTCCGAAGGAAGAGCGTTCCAAATTCTAGGTGCCAGTCCAGAGAAAGCACGTTTGTGGGTACTTTTCTTCTTGAATTTGGGTGGTTTCAAGAGAAGTGTGGACGTACTTCTTAAGTTCTGATTGGAGCCAGAAAGAACGAGCTTGTTCGCAAGATAGGCCGGAGTGTTGTAATGCAAGGCTTTATGCGTGAGGCAAGCTATTTTAAAGCGAATCCTCGCTTCAATAGACAGCCAATTAAGCTGCACAAGGTCAGGTGTAATGTGATCGTGTTTTTTGGAGCCTGTGATGAGCCTGGCCGACACGTTGAGAGTGGCTCTGAGAGGGGCCAAGCTTGTTTTAGGAAGCCCCGCAAGGGTCACCAGATCATATTCAAGACGTTAGATCACCAGGGATTGTACTGCAGGTTGTAAGTCTTCGGTCAGAAGGAAAGGTTTGATTTTCTTGAGGGTGTTAAGATGAAAGTTGGCACCCCTAATAGTGGCACTGATGTGAGCTTGCATGTTAAGTAGTTTGTCTAAGGTAATGCCTAACGATTTAGCGGAACCAACCACGAGAGGGGTGCAGTTAAGGGCTGTGAGTTGCTTTAGCCAGTCCAGGGTAGGTGCAGAGTGATTGTGGGAGGCAATAAGCAGGAATTCAGTTTTGAGGGTGTTCAACAACAGATGGTTCTGGGCTAACCATTGTTGAGTTTGCGAAAGAGCTTCATTTAGAATTTTAATGTCATCTAATGAGGAGATCTTCAAGTAAAGTTGTGTGTCATCCGTATACATGTGGTAAAGAATGTTAGACTGGTTCAGAATGACAGTGAGAGGTTCCATAAAGAGGTTGAAGAGCGTGGGCGAGAGTGCGGATCCTTGCGGAACTCCAATCCTGACCTGGGTACTGGAAGCAAGGGACTGGTTGAGTTTAATCCTTTGAGTGCGGTTGTGTAAGAAAGAGGTAAACCACTTTAGGACCGGTCCTGCTAAACCCATCCTCCGTTGTAGAAGATTAATCAAGGTTTTGTGTTTGATGGTGCCGAAATCAGAAGACAGGTCCAGAAGGATTCGAAGACAAGGGACATTCTGATCCAGGGATTTCAGTGCGTCATCCACAATGTGCGTTAGAGCAGTTTCCGTACTATGCCCCGCTCTGAAACCAGATTGATAGAGGTCCAGTAGTTGAAATTTCTCTATATGGTTGCAGAGCTGCTTGTTGACACATTTCTCGAGAAGTTTGGCTAACGTCATGATGTTAGTGATAGGTCTGAAGTTGTTGGGATGATATAAAACCGAGTTGGGCTTCTAAGGGATGGCAGTGACTTGCCCAATTTTGAGGCAATCCGGGATGCTCCCCTGCAGGAGAGATTCATGAATAATCTGCGACCAAAGAGGTAGAATGGCCAAGGTGAGGTCTTTAAAAAATTTAGCAGGAAGTGGATCATTGAAGTGATTGGCCGGTTTTAGAGTTGCCATCTCGTGGAGTAATTCTGTGTGATCTGGCAGGATAAAGGAATTCCAAGAGGCGTCATTTTTGGGAGAACATCCGAGAGAAAAGGAGACCGCCGAGGGGACCACCAGCTCCTCTGGAGATGAGGTGAGGATTAGGGGCGGCACCATGGGAATGCCAGGTTGGAGCTCCAGTTCGGTTTTCCTTGTTTTTTCTGAGAAGTGCACTGTGAATTCCTCCCCGCTAGGAAGTGGAGTCGCGGAGGACAGGTTTGGGTTGCAAATGTGGTTTGCTTGCTGTTTGATGATTTCAAAAAGCATCTTGGGTCTGTTTGTGGCGCCGCCCAGTTGCGCTCTGAAATGGTCAGTTTTGGCAATGCGGATTTTTTTATTGTATGCACTTCTCATTTTCCTTAGTTGAGAGAGGCTGGTGGTGGAAGGCTCATTTCTCCAGGACCTCTCTAAAAGCCTAAGTTTGCGGCGTTCGTCATTTAGGGAATCATTAAACCAAGGTTTGAATTGTTTAAGGGGAATCCTTTTAAGTTGTTTCGGCGCAATAGAGTCAAAGATATTAGTCATAGTGCTAATGTAATCGTCAGAAAGATCGTCCAGGTTAGTCATGTTAGGTGGAGGCTGAAGTCTATTCATGGTGATGGAAGTAAGAGCATTGATGTTTACGTCTCTCATGTTGCGAGTCCATTGTTTCGCTTTAAGAGGTTGTCCATTTCTGCTAGTCGACTTTTCCAGTATGTGGAAGGCAATTTGATGATGGTCCGACCGGTCGCAAGGTAGGATGTCCTTCAGTTCAATGAGATTGTCTTTAGCAATAATGAGGTCCAGGGTGGCGCCTTTGATGTGGGTGGGACCCTTACAGATCTGAGAGAAGTTGAGATCGGAGAGGAAAGTCTTAAAGGAACTGACTGAAAGATCATTGGTGTCATTCCAGTAGAGGTTAAAGTCTCCAAGGAAGATATGGTATGGTTGATCAGAGCATGAGCTAATGAGCTCCATGATTTGCTCTATGAAGATCAAATTGTCACCAGGAGGATGGTAAATCGTGTGGAGCACACAGACAATCTTGCCCTTATTCCAAATTTCTGTCATAAGTAGTTCACAGGAAGATGGCGGAGCCTTCTGAGATTGCTTTACGGTTAGGCTGGAGCGATGAATGCAGGCAATGCCCCCCCATTTTCCCTGGGCGATCACCTCGGATAATGACAAAGTCAAGCGGTACTAAAATGTCCAGAACCGGGGAGGAGGTATCGTTGAGCCAAGTTTCGGTGAGAATCAATAAGTCCAAATCTTGCGCTAAGATGAGTGCTGAAATGTCAGCAGCATGTTTCACCGCAGATCTGCAGTTGAGCAGCATAGCATTAATGTGGGGGAGGTGTTAATCTCTTCAATATGAGTAGTATTTATTTGGAGTAGATTTTCTTTATTAACCGATCTGGAGTTAACCCTGGGTTCCCTGTCAGGGTCAGGGGAGATAGCGGGGATGTTAATAACGGAGTTAGAGGAGGTGACAGACCTCGAACTACTATACGAGAATACAAGAGCGTGGATGTCTTCCTCCGACAGCTGAGGATGAAACCTACGAGGTCTGTAGTGATGGTTGGGCAGAGGCCTAGAGATCCACCTGGAACTAATTGGTGATCGGGAAAAGGATTCTTCGTCCCCAACCCCCATAGTCCAGGTGTGTTAATGATGCCGGGGTGTTGGCAAGGGTGAGTGAGGAGGAACGCAGGTGTCTGGAGGGTTGATGGAATTTCAGTCGATGGCTGATGTAGGATGGTCCTTGATCTTGGAGGGCTTTGTAGGCGTGCGTGAGGACCTTGAACTGGCATCTTTTCTTGATGGGGAGTCAGTGGAGGTCTCTGAGGTGGGCAGTGATGTGTGACCTTTTGGAAAGGTCCAGGATGAGTCTGGATGCCGTATTCTGTATGGTCTGGTGTCTATTGAGTCGCTGGGTGGGGATGCCAGCATAGAAAGAGTTGCCCTAGTTGAAGTGACTGGTCAAGAGGGCCTGGGTTATGGTCTTTCTGGTGTTAACTGGGATCCATCTGAAGATTCTGCATAGCATGCAAAGAATGTGGTAGCAGGAGTAGACAACTGCGTTGACTTGCCTTTTCATGGTCAGTTGGCTGTTGAAGATGAGACCTAGGGTGCATGCGTGGACTGTTGGTCTGAGTTCAGCTGTCAACCAGCTGTGGTCCCAGGCGTAGGTGTTCCCAAAGATCAGTACTTATGTCTTGTCGGAGATCAGTCTGAGGCAGTTGTCTCTCATCCAGTTGGCTACATTGGTCATGGCGTGGGAGATGTGGGTTTTGGCATCAGAGGGGTCCTCAGTGAGCAGGACGATGAGTTGAGTATCGTCAAAGTAAGAGATTATGTTGTGGCTGTGGGATCTGACAACGTCTGTAAGGGGGGGTCGTGTAGGTGTTGAATAGGGTGGGGTTGAGTGACGATCCTTGGGGTACGCCACAGATGATGTTCTTGGGCGTGGATGTGAAGGGAGGCAGATGGATACTCTGTGTACGTCCTGTAAGGAAGGAGGCAATCCACTTGAGGGCGTCTTGTTGTATGCCGATGTTGTGGAGTCTGTTGATAAGGGTGTTGTGGGAGACAGTGTAGAATGCTGCAGATAGGTTGAGGAGGATCGGGTTACAGTTTCTCCCCAGCCGAGGAGGATTCTGGTGTTGTCTGTGGCAGCAATCAGCGCGGTCTCGGTGCTGTGGTTGGCACGGAATCCTGATAGTGAGGTGTCCAGTAGGTGGTTTTGTTCCAGGAATTCGGTGAATTCAGCAGATCGTCGGATGGTTTCTTTAGGAGGTGTCTGACTTCTGCGTGTTCCATCTGCTTGGGAAGGTTGCTTTAATGATGGAGATTTTGAGGATGGTGGTGAGTTCCGTGGTGATTGGGTTTGTTCTGAGGTTGAGGAAGTGGTGGGGGCAGGGGTCGGTGGGTGTCCCATAGTGGATGGAAGACATGATGTCTGTGGTGGTTTGGGTGGTGAGGGGAGACCAGGTGGTGATTGTTTGGCTGGTGTTTGTTGGTTGGGGGTCGAAATTGTTATAGATGGTGGTAATTTTGCTGTGAAAGTAGTCTGAGAGAGTGTTGCACAGTTTTTGGGAGGGGTGGGTGGTGTTCTCTGTGGCTGTTCGTATTGAAAATTCCTTGACAATTTTGAAGAGTTCCGTAGTGTGGTTGGCTGCGGTGTTGATACAGGCAGTGATGGCCGCTTTCTTGGCTTCCTTGATGTGACTGTGATAGATGCTGGGGGTAGTTTTGTAAGCGGCTCTGTTGGTGAGTTTTTCATGACACGCCAGCGCTTCTCCAGTTGGTAGCAGTTGTGCTTGGTGGTCCTGGGCTAGGGGTGTACCAGCTGGCTTATTCTGGGGTTTTGTAGGTTTCTGTGAGGTGACTCTGTTGACCCAGTTGGAAATCCAGGTGAAGAAGTTCTGGGCACCCTGGTCTGAAGGTCTACTGAGGCTTGGGGTTGGGTGGAGGTAAGTGCCTGTGTCCACTGCATACTGGTGACCTCGCTCCAGCTATGGTGAGAAGCTGTGTGACGCTAGGTGCTTGGCATCGTAGATGGTGAAGTGTACAATGGCGTGGTCAGTCGAGGTGAGTTCTGTGGTGTAGCTGAGTCTGATTCTGCCGCTGTAGGTGAAGTTGGGGTTGAGTGTGTGTCTAGCCTTGTGGGTGGGTTCGGTGACAAGTTGGGTGAGGCCACTGTTGTTCAGGTTCTCCAGAAGGGCAATGGAGTTGGCGTTGTTGGGGTTGTTGAGTTGGAAGTTGAGGTCGCCGAGTAGGACGTAGTGGTGGGAGTTGATGGCCGGGGGGCGATGAGGTTGGAGATGGCATTGCAGAAAGTTGGTCGGGGTCCCGGGGGTCTGTAGGTGAAGGTGCCTCTTATCATGGTCTTCGCGTCTGTCGGTAGTTGGAAGTTGAAGTGTTCCATGAGAGGCATGGGGTCATCATTAGTGATGGTCAATCTGATGGTTTCCTTGAAGATTATGGCAATGCCTTCACCTTGTTTGTTGGTGTGGTCCCGGTGCATCATCTTGTAGCCGTCGGAAGTGACGATGGTGAAGTTGGGGTGCAAGGAGGGGTTGAGCCATGTTTCGGTGATGAAGGTGAAGCATTGGAGAGGGTGATGATGGTGTCCTATATTTCCGTGGTGTGCTTGCTGAGGGAGCGTGCATTGAGCAGGATACATTGGAGTGGTTCTGGGATGTTCATGATCCTCTGGGCAGGAGTGGCTATGAAATCTGGCATGACTAGGTTGTGTTGCAGGAGAAGTCGTAGTGTCGGCAGGTGAAGGGTCCTTTGGTTGATCAAGGTGAGGAGGTGGAGCAGCGGTCGTTTCTGTCTGGGATCCAGATCCAGGACTTACTTGGTGGTGTATCGGCGGGTGCAGGAGGGCCAGGGGTCTTGGCGCTGAGCACGGTCAAGGCACGGACGGGCGCAGATGGACTTGCTTTTTGCACGCTGGTGGTGTGCCCGCTGCGCGGCCACGCAGTGGCCTCTTTTTGTAGTCCTGGTAGGTGGGAGGGGCTAGCAGGGAGGCGGGAGGGCAGGGATGTTGAAATGGCAAAAAGCGGGATGGTGACAGGACTGGTCCAAACCAGCAACCCTAACCCGACCCACAGAAAATAACTAATCCCACAGGAAAAAGTAACCCAACACACCAAAAAGAAATGGAAAGAGGAACTAAAATATGGCTAGAGGAGTGGCGGCTCATGGACGTCAGAGGCAGCGGTCACCTTGGACCGAACCGGAGTACTCGAGGCTGGGGGCGGTGAGGAGCTGACACACTAGGCTGAACGGCATGAGGGCAGGAGAGCGGCGCACTGACCTGGAGGTTTTAGCTCAGTGTAATAACAATCCATCCTTAAAGGCCTATTCCCTTTAACAAATGTTTTTCACAATATGTAAGGTCTACTTGCTTTATCATAACTTTTCATTATAAACAGATCACACCTAAGAAATCTGATATAACTTTTCCCAGTAAACCGATAAAGCCTCTAGCCTTTATCACTGGCTAACCGAAGCCCACTGTACTGTGTTTACGCTTTCCACAAGGCAACTATCAGGCATACAGTCACAAATGTATACAAAATACCAGTTACCAAAGCAAAATACCAGCTCTCTCTTAAAAAAGGATTGTTGCAGTGCATATCTTTCATTCCCACAATTTGTTCGGGTGAATCACCAACACAAAACCCTTGCCTACTACCGTAATCCATTTAGCAAAGTGTAATAATAATCCATCCATAAAGGCCTATTGTCTTTAACACATGCTTTTCACAATAAGTAGGTGAGGCCTACTGGCTTTCTCATAACGTTTCATAATAAGCAGATGAAACCTATGAAATCTGGCATGACTTTTCCCAATGAATAGGTGAAACCTTCAGTGTTTTTGCTCAATCGCTGCCTACTCTGGGGGATTTTATTGTTTGTAATATTACAGATATTTATTTGCATTTCTGCTAGCTCTCAAATCACTATTGACCGGACCACTGTCCTCCCTAGCCAGCCCTGTTCATGCTGTGTCTGGTTAATCAACTTTGAAGTGCACCTTTTTCTTACATTCGGTGTTATTCTTCGGATGCGGAATAAATCCTATTATTGTCTCTATAGGCCAGAGCTTTCCTGTGCAACACTGGAAGGGCTGGATTTCAGGGTAACCCCAGAATATGTACATCAGTTCCCCCTGGATTCATGGTATGTAAATTAATCTTATGTGGCTATCCTGAAAAGCTAGCATGGCTCAGGACTTCCAGGATTAGGGCTGCACATGCCAGCGTTCTGAAAACACCCTTGTATCTCATGGTTCCCAGGTGGCTGACTCCTCCGAACAGGGATGCTGTATTAGATCGTGCTCTAAACATTCTTACCAAGGCATTCTCCTGAGTCAGGTCCGAGAAGTGATCTCCACCAAACATTGGTTCCTCTTGTTGGCCATTTTTCAAGTGTAACAAAACATATAAAGACTTGAAGAAAGGAAGGAACATCTTTAGTTACACATTACACCCATGGGGCATCCTTAGTAATCAAGGGAACCAGTGATGGCGGAGTTTTAAAGAGTTAAGCACAGCATCGTTAGGCATCAGGAAGGGATTACCTCTTCCAAGAGGGTGTTTTAGTACCTGTTCAGGATAAGTAGGAACATGATCTGAGATTAGGGGTGGAGAATTGTCAGGTTTCAGTGTCAGAGGTCAAAAATCAAAATACACAATATCTACACCACTTCCTAAAATGAAGAGATCAAAGGACACGTACACAGACTTCACCTTCAAGAGTAAACAGACCAGACTGTGCATCCTTTGGGAATGCCACACGTTTGCATAGTTTATCTTATTTTGATACTAAGCAGTAATTATTTGAAAGAAGATTTTAATTTGCATTTCCAATGAGTCATGTAATACAGCATTGAGCAAAGGATCAAGGCTGCCAAAGAGTTCGCATCACAGGCTCGAGAGAAGCCTTGGTAAAAAACCTTGGTAAATATTCTACATCACTGACACACTGTACATCACTGTGTCTGAAAGTAGTGTCACCCGCAGCACATGAGCTATGCACCTCTACTGACTAGCAAAACACCCCTTAAGAGCGTGGCTCAATCCTCTTTTGAGTGATAGTCGTCATTTATTCTGATAATTCTAGGTTTTCCTAATGTGTGAGAGAGGGGTTGTCAAGATATTCTTACAATCATGTATACGAACCTGTATAGTCCTTAAGCTCTACAACGCCTTGTTTAAGACTGTCTTAGGCGGAAGTGTTTCTTGTAAACACCTGTATACCAGGTCTCCAGTTCCACCCATTAAGTTTCACACCACCGCTTGTAAACCACGATCTTGTGTATCCACCAGTAATTCAATATATAGTTGCGATGAACTGTAAACAAATCACCTTCTAGTGAAGCCTTAAGCATAGCTCCACCCACGTTTGTGGGGAAACGAGATGAGCGTTCTCACGTACAACCAACGTGGGTTAGCATTGCCATGCTGCGCGCTCCATCTCACAGGCTGCTGAATGCACATCTTACAAGCTCAGATTCCACATCTACTGTATGTCCTTCCTTGACTGCTGAATGCTCCATCTTACAGGCTGATTCAACAACTTGTACGTGTCTTTCATTGGCTGCTGAATGCTCCATCACGCAGGCTGTTCCCAGAGTTTACATCCTTCATTGACTGCTGAATACACCATCTTACAGGCTAGGTTTCCACACATACTGTCCTTCACTGATTGCTGATTGTTCCATCTTACAGGCTCATTTTCTGCACCTAGTGTGTGGTTTTCATTGGCTGCTGAATGCTCCATCTAGTAGGCTGTTCCCAGAGTTTACACCCTTTATTGACTGCTGAATACACCATCTTACAGGCTAAGTTTCCAGACATACTGTCCTTCACTGATGGCTGATTGTTCCATGTTACAGGCTCATTTTCTGCACCTAGCGTGTGGCTTTCATTGTCTGTTGAATGCTCCATCTTAAGATACCTAAGTATCTTAAGTAAGGGGAGAGGAGTTGGCCTAACGGCTAGTGCGGTCAACCTTGAATCTGGGGAACTGGGTTCGAGTCTCGGCAATGACGCTGAACATCCTGTGATTCTGGGCAAATCACAAATCTCCCCGTGCCTAACAAAAATGAATGTGTCCTCATGTAATGCAACTGGTGCTATGTAAATCACTCTGATACCCGATTCGGGTCAAGTTCGCGCTATATAAAACTCTGTAAAATAAATCCATACATAGTACAAAAGCAGCCTCCACATTGTCAAAATATGTCTCTTCCCAATAATGCTGTTCCTTCACTTTTTTGCTTTGCACACTGCACGTATGTGATGATAAAAGTGCCGTTGTGAGGTAATATAAGTGCTGTCTAAAGTCATTAAAGCTCTAGTTCATTTTTCCCAATTCATTTCTTGACCAAAGTCTGGATAACAGAAAACGAATCATGGCTTCCAGTAAAACACAAGCCCTTGTTCAAAGACTTTGCTTATTTTCCTCGCTCATTTAAAAGTGACGTGATAAACCTCTCTATGAATGCCTTTATCCTCCACTCTCTGGAAAGCACTCAAGTCTAATAATATTTCTCCAGTAACATTCTTCTATGTCGTTAGTTTTGACTCTGATTCACCCCTTCTATTTACAGCTGTTGGTTGTAGTCTGCCGGCAGGCTTTGAAATGAGTTAATCTCGGTTTCTACTTCAGTGGCATGGCTTATCTTATTCACATCATGTCTGATGTGGTACAGGTCATCTAACAGAGACTCAAACTTGTCGCTCAGCACATTCTAGCCCTTTATATTCACACTGTTTCTATTAGATATATCTATGGATATCGGCTGGACAGTAGGAGGTCCCTGAGCCTGCAACAAAGCTCTCTTGTTTAGGTTGAGCTTCTCATGGTCTGTTTATGGTTTTACCTGAAGACATATGTTAAATCTGTAGGTGGTTCTGAATATACCCTTGTATCTCATGGTTTACAGGTGGCGGACTCCTCCGAACAGGAATGCTATATTAGATTGGTTCCTCTTGTTAGCCATTTTTCAAGTGTAACAAAAAATATAAAGACTTGAAGAAAGCAACATCTTTAGTAACACATTACACCCATGGGGCATCCTAAGTAATAAAGGGAACCAGTGATGGCTGAGTTTTAAAGAGTTAAGCACAACATCGTTAAGCATCAGGAAGGGATTACCTACTTCCAAGAGGGCGTTTTAGTACCTGCTCAGGATCAGTAACAACATGATCTGAGATTAGGGGCGGAGAATTGTCAGGTTTCAGTGTCAGAGGTCAAAAATCCAAATACACAATATCCACACCACTTCCTGAAAATAAAGAGATCAACGGACACATACACAAACTTAACCTTCAAGAGTAAATAGACCAGAGCATGCAGTACTCACACGCTTCTCAAAACCAAGATAGCAGACAATACAATAAGTATGCACCACTTCATAAGGTCATATTCTGGTAATGCTGGGACGGGACCAAAACAACTTATCTTGCAACGTTATTGGCAAGAACACTTTGAAAATGCTCTGCAGGAGGCTAACATAGAGGAGCTCAACCTGCGGAGACAGTATACTTCGGCTTAAAAAAACATCACAGGAGAGAACGCCCCCACGACTCAATGAGAAGGCGGGGATGAAGATGAACTTGTGGAGTGGGTACGATAAATACTCAACTGGTCCTAACCAAGAAGTGCACATAAGTTGCAGTGTAGGACAACCTACTAAGGGTTGAGGAGATGCATCACTGTATCTGGATGACGAGTTACCAGTAAGAGGAAGAAGGCTTATAAGGGAACATTATAAATCTTTCTGATGTCAATGACATGATTTCCCTAACATGACAAAAACAGGATGCCAAATGCATTTCCTCAAATTGTTAATCGAATTCTTTTTTAATCTCGTTGAAATAATGTCCTCACAAACATCTTTAGACATTGATATTTCGCCTTTGAAATTCCTTGAGACATACCCCATATGCTCTTTATTTTCTTCACTGTATTTGCACCTCTCTTCTTCCACTGCTTCTGTTAGCCATCTGTCCTGCTTTCCTCGCCCTTTGTCTTCCACCCTTTCCAGGATCCTGCACCAGAGTTGCCCCTTTTTTGTAGGCTGACTGCTACGAACAGTGATTCTATATTAGATCGTGCTCTAAACATTCTTATCAATGCATTCTCCTTATTCAGGTCCGAGAAGTGATCTCCACCAACATCGGTTCCTCTTGTTAGCCATTTTTCAAGTGTAACAAAAAATATAAAGATGAAGAAAGCAACATCTTTAGTTACACATTACACCTAAAAGGCATCCTTAGCAATCAAGGGAACCAGTGATGGCGGAGTTTTAAAGAGTTAAGCACAACATTGTTAAGCATCAGGAAGGGATTACCTACTTCCAAGAGGGCATTTTAGTACCTGCTCAGGATCAGTAACAACATGATCTGAGATTAGGGGCGCAGAATTGCCAGGTTTCAGGGTCCGAGGTCATTTATGTAGGCCATGTAGCCTACTCTTGGGAAGTATTTGTGAAGGGGATCAAGGATATGCCCAACCCATTGTGGAAGGAACATCGTGGAAGTAACAATCACATCTGGCTGGCAAAATATTATGCTATGTGTTCTATTAAGTTATACTCAACAATAATCAACAGATAATCATGCTGTGTGTGTCAGTGTATGCATCTACTCCAGCTAGTAAATATGAACTTCTTCCAACATCAGATTTCTGGGACTGGGAGAGGAAAGACAATCAGTAACCCTTATTTTCTTCAACTATAGCTTACACACTTGACGCTTGCTTGCCCCCATGTGCGCATGGCTCAGGCTCAAGAATGACAGAATAGGTCAGCAAATGAGCATACCCACAGACTGCCACCCCAGCCTCGTCTTCCAAAACAATAGCCGCACACCACTACGTAAAACCAAGAAATCCAACCATGGAACACCCCCACACCAGCACCGAAGTCCAAGAAATCAAAATACACAATATCCACACCACTTCCTAAAATGAAGAGATCAAAGGACACATACACAGACTTCACCTTCAAGACTAAATAGACCAGAGTATGCAGTGATCACACGCTTCTCAAAACCAAGAAATCAGACAATACAATGAGCATGCACCACTTCATAAAACTAAACGTTGAATCAATATAATACCCACACACCACCTCCCAAAAATAAGACATCAGATCACACAATAACCCCACACTGTCTCTAAAAATTGAGATCAAACTAACAGAAATCCATAAAACATCTTCCAAATGTACAAGATCAAACTGTACAACGTTAAGACAAAGTAACACATTCACAATTAAAATTTTGAAGTGAAGAGAGTATTCTGTCTTGGACTGAGACAATATTTAGCAGACTACATTTAAGAAAACATACACATCATGTCTTTACAGTTAATCCTGGCACGTTGCCGCACTGATGCTGACCTCTACCAGATTCACGAGTGAACTGATGAAGAAAGAGATATGGTTTGAGTTGGGATCCCAGCACAATGAACGTTTACAAATGTCCCAACATGACCAAGGTTTGAGAAAGTAGAATACACAATTAAACACACCCTGTTGTTCGCTATGGTCTCAGGTCTGTGCTGACTTCGCTAGGTCTGTATTGAATGCTTGACAGCTCTTGCATCACCAAACAAGATATCTAGTTATTTATCTGGAGGATCAAGCCAGTTATTGCACAATCGTGTGGTACAGGTCATATTCTAGTAATGCTGGGACAGGACCAAAACAACTTATCATGGCAAGAACATTTTGAAAATGGCCTGCAGGTGGTTTTAATAGAGGAGCTCAACCTGCTGAGACAGTATACTTTGGGTTGAGAAAACATCACAGGAGAGAACGCCCCAACGAGTCAATGAGAAGGCGGGGATGAAGATGAACTCGTGGAGTCGGTACAATAATAAATCAACTTGTCCTAACCAAGAAGTGCACATAAGTTGCAGTGGAGGACAACCTACTAAGCGTTGAGGAGATGCATCACTGTATCTGGATGACGAGTTACCAGTAAGAGGAAGAAGGCTTATAAGGGAACATGATGAATCTTTCTGATGTCAATGACATGATTTTCCTTACATGACAAAACAAGCATTGGCATAGCCAATAGGTCTCGCTTTTGGGACCTTATAAGTATTTAGTTATGCAGCACAATATCCTTGGTGCAACAACATTAACTGTTGCATGGTTAAACACTTATAAGGTCCCAAAGGCCAGACCTATTGGCTATGCCAATGCTTGTTTTCCTAGCTGCTTCTCCCGCCCAGCACATGCGAGGAGTGAGTGAGCAGGCGCCCTGCCCCTCGCTGCTCCCCCCACCCCCGCTCCACTCCTCCTCAGAGTGCTCATTTTATCTCCTAGATGGGTTTTGCACATAATCCCTACTAAGCCATAGAAAGCCCGAGAGACAGGTGTCCACGGAGCTCGGCGCAGATTTTATTTCTGTTATTTACGTGACTTGTGTTGTGTACACTAAGGGGCACATGCATCAAAGGTTTTTGCGATCGCAAACGGTGCGATTCGCAAAAATCGGCCGTTTGCGATCGCAAATTGGCCTTTGGATATGCATGAAAGTAGCTTCTATGCGTAATTTAAGAATTCGCAATTATTTGCGAATTCCTAATTGTAATTAGCATTTAAGGAATCGCAATTTGCGATTCCTTAAATGCAATGCTAGAAGCACTTTCAAATAGCGATTTCGCTATTTGGGACCGCAAATTACAGACAAATCAAACTTGTCTGTAATTTGCAAAACTTTGAAAAATGCACTAAAATGCATTTTTTAAAGTTTTAGGTTACACACACACATGCCCTTGGGGCATGTGTGTGCACAACATGGGTGCACATCGCAATTTCAGGGTGCAACAGGGTGTCATTTTGACACCCTTGCACCCTTGAAATTGCATGAGTAATTTGCGAGTACCTACTGGTACTCGCAAATTGCGCATGCAATCTCCAATTCATTCCTATGGGCCTGTAGGCCCATAGGAATGAATGGGACGGCATTCCTTAATTGCGAGTCGCAATTTGCGAGTCGCAATTAAGGAATGTTTAGGAATCGCTATTTTTATAGCGATTCCTACATGCATAGGCTTTTGCGATTCCTTAATTGCGATTCCTTAATAATCGCAATTAAGGAATCGCAAAAGCCTACCTTGATGCATGTGCCCCTAAAACCCTTACCTCCTCTGCGAAAGGGGCGGCTCAGAAGCGGGCTATGCAGCGAGCTCGCCATTGGCTGACCCCACCTGCCACTACAGGATCCATCAAGCACCGGGCTAGCAGCTTTACGTGAAGATTAGCACACATGTAAACAGGGTCTTCGAGAGGAGGAGCGGGAGCGAGGCAAGGTGCAATCTCACCCCTAGCCTACTTCTACTACACTGCGCTGCCAAGCGGGCCGGAGGAACCCCGGCCTCCTGTTGAGCAACTCACTTTCATGTGCCTCCTTGTCCCCGATAAAACGTAGCGCCAGCACACCCCGTGCCCTCTAGAAGCACTCTGCAAGACATCAACCGTGGAGCAGAACCCAAGGGAGGAATAGATAGGGAGGTCTCTGAAATACGGACAAATGAAGATTCTTTCTTGGCGGTAAATGTGTTGAACACACTACAGGCCATTCCTAGCCGAGGCTTACAATAAATGCATTACGACGTTTTAATCTAGTAATAATTTTTTTATTACAAAAAAACCCTCTTCGTGTTCACAGACACAAAGAAAGAACTGGCATACTTCAATTTACTGGTTCACTAATCTCTCCATGCCTTCCATGTGTGTGGGCGGGAGGTATTCGTGGCCGAGAATAAGTGCAAAGAACATGGCAAAACACTTGCACAGGAACCGCTGTCACGTGAGACCACCAGCATTTAAAGCATCACGACACTGAAAACAAGCCGGCGTGACTTCATGCAGGATGTTGTACAGGATTTTTTCAGGATAACCCTCTGTGGGGATGTTGCCTATACCGTCCATGCTGCAGTCGTTCCGCTATGACGCCAGTGTACGGTACACTAAAATTTAAAGACTGCAACTACCACCGTTGTCTCATTATTTTTGCAGATGAAGGAGGGCAAGTGCCTCACTTTTACAACGATATTAATCTTAACTATGCATACACAATGAGTTCTTTGTCTTACAAACTTAATGTATTTTTAATGTTTGAATTCTTTCGTATATGTTACTAAATTATACAGCTAATTCAACACCCCTATACGTCCCTATCTGGCCTTTTCTTTTTCATTCATCAGTAATACTAATGAGTGTCTACGTTTTTTCTGCGCTTAATCAGTTTGCGAAGTAGCGATTTGTATTTTGACTTTGTAGGGATTTCCTATAATCTTCTGCCTCCCATGTAAAATGCGGTGATTGATGTCTGTGTTGACCTATAATGCATGGGTCCAGTTGAGCAAAAGCTGAAGACTGCTGTTTTGGGGACCTTTGTCGCTTGGATGTCCGGTGTGGTTTATTTAGTGGTGCTGCGCTGTAAGCTTACGCTGCCCTCAGTGTCTGCTGTACTCTAGGATTGATTTGCTTGTTCTCTTTTAATATTGTGGCTCATGTTGACATTACCGGTAATAGAGTGATTTGTTGCAGCTGCTGCCCATCACTGGACAAGACATGGTTGCAGTAATAACTTGTAATCTCTTGGTGAGTAGATTAAGAAGGTGAGATGGACCTTTCATTGCAGTGGTTCTATCTGCAAGACCACGTCTGCCTTGTTGAGAGCGAGCTGGCATTTATGTCAGATCTGCATGAATTTTGCGGAGTCTTTTGCTAGCATCAAAGGGTGATTTTATTGTGTGTAGAAATTAAAGGTTACTGTGACAGCCACGGAAAGAGCTGGTTCCATGCCAGTTGGAGGGAGTTGCAGGGTGCTTGCGTGAGCAAGAGTTGTCCAGTGCCGTCCAGTATTAATCCAATTGTTTCTTGATAACGGGAAATAAAAAGAAGCATAAGCCTATGTGACCAATGCTGGCTGCTAGCCTTTTGTCTTCATCAATACTTGTTTCGATTTGTCATGGTGTTTAAAAATTCTTTAATTTTGGGGAGCTACCGGACTATATCCAGTATAACAAGGCAGACAACAACACGGCCTGGCTGGGGCCCCTGGGAGACGGGGGGGGGAGCGGGGGCGAGCGAGCGCGGCAGCCTGCAGAGCTGACCAAACGCCGTGCGGCCGTGGCTGGCCTTTGATGGGCACGCGCGGCAGACATGTGTTTCCAACTATCGCGCCCGCGTCTGGGCACGATAATTGGAAACACATGTTTGCCGCGCGTACCCATCCCAAAAAGGCCAGCCACGACGCACGAGCGTTTTTGGGACTGCTTTTCAAACTCGCTTACAATAAGTCTTCGCCTCTAAGCAGCGCTTGCGCGCTACTCGAGGCTCAACCTAAAAAGGATGCGAAATGCATTACCTCAAATTGTTAATCAAAGTCTTTGTTAATCCTGTTGAAACAATTCCCTCACAAACATCTTTTGACATTGATCTTTAGCCTTTGGATTTCCTTTAGACATACCCCATAGCCTCTTTATTTTCTTCACTGTCTTTGCACCTCTCTTCTTCCAATGCTTCTGTTAGCCTTCTGTTCTGCCTTCTGTTCTGCTTTCCTCGCCCTTTGTCTTCCTCCCTCACCAGGATCCTGCATCAGAGCTGCACTTTATTTTAGGCTTTCTTTGCTCTGATTAACATGTCTTCTCTCCACATCCTTTCTTTGTACATTTCCCTCCTTTTGCTCTCTTTTGCGCAGCCCTCTTACTTGTTTTGTCTCTGGTGCTGTCCCACCATGTAGTTTCAGACTTCTGTAATCTACTTTAAAATAACAAAATTGAGTAAAACAAGTCAGGGGCTTCTGTAAAGGATCATTTAACTTCATGCTTGTTCTGTATTTTTTTAAAGATTTTAATCGTTTCTTTTATGAACTTGGATTCAATACTGTGGCCAGAGAAGTTAATTTTCAAAATAGATAGTTTCCTAATTTGGAATTGAGTCAATTTTCCTGTTCACTAAGTTTGAATTTCATGATTTTGGATTTACCAGACTGTGTTCCACTAAACTGACTATGGAGGTATTTTTCTGGTTGGGGAATTTGGTTATGGAAGACATCTTGGGATGTCAACACGTTAAATAATGGCTGCGAATGGGCTATTACTGACCCTATACAGAATGCAAAATAAAGGAAATTCTTTATGAATTGTATGATATGCACAATGCACCTGTGATTTTCCCACACTGCCCACAAGAATTGTGGTGCCATCGTGAATTGGTTATTTTGTGGACGTTTGGTGTGCAATAACATCTCTTATGTTTCAAGAGTAGCAACAGACCCCCTTATGAGTTGGACGTACACTCTAAAAATATGCCAATATGGTGTGAACTGCAGTTTAGTGTAGCGTGAATGGAATACCTTATTTAAATAGCTTGATGTGAGAGAGAACTGCTACAACTAATACAATAATAAGACCCTCCATTTGCAAAAAAAAATCACAAAATTGGGCCTTTTGTAAAAATCCAACGTGGTGTTACAGTAGCCCCCTCGACCCTTCTCATACACAAAGGGCCTAATTACGATGTTGGGCGGACTTGCGTCCGTCCGATACCGTTTGGGTCTGGAACCGACCAACGGAAAGGCCCGCAGCACAAGCTGCTATCGGGAAATGGATGTTTTCAAACATCCCTGCACTGTGTGACAGGCACCATTGCTGTGCCTGTTACACGGTGCAGGGATGATTAGGGGGGCACCTAGCGGAGGGCCAGGGAGGAAGGGGGCCCTGCTAGGGGCCCCCAAAGACACTTTTGTGACAGCCTTTCCATGTCGGAAAGGTCAACATGAAAAAGGCTGTCGGAAAGTGCCATCATAATCCCGACGGCGGAGCCGGGCCTCGTTCCACCATCATAAGGGAATTATGGTGGCTTCCGACGCTACGACGGGCTCCTGTCGGAAGTGCAGCGGAGTCCCCCAGCATGTTTCACTCCGACCACCATCATCCTAATATGGCGGTCGGACTGAAAACCACAATGTTGAGTGAAAATCCTGCGACAGCTGGGTTGGAGGCTTTCCTTCCAATATCGTATCGGGCCCTAAGATGGGAGGAGGGTGCAGAGAGCACATTAACATCTTCCTCCAGCAACATGTGTGTCATGCTGGGAAGAGAAGTAACTAGATGGTGCCTGAGCAGGTGCAAAGTTTAAACTCTTCTCTCTCTGGCATTAAACATTCTGTTCCACAGCTTATACTTGCTGCACGGTTCAGGTTTGCTGGCTATCCCACAGTATCTTTTGTGACAGGCACATTTTGAGACATTTTGAGACTGTCGCGAAAATACTGTATATTTTGCTTTTTTGGTTGTCATTTTCTTGCTTTGCGGCTGCAAAGTTTGGAAAATCATGCAGCATTATCCTTAGGAACAATTGAGCAACTGACATCAAATGAAATGTGGATTTATTTTTATAATAATGGTATACTTTGCAACACAACTGTGCTACACCATTCCTAAGCCAAAGGGTTAGCAGAGATGATCAGCCACCCTATATAGCAAATACAGGAGTGTAAAGAGAAAGTAAAATATTAAATTTTTGCATGTCTCGTTAACATTTGTTTTTTGTTCTTATTCTGCTCATTTCGCTTCCTAGCAGAAAAGGCCTTTTAATCCATACTTTATTTCTATGGATAGTTTGCTTTCCTCTACCAAGATATTTGAAGAAAATCAACAATTTTCTTTTGCAAAAACCATCTCTCGTAAGTAGCTGAGCTTGTGGAAATATATATTCCAGGGGACGCGCTGAGCTCTGCATTTGCCCAGCCGTGAGAGGAACGGCTAACTCCACCCAGCCGTGAGGGGAACGGCCAACTCTATCTTTCGTCCAACAACCAGCCGTGAGGGGAACGCCCAAACTACATCCCCCAGCAGCCCCGCAGTGGTCGCCTGCCTCTGACGCTGCGTCCAGCGCCTGGGGGCGCCATAAGAACTCAGCAGGACTCCCGCAGCGCGGGTCGCGCCCGGGCCAAGGGCGGGCCCGTCTGCACCCGTCAGCGACAGGAGGCGGCAGGGCAGGGCCATACCCCTTGGCTCCCCGTGGAAAAACCACTCTTAGCCCACGGAGATATGTTGGAAGCAGGATCTTAAGGTGGGTGCCTTTGCAGTATAACTGGTCTGCTTACTGTTCAAAAACGGACCATTGACATCTTCAATTTGTGTTCATCTTTCTCTGCATGGGAGCCCTGTGTTGCATATAGCAGCTTTTGGCTGGACCTCTGTTACTTCACTGCTGTTTTGTTTGCTGCATTTTAAAGGATACTGATAAGAAAGAATACTTCCTTGCTAGATAGCTAAAATGGGGAGACGCACCTGTTTAGGGAAAAACAACACTAACTGCGCAATCGCCAACAAGCCATCAGCCCACCTTGATTGACAAGATGCTCCAGAGGGCTGTAGGGGTAGTTTCAAATGAAATTGAACAAACTGAAAGACGGTTATCAATAACACCGGACCTAGCTCCTCCCCTGTCTAGCCCAGAAATACTACCTGCCTTGCCATCTGCAGAACCTGTCTTTCTAAGGGCTCATTCTAGGTCTCGGGCCCTGGTACACGAAGCACCGCCTTCGGACCTGCATACTGAGGATCTCCCTCCTGGACCACGAAAGAGAGGGAATGCTAAATCTGTTATGAAAGCTGGGAGAACCCAGAAGAAGGGCACTACGGATCCTGCAAAAAACGGGGGTTTGGAGAGGGAAGTGTCGGGTGGGCATGTGAATGGAGGCACAGAAAAACCATTGTGGGTGACTAATTTGGTAAGGGATCTACGCTTGGAAATAAGAAATATAATTAAGGAGGAGCTGACCATTCTGACTTCCCGGGTTGACAAACTCACATCTTTATTAGATACTTATATGGGAAAGGTAGACCCCAGGGTAGATGTTCCACACCACCAATGTATGTCCCTAGCCCGCCCTGCCCACCCGGAAAAAGACCATGCCCCGGAATCAAACTTGAGCTTGCCCCCGCTAGTACAGAGTAACAGGGAGGATGTGGTTGCCCATATGAACATATCTAGCAAGCCAAGCGACACCATTAGCCTACAAAGCCAAGAGCCTAGACGGGGTCGGGAGATTGGCAGGAAACAAAGACCCTTCGCAGAAGCAGCCCAAGTTGAATCTAATACGCAGAATCCGGGCCTAAAGTATAGAGCAACAGAGGGGCATGATGTAAGATCAGAGGCATTAGAGGGAAGCCCAGCTCTACCATGTATCAACCTCCCTCCAGATTCTACACCATATGTTCTGATCCTAGCTAAAGTTCCAGAACTAAAAAAGGGGCAAAGGGAATCGCACTATGACTTAAAAAACAATTGTATTTTTTGGTTGTCAAATCAACTTCAATTCTCTTATAAAGATGCAAGCGAGATTTTATTTACACGCATCAAAAAC
Organism: Calotriton arnoldi; assembly: GCA_963921515.1. Taxonomy (NCBI): domain Eukaryota; kingdom Metazoa; phylum Chordata; class Amphibia; order Caudata; family Salamandridae; genus Calotriton; species Calotriton arnoldi. The sequence goes on along the minus strand of CAWUFW010001626.1, from coordinate 2,136,591 downwards.
CAAAAGACATACCTGGTGACATTTTTGTAATTAATTTTAGAAATCCCCAGGTTGTAAGGACCCTCTTAATGCGAATCCACCAAAGGCATGAAGGGGGCATTAGACCCCTTCCACTGGGGTATTTTTATCCCCCGAGACTTGCCCCAGAAAGTAGCCCGTGGACAGTCTGTGGGGCAGGGCCCAGACACCGGTATGAGCAAAATTTCATCGTGGGGCAGGACCAACCGAAATCATTGTTTTTTAATCTCCCACTCGCAAATAGATTTGCATCTCTAGAATCAGTAGATTGACTAATACAACCCCTGCCACCGAAATTGGAGTCAAGTTCGCAGAGGGATTATTGGTGGGATCATCTAAAAAGGAGGAAATTGTGTAAGAGTCCCACTAGCGCTAGACAGAAAGTAGAACATGGAGTAAGGAGGGTTGCCGGAGAGGAAAACGCCCAAAGTGAGGGGATGGAGGGGTCTTTTCACAACTATACCACAACAGCCACACCATTGAACCCGGTACAAATACCTATAGGCCATTGGCAGTCAAACACAGTAACTATACCCACTAAGTTTGACTATCCCAATATTGGGAATTGCTCTAAGCCAACTGTAGCGGCTTGTGTCAACCCAAAGCAACCATTAAGAAACATATCTAAATTTCACGTTCTATCCTGGAACATTGTGGGCCTTACCTCTAAATTAGAAAATCCGGAGTGGGGAGCCCTTATTCATGCAAATGACATCAGTATGTTCCAAGAAACCTGGACTAGGGAGGACACCCATAGGCTAGGCTAGGCCACCTTTTGCCTAGCAGCTACCAGTGGGGGATGGGGTAGACCTGCGGTAGGACTTTGTACATGGATTGCCGTGCATTTGGGATGCACTGCAAAACAGGTTGAGACATCCTCACGAGACATACTCTGTGTCATTCTGAGCTTTCCCACTAAGATCAGAGTGGCTATAATTAATGTCTATTCCCGCCCAGTCAGCTATGGTCAGGAGTCGACAACTCTTGAGCAATTGTCAACTTTTTTGTATACCATCCCCGACAATACTCTGGTGGTTCTTGCTGGTGATTTTAATTGCCAGTATGAACCTCTGAAAGATTTAATTGGGGGTGACGCTAATGAGGAAGATCAGTACTGGGCTATACCAGAACCGAATGCACCGGCAACTCAGGCTTGGATCCCATTGGTACTCCAAATGAATACCCTCACACTGACTCATTCTATCAGGGCTTGTAATGGGCGCACAATATCTGACTCCCCGGCGAACGATACCTATAAAAGACCGGGAAGTTCCTCCATTTTGGATTATATCCTGATGGACACTAAATCCTGGCACCGGGTGATTGATTTTAAGGTCATGCCCCAACATGATAGCGACCACAATGCCTTGATTTTAGAGATGGTATCGCTCTGTCCCATGGATGCTCATGTAAACCAACAGCTAATTGGACCTAGGCCAATTTTAACTAGCTGCAGGAGGAGAGTCAAATGGGAGGCTCTCTGTAATTCCCAGGAAAAGGTAGCCTCCCTCTATCAAACTGCCATCCCCTACCTTGAGGTCACTAACCAACTAAGTGAAATTTCCGCTTCTGATACTGCCCTAGTAGAAATTGGGAAAAACCATCAAGGTTTAGTGTGTGATTTGGCAAACTTTTTTTCCCTTTAGCAAAATCCAAGAAAAAAGAGTCTATGGGCCACCCCTGGTATAATGGTGATTGCCGAAGGGCTAAGCAAGCGCTAGTCCTAGCCATTAAAATCAAAGATCGACCCATGATAAAAGATAAGCGGATAGCTCATAAAAACACAATTAATGCGGCAAAAAAACAGTGGGAGGGAGACAAATGGGAAAGTTTGAAAACTGCTTTATGCTCTAGGGACATGCGGTCCTTTTGGAATATAGTAAATACCGGCTCCTTAGAGGGCAAACTGGCAACAGAACCAAATTTGGGGGCAACAATCTGGAAAGCCCATTTTGAAGCCCTCTATGCAAGGGAAGAGGTAGAAGCAGGACAAGTCACAAATGAGTGTACTCACCTGCAACCCTCCAATTCTGATGCTATAGAAATTTCCTTAAAAGAGATAATGGATGCATTGAAAAGGGTAACCCCCTCTAAGGCGCCGGGATTAGACAAGATCCGAGGTGACATTTTCCGTAACGAACTTAATATCTGGGCCCCTTATTTATGGACCTTGTTTAATGCTATTTTACAGGGAATGCCGATCCCTCCGACATGGTTGGGGGCGGAGATTATTCCAATTTTTAAAAAGGGCTCACCACTCCTCCCCGCTAACTATCGTCCAATAAGCCTCTTAGATGTCACCCAAAAAATATATGCACGAGTGCTATTGGATCGAATGGAAAGCTGGATGGAGGAGTATTCTATACTTAGCCCCTACCAGGTAGGTTTTAGAGCCAAGATGTCCACAATAGATCAGATCCTTAGGCTGCAACTTCTGTACTGGAAGACAGTGCTTTTGGAGGGTGGCAGCCTTTATCTGATCTTTGTGGACCTAAAATCGGCATTTGACCTGGTCCCCAGGGACAAACTCTGGTCCATTTTATTAGATTTGGGGGCTCCCCCTTAATCTTTGTTATCAGATGAAGCGGCTCCATGAACATAATTACGCTCAAGTTAGGTACGGCAAAGAAGGTGAGCTTACTGATCCTATTCCTATAGATAGAGGGGTAAGACAAGGGTGCGTGCTGGACCCGACTCTCTTCTGCTTATTTATTAATGGTCTGGTGGAGGTTTTGACTGCTGGGAGGGACATAGATGCCCCTAGGTTGGCGAACAACAAGGTCCCAGCCTTGATGTTCGCCGACGATACCCTCTTATTATCCAAGTCCCCAATGGGAATACAGAGGGCTCTGGATATTTTCCATCTATTCTGTAAAAATAGGGGCTTGGAGATAAACTCACTAAAAACAAAATATATGGTTTTTAATGCAGGCAACACCACACGACCAAACCCTCTACTAGACGGGAAACCACTCGAGAAAGTGACTGTCTTTGATTATTTAGGACTAACACTCACTGACAAAATGGAGTGGAATGCACAAATCAAGAAGGCCAGCCTAAAGCTGGCTCAGTCAGCTGGGGGGCTGGCAAAGATGCTCAGGAAGTGCACCCACAAAATGGTTGGTCCAGCAATGGAAATTTACAAGGCCCAGGGTAGGGGGGCGGCCTTGTATGGGGCAGAAATCTGGGGCCATCGATCATCTGATCCCCTCTCTAAGAATGAGAATTCTTTTGCCAGGCAGTTATTAGGTCTCCCTAAAAGTACACCATTGACGCCACTTCGTATGGATCTTGGGGTCGGCCCAATTGCAGAGGAAGCTGCCCTCAGGCCCCTCCTTTATTGGCGACGCCTCTGGAGTACTCCAGAGCTAGAGTCTTTTAGAGGAGAGTTAAAGGAGGTGCTAAATCTACAGAGTGCTGGCAACATTCCATGGCTGGCCTACATTAAAAACACCTTAGTTGCTATGAGGATGGGAGACCTATGGGCTAATGCTGAAGTAACCTGCATGACAACCCCCAGGAAGGCCTTGTTAAAGATCTTTAGAGAATATAAACTTAACCAGATAAAGACAAACCCTGCCACTGGTACACTGACCGTATCGTTTTTAGAGGTTAAAGATCAATACAAGCTAGAACCTGTTCTTGATGTCATACAGCCTCCCCTTGCTAAAAAACTTTATTTACAATTTAGGCATGGTGTATTACCCCTCCGTGCCTTTACAAATAAATGGGGAGGCACTTTAACTCAGGGCTGTCCGGTCTGTGTAAATAATCCGGAGACGGACCAACATGTACTATTTGTCTGCCCGGCATATAAGAAGGTTAGATATTGATGGCTACAACAGGTATGCCGGAATCTTGGGACAAATCATTGTGCGGAGGCCTATAGGCTCCTAAAATATGACACTAGCCTGCCCATTGTGTATTCAGTTTCCCAATTTTTATTCCTTATGTGGTGCGTACGTCTATCCATTTTAAAATCTGGCTTGGTTCAATTGGATAATTTTAACTTGTTATTACAAACATACATTTTTTAATAATTTTATCTCTCTTCTTAAACATTAATGTGTATCTTTATGTACTACATTTCTTAATATTCCCATTTGAAACTTTTTAAACACCATAATACATATGCACTTTATCTTTGTGAAATTTAAATGTATAAATTGTGCTGTATTTTATTTTTGTGCTTTTATGGCCATAAAGGTCGAAATAAAGAATTTTTTTGACTTTGGTATTTCCATAGTTCTTGGACTACTGAGCGTGTCAAATGTAAGTAGCTATGGGAACCTTTATCTTTCTTGGAATTTGAGCGTCTCAATACGTATTAATCTATACATAAACAAAAAGCACCAGTATGTGCTAAAACAAATTAGTTATTGTCTTAGTCAATGTGCATATTCATATTTACCCTAGTTATATCACTCAATATCTCAAGCCACACGTTCCCGAGCATCTAAATACAATTCTGTTCTCTCTTTGTATCACCTTTTGCACTACAGATGTTCTCAGTCTACCTCTGCTTCCTGAAATTGTTTTAGATAAACAATGCCCCACCTCCTACGACACACATGGAGGGAGAGTTTCCTAATATATCCCTCAGAGTTAAGTAACTCCAGATATCACATGCAAGAAAATTGTAATCTTCTATCAGACTTCCAAATGGTGCTACGTTTCTTTATCATACATTTGATACATTTTTAAGATATCCCTTTTCATCCACATATTCCACTGTGATTTATCAGTTGGAAGAGTAATGCATTTATTGTTCCAGATGTATGCAAAGTCAAACCACTCAACATTGACAGAATGATCTCTGATTACTTCTTAATATACTTTATGGGCACGTACCATGCTATTTGATCAACTCATTGCAGCAAGAAATCCCACATTCTGAACACCAGATGCATATTTACCCAACATGGCCCATTTGTTTTTTTTTCCTTTGGTATATTATCTAACAGAAAATTAGGCAGGCCCAGTATCTGGCTGTTCCAGTAATTTCTAACGTCCAGCATACAAAAACCCTCTTTGATTACTGAGATGTAAACTTTTCATTAGTAACATAGGTTACTTTGCACGAAGCACAAACTCTCTAATCAATTTACTATGGTCATAAATACTTTTGGGCACATATATACATTACTTAAAACATATAGAACTTTTGAAAGGATACTCACTAGAAGGATGTTAATTATTAACCATAAGCCTACACATAGAGCCCACCACCAGTTCATATACAATTTAAATTGGTTAATATGTGATTTAGGATTGATCTCAACGCGTCTGATTTTTGTCTAGGAATATGCTGTCAGGAAGAAGGACTGGAGGTATCGAGTACTTATTAGTGTGGGCCATGTGCGTGGAGGCAGTACTTAATATCTACATGCACTAGGATCCTTTCAGCCATTGGTGGTCATCATAGAGTGCTGGAGCTATTTGGATTGAATCTGCATGTGCAGTCTGAATTAGAACGCGAGAGAGGGCCACGTCCATGCCAATTCATTTAGCATTGTGACCGCCAATTCCCTGAATATTCTAAGGCAGTCCGTACTGGATTCAAAAGTACTGGAATTATTAATCCAGATGGAAATCACACTTGGAGAACAAGATTACTGCTTTAATTGAGTAAGGACCTTATCTGAATAATTTCAACCGGGCTCTATCCAAGAATTGGACGAGTTCATTTCCTTCATTGGCTGTCTATATACTTTGCCGCCAGTCCTGAAGACGACCCGTCCGTGATGTTTTTACAGTATCACATACATCCTGGGTCGAAACATCGACGTACAGCTCCTTCACGTCTTTAGTCACTCCCCCTATCTAAAATAATTATGAAGTCGTTATAGGTTGGGAGTTGAACCACATTATAATCTAAAAAGACGGAACACCATGATTTGTGTGTAACTCTTTATGTTGTTGTAAAATGGGATCATTTTGCACGTTTGTCATTTATGTCACAATTTTTTGGTTTTGTCTAAAAAGTCCTTTTCAAAGTTTTTTGTTATGAATTTGATTGTATAGCAGCCATATTTATGACAAGTAGCTCACATAATATATATATGTGTTAATATAAGTATACTGTGGGGTGTATCTTTTACTCTCATTTTTGTCGGATGAAATTTAATACGAATTACTGTTGTGACAAAGTAATTGCGAAACCCTACAGAACCAATTGTAGCACGAATCTACTATAACCAGGTTCTGAGGGACACAGGGTCGCCCCATTATATGTAATGGCATGGCAGCATGCTGGAATGAACTAGGGTACTTCACAGGCCACAAACTCTGTGTACCAAGAGAGACAGTGGTCATCTTGGATTATCGGGTATAACTCTCTTCATGGCTCATACGTCCTTTTCTAGATAGCTGAGCTAAATTCTGGCTGCAGCCAGGACCTCGCTACATTGATCCAAGTTTCCTTGAAAACTCATGTTGCTTCCTCCAGAATGGTTTTCAATGGATGACTGGATTACCGAAAATATCAAGATAATGTTATTGATTAAAATCAAGTTTGAACTAATCTTTTGAATATCTACATGAGCTGTTATGACTGGGGCTATTACTAAGATTACAGTGTGAAGAAACAGAAAGGACACAAATTGGATTATTGCCTATGCATTTAAAAATGTGACTAAGGTAATAAAGTTTAAGTAAGCATATGCAAGTGCTAAGATTAGGGAACAAAAATATATTAATATTATTGGTTATTTTGCACTTCTACAGAAGTCAAGAAGAATCTGTAACTTCTCTTCCTCAAGAGAATATATAGTGACAAAGTTTGAAGTTTGTGGTAATTATCCAAAGCATAGGGTGAAAAACTAGCATACCTGCATACTTCAGATATTTATGTTTTGTATGTTTCAGTTTTCAGGAATTACCCATCTCATATCGAAGTACTGCAAGTTGGTTAGACAGAGATAATATTCAGGTACATCCATTCACAACTTCAGTTTGTTACACTTATTTCGCTAAACAACAAGATTCTTAAGATATCTCTTTGTCTTGTTGAGATTCAACACACTCTGCAGCCCGCACCGAACAACTGAGTGATTGTGCAGTACTGGAGTCCTGTGTCTCTGTTTTCTATCTTATTCCCTTCCCCTTTACCTCCTTCTGACTCTGGCCCTCATGTACTCATATATGTGGTTACAGCTCATACCATATTTAGAGGCTACTTTTGATATTCCTTTTAGAAACGTTATGTTATCATGCCCTCTCCTATCTTTTATGAAGCCAGATTGATCGTTCATAATCATCTTTTATTAGACTTTCCATCCTCTTAATCCAGATTCTAATGTGCATTTTAACATCTTCATCAATTATTGAGATAAGGCAATAATTAGAGCTACAGGCAGGCTGTCTACTTAGTTTGTGGATTACCAGAATGGCAGCTTCCTACATTGCTTTTCTAATTTCATTTTGGTCCTAGCGTCATTGTACTCTTTTGAATACTTAGCCCTTCAGTGATTTTATAAACCCCTTCCTCCATTATTTCCACCTTTAGACTATTTCTACTGTGGACAAACCGAGTGAGCATCTTTTCCCCAAAAAAGGCCTCAACTGTATCATAATAAACTTATATCTTCCTATACAATTTGGAGTAAAAATGTAATCTGTTATTTGTATATCTAGAAAAAGCTATACATTCTCAGGTCTTTGTTTGTGCTAACTCTGTCTTCGTTTTTGTCTTTACTCATCCTATGACTACTAATCAACCACATTTTACCTACTGTCCCATTACCTTTGCTTGACAAGAAATAAGGTTCGCTCTGCTATTTGTATATATCATAATAATTTAATGTTTCTTGAAAGTACTTACAATTTTGAACCTGTTCTATCCTTAGCCACACATACATCGTCTCAAGCAATTTTTAAGTTGCCCTCCTTCTGTTTTAAAACCTTCTCAAGCTCTATCTTTTTACTGAGCTCTATGCCATGTATATCCTTCTCATTCTAGTTTTGAAGGATTGCCACATTATTTCCATGTCTTTAATTGTACTATTATTTATGTCTAGGAATTACTTTAGCTCTCTAAACATTAACGGTCATTAAGCATGATTTTGGAATAATACAGTCTTAAGTTTTCAGCTTTTAGGGATGCATAGTTCTGTATTTAGCAATATAACAACTGGTGCATGGTCTGATGAACGTATACTGCCAACACTAGATAAAGAAATTTTGTACAACACTGATTTAGAAGACAGAAAGTAGTCTATTTGGGAGAATGTAATAAGCACTGATAAATAATAAAGCACTCCCTTCCTATTGGACGATGCAGTCACCAGATATCTGCCAATTTCTGATTAAACTGCATGTGACTTAGCGCAATATAATCTTTTATTATCTTTTATTTTTGGCATAATATTTTTATCCAACAGGAAATAAGGAACACAATTAAAGTCTTACCCTACAATAATCTCATAAGTGCAAATTAATTATACCAAAATGTTAATTATTTAGAAATATTTTTGAGCATCTAACATTTGGAAGACAGCCATAAACTAGCATAATTTCCTTAGTATCTAAATTAACTCTCACCGACAGAAATGTGCCATCGTTATCAATGTTTAATTGCACCATTTAACATTTTAGATTTTTATGCTTGAAAATCACCAGATCGCCTGAATTTGTGTAGTAGCATCAATGAAATTCTTTCACCATGCAGCGCCACTTGAGTTTTATAGATTTTTCATCATGCCTATAGGCCTCTGCATAAAAGCGTGTCCTTTGTGTGCCTTTTAAGATTCCCTAGAATTTACCTCCTTTGTTAACTGCCTTGAAGTCAGCTTATTAATTAAGGTAAGGTGATCATTCTATCCTATAAGTACATATAGGGTCGAATGAGTATGTTACCAAATTAATAGGTTGACTGTATGCATGTATGTTAAACAAGAATAAGCCCGGTGCTAATCACCTCTCCAAATACATATTACCCTTAGGAGTTCCTGTACTTTTACAACAAAACAAAAAGGTACAAGTATTTAGCATTCTTGAACACATGTCTTCTGTAGGATAACTGGTAGTAGTTTTCATCAATGTCATCTCAATATCTAATAATGTGCACTCTTTACAGTAATTGAGTCCACAGCCACCATGTGTTTCGCAATCCTACCTCTTTCTCAACTCTCAAACTGTGTTTTAATAATAATTAACTTTTTTTACATTGATTCTAGGGCTAGGTTGCCAATTGAGTTTTCAATTCAGGAAAGCAATTACATCCTTATACATCCTCAAAGAAGATACACCCTTATGAAGTTCCACAAACATAGGGGGCAAAATCTAGAGATAATTATCAGAGAGGAAAATGACTCAGGACAATAAGACATTCCTCAGTAAACATGGGCCTCAGGCAAGGTTTTTCGACCAGAGTATCCTTGCACAATAATTCAGCAAACAACCCTGTGGATTCTAGTCAAGACACAGTAGAAGTATGAGCCCTGTGTTTTTATGTGAAAAACTGACATAGTGTCCAGTACTATGAATCTTTTGTACGATATCCACAATGTAATTTTAATTCTAAGTGGTATTTATAGATCACATATTACCCCTGACGAGGCATTGAAGAGCTTTGCAGCGAGTAGCACTCTAATCCAGAACTCAGTAGGTTAGAGTTAAATAGATAGTAGATTGGGAATACATGCTTCCTTTTCCTTTTGAATCGGGTTCTGGTACGTTTGTTAGGTTTGTGCTCTGGACATCTCATGCATTTAGTGTATTGGTTTGTAAGGGATAGATTAATTGAAGTGGATTAGTACAGCAAAGAAATCATGTGGGCCTGTTCGTTGGATTAATTGGATAACGGAGGGAATAGTTTTTAAAGGATGTTTTGGGATCCAAGTACTCAGAAAGGTTTGGTATGAGGCAGAGTGGAGGAACAGTTGGAGGGAAAAAAGTGAGGCTCAGGTGTATGGAGAGCCAGATTACCCAATTATCCTCATCTGCACTTTTACTGAGCATCGCAGCAAGGAGGGTTTAATTTGAGTGTTGTGGACACCTTAATGGCTCTGCAGAAACAAGTAAGGCTCAATCAGCCAAAGTTCCCTAGACTTAAACGCACCTTACATGAGTTTTATGAAATTTAAGTTATCTTTTAAAGGAGGCTATTCGTATTGCACTAATTGGACTTAAGATGAGTTTTAGCTAACGCAATTTACTTTTTATTGGAGGTAATTCTCATTGCACTACCACTTACCTTTGTAATAGGGGTTTTACTTGAGCGCTGTGAACACTGGGACAGTCCTGCTGAAACAAGCAAGTCCTTCAAAACTAAACACACTCTAAATGAGCTTCATGTAATGGACAAGGAGATCAGGCCTCTCTTGTTCCCATTCGAATTGTATTATCACCAAGTTTGTAATCGAGGCATTTGATTCATGTTTTTATTTCGAGTACTTATTATATGTTTAATGGTTTTAATTAACTAAACATGTTAAATGAATAAATGTTTTTTAAAAGTAAATGATTATCAACTTTTTCAATTTGTGTAGATTGTTTAACTTTTAGTCGTTTAATACTGTTTTAACTTGTGAGATTTTGTAACAGGGACCAACTGACGAATTTGCTGCTTTACATATGGCTCTGTGGAGCCTTACATTAAGAAAGAGTAAAATTGGTTGTGATGTAGCCAACACAAGTCCTCTTAAAGAGTAAAACACCCTGCAAAACCATAGTAATTCAGCCCACTACTAAGTCTAGGGGAAATTGCCCAACTGTATTGCCAAATTCTGCCTAACTCTATTAGCCATACATCCAAAATGGCTGCTGCAGTGATGTGGTGCTGTATTTTAAGCATCAATGGGGCAGGGAGCATGCACGGCATGCCCTGGTCATCGCAAGTTCTTACACTGCCTTACAAGCTTATATGCGCCCTCTGAGTTACATGCTTAGGCGAGTGAGAACATGGCAAGTGTTGCATGATGCTAAACTGCTCTGTCCCTATATGGAGCAACAGCAGCACCACTACGCACAGCAGCAGACATGCAGATGCATCCTGGACTGCAAACTGAAAACAACCACTGTGAGCAAATCAAGTCACACTGGTGTCTAAGTAAAACCCGGCTACATGAAACAACATACAATGAAAGAGGGGCGGAAGCCCAGACAGAGCTCACAATCAGTCTTGCTAAACCTACCAAAGATATTAAGCAATCAATAAATAAAACGCAAGGCCAAATCCCTGGAGTATGACAGAAAGCTTTGAAGTGGCAGCTAGTTGACATGTTATTACTCAACACAACTAATAATGACATGCTTTCTGCAAGGAAGAAGGCAACATTCCTACTCTAATTTGAGCTTGTGGCATCACAGCAATATCAGCCCTTCCTATCCCAACGGTTGTTGAGGGCAGCATTACATTGTCAATGCATCTGCTTCTGGACCAGAGAGGGCAGCTCGATGTAGGCGCCCTCCTTGGACATAAAATGCCATGAAATAGCTGGCACCAATAAGGAGTCTGAATGTGTCAAAACTCGTTACTCTCAGCGCGAAAGTGTAAGAAGCTAGCCCACTCATTGGCCATGAGCCGCCGCCAATCACAAACGTTTATCTCCGAAGAAAGTTTGGAGCGTAAATCACTGGGTCCGGACCGATGAGGAAACCGCATAACTGGTAAATTCGTGAACCCACGACATTCGCCACTAGCAGGAGCCGCCGACCAGAGAGGAAACAGCCCGACGTGTACTTATTGGTCGAACAAAACCTCCAATAGCAAGCCTCCTATCATCCGTACTGCCTGAAACGCCTGCGATGTTGACCAAATCACCCGTCAATAGACTCACTCGACATTTTTATTTAAAACACCTCGGACGTCAGTCTTTGTTGAGTCAGAACTGAAAAATGCATACCAGCCATGCCAGGTAAATATGGCAGGAGAGGCCCTTGAACAGGAGTGGGGAGGTATGAGGCCGAAAGTCTACGAGTGAAAGACTGGAAACATAACAATTAAGCAATTAATCACAAGATGTATAGTCTGGAGCAGTGTGGGGGAGTGACTTCTGGAATACTCAACTCTACTAGACATGAAACAGACATGATACTATACCTGAAACAGTTTCTCAGTGGCCCGGGCTGAGGAAGGCATATATATAGAGGGAGATGCTGCAGCAATATAATTTGCTTCACTTTTAAAATTTGGCTGAACAAGTAATTTGGAAAGGTTTCATTCCAAGTTATTTTGGAAATAGCTCATTAAATGTTATGACTCAACACACCAGCCTCAATTCTAAGTCTAGACGCCCTCGGGCATTCGAGCGCTATACAAACGTTCAAATCAAATCAAAGTCAAGCTTTGCATTAGAACATTAACACAGCAGCCCTTTACATGTTTTGAATTTTGATATTTTTTCTGCTGGCATCAAAACATATGCAAAAAGAACAACTGATGGACAGAATGTAGAACAATGTCATACATTCCCCCCAGTACAGAGATCTAGGCCTAAATCCATCGTTTTTTTGCTCCCCATGCCATTCCAATTTGAACCCAGCCATATGAAAATCAGTCTTGACCCTGTGCCCAATGGGACAGTCCAGCCCGAACTGCCAACCCAGGTCCTCCCTGGACTGGAAACAAGCATCCTAGGACCGGTTTCGGGGTTTCACCCCTCATCAGCTAGGATAGCTTGACTCCAGTGGCATGGAGAGCACGGGACCCACATCTGGGCATACCCGTCCCACTCGTGTTGACAAATGCAAAAAGAACAACTGATGGACAGAATGCAGAACAATGTCATACATTCACCCCAGTACAGAGATATGGGGCTAAATCCATTGTTTTTTTGCTCCCCATGCCATTCCAGTTTGAACCCGACCATATGCAAATCAGTCTTGACCCTGTGCCCAATGGGACAGTCCAGCCTGAACTGCCAGCCCAGGTCCTCCCTGGATTGGAAACAAGCATCCTAGGACCGGTTTCGGGGGTTCACCCCTCATCAGCCAGGATAGCTTGACTCGAGTGGCATGGAGAGCACAGGACCCACGTCTGGGCATACCCGTCCCACTTGTGGTGACAAATGCGAAAAGAACAACTGGTGGACAGAATACAGAACAATGTCATACATTCACCCCAGTACAGGGATCTGGGGCTAAATCCATCGTTTTTATGCTCCCCATGCCATTCCAGTTTGAACCCAGCCATATGCAAATCAGTCTTGACCCTGTGCCCAATGGGACAGTCCAGCCTGAACTGCCAGCCCAGGTCCTCCCTGGATTGGAAACAAGCATCCTAGGACCGGTTTCGGGGTTTCACCCCTCATCAGCCAGGACAGCTTGACTCCAGTGGCATGGAGAGCACGGGACCCACGTCTGGGCATACCTGTCCCACTTGTGGTGACAGATGCAAAAAGAACAACTGATGGTCAGAATACAGAACAATGTCATACATTCACCCCAGTACAGAAATATGGGGCTAAATCCATTGTTTTTTTTGCTCCCCATGCCATTCCAGTTTGAACCCGGCCATATGCAAATCAGTCTTGACCCTGTGCCCAATGGGACAGTCCAGCCTGAACTGCCAGCCCAGGTCCTCCCTGGATTGGAAACAAGCATCCTAGGACCGGTTTCGGGGTTTCACCCCTCATCAGCCAGGACAGCTTGACTCCAGTGGCATGGAGAGCACGGGACCCACGTCTGGGCATACCTGTCCCACTTGTGGTGACAGATGCAAAAAGAACAACTGATGGACAGAATGCAGAACAATGTCATACATTCACCCCAGTACAGAGATCTGGGCCTAAATCCATCGTTTTTATGCTCCCCATGCCATTCCAGTTTGAACCCAGCCATATGCAAATCAGTCTTGACCTTGTGCCCAATGGGACAGTCCAGGCCGAACTGCCAGCCCAGGTCCTCCCTGGACTGGAAACAAGCAACCTAGGACCGGTTTCGGGGTTTCACCCCTCATCAGCCAGGATAGCTTGACTCCAGTGGCATGAAGAGCACGGGACCCACGTCTGGGCATACCCGTCCCACTTGTGGTGACAAATGCGAAAAGAACAACTGGTGGACAGAATGCAGAACAATGTCATACATTCACCCCAGTACAGAGATCTGGGCCTAAATCCATCGTTTTTATGCTCCCCATGCCATTCCAGTTTGAACCCAGCCATATGCAAATCAGTCTTGATCCTGTGCCCAATGGAACAGTCCAGCCCAAACTGCCAGCCCAGGTCCTCCCTGGACTGGAAACAAGCATCCTAGGACCGGTTTCGGGGTTTCACCCCTCATCAGCCAGGATAGCTTGACTCCAGTGGCATGGAGAGCACGGGACCCACGTGTGGGCATACCCGTCCCACTCGTGGTGACAAATGCAAAAAGAACAACTGATGGACAGAATGCAGAACAATGTCATACATTCACCCCAGTACAGAGATCAGGGCCTATATCAATCTCATCAGCCAGGATAGCTTGACTCCTGAAACCTAAGAGGAACAAACCCTCTGCCCCTTGGTTTTCTGAGAACCTTAGGCGGCATAAACAAGAATGCAGGAAACAAGAACGACTCTGGAGAAAGGACTATAATTTCATTGAAAAATAAAAATACAAGGCCTGCCTTAACAATTATAAAAATCTGGTACATAAGGCATAGTCAACTTATTTCACCCAAAAAATTACTGACGCCAAAACCTCAAGCAACAACATCCAGGAGTTCTGTAACATTTTGGCCAATTTCTTCTTAGATAAAGCGTCCAAATCTACAATATTTCTGGTCAGAAGCAGACTCCCAGGGCTGACAATCTACTCCCAAATTTGCATTCTTCGACACACGTTTTTTTTCTCCAATTTTTCCCCTTTTACTCCACAGCAAGTTACTTCACTTATAAAAACTACTCAATCAGGCTCCCCCTTGTACACCTATCCTCCTTCCATCATTCACATGGTCGAGGAAATGGTGGCAGAATATCTCGCCATGACCTTTGACTCTACGCTGTCCTCTAGACTTTTTCCTTCAGTTTGGAAAAATGCCTCCATCTTTCTCCTGCTAAAAAAAGCCAATTAGAAACCTGTGGATACTAACAACTATAGACCTATCTCCCGACTATCCCTACCTCCAAAAATCATTGAAAAAGTTTTGAACCAACAACTGGCACAATTCTTATCCGACCACCATCTGTTGGACTCTACTCAATCAGGTTTCAGAAGTGGTCATAGTAACGAAACAGCCCTGATAAAAACAACCAATGAAATTAGAGCAATAGTGGATGGCAGGGGTACGGCTGCCTTGGTACTCCTTGATTTATCAGCAGCTTTCGATACGGTTGAATACAAGATCTTGATCGACCGTCTCCAGGCTGTTGGTATCAAGGGGTCCAATCTTTAACTCTTAGGATCCTTCCTTTCAGAAAGGAAACAGATGGTGGCCCTTGACCCCTTTGTATCTGAACTTTTTAGTCTACCATGAGGAGTCCCACAGGGGTCCTACCTCAGATCCACATTGCTTAACATTTATGTTAAACCGCTGGCAGACTTGATCAGATCCATTGGTCTAGACCCGCCTGCATATGCAGATGACACCCAAACTGTGGTCACCATGTCCTCAAAAACAATCATACCGGCCTTAATTTCTATAATTGCATGGTAGCAATCGAACACTGGATGAGCCAAAACTGTCTAAAACCTAATTGGGGGAAAACTGAAGTCATCTTGTTCGGGAACAACTCAACCCTATGGGCCCCTTCCTGGTGGGCTCAAGAAATGGGTACCCTTCCTACACCAGTGAAAAAAGTCAGAAAACTGACGCTTGGACCACAGGTCAACGCAGCTCTTTTTCTACCTTTTTTATCCTGCGCATGCTCAAAAAGATTTTTTCTTTAATTCCGGCCGAGGCCCACAGAACTGTCATCTCGTCTCTGGTTCTGCCAAAAATAGACTATTGTAATGCTCTTTACCATAACATGCAAGACCAACATCCCAACAAACTCCAGGTATTACAAAATTCGGCAGCGAGAGCATTAACTAGGTTATGTAAATACAAATGTGCCGCTTCTGCCATTAAACAGCTTCATTGGCTTCCCATCAGACAGAGCATCAGGTTCAAGGCCCTCTGCCTGTCCAATAAGGCTATCCTTGGTATTGAGCCACAAATTCTGTAAAAATACTTCAAGTGGTACCTTCCAGGTAGGAACCTTGGGTTCAGTGGAACTGGGCTGCTTGTGGTCCAGAAGTTCAAACGTACAAACTGGAGAGCTAAAAGTTTTGTAAACTCCACAGCAAAGGTATGGAATAAATTACCACCCCACATCAGAGCAATCCACAAATATAATGTAATCCTGTGCACACGCTATGTGTTAAGTGCGTTAAGGCGTAATTCCACCAACTTAGTTACATATCATACATGTAGAAAAGTGTTTTGTTCTTGCAATCACGACAAATTTGTAAAGTATTCTTTCTTTCTTTATTCCGTAAGATAGCCCAGCCAACCGTGTTTCGTCATGGGAGATTTCCCAACTGACTTCTTCAGGGCTGTAGAGCAGGTAGATGTAATAAATCCAGTTCTCCCCGCCGGTTTACTTCCGTCCCGGCTGTAATATGCTTGACCCCCGGATCCAAGGTTTCGGTGTAAGTGGGTAGCTTCGTTCCTTATTGTTCCATGGTAAAAGTCCTCATATTGTAGCTGGTGAGGTCCTAGCAGTGAGTGCTCCAATGATGTAAGGGGGTTTTAATCTAGAGCGAGTGCGCTTCACGTTACTGTCTTCTCCGTGTGTAATCAAATGGATTACACACGGAGAAGACGTAACGTGAAGCGTTCGCTCAGATTAAACCCCCCATCAGGCACTCACTGAGGACCTCACCAGCTACAATATGAGGACTTTACCATGGAACAATAGAACGAAGCACCTACTACACCGAGCCTTGGATCCGAAGCATGTCAGCCGGGACAGTAAAACAGCGGGGAGCTGGATTTATTACATCACCTGCTCTACAGCCCTGAAGAATCAGTTGGGAAATCTCCATGACAGAAACACGTGTTGGCTGGGCTATCTTACGAATAGAAAGAAGAATACTTTACAAATTTGTCGTGATTGCAAGAACAAAACACTTTTCTACATGTATGATATGTAACTAAGTTGGTGGAATTACGCCATAACGCACTTAACACATAGCGTGTGCACTTGATTACATTGTGTTTACAGTGGACCTCGTCTTGGGTCCCCGATTGAGGGTTTAGGGTGTTAGTCTCCCTCACCTCTGCACCGCACTGATAACTCTCAGAAAGAATTGCGTATAATTGGGAGGCGCCAGGTCCACACTTAGAAAACGCCCCGAAGTTCCTTAGTACAATCCACAAATATATCAAATTAAGAAAAGCCTTAAAAACCTGGCTTTTCCCTAAGTAAGCACCTCTCAGGACACTCAGTTCTTCTCTTTCCGCAGTGCTAACGCCTTGAAACCTTCGGGTAACTGTTTGCACTTTATAAATTTATATAACATAACATAACTTGTGTCCAGTCTAAAGAGAACATAGCCTGACAGTTCGGGCTAGTCTGTTCTTATTGGAGCAGGTCCATCCTAATTTGCATGTGGCTAGGCTCTATCTGGAATGGCACTGTGATTAAAAACGATGGACTAGAATGGGGGGAAAAAAACACCTATCAGTGGCTGAGATTAGTTAAACCATTCAGCTGATCCCTTTTTGTTTTTCCTTGTCCAAATCCAAGGTAAAATTTGGAAATAAAGAAAAGGTGACAAAATGTAGCTTTCTAGGCTTTCCTTC
Source organism: Calotriton arnoldi (assembly GCA_963921515.1). Classification (NCBI taxonomy): domain Eukaryota; kingdom Metazoa; phylum Chordata; class Amphibia; order Caudata; family Salamandridae; genus Calotriton; species Calotriton arnoldi. Next base: position 2,118,863 of record CAWUFW010001626.1, on the reverse strand, counting down.
AATAAAACTAAAAAATAATACAGAAATATATATATATATATATATATAGTTCGTGCCCTTCTGTTGCGACCTTACAGAGGAGGAGGAGGGGCGCTGTTGGTGTACTGGATCCATTACGGGAGCTGGCTGCTTCCGTTGACGAACCCCCTCTCCACACGCAGGCTTCCGCACTCAGCCAAACGACACAGCAACGCCTTTCCGGGAGGAAAATTTGCGGGAGCCCCCTGACGCAGCCGTAGAGAATATCGCCGGCGTAGGAGCCATCGCAGGCAGGGTCGGAGAACTCGCCCGGGAAAACTCCGTGCTGGTGAGTGAGACGGCATTGGCGCAGGTGGGGAGGTCATAGGCGCAGGAGAGGAATAGGGCTTTGGGGGAGGCGGCCGACCAACGGGAGGCCTGCCTCCCCCGGGGGGTTTTGGGCCGGGGGTGCAGCCGGAGCCCAATTGGGCTTGTTGGGCTGCACTTGGGCTGGTTTTGGGCTGGGGGAGTACATAACCGGCCATTTCGTGTAGCCAGCCACCATTTCGGTGGTGGTGACACAACAGCCGGTCCTGGGGCAGCTAGGGCAGGAAAATTTTGTTTTGTAGACTTTTGGGGGCATTAGCGGTTTGGTGGATAGGCTGGGCGGCGGAGCGCTTCGCGGATTTTAAGCGAGCTGCTCGTGTGCTGTTTGCGTGTTTGAGGCAGTTTACGGAGTTCCCGATGGCAGATGATCCGCGGGTGACGGAGGCTTTGCGCTTCTTGGCAGCAGCGGGCCGCACAGACATGCTGTGGCCCGCGAGGGAGGTGAGGCCGCGGGCTCGGAGACGGCGCGATACCGGGGCTGGGGCGCAGCCGCATTGCTAAGACCGCCGCACGGTATAAGGCGGCACGTGGGGGGGCCGGGTCACTGCGCCGCGGCCCGCTAACTAAAACCGATGGTTTAACACTAAAACCGAGTGCTCACGTTGTAACAGAAGAAGTGTCGGTGGCTGATGCTCTTCTCAGAAGCCAGAGGCCTGCGCTCGTAAATGTCAGCGCTGGTTGGGAGACTTAGAGGTGGGGAGGTTTCCATCGCCCTTCGGGCAAGCAAGGAAAATGCTCGGCTACTTAGTTTGGTGAGACAATACACTCATAATTTGGGTCCAGAGAGCCCGCTGAAGCCAGGACCCTGGTGCTACTGCACCTGCTGTACTAGTGTTAGATAAGCCTCTGGGGAACCATCTCCGGGGAGAACCACCCGCGGCCCGCTCGAAATCAGGCGGGGGGTAGGAGGCAAACGGGGCCCCGCGACAGGTTGGGTAGCGGGGAGGGGGCGAGGGAGGTACCGGGCGATTCCGGTAAATAGCAGAACAGCGGGGTCTGCGGTGGGGACCGATGCCGTCCCTGGCGATTGGGGGTTGGCTGGAACAGAGGGGGGGGGACTGGGTGGGGGTGTTGGGGAGTGTTTCCGCAGGTCAGCCGGGCTTGGGAAGACCGCGCGGGCGAGAGGGTGGTGGATTTCGTTGGAGTGGATCGACGGGGAGGAGGAGAGCATGGGGGGTATAGGAGACGGGGGTTAGGGCGTTTCTGTCGGGGGGCTGGACTGGGGTTAGGGGGGTACTCCGGCGCTGCGGGGGCCATTCGTCCGGGGCGGGTAGCGGGCAAACTGTGGGTGCAGGTATTCGGGGATTGGAAGGTTAGGGGTCAGGACTAACCCCGGCATGTCGGACTCCACTTTTCTTTGGCAGGTGCAGTACTCGGGTGAGTTGCATGCGGCTCCACCCTACCGAGCGGATGGGCCGGCTCTGCTTCATGCGGGCGGCCGGGCTCCAACGAGGGACGGGCAAGAGGTGGTGCACAGATGGGGGGACGAACAGTTTCCGGTGCCACAACCCCGGTGGGTCGATGCGGCCTCAAGGGAGCAGGCACAAGTTTTGTGGAGTTCAACGTGGGACCAAAAGGGGCAAGCGCGCAGGGCAGCGGCAAGGGAGCGTTGATTTAGGGGAGCGACTACGCTTGCAGGGAGCAAGCGGGTTTGAGCAGGCTGGAGTCCATGGAGGACGGCCTATTGCCCATCCGCACAGGCGGGGAACGAGCAAGTTTGTGCAGGCTGGAGTCCGCGGAGGACGGCCCGTTGCTATTGGATTATGATGCTGAGAGCGTTGAGGAAGAGGAAATACTAGGAGACGAGGAAGGGCAGGCTGAAGGGAGGGGGGATGTCACTAATGACGTGTTCAGTCTTTTACAGAAAGGTCCGGAGTGCCGGAACAAGGTGGATAGCGTGGTGGCCCCCCCCGTCACAACTGGTTAGGCAGCGGGATCCGGTCAGGACGCCGACCTTGACGCCAGGTAAGGCACAAGAGCAGAACAGAGGGTCCAGTGGTAACTGACAGGGGCGCTGGGGACTGGACGGGACACAGCGAGGAGGAGGGTGGACGGGAGGATGACAAGTGAGGAACTGCGGGGCAAGGTTGGTGGGTACGGATGTGCGGGGGGATGGGGTGAGGTGCACTTGAGGATGGGCGCGTATGTCAAAGATACAGGTGTGGGGACGGAGTCGCCGGGCAAGGTAAGAGCGAAAGGGCTGCTGCACCAGCCCCCAGAGGGGCAGGCGGTGGGAAACCAGGGAGTGCTAGCTGCGGGAGGAAAGGAGGCCGAAGGGGTGTCCAAGGAGGAGGGGAAGGGGAGTCACGATATCACAGTGAAGAAGTTGCCGTATAGGGGGATTACTAAGCCCTTGGGGGCCCGCCTTACGTTGGCCACCAAAGAGAAAATCTGGAAGGGCGAATACGGGGACATGTTGAAGCTGCGGCACAGGGTGCTTACGGCGCAAAAGGGTCCAAAGGGGAAGAGTTGGGGCTTGCTAAAGGCCGCGGGTGCCCGTGACCAGCGGGAATTGGTCGGCGGCCTTTCTGATTTTCGCGTGAGGTTTCTGTGGGAAGTACCCCGTCGGGTCCGTCGCATTGTTTAAATACATGGACGTGATTAGACGGGCGCAAGTCACGTACGGAGGGATGCGTGGCCGCTTTACGACAAGGAGTTTCGGGCGCAGTTGGCCTGGGTTCCAGAGGCTAAGTGGGGGAGATAGATTCTGACCTTTACCAACAGGGAAAGTTCGGGAAGACTTTATACACGGCTAGCGGGCTCCTCCTGGCACCGCGCCCCCTTTCGGAACTGCCCCACCCGCGGGGGTGGGGTATACGGGGAACAGCACCAAGGGCCCACTGGGAGCGTGCTGGGGATTTCAACAAGGGCTCGTGCGCCAGACAATACTGCAAGTTTCGGCACGAATGCCCGAAGTGGGCAGGGAACACCCCGTGGTGTAATGCTGGGGGCAGGAGTCAGTGGGCAAGGGCAGCAGTCCAACCAGGCATCGCAGCATGCAGCAGGGGGTATGGGGGTAGGGGGGACAAGGGACTGTGGGCAAAGGCTCATACGCCCATTAAACTGGACTGTCTGGGGGAGTTTCTGGAGTCATATCCACGGACCGAAGACGCAGAACTTGTACGGCGGGGTTTTCAGGAGGGTTTCGGGCGGGGCTACGAGGGACCGCGGGCCGCTAGGTGGGCCGAGAATTTGACATCTGCAAAGACTGGATCGTGATATCCAGTAGGGCGGGCAAAGTTGTTCAAAGAAGTGCAGGAGGGGCGTATGGCAGGTCCTTTCAGGAGCAGGCCCATTCCGGACCTGATTAATTCCCCAATTGGCGTGGTAACGAAGAAGGAACAGGGGCAATACAGGTTGATACAACACCTGTCATGTCCGGAAGGGGCGTGAGTTAATGACTTCATAGTGGCTGAGCTGTCGTCCGTGTCATACTCCTCGGTAGATGTCGCACGACCTATGGTTGCCACAGTAGGTGGCGAAGTGTGACATAAAGCCGGCAGGTAGATTACTCCCAGTACACCCGGAGGAGGATCAGCTGTGGGGCATTCAGTTCGAGGGTCCATTTTCGTGGATTAGGCATTGCCAATGGGCTGTTGCATATATTGGGCATTCTTTGAGCGAGTTACTACCTTCCTGCAGTGGGTTGTCTCATGGCACACTGGTAAAGAGACGGTGACACACTAACTGGATGACTTTTTCCTGGTGGGACTGCCCGGTTCTGCGGACTGTCACAGCAGCTGGCAAGTTTTAAAGAGCTCATGGGCTACCGGGGTGTGCCCCTGGCGCTAGAGAAGACACAAGGTCCCAGTACAGGGTTGTCATTCTTGGCGTGGTACCGGATTCTGGGGCAATGGAAGCCCGTTTGCCAATGGACAAAAAATGGCACATGCTGATGTTGATTGACGGTCGGCTAGCCAAAAAGGAGGTGACAGTCAGGGAGGTACAGATCTGGCTAGGACACCTCAATTTTGCGTGCCAGGTAGTGCGAGCAGGTCAAACATTTTGCAGGAGTTTGGGGATGTCTTTGGCGGGTATGACACTGCCTCACCATCATGTGCGCCTGTCGGCCGGCACTAAAGAGGCGCACCTTCTGAAACATTTCAACGGCATCCATATGGCAACCCCAGAAGGATGGGAATGGGATGTCACGATCTCCTCGGATGCGCAGGGGCAGGAGGCTTTGGGCTATACTGGCAAGGAAGGTGGTGCGTAGAAGAATGGCCACCACACTGGAAGAATGGGGGAGGAGCATTGCCTTTCTAGAGCTCTTTCCATTGGTAGTGGCCGTGACAGTCTGGGTGCCGCAGTTCACAAAAAAAAAAAAAAGGGCTTTCTTTAAAGTGGATAATATGTCCGTCGTTCAGGTGGTGAACAGACAATCAGCCAGGGACGCACAAGTTCTTACGTTGTTGCGGGTTTTTGTGCTGAGATGTTTGGAGCATGATACCTTGTTTCTGGCCAGACATGTGCCGGTAGTGGACAATGACATTGCGGACGCGTTGTCTCGTTCATAGTGGCAGAGGTTCCATGGGCTAGTCACGGAGGCGGACAAGGGGCAGGTCTCAGCAGAGAAGGCCATTGTCGGTCGGAATACTGGCCGGCCGGATACGGTTTATGCTGCGAATATGCCGCAATGCGGAAGAAGTGATTGTCTTCCACGCTAATGTCTTTGCTGTACTTCGGGGCTTTTCGGGTTTTGGAGCTGCTGGGTGCGAAAGGGGGGCACAAGGGGCGCAGTGGGGGACGTGGACCTGCGGGTCGACGCGGTGGCAGTGCGGCTCAAGCGATCCAAAACGGACCAGTGGGGAAGTGGGTGGTCATGGAACCGGTGGAGGACAAGGCAGTGTGTCTGGCGGCATGGGGGGGATCATGGCCAGGGGTTGGTGCGGGGTGACAAAGAGGTTTTCCAGCGCAAGGAGGGCGACAGGGTGCTGGCACCTCAGCTGCTTTGTGTCTTGAGGCGAGCCCTCCAATGCATGGGGGAGGATCCTCGACAGTTGGGAATGCATTCATTCTGCATAGGGGCAGCCACAGACGCAGCTAAGAGAGGTTGGGGGAGGCAGGAGATTATGCGCTTAGGGCGTTGAAGTCCGATTGCTTCAGGACGTATATTCGGTTGAGAGGCTTTGGAGAGGGGGACGCATAATGTTCATTTCCTTCCTCATATATGTGTCTTTTCAGGTACGGTGGTGGGGACTGCTGCGGCGGAATTATCCATCGACATTGTACGACACTCTTTGGTCAAATGGGCGGAACATTCTGAGTTGACAAAGGGGAAGGTTTGAATCTCGGATTAGATTCTCAGTGGTTTCAGTGTTCTTGGAACGGGACAGGGAGTATGAGGTGGCAAGAGTTGTTTACAACGTTGAATAGGGAGATCAGTGGTGGGATTTGTCCAGATGTGTTGATTCTCTATGTGGGGGAGAATGACCTGGTTCAGTGTAAAGGTTTGGCCCTGGTAAAACAGGTGAAGAGGGACCTTTTGGAGTTAAGCGGCAGTGGTCAGGTGGTTAGGTCATTGGTTGGAGTTCATACCCAGAAGGCAGTGGAGAGGGGCAGAGAGGCCAGCAGTGATAGATAAGGCCAGGAGAAAGGTCAACCGGGACGTGCGAGTATTTGTGACAGGGAAGGCATTGGGAGAGTGGAACATCCGGAGCTGAGGTATGCTGCGGTCCATTTTCAGAGAAGATGGGGTGCATTTGTCCCGTTTATGGTTTTGAGTTGTCTATAATACAGATTAAGGAGGTTCTGGATAGGGCTTGGGACATACGCAGGTATCCGAAACAACGGGGTCCCTAGTTGGGGGGTCAGAAAAGTCTGGGGGCCAGAATTTTCTGAGTGGCGTTTTTCTGGGTAATAGTTGGTAGATTTGTTTACAGTTACAGTTTATTGGTTGGAAAATTTCACTCCGGGAGCACGCAGGAAGGGGAAGTAGCATAGGAAGGTTACATAGATAGTTATGTAAGAAAATGATAAGGAGTTACAAGTTTAACGGGGCAGCAAGGAGGACAGATTTGGGGTTTATAAATGGTTGCAAAGGGGAAAACTTTAGGGGAGGGGTGGGGGGTAAGGCAGGAGGAAAATATTTAGTGAGGTTTAGTTTTGTACGGCACAGGCCAAGGAATGTGTTTGTAAGATGCATCTGTCTTCAATAAAGCGGCCTTTTTCACACTTAACAAGCTGTTTGTTGGTCTGTGCTGCACCCCTTTTGTGGCCCAATAGGGCTTTGGGGGAGGCGGCCGACCAACGGGAGGCCTGCCTCCCCGAGGGTTTTGGGCCGGGGGTGCAGCCGGAGCCCAATTGGGCTTGTTGGGCTGCACTTGGGCTGGTTTTGGGCTGGGGAGTACATAACCGGCCATTTCGTGTAGCCAGCCACCATTTCGGTGGTGGTGACACGACAGCCGGTCCTGGGGCAGCTAGGGCAAGAAAATTTTGTCCCTCCCGCCCTCCACAAAATTTTTCTAAGGATATAGGTCGGGTTGGGTTTTTAGTGAGAGGTCCATGGGGAAAGATGTTTTTCTTCGGGTTCAGGTTGGTTTGTTGGGAACAGGTGCATCGGGTGGGGAAGAATGTACATATTGGTTGTCGCTTGAAGCAGGTGCTGGTGTTGTGTTTGGGTGTTTTATCGGGTGGCGTTTTTCTGGGTAATAGTTGGTAGATTTGTTTACAGTTACAGTTTATTGGTTGGAAAATTTCACTCCGGGAGCACGCAGGAAGGGGAAGTAGCATAGGAAGGTTACATAGATAGTTATGTAAGAAAATGATAAGGAGTTACAAGTTTAACGGGGCAGCAAGGAGGACAGATTTGGGGTTTATAAATGGTTGCAAAGGGGAAAACTTTAGGGGAGGGGGTGGGGGGTAAGGCAGGAGGAAAATATTTAGTGAGGTTTAGTTTTGTACGGCACAGGCCAAGGAATGTGTTTGTAAGATGCACCTGTCTTCAATAAAGCGGCCTTTTTCACACTTAACAAGCTGTTTGTTGGTCTGTGCTGCACCCCCTTTTGTGGCCCAAAAACACGCCATTCGTGTTCATTATTGACAACACCCGTGGCGTGCATCACGTAACAAACATGTCAGAGGAGACAATGCGAGAAAGAGAAGCGGCGGCGGAGGAGCTATTTAGCAATCTACCTAATGCTCCAGCGAAAAGTAAGCCTCAAGAAGCAGGCTCGAGTAACAAGGAAACTGATGTAAAAGCCACTACTTAAGGCATTTGAAAAATGTATGAAAAATGAAACAACAAAATGGTGGGAACAAAAATCGTTACAAAAGTATGAGGAAGCTGGGAGGGTCCCTCGTGGACTCCGCATTTTACTGGCCCCAAGTTTTGAAAACCCCAATTCGGAAATGCTAAAGGAATGGGCGGAGAACAATTTATCGGCATCAATTAATTTTGTTCGAATTTTAATCAAATATGCCAAAATTGATGGGGAGGCCCTATTAAAAGAAATTGAAAAAATCAATCATGAGCTCGCAAAGAGTGACTTACAGGAGTATATTGCAAAAGCCAAAAAAGTAATTCAAGAAAGGATAAAAAAACAGGAGGACAAAATTAAAATCAGGAAAGCTCATAAATATGCAAGGGATAAAACCGATTATGAGCAACTTCAAATATTTACATTTGCACGCAAATATGATAATGTCAAAAGAGTAAGAATGAACAACATGTAACTACTGGCATGGGAAGAGCAACGGAAGACGCTACCAATGAAGGAAACAAAACATCAAACTCAGATCTGAGCTCTGCCATTAGCGATACAAGTTCTGAAGGAAGCTCAGCTTCGTTAAATATACAAGGAGAATTCGTAAAATTAAGCCTAGCGGAAGAAATTGATTTTTTAGTCTTAGACAGGAGGCAAACACTGAGACCATGAAATCTGAAGAAACCAGTAGAGAGCGGAGGAACAAAAGGAGGCGAGCAAGGAAAAAGATCAGAAATAGGAAAAAACAAGAAACCACAATGGCGCAAGAAGCGGGGCAACAAAACACAGTAGTAAATCTTTCGGCAACAACCTTAAGCAAAGCTGAGACACAGCTTTTAGCACTGGGCTTATCATTCTGCCCTGAAAGCAGTTTTGACTATGTCAACACAAGAGTGGATATATTTCAATTTATTAGAAAATTAAAGCTAAAAAGTTCTTTACCATTAAAGAAGGCAATACCCAAACAGTTTCAATGGACAGAAATAATATATCCGATGGCAATCTTCAGGTATCAGATGCCTCTACGATTTTAAAGCTGTATGAATTAAGTAAAGAAAGCAATGAAGACAGCCAATCTGAATTTGAGGTTGAGACCACACAGGAACAACTGGAATCACTCAATCTGGCTAAAACAAGTGCAGGAAATAGTCCTTTTAGGCCTAAGTCAACTTTTCAGCCAATGATGCCTATAGATGCCCTAGATATTTTCCACGAGAGGGTAATAGAAGACCTAAAAAATCTGAATCACAAAGTGAAAAGGACCAGAGAAAAAATCAAGTTTCGGGATTTTCAATATAATAAGCTGATGCGGAAACTGAAAAAGAACAACGAGCTAGTAATCAACAAGTCTGACAAAGGCGGCAATGTCGTGATCTGGCCGAAGAAGGACTATATACAGGAAGCATATCATCAGTTGAATAATACGGATTGCTATGAAAAAACAGAAATGAAACAATACAATAAAGCAAAGGAAGGTCTTAAAAAGGATCTCATGCAATGGAAAAGGCAAAGTCTCATTTCAAAGGATGAATTTAAATTCATGCACAATGAATGGCCAGTGCTTCCAGCTATGTATTTTATTCCTAAAATACACAAAGAACGAGTACCTGTTCCAGGCCGACCAATTATCTCAGCAATAAAAGGAATTGGTGAAAACATTGCACAGTATATAGACTACTACCTCCAAGATCATGCAAGAAAATTACAAACATACATCAAGGACACTGGGGACTTTTTATCAAAATTGAATAATATCACATGGGCGGAAGGGATGCTGTTTATAACTTTGGACATAGAGTCCCTATATACAAGCATTGACCATGATGTGGGACTACCAGCAGTACAGTACTTTCTGAACACAAGACCATTAATGAATTATAGTCATAATATCATGCTAAATGAATTGATCAAATGGTGTCTGTTTAACTACTTTTTTCTGTTTGGCAGGGAATTATACAGACAAAAACGCGGAGTGGCGATGGGAGCCTGCTTCTCCCCCAGCTATGCCTGTTTGCATGTTGGCTGGTGGGAGGAGCAGGTCCTCAAAGTCAACCATGCTGCCCATATGATGTACTGGCTTAGATTTATTGATGATATCTTTATAATTTGGAGAGGAAGTGAACTCAGTGCTGCTAACTTCATAAGAGATAGCAACGTGAACAATGTAAATCTTAAGTTCACATCTAGTATTAGTAGTCAATCAGTGGAATTTCTTGATGTAAGTGTTTACATTTCCAAGATGAAAATAGAGACAACGCTGCACAGAAAAAATACAGCTGGAAATACAACATTACATGCTCAAAGTGCCCATCCCAAACATCTGATAGCAAGTATCCCCTTTGGGGAACTCTGAAGGTTAAAAGAATTTGTAGTACCGAAATAGAATTTGAAAAATGCATGGAAGAAGCCAAAAGAGATTCAAAGCGAGGGGTATACTAACAGAGTGCTGACAGAAGCAGTAAAAAAGGTTAAAACTAGAACGAGGGAGACCCTGCTGCAGCAATACAGTGAAGGAAACACTAAAGAAACATAACATCATCATCAGATACAAAGGAGGAAGAGAAAACAGCCAGGCTCATAACAAGATTTAGTAGCCAACAAAGACAAATTAAAGCCATAATAAAGAAAAATTGGCCAATAGTACTGACCGACGCTGTTATGGCCCCTAGGCTACCTGCGGTTCCATCTATCACTTTTAGAAGGGCGCCATCCATGAGAACGCAGTTAGTTAAAGGCAGCCCAGAAGTTAGTCCAATTACCTCATGGCTAAAACCAAAGAGTGGTTTTTTCAAATGCTCATCATGTAGAGCATGTAAATTTGCCTTTAATACCACTCATTATGAGACTGCGTTTAATACCACTAAAGTAGCCATTAGAGGGAATTTTAATTGTAGAACGGATTTTGCTGTATATATTCTCACGTGCACTTGTGGCTTGAAATATGTGGGTAGCACCAAGCTTCAGGTGCACCTGAGAATTCTACAGCACCTAAGGGCAATTGTCAACAGCGATGCCACATATCCTGTGGCTAGACATTTTAAGGCAGTACATAATAACAAACTTGAATGTCTAAAATACTTTGTTACTGACTCGGTCCCTAGCCTGAGACGCGGAGGAAATAGGGAGAAACTGCTGCGCCAGCTCGAGACCCGCATGATACTAGAGCTGGACAGCAAGACTCCCAATGGGTTGAACAATAACGAGGATCTCCATAGTTTTCTGTAAAGATTCTTCACTGTATCTGCTTAATACCCAACAATAAGAAGGGAAAGCCCACATAGAGATGACAAGAAGATTCCAGGTGACTTAGCCATGAAACTTAGACATCAATATACTAATAGGACAATTAGTATCACTCTACATAGAATAGTCAGCCTTCTTATAAAACCTGGTGATGCGGGATACAATGTTATTTTACTCCTTATTTATTCCGCCGTGTATTTTAACTTAACTTATAAAATCCCAAAAACATTTTAAATAGAAAACTTAGTTTTTTTTTAAAAACAAGATAAAAATAGAATTTGCCTTAGCGTGACATAGAGGTTTGTATTATTTTGCACATAAGCACTTTTATAATAAGTTGCACTTATGATAAAGGAGGCACACCAGCACTTTATATAATCAGACATAATGTTTAAATTTCATATTGCTGCTATCAGCTCATGCTTTTAACCAGCCCTTCCAATTTTAAAGGTTATTTTTTAGATCAAAAGACATTATATTTGTATATCCTGCTTTTTTGACATGTTATTTATGAGCATTTTGCAGAATAACTATTAACGCATTCATGTGGGTATGAATTATGCATTTAATCTGTACATCAAACAAATCTAATATATTTGCAAAAGGCTCAGAATGAATAAGAATGGCTAAATGAAAAAAAAATTCTTATCTAATTCATGATGTGAAGGTCTATATCTAAATATATATATTTATTTATTTACTATTACAAGCAAGATACAAATGTTTATGATTAAGCAATATATCTATAAATTTGGTGTGTAAGGCTGTTGGGTCCCCACTTGGGGTCAAGGATATTGAGTAATATGGCAGCAATTGTAAAACATAGTCTGTTCACTATTTTCATGGCAATACGTCACTGGTAGGAGGTGGTATTTAGTAAAGGCGGAAATGCATTGTCATTATGTGATCAAGGTAACGGCTGTTACCGAAACGCGTCATGACTGTTGGAACGTGTTAAAATAAAAATTAACAATTGCGTACTTTATGAGGAGTTCGTGCCCTTCTGTTGCAACCTTACCAAGGAGGAGGAGGGGCGCTGTTGGTGTACTGGATATATATATATATATATATATATATATATATATATATGTATATATCTACACACACACATAGACACACACACACACATACATACTTCATGCTCTGGGCAATACCAAAGAGCTTCATTTCTCTGACGTAGTAAGTTTAGTCTGCGCATGTTTGGAAATTGGGACCCTTCAGCCCATAAAGTTGGGAAATCATCCACTGTCGTCCATTCTATTTTCCAATCGTTGCGACTGCCAGCACCATGCCCCTATCCGTGGCACCATAAGACCATGCTCGCTCCATCTACCAGGCACCGTTGTCTAGACATTGTTCCTAGTTTCACCCCTTCTAGCCTAGGGCACACTCAGTCAGATGAAGCCTGGAGTGGGCCACCTCTTGGGTTTGGCCAACAGGAAGGCTTCCTTCTTGACCACTCCAGAAGTCACAGAAGAGCTGGAGCAGAATACGTCCCTCAGTGCTCTAGTGCGCAGTGGCAGAGCAAGGGTGTCACAGGTAGTAAATATAAAACTGGGGCGCACTGGGCCCTCACACCTACGGGTCATGGTGGCACTGCACCTACTGAACTAACTGTAGCAATACACCTGCTGGTGTGCCACAATCCACCATGGCTTCTGCATGCCAGAAGTGTGGGAGTGATTCATAAGTGGCATAAGGTGCGCTCGTTGTGTGGTCACCTCTGTGTCACTTCCCAACCACTGACCAGATAATCTGAAGCATCCCAACCACCAATCAAGTCTAAATCGCTTCCATGTTGATGTCTTAGGCATGTTCTGCATCAAGATATTCTGATCTGTGTTCCTGCTTCCTTCACCTCAAACTCCAATACAGGACGAACCATGAGTATCAATATAGTGCTTATTCTTAGTGTTAACATCACACATAGCTCCCAGTTCACTAAAAATAGTTGCCTATTTTAAAAGTGTTGTGTTTTTTTTTTAACTAATTCAATAAAGCTCTGCCTGGTGCGTTTCGGTCACCTCTGACCGCTGCAGTTAGGTTAGAGCTATTACCATGTGGGGTCTTGGGAGCTATTGTCCAGTTGTCATAACTTCAGGTGAGCTGTTACCAGCAAAGTGCTTCAAATAGCCAGGCTGCTTTTATTCACTAAGTGGGTCGAGCATGCAAGAGTTAACATGGATGCACCTCTGCGATGATTGGCTGATGTCAGAGTTCTTTTCTTACATTGCAGGACTCTGTTTGAGATAGATTTTTAAATGTTGAAGTTTTATTATTGAAAAGAGGGACTAAGGTAAAGGGCCTGTGGTCTTGCCTCAAAATCCCTCATTTAATGACCGCGGATGAGAGTCTATGCGGCTAAGTGCAGACCTACACACTTTAAAAATTCACCGTGTGAGGAGGGAGCAGGCCTTGGAGAGCGGCAGGGCTTCAGGCTGAGCGCTGCCTAAGAGGCATTTCTGTTTCTTGCTCCCACCAATCCCCCAGCCCCAAAAATGTGTACTGAACTGCAACATTTAAGTAGCGCTTACTACCCCAGTCTGGGGCGCTAAAGCACTTGCCTACATGGGCAGCTTGCTATATCATATAGGGTGTGGTTGTAAGGGTGTTGTGTGTGTTTTCATCCTATGAGGGAAGTGTTTCCATGTCGCGTGTAAGGACCACCGAGGGGTTATGGAAGCCAGTGCTCAGCAATGTGATAGTTTAAGAAGTGTAGGGATAGGCACGTGGCTTCAGGTTCTCAGTAAGCTGGCAGCTTACAGCAGATATGTGGCTTACTTTATTATATTTCTTATGATCACAGTCCATATAGCTAGTTCTAGACTGGAGTTTCTATTCTTAGATATTTTGTTTAAAGTCTATGGTCCTGTACATCTTAATGGTCATTGGCTGCTTGGAGCCTTTAAAGCCAGCTGGAAACCTACTGAGTACAGAGCTTACCACCTCGCCTGTCCGGCTACAGTGTGATCATGGCTCCTCACTGGGGGAGCGTGTAAAGGAAGCCAATGCTGTGTGACACACAGGGGCACTGTGTGAGTGGGCAGGGCTGGAAGTGGTAGGCACTTGGTGATTCTATCTTTTCTGTTGCACGCTTTGAAAAGATACCTACGCGTATGCTGTTTTTGAAAGAAAGTGGGAGTAGCAAAACTTTGTGACAATTGTAATAGTAAGCCTTAGTCATGTCGGGAATGTTTCCACATTACTACAATCTCAGGTATATCACTGAGCTGGGATACTACAAACATATGTTATTTAGCGGCAAGAACCCCACAGGGCATGAACTTTACAAATATACATTTTGTTATGTTTTATTTTAAGCACCGACCTCATCAGCTCCAAAAATCTAACTTCATCAGCTCCAAAAATCTGTGATCTATCAAAACGTTTGGGAGGCAAGAAATGCCAATCTATTTCGAACAACAGTACAAATATTTTGAGCAAAGTAAGCCTACACCAAGGGGCTCCTCTGGACTTGATTGTCCTAAGCTCTATTTAACCTATATCTAGAACCACTTGGAGAGATTCTTAGAAACTCTCTAATTCTTTATCCTCATATGTAGGTCACACCCAGACCAACATAAAGATTTCATGTCTGAACGACATCCTCCTATTCTCCAACACCCTGGACAGAATCCGAAAGCAGATGTCAAACCACCCCCTAAAACTCAACTTAAAACAGAATTCCTGTTCATCTCACAGAAAAAACTCCAGCCTTCCTGTACAGGAGTGGATGGAATCCAACCGGCGTAATCTTCAGAGGCAAATCTCTACTACGGCCAACTAGGGTTGTTTTGGGGCATCAGGCAGTTCATTCCAGATTAGGCCAATCCAGACCAGGAACTAAAGTCTTAATACAGGTATTTCTTCTTTCCAGACTAAACTAAGGGAACTCACTCCTCCTGGTCTCCCAAGAGTACACCTGGCACCCCTGAGAGCAAAGCTCCATGCGGCCGTGACTTGGCTACAGGGCACATGAAAATTAACTCATCGCTCCTGTATTTCTAAATCTTCAATTGCTGTCCACTGGAGAAAGAACACATTTCAAGACTGCATGCATCGCTTACAAAGCCCTTCACGGCTCCAAACCGTCATAGCTGGCTGAAAACTAAAAAATCACTGGCAGTAGTTCGAGGAATGCAGAGTACCTTCTCCTGGAGCCTCCGACAGTAAAGCAAGAAAGTTGTAGGAAAACGCCTGCTCTGGCAATGCAACACAGATTTGAAACTTCCTTCCTACCTCTGAAAAAGAAGCACAAAATCCTCTCATTTCAAAGACACGTTGACTAAGGCTGTGAACTCTTCAGTCCATTTCCATCTAGGACCAACTTTTCGAGGATTTCATCCAACTGTTTTGCTGGTTAATGCTTCATTTATGTTCTTAACTGTAATTAAATTCCTGTTCTTGTGTAAGGCACTGTTATGCCCTAAGGCCACGCTCATGCTATATAAAAATTGCAAATAAACAATATAAATAGCCATTTTCAACAAAGATGCCTGTTGATAGGATCAACCTATTTTAACTATAGAAAACATAGCTAACACCAACCAGCAGTGTTTCAAGTGGGTTAAAAAGGTGGGGGAATCTATAAAGGGGTGTGGCAAAGAAGTGCAACTAGGAATTCTTCACAAGAAGTGTGGCTTATGTAATTAAGGGGCATGGCCTACATATTTTGATCTAAAATTGTGTTGCTAACAGTCCAACAGATTAGTATTTTGGTCCACCCCTGTGAGTTTTTCATCATTGCATCCAGATGTTTCACGCAATTAACATATGCCTAAAACAAGCCAAAACTATTAGCTTTGCCAATGCTTGTTATCAGTAGCAGATAAATGAGTAATGGTGCTAATCATTAGAATTGAGAATGTTTAAAATCTGAAAATATAAGACAGCGAAATAAACAATACTAATAGGGGTCTTCAGGATGTCTTACTCATGTTGTTCTCTTCGCTTATTTTCTCTGAGATTCCCTCATTCTACATTAGTCAATTACACCCTCTTTCTCACCACATCTTCCTGATATCCTCCATCTGCATATCTCACAGGTTATCCTCTTCCTCCTCATCTCTGTCTTTTCACTTTATCCTTCTGGATGTGCTTTTTTGCTTCGCCTCCCCTTCACCGTTGCCTTTCTCACATAACTAAAACTTTCAGATAAAATGGTTATTACAATTGGCTCATATGGAACCACCCCTCTGTGCACTCACTGAGAGGCCAAAAATGGTTTGGAATAAGTCTGAAAAACGTTACGACCGGCTGACAGCCACTATGAGAAATTTGTAATGCCTTCAGCCTCATCTCCACAGCTCTCAATCATGCCCCGCCAAGAACACCCACTGACAACCTGCACTTACTTATAGACCTAGAGGGGACTCAGTTCACAGTATGCATAATACAAGACTGCAATGATAAAGTACAGAAAAAAAACATCTGGAAAAAGCAATACCTGTAGGCAGAGGCCGGGGGAAGGCAAATATCCTTCCACTTTTCTTTTAAAATGTTGCGCCCCTAAAAATGCCCCTGTTGGAAAGTGGCTTATTAGTAGTGGTAAATATATATCTACCACAGGCAATAAGGCCACTAACACAGTCTAGGGCTCAGAATAGGTCTCAGAAAATTATCTCCATGCTCAACCCTTGGTAGCTTGGCTGCGATCAGGCAGGCTTAACTTCAGGGACAGGTATGTAAAGCATTTTAAAAACACCAATTCAGTAAATAATTAAGACATAACTCACCATAAAAGTCCAACACTAATTTATGGAAATTGGATTTTTTTTATCTTTAAAATGACTGCAAAACTAAAATAATCCAATGTAGGGAACCAGAGATATGAATTTTTAAAGATTTAGCACTATATAGCACATAATAACCTACAGCGGCTATTGGGACATCTGGTCGCGCTAGACCAGGACAAAGTCAAAGTTTCAGGCCGAATGCGATCGAGCCCTGTGCCGCTACCCCTCGCGGTAGGTCTCTGTCAAAGTTTTACCTTCCAGCTTAGAAACTTTTCTGGTGCTTTTTCTGCCGGGGTCCCTTGATGCTCTTCACCAGTCCGGGTTCGGTGAGGGTGCGCTGTCTTGCTTTCCAAGGAGCTACCATCAAACGCTGGAAGTCGGACCTCCGGAGCTTTTCAGCGGGACGAACCCGAAGGGCAGGATGGCTCGCGGCTGAAGGTTGCCGGCTTGGCTCTCGGGGTTGAGTCGGTCCCCCTATGGAGCTTTTTTCCAAAGCTCTCCAAACTTCGGGAACTTCTTCCTGAAGTTCCTTTGGGGTCCCAAAGTGTCCAAAACACATTCCAAGGGTCTGGAATCTCCAAGATGGTCCTTGAAAGTTTGGGACTTCAGTTCCCACAATCCACTGGGACAAAACTCTTACAAATCCACTGGACGCACTCCAGGGTGGGAATTCTTGGAGGTGATGGTGCAGGTGAGCTCCGTTGACCTGTAGCTTGTAGGAAATCCACTCTTTATTCCTCTTGAAGCCAGTTAGGTCCACACGGCTGTGGTTCCAGATTGTGCAGCAGGTGCAGTCAGTCAGAGTGCTGGGCCTGGTGGATGCAAATTAAACTTCCAGCAGAAGCTGCACGTGCTTCAGGGAGCGGAGAGGTTAACCGAGACACGAACGGACATGTTTCAAGAGAAGGAGCCCAACCAACATGACCCCTTTCTCAGCAACATAGGGAGAAAGAAGACGGATTCTAACGAGAATGTGCGCAAACAGACCGAGAACCAGAGGCCCGTGCACACAGGCTACCTCGTCCTACCATCTGTGCGGCATGGCAGACCATATAGATACTTTAGGATTCGTTGCATATTTCTAACAAAAAGTACATTTCAGGCAACTTTTTAATGGCGAGATATCGCAAATGAAACGCGCGGATTGAATAATGAGAGCCTTTGACTTTTTTTAAATTTATTTTGTTGTACCTTGTAATTAATCTTTCAGACGTCCTTCCTAGACGTTCCATAATATAACCTGTTTTCTAGTCTGGCACCCTGTGCTCTGTAAATAATAGGTGTTCTTAATCAGTATAATAACAGATTATATTAACCTCACAAGTATGAAGAGCTAAATTCCGCCTGCCAGGATTCGAACTGTGGCCTGCAGGTCACACAAGATGTCAACAGGGAGAGTCACTCGGTGACCTGGCACTTGGAAAGTTAAAAGTGCAAATGAATAACGTGCGCATTCTTCCCTGAGGGCCTAGACGCGGGTAAACATTAAACATAAACTGGAGTCTGTTAACCGAAGCTTCCCTTGCAGAGTGGTGCCAACATGCATGAGAGGGAATTCCAGCTTCATTTAGTGCAGATTAGAAATTCTGAAATTAACATATTTATTTATTTATTTATTTATTTATGTATTTATTTATATAGCGCGCAAATACCCTAGGGTGTCTCGGCGCTGTGGAGTAAGGAGAGCAGCTGTGTGGCTTACTGCGTAATATATAAACAGTCCTGCAGCCACGCCTAATTATGCAATGTTACCCTGCCCTAGCAGTGTGCAGATACCCATTAAAGATGAACTGATCCGCCCTTTCACACCGTTTTTGCATCGGTTAAGTATAGTCAGAGATGTGCAACACTTCTGACAGCTACACACTGTGAGCGCTTTGAGTGACCTGCCGTCACATTACAAAGAATAAAATAGCACCTGAAAAATGAAACTTCCAGGACACATTATAAATCAACACTCTGTTTTGGGGAGAAGTGACTGTAAATTCCGCACGGAAATTTGCGAAACCGGGTCACCCGTTGTCCACTTTTGAAGCACTTCTGGCCCAGCTGTTGCAGCAGGATGGTATGTTGTGAGGCAGTTGCTAAGGTAGGTGAAAAAGGGCATTTTCAATTGACTGTTTTGTAAAGAAAAACGGTCAAATTCTGTTTGTGTCGCTGTCTTTTTTTTTTTTAACAAACTTTACTGGGTTTTGTAAATAAAAGCTCTTATAAACCAATGAGCCCAGTACATTTTAGTTGTGTAATAAGATGGCAAGTTACTCAGTTGTAAAGTACACATATGCACATTTCTATTCATGTATAGGTTGAGATATCGAGCAAGGAAGTATTTGAGGAGCTAACTTTGCATTTCCTAGCAACAAAGCATTATAAAAGAGACCGTGTTATGTACTACGGAATTGCATTTCAACCCCCTCCCCTTCCCCCCACCCTCTCAAACCAACAGGTGCGCCCAAAGTACAAGACCGAAGTGAGGACAAGGGTAGATTATCCAGTCTGTGCCAAGTGTCAGTATTAAAGGGTGAGAGTTCACTGTTAAGTAAGGCAAACTCCCTACTTTCATAGCATACGTGTTTATAGTGACCATGTATTCTCCACCCATAACATTTTGAGAGGATGTGCCACACAGACCATGTTCCTAATGTCAATGCATGTGATTAAGAGTTCCCAGGTAATGGATTTACGACTGTGAATTTAGATGAATATTTCATTCACACACACGCAGCAAACTGCAACAACAGTGTGAACAATACTCGGGTATATCTGTAGGAAAAGTCTGAAAGCGATCAAAGAAATACACACATTCACTTGTATCTGTTGGGCACTTGTTTACGAAGAATGCTTCCATAAGTGGATGTATACAGTGTAGCTGTCTGAGAATAATGGACAAATACTCACACCGACACTAAGTACTGCAAGCATATGTAAGAATCACAACTACCTGTCAAAATATACACGTATAGGTTGAACATTAAAAAGTACAAGTGTGCATTCAAAAACGTCCTATGTTGAGTATATATGAATATACCTCCTGTCTCTTGGTCATTCTCTCTCTTTCTCTCTCTCTCCCACTTTTTGACTGTCTTATGGAAGTCTTCGCTCTGCCTCTTTCTCCCAGTTTTTGACAGTCTCATACCTGAGAGTAAACGAGTAGCTTGATTGACACAGTTAACAAGATAACTTTGAAGTTACCTATCTTCTTTTTTCTCAGAAAATTCTGGTGTACTTTAAATATGAATTCTGCACAAAAACATCTACCATACAAATGTCTGCAACAGAAATACTGACAACATTAATTTCTTTACTGACAATATCTACCCAAAAACATAAGGCTACTCCTACTGCCAAACACTTGCCCTCAAGTAAGCTTACACTGAAGTCTGAGTAGTAAATTAATAAAGTTCTAGAAAAAGTGAAAAGTAATTTTTGCCCAAAGTTATCAATTTTTTACAAGTAGGTATTTTGGTAGGTTGAACATAGGTGCCTGTGCACATTAAGAAACCCAATATTTGTGTTGTCTAGTGGACATTTTGGTTCTCAAAATGATGAACTGGATGCAGAATGTTGAGTTTGTTTCAGTGATACTGTTGACAGTACATTTGTTTATGTAGATAGGTGGTTAAAAGTGCTCTAAGCCTGGAATGGATAACGGGTGCTTTCTCACACCGAAGTTCGCACAACCTACCTTTGACACGAAGGACCAGTAACGGTAACACCTCTCTTCCGCATCTGATGCGAACTCTTCTTCGACTCTGCAGACTACGAGGTCTGGGCTTTCTATATCCGAACAACGATTTGTTGTCATGCAGGCGAAGGCGTCTCCATTCAAGAACACAGCTGTTCCCCACATGAGCAAGGGGAAAAAAAGCCGCGGCCAAAATCTCCGAGAAGGCAAGCCGGCAAACTGAGAGCAGGACATTTGCCCCCAGCGCCACCTCCCCCACTTCAATGTCATCATATTTAGGATGGAGAAGGCAACTCCTGGAAGGAAGAAAAACAAAATCCCAAACCACAAATTGTGGTCTCTGTGGCACGGGCATGCAAATGCAAGCTGAAGCATGTCCTGGAGTCCCACAAAAATACTCCCCAGCACCCCCCACAGTAAGAGTCTCAAGGGGGCCCATGTTGTCAGGTCTTTGATTGGTGATCCTGACACAGCGGAGCTCGACTCCACCTCAGTACGTCTCTCTTCAGAAGCCATTTTAAAATGATTTTGTGCCTCACTTCTGATGCCTTAAGTGATATTACGTGGAGTGAGATGTCCTCACACACCTTGGGTTTCGTAGAGCTGCGTCTGATTTCCTATTGGGAAATGTCCACAGGTGTCTGCACTTAAATATTGCCGTCCACGCCCACAGTTGGCATGCATTGGCATAGGTGACATGAGGTACAACAGGAAGGTAGGAGCAGTGTACATTGCTCCAGGCCACTAGTGGAATATAAATGTGCCATCCAGCTCCCTATACTCTAAGCACTTTTAGCCGAATAGTAGTGTCGATGTGTTTTAGGGACAGAGCAGGTCTCTCACCGATAACTTAGATGAAAGGGATTAAAATTGGCATCAAAGTGATTGCATGAATACAAAGCCTTTTTCATATGTGCAGTTGTCCACAAAGGCCATGACTTTATATGAACTTAAACAGGAATTCAGAAGAGTTTTCCAGGAGTACTCTTTGGAAACTTTGTGAAATCCAGAAATTTCAAAATCAACATTAAAATGGAAGTGTGAACTTACAACTTAACATTTAAACATTTCTTTGAGAATATGGAATACTTAGTTTTTTCCATTTTATATTTTATTTTTGTCACATTTTACAATACTATACATAATAAATTGTAAACACAATATTTTACGTACACAGTGATATCCTTTAAATGAACAAATTCAATTATATCCAAGCAGCTACAACAAAATACCCTGCCCACCAAACTGACTGTCCACCCGCTCATTTAGAGTTGGGCTGACTGTAAGTATTCTGTCAATGGAGCCCCGTCAATGGAATATTTTCTCCCACAGCCAGATGGAGTAGGGGCCGTTGGAAGAAGCACTCTACACCATCTGCCCTACTTAAGGTGAAGGGTATAAAAGCTTTTTTTTTCCCTGTCCATCACTGCCAGGAAACACCTGGCAGTAATGGACTGTAAAAAACAAAACAAAATGATAACCACACCATGGGAGAAAACTCCTGCCAGCGGTTCCTGTCATTATAGCTAGTTGTCTGCAGGACCAGTGGACAACTCAAAATGTGGTAGACCAAGGTCCCCTGGGCTGCCAGAGTTAACTCTGTCAAACTCTAAATGAGGCCCTCAGACTGGACTTCATAACCCGTGAAGATTAAAATCCATTCATTGATATTAATTCTATCTAAAATGATCTGATTCATTTTCTCCTCGATTTTTCCAAAAGAGTGCAGTTTTGGGAAATGTACGAAACATGTATGTTACGTGCTACACCTCTTCTGCATTTCCAGCATAAATCTGAATCTATTAACCTGAATATTTTCATCTTCTGTGGGGTCTATTGTAGCTTAAAGCATTTTTTTTTGTTGGGGTACTCTACCGGGCATACTAATATGAACTTTCTGGATTGATGATAAAAAGCATTCCATTAAGGTTCAATTATTTCGCTCCCCATCACATCAGATCAATGCCCTTGGCTTTTGGAGAAAACCTCCATAGATGCATAGAATTAATACTGTTGTCATTGTATAGAAAATGAACTACCCATACAAATATTGTGCTTTTCAAAATCCAACCTAAAATTCTTGTTTGCGGTAATTTATTTACCCTTTCTCTCTCATTCCTTCTTTCTTTCTTTATAGCTCATTCTTCATTCCATCTCTCTCTTAATTTTCATCTTTTTTCCAAATTTCTGTTGTCTTCATTCTCCTTATATTTCTCTCCTATTTCTGTTTCTTTTAAATTTGTCTTTTTCAATTTTCTGTTGGTGTTTCTTTCTTCCTTAAAGTTTCTTTCACTATTTAACTTTCTCCTCTGTCCTATTCTGTTGGTTCTTCTCATGCTCTCTTCTTTCTTTCTTTCTTCATACTCCAAAGGCCAGATTTAGAGTTTAGTGGGTGGCTGTCTGGCAGTCAGGGTGCTGGAAGACATTACGTCCTGCCAACCTGACGCATTACCACTTATTAAATTTAGAGATCACTGCCGGCCAGCAGTGATCTCTGTCCTTCAGAAGAACCGCCGTCACAAATAACTAATGATTCACACATTCAGGGAATTTATTCCCTGGGTGTGGGTGTAATGATCTTTTTTGCTATCTATGACTGTCATGCTTTTCTTGACAATGACGGTCAGAAAAAAAATCTATCTCACCATCCGCTCTAAATAGGGTTGGTGGTCTGATGGCTTTACTCCTACGGCCCCTACTTTTTGGGTCATCGGAATACGTTTTTCAGTAGTGGAGCCAGTGTGGGCACCATCATTGGAAAACTGTCCATCCACCGACTCAGAACTGAGCAAACAGACCTGAGGAAGGACAGAAGAGTGCTGGACCTGCTGTCTGTGAAGTGAAAGGAGCCCTGAAGGACTGGACCTTCGTCTCCCTCTTGTACCCTTGACAAAAAGGATAACTACAAGGGTCATAAAGCAGACCTCCATTTCAAGATAAGGGCAGGCCTCCAAAAATCTACTCCCCCACTCGCTAAGGCGAGTCAGATTTTATCAGGGTGAACTATTTTTAGGGCCTACTGGTCCGTTCTGGTGAGTGAACTCGAGCTGGCAAGGAACTGTTGCTGTGTTCACTCAGAAAGTGAATGCGCAATAAAGGTGCCTTTAAATCTTATTTTTATCCTAACACATTTGCTGTCTGTTCAAAAACAAAGGTCAAATGTCAGCTTAAGTCTTTTAAGAAATTGATGATTATTATATCTTGGGGATTGGTGAGGTGAGCTGTCTGACAATCCTTGTGAAACATGGCTGTAGGGTGTCAGTGTTTTTTTTCTAGCATACAATATTTAAATAGCTTGTAAATGAACAGTACAAATAATTCAAAACATTTCAGGAATTAGGGAAGCACCTTTTTTAAATTCAGAAGTGTGATGGAAACAAAGATTTTAACAGGCTCAAAACAAATCAGAACACTTTACTTGGTGATGTGCAAATGATGAATATTTGCAGAAACCCGATTTCCAAACATCGTTTGTACGCTATATAGTTTTAATATCACTGCATGTCAGTGGGAACGTTTGTGGCTATTTGAATGGAAATGTGCTGACTGCAAATGACAGTGAGTTACCACTTCATGCTTTAGTAATATATTTATTAAAAGTGAGAGTTTTTAAACATTAACTGAGAAATGTTCCTGCCCTCTCCATGATTACATTGCTGTTAGTGAACTAAGAGGCAAGTCGGGTCATGTGCACCCTATGTGTGATCTAGATTTGTATTATATAAGGAGCAAAACTTCAGTGCATTAAATCCAACAGAAGAGTTTTTTGTACAGCAGACATGCTGAATTCACATATTTGTAGGTGCTCTCATACGTGATAATGAAGAAAAAGTCGGCTCAGTGAAAAATAATATTTGTTCAGGATTAAATAATTTGAGACCAGTTTATGGGTCAAGAGCATTAAAGTTAGGTCAAGTATATTATTTCAGTCACTAGACCCGCAGGTCTGGTAATAGCCCTATGATTATATGAGGCATGTACAGAGATACAGCAAGCTACGAGGTCATTCCTGTAACTTCCCAGCTGGCCAGTAGCAACTGGACCTTCACTGAGCCCTGCTGTTGGTATCTGCCTAACATCCTGTTAGTTTCTAAGGGCCAGATGTACGACCAACAATTTTGCGACTCGCAAATTGCATCGCAATAGCGACTCGCAATTAGCGAGTCTCAAAATGGGATGTACAACAGTGTCAGAGACACTGTTTGCGATTCCCAATGGGCTCGCAAATTGCGAGACTCATGAATATTAATGAGCCACTCGCACTCTGCGACCCCGTTGGGAATGGCAGGCCCTCCCAGGTATAGTGGCCTGCTGGGCTCAGCCGACCACCATGTCTGGGACTGCTTTTAAATAAAGCAGTTTATTTTTTCTCGAAGGCAGCCCGTTTTCCTTAAAGGAAAACGGGATGCATTTTTTTAAAAAATGAAACGTTTTCGTTTCATTTTTTAAGGGCAGTTTGTGGTCCCTGGGACCACTGCCTGCCCTTAAAAAATATTTTCAGAGGCTGTCAAAAAGTGGGAAGGGGTCCCCTGGGGACCCCTTCCCATTTGCGACTCCATGGTAATTTGCGAGTGTTTTGCGACCGCAATTGTGGTCGCAAAACATTGGTACATAGCTTTGCGGTCACTATTAGGAAGGGAACGCCCCTTCCTAATAGCGGGTCGCAAAACCTATTTAGCGAGTCGCAAACAAATTGAAACTCGCTAAATAGGCTTTGTACATGGCCCACGAGTTTTTGCATGCGCAAACGGGTCGCAAACCATTTGCGCATGCAAAAACGGGTCGTACATCTGGCCCGAAGTGCCTTCCCTGAGGTCCTGCGGGGGGCTTTAGAGGTGTACTTCTGTGGTGGATTGGGACTTAAAGGGCTTAGTCAGAAGGAAAAATCTTTGACCAGCATGAACCTAGTTTGGTGTATCCCACCTGTGCTCCATCGTGGTCAGTCTCAAATTGTGCTTACAACTGCCATTGACTGTTATTGGCATTTCGTGCTTTTTGGCGCTATTTTAACGTAAAACTTTATAAATTAATATCTCTGGTTCCCCTTATTAGATTTTTTTCATTTTGGTGTCATTTTCTTTATTAAATGTTACTCTATTTTTCTAATTCGTTATGAGATTTTTATTTTGCATTTTGACTTTATTGCTATTTTAGTTCCTCATAAATACATTACACTTTGCCCTAAGTTAAGCCTATCTGCTCTGTGCCATAGTTGAACTCAGGTTAATTTAGTGACTTTGAGGTTTCACCTTGACAGAGGTTGTGTAAGAAATTAGGATTATTTGAAGCAGTATCTCCCACCTCAAACAATACCACCGTTTCTTACATTGGTGTTCAGTGGTAGGATCCAGGACTTGTGTTTTGCAGTACCACTCAGTGATTTAGGTTAAAATTCAAGTTCCCTTGTGTAATTTGATATCAAAATCAACTTTTGATTTTTAAATTGATTTTTGATTTTTAACTGGCCACTTTTGAATTTTCCTAAATTTCATTCATATTCTCAATTTTTGCATGAGGAAGATGTGCGAGGAGAGGGGGCTAAGACCAGTGAAACAGTCCAAGAAGGAGGATTACCAGATTGCCCTGAGAGCCTGGGAAGAAGTATGTCTATTGCAGTCCCTGTCTCAGGATCAAGAGGATGAGGAGGAGCGGGAGGAGGAAATAAAGCACCAAAAGTGTGCCCCCCCCAAAGAGCAGCCTCTCCGGCACTGTCCAGAGCAAGGAGCAGTGTCCTCACATGGTTTGTCCACAACAGAGCTGGAGGACAGACAGGCAGAAAGGGATTTGTAGTTGCAACTGGCCACTAAGACTCTGGAGTAAAAGAAGTTTGTTCTGGCCCTAAAGGAGAAAAATAACATGCTGGCCAATGAGAGGAGCCAGCAAGAGTTGAACTTGAGGTCCAAGAGGGCCTCTTAACCCAGTGAAGATGGTGGCAGCGACACCTAGGCCTTGGTGTGACTAGGAGAAGTAGAAGAGTCCACATCTGAAAAGCCCTGGACTTAGCTATGTTGGGGTGGATAACATTGATAAGTGATTTGCAGCATATGAGTTGGCCCTACTTATACATAGAGTCCCAGAGGAGAACTGGGGGGCTAGTCTGTCCACATGATGCATTCCCCCATGAAGGATGCCTTTATCTCCAAGTTTGGTCATAACCCTCAGAAATATTGCCTGGGGTTCAGCGAAAGTCAGAACCAGTCACACTGGTCATGGGTGGATTTTGTGCATTCTTTCAGTAAAGCCCTGGATGGTTGAAGGTCAGCAAAGTAAATAATTATGATGATCTTTCTAATTTGATATTGAAGGAGCACATACTGAGCAATTGTTTTACAGAGTTGTGCCAGCATCTGAATGATACCAAGCTCACACTGCCCAGAGAGCTTAGGAAGGGCGCTGACCTCTGGATCAGTACCAAAGTGTCAAAGAAGGTACCTGGGGGGACCCCAAGAAAGGTGAACAGGATCCCCACAAGCAGAAGTGTGGGGGAACAAAGATAAATAGTTCTCTAAAGGCCCCAGAATACTTTTCAGGGAAGGGAGTCCCATTGCTTTTCAGACCATAGGAAAGGGGGGTGAGAAGTAAGAAACTCAAAGGGCCCTACCAGCACATTTTCTATGGCAGTCTCCAGTCAGTGCACAGTAAGGGATATGCCACCTGTTCCTAAAAGGAGCCCTTCTCTGGTGTGCTCACAGAAGATATTTCCAGTAGAGGAAATTGTCCTAGTAAGTTTTGAGAGAAGTGCAGCTCCCCTGGGTGACTAGGAAATGGTACCCAAACCTCACATGCCTGATAACACAAAAAAGTGTAGGCAGTGACCTACCATCCATCAGTGGGCAGAGGTTGGAAGCTCTAAGAGAGACAGTAGGTAGTATGACTACTGTCAGGTGCCATCTGGTGTCTTCAGAGCAAGTAATCCCTGATAAATTCTACCAGGTTGCGACAGCTGACAACCAGGTTAGCCACAATCCTGCAGCTTTGGTTCTAATGGAGTGGGGTGAGATCTGTGGTTTTCTGAGAAGTGCCTTGAGTCCAGCATTGCCTGGAGGTTGTCTGCTGGCCAATGGCCTGGGGCATTCCACCTGGAAACTCGCGTCAAATCTCAAGATTGTGGGATGGCCAGAGTGGGTGCTTATGACCACACTGTCTATGGCAGCCTATCACAGGAGTCACAAGGATCTGGAGCCTGAAAGAGTGGCCCAGTTGTCCACCAGAAAGAGGAGGGGCAGAGGCCATGGGAAGCCTGCCCTTGAAGTTCTCACAGTCCAGGAGAAGGCTGACCCAGAGGGGAAGATATTTCTGCCTTTGGAGACTTACCTGAGCTGTCTGAGTGGCAAACTGCTGGAGGAGCGCCCCACACTGAGTCTGCAAGGCAAAGAGGGAATGTCACACTCTTAAGGGCCTTTGGCGGCTATCCAAGGCCCAGAAAACTAGCGAAACCTATGGCGATCACCGCATTTATTCAGAGAATGGTCTCCTGTATATTGAGCCTAAGGTCCCTGGGCATGGGTCAACCAAAGTGTTGGTGGTCCCTCAGTGCTATTGAGCCTTCCTACTAGAGTTGGAACATGACATACCCTTGGCAGGACACCTGGGGCGAGTAAAAACCTTTGATTGTCTGGTCACCCAATTATATTTGACCCAGATGAGGACCAAGTCAGATGTATTTTGTAGGTCCTGTGTGACCTGTCAGCTCAGTGGTAAGGCAGGAGTGAAGCACAAGTCTTCTCTTATGCCTTTCTCTGTGGTTTGAAAACTTTTTGAGAGAGTGGGTGCATATATGACCATGCCACTCAGCACCCTGAAGAATGTGCCCATGATGGCCAGGGCACTGATGGGAATCTCTACCCAAGTGGAGTTACCCAAAGAGGCAGTGTCTGGCAGGTTATCAACTTCATGTCTGCCTACAAGAATGCCATGTGGGATGAGTGTGGGGTTACCTATATGCTATCCACACACTACAACCCCCAGACCAGTGGGCTTGTTGAAAGGTTCAACAAGACCCTGAAGGTCCTGATCATGGGTCTGTTGGAGCCCCTGAGACTTAAATAGGATGTCTTGTTACCATGATTGTTGTTTGCCTACAATGAGGTATCACACAAGGTAATGGGCTTCAGCCCCATTGAGCTTCTCTCTGGGTTCCCTGTGAGAGGACCTCTCACTTTTGTGAAAGAGGGGTGGGAGCAAGCTTCCATGAAGCCCTTACAAGATGTTTTCCATTACATGCTTGACCTCAAAGCCAAGATGGGTCGCTACATGAAGGAGGCCACTGATAAGTTAGAGGCCAGACTGGAAATGATAAAGCAATGATATGACCAGAAGGCCACTCTGGTAGAGTACATTCTGGCCAAAAAGTGTGGGTTATGGAGCCCGTGCATTCCAAAGCCCTCCAGGACCGTTGGATTAGGAAAAGGAAAGGGGAGATTTACCTCCAGTCATCCAGAAACCTCTTAGGGGTAATGCATGTAAACCAACTCAAACCACACTTTTAGAGGTCTGCGATGCTAAAGGTGACAGATGGTGAGGAGGAGGAAAAGAGTTCACTCCTTCCAGACATCTTGCTTTTCAAAGAGCAAGATGGGTCGCTGTAGGGAGTCATCCTTTCCCCAACACTGACATAAGAGCATCAGAGAGACTGTCACCAGTTACTGGTATAGTTCTCCTCTCTGTTCTTTCATACCCCAGGGATCTCCAATTGGTGTGCCCATGACATGAATGCACGGCACATCATGTCAAAAATAAAATTTACAGGTAGTCTAACAAAGTGACATCCAGCATCAAATATGATGTTTCCAAGATGCTGGGGAGAGTGATTCCTCCTGTAGTTTCTTGTCCATCCCAATGGTGATAGTAACCAAGAGTGCCCCATTAGGTATCACCCCAGAACAGTTCTGTGTGCATTACAGGGCCCTCAGTTCAGTCACCACGACTGTTGATCTTCCCATCCCTAGAGCTAATGAGCTCATTGACAGGCTAGAGACTATCAAGTTACTCAATACCTTTGGTTTAACATCAGGGTACTGGGAGATTGCTCTTACTGAGGGGGGGGGGCAAGGAGAGGTCAGCATTTTTTACACCAAAAAGGCATTTCCAGCTCAGATTTATACCCTTCAGGTTGAAAAATGCCCCTGCCACCTTCCAAAGGTTGGTCAACAAGGTCCTGTGTAGGTTGGAGAACTTCAGTGTCATCTACCTTGGCAACATTGCTGTCTTCAGTGCCATCCTGGCTTTGGAAGAGGGCAGTTGTCGTTCGATTTCAGCTGTGTAAATAAAAATCCCTGTAAGGAGATCCTATCTCCTTTGGATGAAGGAGGACTAGAACTATACATATTGAAGCCTAATACATACTATATGAGGATATAGATATATTTGGATACTACTGTCTGAGATTTATTGCTATACAGTGCAGGGCACTTCTAGAGAAGATATACCAGGATTTTGATGATAATTTACAACCCTGATGAAGTCCACAAGGACGAAACGCGCTGGCTGGGCTGATTATTTGTCTGTATCTACAATAGAATAGAAATCAAGAGATTTTCATCAAGACCACGTAACTCCTGTGTATTACTAGTGATTACTCCTGTTGATTTTGGTTGGACTTATTATGCACATTACTGATATAAGTTATTATGTTTGGATATTGTTGATGATGGAAATATTGCATAATAAATTGACGAAATTATTATGATATATTTTTCTCAATTAATAAAAATAACATGTCCAGATAACATACGCTCCTACTCTGTCTTTGTAAACAAGTCTTTCTATGTGGTGATTCATGGGCAGTAGGATCACAAACAGTTGAGCGTTTATATTTCGTTATTGTTAATATAGATAATATGTGTGCAACTGTCTCGTAGCCTTACTGCTTTTTTGCTTTTCTTTAAATGTACCTGAAATAAGTGCTTTAGGCCCTGCAACAGACAAGCCTAACTATCAAGGCCAGTAAGTGGCAGATAGGTCAGGGCTCTGTGGTGTACATATGCCATCAAGTTGGTGTAGGCCATGTACACCCTCTCCAGCCCAAGATTCAGACCATCATGGCCTCTGAACCTCCCAAGACACAGTCCCAGGTGAGGGCCTTTTTAGGCCTCACTATGTATTACTGGAGATTTATCAATGTATATGGAACCATTGTTTCCCCTGACTGAGGTGACTTCCAAGAAACAGCCAAAGAAGGATCTAAACAGATGTTATTTGACTCTGTGAAGGAAGCCATGTGTTTAGCACCAGCACTCAAGGCACCTGACATCAGTAAGAAGTTCCTTGTACAGACAGATGCTTCGGAGCATGGTATTGGGACTGTTCTTTCACAGCTGAATGATGGGGTCATGGACCCACATCTAGCCTGCATCAGCAGATGGCTACTACCCGGGGCTCAGAGGTGGAGTGCAATTGAGAGGGAAGGATTTGCAGTGGTCTGGGCACAGACTAAACTGAAATCATACCTGTTAAGAACTCTTTCCCGGGTTCAGTCAGACCACAGGCCCATCAGATGGCTGATGAATATGCGGGGGGAATCCTAAACTGTTGAGGTGGTCCATCTTCATACAGTGTCTGGACTATATGGTGGAGCATCGCCCTGGGACTTACCACGCCAATGCTGATGGTGTTTCCAAGTTTTCCGCCTAAGTGATGAGAACTCGCATGGTTATGAGTAGTTCTCCCTGTCTCCTTCTGGGGTAGGGGCATGTAGGAAATGACCATTGTTTGTGATGTTTGTGTGATTTTTGCCTTGACATTTTGCTGGCTGGCTGTAGCATAGTGGTCACCAGATGATTTGAGCCTGTTAGGGATTGACTGTGGTAAGAGATTGCCGGAGCCCAGAAGAGGGATCATGCCAGAAACTGCTGCTCCTGTCCCCATCCTCTGAAGACTCACCATTTAGCCTGCAGCTGTCCCATAAGAGCAGGACTGACACAAGCAAGGTGCTTGGTGGTGCGCGCCACCTGTGAACCTGCCCATGAGCCAACGGGATGCCCATTGCAGCCTACACCATCAGGCTGAAGGAACGGGTGAGGGACTATAAAGGCTATTTAGCTCCAAGAACTAACTGTGTGCTAAGAGAGGGGGGGAAGTGCTGCACCCAATCTAGAAGCTATGTCACCAGTACCCCCTGCTCTTAGAGTGGAGGGAGAAAACAAGCAAAGAGCGCCTAACAGGGGCTCCACCTTGAAGCACATGGGTCTCGCACCTAGTATCAGGTATTTAATACATTGTTGTAGTGTAGGAAAGTACCCCTTTTTGCATAGTTACCCTCCACTTTTTGCCTGACAATTGATGCAACCTGACTTGATGTGCCCTGGGCCCATGCTAATCAGGTTCTCAGGGCCTGTGTTCTTTCTCAAGACTGTACCTTTGTATCCACAATTGGCACATCCCTGGCCACAGGTACGCCCCTTGTAAAAGGTATCATGGGTACCAAGGGCACTGTGACCAGGGAAGGCCTCTAAGGGCTGCAGCACCTATTGTGCCGCCCTTGGAGGCACCGCACCTTAACTCACATACACTGCCACTGCAGGCTGCGTGTTTTGGTGCAGAGAAAAGTGAAGAGTCGACATGGCACACATCCCTGTGTGCTATGCCTGCAATTCACTGCCTGCCTAAGGTCTAGGTAAGTCACCCCTCTAGCAAGGTGCACTAGCCCTAAGGTGAGGTTACAGAGGCATAAGCCATGTACCCCTAAGTCCATGCAAGTGTAGTAAATCCATAAAGAATATATGGTCTGGGAGTTGGTCATAATGAACTCCACAGCTCCATATTGGCTTTACTAAAAACTGGGAAGTTTGGTAGCTAACGTCTCAGTACATTAAACCCACACTGATGCCAGTGTAGGATTTAATGTAAAATGCACTCAGAGGGATCTTAGAGATGCCTCCTGAAAATCGACCAGTCCTGGTGTGGTTCCTGAATGACTACCCGCCATTTGCCACCACCAGACAGGTGTCTGGGCCTCTAGGTAGAGAGCCTCCACTCTCTGGGTCCAGAAATAAAGCCCATCCTGGGCAGAGGTGTCATGCCTCCTCCCCCGGGATGGGCTGGATCCACGAAAGAGGAAGCTTCAGAGGCCTGCCACCTTTGGATGCTGTCCCTGCCTTTTGCTGCCCCCAGCAACTGGCCCCCACTTTGGGCAGGAGAATCGGTGAGAAAACCAAGCTAGGAAGAGAGGTGTGTCCACCTTTGCCAACCCCACCCCTCAGGTGCGGGAGGCAAGGTGAAGCACACATCTCAGTCCCCTCCATCTTAAAGACGAGGGGACTCAGCTGATTAGGAAGAGGCTCATGCCCACTACCACTGGAGGGTGGTATAATAGGGGGTGTACCCACCCCAAGGAAGGGACCCATTTGTCCCGACCTGCACACTCCTTTAACGCCACTAAATTTAGTATTTAGGGGCAAACCTGAACCTTGCCTCCTCAGATTCAAGGAAGAAAGAAGGAAGACGGAAGAGCTGTGCTGACCCAGGAAGAAGAAGAGGACACCTGGCCCCAGCCCTACTGGCCTGTCCCGTCTACGACCGGACTACAGCGAGAACTCCGGCGAGTCCAGCAGCCAGCAACCCCCAGAGTCCAGAAGACCTGTCATGGCAACTTCCCACAGACTCTGTCTCCCGTGAGCACCAGATTTGCTCAACAAAAGACTCACCTCGAGAATCCGGATACCGGTGTCTCCACGATGCTGCACCACTTTGCACCCGACGCCCCAGGCCCGAGTTCGAGTGGGCCAACATTCCAAGGAGGTCTCCCCAGCCATCCTGACCTGGGATCTGGTGATCCCTGACCTACCTCAAGATGACGCCTGCAGTCTCAACCTGAAGGGGTCCCCCCGACCACAACCGGAGCTGGTAAGAAAACCCGACAACAAAAGACACCCCTGCACCCGACGCCCCATGGCCTTGGGTGGCCCAACCAACGGTGTCCAGGCATCCCCCAAGATTCCAACTTACCTCTCCAGTCAGTGGTCGCCTTCAAGAAGCCTCCCTGCCCGAGCCTGCAGCATCTCTCTGAAACCGAAGGTCTCCATTTGAAAGCACACGGTTCCCGACGTGCCGCTGGTGGTGCAGCTCCTGTACTGGTCATTGGCCCCTGCAGTGCTGACCTTAACCCTAGGAGCTTTGCTCCCACACTCGAGTGGCCTGCTCGTCAGGGGTCCCTAAGCGAAGTCCCACTTAGCCCCACTAGCTAACATTTGGCCCATGCATTCTGCACCCGGCAGCCCCAGTGCCGTTGGTGGTGCAACTTGAGTGCCCTCCTAGACATTGGGGAACCTTGGTCCTTACCCCTAAAACTCACCCTTGTAAGTCGAGTACTTACCTTCAAAACCAATAACCATTTTCTCCCATAGGAACTCATGTTATAAGATTTTTGGCCTAAAAGTGTCCTGTGGGGAACTGTAAATGTATGGAGAACATTGAACTCAATTGCAAAATATAAAAAGTTGTACGTCCTCCTTATTGCACGAATGTATGGTGTGGTATCTAGGCATACTACCCCCAGCACTAAAAGTAATCTGAAAGTAATTACTGTGTAATTCAAACTGCATTTTAAAGTAATACAAACCTGTAACAAATGCAAATTCAACCACAATTACATTTCCTTGAACAGTCTTTCATTTGAAAGTGTATTCTACTTACCTGTGCCAAGTCCTGCTTGGTTCTAAGAATAAAACCTAAATATATCTTTTTTTTTATACTTACCTAATTGGTCTGGATTCTGTCTCTGAGTGTGTGTATCAGTCCTTGAGTGAATACAATAAATGCGTAATACACCCACAGGAAAAGCCTAACTGCTCGCCCACACTACCACAAAGAGAGCTGTTAGTACTTGCCTAATTTAACCTCTTCTATACCTCTGGGGACTCCCTGGACTCTGTATAGTGCATACAGGGCCAGCTACCTACATTGGTGGATCAACAGGGGATGTAAAGCCTTGCATTGCATTTATTGGACTAACTTAGTCAACCTCTGATCACATCACAAAAATCCTAAAATTGTCTTTAAGTACACATCATTTTTTGAATTGAATATTTTTTTTCTAAAAGTCTTGTTAGGGCCTTGTGTTAAGTCCTTGTAGCATTTTGTTAGAAAAATAAAAGTAATTGAAGTTAGGGGGGAGTAACAAGAACTGTTAGTGTAGGTCTTCTATAAAGAACACCACTTTAGAAAAATAATGAGCAATCCAGGGAATATGGCTGAGGAGCTCAACCTCACCCCTTATTCCAACCTAGAGGTTAGGGAGTTAAGGCTTCCCTGCAAACCTAAGCAAATAAGAACTGGGTCCAACGCTACTAGGAGACAACTCCAAGAGTTCTTGGCAGGGCACGCAAGGGAGCACCCCACAGAAAAAGGTGAAGACCTTCAAGAGTATGGGGAAAGTAGTGAGGAGGATGAAGTCTTAGACCAACCCCCTCAACTACGTAGGTAGGAAGGGAACTTTGTGCACTATCCTCCACACCCAATAGGTAAAGGGGGTGGCTCCTACAGAGGTAGGGCCAACTCCCTACCAGACATTGAGGACAACCTCACTGAGGAAGATCTCCTTTTAGTAAGGATTACCAACAGACTAGAACTAGAGACTAGGCCCCTAACTCTAGAAAAAGAGCAGATATGGGCCTAGGACCCATCAATGGTGGCAACAATTTAAAATGTTTAGAGAAAGAAGGATCCTAAAGTCCCCAAAGGGATTGTCCCTAAGTTTGAGGATGGTGATGATATCACCAAGTGGGTCACAGCCTTCGAGAGGGCCTGTGAAGCCAGAAAAGTGAGGAAATCTCACTGGAGGGCACTCCTGTAGGAACTGTTCTCTGGTAAGTGCAGAGACAGACTTCTGACCCTTATTGGGGTAGAAGCAGAGTCCTATGAAGGGCACCCTGATTGAGGGATTTTAACTCACTACTGAGGAGTATAGAATTAAATTTGGGGTGGGGGCTCAGAAATCCCAGAGTCAGTTGTGGGTGAGATTTGTAGACTACTCAGTAAAGACACCCGGTGGCTGGTTGACTGGAAAAGTGCAAGATTATGATGGTCTTTATAATTTGTTTATGAAAGAACACATTTTAAGTAACTGCATCAATGAAAAGTTGCATCAGAATCTGTTAGACCTAGGTGCAATTTCTTTCCAAGAATTGGGAAATATGGCGGTCCACTGGATCAAGACATGGGTAACCAAGACAACCACTGGGCATGACCAAAAGAAAGGGGTCACAAAACCTCCCCAGGGGAAAGAGGGGGAGAAACCCAAAGATAAAACACAAGAGTCTTCTAAAGGCCCTCAAAATCCTGGTCAGTGGGGTGGGCCCAAGAACTCTTCCCAGCCCACTAGTGGGTACAAGGGGAAAGATTTTGAACCTGTAAAGGCCTGGTGTTTTCACTGTAACAAGAAGGGACACCAAACTGGAGAGGCTGCCTATCCCAACAAACCAGCTCCTAGACCACCGCCAGTACCTACTGGTATGGCAAATCTCCAGATGGGATCAATAGTGTGCCCAGAGCAAATCAGGGTTCCCACTGAGGCTGTTTTAGTCTCTGAAGGGGAGGGAGGGTTAGCCACTTTGGCTGTCTGGCCCCCTAATTTCAAGAAATGCCTGCAGTACCCCTTAGTGAATGGGACTAAGATAGAAGCCTTGAGGGATACAGGTGCCAGTGTCACTATGGTGAGAGACACACTGGTTTCCCCAGAACAATACCTAACTGGAAAAACCTATCCAGTTACCAATGCTGACAGTGTCACCACTAACAATGCCATGGCTATGGTGATATTAGACAGGGGGCGGGGTTACTGGCCGGAAACAGGTAGTGGTCTCTCCAAAACTCACAGCTGCCTGTCTGCTTGGGAATGATCTAGAGACCTCCGCATGGGCTGAGGTAGAAAGGAAGAGACGTGCATCCATGCTGCAAATCCCTGAGATAGTGGGTGTGAAAACCAGAGCACAATGCCTAGCACAGGGTGAAAAGAGGGGACTGGAGCCTGAAATGATGGCCCAACCTCCCAAGAAAAAGGTAGGACTACTGATGAAACAGCTTTCTTACAGCAAAAGATCAGGACCCCTCTCCTCAGAGAGAGGACTTGTCAGGCCTAGAGAGAACTGAGCAGATGGAGCTTGAACCTTACCAAGTAGAGCTCTTGGGTCCAGGGGGACCCTCTAGAGAATGGCTGTGCTTTGGGCAGCAGGTCTGTCCCACTCTTGAAGGACTGAGGCAGCAAGCGACTGCACAGGAGCAGGGAGATGTCAATGGCTCCCACAAAGTCTATTGGGAGGGAGGGCTCCTTTACACTGAGGCCAGAGACCCCAGACCTGGAGCCACTAGGAGAGTGGTAGTACCTCAGCTGTATAGGGAGTTCCTACTCACTTTAGCACATGACATCCCCTTAGCTGGGCATCTGGACCAGACCAAAACTTTGGAAAGATTGGTCACCCACTTTTATTGGCCCCAGTTGCCCAAAAAGTGAAGGAGTTTGTAAGCTCCTGTTTCACCTGTCAAGCCAGTGGCAAGACAGGAGGGCACTCAAAGCCCCCCTTAATCCTACTACCAGTGGTTGGGGTTCCCTTTGAGAGCCTAGGGTCTCTCCCCGCATCTCCGCCATGCCGTCTCTTGCCCTCCAAACCCCGACCTCCTCCTTGGGAGGTTCGAGGCTGCTGCCCGCGCCTGCGCCTGCTGCCCGCTCCAACTTGGACCAGACTACCTGCAGCCACCGTAACCTTTTTTCAGCCGTTTTTTGTTCTTAATATTTTTTCCTGTTGGAATAACAGTTATTGTGTCCATTGTGCCCATTTGTGTCTTTGTCTCTTGTTCCATCTCCACCACTGTTTCCTTTTCGCCTGCCTCCGTACCGCCGCTGCTGCCCCTGCGGCCCCGCCCCCCCAGTAAACCCCCGCTCCCGCCTCCCAGCCTCTCCTCTCTCCCACCTCCCCTGGAGGGAGGGAGGCGCTGAAGGCGCGCCAAAGGCAAGCCCATCTGCGCCCGTCCGCGACCAGCGCCAGAGACCCTGCATCTCGTCCCACCCACCGCTACAACACAGCCGCCCTCCACGCACTCAACCCCGGAAGACTCGGCGACTGCCAACAAGCCACGCCTAACATGACCCACGGACAGTTCTCCTGCCTCCGCTGCCGCCAGACCCTCACAACCACCCGACCTCCAACACCGCAGAAACCATCACCGGCAACACCCTAAGATGCATCCTCCTCTACGTGCGCTCCGTACACAAACACGCCGTGGAGATCTGGAATATGCTCGACTCCCTCTCGCCTGACATCGCCTTCTTCACAGAGACCTGGACCAACGCCTCCTCCGCCCCCGACATCAGCACCACCATCCCGGACGGATACAAGATCCAGAGGAAGGACCGCCCCAACCAGCAGGGAGGGGGCCTCGCCATCGCCCAAAAGAACACCCTCCGGCTCACCACCTCCAGTGAAACCTTCTCCTCCGCCGAACACCTGCACCTGCACTTCCAGATCCAGACCAGCCCCAACTCCAGCCCTGGCCCCCGGGCTTCTTTCGCCTCCACCATCACCGACCTCATCGCACCCCATGCCATCGCCACAATGAACTACATACTCATCGGAGACCTGAACTTCCACCTCGACAACGCCAGCGACCCCAACTCCACCACCCTTCGTGACAACCTCGCCAACATCGGACTCAAACAACTCGTCTCCACACTGATCCACAGGGCAGGATACACCCTCAACCCCATCTTCGCAGCAGGTAACAGCGTTCACTTCAGCCACACAACTCAACCCCCATGGACCGACCACTACTGCATACATTTCACCATCGACAAACCCAGGGCACCCAAACCAGCCCCACGCCCACCACGAAGGAACTGGAGCAAGGTCACCGACGACCAACTCAACTCCGCCCTCACCCGAAACAACCACACTTCGGCATCCGACGCCAACACCGCAGCTAGAGAACTCCACACCTGGATCTCCAAATGCGGGGACGAGCTCGCCCCACTGCGCAACCCCGACAAACGACACCTCAGGAAAGCCGCCTGGTTCACCACCGACCTCCAAGAAGCCAGACGCACCTGCAGATGCCTGGAGAAGAACTGGAGAAACACCAAGACACCAGAAAACCACGCCACCTACAAGGATGCCATGACGGACTACCACAACCAAATCAGAACCACCAAGAGGACCTTGATCCACACCAAAATCCTCGCCAACTTCAAGGAACTCTTCACTGTCATCCAGGAATTCACCAACCCTTGCAGCGAAGCCACAGACATCACCCCGTCCCAAGACCTCTGCGACAAGCTTGGATCTTACTTCCACCTCAAGATCAAAAACCTCTACGACAACTTCACCCACCTTCCACCTGACACCACAGCCGGCCCGCCCCCCAGACGCACCACCCAGCCCACCATCTCCACTTGGACGCCGATCACAGCTGAAGGCACCTCCTCAACCATGAAAGGCATCCACTCAAGGGCCCCCACCGACCCCTGCCCCCACACATCTACCACAGAGCCGCCATCGCACCCGAACTACAATGCACCATCAACACCACCCTCGAAACAGGCACCTTCCCAGATGACTGGAAACGCGCAGAAGTCAGGCCCCTGCTCAAGAAGCCGACAGCTGACCCCACCGACCTCAAGAACTACCGGCCCATCTCGCTCCTCCCCTTCGCGGCCAAAGTTGCAGAGAAAACAGTCAACAGGGAACTGACACGATTCATCGACGACAATGCCATCCTCGACCCATCCCAATCAGGATTCCGAAGCAACCACAGCACAGAGACTGCCCTACTCGCCGCTACAGATGACATCCGCACCTTCCTGGACCAAGGCCACTCCGCAGCCCTCATCCTACTCGACCTATCAGCAGCCTTCGACACCGTCTCCCACCGCACACTCGTCGCCAGACTACACAACGCCGGCATACAAGGAACAGCCCTAGACTGGATCCGATCATTCCTCACTGGAAGAAGCCAAAAAATCAGACTACCGCCCTTCCTCTCCGATCCCACTGAAATCACCTGCAGAGTCCCACAGGGATCATCGCTGAGCCCGACCCTCTTCAACATCTACATAGCCACCCTAGCTGCCATCGTCCAACAACACGGCCTCAACATCGTCTCTTACGCTGACGACACCCAGCTCATCCTCTCTCTCACTAAAGACCCCGCCACCGCCAGACTCAACTTGCAGAAAGGAATGCAGGAGGTCGCTGCCTGGATGACCAACAGCTGCCTCAAGCTCAACGCCGAGAAGACAGAAGTCCTCGTCCTCGGAACCACCCCTTCAGCATGGGACAACACCTGTAGGCCGACAGCCCTTGGAAGCCCACGGGCCCCCTCGAACCACGCCAAAAACCTCAGCATCGTATTCGACTCATCCCTCACCATGAACCGACAGATCAACGCCGTCACCTCCAGCTGCTTTAACACCCTCCGCAAGACCTTCTAATGGATCCCCCTGGAGTCAAGGAAGACAGTCACCCACTCACTCATCACCAGCAGACTGGACTATGGAAATGCACTATACGCCAGCATAAACAAGTCTCTACTCCGAAAACTCCAGACGATACAGAATACCGCCGCCCGACTCGTCCTCGGCATCCCCCGGCATGGACACATCAGCCAACACCTTCGAACGCTCCACTGGCTCCCCGTGGAGAAAAGAGTCACCTTCAAAATCTTCACCCACGCCTACAAATGCCTACACAACACCGGACCCAAATACCTCAATGACAGAATCAACTTCCACGTTCCCAAAAGAAACATCCGATCTTCCAACCTCGCACTGGCCGAAACCCCGCGCATCCGCAGAGCCAGAGCGGGTGGAAGATCCTTCTCTCACATTGCGGCCGAAACCTGGAACGAGCTCCCGGCAGACATCAGACTCGCCCCCTCCCTGAACACCTTCAGAAAGGCCCTCAAGACCTGGCTCTTTGGCTAACGGATCTGCGAACCCCCCCCCCCCCAGCGCCTTGAGACCCTCACGGGTGAGTAGTGCGCTTAATAAACCCCTGATTGATATAGTGGGCTCACTTGAACCTCCCACAGCCTCAGGAAACAAATGTATACTATTAGTAGTGGATCATGCTACTAGGTATCCTGAAGCCATTCCCCTTAAGACTACTACAGCCCTTGTGGTAGCCAAGGCCCTCATTGGTGTCTTCACCAGGGTAGGGTTTCCTAAGGAGGTAGTATCAGACCGAGGTACCAACTTCATTTCTGCATACTTAAAACACATGTGGGATGAGTGTGGAGTGATCTACAAGTTCACAACAACTTATCACCAACATACCAATGGCTTTGTTGAAAGGTTTAACAAGACATTGAAAGGCATGATAACGGGACTCCCTGAAAAACTCAAAAGGAGATGGGATGTTCTGTTACCCTGCCTGATTTTTGTCTACAGAGAGGTGCCTCAGAAGGAAATCGGGTTTTCACTCTTTGAACTTCTGTTTGGCCAACTTGTAAGGGGACCACTCTCACTTGTGAGGGAAGGATGGGAGAGACCCCATCATGTACCAAAGCAAGATATGGTGTACTATGTACTAGGCCTTCATACCAGGATGGCAGAGTATGTGCAGAAAGCATCCAAACACCTGGAGGCCAGCCAGGAACTCCAGAAGCTCTATGATGACCAAAAAGCTGCACTGGTAGAATTCCAACCAGGGCAACAGGTATGGTTTTTGGAGCCAGTGGCACCAAGGGGCCTCAAGGCCAAATGGAGTGGCCCTTACTCTATCCTAGAAAAAAAGAGTAATGTCATCTGCAGGGCTGATGTAACCATGCTGATGGTTACTGATGAGGATCAGGAGACAGAGAGTGAACCTCTCCCTGACCTCCTATCTTACATCCCCCAAGACGGGTCCGACTTGCACCCTGCACCCTTCTGCCCCAGTGCCGCTGGTGGTGCAGTGCCTGTGCTGGTCGTCAGCCCCTGCAGTGCTGAGTTTAACCCCAGGAGCTTTTCTCCCACACCTGCTTTCAGCATTCCCTAAGCGAAGGCCCCCTTAGCCCCATTGGCTAACATTGGGCCCCTGCACTCTGCATCCGGCCGCCCCAGTGCCGCTGGTGGTTCAAATTGAGTGCCCTCCTAGACCTTGGGGAACCTTGGTCCTAACCCCCAAAACTCACCCTTGTAAGTCGAGTACTTACCTTCAAAACCGATAACTATTTTTCTCCCATAGGAACTCATGTTAATAGATTTTGGGACTACAAATTTTAAGTGGGGAACTGTAAATGTATGGACAACATTGAACTCAATTGCAAAGTATACAAAGTCGTACTTACCTGTTACTGCACGAACTTACGGTGTGGTATCTAGGCATACTACCCTAGCACACAAAGTAATCTATAAGTCATCTAAAAGTAACCTGAAAGTAATTACTGTGTAATTCAAACTGCATTTTAAAGTAATACAAACAAGTAACAACCTGCAAATTCAACCACAACTGCATTTCTTTGAACAGTCTTGCATTTAAAAGTGTATTCTACTTACCTGTGCCAAGTCCTGCTTGGTTCTAAGCATAAAACCTAAGTATATCTTTATTTATACTTACCTAATTAGTCTGGATTCTGTCTCTGAGTGTGTCTATCAGTCCTTGAGTGAGTGAATACAATAAATGCTTAACACGACCTCTGGATAAGCCTAACTGCTCGCCCACACTACCACAAACAGAGCTGTTAGTACTTGCCTAATTTAGCCTCTGCTATACCTCTGGGGACTCCCTGGACTGTGTGCACACTATACCTTACTTTGGTATAGTATATACAGGGCCAGCTTCCTGCATGTATTGTGTAGTATTGTGTCTGTATATAACATATAGTCCTTGTGTTTTTTATCAAATGAGAAGCCCTGGACTGGACAGTGATCATAGTGAACTGCTGGGTACAGTGTTGAGCCTGAGTACCCCCACACTGACCTTCCTGAGAAGCCTGTAACTGCTCGCCATTGTTACCATTAAAACTGTATTAGAATGAGATGGTAGGATATTCCCCGGGATGCAACAGGAAAAAGACTCCAGCCCCTGCGGCTGTTGCGCTACCTGCTCGTGGCCCC
The DNA here is from genome assembly GCA_963921515.1 of Calotriton arnoldi. NCBI lineage: Eukaryota > Metazoa > Chordata > Amphibia > Caudata > Salamandridae > Calotriton > Calotriton arnoldi. The sequence continues at coordinate 2,076,626 of CAWUFW010001626.1, read as the reverse complement.
CCAATCAGGATATGACTGTGTTATTTATGGGTTTCTCTCTGCAGACATTTTAGTCTCTGATCAATGTCAAAGTCCGATAAAGAAAACTTTAAAGGCTGAGCGGAAACAAGGCCAGGTGACTTGCCCTGGTTGGGCAGATGGGCTCAGGTAAATCCCCCGGTGCAGCTGCTGGACCAAGGGGGCTTGACAATGCCATAGCATCAGCAGTGCCTGGAAAACAAAGACTATTTTTAGAATAACTTAACCATATCTAGCTTTTCCCCCATCACACCTCATCCTCTCTCTCTCTCTAAGGCTTTACCTCCACATTGCTCATTGGGAAGTATGAGACTGACCCTGACCCAGATCACCAACTAAGATATGTCACTGAAGGCTACCATGCCCCACGAGATGTGGTCTTGTGCTTTAGCTGCTCAGTGTTGATCTTAGACACTGGTTTCAAAACTTGCTTTGACATTTGAAGACAAATTGTGGGATTGAGGAGAAATCACTTAATCTTCCTGTGCCTCAAAGTGTAACTGTGTATTCAAAGAATGTGGAAATGTCATACGGAAAAAAAGCTGTAGAGTGTGCTAGCTAGTATTGTCTCCATAGCATATTGTACAGCTCACACTTGTTCGAATAATTAATTTACAAGTTTAGCACAATCTCACACCACGCCCATTGATGATCTATGTTCCAAAGACTAGTCCTTTACTAAAATTGTCTTCCTAGTGCTTCCAGGAAGCATTGCTTCTTGGAAATCTGTCAAAATACCTAAGAAAAGAAAAGTAACCAAAAAAACAGGCTTCAATGAATTCTACATTCTACAAGTAATGTATTTCACCAAAATATCTACATGAAAAGAACTGGCTAATCCTACTTCCAAGAACTTGTTCGCTCACATGCGCTCGGACTGCACTTGGAATGATTAATTGTCCCACTGTCCCACCACATTGATTTTTTGCCAGTATTTCTAAGCTGCTAAAATGTAGATTTGTTGTTAGGTTATTAAATTAATAGTAAGTGGATGTATTAACACAGTTAATATTTTTGCTGTCAGCATTTATGTAGTAGACATTTTGGTTGTGCAATTTATGGCCCCAGTGTAGAATGTTGACATCCCTGCAGTGATGTAGAGTGATTGTCTGTATGTCTTTGAGGGATGTTACCCAGAATTGCTGTAAGCCAGAAGTTGACAGAAGGTGGTAACATAATCAGAAACTGTCTTGACCTACCTTTGACACGAAGGCCCAGTAGCGGTAGCACCTTATGTCTCTGTCCGGAGTGTCTTTGTCTTTGAGCCTGCAGGGAACAAGATCAGGATTTTCCACATACGAGCACTGGCTTGTTGTCATGCAAGCAAAGGCGTCGCCATCTAAAAATACAGCTGTCAACCACATGAAAAATGGTAGAAGCAACCGGGGCCAAAACTCATATATAGCCAAGCCAGCCAGTTCATGGCAGTTTGTTTTCCCGCAGTGGCACCTCCCGCAGTGCCAAGCCATCAAATTCAATGCGGAAAAGCAGACTCCCGGCAGGAGGAAGAACAGTATTCCAAACCACAAGTTGTGGTCCCTGTGGCATGGGCAGGCAAAGGCAAGCTGCAGCATCTCCTGGAGGCCCACGAAGATGCTTGCCAGCACCCCCCACAGCAAGAGTTTCAGGGGGATCCATTTAGTCAGGTCTTTGATTTCTGCCATATTGAACTTTGGCTTGATCTGACAGTGGTGAAGAGGTTGACGCAGTCTATGTTGTGTTTGTAACTCGCTTCTGATCCTTCAAGGATGTGGAGAGGACTGAAGTTCCAGCGCGTGCCCTGACTCGAGGAAGTGCCTCTGCCATTAGGGAAGTGTATGCAGGCTTTTATACTTAAACATTGAGTCCACGCCCACAGTTGGCAGTGAGTGATGTGAGGTGCAATAGAAGGATTGGACGTGTCTTTTTTGTTTATGCCTTCAGGCCATGAGCTGAACTCTACATCTCCCTCCCCTTCCAAAGGCTTTCAGCCAAAGAGTTTGATGTAGATGAGGGTTCTTCATTGCAGAAGGTCTAGGTCACTCACCACAACCCAGAGTCATGCACTTAAATAACACACAGTAGAGCCAATACCAGGATACCTCATCTCAGCAGATACCAGCACTTTCAGCAGATGCCGGCACTTTCAGCAGATACCGGCACTTTCAGCAGATACCAGCTCTTTGATGGGAGCAAACTGCATCGGATGCGTCTAAACAGGCAGTGCCTTCAATTCTCCAATGCCGATTTACATCAGTTGTGACCCTAGTGATGTCACAGACTGCATTATTAGGTCGCTGGTGGTGAGCCTGTATAAATGAATTTCCAGTCTTGATGTGAGCTGCGATGGTTTTGCCTGCGGTCTCGAGATGACCCTATACGTGTCCACCATCTCCCCTCAAAGACTATTTTACAGAGACTGGTACAGAAATTGATCTGAGTATGTATTATTAGAGATGGAGTAGGTTTCTCACCCCAACCTAGAGACAGCCGCTGTGATATTATTCCATGATGGGGACTCGCTCTGTTGGCAGGGTCTTCCCATTCACCAGGATGGATTTGTGATCAGTTTTGAGAGACCCCAGTGAAGTCCATAGATGGCTATGATAGGGTAGCTGGGTAGGTCCATGCAAGTAAAATGGAACTTGTAAATCATTGAATAGAGTTGCCAATGAAAGTAGTGCAGTCACAACACTGTCGGACTAGAGGTATTGACCACGGTTTCTTGTTTTGAAGGTCTGAGCTATTGTAAGTTTCTCTCACGGCCAGTTCCCTCAGCTCCATCTGGATATTTTAACATTGGTATTACTTGCTACAGGTGCCTCCATCCTTCCACCTGGGCTGGGATAAAGCTGGCAACCCTTGGCTAGTGAAATCTCAACTTGGTGGTAAAGCTGAACCAGTCTCCTGTTTACGCCAGGTAATCACATCCTGTGCATGAAGCCTCTCGATAATCACAGTGGTGGGCATAGCATCTCCGGCAAATATATGGGTGTCTTTCTTCATCAAGGGCTGATAAATCAAAGTGTCAAATTTCAGTTCTGGTCCTAAGTACATCAAGACACTTTTTCTGCAATATTTGTTCAGCTTGTGAGAGTTTCTCCCAGGCTTTGTAGAGCACAATTCTACCAGGGATGGTCCTACAGCGCAGCAAGATGGCCGACAGTAATCCAGGTACTAGGTGCGCCGAGCACACCCTGGCATCTGCAGAATTACATAAAACATCCCTCAAATACTCTGACCAGGCTAGTTATTGCTGACCGTCATGTTAGTGGGTCAACCTTCTAGTGCTTCCTCAATGTATTTTACTTCCTTTCTGTTCTGGTGCCTTTTTAGGGTTGTATCTGTTTTTATTTTTTCATTTAAGACAAGGTACAGTGGTTGCAATCACTAGATGCACAATTGACATCGTGTCATAGTAGTTGGAGGGGGGGTAGGAAGGGAACGGAGGGGGGAAACTAGGGAAGAGGATCGCATTTCAACAATTTTCACATATAATTCTAATAGTTACTCCATGCTTTTACATATAAAACCTCCAATATGTCCTGCACCCCTCCCCTTATGCATTACTTATGAGTCAGGTGTTATGGTTGCTGTGAGACGCAGAATCTGCAAATATATCGGGCAAGTGAGTTCCCTAAAAAGGATCAGATAAGAATTTCAAAGAGGGTCCCCACATTTTCTTGAATTTAGACAGTGTGTGGGCTATTGCCGCTGTCAATTTCTCCATAGCTAGTAAGTCCCATTGCTTATGTACCCAGTCCATATGTGTGGGTATGGAATCAGTGCCCCAGCGTAAGAGCAATAACTGTTTGGCGGTGCACTAGGCCAATGTGATGGCCTTCCCCCTAGCTGATCGTAAAGGGTACGTCAGCGCCTTAGATCCTAGTAGTATGTATGTAGAAAACAATGGTTCAGGTGTGGCCTTAAAGGTCCAAAGCGAAAAAGTGACCCAGAAAGGGGCACTGCGTTCTAAGGGAATGAAATTAATTCTGGAGGGAGCAAAAGAAAAGATCCACAGAGGGTCATGTAGGTCAAAAAACGACAGACATTTATTTACAATTCTGTTTAGTATTCAGGTGCTCACATATCTGAAAGAGACACGTTAGTGATAGATTCCTTACCTTAGAATATCCCCAGGCGTCAGGCTGGATCCGGAAAGTTTTGCGTAGCAGTACCCTTGCGCGTCGGTAGGCGGCGTCGTGCGGCTCCGCGTCCGTCGTCGGCGTCGTGATCGCCGGGATGACGTCGCGGGCAGCACTTAGGCGCCGCCCCTGCGCGCTGACGTCAGTTCTTCTTTTCCGCGCCAGCAAGCGCAGATCCGGGAAGAGCAGTGCCCTGGTCAATTTTTGACCATACTTTTTGGTGATTTTTTCACTGGTTTTTCCAACTTTAAGGTGTCGTAGGGATGCCCGGCTTCAAGCGATGCGGCGCCTGTGCGCGGATGATGTCCGTCACCGACCCGCATTGGGAGTGTCTCTTCTGCCTCGGCCGAGGCCACGACACCGAGTCTTGTCCCGAATGCCAGGCCCTCAGCCCGAAAGCTTTGCGAGAGCGGTCTCGAAAGCTCCTCGAGGCCCGGCATTCGGCTCCGCGGAAGCCCCGGTCGCGTGAGAGGTCCAGGGGTCGCTCGCGGAGTGCACACCGGTCGTCGACTTCTTCGTCCGGTAAGTCTAAGCACAAGAAGTCCAAGAAGCATCGTCGCTCTCGGACTTCGCCTCGCCGGTCTCGCGACTCGGCTGAGGCCCCTCCCGGCACCGTCCCCGCCCCCGCGGCCCCGGACTTGCCTGTGGAGTCGCCCCGTCATACCCGCCCTTCCCGGGTTCGGGGGCGGATCCGGCCAAGGTACAGGAGTTCCTGTCGGCCATGGCCCGCCTCTTCGGGCCTTCAGGCCCCTCCGGTGCGCCTTCGGGCCCCGCGGGCCTGATGGGGTTGCTCCGGCGTCGCCGGCGGCTCCGGCCCCGGCGTCGCCCGAGCCTCCAGCCTCGATCCCGGCTCCGGCTTCGGCCCCGGCCTCGATCCCGGCTCCACAACCCCCATCGGCGCCGGTCGACCCCACGACACCTCCGCCGGCGCCGATGTCTCCGGTGCCGTTCTCGACGCCGCCCTGGGCTCCGGGCGGCGTCGTCCCCAGTTCCTTCCGGCTCCGGACATGGACCCGGAGCGACGTCGCTCGGCGCCGGCTCCGGCGCCGATGGGACCTTGGGTCCCAAATGTCCCTCCTCCTCCTTATTTTGAACCAGAGGAGGACCAGGAGGACTGGGAGGGTCTGATGACCCTCTGACACGCAACTGTCAGTATGATGAGGACTGGACAGAGAGTCTAGGGGAGGCCAGTGGTCTGGATACTTCTCCTGACACTGGCATGCTGTCTCCTCCCGTGGCTACGGAGGAGGGGCCAATTTCGGTACGGTGTTGCGTAGGGCTGCTGGGGCCTTACGTCTCCAGCTCCCTACTTTGACGGTCAAGCCTAACATCTTGACAGAGGTGCTTCAGCCGGCAGCCTCCTCTGCGGAGACTGTGCTGCCGTTTAACGACGCCCTCACTGACGTTCTTTTGGGCGCCTGGTCCAAGCCCAACACAGGGGCTCCTGTGGATCGGAACGTGTCACGACGCCATCGCCCCGCTCCGGGCGACCCCTGTTTCTTTCTGTCCACCCCACTCCTGAGAGCTTGGTTGTCCAAGCCTCCGCTTCCCAAACCGCCTTCCCTACCGCTCCTCCGGATAGGGAATCCAAACGCCTGGATCAGTTTGGGAAGAAAGGTTTTTCTTCCTCCAGTGCTGGCTTGCGGTCCGTTAACACCGCTTGTCTTTTGGGCCGATATACCCACTCCCTGTGGGATTCGGTGGCGGATGTTTTGCCCCAGTGCCCTGAGGAGGTCCAGGCACTGCTTTCCCGCGCCATTGCGGAAGGAAGGGATGCGGCCAAATACACTATCCGTTGTGGCCTTGACACCGCCGACTCGCTGGGCAGGTCGATTGCAACGACGGTGGCGCTCCGGCGCCACGCCTGGCTGAGAACCACTGGTTTTCAGGGGATGTCCAGAATACTCTCATGGACATGCCCTTTGATGGAGTCGGTCTTTTTGGGTCCAAAGCAGACCATGCGTTGGAGCGCTTTAAGGACTCACGGGCTACTGCAAGTCCCTGGGCCTTTCTGCTACACGCCCTCCGCTACCTTCTGCTTTTCGCCCCTATCGTGGCCACGGTAGGGGCGCCCCTCACGTCAGCAGCCCAGCCACCGGCCCGCGCAGCAGGCGTCTTCGCGTGGCCGAGGACGTGGATTCCGCCGTGGCGGATCGGGCAACCAGCGTGCGGGTCAGGCCACCACCTCCAACCCGTCCGCGGCCTCCAAGCCCTCCTAGTCCCTCCTTTCAGGTGCACGGCACGCCAGTAGGGGCAGGGTCCGCCATCACCTTCCCCACTGGCGCACCATCACCTCGGACAGGTGGGTCTTGGACATTGTCCGAAGGGGCTACTCCCTCCCCTTCGAGACCACCCCCAGCCATGCCACCTCAATTCCACCGCATGTCAGGGGATCACTTGGTGCTTCTACGGAAGGAAGTCACGGCCCTCTTGACCAAGAGGGCCATCGAGCATGTTCCGACCCCAGAAGTAGGGCGTGGTTGCTACTCCCACTACTTTCTGGTGCCCAAAAAGGACAAGGAGGACATGCGTCCTATCTTGGACCTCCGGAACGTCAATCGCTTCCTCCGGAAGGAGAAGTTCAAGATGCTCACCCTAGCTCAGGTCTTGACTGCCCTCGACCCTGGAGACTGGTTGGTAGCGTTGGACTTGCAGGACGCGTATTTCCACATCCCCGTCCTGCCGGCCCACCGGCGTTACCTTCGGTTCACGGTAGGCCCCGAGCATTTTCAGTTCACCGTGCTCCCCTTTGGCCTTACCAGTGCCCCTCGGGTGTTCACGAAAGTGATGGCGGTGGTCGCAGCTCATCTGCGCCGGGCAGGGGTTTCAGTCTTCCCCTACCTCGACGACTGGCTGCTGAAGGCGGGCTCGTCCCAGGCAGTCGTCTCCCACCTCCAGACTACGGCCGAACTCCTGCACTCGCTGGGGTTCTCCATCAATGTGCCGAAGTCGCATCTAATTCCTTCTCCACAGCTCCTTTTCATCGGAGCAGTTCTGGACACGACGCAGTTTCGGGCCTATCCTCCCGAACGGCGAGTCCGGGATATTCAGGCTATGATTCCGATCTTTCGGCCTTTATCCTGGGTTTCGGTACGGATGACCCTGAGGCTGCTGGGCCTCATGGCCTCCTGCATCCTGCTGGTCAATCATGCCAGATGGCATATGCGGGCTCTGCAGTGGGACCTGAAGTTCCAGTGGGCGCAGCACCAGGGCAACCTGTCCGATCACGTCCAGATCTCGGAGGGGACTGCAAAACAGTTGCAGTGGTGGCTCTCGAACCGGCAATGGGTCATGGGCAGATCCCTCTCCCTTCCCCAGCCAGAGCATACAGTTGTGACGGACGCGTCCCTTCTGGGATGGGGCGGTCACATGGGAGAGGCGGAGATCAGAGGCCTCTGGTCTCCGGCGGAGTCCCGGCTCCATATCAACCTTCTGGAGCTCCGGGCGATCCGGCTTGCACTCAAGGCATTCCTTCCCTCTGTCAAAGGGAAGGTAGTGCAGGTGTTCACAGACAACACCACCGCCATGTGGTACTGCAACAAACAGGGCGGGGTGGGGTCTTGGACCCTTTGTCAGGAGGCTCTGCGCCTCTGGACATGGCTGGAACATCAGGGCATGTTCCTGATGGTTCAACACCTGGCAGGTTCTCTGAACGCCAGGGCGGACGAACTCAGCCGCAGGTGCATGATGGATCACGAATGGCGTCTTCACTCGGAAGTGGCGCAAGGACTCTTTCTACAGTGGGGAGAGCCTTGGTTAGATCTATTCGCCACCGAAGAGAACGCGCAATGTCATCAGTTCTGCGCGTTGGAATTTCCAAGGCGGCACTCGCTCGGCGACGCTTTTCGTCGCGAGTGGAGTTGCGGTCTGTTGTACGCCTTTCCGCCTATACCACTTCTACCCAGAGTGTTGAAGAAGATTCGGCACGACCGGGCCCAAGTCATTCTTGTGGCTCCGGACTGGGCTCGAAGAGTTTGGTATCCCGAGCTACTCAATATGAGCATAGATCCCCCGATCCGTCTGCCTCTTCGGGAGGATCTTCTGTCGCAGCAGCAGGGGACGGTCCTCCACCCGAACCTGTCCAGTCTACACCTGCTTGCGTGGAGATTGAGCGGCGGCAGTTGATTCCTTTCGACTTGCCTCCCGAAGTTTGTGATGTGATTCTGGCAGCCAGGCGTCCCTCCACTAAGGTGGTATACGCCTGCAGGTGGAACAAATTTGTGGCATGGTGCACAGCAAAGGCTGTGAATCCCCTTTCTGCCCCTCTTTCTGAGGTCCTTCTGTTCCTTCTCTCTCTGGCCCAACAGGGTTCTGCCCTGGGTACCATCAAGGGTTATCTTTGTGCTATCTCGGCCTTCCTCAGGCTCCCTGATCAGCCCTCCCTTTTCAAGTCCCCTGTTGTTAACAGGTTCTTAAAAGGCATTACTCACCTCTTCCCTCCTGTTCCGTTTGTAATGCCTCAGTGGGACTTGAACTTGGTTCTTACCTTTTTAATGTGCGCTCCCTTTGAGCCTCTGCATAACTGTCCTCTTCGTCTTCTGACTCTGAAGACTGCCTTTCTGGTGGCCATCACCTCCGCTCGGCGGGTGAGTGAGCTCCAGGCCCTTTCTGTCTGTTCATCCAGACAAGGTTGTTCTTCGGACGCGTCCGTCCTTCTTGCCAAAGGTGGTTACTGCTTTCCACATTGGGCAGACCATCACTTTGCCCACCTTCTTTCCGCCTCCGCATCCTTCCACAGAGGAAGAGAGGCTCCACCGTCTGGACCCAAAACGTGCGCTCTCCTTCTATATCGACCGCACAAAACACTTCCGGGTGGATGACCAGCTCTTTGTTGGCTACGTGGGCGCCAAAAGGTCGGGCGGTGCACAAGAGGACCGTCTCCCGCTGGGTTACCTTGTGCATCAAGACCTGCTATTCTTTGGCCAAGAAGGAGCCTCCTGTTGGGCTGCGTGCCCATTCCACCAGGGCAACGGCTGCTACCACGGCCTTGGGCCGCGGTGTTCCGCTGCCGGTTATCTGTCAGGCAGCTACGTGGGCCTCGCTGCACACGTTTACTAAGCATTACTGCCTTGACAGTCAGGTCCGGAGGGACGGCTTCTTTGGCCGTTCTGTCCTCCAGGACTTCCTTGTCTGATCTTTGTTCGCAGACCCACCACCGGGGTTGGTATTGCTGGGGTATCTATTCTAAGGTAAGGAATCTATCACTAACGTGTCTCTTTCAGATGCACAAGTTACTAACTTGTGTAACGATATATCTGTAAGAGACAGTAGTTAGTGATAGATTCCTTACCGCCCACCCATCCTCCCCGTTCTGCGAACTGATTTCTAGGGTTAAGGACATCCCTTTCAGGGCCCTAGTATTTTTCAGACACCTGTGTCAGCTTCTTGCATGGCTCTGCGTTCCTGGCGCGGAAAGTCGTGTACAGAACTGACGTCAGCGCGCAGGGGCGGCGCCTAAGTGCTGCCCGCGACGTCATCCCGGCGATCACGACGCCGACGACGGACGCGGAGCCGCACGACGCCGCCTACCGACGCGCAAGGGTACTGCTACGCAAAACTTTCCGGATCCAGCCTGACGCCTGGGGATATTCTAAGGTAAGGAATCTATCACTAACTACTGTCTCTTACAGATATATCGTTACACAAGTTAGTAACTTGTGCATTAGGTGAAAAGAAGCGTGACGTGAAGGGTGATGGTGAAATATAAAAAAAAAAGGCATCGCATTGACAACAGTATTATGAGCTCCACAATTGATTTATAAAGAGTGATAGGAGTTCATGTTGTAAGGTGGTCGACGGCGTTTCGAACCCAATAATTGGGGTTCATCTTCAGGACATGGGTGAGCAAGCTGAATTTAGGAGCTGAATTTTTTATTATTACTTTATCCGCAGAGCAAGTCTTGGAGTGGGCAGACGGCAGTTATCTAGCTTCAGAGATTTTTAAAGTTGTAGTCGGCGAGCGTGGGAATTGTAAGGCGCGCCACAGTACTGCTCCAGTCTATTTGTGCGAGGATGTGGTACTACTCATGTGTAAAGTTAATCAGCACGAGTTGGAAGGGCAGCTGGGCGGTGCATGATGTCACGTTGGTGGTTTAATTTGTTGTAGACGATCAACAGGGCAATAAATGGGAGCCTGAAGCCGTGCAGACGAGAGCGTCCTGCTTCTGCCGTGGCTGGCGATGAATGCCAATCATTCATCGCCAGCAGAAGATGAACCCCAATTATTGGGTTCGAAACGCTGTCGACCACCTTACAACATGAACTCCTATCACTCTTTATTAATCAATTGTGGAGCTCATAATACTGTTGTCAATGCGATGCCTTTTTTTATATTTCACCATCACCCTTCACGTCACGCTTCTTTTCACCTAATATGTGAGCACCTGAATACTAAACAGAATTGTAAATGAATGTCTGTCGTTTTTTGACCTACATGACCCTCTGTGGATCTTTTCTTTTGCTCCCTCCAGAATTAATTTCATTCCCTTAGAACGCAGTGCCCCTTTCTGGGTCACTTTTTCGCTTTGGACCTTTAAGGCCACACCTGAACCATTGTTTTCTACATACATCTTACCACCCCAGGTTCACATATTGGGGTACCCTTGTCTTCTCAAAAAAAACCTTAGATCCTAGTAGGACATAGCTAGGAAAGCGAGGTATCTCGGTATCAAACATTACAACTATATCTGTGAGGATTTCGGACCAGTATCAGTGTAATTTAGGGCAGTGCCATAGTAAGTGGATAGCATGCCTGAGTGGTTGCATTGTCTCCAGCATCTATCATCACTTCCCCTTTTTCACTTAGCTATTCGTGTGCGTGTATAGTACCAGTAGTGAATGATTTTTAACAAGGTTTCCCTACTCGAGGCGCTACCCGCCGAAATACGCGCCCTCTGTAGATTATCGGTCCATTCTTGGTCCAAGAATTGATGCTCGCACTCCCACTTTGACCTAGCTGGAGAATGCAGTTCTCCCAAAGTGGTGTTCTAGTGCCTTTTTAGTTTCACATTGACTTCAGGGAGCATCGTGGTAGCGTCATGTTACACAAGCAGTTCAACATTGTCTCCTTTTGGTCATTCATATCCCCTCCCTCAGTCTTTCACCTTGGCAGAAGTGGTTGTTGCCAGGTGAGTCTTTGCCAGCATTCAACCGAGGCACCAGAAATGGCTCCTAGATATAATTCTATGCAGGATGATGTGCCACTAGGCCATTTTCTGGCCAGGAAAGGTTATTGCTATCTATCGGTCGTCACATTAAAGGCCCATTCATCAGGAGGGCATTATAGGCCAAATGGGAATTTAGACCTTTTCTTTTATTGAAGAACCCTGCATTTATTCCGGCTGTGTGGAAGAGAGTTCGGCGGTAGGGGAGTGAGTTTGAAGGCACCACCATTCACACACATGAGCATATAGGAAGACATCTATCTTGTCATGAAACTTGTTAGATAATTGTCTGTGGCGGGTATAAGAAATTTCAGGGGATGTGGGAAGCACGGCTTTGAATCCTCCTGTAGCCACCTCCAGACGGTCCATTCAGTTTATCATCCCGTCAGGTCTTTCTGCAGACGGGTAGCTTAGTCAAGGCTCAGTTCTGTGTGTGTTCTCTGTGATATTTTTGGTTGTGAGTCTGGCCAGGCAGAAGCTGTGTCTTGTGCAGGTGATGGTACAGATGGAGACCTTGCTTGCCAGGTTGTTCTATTGGAATGGATGGTGTGGTAGGCCGTGCGGGTGCTTTGATACCCGTACGGTCAGGATGAGACAGCCAGTACCATTGTATTAGAGTTGGGTGATGTGTTCAGATTTTGCTTGGTTGCGTCATACAGGGGAGTCTTTATAGGCGTCAGAGATTTTGTTTTTCACAAGGAGACCAAATAGCAGAGTTACCTCTGTCCATGTGCAAATAAGTGAGGGGTTTGATTCTGTGTAATAGGCTGAGCTAGAACCTTGCAAGCTGGACCTTTTTAGGTCTCGCCTGAGCCAGCGCATGCGCTGGTCTGGCGAGACATTTGGTAGTGGGTTTCAGAAATGCGACCACATGCTTTTGCTTGTGGCCTAAAGCTTGCGTGCATGTGCGCGTGAACGCGCGCAGCCGCCATCTGCCTTTCTTATCTCATACAGTTAGGAGCCGTCATGGCTCATTAAGTGCTTTCGCGCGCAGCGCGCGCGCACACAACTCCCTCCGCCTCTCTCTCCCGCTGCAGCCCCCATCTATGCAGCGCGAGCGCGCGCTTGTTTTTTAATGCACTTCGACCACTGCTAATAAGGTGACACTTTTATCCAGATGGATTTAAAGCCACCAATTGATGGAGTACGGGAGGGCTTTTATTGGCAGCATGGAAAAATTGTGACATATTGAAATGTAATTGAAATAATCTCTCTTTGTAATGAAAACACTTTGGTTTATTTTTTGTGTAAATTCGTGTTACCTCACTGACACGATTCTCAAAACAGTTGTTTTTTCAAGAGGGAGCTCAGAAGACGGGAAAATCCAATTTCCATTTTTATGTTCGGATGTTTTTAATTTTACTGCGACTCTTAGCGAGACGCTTGTATTATACACTTGCAAAACCATTTACTGCTCTGCAGGCTTGTTGGTATTCCTGTGGGGCTGCAGCCTGGCCGCTTTGACGTCTCTCAGGCCCATTAGGCTGTCAGTGTGAGTCTGCAGCTCCCCCCAAGCTCCGCATGACACTGGATAAAAGGGTGAGAGAGCGGGGCTTCCGATATCCATTTTTTGTTGGTTGCATTGGTCTTTTTTTGCTGACACCCCCGTGCTCTCTTGTTCTGATGTCCACGTCAGCAGGAGTTTGCGAAGAGTGCTCCAAGGTTCCCTTATGGTATCTGCCCCGCATCCATCTCGCCAGCCGGGGGTTGGAAAAGCTTTTTATTGTAAAGTACTTATTCCTGCGTGGGAGCGTGGCTCAGTGAGTGCCCCTTCCGACTGGCGTTTGGAGTGTTTTTGCCGCGCTAGGCACAGTAGTCCGAGGGCTGACCTTCAGGCACATAATTCTTTTACTGTGACTGGAATCCTGCAAAGAGGCGAGCAGCTGTGGCTGCAATTCAGGCCCGAGTTGCAGTTTCATCAGTGCCCGTATACGGGTAGTTAATTAAATTACAAGCACAACAACTGAAAGCGAGCGTAGAATGTACCAAATATCACTCAATTAGAGCATTAGGAAAATTTCCATGTATTGCAAAGTCCATGTATATCCATACAAACAGCTCAAGCAAATCCAATTCCTCGGGGTCTTGATTGTTTGTTCTTTATCAATTCATTTAGTGGAGTTAGCCTACCTGTGGATTGGCAAATCATAATGCTGCTCTCCCCCCAACAAGGATAATGTGTTGCACGGCTAAACACTTATTAGGTCCTAAAGGCGAGACCTATTGGCTATGCCAATGCTTGTTCTTACATGAGAGGAGGAGAGAGGCTGTTATCTAGGTAGAAGTGGAGGAATTTACCCCAGGTTAACGGACATGGGGAACCTCTCTCGCTTAGTTTGTCGAGCCACGAGTATACCTTAGGTTTGCTTGCAGCCCCTTGATGAGGACAAATCTGGGGTTGGTCGGATTGGCTTTGAGGGGGCCATTAGACGTCCATTTCAGATTGAGATCCAGATATTATCTGAGCCCAAGGATGCCTCTGATCAACGAAGGTTTGACTTAAAGTTGTGTGTTATCAATGGGCGTGGAAACGGCCTATGTGTGCTTTTCCCACCAACCCACCACAATCCCTGAAAGCGGCCAGCAGGACTCAGGAGCCGCCAGGTGACCAGGTCATAGCATTGCGCCATGAAGCCCACCCTCAATGAGACTGCCCTCTGGTCCACCCGCTAGTCTCCTAATAAAAACTGAGCTTCCATGAACAGAGAGTGAAAGGGGGGGATTCTATGTATAGGACACATGCCATCAGATCATCTACAACTGTATATCCCATGATGCACCAGGCCCAACTCATTTACTGCAACTGTCAGAATCAGGCTTTGGTGTTTGGATTTAGACACTGTCTTTGAGTTTCCTCGAGAAATCACCCAAATTAACAAACATCCTCAGTGATACTGGCCTTGGTAGCCAGGGTTTATGCAGGTGTGAAACTGATAATACAAAATCCACGTGGGTCACTAACCTAGTAACCTGGTTACACCTCTACCTCCTTTGAGACAGTGATAACCTGCAGTGCACTGTCCAGAGGTGTGCAGGGTTTGGATACAGAAAGAGACACCACGAGGCTCTGTGACAACATCCAAAAGCAGGCTAATGACACATCTGGAAACCTGGCACAGAAGCTGGGTGAGCCGCACACCTGAGCTGGTTGATGGCAGCCAGAGCTGGAACCAACAGCATGAGGAAATGAGCCACTGGCACAGGCCTTGTACTTGGACCAGTCATGAGAATGGGTATGTGCCTTGCGGGGCAGCAGGAACAGATCTGGAACTAGCTGGTCTCCCAGGGTATGGCTGCAAGCCCAGCAGGCACACACACACACCCTGACACAATCCAGTGCTGCTGAATCACACGCAGAAACTCATTAGTAAGAACATTTGATAAGGGTGCTGCATAGCAATCCATTGTACTCTGCTTTCTGAGAATTTGACACATGATCTTGGTAGTGGATTTCGTAGATCTTTCAAAAGTTTCTAATGAACATGGGGCTGGTCTGCTGTTCCCTCTCAGTGACTGGTGACATTGAGCTCTAGTGAGTGTGATGAGGAACATGTGCTCTGACGCTAATTCCCTGGGGGATGATATTTTAATTCAGGTATGGGTGGCATCACATTTGTGGATTGGGGCAGCTACCAAATGGGTGGAAGTATGGATTAGAGAGCGCATAAAATAATGAAAAAATGGGGGAATGAGTGTATGGCTAAGTTCATGAATGGACAAACGCGTTCGTGAGTGCATTGATAGATGATGGATGAATAGACAAGAGGAGTGGTCTTTGAGAAAGTGGATGAGTGGAAGAGGGTAGATGAGTGGGTGCATGATTCTGAGCGGCTGGACGAATAAGTGGATTGCTGGATGGATGATTTGCTCAGTGAGTGTAAAATTCCACCCTCATGACAAATCCCAGAGCGTCACTGACCACACTGGCATCCCCCACCCAGGGTACCTATCACTGGGCACCCTGTGTCACTGCCCGCACCTTCATCCCCCACCCAAGGTACCTATCACTGGGGACCCTGTGTCACTGCCCACACTCACCCCCCACCCCTGGTACCTCTCACTGGGTGCTCTGTGTCACTGCCCGCACTCTCATCCCCTACCCAGGGTGCCTATCACTGGGGACCCTGTGCCACTGACCACAGTCTCATCCCCACCCAGGGTACCTGTCAATGGGTGCCCTGTGTCACTGACCACAGTCTCATTCCCACCAAGGGTACCTATTACTGGGTGCCCCGTGTCACTGGCTGCACTCTCATCCCCCACCCAGGGTACCTGTCACTGGGCGCCCCGTGTCACTGCTTGCACTCTCATCCCCCACCCAGGAAACCTATCACTGGGCGCCCTGTGTCACTGCTGCACTCTCACCCCCACCCAGAGTACCTATCACTGGGCGCACTGGGTCACTGCCCGCACTCTCAACCCCCACCCAGGGTACCTATTACTGGGCACCTTGTGTCACTGCCTGCACTCTCATCCCCCACCTAGGGTACCTATCACTGGGTGCCCTGTATCACTTCCTGCACTTTCATTCCCACCCAGGGTACCTATCACTGGGCGCCCTGTGTCACTGCCTGCACTCTCACTCCCCCTCCCCCCCCCACCCAGGGTACCTATCACTGGGAATGTATGACGTTTCTACGCATACATCGCATGGCTTTACAACGCGGTTACCACACGTGCCGTTACATCGCAAGTCGTATCAACGACTTGCTGTAGGGGGCGCGCTGGACTTAGGAATAGCATTAATTACTATTACTACTCCAGTGTGTGCAGCAGCAGGGAAGGTGTTGGATTTAAAATCCAACACATTACCGGGTGTTGCACGCCCCCTACAACAAGTCGTTGATACGACTTGCGATGTAATGGCACGCGTGGTAACAACGCAGTCGTTGTAACGTTCGCGTTGTAAAGCCATGCGTTGTGAAAACAGCATTGTAAACGCTGTTTCCCATCACTGGGCACCCTGTGTCACTGCCTGCACTCTCATCCCCCAGCCAAGGTACCTATCACTGGGCACCCTGTGTCACTGCCTGCACTCTCATCCCCACCCAGAGTACCTATCACTGGGGACCTTGTGTCACTGCCTCCACTCTCATCCCCCACCCAGGGTTCCTATCACTGGGCACCCTGTATCACTGCCTGCACTCTCATCCCCATCCAGAGTACCTATCACTGGGCGCCCTGTGTCACTGCCTGAACTCTCATCCCTACCCAGGGTACCTATCACTGGGCGCACAGTGTCACTGCCCGCACTCTCATCCCCCACCCAGGCTACCTATCACTGGGTGCCCTGTATCACTGCCTGCACTCTCATTCCCACCCAGGGTATCTATCACTGGGAGCCCTGTGTCACTGCCTGCACTCTAACCCCCCCACCCAGGGTACCTATCACTAGGCGCCCTGTGTCACTGCCCGCACTCTCACACCCCACCCAGGGTACCTATTACTGGGCACCTTGTGTCACTGTCTGCACTCTCATCCCCCACCCAGGGTATCTATCACTGGGGGCCCTGTGTCACTGCCTGCACTCATTCCCACCCAGGGTACCTATCATTGGACAACCTGTGTCACTGCCTGCATTCTCACCCCCCACCTAGGGTACCTATCACTGGGCACCCTGTGTCACTGCCTGCACTCTCATCCCCCACCCAGGGTACCTATTACTGGCCACCCTGAGTCACTGACCGCACTCTCATCCCCACACAGGGTATCTATCACTGGGCACCCTGTGTCACTGCCCACACCTTCATCCCCCACCCAGGGTACCTATCACTGGGGACTCTGTGTCGCTGCCTGCAATCTCATCCCCCACCCAGGGTGCCTATCACTGGGCGCCCTGTTTCACTGCCTGCACTCTCATCCACCACCCGCCCAGATTACCTATCACTGGGCGCCCTGTGTCACTGCCCGCACTCTAATCCTCCACCTAGGGTACCAATCAGTGGGCGCCCAGTGTCACTGCCCGCAATCTCATCCTACACATAGGGTACCTATCAGTGGGTGCCCAGTGTCACTGCCCGCACTCTCATCCCCCACCCAGAGACCTATCACTGGACGCCCTGTGTCACTGCCCGCACTCTAATCCTCCACCTAGGGTACCAATCAGTGGGCGCCCTGTGTCACTTACCGCACTCGAATCCTCCACCTAGGGTACCTATCAGTGGGTGCCCAGTGTCACTGCACACACTCTCATCCCCCACCCAGAGATCTATCACTGGACGCCCTGTGTCACTGCCCACACTCTCATCCCTCAACCCAGTGTACCTAGCACTGGACACCCTGTGTCACTGCTGCACTCTGATCCCCACCCAAGGGACCCATCACTTGGCACACTTTGTCTCTGTCCGCACTCTCATAACCCAACCAGGATACCTATCACTGGGTGCCTTGTGTCACTAGCCACACTCTCATCCCCTACCTAGGGTGCCTATCACTGGGGACCCTGTGACACTGCCCGCACTTTCATCCCCCACCCAGGGTACCTATCACTGGGAACCCTGTGTCACTGCCCACACTCTCACCTCCCACCCAGGGTATATATCACTGTGTCACTGACCACAGTCTCATCCCCACCCAGGGTACCTGTCTCTGGGCGCCCTGTGTCACAGCCCGCACTCTCATCCCCCACCCAGGGTACCTATACTGGGCGCCCTGTGTCACTGACCACACTCTGATCACCTACCTAGGGTACCTATCACTGGGGACCCTGTGTCACTGCCAGCACTCTTATCCTCACCCAGAGTACCTATCACTAGGCGCCCTGAGTCACTGCCCGCACTCTCATCCCCCACCTAGGGTACCTATCACTGGGGACCCTGTGTCACTGCCTGCACTCTCATCCTCACCCAGAGTACCTATCACTAGGTGCCCTGTGTCACTGCCCGCACTCTCTTCACCCACCCAGAGTACCTATCACTATGTGCCCTGTGTTACTGCCCGCACTCTCATCACCCACCCATAGTACCTATCACTGGGTGCCCTGTGTCACTGCCTGCACTCGCACCCCCCTACTCAGGGTACCTATCACGGGGCGCCCTGTGTCACTGACCACACTCTCATCCCCCACCCAGGGTACCTATCACTGGGTGCCCTGTATCACTGCCTGCACTCTCATTCCCACCCAGGGTACCTATCACTGGGCGCCCTGGGTCACTGCCTGCACTCTCACCCCCCCCACCAAGGGTACCTATCACTGGGCGCCCTGTGTCACTGCCCGTACTCTCATCCCCCACCCAGGGTACCTATTACTGGGCACCTTGTGTCACTGTCTGCACTCTCATCCCCCACCCAGGATACCTATCACTGGGGGACCTGTGTCACTGCCTGCACTCTCATCCCCACAGAGAGTACCTATCACTGGACACCCTGTGTCACTGCCTGCACTCTCATCCTCCACCTAGGATACCAATCAGTGGGCACCCAGTGTCACTGCCCGCACTCTCATCCTATACATAGGGTACCTATCAGTGGGCGCCCAGTATCACTGCCCGCACTCTCATCCCCCACCCAGGGACCTATCACTGGATGCCCTGTGTCACTTCCCACACTCTCATCCCCCACCCAGTGTACCTAGCACTGGGCACCCTGTGTCACTGCTGCACTCTGATCCCCACCCAAGGGACTCATCACTTGGTGCCCTTTGTCTCTGTCCGCACTCTCATACCCCACCCAGGATACCTATCTCTGGTTGGCTTGTGTCACTAGCCACACTCTCATCCCCTACCCAGGGTGCCAGCACTGGGGACCCTGTCACACTGCCCACACTTTCATCCCCCACCCAGGGTACCTATCACTGGGCACCCTGTGTCACTGCCCACACTCTCACCTCCCACCCAGAGTACCTATCATCTGTGTCACTGACCACAGTCTCATCCCCACCCAGGGTACCTGTCACTGGGTGCCCTGTGTCACAGCCCGCACTCTCATCCCCCACCCAGAGTACCTATACTGGGCGCCCTGTGTCACTGACCACACTCTGATCACCCACCTAGGGTACCTATCACCTCGGACCCTGTGTCACTGCCAGCACTCTCATCCTCACCCAGAGTACCTATCACTAGGCGCCCTGTGTCACTGCCCGCACTCTCATCCCCCACCTAGGGTACCTATCACTGGGGACCCTGTGTCACTGCCTGCACTCTCATCCTCACTCAGAGTACCTATCACTAGGTGCCCTGTGTCACTGCCCGCACTCTCATCACCCACCCAGAGTACCTATCACTGGGTGCCCTGTGTCACTGCAGGCACGCTCACCCCCCCACCCGGGTACCTATCATGGGGCGCCCTGTGTCACTGCCTGCACTCTCATCCCCCACCCAGGGTACCTATCACTGGGTGCCCTGTATCACTGCCTGCACTCTCATTTCCACCCAGGGTACCTATCACTGGGTGCCCTGTGTCACTGCCTGCACTCTCACCCCCCACCAAGGGTACCTATCACTGGGCTCCCTGTGTCACTGCCCGCACTCTCATCCCCCACCCAGGGTACCTATTACTGGGCACCTTGTGTCACTGTCTGCACTCTCATCCCCCACCCAGGATACCTATCACTGGGGGACCTGTGTCACTGCCTGCACTCTCATCCCCACAGAGGGTACCTATCACTGGACACCCTGTGTCACTGCCTGCACTCTCATCCTCCACCTAGGGTACCAATCAGTGGGCGCACAGTGTCACTGCCCGCACTCTCATCCTACACATAGGGTACCTATCAGTGGGCGGCCAATGTCACTGCCCGCACTCTCATCCTCCACCCAGGGACCTATCACTGGATGCCCTGTGTAACTGCCTACACTCTCATCCCCCACCCAGGGTACCTATCACTGGATGCCCTGTGTCACTGCTGCACTCTCATCCCTCAACCCAGTGTACCTAGCACTGGGTACCCTGTGTCACTGCTGCACTCTCATCCCCCACCCAGGGTACCTATCACTGGATGCCCTGTATCACTGCTGCACTCTCATCCCCCAACCCAGTGTACTTAGCACTGGGCACCCTGTGTCACTGCTGCACTCTCATCCCCCACCCTATCACTGGATGCCCTGTGTTACTGCTCACACTCTCATCCCCCACCAAGGGTACCTATCACTGGGTGCCCTGTGTCACTGACCACACTCTCATCCCCCACCTAGGGTACCTATCACTGGGGACCCTGTGTCACTGCCTGCACTCTCATCCCCCACCCAGAGTACCTATCACTGGGTGCCCTGTGTCACTGCCTGCACTCTCACCCCCCCACCCATGGTGCCCATCACTGGGAACCCTGTGTCACTGCCAACACTCTCACCCCCCCCACCCAGGGTACCTATCACTGGGTGCCCTGTGTCACTGCCCGCACTCTCATACCCCACCCAGGGTGCTCATCACTGGAAGCCCTGTGTCACTGCCTGCACTCTCACCCCCCACCAAGGGTACCTATCACTGGGCGCCCTGTGTCACTGCCCGTACTCTCATCCCCCACCCAGGGCACCTATTACTGGGCACCTTGTGACACTGTCTGCACTCTCATCCCCCACCCAGGATACCTATCACTGGGGGACCTGTGTCACTGCCTGCACTCTCATCCCCACAGAGGGTACCTATCACTGGACACCCTGTGTCACTGCCTGCACTCTCATCCTCCACCTAGGTTACCAATCAGTGGGCACCCAGGGTCACTGCCCGCACTCTCATCCTACACGTAGGGTACCTATCAGTGGGCGCCCAGTATCACTGCCTGCACTCTCATCCCCCACCCAGGGACCTATCACTGTATGCCCTGTGTCACTGCTCACACTCTCATCCCCCACCCAGGGTACCTATCACTGGATGCCCTGTGTCACTGCTGCACTATTATCCCCCAACCCAGTGTACCTAGCACTGGGCACCCTGTGTCACTGCTGCACTCTCATCCCCCACCTAGGGTACCTATCACTGGGGACCCTGTGTCACTGCCCGCACTCTCATCCCCCATCCAGGATACCTATCACTGGGTGCCCTGTGTCACTGACCACAGTCTCATCCCCACCCAGGGTACCTGTCATTGGGCGCCCTGTGTCACTGCTCACACTCTCATCCCCCACCAAGGGTACCTATCACTGGGGACCCTGTGTCACTGCCCGCACTCCCATCCCCCACCCAGGGTATCTATCACTGGGGGCCCTGTGTCACTGCCTGCACTCTCATCCTCACACAGGGTACCTATCACTGGGCACCCTGTGTCACTGCCTGCACTCTCACCCCCCTAGGGTACCTATCACTGGGCACCCTGTGTCACTGCCCGCACTCTCATCCCCCACCCAGGGTACCTATTACTGGCCGCCCTGAGTCACTGACCGCACTCTCATCCCCCACCCAGGTTACCTATTACTGGGCAACTTGTGTCACTGCCTGCACTCTCATCTCCCATCCAGGGGCCTATAACTGGGTGCCCTGTTTCACTGCCAGCACTCTCATCCTCCACCTAGGGTACCTATCAGTGGGCGCCCAGTGTCACTGCCCGCACTCTCATCCCCCAACCCAGTGTACCTAACACTGGGCACCCTGTGTCACTGCTGCACTCTGATCCCCACCCAAGGACCCATCACTTGGCGCCCTTTGTCTCTGTCCGCACTCTCATCCCCCACCCAGGGTACCTATCACTGGGCGCCTTGTGTCACTGGCCACACTCTCATCCCCTACCCAGGGTGCCTTTCACTGGGGACCCTGTGACACTGCCCACACTTTCATCCCCCACCCAGGGTACCTATCACTGGGGACCCTGTGTCACTGCCCACACTCTCACCCCCCCCACCCAGGGTACCTATCACTGGGTGCCCTGTGTCACTGACCACAGTCTCATCCCCACCCATGGTACCTGTCACTGGGCGCGCTGTGTCACTGCCTGCACTCTCATACCCCACCCATGGTGCCCATCACTGGGAACCCTGTGTCACTGCCCACACTCTCACCCCCCCACCCAGGGTACCTATCACTGGGGGCCCTGTGTCACTGACCACAGTCTCATCCCCACCCATGGTACCTGTCACTGGGCGCGCTGTGTCACTGCCTGCACTCTCATACCCCACCCAGGGTGCCCATCACTGGAAGCCCTGTGTCACTGCCTGCACTCTCACCCCCCCACCAAGGGTACCTATCACTGGGTGCCCTGTGTCACTGCCCGTACTCTCATCCCCCACCCAGGGTACCTATTACTGGGCACCTTGTGTCACTGCCTGCACTCTCATCCCCACAAAGGGTACCTATCAGTGGGCACCCACTGTCACTGCCCGCACTCTCATCCTACACGTAGGGTACCTATCAGTGGGTGCCCAGTATCACTGCCCGCACTCTCATCCCCCACCCAGGGACCTATCACTGGATGCCCTGTGTCACTGCCCACACTCTCATCCCCCACCCAGGGTACCTATCACTGGATGCCCTGTGTCACTGCTGCACTATTATCCCCCAACCCAGTGTACCTAGCACTGGGCACCCTGTGTCACTGCTGCACTCTGATCCCCACCCAAGGGACTCATCACTTGGCGCCCTTT
This sequence comes from Calotriton arnoldi, assembly GCA_963921515.1. Classification (NCBI taxonomy): domain Eukaryota; kingdom Metazoa; phylum Chordata; class Amphibia; order Caudata; family Salamandridae; genus Calotriton; species Calotriton arnoldi. Next base: position 2,053,811 of record CAWUFW010001626.1, on the reverse strand, counting down.
GTCTCTGTCCGCACTCTCATACCCCACCCAGGATACCTATCTCTGGGTGGCTTGTGTCTCTAGCCACACTCTCATCCCCTACCCAGGGTGCCTATCACTGGGGACCCTGTGACACTGCCCGCACTTTCATCCCCCACCCAGGGTACCTATCACTGGGGACCCTGTGTCACTGCCCACACTCTCACCTCCCATCCATGGTACCTATCACTGTGTCACTGACCACAGTCTCATCCCCACCCAGGGTACCTATACTGGGTGCCCTGTGTCACTGACCACACTCTGATCACTCACCTAGGGTACCTATCACTGGGGACCCTGTGTCACTGCCAGCACTCTCATCCTCACCCAGAGTACCTATCACTAGGCGCCCTGTGTCACTGCTCGCACTCTCATCCCCCACCTAGGGTACCTATCACTGGGGACCCTGTGTCACTGCCTGCACTCTCATCCTCACCCAGAGTACCTATCACTAGGTGCCCTGTGTCACTGCCCGCACTCTCATCACCCACCCAGAGTACCTATCACTGGGTGCCCTGTGTCACTGCCTGCACTCTCACCCCCCCACCCAGGGTACCTACCACGGGGCGCCCTGTGTCACTGCCTGCACTCTCATCCCCCACCCAGGGTAACTATCACTGGGTGCCCTGTATCACTGCCTGCACTCTCATTCCCACCCAGGGTACCTATCACTGGGTGCCCTGTGTCACTGCCTGCACTCTCACCCCCCACCAAGGGTACCTATCACTGGGCGCCCTGTGTCACTGCCCGCAATCTCATCCCCCACCCAGGGTACCTATCACTGGGTGCCCTGTATCACTGCCTGCACTCTCATTCCCACCCAGGGTACCTATCACTGGGTGCCCTGTGTCACTGCCTGCACTCTCACCCCCCACCAAGGGTACCTATCACTGGGCGCCCTGTGTCACTGCCCGCAATCTCATCCCCCACCCAGGATACCTATCACTGGGGGACCTGTGTCACTGCCTGCACTCTCATCCCCACAGAGGGTACCTATCACTGGACACCCTGTGTCACTGCCTGCACTCTCATCCTCCACCTAGGGTACCAATCAGTGGGTGCCCAGTGTCACTGCCCGCACTCTCATCCTACACGTAGGGTACCTATCAGTGTGCACCCAGTGTCACTGCCCGCACTCTCATCCCCCACCCAGGGACCTATCACTGGATGCCCTGTGTCACTGCCTACACTCTCATCCCCCACCCAGGGTACCTATCACTGGGCGCACTGTGTCACTGCCCGCACTCTCATCCCCCACCCAGGGTACCTATTCCTGGGCACCTTGTGTCACTGCCTGCACTCTCATCCCCCACCCAGGGTATCTATCACTGGGTGCCCTGTATCACTGCCTGCTCTCTGATTCCCACCCAGGGTACCTATCACTGGGCGCCCTGTGTCACTGCCTGCACTCTCACCCCCCCACCCAGGGTACCTATAACTGGGCGCCCTGTGTCACTGCCCGCACTCTCATCCCCCACCCAGGGTACCTATTACTGGGCACCTTGTGTCACTGCCTGCACTCTCATCCCCACAAAGGGTACCTATCAGTGGGCACCCACTGTCACTGCCCGCACTCTCATCCTACACGTAGGGTACCTATCAGTGGGCGCCCAGTATCACTGCCCGCACTCTCATCCCCCACCCAGGGACCTATCACTGGATGCCCTGTGTCACTGCCCACACTCTCATCCCCCACCCAGGGTACCTATCACTGGATGCCCTGTGTCACTGCTGCACTATTATCCCCCAACCCAGTGTACCTAGCACTGGGCACCCTGTGTCACTGCTGCCCTCTGATCCCCACCCAAGGGACTCATCACTTGGCGCCCTTTGTCTCTGTCCGCACTCTCATACCCCACCCAGGATACCTATCTCTGGGTGGCTTGTGTCTCTAGCCACACTCTCATCCCCTACCCAGGGTGCCTATCACTGGGGACCCTGTGACACTGCCCGCACTTTCATCCCCCACCCAGGGTACCTATCACTGGGGACCCTGTGTCACTGCCCACACTCTCACCTCCCACCCATGGTACCTATCACTGTGTCACTGACCACAGTCTCATCCCCACCCAGGGTACCTGTCACTGGGCGCCCTGTGTCACAGCCCGCACTCTCATCCCCCACCCAGGGTACCTATACTGGGCACCCTGTGTCACTGCCTGCACTCTCACCCCCCACCAAGGGTACCTATCACTGGGCGCCCTGTGTCACTGCCTGCAATCTCATCGCCCACCTAGGGTACCTATCACTGGGGACCCTGTGTCACTGCCTGCACTCTCATCCTCACCCAGAGTACCTATCACTAGGTGCCCTGTATCACTGCCTGCACTCTCATTCCCACACAGGTTACCTATCACTGGGTGCCCTGTGTCACTGCCTGCACTCTCACCCCCCACCAAGGGTACCTATCACTGGGCGCCCTGTGTCACTGCCCGCAATCTCATCCCCCACCCAGGGTACCTATTACTGGACACCTTGTGTCACTGTCTGCACTCTCATCCCCCACCCAGGATACCTATCATTGGGGGACCTGTGTCACTGCCTGCACTCTCATCCCCACAGAGGGTACCTATCACTGGACACCCTGTGTCACTGCCTGCACTCTCATCCTCCACCTAGGGTACCAATCAGTGGGCGCCCAGTGTCACTGCCCGCACTCTCATCCTACACGTAGGGTACCTATCAGAGTGCACCCAGTGTCACTGCCCGCATTCTCATCCCCCACCCAGGGACCTATCACTGGATGCCCTGTGTCACTGCCTACACTCTCATCCCCCACCCAGGGTACCTATCACTAGATGCACTGTGTCACTGCTGCACTCTCTTCCCCCAACCCAGTGTACCTAGCACTGGGCACCCTGTGTCACTGCGCACTCTCATCCCCCACCCAGGGTACCTATCACTGGATGCCCTGTGTCACTGCCTGCACTCTCACCCCCCCACCCAGGGTACCTATCACTGGGCGCACTGTGTCACTGCCCGCACTCTCATCCCCCACCCAGGGTACCTATTCCTGGGCACCTTGTGTCACTGCCTGCACTCTCATCCCCCACCCAGGGTACCTATCACTGGGTGCCCTGTATCACTGCCTGCTCTCTCATTCCCACCCAGGGTACCTATCACTGGGCGCCCTGTGTCACTGCCTGCACTCTCACCCCACCCCCCCACCCAGGGTACCTATAACTGGGCGCCCTGTGTCACTGCCCGCACTCTCATCCCACACCCAGGGTACCTATTACTGGGCACCTTGTGTCACTGTCTGCACTCTCATCCCCCACCCAGGGTATCTATCACTGGGGGCCGTGTATCACTGCCTGCACTCTCATCCTCACACAGGGTACCTATCACTGGGCACACTGTGTCACTGCCTGCACTCTCACCCCCCCCCTAGGGTACCTATCACTGGGCACCCTGTGTCACTGCCTGCACTCTCATCCCCCACCCAGGGTACCTATTACTGGCCGCCCTGAGTCACTGACCGCACTCTCATTCCCCACCCAGGTTACCTATTACTGGGCAACTTGTGTCACTGCCTGCACTCTCATCTCCCACCCAGGGGCCTATAACTGGGCGCCCTGTTTCACTGCCAGCACTCTCATCCTCCACCTAGGGTACCTATCAGTGGGCGCCCAGTGTCACTGCCCGCACTCTCATCCCCCAACCCAGTGTACCTAACACTGGGCACCCTGTGTCACTGCTGCACTCTGATCCCCACCCAAGGACCCATCACTTGGCACCCTTTGTCTCTGTCCGCACTCTCATCCCCCACCCAGGGTACCTATCACTGGGTGCCTTGTGTCACTGGCCACACTCTCATCCCCTACCCAGGGTGCCTATCACTGGGGACCCTGTGACACTGCCCGCACTTTCATCCCCCACCCAGGATACCCATCACTGGGGACCCTGTGTCACTGCCCACACTCTCACCCCCCCACCCAGGGTACCTATCACTGGGTGCCCTGTGTCACTGACCACAGTCTCATCCCCACCCGTGGTACCTGTCACTGGGCGCGCTGTGTCACTGCCCGCACTCTCATACCCCACCCAGGGTGCTCATCACTGGAAGCCCTGTGTCACTGCCTGCACTCTCACCCCCCCACCAAAGGTACCTATCACTGGGCGCCCTGTGTCACTGACCACAGTCTCATCCCCACCCAGGATACCTATCACTGGGGGACCTGTGTCACTGCCTGCACTCTCATCCCCACAGAGGGTACCTCTCACTGGACACCCTGTGTCACTGCCTGCACTCTCATCCTCCACCTAGGTTACCAATCAGTGGGCACCCAGTGTCACTGCCCGCACTCTCATCCTACACGTACGGTACCTATCAGTGGGCGCCCAGTATCACTGCCCGCACTCTCATCCCCCACCCAGGGACCTATCACTGGATGCCCTGTGTCACTGCTCACACTCTCATCCCCCACCCAGGGTACCTATCACTGGATGCCCTGTGTCACTGCTGCACTATTATCCCCCAACCCAGTGTACCTAGCACTGGGCACCCTGTGTCACTGCTGCACTCTGATCCCCACCCAAGGGACTCATCACTTGGCGCCGTGTGTCTCTGTCCGCACTCTCATACCCCACCCAGGATACCTATCTCTGGGTGGCTTGTGTCACTAGCCACACTCTCATTCCCTACCCGGGGTGCCTATCACTGGGGACCCTGTGACACTGCCCGCACTTTCATCCCCCACCCAGGGTACCTATCACTGGGGACCCTGTGTCACTGCCCACAATCTCACCTCCCACCCAGGGTACCTATCACTGTGTCACTGACCACAGTCTCATCCCCACCTAGGGTACCTGTCACTGGGTGCCCTGTGTCACAGCCCGCACTCACATCCCCCACCCAGGGTACCTATACTGGGCGCCCTGTGTCACTGACCACACTCTGATCACTCACCTAGGGTACCTATCACTGGGGACCCTGTGTCACTGCCAGCACTCTCATCCTCACCCAGAGTACCTATCACTAGGCGCCCTGTGTCACTGCTCGCACTCTCATCCCCCACCTAGGGTACCTATCACTGGGGGACCTGTGTCACTGCCTGCACTCTCATCCCCACAGAGGGTACCTATCACTGGACACCCTGTGTCACTGCCTGCACTCTCATCCTCCACCTAGCGTACCAATCAGTGGGCGCTCAGTGTCACTGCCCGCACTCTCATCCTACACGTAGGGTACCTATCAGTGGGCACCCAGTGTCACTGCCCGCACTCTCATCCCCCACCCAGGGACCTATCACTGGATGCCCTGTGTCACTGCCTACACTCTCATCCCCCACCCAGGGTACCTATCACTGGATGCCCTGTGTCACTGCTGCACTCTCATCCCCCAACCCAGTGTACGTAGCACTGGGCACCCTGTGTCACTGCTGCACTCTCATCCCCCACCCAGGGTACCTATCACTGGATGCCCTGTGTCACTGCTGCACTCTCATCCCCCAACCCAGTGTACCTAGCACTGGGCACCCTGTGTCACTGCTGCACTCTCATCCCCCACCCAGGGACCTATCACTGGATTCCGTGTGTCACTGCTCACACTCTCATCCCCTACCAAGGGTACCTATCACTGGTTGCCCTGTGTCACTGACCACACTCTCATCCCCCACCTATGGTACCTATCACTGGGGACCCTGTGTCATTGCCCGCACTCTCATCCCCCATCCAGGATACCTATCACTGGGTGCCCTGTGTCACTGACCACAGTCTCATCCCCACCCAGGGTACCTGTCATTGGGCACCCTGTGTCACTGCTCACACTCTCATCCCCCACCAAGGGTACCTATCACTGGGTGCCCTGTGTCACTGACCACACTCTCATCCCCCACCTAGGGTACCTAACACTGGGGACCCTGTGTCACTGCCCGCACTCCCATCCCCCACCCAGGGTATCTATCACTGGGGGCCCTGTGTCACTGCCTGCACTCTCATCCTCACACAGGGTACCTATCACTGGGCACCCTGTGTCACTGCCTGCACTCTCACCCCCCTAGGGTACCTATCACTGGGCACCCTGTGTCACTGCCCGCACTCTCATCCCCCACCCAGGGTACCTATTACTGGCCGCCCTGAGTCACTGACCGCACTCTCATCCCCCACCCAGGTTACCTATTACTGGGCAACTTGTGTCACTGCGTGCACTCTCATCTCCCACCCAGGGGCCTATAACTGGGCGCCCTGTTTCACTGCCAGCACTCTCATCCTCCACCTAGGGTACCTATCAGTGGGCGCCCAGTGTCACTGCCCGCACTCTCATCCCCCAACCCAGTGTACCTAACACTGGGCACCCTGTGTCACTGCTGCACTCTGATCCCCAGCCAAGGACCCATCACTTGGCGCCCTTTGTCTCTGTCCGCACTCTCATCCTCACACAGGGTACCTATCACTGGGCGCCTTGTGTCACTGGCCACACTCTCATCCCCTACCCAGGGTGCCTTTCACTGGGGACCCTGTGACACTGCCCACACTTTCATCCCCCACCCAGGGTACCTATCACTGGAGACCCTGTGTCACTGCCCACACTCTCACCCCCCACCCAGGGTACCTATCACTGGGTGCCCTGTGTCACTGACCACAGTCTCATCCCCACCCATGGTACCTGTCACTGGGCGCGCTGTGTCACTGCCCGCACTCTCATACCCCACCCATGGTGCCCATCACTGGGAACCCTGTGTCACTGCCCACACTCTCACCCTCCCACCCAGGGTACCTATCACTGGGGGCCCTGTGTCACTGACCACAGTCTCATCCCCATCCATGGTACCCGTCACTGGGCGCGCTGTGTCACTGCCCGCACTCTCACACCCCACCCAGGGTGCCCATCACTGGAAGCCCTGTGTCACTGCCTGCACTCTCACCCCCCCACCAAGGGTACCTATCACTGGGCGCCCTGTGTCACTGCCCGTACTCTCATCCCCCACCCAGGGTACCTATTACTGGGCACCTTGTATCACTGCCTGCACTCTCATCCCCACAGAGGGTACCTATCAGTGGGCACCCACTGTCACTGCCCGCACTCTCATCCTACACGTAGGGTACCTATCACTGGATGCCCTGTGTCACTGCCCACACTCTCATCCCCCACCCAGGGTACCTATCACTGGATGCCTTGTGTCACTGCTGCACTATTATCCCCCAACCCAGTGTACCTAGCACTGGGCACCCTGTGTCACTGCTGCACTCTGATCCCCACCCAAGGGACTCATCACTTGGCGCCCTTTGTCTCTGTCCGCACTCTCATACCCCACCCAGGATACCTATCTCTGGGTGGCTTGTGTCTCTAGCCACATTCTCATCCCCTACCCAGGGTGCCTATCACTGGGGACCCTGTGACACTGCCCGCACTTTCATCCCCCACCCAGGGTACCTATCACTGGGGACCCTGTGTCACTGCCCACACTCTCACCTCCCACCCATGGTACCTATCACTGTGTCACTGACCACAGTCTCATCCCCACCCAGGGTACCTGTCACTGGGCGCCCTGTGTCACAGCCCGCACTCTCATCCCCCACCCAGGGTACCTATACTGGGCGCCCTGTGTCACCGACCACACTCTGATCACCCACCTAGGGTACCTATCACTGGGGACCCTGTGTCACTGCCAGCACTCTCATCCTCACCCATAGTACCTATCACTAGGCGCCCTGTGTCACTGCTCGCACTCTCATCCCCCACCTAGGGTACCTATCACTGGGGACCCTGTGTCACTGCCTGCACTCTCATCCTCACCCAGAGTACCTATCACTAGGTGCCCTGTGTCACTGCCCGCACTCTCATCACCCACCCAGAGTACCTATCACTGGGTGCCCTGTGTCACTGCCTGCACTCTCACCCCCCCACCCAGGGTACCTACCACGGGGCGCCCTGTGTCACTGCCTGCACTCTCATCCCCCACCCAGGGTACCTATCACTGGGTGCCCTGTATCACTGCCTGCACTCTCATTCTCACCCAGGGTACCTATCACTGGGTGCCCTGTGTCACTGCCTGCACTCTCATCCCCACAGAGGGTACCTATCACTGGACACCCTGTGTCACTGCCTGCACTCTCATCCTCCACCTAGGGTACCAATCAGTGGGCACCCAGTGTCACTGCCCGCACTCTCATCCTACACGTAGGGTACCTATCAGTGTGCACCCAGTGTCACTGCCCGCACTCTCATCCCCCACCCAGGGACCCATCACTGGATGCCCTGTGTCACTGCCTACACTCTCATCCCCCACCCAGGGTACCTATCACTAGATGCACTGTGTCACTGCTGCACTCTCATCCCCCAACCCAGTGTACCTAGCACTGGGCACCCTGTGTGACTGCTGCACTCTCACCCTCCACCCAGGGACCTATCACTGGATGCCCTGTGTCACTGCTCACACTCTCATCCCCCACCAAGGGTACTTATCACTGGGTGCTCTGTGTCATTGACCACACTCTCATCCCCCACCTAGGGTACCTATCACTGGGTGCCCTGTGTCACTGACCACAGTCTCATCCCCCACCAAGGGTACTTATCACTGGGTGCCCTGTGTCACTGCCCGCACTCTCATCCCCCATCCAGGATACCTGTCACTGGGTGCCCTGTGTCACTGACCACAGTCTCATCCCCACCCAAGGTACCTGTCATTGGGCGCCCTGTGTCACTGCTCAAACTCTCATCCCCCACCAAGGGTACCTATCACTGGGCACCCTGTGTCACTGCCCGCAATCTCATCCCCCACCCAGAGTACCTATCACTGGGTGCCCTGTGTCACTGACCACACTCTCATCCCCCACCCAGGGTACCCCTGTGTCACTGCCCGCACTCTCATCCCCCACCCAGAGTACCTATCACTGGGTGCCCTGTGTCACTGACCACACTCTCATCTCCCACCCAGGGTACCTATTACTGGGCGCCCTGTGTCACTGCCTGCACTCTCACCCCCCCTACCCAGGGTACCTATAAATGGGCACCCTGTGTCACTGCCCGCACTCTCATCCCACACCCAGTGTACCTATTACTGGGCACCTTGTATCACTGTCTGCACTTTCATCCCCCACCTGGGTATCTATCACTGGGGGCCCTGTGTCACTGCCTGCACTCTCATCCTCACACAGGGCACCTATCACTGGGCACCCTGTGTCACTGCCTGCACTCTCACCCCCGCCACCTAGGGTACCTATCACTGGGCACCCTGTGTCACTGCCCGCACTCCCATCCCCCACCCAGGATACCTATCACTGGGGGACCTGTGTCACTGCCTGCACTCTCATCCCCACAGAGGGTACCTATCACTGGACACCCTGTGTCACTGCCTGCACTCTCATCCTACACGTAGGGTACCTATCAGTGGGCGCCCAGTATCACTGCCCGCACTCTCATCCCCCACCCAGGGACCTATCACTGGATGCCCTGTGTCACTGCTCACACTCTCATCCCCCACCCAGGGTACCTATCACTGGATGCCCTGTGTCACTGCTGCACTATTATCCCCCAACCCAGTGTACCTAGCACTGGGCACCCTGTGTCACTGCTGCACTCTGATCCCCACCCAAGGGACTCATCACTTGGCGCCGTGTGTCTCTGTCCGCACTCTCATACCCCACCCAGGATACCTATCTCTGGGTGGCTTGTGTCACTAGCCACACTCTCATCCCCTACCCAGGGTGCCTATCACTGGGGACCCTGTGACACTGTCCGCACTTTCATCCCCCACCCAGGGTACCTATCACTGGGGACCCTGTGTCACTGCCCACAATCTCACCTCCCACCCAGGGTACCTATCACTGTGTCACTGACCACAGTCTCATCCCCACCTAGGGTACCTGTCACTGGGCGCCCTGTGTCACAGCCCGCACTCTCATCCCCCACCCAGGGTACCTATACTGGGCGCCCTGTGTCACTGACCACACTCTGATCACTCACCTAGGGTACCTATCACTGGGGACCCTGTGTCACTGCCAGCACTCTCATCCTCACCCAGAGTACCTATCACTAGGCGCCCTGTGTCACTGCTCGCACTCTCATCCCCCACCTAGGGTACCTATCACTGGGGGACCTGTGTCACTGCCTGCACTCTCATCCCCACAGAGGGTACCTATCACTGGACACCCTGTGTCACTGCCTGCACTCTCATCCTCCACCTAGGGTACCAATCAGTGGGCGCTCAGTGTCACTGCCCGCACTCTCATCCTACACGTAGGGTACCTATCAGTGGGCACCCAGTGTCACTGCCCGCACTCTCATCCCCCACCCAGGGACCTATCACTGGATGCCCTGTGTCACTGCCTACACTCTCATCCCCCACCCAGGGTACCTATCACTGGATGCCCTGTGTCACTGCTGCACTCTCATCCCCCAACCCAGTGTACGTAGCACTGGGCACCCTGTGTCACTGCTGCACTCTCATCCCCCACCCAGGGTACCTATCACTGGATGCCCTGTGTCACTGCTGCACTCTCATCCCCCAACCCAGTGTACCTAGCACTGGGCACCCTGTGTCACTGCTGCACTCTCATCCCCCACCCAGGGACCTATCACTGGATTCCCTGTGTCACTGCTCACACTCTGATCCCCTACCAAGGGTACCTATCACTGGTTGCCCTGTGTCACTGACCACACTCTCATCCCCCACCTATGGTACCTATCACTGGGGACCCTGTGTCATTGCCCGCACTCTCATCCCCCATCCAGGATACCTATCACTGGGTGCCCTGTGTCACTGACCACAGTCTCATCCCCACCCAGGGTACCTGTCATTGGGCGCCCTGTGTCACTGCTCACACTCTCATCCCCCACCAAGGGTACCTATCACTGGGTGCCCTGTGTTACTGACCACACTCTCATCCCCCACCTAGGGTACCTAACACTGGGGACCCTGTGTCACTGCCCGCACTCCCATCCCCCACCCAGGGTATCTATCACTGGGGGCCCTGTGTCACTGCCTGCACTCTCATCCTCACACAGGGTACCTATCACTGGGCACCCTGTGTCACTGCCTGCACTCTCACCCCCCCCCCCTAGGGTACCTATCACTGGGCACCCTGTGTCACTGCCCGCACTCTCATCCCCCACCCAGGGTACCTATTACTGGCCGCCCTGAGTCACTGACCGCACTCTCATCCCCCACCCAGGTTACCTATTACTGGGCAACTTGTGTCACTGCGTGCACTCTCATCTCCCACCCAGGGGCCTATAACTGGGCGCCCTGTTTCACTGCCAGCACTCTCATCCTCCACCTAGGGTACCTATCAGTGGGCACCCAGTGTCACTGCCCGCACTCTCATCCCCCAACCCAGTGTACCTAACACTGGGCACCCTGTGTAACTGCTGCACTCTGATCCCCAGCCAAGGACCCATCACTTGGCGCCCTTTGTCTCTGTCCGCACTCTCATCCTCACACAGGGTACCTATCACTGGGCGCCTTGTGTCACTGGCCACACTCTCATCCCCTACCCAGGGTGCCTTTCACTGGGGACCCTGCGACACTGCCCACACTTTCATCCCCCACCCAGGGTACCTATCACTGGAGACCCTGTGTTACTGCCCACACTCTCACCCTACCACCCAGGGTACCTATCACTGGGTGCCCTGTGTCACTGACCACAGTCTCATCCCCACCCATGGTACCTGTCACTGGGCGCGCTGTGTCACTGCCCACACTCTCACCCCCCCACCCAGGGTACCTATCACTGGGGGCCCTGTGTCACTGACCACAGTCTCATCCCCATCCATGGTACCTGTCACTGGGCGCGCTGTGTCACTGCCCGCACTCTCACACCCCACCCAGGGTGCCCATCACTGGAAGCCCTGTGTCACTGCCTGCACTCTCACCCCCCCACCAAGGGTACCTATCACTGGGCGCCCTGTGTCACTGCCCGTACTCTCATTCCCCACCCAGGGTACCTATTACTGGGCACCTTGTGTCACTGCCTGCACTCTCATCCCCACAGAGGGTACCTATCAGTGGGCACCCACTGTCACTGCCCGCACACTCTCATCCTACACGTAGGGTACCTATCACTGGATGCCCTGTGTCACTGCCCACACTCTCATCCCCCACCCAGGGTACCTATCACTGTGTCACTGACCACAGTCTCATCCCCACCCAGGGTACCTGTCACTGGGCGCCCTGTGTCACAGCCCGCACTCTCATCCCCCACCCAGGGTACCTATACTGGGCGCCCTGTGTCACCGACCACACTCTGATCACCCACCTAGGGTACCTATCACTGGGGACCCTGTGTCACTGCCAGCACTCTCATCCTCACCCAGAGTACCTATCACTAGGCGCCCTGTGTCACTGCTCGCACTCTCATCCCCCACCTAGGGTACCTATCACTGGGGACCCTGTGTCACTGCCTGCACTCTCATCCTCACCCAGAGTACCTATCACTAGGTGCCCTGTGTCACTGCCCGCACTCTCATCACCCACCCAGAGTACCTATCACTGGGTGCCCTGTGTCACTGCCTGCACTCTCACCCCCACCCAGGGTACCTACCACGGGGCGCCCTGTGTCACTGCCTGCACTCTCATCCCCCACCCAGGGTACCTATCACTGGATGCCCTGTATCACTGCCTGCACTCTCATTCTCACCCAGGATACCTATCACTGGGTGCCCTGTGTCACTGCCTGCACTCTCATCCCCACAGAGGGTACCTATCACTGGACACCCTGTGTCACTGCCTGCACTCTCATCCTCCACCTAGGGTACCAATCAGTGGGCACCCAGTGTCACTGCCCGCACTCTCATCCTACACGTAGGGTACCTATCAGTGTGCACCCAGTGTCACTGCCCGCACTCTCATCCCCCACCCAGGGCCCCATCACTGGATGCCCTGTGTCACTGCCTACACTCTCATCCCCCACCCAGGGTACCTATCACTAGATGCACTGTGTCACTGCTGCACTCTCATCCCCCAACCCAGTGTACCTAGCACTGGGCACCCTGTGTGACTGCTGCACTCTCACCCTCCACCCAGGGACCTATCACTGGATGCCCTGTGTCACTGCTCACACTCTCATCCCCCACCAAGGGTACTTATCACTGGGTGCTCTGTGTCATTGACCACACTCTCATCCCCCACCTAGGGTACCTATCACTGGGTGCCCTGTGTCACTGACCACAGTCTCATCCCCCACCAAGGGTACTTATCACTGGGTGCCCTGTGTCACTGCCCGCACTCTCATCCCCCATCCAGGATACCTGTCACTGGGTGCCCTGTGTCACTGACCACAGTCTCATCCCCACCCAGGGTACCTGTCATTGGGCGCCCTGTGTCACTGCTCAAACTCTCATCCCCCACCAAGGGTACCTATCACTGGGCACCCTGTGTCACTGCCCGCAATCTCATCCCCCACCCAGAGTACCTATCACTGGGTGCCCTGTGTCACTGACCACACTCTCATCCCCCACCCAGGGTACCCCTGTGTCACTGCCCGCACTCTCATCCCCCACCCAGAGTACCTATCACTGGGTGCCCTGTGTCACTGACCACACTCTCATCCCCCACCCAGGGTACCTATTACTGGGCGCCCTGTGTCACTGCCTGCACTCTCACCCACCCCCCACCCAGGGTACCTATCACTGGGCACCCTGTGTCACTGCCCGCACTCTCATCCCACACCCAGTGTACCTATTACTGGGCACCTTGTATCACTGTCTGCACTTTCATCCCCCACCTGGGTATCTATCACTGGGGGCCCTATGTCACTGCTTGCACTCTCATCCTCACACAGGGCACCTATCACTGGGCACCCTGTGTCACTGCCTGCACTCTCACCCCCGCCACCTAGGGTACCTATCACTGGGCACCCTGTGTCACTGCCCGCACTCTCATCCCCCACCCAGGGTACCTATTACTGGCCGCCCTGAGTCACTGACCGCACTCTCATCCCCCACCCAGGTTACCTATTACTGGGCAACTTGTGTCACTGCCTGCACTCTCATCCCCCACCCAGGGGCCTATAACTGGGCAACCTGTTTCACTGCCCGCACTCTCATCCTCCACCTAGGGTACCTATCAGTGGGCGCCCAGTGTCACTGCCCGCACTCTCATCCCCCAACACAGTGTACCTAACACTGGGCACCCTGTGTCACTGCTGCACTCTGATCCCCACCCAAGGACCCATCACTTGGCGCCCTTTGTCTCTGTCCGCACTCTCATCCCCCACCCAGGGTACCTATCACTGGGCGCCTTGTGTCACTGGCCACACTCTCATCCCCTACCCAGGGTGCCTATCACTGGGGACCCTGTGGCACTGCCCGCACTTTCATCCCCCACCCAGGGTACCTATCACTGGGGACCCTGTGTCACTGCCCACACTCTCACCCCCCCCCCACCCAGGGTACCTATCACTGGGTGCCCTGTGTCACTGACCACAGTCTCATCCCCACCCATGGTACCTGTCACTGGGCGTGCTGTGTCACTGCCCGCACTCTCATACCCCACCCATGGTGCCCATCACTGGGAACCCTGTGTCACTGCCCACACTCTCACCCCCCCACCCAGGGTACCTATCACTGAGTGCTCTGTGTCACTGACCACAGTCTCATCCCCACCCATGGTACCTGTCACTGGGTGCGCTGTGTCACTGCCCGCACTCTCATACCCCACCCAGGGTGCCCATCACTGGAAGCCCTGTGTCACTGCCCGCACTCTCACCTCCCACCCAGGGTACCTATCACTGTGTCACTGACCACAGACTCATCCCCACCCAGGGTACCTGTCACTGGGCGCCCTGTGTCATAGCCCGCACTTTCATCCCCCACCCAGGGTACCTATACTGGGCGCCCTGTGTCACTGATCACACACTGATCACCCACCTAGGGTACCTATCACTGGGGACCCTGTGTCACTGCCAGCACTCTCATCCTCACCCAGAGTACCTATCACTAGGTGCCCTGTGTCACTGCCCGCACTCTCATCCCCCACCTAGGGTACCTATCACTGGGGACCCTGTGTCACTGCCTGCACCCTCATCCTCACCCAGAGTACCTATCACTAGGTGCCCTGTGTCACTGCCCACACTCTCATCACCCACCCAGAGTACCTATCACTGGGTGCCCTGTGTCACTGCCTGCACTCTCACCCCCCCCACCCAGGGTACCTATCACGGGGTACCCTGTGTCCGTACCAGCGCCAGGATGCTCCTTTCGGAGTGGCAGTCAGCGCTCTATAAATACCGCTTTTCATTTCATTTTAAGAACTTCAGATCTTCCTCTTACCTCCGTACCAACGCCCAGATGCTCCTTTCGGAGTGGCAGTCAACGCTCTATAAATACCGCTTTTCATTTCATTTCATTTCACTGCCCGCACTCTCATCCCCCACCCAGGGACCTATCACTGGATGCCCTGTGTCACTGCTCACACTCTCATCCCCCACCCAGGGTACCTATCACTGGATGCCCTGTGTCACTGCTGCACTATTATCCCCCAACCCAGTGTACCTAGCACTGGGCACCCTGTGTCACTGCTGCACTCTGATCCCCACCCAAGGGACTCATCACTTGGCGCCGTGTGTCTCTGTCTGCACTCTCATACCCCACCCAGGATACCTATCTCTGGGTGGCTTGTGTCACTAGCCACACTCTCATCCCCTACCCAGGGTGCCTATCACTGGGGACCCTGTGACACTGCCCGCACTTTCATCCCCCACCCAGGGTACCTATCACTGGGGACCCTGTGTCACTGCCCACAATCTCACCTCCCACCCAGGGTACCTATCACTGTGTCACTGACCACAGTCTCATCCCCACCTAGGGTACCTGTCACTGGGCGCCCTGTGTCACAGCCCGCACTCTCATCCCCCACCCAGGGTACCTATACTGGGCGCCCTGTGTCACTGACCACACTCTGATCACTCACCTAGGGTACCTATCACTGGGGACCCTGTGTCACTGCCAGCACTCTCATCCTCACCCAGAGTACCTATCACTAGGCCTGTGTCACTGCTCGCACTCTCATCCCCCACCTAGGGTACCTATCACTGGGGGACCTGTGTCACTGCCTGCACTCTCATCCCCACAGAGGGTACCTATCACTGGACACCCTGTGTCACTGCCTGCACTCTCATCCCCCACCCAGGGACCTATCACTGGATGCCCTGTGTCACTGCCTACACTCTTATCCCCCAACCCAGTGTACCTAGCACTGGGCACCCTGTGTCACTGCTGCACTCTGATCCCCACCCAAGGGACTCATCACTTGGCGCCGTGTGTCTCTGTCTGCACTCTCATACCCCACCCAGGATACCTATCTCTGGGTGGCTTGTGTCACTAGCCACACTCTCATCCCCTACCCAGGGTGCCTATCACTGGGGACCCTGTGACACTGCCCGCACTTTCATCCCCCACCCAGGGTACCTATCACTGGGGACCCTGTGTCACTGCCCACAATCTCACCTCCCACCCAGGGTACCTATCACTGTGTCACTGACCACAGTCTCATCCCCACCTAGGGTACCTGTCACTGGGCGCCCTGTGTCACAGCCCGCACTCTCATCCCCCACCCAGGGTACCTATACTGGGCGCCCTGTGTCACTGACCACACTCTGATCACTCACCTAGGGTACCTATCACTGGGGACCCTGTGTCACTGCCAGCACTCTCATCCTCACCCAGAGTACCTATCACTAGGCCTGTGTCACTGCTCGCACTCTCATCCCCCACCTAGGGTACCTATCACTGGGGGACCTGTGTCACTGCCTGCACTCTCATCCCCACAGAGGGTACCTATCACTGGACACCCTGTGTCACTGCCTGCACTCTCATCCCCCACCCAGGGACCTATCACTGGATGCCCTGTGTCACTGCCTACACTCTCATCCTCCACCTAGGGTACCAATCAGTGGGCGCTCAGTGTCACTGCCCGCACTCTCATCCTACACGTAGGGTACCTATCAGTGGGCACCCAGTGTCACTGCCCGCACTCTCATCCCCCACCCAGGGACCTATCACTGGATGCCCTGTGTCACTGCCTACACTCTCATCCCCCACCCAGGGTACCTATCACTGGATGCCCTGTGTCACTGCTGCACTCTCATCCCCCAACCCAGTGTACGTAGCACTGGGCACCCTGTGTCACTGCTGCACTCTCATCCCCCACCCAGGGTACCTATCACTGGATGCCCTGTGTCACTGCTGCACTCTCATCCCCCAACCCAGTGTACCTAGCACTGGGCACCCTGTGTCACTGCTGCACTCTCATCCCCCACCCAGGGACCTATCACTGGATTCCCTGTGTCACTGCTCACACTCTCATCCCCTACCAAGGGTACCTATCACTGGTTGCCCTGTGTCACTGACCACACTCTCATCCCCCACCTATGGTACCTATCACTGGGGACCCTGTGTCATTGCCCGCACTCTCATCCCCCATCCAGGATACCTATCACTGGGTGCCCTGTGTCACTGACCACAGTCTCATCCCCACCCAGGGTACCTGTCATTGGGCGCCCTGTGTCACTGCTCACACTCTCATCCCCCACCAAGGGTACCTATCACTGGGTGCCCTGTGTCACTGACCACACTCTCATCCCCCACCTAGGGTACCTAACACTGGGGACCCTGTGTCACTGCCCGCACTCCCATCCCCCACCCAGGGTATCTATCACTGGGGGCCCTGTGTCACTGCCTGAACCCTCATCCTCACACAGGGTACCTATCACTGGGCACCCTGTGTCACTGCCTGCACTCTCACCCCCCCCCTAGGGTACCTATCACTGGGCACCCTGTGTCACTGCCCGCACTCTCATCCCCCACCCATGGTACCTATTACTGGCCGCCCTGAGTCACTGACCGCACTCTCATCCCCCACCCAGGTTACCTATTACTGGGCAACTTGTGTCACTGCGTGCACTCTCATCTCCCACCCAGGGGCCTATAACTGGGCACCCTGTTTCACTGCCAGCACTCTCATCCTCCACCTAGGGTACCTATCAGTGGGCGCCCAGTGTCACTGCCCGCACTCTCATCCCCCAACCCAGTGTACCTAACACTGGGCACCCTGTGTCACTGCTGCACTCTGATCCCCAGCCAAGGACCCATCACTTGGCGCCCTTTGTCTCTGTCCGCACTCTCATCCTCACACAGGGTACCTATCACTGGGCGCCTTGTGTCACTGGCCACACTCTCATCCCCTACCCAGGGTGCCTTTCACTGGGGACCCTGTGACACTGCCCACACTTTCATCCCCCACCCAGGGTACCTATCACTGGAGACCCTGTGTCACTGCCCACACTCTCACCCCCCCACCCAGGGTACCTATCACTGGGTGCCCTGTGTCACTGACCACAGTCTCATCCCCACCCATGGTACCTGTCACTGGGCGCGCTGTGTCACTGCCCGCACTCTCATACCCCACCCATGGTGCCCATCACTGGGAACCCTGTGTCACTGCCCACACTCTCACCCCCCCACCCAGGGTACCTATCACTGGGGGCCCTGTGTCACTGACCACAGGCTCATCCACATCCATGGTACCTGTCACTGGGCGCGCTGTGTCACTGCCCGCACTCTCACACCCCACCCAGGGTGCCCATCACTGGAAGCCCTGTGTCACTGCCTGCACTCTCACCCCCCCACCAAGGGTACCTATCACTGAGCGCCCTGTGTCACTGCCCGTACTCTCATCCCCCACCCAGGGTACCTATTACTGGGCACCTTGTGTCACTGCCTGCACTCTCATCCCCACAGAGGGTACCTATCAGTGGGCACCCACTGTCACTGCCCGCACACTCTCATCCTACACGTAGGGTACCTATCACTGGATGCCCTGTGTCACTGCCCACACTCTCATCCCCCACCCAGGGTACCTATCACTGGATGCCTTGTGTCACTGCTGCACTATTATCCCCCAACCCAGTGTACCTAGCACTGGGCACCCTGTGTCACTGCTGCACTCTGATCCCCACCCAAGGGACTCATCACTTGGCGCCCTTTGTCTCTGTCCGCACTCTCATACCCCACCCAGGATACCTATCTCTGGGTGGCTTGTGTCTCTAGCCACATTCTCATCCCCTACCCAGGGTGCCTATCACTGGGGACCCTGTGACACTGCCCGCACTTTCATCCCCCACCCAGGGTACCTATCACTGGGGACCCTGTGTCACTGCCCACACTCTCACCTCCCACCCATGGTACCTATCACTGTGTCACTGACCACAGTCTCATCCCCACCCAGGGTACCTGTCACTGGGCGCCCTGTGTCACAGCCCGCACTCTCATCCCCCACCCAGGGTACCTATACTGGGCGCCCTGTGTCACCGACCACACTCTGATCACCCACCTAGGGTACCTATCACTGGGGACCCTGTGTCACTGCCAGCACTCTCATCCTCACCCAGAGTACCTATCACTAGGTGCCCTGTGTCACTGCTCGCACTCTCATCCCCCACCTAGGGTACCTATCACTGGGGACCCTGTGTCACTGCCTGCACTCTCATCCTCACCCAGAGTACCTATCACTAGGTGCCCTGTGTCACTGCCCGCACTCTCATCACCCACCCAGAGTACCTATCACTGGGTGCCCTGTGTCACTGCCTGCACTCTCACCCCCACCCAGGGTACCTACCACGGGGCGCCCTGTGTCACTGCCTGCACTCTCATCCCCCACCCAGGGTACCTATCACTGGGTGCCCTGTATCACTGCCTGCACTCTCATTCTCACCCAGGGTACCTATCACTGGGTGCCCTGTGTCACTGCCTGCACTCTCATCCCCACAGAGGGTACCTATCACTGGACACCCTGTGTCACTGCCTGCACTCTCATCCTCCACCTAGGGTACCAATCAGTGGGCACCCAGTGTCACTGCCCGCACTCTCATCCTACACGTAGGGTACCTATCAGTGTGCACCCAGTGTCACTGCCCGCACTCTCATCCCCCACCCAGGGACCCATCACTGGATGCCCTGTGTCACTGCCTACACTCTCATCCCCCACCCAGGGTACCTATCACTAGATGCACTGTGTCACTGCTGCACTCTCATCCCACAACCCAGTGTACCTAGCACTGGGCACCCTGTGTGACTGCTGCACTCTCACCCTCCACCCAGGGACCTATCACTGGATGCCCTGTGTCACTGCTCACACTCTCATCCCCCACCAAGGGTACTTATCACTGGGTGCTCTGTGTCATTGACCACACTCTCATCCCCCACCTAGGGTACCTATCACTGGGTGCCCTGTGTCACTGACCACAGTCTCATCCCCCACCAAGGGTACTTATCACTGGGTGCCCTGTGTCACTGCCCGCACTCTCATCCCCCATCCAGGATACCTGTCACTGGGTGCCCTGTGTCACTGACCACAGTCTCATCCCCACCCAGGGTACCTGTCATTGGGCGCCCTGTGTCACTGCTCAAACTCTCATCCCCCACCAAGGGTACCTATCACTGGGCACCCTGTGTCACTGCCCGCAATCTCATCCCCCACCCAGAGTACCTATCACTGGGTGCCCTGTGTCACTGACCACACTCTCATCCCCCACCCAGGGTACCCCTGTGTCACTGCCCGCACTCTCATCCCCCACCCAGAGTACCTATCACTGGGTGCCCTGTGTCACTGACCACACTCTCATCCCCCACCCAGGGTACCTATTACTGGGCGCCCTGTGTCACTGCCTGCACTCTCACCCCCCCCACCCAGGGTACCTATAAATGGGCACCCTGTGTCACTGCCCGCACTCTCATCCCACACCCAGTGTACCTATTACTGGGCACCTTGTATCACTGTCTGCACTTTCATCCCCCACCTGGGTATCTATCACTGTGGGCCCTGTGTCACTGCCTGCACTCTCATCCTCACACAGGGCACCTATCACTGGGCACCCTGTGTCACTGCCTGCACTCTCACCCCGCCACCTAGGGTACCTATCACTGGGCACCATGTGTCACTGCCCGCACTCTCATCCCCCACCCAGGGTACCTATTACTGGCCGCCCTGAGTCACTGACCGCACTCTCATCCCCCACCCAGGTTACCTATTACTGGGCAACTTGTGTCACTGCCTGCACTCTCATCCCCCACCCAGGGGCCTATAACTGGGCAACCTGTTTCACTGCCCGCACTCTCATCCTCCACCTAGGGTACCTATCAGTGGGCGCCCAGTGTCACTGCCCGCACTCTCATCCCCCAACCCAGTGTACCTAACACTGGGCACCCTGTGTCACTGCTGCACTCTGATCCCCACCCAAGGACCCATCACTTGGCGCCCTTTGTCTCTGTCCGCACTCTCATCCCCCACCCAGGGTACCTATCACTGGGCGCCTTGTGTCACTGGCCACACTCTCATCCCCTACCCAGGGTGCCTATCACTGGGGACCCTGTGGCACTGCCCGCACTTTCATCCCCCACCCAGGGTACCTATCACTGAGTGCTCTGTGTCACTGACCACAGTCTCATCCCCACCCATGGTACCTGTCACTGGGTGCGCTGTGTCACTGCCCGCACTCTCATACCCCACCCAGGGTGCCCATCACTGGAAGCCCTGTGTCACTGCCCGCACTCTCACCTCCCACCCAGGGTACCTATCACTGTGTCACTGACCACAGTCTCATCCCCACCCAGGGTACCTGTCACTGGGCGCCCTGTGTCAGAGCCCACACTTTCATCCCCCACCCAGGGTACCTAAACTGGGCGCCCTGTGTCACTGATCACACACTGATCACCCACCTAGGGTACCTATCACTGGGGACCCTGTGTCACTGCCAGCACTCTCATCCTCACCCAGAGTACCTATCACTAGGTGCCCTGTGTCACTGCCCGCACTCTCATCCCCCACCTAGGGTACCTATCACTGGGGACCCTGTGTCACTGCCTGCACCCTCATCCTCACCCAGAGTACCTATCACTAGGTGCCCTGTGTCACTGCCCACACTCTCATCACCCACCCAGAGTACCTATCACTGGGTGCCCTGTGTCACTGCCTGCACTCTCACCCCCCCCACCCAGGGTACCTATCACGGGGTACCCTGTGTCCGTACCAGCGCCAGGATGCTCCTTTCGGAGTGGCAGTCAGCGCTCTATAAATACCGCTTTTCATTTCATTTTAAGAACTTCAGATCTTCCTCTTACCTCCGTACCAACGCCCGGATGCTCCTTTCGGAGTGGCAGTCAACGCTCTATAAATACCGCTTTTCATTTCATTTCATTTCACTGCCTGCACTCTCATCCCCCACCCAGGGTACCTATCACTGGGTGCCCTGTATCACTGCCTGCACTCTCATTCCCACCCAGGGTACCTATCACTGGGCGCCCTGTGTCACTGCCTGCACTCTCACCCCCCACCAAGTGTACCTATCACTGGGCGCCCTGTGTCACTGCCCGCACTCTCATCCCCCACCCAGGGTACCTATTACTGGGCACCTTGTGTCACTGCTCACACTCTCATCCCCCACCCAGGGTACCTATCACTGGATGCCCTGTGTCACTGCTGCACTCTCATCCCCCAACCCAGTGTACCTAGCACTGGGCACCCTGTGTCACTGCTGCACTCTCATCCCCCACCCTGGGACCTATCACTGGATGCCCTGTGCCACTGCTCATACTATCATCCCCCACCAAGGGTACCTATCACTGGGTGCCCTGTGTCACTGACCACACTCTCATCCCCCACCTAGGGTACCTATCACTGGGGACCCTGTGTCACTGCCCACACTCTTATCCCCCATCCAGGATACCTATCACTGGGTGCCTTGTGTCAGTGCTCACACTCTCATCCCCCACCAAGGGTACCTATCACTGGGTGCCCTGTGTCACTGACCACACTCTCATCCCCCACCTAGGATACCTATCACTGGGGACCCTGTGTCACTGCCCACACTCTCATCCCCCACCCAGAGTGCCTATCACTGGGTGCCCTGTGTCACTGACCACAGTCTCATCCCCACCCAGGGTACCTGTCATTGGGCGCCCTGTGTCACTGCTCACACTCTCATCCCCCACCAAGGGTACCTATCACTGGGCACCCTGTGTCACTGCCCGCAAATTGCCACCCTGGTGGAGGAAGGTGCAGTGAATAATTGGATTTCCAAACATGAGGCAGAATATCTTATTAAGAACCAACCGAGAACACCGTATTTTTATATTCTGCCCAAAATACATAAACCTGCCCCACCGCCACCGGGGAGGCCTGTTGTGTCGGGTATCGGATCCCTATTGGAGCCGCTGTCGCAATTTTGCGACTTCTTTCTTAAACCTCTGGTCCAGAAGCTGCCAGCATATTTGCGGGATACCTTGGACATTTTGAATCATCTGAAAGATCTGGACTTCGACCCTCTCAGTGAATTCCTCATAGGTCTTGACATAGAGGCACTATACACTAACATACCACAGAGAGAGACCCTCAGGGTCCTGGAGGATATCTTGTTTGCAGAAGACTGGCAGTATCAAACACCACGGGCCTTTATATTGAACCTAGCTGAGATAGCACTAACCAAGAATTACTTTGAGTTCGAGGGCACCATCTATCTACAGACCCACGGGACCTCGATGGGCAGTACCTTCGCCCCGAGCCTGGCGGGTCTGTATGTGGGTACCTTTGAGAAAACAGTGATCTATGACCCGGCTTGCCCATGGAGAGAGAACATTAAAGTATGGCGCCGCTACATCGATGATGTGCTTCTTATATGGAAGGGTGATGAACCATCAGTAACCCTCTTCCTTGATTGGTTGAATCACAGAAACCCCTTACTTCACTTTACATCTACGGTCACTAAGACAGGATTACCTTTCCTGGATCTTATGATTTTACCCAAGGGAGGAAAACTACATACGAAAGTCTACCATAAACCTACCGATAAGAATGCCTTACTCTCTTTTGCAAGTTTCCATCCGAAATCTCTCAGAGAAAACCTGCCAGTGGGCCAATTTTTTCGTCTGAGACGGAATTGCACAGAGAAATCCAGCTTTAAAGAGGAAGCTACCGTCCTCTCTAGAAAACTCTCCCAAAGGGGGTATCCGGAACGTACCATCAAGAAAGCTAGGAAAAGAGCCACAAATACTGACAGAGAAAATCTCCTGGAGATAGCTACCAGACCCAACATTGACAAACCAGTGTGCGTTACTACCTTTAATACGGCGTCGCACCAAATCAGACGAGTAAGATTGAAACACTGGAGAATACTCAATACCAATGGACTGAAGATTGAGAAACCCCTTTTCTCTTATAAGCGGAGTGCCAATTTAAAAGACATGTTAGTGCATACCAGACCTGTTCTCTTGCCATCTAGTAGAACATTGACTACAGGTCAACTGCCTCCAGTACGAGGCCATTTGAGATGTGGAAGCTGTAATGTTTGCCACCTCACGAACAATACTAAATCCATTGATGTGGGCCTTACCTACCCCTGGGAACAGAGGACGCAGACAAATTGTAATTCGGAGGGTGTTATTTACCTCATTACCTGTCCATGCCAGATGCGGTATGTAGGCATGACTAACCGCAGGGTTAAAACACGCATCATGGAACACCGTAGTACCATAAGGTGTATGAGGTCTAACACTAAACTGACGGCACACTATTTGGAAAAACATCATACTGTTGAAGAGCTAACATGGACTGTCATAGAGAAACTGAGAGTCGACAGCTCTACAGGGGACAAGACTAGAGCCCTACTCTTGAGGGAACAAAAATGGGTGTATCGCCTGCGTAGCCATGAAGTGGGACTCAATGATGATATCCCATGGAATGCTCTGAATCGTTAATATCTAGTTCCAACTATCAGTAAATCAGCTCCCTCCGTACTGTATTTTTATCACACCACCATAAAAACTATACCTCAGCCTCTAAGGATCCACCCACACTATGGCCTCTCACAAGGGTTAACTGAAATAGGGCATTGTTATTTAATTCAATTTATGTCCCTTTTTAATTGGGTACTATCCTTGCACTACTACATGATTAACCTTCTTTTCCTCTCCATTAAGTCACGGTATTTACTTGCCTCCATTTATTATTTGCCTCCATATATTTAACCTGTGTACCAGCATTTTTATTCTGGGAAGTCTAGGAGGCGTTTCAATAAGCTGAGGTAACATCTCCTGAATATATATATATATAGACATACATTGTTGATCACCTGGAGGAGCCCACGGACCTATGTCTACTTTTATACGGCGACTGGCATTGGAACCCCTAGTAATTGTTTAGTACAGGGTGAGCGCTCTAGACGACATGCACAGACATGGTCGCAGGTGACGTCACCACGTGCACGTTGCACGTCAGGTGTCTGGAACTGTGTGTTAGTAATACTATAGTGGAGGGTGAGCGCTCTAGATGATGCGCATAGACAGGGTTGCAGGTGATGTCATCACGTGCACGACGCACATCAGGTGACCGGAACCGTGAGCTTCCGCTTGAGAAGGATAAAACATCTCACGCTCGCCTCCGCTGTCACTCTACACGGCGGACGGAGGCGAGTTGCCAGCGGAGCACCACCTTTGGCGTAGTAAGGAGAGTGTGTGTATGTGTGTATGGGGGGGACACAAAGGGTGGGTTTTATCTACCGACTTGAGTAGAATACCTCCGGTAGTGTTAGAATACTGTCAGTAAATACCAGAACATTAGGGGCACTATGCTGATATTCAACAATACCACTGTTTACCGCTAGATACATTGTAAGAAACCAGCATGAGACGATGTACCTAGGGTCCTGGCTCTCATCTCGCACCGGTAATGTGTATGTGGTAGCTGCCCCATAGAACGATCAGCTTCACTTGGCTTTTTGTGATCCAGTAGCAACAACCATCGGCTATAACATGCCACCTGCACCGCTTTAATAGCCCTAATTGCCTCAACCATGACTCCGATTATTTGTTAGGACATATTAGAAATAAAGAAAGGTCTCGCAGTGTGGACTCAAGTTCAGGATATAATGATCTCACATACTATTTCTTGTTTTTATCCCCTTCCTGTAAAGAGTGTGACTACAGGGGGTCTCCCCTTGCCCGCCGCCAGTTCTAATTTGACTTTAGGGTAGACTCGGTGAGTAAAGATACACCCCGGAACCCTAGTGGCCAGCAGCATTGGTTGTGTGGACGTAAGCCTGATGATTTAAGATGCTGGAGAAATGTATATATACAATCATTTATGTATATAATTATATAATAATTTTTTAATTGTAGATATGATCACTGATTTTACAGTTTCTTTTAACCTCTTCTTTGGCACACGTAATAATAGATGGGACAGACACTATAGTCATTCCGTGTGGTATGAATGACACCCCGGTTTGTATTGTGGCTCTTATGAATTTTTCAACACAACATTGCGTTTATTTATAGGAGACTACTATTCCTGATTGGTTGTCTCCTTCTGTTTTTCTTACCGGTTCCTTAGTACTTACATGACCCATTGGAGAAAATTCCTCAACACGGAAGGAACTGACCTTTAGTTATACTCTTATCTCAATTGGAGGTGAGAGTGAGAGCATACTGGGAAAGGTAGAGTCCTGAGGAAGGCCGGCGTGACCCTACACGAGGGGCATACACTAACGGCCGAAACATGTTGACCACCTTGCAGTTAAGGAGGGGTGCTAGGAGCACACTCTATAATCTCCCAATCACCACCATCCTTTACACTTTTTAACTCTGGCCGGAAGATCCAGGAATAAAGTTTTAGGCACAGCGACACTTCCGAGCTAGTTTTAATTCACTTCACACTGCACCTTCACTACCGACGTTCCCAGTCACTGTAGAATCATTTTGTGTCTCTTTTTGTGTGTTGTATTGTCTTCCCCCACCCTATTGCTCCACCCCATGCGTGGCTACGCTGGGGTGTTTTTGGTAGCAGCCCAATGATGAAGCATGTCACACATTTGTGTGACTGAGGGCAGTATTATCACATATTGCAGGTGCCATCACGCTACATATTTTATTACTCCCTACTCCTTCTGGTGCATCAAGTGTTTACAGGGAGTTCGGGGTAGGTGAGTCCGTACCCTCACCCCTTCTTTTGTGTGTATTATTGCCCTGTGTCACTGCCTGCACTCTCACCCCCCCACCCAGTGTACCTATCACTGGGCGCACTGTGTCACTGCCCGCACTCTCATCCCCCACCCAGGGTACCTATTCCTGGGCACCTTGTGTCACTGCCTGCACTCTCATCCTCCACCCAGGGTACCTATCACTGGGTGCCCTCTATCACTGCCTGCTCTCTCATTCCCACCCAGGGTAACTATCACTGGGCGCCCTGTGTCACTGCCTGCACTCTCACCCCCCCACCCAGGGTACCTATAACTGGGCGCCCTGTGTCACTGCCCGCACTCTCATCCCACACCCAGGGTACCTATTACTGGGCACCTTGTATCACTGTCTACACTCTCATCCCCCACCCAGGGTATCTATCACTGGGGGCCCTGTGTCACTGCCTGCACTCTCATCCTCACACAGGGTACCTATCACTGGGCACCCTGTGTCACTGCCTGCACTCTCACCCCCCCCACCTAGGGTACCTATCACTGGGCACCCTGTGTCACTGCCCGCACTCTCATCCCCCACCCAGGGTACCTATTATTGGCCGCCCTGAGTCACTGACCGCACTCTCATCCCCCACCCAGGTTACCTATTACTGGGCAACTTGTGTCACTGCCTGCACTCTCATCCCCCACCCAGGGTGCCTATAACTGGGTGCCCTGTTACACTGCCCGCACTCTCATCCTCCACCTAGGGTACCTATCAGTGGGTGCCCAGTGTCACTGCCCGCACTCTCATCCCCCAACCCAGTGTACCTAACACTGGGCACCCTGTGTCACTGCTGCACTCTGATACCCACCCAAGGACCCATCACTTGGCACCCTTTGTCTCTGTCCGCACCCTCATCCCCCACCCAGGGTACCTATCACTGGGAGCCTTGTGTCACTGGCCACACTCTCATCCCCTACCCAGGGTGCCTATCACTGGGGACCCTGTGACACTGCCCGCACTTTCATCCCCCACCCAGGGTACCTATCACTGGGGACCCTGTGTCACTGCCCACACTCTCACCCCCACCCAAGGTACCTATCACTGGGTGCCCTGTGTCACTGACCACAGTCTCATCCCCACCCATGGTACCTGTCACTGGGCACGCTGTGTTACTGCCCGCACTCTCATACCCCACCCAGGGTGCCCATCACTGGAAGCCCTGTGTCACTGCCCGCACTCTCATCCCCCACACAGGGTACCTTTCATTGGGCGCCATGTGTCACTGCCTGCGCTCTCACCCCCCACCCAGGGTACCTATCACTGGGGGCTCTGCATTATGACCACTTTTCCGAGCCTGGCACTGTAGCATGCTTCCAGAGACAAACTGCTCCAGGAGCTTGCTGCAGTACCCACTATGGGCTGTCCCTTTCTGTGTCTCCTCTGCACCTGCTGTGCACTCAGCACTACACTCACCTGGACAGCTCACATACTGCCTCTGACACCGTTACTGTGGCCCATCCTCGCAGATCACCAGCTACAGTAGTGGTCCATGTCTTATGGATGACAATTCCAACACTCATACAGCAGTCACTGGAGTCCCTGGCTGTTGCAGGGCTCCTGCTGCTATACAAGCCCTGAGCCTGGCATAAAGGGGCTGATGCTGACTTGTCATATTAATTGAATGCCTCCTGGAAGTTTAGAGGCTGCTGCAGACCCCTCTATCGCTCCACATGCCTTAAATCTGACACGATCACAGTGGTCCTTTGTTAGAAATTGGGTTCTTGGTTGACTGGGGTATGAGTCCTAGTCAAGCAGCAGCCACAATCTTAGTCCGGTTAAGAAGCAGGGAAACCCTAAATTAACCTGTGCTCACCCTCTGGTAGCTTGGCACAGAGCAGTCGGCTTACCTTTAGAGGCAATGTGTAAGTATTTGTGCAACACTTCAAACAGTAAATCAGTGAAAACACCACACAAAAAGGATCCCACGCCAGTATCTGATGCATTACCCCGTTGGTAATGCATCAGTTTTGCCTATGTGATGAATAATGAGATGTCATCGATCACTGCTGGGGACGAAGGAAAGAGCTCCCTGAAAAGCATTACAGGAGTGGACAGGATGTGGTGCAGTAGCCAGAGCTGCTGGCTCGAGAGCTGGGGATCCCAGCTCAAGTCTCAGCAGTGCAACAGCCTGTGATTCTAGGCAAATCACTTAATCTCTCCCCAGTTGCGCTATGTAAATCTGCTGCAAGACGAAAAAGCAAAAAGAGGCAAAACTTTGTGAAAAAATAGTTACACCAAAGTGGATGTTAACAGTATTTCAGCTACTGGAAACTGATAAGAAAAGCAGATGAGGAACAAGTATTGGTAAATGCAGGAAAATATGCTACAGCCAGTAGAAATGGAGGAAAAGTAAGTGGCAAGCACAGGAACCTACGAAAAGCCAGAAATAAGAGGGGGCGGAATGCAAGCCCCTTTTAAGTTTATATTAAAAACAATACATTTCACAAGCACAGCACAAGCGAAACCTAAAAATTATTGCTTGTAAAGCAAGCAATGGGAGCATAGATGGCAGTCAATCAGAGCGCTATTACAGAGACAATCCCTCCAAGGGAGGGACAAACACATAGTTGACAAGCTGTGGCACTAATAAGAAGCAGGCAATTAAGTGACAAGTAAGGCCAACAAATGGTAAGCTATGAGCGGTGTGTTTACATCGGCACACGACAACTAACAGAGTATGACTACAGGGCTACCCCTGATACGCTGCAGTCCCCAGTGATGTATATACTCTCCCATAGTGGGGTAAGAGAGAAAGTTACATGTGAGAAGTATGGATGTGCATGATAAAATGGCGAATGACGATAACAATGTGTGGTTTGATGTGAGTGACACTGAATTGGTTCTTGAATCGACTACACATTCACAAGTGTTCGGATAGTGGCAGAATGCGATTGATATCGCCATTTCACTGTGTAACACAAGGCAAATAGCCACATTATAGATAGTTTTGAAAAACGTAACGAGGTGGTATGATGTGTGATGGCTTCTACACACCCTCCCTGATTGACAAGCATGGGTGTAAAAAGCACATCACCAATGGGAAGCATTCATACTACATAAACAAATATACGCTATGTTTTTCCTTTTTTCTTCTTTTTTTCATTTACAGATGGAGTGAAAGAAACATTTTAAGAACAAGATTGATTATCTGGTGCTTTTACAAAGGAGCAGCTATCTGCCCTTGTAACATAGAAGTGGATAGGTATTGTCCAGTCCGCAATAACCAGGGAGGATACAACCCTTTTTTTTGCCCTGATGAAAGTCCAGGACCTTTTTTGGCCATTATTGGACTGAAACATGTTGGCATTAGGATCATAGGACCATAGAACTCCAATTGACCCCCCCCCTCTTTTTTTGTATTTTAATATCCCCGACAGTTCCACGAATAAAGGGATACTGGGATCTGTCTGAGGATTTTTAATCTTTAACACCCCCTGGCCACATTTTTTCAAGAGCTCCCTGGAACACTGTTGAGCCCACCCTGACCTTTAGGAGTCAGGGTGACCCGATGATGATGAAGCATGACACTACTAGAGTGTGTGAGGGTAATAATAACAAAAGGAATTGTTTCCTTCCCCACAATCTAGTGGGTAAGAACTAGATTGCTTCAACCGGAACCGGCACTGTAGGGTAGGTCCTCCGCCGAGTGGGCGCGAGCTGATGACACACGTTGAATTAACGTGTCCACTCCATGCCGCTATCCGATGGGGCCAGTCTTGATTAAATTTTAGATTGGCTACTGCACCCACGGACACCACACGCCACTGGTGCTATCATACTGGTAATATCTAGGTTACTATACCCCATTACCAGCCATTTAGTGTAGATTTCAATTCTCTAATTAGGTCCTGAAGAATTGCCGCCTGATCCTTTGTAGGACAACTAGGGCAAGAAACATGTTGACCGCATGAACCATAGCGCAACTGCCTACAACATCACTATAGACAGTCACCATTACTCTTTTTAATCAGGGTGGGAGACAGGATTATTAAATTGGTTGCCCTGATCCTCCCATTTCCCTGTTTTAACTCACTTGGTCTTTTAGAAACCATAACACTACACTTCTACACTTTAGGGCCCCTTACACACACCTCACCATACGGCAAGGAATAAAAGATCTCCGCCAAAGAGCCCCCACTGAGGGTGCCCGTCGGGTATTGCAGCGCCGACCCGACGAGGAGCATGCCCAATGATGAAGCATGACACCCAGCGGGCTGGGTGTGTGAGGGCCCTAATTCCGAAAGGAAGGATTCCCCATCCTCCCCCTTGGTAGCCAGCTATTTGCACCTACTCCAAAGCCACTGTCAGCCTCCTTAGGAACTGCATACTCCTTTCTTTGTTACTCCTTCAAAAGAACCTTCCCATGTCCAACTAACTAGGGTTAGTCTTAGGAATTTGTAAACGTAGTTTACAAGTCTGTGGGGTACTATGTGTGGATTAGTGTTTAGTACGGGAGGACGTACTCCCATCAGAGATTTCCTCTCTGCCCTTACGGCATAGGAGAAGCTCTTCTCCTTTGTATGCCATAGTTTTCTTGTAATTTGAGCAGCGCACAGCTGTAGGGCATCTGAAAATTCCCGAATAGAAACCAGTCTAAATAATAATAATAAAAAAAAACATTTTAGTCACTCGATACCACCCTTTTTTACTCACTCACTGCACATTGTACAGTCTTCGCCAAGTATACTAAATACAGTCTGGACTTCCAGAAAAGCAACATAACTACAATGGCGGAGGCCTTAGGGATAGGCTACTCGGATGAGATGGCATCTGCCATCCTAGCGGCCCCATCGTTGTTACCAGACACTAACATCAACCAAAGTCTCAGCCAGGCCCAAAATTGGGATGAGCTGAAAGAATTAAAACGAAACCAAATGAAGATACTACTACACTGGGCCATAATGACAGAGTACCTGCGGGGTAATGCTGTACCCTCGGGTCTATTGGTCAGGAATGCCCCCAGGATATTTTTGGATGATCCACTGTTCAAAAAGGAGTGTTCACTAATCGTGTGGCGATGCACACGCGATTGGCTTATCCTAATAATAAACACAGCAAAACGCCTATCAGAAGCACTTCTGATGAAGATTAAAACCAGTGAAGATGCACTCATGACGGAGATTAAGATTACCCTCTATAAGAAGAAGTTAGAGGAGGTAAATAAAGAAATTGGAGAGCATAACGATTTTCTTATGCAGAATAAAATAAACAAGCTTCAGAAAGATCTGAAAAAGTTCTCCCATGAGAGGGTCTACCCATACATCAAGGATGACTACAAAGGACAGCAAGACTCAGAAGCTGGATCCTCCTAACAGGGAGACTCAGGTACATCGGACTCTGAGCAAGATGAGTGGTCTAGCGACAATTCATCGAAGAGCTGGAGGGGGAAATCAAGACGACCACGGAGAGGTGGATTCAATCAAGGGTATCCACCACAACATATGTATCCATGGCCAGGTCTATTTGGCCCACTTTTGTTCCAGGGACCCCCTCAATACCAAGCAGCACCTTTCTTCCAGCCCAATTTCAACCAGAACCGTTTTTTAGGCCAAGGAGGGAGGAGAGGAAGACGCGGGAGAAGAGGAAACAAAAGGGTCCAGTGGGAAGACGACAGGACGAGCATGAGCACGAGGAGCCAGACCAGAGGCCAACAGCCGAGCACAAGCGCGACGAGGGACTAGTGGTCAACCTCACAGATATAACCCTAAGTCCAGAGGAACTTATGGTTCTGAACAAAGGCTTGGGGTTTGTTCCCACTGTCTTTTTGGATAAATTTCAATTGAGATGTGAGCTCAGCGAATTTTTCCGAAAGATTCGAGTCAAAACATTTTTCATTGGGAAGGAAGAACCATAAAAAGACATCAGCCATATCACCCTCCGCCTGAAGTCCACCTTCTGCCCTCCTGCATCACTCATGCCACCAGAAGTTATCGCTTTTGAAGAGGGAGTGACCAAAGAAGTTGAACAGCTTCAACCCAAGAGGGATGTGTATAACAACTTGAGCCGGAAAGAACGTGAGGCCTTGAGATCCCTTAGCACCAGAGATGACATTGTTATAAAACCGGCTGATAAAGGCGGAGCAACTGTTATACAAAGCACTGGTACCTACAGAGAAGCTTGCCTGACCCTCCTAGCTGATGAAAAACACTACAAGAAGATCTACAGGGAACCCACCACACGTCTCAAAAAAACCATCGAGACGATGACTACAGAAGCTCTTGAGAATAACTGGATTACCAAAAAAGAACGTGACTCCTTATTTCAGAAGACCCGTCGGTTCCCCTGTTTTACACCATCCCAAAAATACATAAGGGCAAAGTCCCCCCCCCCCTGGGAGGCCTATCTTATCAGGAATTGGGTCACTTCTCGAACCTCTGTCAAAGTACACAGACTGGTTCCTTGGACCATTAGTCACAAGGATAAAGTCATATGTAAGATACACGAAACATCTGCTAAACCTCCTTGCTGACCTCGAATATGACCCAGAGGATAACACCATGATGTGCTTAGACGTAGAGGCACTGTACACTAGTATCCCTCAAGAGGAGAGCCTGCGTGTAGTTGAGGAACTATTACGCAAGGAGGAATGGCAATGGGATGCACCAGTACAATGGGTCATTACATTGATGCACCTGGCCCTTACGGAAAAAAAATTCAAAACATTTTTTCAAATTTGAAGATCAGCTGTTCCTCCAAGTCCATGGGACTTCCATGAGCAGCATGTTTGCGCCGAACATAGCGTGTCTGTTCATGAGCCATTTTGAGGAACAATATATCTGGTCCCCTAACCCATTCTCAGACAGGATATGCAAGTGGTACAGGTACATAGACGACATCCTTGTCGTCTGGAAAGGGGATGGGCCCAGTATGACAAATTTTAGCAGGTGGATTAACCAGCTCAACACACACCTGCGATTCACTATGACATCAAGTAGCGAGGGGGTATCCTTCCTGGATGTTAACATTACAGCGAAGGAAAGTAGACTAATAAGTTCTTTGTATACTAAACCCACAGATAAAAACAGCTTGTTGCACTTTGATAGTGCACACCCACGGGCCCTTAAAGAAAATATGCCTATCGGACAGTTTCTCAGGGTTCTCAGGAACTGTGCGGACTTAGTTGACTACAAAAAAGAAGCTGAGAAACTGAGTAGCAAATTACAACAAAGAGCCTTCCCTAAGAAAATCATAGATAAGGCACAAAAAAGATCACGAAACACCCAGAGAACAGCACTTCTCGAAACCAATCAAAGGCCAGAGACGGACTCACTGATATGTGTCACTACATATAATTCTTCCTCAAATGTAGTTAAAAAGATCATAAACAAAAAGTGGCCAATCTTGACATCAAATAAACTTACATTTGAGAGACCGATGTTCTCTTTTAAAAGAAACAAAAGCATCAGAGATACACTTGTACATACAGACACATACAAACCCAAAAGTACCAACCAGATGACACTGTGGAACCAACCCCCAGTCATGGGTCATTATCCATGTGGGTCGTGTGTGGTATGTCCTTTTACAGAACACACAAAGGAGGTAAACCTAGGCTTAGGGTACCCCTGGGAACAACGGGCACGCACAAACTGTAACTCCGACAATGTGGTGTATTTGATTAGGTGCCCTTGCCAACTGATGTATGTTGGGATGACCAGCAGAAAGGTGAAAGTACGAATAAGCGAACATCGCAGTACAATAAGGCGATTGATAACAGCACCTAAACTGATGGCCCACTACCTAGACAAAGGCCACAATGATAAGGATATTAAATGGACCATTATAGAGAAAGTTAAGGGAAGCGGAAATCTGACAAAGAGGCTGCTGGAAAGGGAACAACGCTGGGTTTATCGACTGAGGACCCACGAGAATGGATTAAACGATTCCATTCCGTGGACTCAACTCACCCAGAAATGAGCAATAAATTGAGTAGGGCTCCTAGATATCTCCAATATCATATTTGAACTACATATATGGGCACCTCACCTATCTAGAAATATCGGGCACGCCCCCATATTATGTGTTGATAAAGAACATGATAGATGGACATATGGGATGCCTTTATCACCCATTCCGGGTACTTTGACAGAGGGGATATGGGCTCGAAATAATCCCTTTTAAAAGGTTTGACTAGTTTTGGTTAGAACCTATCACCATGACTCAGGTGTCACGTACCTCCATGACACCTCGTATATTGGCCTATTTATATTTCCCTTGGATAACAAACACAGAGTAATGCGGGTGATATGTAAATAAAGTTTTGCCAATTGAACGGAGTACACTGACAATCGGTGGTCTGTCTATGGAAATAAAGGGACATAAATTGACTAAAAGGATATTCCTTAAAAATTTCCCCTTCCGTATAGTTCCCTTATGTGGCACTCCCGCGTAAGGAAGACTGTTACCATAATATGCGGGTGCTACCTCGTATACAATGACACCTAAGGCAGGGGTCTTCAATCTGTGGGGCACGACCCCCAGGGGGGGCGTGGAGTCCTAGAAAGGGGGTCGCGCATTCCCGTCCCACTTTTGCCTGGAACTGCCTGAATCTGGAATCCAAAACGTTTGCTCTTCATTTTGGATTCCGAATAGTGTGGCATCTTCAGCCGCTCTCTGATTGGAGGACATCGTGAAAGCATACAGCGTCATCGGTGATTGTCCTCCAATCAGAGAAATTGCAGATTGAACACCTGGAAATGCCGGGAACTGGGGCCATAAATATACTCCCGGGGAAGGGTCTGGAGTGCTTCAAAGTTTTGTTGTTGCTGCTGCCTTTCACTCCTGCATTTCCTGGACTTCCTCGTCGTTGTTGCTGTGTTTTTCCAGCTGGTGTCCTTTTCGTGCTTCTTCTTCGTGGCTGTGGTTGTTTCCTGGTTTCCACGGCAACCGGAACTTCATGGAACTTGTAAGTAGGCTGCCTCTGCCCCACCTCCTCCACCATTCCCTGGCTTTTCACCCCTCAAACCCACACACAAGCATGCACGCACGCACACACACACACATTCTTATCTCCAAAAATTCACTAACGTAAGTCACACAAACAATAGCACGAGGTTGGAATAGTGAATGCAGAGCATTTCTCATAGGTTCAGCCAGGCACCTGCTGACTTGCCTTGGCTGTGCTTTCAGACCTTTTATACTTTGCTTGCATAGCTGCCAAGGTTTCAGATTCTAATGAGTGACATTTTCATAATTTCAGTGTAGTTATGAGTGATATTTCAACGGCAATGAGTGACACTTTCCGGCGAGCAAAATCAAGCAACAAAGCTAAGGGAAACATAAAAATATCAGACATTGCACCCATTTGTGCAACAAGATTGTCTGAATCATACTGTGTGTGCTACCCAAGGACCATTCATTAAAGGGCCATCTAGTGAATGAAGTCACATTAGGTATCAATATCCAAGCAGACGTCACAGTCATCAAAGAAAGAGCATTCTGGAATGCTTACTGGTGGTGCCTGTTAGTGGTGCAGGAGAGGCCTGTTGCTTTTTCTTCAGATGATGCCCCTTTAAGAGAGAAGAATCTAAGCCAGGTATCAGCTCTATGAAAGCGATTTATGATATGATCAAATTAATAAAAGATAATTTCACTGTGGGATGAAGGCGGTTCCATCCTCAGCTCATTTATCACTGGTACTTGGGACAGAGCTGGCATCATAGTTTGAAAACTAGAATGAAACACTGGCTTCCATCAAGCCTCTCTCCTTTCTCTCTTTTATCTTTTTCATCTTCTTCCCCTCTTCTCCCTAATAATTTTTACATCTGGTCTTTTTAGGGTCACACGTCTGCTTTCTCTCTACTTTCTTTTTCTTGCCTCACCCTGTTTCCTTTCACCACTTCCTTCTCTTTCCTTTCTCCCTCTTCTCTTCCTCCTCCTTCCTCTTGCCTTTCTCTCCTCTTTCCATACCTTTCTTTATGCCCACTCTTTACTATGCCAGTGTGTCTCCCTTCCTCCATCTCTCTGCAACTTATGTAGCAGGATTATAACTTCAGATGACACAAAACTCGAGTGTCTAAATCGCTTTTGACTAATTTTTTTGTTTTTTAAATGAAATACATTTTTTCACGAACCTCCCAGCCCAGTGCATTCCAGTGGCAAGGTATCCCGGGCTTCCAATTTAATGGCTGAGGATGCTTGTCACGGACATGACCCCTAAAGTACTGGAAACAAGAAACGTGCTTCACCCCAGCTTTAATGTGCCCGTGAAAAAAAATGCTTTTCATTTGCAGAAATGCAAAGAGCAGGCGTCTCATCAGCAGGCACATTCCAAACCACTTGCCAGGCAGCTGACTCTATTACAGTGGTCTTAAGGAGCACAAGACGGAAGAGTTACCTGGGGGCCTTAATGGACGGTGATCAATCAGGTCATGATATTGCAAAGAGTTGTAAGCCGCAGCTCTTCGGAAACAGAGTCCAGAGTTTCCCAGCCAGTTCCTCTCATCTCTCAGCAATTAAATTCGCCGCGGCAGCCGGGGGTCAAATTTACAGCAGTTACTTGCTCAGCTCCTTACACAGAGACAGCTGAGCCACACGGTGACAAAGGAGGCGGCGGC
Organism: Calotriton arnoldi; assembly: GCA_963921515.1. Taxonomy (NCBI): domain Eukaryota; kingdom Metazoa; phylum Chordata; class Amphibia; order Caudata; family Salamandridae; genus Calotriton; species Calotriton arnoldi. The sequence continues at coordinate 2,016,290 of CAWUFW010001626.1, read as the reverse complement.
CGGCCGGTGCGAGCAGGCAGCAGGCAGCGTTGCCGGCCTCCGCCATGATGATTTGCAGTAACGCCTCTGCCAGCTTAATTCCTTCGAAAACAAACTCCCCGCCTTCGGCAGCAGGACGTGACGTCACCCGGCGGGCGGCGCCAGGTATGGCTTTATCTGACTGTGGCCCCCTGGCTGTGATGTTAGTAGCCTTTGCGCGGCCGCACTACCGTGCGAGAGCTGAGAGCCGCGCAGCGGACATTTAGGATACATTGTAGCAGCCAGTGAGCTGCCTATGAGCAGCTTTAGCTCAGCTACAGCACCAAGCCGGCAGGAGCAGCGCCGAGCTGCTAGCTGCCACACTCATAATATTACCATTTTAGGTAGCGCTTCGCTGACGCTCAGGCACTATGCAAATGCGTGACAATGCATTTCAGTGCGGTGATGCGGATCACCACACTGAAATGCGTTAGAGTCACGCCTGATGCGTGATACTTGGCAGGACTGTGCTTGATATCACAAAAAACTCTTCACTGTGTTTTATGACTATTTAAACATTCTCTAAATATGTTATTAGTACATGAGCTAATACTGTTTCTGTGTTAAAGTACAATTTTCACACATTCCCATTCTCTTCCATCCTCTGCTCAAAACCTCGTCCCTCCTTCCACACCTTTGTCTTTTACTCTCATTTCTTTCACTTTTGTCCTGCTGCTGACGTCACCCATATAAAGTTGTCAAATGTGCAGCTTCCACCATAGAAAGCCCTGGTGGTCCCTTCGCTGTATTTCTGTTTAGCAGATTGTCCATGGCAGGGGGTGGGGGTGTATTCCACCCTTACCTCCTTGTCGAACTTCCTGTCTCTCTTCCCATCTCCTCTCCCTTAATTTCCTTCAGGTGGCTTCTTCACTTCCTGTTTTGTTTTCTCTACACCTGTCCTCCCACTCCTCCCGCTGCCATCATGTCCAGGGCAGGCATGGCTCTCTGTTTCGCTATATAAGTGCATTTCCCACCATCAGGATCATGTGGGTCCTGTCCCCTCACCCTCCAGTGGTCAAGACCTAGCTCAGTCCTAGACAAGGTCTATCCTTCTGTTCTGAGTAAGGAGTGTCTCTCCTACACTGAGGCTCTCTCAGGTGAGTCCTGCCATCTGACCCCTCCAGTGGGTCTGCCAGGCCTGGCTCTGTTCCACAAGGTCTCCCTCTGTTGTGAGTAAGGAGTGTCTCTCCCACACTGGGGCTCTCTCAGGTGAGTCCTGCCCTCTGACCCCTCCAGTGGGTCTGCCAGGCCTGGCTCTGTTCTACAAGGTCTCCCTCTGGTGTAAGGAGTGTCTCTACCACACTGGGGCTCTCAGGTGGGTCCTGCCCTCTCACCCCTCCAGTGGGTCTGCCAGGGCCTGGCTCTCTATTCCACAAGGTCTCCCTCTGGTGTCTTCCACACAGGGGATCTCTCGGTGGGTCCTGCCCTCTCACCCTCCATCTGGCATGGCAAGGCCTGGCTCTCTGTGCCACAAGGTCTCCCTCTGTTGTGAGTAAGGAGTGTCTCTCCCACACTGGGGCTCTCTTGGGTGGGTTCTGCCCTCTCACCCCTCCAGTGGGTCTGCCAGGGCCAGGCTCTCCATTCCACAAGGTCTCCCTCTGGTGTAAGGAGTGTCTCTCCCACACTGGGGATCTCTTGGGTGGGTCTTGACTTCTCACCCCTCCAGTGGGACTGCCATTCCACAAGCTCTCCCCTTCCATTATTATCCAACATATTAATGAAACTATGTTTTGACATTAATGGTTTTCTGGAGAACAGGTGGATTGAACAATTTTTTAATTTGCCTCAAACTTCATGTAGAACCTGGTCTCTCTGTAGAGAGGAACACTGTGTTTCCTGTTCTGCCAGTTTATTTGAACAAAGTATTGCTTTCTGGGAATTGTAGTCCTCCAATGTTTAAGATCAGTTGGATTGCTGCACCTGATAACAATAATTTCTAAAAATGAAAGCCTGAAAGTGGATGCATGGACACACTTTTACTAATGTTTTGTAAGGGTGCTTGCACGCTGAAAGGCTACACAAAAGTTAGTGTCAATCTACTTACTTTTTAAAGGCCTGTATGCTTTATTGCGTTGTGTTATGCACCCGCCAATGCATACTTTAGTAAATAAATGCCATGGTGTTTGGCCTTCATTCTGAGATCTAGATCCATAGTGACCTGGTAGCATAGTGTAATTTAGCATCCCTATGCAAACTAGGGTTCTTTGCGGCACTCTAAGGCTGGCTTCAGAGCCTGGTCTCTCAGTAAAGAGGGATGCAATGTGGTTCCCTGGAGAAGGTAAGGTGTGACCCTGAAGAGGTAGGAACTGGGTGCTCTGCTCCATAGCACCCCCTGGTAGTATGGAGGTTGTCCATGAGGAGTAAGCAGGTGGTGGTTTGCGTCCCAATTTTTATTGATGGGGCAGAATGAAACCTGGGGGAGGGCAAGAAGCTGTGGCGGTTGGCATGGACCTTGAGAAACAGAGATGAGTAGGTGAGTCTATCCTAGATACTGCATTGTCTATGGTTGCCTTGTGGGCTATGGCCCAGGTCCTGTTCTCTGAGGGTAGCAACCCTGAGACAGAGAAAATAAAGACTAGGAGGCAGGTTTCACCTGCAGCAGTGAGGCTAAAAGAGGGTAGTAGGAGAGTGTGCCATGCTTAAAAGAATTGCTGAGAAACATTTTCTACTCAAACCAGTCTCTTGCCGTCTGTATTTATCCATATTTATTTTTTGCCCATCTTATTGTTATTTATCCAAATTTATTTTGTGTTTTGTGAACAGATGATGTGATAACTCGTATATTTCCACATTTACTTAACAGATAGACTTGCACTCATACTTTGATGCCTGTTGCGTTTTAGCAAATTACACTGCCAAAATAATATAATACACACATCAAACAATTGGCATAATAGCACAAATACCTGTTGAGAAATGCAACAATTAATTTAAGCAAATCTCAGTGAGCTTTATAACTCCCTATGCTGGCAATATGTACAGCTACTGGCCTGAAAGTCAATAATCTCAGCATAGATAGAGAGTCACCCAAAAGAAGCCAATTATCTGTATTTTTCCACTTTTAAAAGTAGATACAGACATGATATACAATGTTTTCTGTCTGTAGTTATCTGTAAAAATCCGTAAAAACGTAAAACAGGGAGCCCTAATTATGAGGAGTACTAAGTTCTAGAAATTTTTGTAAGGAGGGGGTCCTCATGCCTGAAAATTTTTGACAGGGGGGTCTCGGCATCCAAAAGTTTGAAGACCTCTGACCTAAGGTCAAGGAACACCATGGGACTACAATTCCCATTATTCTGAATGTCACCACACCGCACACGTCCGGTAACCACTTACTCCGACGTGCGGACACACCCTGTGGGCTTGTTTTCCGCCCGAAACTACGCGGGAGAGCCGACTTTTTAAACACAGCCAAGACGATCCTCGGGGCGCAAGCCCGGGGACACAGACCAACTAGGTTTTAGTGCGGGGCAGGACCCTTGGCGGAGTAAGTACACGAGGAGGCAGACGGTTGGAAGTTTTACAAACAGGTATGCATTGAGCCTCTACTGTTTCGAATGACTAAAGGAAAAAGCGGTGCCTCTTTCTTCTGTTTTTGTCTTCCCATTCTCGGTGTGTTTACATCGGCACACGACAACTAACAGAGTATGACTACAGGGCTACCCCTGATACGCTGCAGTCCCCAGTGATGTATATACTCTCCCATAGTGGGGTAAGAGAGAAAGTTACGTGTGAGAAGTATGGATGTGCATGATAAAATGGCGAATGACGATAGCAATGTGTGGTTTGATGTGAGTGACACTGAATTGGTTCTTGAATCGACTACACATTCACAAGTGTTCAGATAGTGGCAGAATGCGATTGATATCGCCACTTCACTGTGTAGCACAAGGCAAATAGCCACGTTATAGATAGTTTTGAAAAACGTACCGAGGTGGTATGATGTGTGATGGCTTCTACACACCCTCCCTGATTGACAAGCATGGGTGTAAAAAAGCACATCACCAATGGGAAGCGTTCATACTACATAAACAAATATACGCTATGTTTTTCCTTTTTTCTTCTTTTTTCATTTACAGATGGAGTGAAAGAAACATTTTAAGAACAAGATTAATTATCTGGTGCTTTTACAAAGGAGCAGCTATCTGCCCTTGTAACATAGAAGTGGATAGGTATTGTCCAGTCCGCAATAACCAGGGAGGATACACCCCTTTTTTTGCCCTGATGAAGGTCCAGGACCTTTTTTGGCCATTATTGGACTGAAACATGTTGGCATTAGGGTCATAGGACCATAAAACTCCAATTGCCCCCCACCTTTTTTTATTTTAATATCCCCGACAGTTCCACGAATAAAGGGATACTGGGATCTGTCTGAGGATTTTTAATCTTTAACATCCCCTGGCCACATTTTTTCAAGAGCTCCCTGGAACACGGTTGAGCCCACCCTGACTTTTAGGAGTCAGGGTGACCTGATGATGAAGCATGACACTACTAGAGTGTGTGAGGGTAATAATAACAAAAGGAATTGTTTCCTTCCCCACAATCTAGTGGGTAACAACTAGATCGCTTCAAAAGAACCTTCCCATGTCCAACTAACTTGGGTTAGTCTTAGGAATTTGTAAACATAGTTTACAAGTCTGTGGGGTACTTTGTGTGGATTAGTGTTTAGTACGGGAGGACGTGCTCCCATCAGAGATTTCCTCTCTGCCCTTACGGCATAGGAGAAGCTCTTCTCCTTTGTATGCCATAGTTTTCTTGTAAGCTATGAGCGGGCCCTGAGCCCCTCTGTTGTTGGTAAGGCACAATATGCCTCAAAACAGACGGCCCAAGTGCTGTCTAGTAGGTTCGACTTATTAAACAGGTCAAGTCAACGACATAGAAATAGAACTATATTTTGGCACTATATTTCGAAAGGGACTTTAAATATGACTATAATGACAGCATTTACAGATAGGACAATAATATCAGAGTTCTTTGGGCATTATTACACACATATCAGTTTAGGCATAAGAACAAAATGCTCCCTTATCAAGTCACCGTATTTGTACTATAATCACACAGGGAAAATCAAATGCAAATTCTGTGATCAATGCTACATTTGCATATCCCAGTAAAGATACGAGGCAAAGACTGGCTGCATGAACATGTGTCCTCGGGATCTGCTGAGCTGGTTTTGTAATTTTACCTGATCTCTTGATTACCATGTCCTTTTTAAATTTTATTTAGTAGTTTTTACTTCTATACACACACATAAAATGACCAATATAGTCCCCTTGAAAGAAACAAAATCTGCACCAGATGCCATGTTTCCAGCTCATGGATTTTTCACTTTGCTTGAAATTGCTATAGACTTTAAGAGAAACATATGGTCAGTAGATATAAAATGATTCTAAATAAATATATTTCCTGTCGCTGTTAGATCATAAAAAAATTCTGCAAAATCATGGTCTATAAAAATACATTGCCAACAAGCATTGGCAATGCTCATAGGTCTGGCTTATAACTGGAAGTGCCTTTTGACTACTTGATGGGTTTAGGCACTCAGTAAGCTGTCATACATGCACTCTGTCACTCATCATCTTACTTGTGCATCCATTCATCCATCAACTGACTCCTTGCGTGCCGGCCGCAGTGTTTCCGGTGCCACCAACTCTGTGCAACGTAAGTCATGGACCCTTTCTGATTGAGTCTCGTGATATGCCAGGCGGATGCAGCCATGTCACCTCCGGCAGTGGAGAAGAACTGGGACACGTAGCATCGTCGTCCCCCCTTTATACGTAAGCCGAGTGGGCTGGCTCGGTGTACGCCAGGCCAGCGTAGGGGTGTGAATAATTATCCCTGGGTTCTGGGCGTGGTTCATTTCTGGGCTGGACAGGAAACCAACTGATGCGTGTGTCTCTGTTGCAGTGTCTGCGCCACATGGCCCGCAATCGACAATGTTGCAATGTTGCATGCACCCGGAGGGTGGCCGCGCACAAAGGGATTGTACAAGGAGCGCAAGGCCGCTCGGGCTATTGGCTCATGCATGCCAACTGTTGTGTGTGTATCGCTATTGGTGCACCATAAGCCTAAGGCCTAGCCTCAATTGCAGCGCGAAAGCCACATCACATTTCCAGAATGCAAGCAGTAGTCAGACTAACATTAGACAATACATGAGGCGGAAGGACACCTGCACCTCCGACCTTGGTCCTTGGTCTTGCATGCGGCAGGCACCCCCTGAGAGAGATACCATAGAGATGATGATGACGACTCCCACACTACGCACAGCGCTAATGAAGGACCAACGTATCCACACCCCACACACAGAAGTTCTTGCTCGAGGTACTCTTGCATGGAATGCCCTTGACACTTACGTACACAACAACCCATACGTCCAAACGTTGCACACACATACGACTCATTGCTCCGAGCTGTGGCATATCATCCACATAACTGCCGCAGATCAGAAGAGTGCCGGTTCTACGAGAGCCACCAACACAATGGCAGAACATCCCGGGAGCATGCACAGCGCCTGTCACGTGGAACTGTACCATGACCGAATGCTGCTGGTTAGTGTCTGATGCATTGGTGTGCATGTTGTGGCCCTTGTCTTGCCCGTACTGACACGCACATGGCAATAAAGTCTACACAACTTCACTACTGTTCAACTGTGATGAGTGTTGATTAGAATGACAGATCGTGTGCCTCAATGAGCATTGTCCGTACACAGGGAGGGACTGACTGACGCATTTCAATTAGGGGTGAGTCCCTATTGCCAGCTCCACCTCTGTGAGCCAGACATAGTGGTTGGGATAGTTGCTGATAGACCTGTGCTCTTAAGTGTCTTCAGAAATGTGAGTATGGTGTCCATATTCTTGCCATGTGGATCAATGTGATCCATCACTACAGGCTGTGTCTACCCAGTTGAGTGTGAGTAGGTATGCGAAGAGATGTTCTGTTGTCAAATGTGATGGGGGACACTACTTTAGGCCTGCCAACGACTTTGACATTTCATACCCAGCCCTATTTCTAACATTGCGCGGGGCAAAGTTGAGGAATTGCGCGATTGTTGTTTCAGAGCAATGAGGCCACAGCTAGTGCACACATTCCCAGTCATCTCACTTCCTATGTGTGTCACGGTCAAACACGTGCATTGCTTTCATTTCCCAGGGTGTACCTTTTTGGGCAGTCAATGTCCTTACATTCATCCATACTTTCATACTTGATCGATTATGGACATGACACATCTGTGTGAATTTGAATGATTTATTCACATTCGGTGGAGTGTCGGAACTGGAGCAGTACATGGCCATGCAAACCCCACATTACATTGTAGCCCAGTGGAGGGCCAGCCAGAGTATTTTAGGGATTGACAAGTACATCGGAAGAGGAAGAGTACAGTCCGCAGTCTGATTGCTGTGTCATTGGTAAGCAAACAAAATATGGCAGTCCATGTCGAGGTCCAAGGTGAGTGTCGCAGAGTGTTTCGGGGGACAGTGGTAGGTGTTGTTACAGGGCATGATGCAGAGGGCAGAACCAAGCTGAAACAGGGCATATGGCGGAGAAGAATGCTACTGGCTCCTTCTTACTACAGAGGTGGAATCACCCGCATCTTCGTCCTTTATGTCATCTGTCTGACATGTGGGTGCTGATGTTTGGTCTGCAGCACTGTGCGCCACTGACACATCAGGGGCCGGAGATGTGTGTGTAGAAGTACCAGCAGCATTCATCAGCGACTGCCTTAGTGGCAGCAATGCGATGATGAGGATCTGCAGGGCATGGAAGATCCCAACAACTTTTCGCTGGTGTGCATCCGTGGCAGCCATTCTTTCCGCATGCATCCGCTCCATGTTCTCCATTATCTTCAGCATCTGTGCCAACTCTCGGCTGACATCGCTGAGGCCACTCTGACTAGACAGTTATTCTCCTCTGAGAGTCATCACTCCAGCGATGTCGGGCATGGATTGTTGAACATCATGGAGCGAACTGTGGGTGTCCGTTAGGGAGTGCAGGTGGTCCCTGATGGGACTTAGACACCCACGTATGTCATCTAGTTTGGCTGCCATGAGGTCGAACCCCACCCGCACCTGTTCAGCCACCTCCTTCTGGCAGTCTGACACCTGGCCTTGGAATGTGATGTGTGCTTCGGTGAGGTGCTGGGAGCCAGCCGTGGTGGTGGGTGCTTCCTGCTGTGTGGTCTGTGCAGGGTTGGGGTCTCCTCGATGCAGCTGGGCTGCCCTGCTCCTGGAGGTGGGTTGCCGTAGCTGTCCATGAGCTGTTGTAGGGCGTCGGTGTCGAAGGTGTGGAGGTCCTCTTCATCATCACTGATGAGTTGTCTGGTCTGCTCTGCAGGAGGTGTTGATTGTCCCTCTGCAATGTGAAGGGGAGATGCATTTTAACATTGTGTTGACATGTATGTTGACGCATTGTTCATGTTTACATACAGACTGCATGACAATGTACATTGTGACTGTTTGGGAGGAGCTGACTATTTGATGGGGGACAGTGGACATTTGAACTACATCACGGATGTGAGTTGTACACGTACATTATCATCTCACAGTTTCCTGCTATGCCAGATGTGATTGGCCAGTTTCTACGCACAAGTGGAACCAGTTGTGTCCTCTGTTCTGTAGTGAGAGTGTTGCACTTTGTACCACATTGTCGTCAGTGATGATGTGCTGTTATTGCTATGTGTGTGTGCTGCATTGTGCGAGAGTCGCCCCTGCAGCTGTGATTTTGCTGCCCCTTATCCCTTTGAGGCGGTGTGCCTTTGACTTCTGTGCTTCTACAGTGCTGAGATGTTGCAGACTTGGCAAATTTTGGCTCTAGTTCGGATTTTGGACTCTTGGGCATGGTTTATCCGCAGATGTGTTGTTGACGTCAGGGGTTGTTTGTGCACGTGGATGTGTCAGAGTGTGACCTGCTCCTTTCCGGATGTGTTCCACACTCAGCCACCTCAGTGTCGTGGCGTGCACCATGTCATGATAATTGGACTGCAGCCATGCTGTTCGTCATGCAGTGTCACTTGCATTGTCAGTGTGGCTCACAGACACGCAGCTTTGCTGGTTTTAACACGTGTGCATGGGTTGGTTGTGAGATTGGTGCTGTGTGGGGAGGGACGCCTTAGTGCCCATAGTGGACGGGGGCCTACTTGCTGTTTGTATGTGTGCTGCAGTGTGCCAAGGGGATCAGGGACATGATCCAGAGTCATTGTGGGTGTGCAGTGTACTGTACTTAATTGTGCATGTGTGCCATTGTGCCCATCTCCCCCGTCCCCCAGTCCCTGTTCGGTACTCACCCTGGTGCTTTTGTGTCAGGTCATGTCGAGCAGTGTCCGGACCCCCAACTCCTGCCACCGTCTCCCCACTGATGACTGTGGCCACCATTTCCTCCATCTCATCCAGCTCCTGGTGTTCCGCTGGACTGCCACCTCCAGTCTGCATTGCTGCCTGATGGTTGTCAGCGAGTTTCTTCTTGGTTTTGCGCTTCGCATCATTCCAGCGCCTCTTGACCTCTCCAATTGTCCTCCTCCTCACTCCGACTGCATTCACCTTGTCCAGGATGGACTGCCATATTGCATTTTTATTTGCCAATGACACGTTGGAGGTGATGAACAGTTATTGGTGGTGTTCTATCACCTCCGTGATGATGATCCTGTTTTCCTGCGGACTGAACCTCGTCTTCCTCGTCTTCTTCTCCTTACCCTTCCGTGACCCGGAGGTCCCAGGCTGGTCCTCCTGGGGGCTTGTGGGGTTCTGGTCGTCCTCTGTACTTGCTCCGGCTTCCTCCATGGTGCTATGCAGTTTGAATTATTTTGTTTGTGTTTTTCGGTGCTTTTATAGTGCATTTTCCCGCATGTCGCGTGGGAATTGCAGGCCTGTTGCTGGTTATCACAGATTTCTTTATCGCGGTTGGCCACATCGCAACTTTTTTCGCGTTCGTGTTTCGCGTTTTTTTGCCGACACGGTAATTTTATCGCGGTCATTTGACGCGTTAGCGTGAGACTATCACATGGTACCGCCGTGTTGAGAATACAACGTTAACACAGCGTTATTTTCCCGCGATGTGCAAAGTTGCGTTAAGCTAATTTTGCGATAATTATCACACGTTCTTGAGAATATCCCCCCAAATTTTTCAACACAGTTTTGGTATGTTACTGGGACATAAGCCTTTTTCTAACCCTGGGCGAAGTTCGCGTAGCCGCGCTTAACGAGGCTACGCGAAGTAGCACAAAATCTCCACAACGCTACACGTAGCTACGCGAGCATGCGGAGTTGCTTGTTTCCCCATGCTCGCATGTGCTGGCGAGATGTTTTTGACGTTCGGCAACGCGGATGGCGTTTTCGGGGAAATATCGCGCAAACTTCACCACGTGGTCACCAATGGACGCGGCCATCTTGTTTTCCTATCTTTTGCATGGTTCTGGGGCATGTTTTTCAATCCCTCTCCAATCTTTTCAATCCTTTGTTTTTTACACTGTTTTTCTGATCTTTTTTATTTATTATCTATCCCTCTCTGTCCCTAAGTGTATATTTTGCGTTTTATTTCTACTTTTACTGCGTCTTTTTACTTTTCTACTGTTTTATATTACTTCCTTCTTTACTCTCCTACTTCTTCCCCTAACTTTATTTATTACTGCTACATTTTCTTTTCCGCCTCCCACCGACCCCAGAACCATGGCTAAGGGAAAGGGTACCGGCTCCAAGGGCAAGGCGCCTGCGCCAAGAGCCGCTGCCTGCCTCGCGGCAGACTGCACCCGCCAGGGGTGCAGGCCTGGTCCCTTTTCAGCGAGGCGGAGGTGGCCGCCCTTTTGTGCAGCGCCACCTCCCCTTGACCTTGGCAGCAGGCCTGGCTCCGGGTACGCTACCCAGGAGCGTCACCGCCGGTGGCCGAGGGTGCGCCGGGCAGTGTTTCGCTGCTCTGGGGTCCGGCGCACCCATAACCAGCTGACCCACCGGTGGTCAGACATCTTGGACCGGGAGCAGGACCTGCTGGACCTGCTGGACCTGCTAGGTGTCGAGATCGTGGGGCTTGGTGAGTAGCTAATACTAGTAGTATTGTGTGTTCTCTAGACTGTGTTACTGTTTTTGCGAATATAATTTTTTTCCGAATAGCAAGAATGCTGCTGCTTACATTGCAGGTAAATTAAGTTTAAAAATCTTCTCTGATTGTTATTCTTCTAGACACAGGAGCTCGGCGCTACTAATCTTACTTGTTGTTTGCAACTTTGCGCTCGCTTGGGCTGATTATGTAAGAGTTTACTTTATCAATCAATCAATCACAGAATTTGTAAAGCGCACTACTTACCCGCGAGGGTCTCAAGGCGCTGGGGGAGAAAAAAGGGGGGGTGCTGCTACTGGTCGAACAACCAGGTCTTGAGTAGCCTCCTGAAGGTCAGCAGGTCTTGGGTCTGTCGTAGGCTTAGTGGAAGGGTGTTCCAGGTCTTGGCGGCGAGGTGGGAGAAGGATCTGCCGCCGGTGGTGGTTCTTCGAATGCGAGGGACGGTGGCGAGGGAGAGGTCGGCGGAGCGGAGTTGGCGGTTGGGGATGTAGAAGAGGAGTCGTCTGTTGAGGTAGGCTGGGCCAGTCTTGTGGAGTGCCTTGTGTGCGTGGATGAGGAGTTTGAAGGAGATTCTCCTGTCGACGGGGAGCCAGTGCAGGTTCCTCAGGTGGGGGGTGATGTGGCTGTGGCGTGGTACATCGAGGATCAGGCGTGCGGAGGCGTTTTGTATGCGTTGCAGTCGCTTGATGAGCTTGGCCGGGGCTCCCGCGTAGAGGGCGTTCCCATAGTCGAGTCTGCTGCTGACGAGGGCCTGGGTGACTGTTCTTCTCGTGTCTGTCGGGATCCACCTGTAGATCTTGCGAAGCATGCGGAGGGTGTTGAAGCAGGAGGTTGAGACTGCGTTGACTTGCTTGGCCATGGAGAGCGTTGAGTCGAGGATGACTCCCAGGTTGCGTGCGTGGTCGGTGGGTGTCGGGGCTTCTCCCAGCGTCGTTGGCCACCAGGAGTCGTCCCAGGCTGAGGGGTTGGAGCCGAGGATGAGGACCTCTGTCTTCTCCGTGTTCAGTTTTAGTCGGCTGATCTTCATCCATTCGGCGACGGCCTTCATCCCTTCATGGAGGTTGGATTTGGCGGCGAGGGGTCCTTGGTGAGGGAGAGGATCAGTTGGGTGTCGTCGGCGTAGGAGATTATGTTGAGGTCGTGCTGTCTGGCGATGCGTGCGAGCGGGGCCATGTAGATGTTGAACAGTGTTGGGCTGAGGGACGATCCCTGGGGTACGCCGCAGATGATCTCGGAGGCTTCGGATCGGAATGGTGGGAGGCGGACTCTCTGGGTTCTGCCGGCGAGGAAGGAGGTGGCCCATTCCAGGGCCTTGTCTCGGATCCCTGCGTCGTGGAGGCGTGCGCGTAGAGTGCGGTGGCAGACAGTGTCGAAGGCGGCGGAGAGGTCCAGCAGGATGAGGGCTGCGGTCACAACGTTGTCCAGCAGGATCCTGATGTCGTCGGTGGCGGCGATGAGGGCAGTCTCAGTGCTGTGGTTGCTGCGGAACCCCGATTGGGATGGGTCCAGGATGCTGTTTTCTTCGAGGTATCGGGTTAGCTGCTTGTTGACGATCTTCTCAATGACCTTGGCTGGGAACGGAAGCAGGGAGATGGGCCGGAAGTTCTTGAGGTCTCTCGGGTCCGCCTTGGGTTTTTTGAGTAGGGCGTTGATCTCTGCGTGTTTCCAGCTCTCTGGGAAGGTCGCGGTCTCGAAGGAGAGATTGATGATGTTGCACAGGTGGGGTGCGATGGAGCTGCTGGCTTTGTTGAAGATGTGGTGCGGGAAAGGGTCTGACGGGGAGCCGGAGTGTATTGTGCTCATGGTCTTGATGGTGTCCTCGATGTTCACGCTGGCCCAGGCTGGCAGGGGATCGTGGTCGATGGTGTGCGGCGGGTCTGGTGCATCGATCTTAGTTGGGGCTGTCTGGGTGTTGAAGCTGTCGTGGATGTCGGCGATCTTGCGGTGGAAGAAGGTGGCGAGGGAATCGCACAGGGGTTGCGACGGTGGGATGTCGTTGGTGTTGGAGCTGGGGTTGGAGAGTTCCTTCACGATGTTGAAAAGCTCCTTGCTGTTGTGTGCGTTGTTGTCGAGGCGGTCTTTGAAGGAGGTTCTCTTGGCGGACTTGATGAGGTGGTGGTGGTTACGGATGGCGTCTTTGTGGGCTGCGTGGCTGTCCGGTGTCTTATCACTGTGCCATTTCTTCTCTAGTTTCCGGCAGGTGCGCTTGGAAGCTAGGAGTTCCGAGGTGAACCAGCTGGCTCTTTTGGTGGTGTCAGCGTAGGTGGGTTTTTTCAGCGGGGCGAGGGTGTTGGCACAGTCGTCCATCCATCTTCTGAGGTTGCAGGCAGCGTCGTCGGTGTTGGATGGGTCGGAGGGAGGGCTGAGAGCGAGGGTTGCCCGTAGTTGGTCTTCGGTGACTTTGCTCCAGCAGAGAACTTAAGTTAGGTAATGCTAGAGAGACTCTAGTCATTCCTTTGTCCTCCTGTCACTAAGATAGTGGTGGATGGGTAGTTTAGTTACTTAGTTACTTAGTATTAGTTGGTAATTTTTAAGCGGTCTGCGTGACGCATCCTCTGTCACGTCACTTGCTGCTGAGTGCTGCTTACTCCAGTCCTTAGTAGAACCTTTTGTAGTTTGTTAGTGAGTGAGTAATAGGCTTAGCAGAACGTCAGCAGCAACCAACCAACAATTTGGTGTATGCAAAAATGTATGCATGCGTACTCCATCTATGCATTTTGAGGACTAAAATATATGGAAATGCAAACTTAGGGGCTCATTACGATGGCAGAACAATCGCCACCGCCGGGCCGGCGGTGGCGATCGTTCCGCCATCGAGTGAGAATTACCCACCGCCATATTAGGATGGCAGTGGGTATCGCGGCAGACGCAAAGTCCGTCCGCCGCTTTTCCGCCAGTGGCAATTGCTCCGATTGCCTGGCGGGCGGAGCAGGGCCACTAATATGGTGGCGGTGCCTAGCAGGCACCGTCCGCCATATTAGGATGTGGGTTTTAGGAGGCCTTTCCATGGCGGCGATGGAAAGGCTGGCGGGGATTGGGTTTGGGGGCCCGTTGCGGGCCCCCATTTGGGGGTGTCGCTGCACTGGGGGTACCCATGGTAACCCCCTGCATTTCCATGCACCAAGTGGCAGGCACCGCGTGGTGCCTGCCACGTGGTGCAGGGAAATGCGGTGCGAGCACCTTTCACATTGCGGATGGTGCTGCAGCCAGCAGTACCGCCCGCAGTGTTAAAGGCCCAGGATGCGCCCGCCAGTATGGCGGTCGCATGCTAATTGCAGTGGTGGGACCGCCGCATGTCTGGCGGGTGGTCCCAATCACCGCTACGGTGGCGGGCGGACTTTGTCCGCCCGCCATCGTAATCAGCTCCTAAGTACACAATTGGCCTGTCTGGAATAGGTGGGCTAGGTCAGGTGGTACTTAGGCTTAGGATCCAGGAATCAGAACAGAATGGAACACTGGATTAGTGTTCATAAATAATAACTAGACGGTCCGCGAATCCCGCGATACTACTAGTCGATCAGATTAGATAGGTGAATTTTACTGCAATTGTTGTTTCCAAAAATGTTTTTTTGAGCGTTTTCTAAAATATTTTTTGTTTCACACCTATCATCAATGTTTGTCTCTTTCTTTATTATATCTTACATGATCAGCACCCAGGGGCAAGAAGACGGGGTCGGAGTCGGCGGGAGCTGGACAACAAGACGCCTCCCAGGGCCAGGACCGCTCCTCTACTGAGGGCTCTGCTGCTGGCCCCAGTAAGTCCTCTCCTCCTGTTGTTAATATTAATAATGATATTTCCCTAACTTTTACTGCACCGTATTTTTTCCGAACTATTATTTCCGTGTCCTAATTCTATTTGACCAAATCTTCTTCGATCTAAACTATCTGTTTCTAAATTCTTGTTATCCCTGCCTATAACTGCCTCTGCTCTGACTCTCTGTACTACTACTATATTAGTCTGTCTGTAGCTAAGCTTGCCCAGTTGGCCACTCTTTATTTTTATTTAAAAGGTTTTAAAACTCAGATTCACCAATAGCTCTAGCCACTGAGTCCAGTCCTTTGGGTTGTCCTCTTCTAGTCTTCTTAATCTTGATAGGCTTTGACAATTCCCACCAACAAAATGCCCAACCAGATATTTTACTATTTTTGATAGGATAGGACATACTCCTACTAGTGTCTACTCTACTCTAGTACCCGATTTGTACTAGTGATGTATGTGGAATATATATAACAATTTTTTCAATCTTGCTAGTGAAAAAGAATAAATAGGGGAGGCGTATATGGCATCTAAAAAATGTGTAATGTTTTTTCTAGGCGTACCGACCACCATTGCCGGGGCCAGCGGCGGGGCAGGTGACGCCAGCCAGGAGGGAGCAGCGGATGCGGCAGCTGCCACAGGGGTGGGTGAGGCAGCAGCAGTGGCGGGCGGTGGTAAGTTATACTTATATTCCTTACTTATTGACAATAGTTACACACTCGCTGCAAGGGTGTACAGTGTATGTTGAGACTGAGAGACTAAGGGGCTTATTTACAAGGCCCTTGCGCCACTTTTGCGTCATTTTTAACATGGGAAAAGTGACGCAAAAGTGGCGCAAGGAGCTTGTAAATCTGCCCCTAAGTTGTTGTGAACAACGGTTAAAGACACCCTTTACTTAGCATTAGAGCAATAGCATTAGCGGTGGGAGTAGTAGTTGAGTAACTAATGGCCTCTTCTATCTGACTTTAACTCAGCTGGGAAAGTTTTAATGGAAAAGACTAAGAGTCAGATGACCTTGATGGATGGGTTGAACGAAAAGGGAAAGAAGGATGGAAGGAGGAAGGACGGGCAAGATGTAATATATATGACTGGCAGAGAAGGATACGTGCCACATGGGATGCATGCATAGGTGGCTGATAGGAAGGAATCAGATGCATGGGTGGTTGAAGGATGGGTGGAAGGTGAAAGAAAAGATGCCTGCCTGGGTGGATGAAACTGTATGGGTGATAGCAAGAATCCTCCGGGGTGTTTCATGGGTCAAACTCAAAGGCAAGCAAGGAAGTAAGGACGCATGGGTGGTGGTTTAAAAAAAAAATGTTTGTTGTTTAAACAAACTAAGGTTTGTTGAAAGGTTAAGAAGAATGATAGACATGTTTACTTTGAATGGATGGAATTCATCATAGCATAGGTGGAGACTGTCACTGGATGAAGAGTCTTTGAAGAGAATGTAAAAGGAAATAAACCGCGCCAGAGTAGCAAAGCCAAGGAGAATAGAAGTTGTATGTTCAGAATACTCCCTTGACTCACAGTAGTTTGCAAGTACAGCATATATTTTGTGTATGTATCTTATCAAGCGCCTCCCTCCGACTCCGAGGCCCACTCACTACCTATGTTAATTTATTTTCGACTGTTTCAGCCTGCCATGGGTGGGCTATCGGCTGCATGGTTACACAATCAATCAAAACAAAGTACCTCATGTCGCCCCATACATATATATAAGCAATGATCATTTGGATAAGATATCATCTGCCTTGTTGTAGTAGTAGTCAGGGCAGGGTGAAAGTGAAATTGAGCAGTTTCCCTGGCCTTGATGTAACAGAGTATGGCCAGTGCCACCCATAATAGAAAAAATAAGATGATTGTGTAGTCAGCTTCCCCACCTGCAGACAGTAGTAAATAAAAATAACGTGAGTCTGCGTCACGAGTATGTTTGTCTTGGGCGCAAGCTGACTGAGCTGGCATGCCGGCTGCAACAAGGTTACTTAATTTAGCTAAACAAGAGAGAAGAAGAAAACTGGTGTACTCGAGTCCATAGATACCACAAATGTTATGTCATGTGCTTGCTAGTGCTACTGTGCCACTATGTGTAGAATTAATTTTGTGTTACTGTTTTGCTAACAGTATTGGTTACAATAGTGTTTTTTCTTTTTTGATATAGCTACTCCTTTCCAACCAAAAGCAGCAAAAAAAACAGACAGGAAGGAGTTGGCAGCCATGGCCCGGCGCCGGAAGCTTGAGGCCATCTGAAATGAATATCGGCGGCTGATGGCTCTGGCGGAGGAGGAGGAGGAGGTGGCAGCAGCTGCAGCCTCCTCCAATGCCCCGGGCCCCAGCCAGTCCCCTCAAGTGGTACGGCGCCGCGGTCTGGCAGCCGCCCGCCGCACTTCATCCAGCACTGCTGCCCCTGTGTTTGCAATTGCTGAGCATTTAAGCGCTGCATGCTCCTCCGAATGGCGCGCCTAGAGGAGCAGGTAAAAGAGGTCCTTATGAGACAGCGAGCCCGCCGATAGACTGAGATCCCGTTGTATTGCCCCTTTTTATTCTTTTTTTGGGTGGGTGGGCATTGGGCTACGTTGGGGAAAAGTTGGGGTTTATATTATTTATGGACAATTTTTTTGTGAATTTTATTTAACGCCACGGACATTGTTTGGACTCTATCTTTTTGGACATTGGTTGGGGTTAGGGAGAGAGGTGGGTCAGGTGTTGTGGGGATTTCTTACAATAGTTTATTTTTGTTAGGGGATTAAATTATTTATACTTAAACTTTACATACGATGTAAATGTTTTGTGGGGGGTTACTCTTTTACGTCACACGGTTTCCTTCCTTTGCTGCTGCAGGGCCGCAGCCAGTTTTTGATTTAAATAATCTGACAATTTTGTAACACACGAACAGATAGTTGCGGTACCCTCACTGAGTGACTTGTCCTACTAATACTGTCAGTCTCTCCTACTAGTCTATGCAGTCTGCAACTGGACTCAAGGATGTGGGTGTGTGAATTAATGAATTAATTTCCATTATTAATTATGCCTCCCCCAAACAACTTCACTTACCTGTGATTGATGTTTAAAGTAAACTTAGGCACATCGATGGCTGCATGGTGATGATGGTTTGGTTTCCCAAGATGCCATGGTTTCGGTGGTGGTATTACAGTATACACTGGCAGTAGCATTTGCAAAAAAAGAAAATGAGACAGTCAGTCGCCTGAGAGAGACTAACGAAGGAGTAGTAGAACGAAGTACAGTACACAAGAAGACTGCCAAACAAGAAAGCTTAATAATGATGATTAGCAATGCTAAAGTAAAATAAAACATAATGGTGGCGGGGATAGCCTAGTACAACAAGTTACAAACTGTAGTTGACTCGAGTCACTCGACACAAGCATAAACTTTAGTGCTGTAACTTAGGAGGGGGATGATGAATCCAATCGATGCCGGAAATTAATTATGATGGATTATGTTTAGGGCTCCCGGTTTTCCGTTTTTACGGATTTTTACATATAAATACAGACGGAAAACTATTTTTCCTTTGTCTGTATTTATATTTAGAAACGGCAAAATACTAGTAAAACTGTGCATGGATGAGGTCGCCTTCTGGCATGTGCTAATCAGCAGTGAGGAAGCACACCTCGGGCGCACGTTAAGCTCCTCTGCTACAATCTACTGGCGCCAAGTGAGTCACTCGCCTCAAAGACACTCACTTGCAGTGCACGTTATGTTAAAGGCAGACGGGCCATTGTCATTCTAAATGTGATAATCATCTGCAGTCAGAATGACAATGGGCTGTCCACAGCCTGTGCGAGGTCGGGGAGGGGCTGTTGCATCCCGTGGAGTTCCGAAGAGAAGTGCGAGCTGGCCCCAAGAACTTTTTAACTCCTGGGGCTTATTGCAGCTAAGCTCCCCAGGTGCTCTGATAAACACTGAACAAAGCATGGGCCTTGAGAAAGCTGACACCGGCCCATTGTGCCTGCTGCCACCAGGCCCTGGTGCAGGGATGCCAGGAGCTGTTTACACAGGAGCTGCGGCTTCACGCCTCGCCCTCCAACAATGGACGGCCAGGGACGGACATTCCTTCCTGAACTCGATGTCATGAGAGGCAGACAAGGCCCGGTCTGTTTGGGGAATGCCAGGCGTTTCCTCCCCGTGAAGAAAGGTCCCCCTGGGCTGGATCGAGACACAGAGAGTGAGGCATTCTCCTTTCCACCCCTTGCCATGGTTCAAAGACACGGCAAACACGAGCTACAGAGATGCGTTTTCCAGCACCGAGTGTAAGGTGACAACAACGTATTCATTTATATAGCGCTTGCTGTTTCAGGTTTGCAGCTTTGCAGAGCTACAAATAACTACTGCCACTAACGCCCAACTATATCTTACTCATTTTATTGCACTCAGAAGGATGAAAGCCTGAGTCTGCTCGGCCGGAATTCAAACAGTGTTGCAGCGGCTGGACTCCCCCCCCGCTCATTTGTGGCTCAAGCACTAATGGCTCCTCATCAGCTCCCCATTACTTTCAGGTCCATGGAATACGTGTACACATCTGCCCAAGAGCACACTGCACCTGTTGAACTAAGGTCCCGACCTGTTTCCCCCTCACTCCTGCAGTACTTGCAGCACCTCGTCTGTGAAGGTGTTGTCACCCAGAACACATTTTTGGGGGCCTGGACTTACTTTAATCCAGAGCAAGAGAGGGACAGGCTGAAAACTGAGAAAGAAGGAAGATGAAAGTAGGACAACAGTGACAAGAGTGAGACAGACTAGAAGTGCAGATGAGTGGGAGAATACCGATACTAGAATGTAATAGAGAAGGAAATATCCTTTCCCCAGTCAGAGTACTGTGGGGGACTTGTGGCCTTGTGTAATTTGCCAATGATGTTCACAGATAGCCCGACATAAATCAAGTGGGGGGGAGGGAAGGGGGTTGGTACCTTCCCTGTTGGCAGGGGCTGTTTTTCGGCGTACAGCACTCCTTTTCCTTACTACTTTGGAGACACAGAAAGGCCTGTCTCCTTATTAGATGGTTCCAGTCCAGCAATTAAAAATCAGTGGGGGTTTGACGTTGAGAGCACATCCAGTTTAGGAGCTCTGTAGATTTTAGCACTTGCTCGGTGTGCTCAGGGCTGTTTGATTTTATTTCTAATCCAATGACAAGCAGTTTAAAAGAGAACAGGGTCCCTGAATGAACCGTGACTACCAAAGCACCGGTAAGGAAACATTTATAAAAAATAAAAAAATTACTATGAAAAATGCAGACGTTTTTACTGTGGGAATTGCAGCTAATGTATGTAGCATGGCACTCGAAAGTTGGATCAATTAATACTGTGATACTAACAAATGCAATGCATTTCTTGTATATTATAGAAGTAGTGCAGCACTAAGTTTACTCAATGCCTTCAACTTCAAGTGTAGAAAGGCATTTTATTTTCGCTGTGTTTTCAATTTAAATAAATGTGGAAAAATACTAGCTGTAGCGTCGTCTTTTGCGTGTGGCAAAAATAAATGTGGATAAATACAGAAAAAATGCCCAAAAAATAAATACGGATAAATACAGACGGAAATGGCAAAAAAATAAATACCATAAAACCGGGAGCCCTAATTATGTTCCTTTGACTTGCAAATATCTTGAGCATGGGGGGGCATTGGCAAGCAGAAGAAGATCCTCGCCCTGCCTTGATTGAAATTGAATTAGTGTTGCTTTCACCATATCCGCCCCAGCAAGTGTGCGATCAATTAGTGGTTTAAATTTAATTTAGTCACACCTCAATATAAATCACACAGACCGGGGGAAGAGGGTTAGGGTTTGATGCATGGTTGGGAAGGGGTATTTGAGGGAAAGGTTTGACAAAGACAAACACTATACATGGACAAAAGAAAACACAATCTTGGCAGACGACCATCATATTCATAAATCTGTTGAGGGAGAAAAAGGAAATGCATGCATGATGATGACTTGATGGTTAATGATAAGTAGTACTAGACTAGTAGACAGTACAGGGCAGCAGTATATTATTAATTATTATTATTATGCAATTGCCTTGCCTGTCTGCCCTCAGAGAGACCCAAATTACATACAGTTTATGTTCTGTTGTACCGGGCTTCCTTTTAAACCTAGCAAAGAAAATTAAAAAATAGCTGTAGGGATCAATTATAAGCAAAGAGCAAACATAACATAAACAACAACACACAGTTGTAATGATTGAAGAGAAAAAAATGAATCAAATTAATTAAAAGATGATGAATGATACTGTCTAGGTTACTGTTATCCTGGTCAAATTGGGGAGTTGCATCTCGGCATTCCTCTTGGTCCTCCCTTCCATGGACACTCCGTCCATCAATCTTGGGTGCCACTCCCTGAGTGGCGGATGGGTAAGGTAAGTGTGAGTTGTTTTTCCCAGTATAGCACAAGGTAAAGGCCGGCCTGTAAGTGTAGATGGAGAAACAAAAGGGATATTGAAAAACCAAGGAGAAATAAAATGCATAAATTACGGAGGAGTGCAACACAAGAACACTTTCAGAGGCGGCATGGCTAAATCATGTCTACTCTGTTTCCAGCATTAACCTACAACAACAAGAGGAAGAGCAGGCCCACGGCACCCACCCAACCTCCACTTGGTTTAGATTTTTTTTGACTGAGCCAGACAGAGCACACATATACAGCAACATAGCATTTTCCAAATTAAGTAACTAAATCATTCAAAGCACCGCTGCCAGTCATGTTAAACACTTAACTACACTCGACTCGACTGAGTCGACTCCACCACTACACAGACATGTAGGTCTGCTGTGGTTGTTGTTGACTTGTTTACCTTTTATGCCACTTCATGAAACGCGGCCCTGAGTTATTCCATCAATCATCTCCGATCCAACTGACTGACTGCGAAGAGTATTGGTCATCAGCATCATGGTGTAGTGTACCGAGTGAGTCCATCCAGATTCTATATTCAAAAATGCAATGGATCGGCCTGCAGTAGAAGTACAATTTTGTTATTAAACAAGAAGAGGAACATTGACTTGAGTCACTTTTAGTGTGTAGATTAAATACTAGAACACTTCGACTTCATTCATGCACAACAACACAAACACCAATCACTCAGAGTCAGGGTCCAATGCATGCCATCATTACCTGTTCCTTCTCATCTTAAGTTAAGGGGCAGTTCCTCTCAGCTCGGAAAGGAGGATAGCTATAGTCATGTTCCAGGCGTAATTTTTTGTTTCCCAAAAAACATCTTGGGCCGCACACCAGTCTTGGTAAGTGCCACTTCCTTCTTCTGTTCCTTCTTCTCACTGGCAACTTTCTTGGTACTGGAGGACCTGGTACCTTTCTTTGGGGCCATCTTATTCAGATGTCAGCAGGACGCAGTTGCAAAAGTTGCAGAGATGTCTGTGGTCACATGTCACGTGACGTCGTGCGCAGCAGGACTTCTGTCTGGCAGTACAACGGGTGATGATGACACCTCCTCCTCAGTCTTTTGTGCACCTAAAAGCAAAGAAGGCAGAAGAACATCAGTGAAATGTTGCATTTGTTGTTGTGGTTCAATTTCTACTAGTACAAACAAACAAATATAATATATAACTTAGTGTGTGGTGGTCACACTTGTTAGTGTTATATTATTAAATGTTATTAACTCAGTTATTAAAAAAAACAAAACAACAGTGTAGCCATTTGTGAGACTTTGACAACAAGGGCTTTCATGGTATACTGTGTACACTCAGGAAGGATAGGAAAGAAGAAGAACAAAAACAAAAATACAAATGTAATGGAAGTGGAACCTGTTTGGCATTAATTTGCGCATCACGTCATTCAGGGAGCTGCAGCTGGGAAAGGGGATGGAAGCAGTAAGCCAAGAGGAACAAAGGAAAGACATGCAGGCCTATATGGCAAAGCAGCACACTACTAAACTACCACCACAAAATGGCCACCAGCCACATGGTCACTCACAGTCACAACAAGCAGGAGGCCTGGAAAACAATGAGCTCAAGCAGGCCTATAATAATGGCCAGGCAAAGGAGGACAGCTTTAATGCAAAAATGCAAAAACGAAAATCCACAGGGCTAAACAAGGTTTGCAAGTTACACAACAACCACACCACACACACACATCCAACAAAGGCATTTATTTAACACACACCAAAAAAGTGAAATACCCCCCCAAAAAAACACATTTTGCAATTCAATTCAATGCCATCCATGCCCTAAATGATGTTTAAATTCAACAGACACCACAGAGACAGTTGTTTCATGCACCCATGAGTAGCTCTGGGCCTACTGGCTGAAAGGCCTATATTGGCAGACTAGGCCACAAGCTTGCAGGCCTATGGCAAAAGCACACTGGCTGGCTCCACAAAATGGCCGCCAGCCACATGGCCAGGCCACAACAACAAGAAGCATAGGCCAAGAGGAACAAAGGAAAGACATGCAGGCCTATATGGCAAAAGCAGCACACTACTAAACTACCACCACAAAATGGCCACCAGCCACATGGTCACACACAGTCACAACAAGCAGGAGGCCTGGAAAACAATGAACTCAAGCAGGCCTATAATAATGGCCAGGCAAAGGAGGACAGCTTTAATGCAAAAATGCAAAAATGAAAATCCACAGGGCTAAACAAGGTTTGCAAGTTACACAACAACCACACCACACACACACATCCAACAAAGGCATTTATTTAACACACACCAAAAAAGTGAAATACCCCAAAAAAAACACATTTTGCAATTCAATCCAATGCCATCCATGCCCTAAATGTTGTTTAAATTCAACATACACCATAGAGACAGTTGTTTCATGCACCCATGAGTAGCTCTGGGCCTACTGGCTACCCACTATAAATTTTTAAAAACTGATGAAAAGTACAAAAAATTGTCGTTGCAACTTGCAATGCCCCAATCAAACAAACAACACCAATTCTCCAACTTACTTGTAAAATCTCAAATCCTAAAGTCCTCAAATCCAATGATATATGATGCAGCAGACACAAAGAGTGATTCTTCCAGCTCCAAATCCAAATGAAAAGTGAACAGGACATGGACAAAGCAGTGGGAGGAGCCTGCTGGACAGGAACAGGAAGTTGGAGACTCTGGGGCACTTCCTTCCCCTTAAAAAAGAAATAAAAAAGAAAAAGGACTCCTTGCACAAAAAAGTACAGCCAAATGTCAATCTGAGGAGTTTTTTTCATCCAAATCATCATTTTCGAGAAGGTTTTATGCTGCTCGAGAGATATTCTTCTCCAGATTGCAATTTCTGCATGTTCGGCATCGCGAGCTTCACTGAACTTCCGCCGGATGTCCGATGGCGCGTCCGAATGACATGTTCGCGATCGCACACTCTCGCGGGATCGCACGGCAAGCTACCAAAATCTCGTGGCGCACGCGAACGGATAGGAAATCTCTTCGGCGAACGCAGGGATCCTAGTAAGTCGCTGCCGCGCGCGCAAAAACGCATTTTGAAACCGCGAACAAGGAAAAAACTCCGCTACGCCGCGGATCGCGTCGTTTTCGGTAACTCAGCGTTCTACGCAGAACGCGGAGTTGCCGAAAATCTGCGAGCAGAGCGGATTTTAACGCCCAGGGTTACCTTTTTCCCTGTTTTTTGTGCTTTCAACCTCTTTCCAGTTACTGGTGGAAATGGTGGATCCTGGAAAGCTATATATTTCTGAAAAGTAAATGAAATTCTGAAATCAGCAAAGGGTCATTTGTGTAGATCCTTCAAGGTTTTCCTATATAAAGTAACAAGTTGAAATAAACAAACATTGAAATTAAGTTACAAAAACAGCCATTTGTAACTTCTTACCATGGTAGATTTTCGAATGTAATATACTGTTACTTCCGTTGGGCCCATTTGGTTACGCGGATATATAGGACTTGTAGGTCCTCCACGAACCCGAGATACCCAGAGCCTACAACTGAGCTGTTCCTTACAATGGTTTTTTATTGTGAACCGAATATACAGCAATTCATATGGTAAATTACAAAGAATGGAAAAAGGGTATGAAGGAAAACTCAATATTTCTGAAATGTACACCATACACTGAGTTTAGGAGCAGCGGTGTTTGTACATCTCTGAATCTATGGGTACCCATACAAGCATGTGTTTCGGAGGGCATTTTGTAAAATGTCTTCTGTGTTACACACTTACTTACATTTGAAAGGCACAAACGTAGAGATATTCAGTTGGTAATAACAAATGTTCTACTATTCTGTATTCCCACATGTCTCCCAATAAGAATGGTATCCCACTTGTGTGGCTGGGCCTTGGGCCTGCGACATAAAGCTCCCCAACCATCATATTTCACCCAATCAAACCAAACCAGCACATTTTTTTAAACTAGACACCCGGGGGAGTCCACGGTGGGGTGACTTGCGTGGCTCTCAACAGGTCTTTATTTTTACCCAGAATCCTGTGCAAAGCTCAAACTTTGCCTAAAAACACATTTTCCTTGCAATTCTGTGAGGAAAAGTCCTGGAATCTGCAGGCAGCCATACATTTCCTACCACCCAGTGTTCTCCCAAGTATCCCGAGAAAAACAGCACCTCACTTGTGTGAGTAGCCCAAGTGTACCCTCGACACAAAAGGGCAATACACACAACGCAGACACGTCACATTTTTCTACAAAAACGATGTGCTTTTTGCAATGTGGGTAGCTGTGGATTTTGATCCCCAGATCAGCCGGCACCTTGGGAAACCTACCAAACCAGCACATTTTTTTAAAACTAGACACCCCGGGAAGCCTAGGGTGCGGTGACTTGCATGGCTCTCACCAGGTTTTTTTTACCCAGAATCCTCTGCAAAACTCAAACTTTGTCTAAAACCACATTTTCCTTGCATTTCTGTGTGACAAAGTCCTGGAATCTGCCGCAGATTTCCTACCACCCAACGTTCCCTGAGGTCACCCGATAAAAATGCTACCTCACTACATTTTCGTACACAGAATCCCCTGTAAACCTCAAATTTAGGTCTCAAGTCATATTTTTCTCATATTTCTGTGTGGGAGAGTTGTGGGATCACCAGGCCGGCGTAAATTTCCTTCCATCCAGCGCTCCCATAGGTCTCCCTATAAAAATGATACCTCATTTGTGTGGGTGGGCCAAGTGCCTCCGACAGGGAAGTGCCCAAAACGGATAGTAAATTCCCTGCTTGACCCACTTTATTCCTCCTCCGTTTTTCATTTTAAACATTTTTAGGCTGACTCTGCTTTGTGCACCCACACAAGTGAGGTATGATTTTTATCGGGAGACCTGGGGGAACGCTGGGTATGTTTTTGTCAATTAATCAAATTTACTTCTGGGTAAGTAAACCTTGTGGGATCCACACAAAACATACCACATATTATTCCATTGTCTGACCAGTTTTCGAAAGGATGCGAGGCCAGATGGTGTTCACTACAGAGAGAGTAAAAAGGAAAAAAACACCAAAACATTATTGCACACCCATCTAATAGTCAGTCATAGGCATACTAGTCGGGTTTGGCTTGAGGTTAAGTAAATGGTTCATGAAAAACTTTATTTACCAATGACGGTACGAAATAAAACCTGTAAAAGACGGCCAAAACAATGCCCAAATTATTGGGGAGTGACCCTTGCCCAAGGGGCCGCTCCCCTACACCAAATATTCTAATAAATAAATCCCTAGTGCTAGGGGCTGCATTCTTGCTGTGCGATCGCGGCCCCATCCCTGATCGCACAGCAGGAATGCATTGCAAAGAGACACCAAGGTAAAGAAAAAACTCCTTCCTTCCTCCCCGTGCCTCTTTGCCATTCCCGATCCCTCCCAGGAGGAAAAACTCACAGTTTCTTCCGATGTGCTGGAAGCCATGGGTTCCAGAGCATCCCCGGCCTTCTCTGATGACGTTGGCTCGTGGTATGTGTGCTGATGTAATCAGATTGTCAAAAGGCGGTGTAGAGGGTGGTAGCAGTAGCACTTCTACTGCCACCACCCAATGGAGGCATGTTGTGGAGGACCCAGGGGGGAGCACCAGTGCTGCCAACACAGGTGCATGCCAGGATGGCTTAGAGCCGTCCTAAGCACACGCTCACCATGGCTGAGGACGACTCTAAGCTATCCTTAGCACCTACGGGGTTAATTACAAACAACCAAAGACCAACCTAAATATTAGTAAATATACATATATATAAATAATTTTATAAACAAAAATATAGAACTATACATACATAAATAGCAAAATACAAATTAGCGTTTACCATAAAAGGATTCAACTGGTAAATAAAATACAAAGTATAGTATACCTACCAATCAAATTAAACTTTAAACAACTTTAACCAATAACATAAATCAAACAAGTAAAGTAACCATGTAAAAGTCATACTAATTAGAACAATTAAATACTTCAAAAACGCAAACGCTGCTAGACGAGGAACTCTGCTGGATTCTTTCTATAAACATTGAAGAAGAAAAATATACATCATACTAACTACATAACCAAGTAATTAACACAGGAAGCTTGACATTCCGCAGCAAAGCTCAACAGTAGACAGTGATTGCAGGAAAAGATATGCAGGACAACATTATGTAAACTGTAAGGACCTTAGGAAAGGTAGGATGTAACGTTTTCTCCATTTATTATAAAATTTACAAAAAAGTACAACGTGCATGTTGCTCTAAGGCATCATGCCGTCACAAGGGCAATTGCATAAATGTAATGACCAATCATTGGGTTCAGGGAAGCTGACCAGCTGATGGAAAATGTCCATCCTAAAACAAGTAAGGACAAATCTATGCCTTGGGTTAGATACATCTTTCAAATATGGCTGCATGTCGTGACTAGTTAAAATAAGTTGATTTTTTTAAACAGAAGGTTTTGATAAGTCGGCGGTCAACCTAAGGTTCTCTAAGTGCGCAGTGCATTCATTTTTAATGGTGTTCTACTAATAGCTACCAGGGAATCAGGGTTCTCAAAATAGTCTGGCTGCCCCAAGTCTCGACAAAAAGTTGACTGTATACGAACCACAGAATGAGAGTGCACAGGGTTGGTTTTAAGCAATCCCCAATAATAGTACGATTTAGAGAGGTATATTCTGAGGTCCAGACTTTATGTCAAAGTAATATGGGTTACATCTTGATTAGATCAGTAAGAAACGGAACCCCCAACTCAGCGTGACAAACATATGTAGGGGCGCTCTTGGGGGTGGCAAGCAGATACCTCAAAAACTCATTCTCCACCAATTGCAGTGCTGTACATTTTGTATGTCCCCATATCCCGCCCCGTATAATGCTATACTAATACATTTGGCCTTTTAAATCGTAAGCATCTCCGCTGGGGGATTTATTCCCAATCTACTGGCAAAATTTCGTAAGGCCATGCTAGCCTTTCTGAATAATAGGACCCTGGTAGATATGGCCCAGTTCCTTGTGCCTTCTTTGTCGAACAGGACACGTAGCTATGGAAATCTATTCGTGAAATCTATATTGGTGTCCCTGATATTTATATCTCGACAGGTGGCGGTTTTCTTGCCACACTTCATTATAAATGTTTTAGATTGATTAACTAACAAGTCATGATCCTGCATAAATTCAACAAAAGTGTTAAGTAGGGACTGTAAGGCAAGGGGGGTATGGGCCATAAGAACAGCATCATCCACATAGAGGAGGGCCGGCACTGGACGATGACCCACCTGTGGAAGGTCTTTAGAATGTAAAGTCAGCGCTGCGCCCACATTATTTATATATAAGGAGAATAGAAAGGGAGCTAAGACTCAACCCTGTCTTACACTTCTCTCCATGCTGAAGGGCTGTCTACATTCTCCTCTAAGCCGTATCTGAACCTAGCTTTGGATCCTGTATGGAGATCTCTCAGAAAATCAATGATCAGTGTCTCCACTCCCATATCGGACATAATTGTCCATAGCTTAGAGTGAATGACACAATCAAATGCTGAGGACAGATCGACAAATCCCAGGAATAAATTCCCACCTTAATCTTAGTATATTTTCCTATTAACATACTTAAATTGAGGCCATGTTCAATTGTCCCAGCCCCACTGCGAAACCCGTACTGAAGGTCTGACAAAATATCCTTTGATTCTGCCCACTCTTGTAGCCTGTTCAGAATAATACGACCCGCTATCTTCACTAAAGAGTCAAGCAGGGAAATCGGTCTATAACACGCAGGATTATGTCGGTCTCCCTTTTTATAGATAGGTACGATTATTGATTCTGCCCACGTGGGCAGAAAGCCTATATTACAGCAGGCCCTTAATACAACAGTTAATAAGGGTCCCCATAAAGCGATGTTAGCTTTGTACAGGTCCGCTGGGATAGCATCAGGGCCGGGTGCTTTTCCACATTTACTAGCAGTAATTGCCCTGTTGACTTCCTCCAAATTAAGCTGAAGAATTGGGGAGGATTGGGTTGAGACTAAGATGTCATTATGTTTGTGGGCCTGATCGTGTTCCAATGTAGGAGTTAGAAGAGAATAAATACCAGAGAAATGTTTTATCCAGTCGTCGTCCGGTATGGCGACCACAATCCCGGGGCCCGTATCTGCTCTCAGAGGTGCGGAATTAACTACCCTCCAGAATGCGTTATCATTATTAGTGCTTGCTTCATGTAAGGCTTCCCATGCTTCTTCTCTCACCCGTAGTTTCCTTTGTTTTACCACCTGCTTATATGCTAGTCAATAACTAATGTTAAACTCAACCAAATAGCAAACATAAACAAACCTAACGACCTCAACCCCTACAAACTATCAACAAAGTACCATTTAAAATGTAACACACGTTTTTCTTTTGCAATCAACAGAAACGGAAGGACTTGTTGCACATTAAAACACCTCCAAGGGAAAAGCTGCGAAACCGGGTGACGCATTTCACTAGAACATATATGTACGTTTACAAAATAGAAGTAAATGCATTTTTAACCATGTTAATGACAAACGTGCAAAAGTTTAAAGATATTATATATTTAAACCATTGCAGTACTTACAGATACAATGACAGAGGCTGCCAAATGTATCACTTCACAGAAAGGAAAGCAGTTACTAAATCACATGGGCTACACCTACAGGCAAGGAAGTGCATCATCAGAAGCCATTAACTGGAAATGTACTAAATATTATTCCAATGCCTGCTGTGAGAGAGCAATTACAAAAGATGATGTAGTAATTCATGTAAGAGAGCACAACCACCACCCTCCTCCCTCCAAATGTGACGGATTTAGAAGTACGAGAAATATTGCAAGATATAAGAGAGGCAAGCACTAGCTCCCAGGAACCCACAAGCAAAATCTTGAAGGATATTTTACCTAGAGTCCCCGAACACATAACAGGGCAACTACCACCTATCACCACTTTAAAAACATTATTTGCACTAACTTAAAGTGCCACCAGTGATACCGCACCTGTCCCTGGACACTACCAAGACATAGACATACTTGCACAATTGACAATTACACATAGTGAGGACCCTTTCCTTTTACATGACAACCTAAATAATGAGAAACAGTTTCTAATATTCTCTACTGCTAACAACTTAATGAAACTTTGTGAATGTCAAACCTGGAGATGGATGGAACCTTTAAAATGTGTCCCAAATCATTTACTCAGATATACACCATACATGGCAAATATCAAAACACAAATATCCCTTTTATTTATGCCCTACTACCAAATAAACAAAGCAGCACTTATTACGAGCTCTTGAACCATACAATATATGCAACAAATAACTACTACTCCCCAAAAATAATCATAGACTTTGAACAAGCCATGATTAAAAAAATTCTAAAAATATAACCCTACACAGTTATACAAAGCTGTTACTATCTTTTCAATCAGAGTATATGGAAATATCTCCAAAAATCTGTACTAAGGGCCTGATTAGGAGTTTGGCGGTCCAAAGACCGCTGTGGCGTCGGCTCGACAGCTGCACTGCTGGTGGTCCGACTGCCGTATCACGAGACATGCAATTACATAGACAAAAGACTGCAATGGTCCAACCGCCAGGCAATTCCGACTGCAGTGGCATCGGCATACGGCAATGAGACTTTCGGAGTCGTGGACCGCCAGTGCAACCGCCGGCCCAATTAAGAGTTACCTTACAGCCGGCGTGAACGTGGCGGTCAAACCACCACATCAGTACTGGCGGAAAGGGAGGGATATAGGGCCAAAACTCACCTCTACTCACCTCTACAGGTCCTCTTCCGCCATGGAGCTGATTGTACACGTCCTGCTGCTCCTGTATCTGCTTGATAACGACCAAAACAGACACCATTGTGGACACAACCGACTGTAAATCATACTACTACCTGTTTTCATAGACTCCTCAGCAAACCGATGGCCTGCCATAGACCTGGCAAGGGGGTTGGGGTCCCTTGCTCAAACATACTTTGTGGGACCCCATTTGGCATTGTTTCAACAGGATAACTAAAATACATCTGTATGATGTCCTCCTTGGCCAAGCCACTGACACTGCACAGGCACACTATACACAAATCGACATGTGTTCACAACTCATAAACAGTGATAGTGATGTGTGCCTTAAAGTCACACATCACCTCATCAATATCACAACTATTCATCTCTGTGACACCCTCACATTGGACACATTCCAGGTCTTTATGGATGTGTCACGAAACTCAAACACACCTTCTCTGCTATAACTCTGTACTGGACTCTTACCGACATGAAAAGGCAATGTCAGGAAATGGGATTACAAAGAATCAGAGTGAGAGGCATTCTAAGGGCACAATGTAAACACTCTCTGCAGAATAGGTATGCCTCCACCAGGGGGAACCCTGAAAGGCTGGGGCCCTGGGGCACAGAACATTTTGCACATGCCTGAAAACCTATAAGTGCACAGTACCTGGGGATTTGCTGGGGCCCGGGTCCGTTCACTGAAACCTCCTCCTACTTACATGTGAGAGGTGCACCTGATTCTCGATGATTTCCATAAATGCATGGCAGGAGTAAAATACACTGAATCTGAGACTCGCAAGCAGCTGGGTAGGAGGCAGATGAACCCAGGCCACAAGAGAAACCCAGTAGCGCTGTCCTAACCATCGTTGCTGCGGGCTGGAGCAAACACCAAACGCTGATCGTAGGACCCAGAGTGTGGCGGCCCTGCTGGAGAAGTGCCGCGAGCGGCCGGTCGGAGACCAGGCTGGCGGTGCAGGGTTAACCTGTTGCAGGGGTGGAGACCTGGCCCATACCGGTGGCTGGCGTGGGCCTGACTGCCTGCAATGTTCGGGAGGCAAAGGTGGTTCCCGTGGCGGGCGGCTGGAGCCCTGACAAGATCCCACGGCTGAAGGAGGATGTCGCTCAACACTGGCATTGGTTACTCGGCTCACAACAACCTGGTTAGCACTTCCCTGGAGGCTTGCATGGCGCCGGGTGCCCCCTAACAGCTGGTGTCTATGCCATTGCGGCAGGAAAAGTGGAGCGGGTCGATTGGGGCTCCGTTTGGCCCCAGTCTCCCTGCGGTGAATGGTGGGCGCAGCCTGCTGGCACATTGAGACCTCGCTACAGTGAGTGCATCGGCCCCCAGAGGGTTTAGTAGCTGGGCACTTTAGGTCATCACAGAGTTAGCGCCCCACAAGGGCATTAACATTTCAAGCCTGTCCTCTGTCGGGGTGGCCGAGGAGAGACTTTCAGGGCATCCTGCGGCATGCAAAACTAATTTATTCGCCCTTTCTACTGCCCGGGATTACGGGTGTCAGCATTCCTTGTAGCCGGAGCCGCCAGTGTATCCTTAGAGCAGCAACAGGCGTATAAAGGGCTGCCAGCACTCCCACGGCACGGAACTCCCTTTGTACTGCCCGGGATTATGGGCATTAGTATTCCTTGCGGCCGGAGCTGCCAGCGTATCCTCAGAGCCCCAACGGGCGCATAAAGGGCTGCCAGTCCATATTTTTTTCACATTTTTTAATCCAGTATTTTCTGTCCTAAAATGGGTTGAACTAACCCTGAAGAACATTAAAAGGCAATTAATTGATCTCTCTGCCAAAAGCACCAGCAAGCCAACGGGGGGGGGTGTTCCATAATCAGCATCAAGAGGGCCTGTTATCTGAACAAAACTATTCTGGCGGAACCCAAGGGGTATCATACGAGGCGCAATCTGGCCAAACCAATGGGTTTATAGGCAAGACTGCCCCGAGCAATTATCACACGGCACCGCAATTGTTTTGATGCCAACTGCCAAAGTGCCATGCTGACACTATGAGCACTTCTTCCACCTCCACACTCCCTATCGTACATCTGCCTCCCGAGGCCTCTCCGCTGGTCATCGTTTTAAAAAATGTACCTCCTTTGCCATGCAGTCAGACTGAGAATGAGGTCCACATAAAGAACAAGGTCATCCACTGGCTATGTCCATCACTAGGCGATATGGGTAGCAATTTTGCTTCACACAACATCATCACTGTTCTAAGAGTTCAATGGATAGGCAACATGCCAAAAAGGGAACAAGGCGACTGTATTATTGTCAAATTTACTAATGCCCATTTAGTCAGCCCCATTTTGCCCAGATTATTTTGTAACGATCATAATCAACATGTAAAAGCTGTCCAACTTAGCCTTTTCTACAGCCCCAACACCTTGAAATATTCACATAATGCTGCAGCGAGGTCTACACTGGCTAATCATCAGGCCATCACTTTTTCAGTACCAACCTACAACCACTTTTCAGCACTTGCAGATGTTGATTGACTGGATAACTCTGTTTCCACAGTACATGATGA
Organism: Calotriton arnoldi; assembly: GCA_963921515.1. Taxonomy (NCBI): domain Eukaryota; kingdom Metazoa; phylum Chordata; class Amphibia; order Caudata; family Salamandridae; genus Calotriton; species Calotriton arnoldi. Next base: position 1,982,789 of record CAWUFW010001626.1, on the reverse strand, counting down.
TTACAGGCAGAGTGATGAGGTCTTGTCTAGTATCACTGCCTCTGAGTCCCAAATCGCAGCTGACTTAATGACAACATAAACACATGTCTCTGCAAGAGGGTGGGACACAAAGGTTTTATTTTTGGAGATTGTGCACAAATTACAAGACCCAGAGTGGCTAGATATTACTGAATAGCAGATAATTTGTCTCCAAGAGACTTGGGCATGCAATCATATATTTATGACCGGGTATCATGCCACTTCAACTCCAGTGGCTCCTGCCATGCATGGTCATAATAGCGGTGGTTTATTGACTTCAATTAGCACGACCTTTCCCTGCAAAATAACGGACATGGTTTCAGACTCACCCTTCTTCCAGATTATATGCATATCACCAGGAATCATGTCCTCAGTGATCTTGATTAATTTGTACCATAATAACTTTAATGCAAACACTAGTACAGTCATAGATTCACTGAGTTCTTATCTTAACAAAGTCATAGGAAGTATGTCAGAGGATTTTCATATATTCTGGGGGGGCGATTTTAATCTAAGGTTATGTCAACTCACTAGTAATCTTGTATGTGGATTGTGGGAGGCTGATTCACCGGATCTCTCGCACTTCTTCCACAGTCTGTGTGGCACTGCTCTAAATACCCTCCTGTTAAACCGTAATCTGTTGCTTACCATCGATTTGTCAAGTGAAGCCACCGATAGACAAGTCTCATTTACAGGGAGAGGTCCTGGAAGTCTAATTGATTTTATAGCAGTCCCAATGGAGATAAGAGAGAAAATTGTAAATTGTTGTTTTACATTGTGATAAGAGTGACCACAAGTGGTCCACAACCCACAAGCCCTTTATCTAAAACTGGGATTAACAACTACTGCACCTACTCAAACCTCTCCTAGTATAGACTATTCTAACAAGCATTGCTAAATGCATTAGGTTTCGCCTAAGGGATTAATAATAAATTAAGAGGTGTTGGAGTAGAGTGCAGGGAGAATGGTGTGAGTGCTCTCTGTGCAGGGTGGGTGTTGCATGAATAAAGGTTGATAAGTGTCTGAGTGCAGGGTGAAAGTGCTTCAATGCATGGTGATTGATGTGAGTTTGGTGCAGAATGAGAATTGTGTGAGTAAACAGGGTGAGAGATGTTACCCTGTATAAGGTAAGAGGTGTGCGAGTTACTTCCTGGCTGCTTTCAAAGACCTGGTTAGAGATATACCCGAGTTTGTGGACAGTTGAAATGAAGCAAATGGAACTCAACCCCTCCCAACATCAGGATCGTGATCCTATTTGCGATCTTGCCAAGACTATTTCATACACTGAAATATGGAGTGGAAGTGTGTTTTGAGGTGTTCACCCAGGGCAAAGGCGTGTCTTGTAGAGAGAAGAGGAATTATGTGCTCTCAGTTTTCATGAGGAAGCCCATCAGGGTCTGCTTAAAAGGGAACCCCGTGTGAACATATGTAGTGATTGAACCCATATGAAAACTTCCAAGTAGGCTACACAAGATACCCAATTAACATTAGGGTATGTTTGAGAAGCGATTAGGTCCCATCCATGGCAGATTGGGACATTTGGCCTTCCCAGTAGAATCTCATGGTCCAGTGTACTGTAGGCTGAAGGGCGATGAAGAAGTATTAAGGCTGTTTTCTTTCCATATATGTTTGTTTTTCCAAGTTAGAACGAATAAAGCACAATATGATTGGGGAGATCAACTTTCAGAGGTACAATTAGCAAAAGAGCACTATGAAGAAAACAGATGAGAGCAGGGCTGTGAACTATTTGCAAAGTCTATGGGGAGGATATTGCTGCTATCCTCCTCTTTTCAGCATGATGGCAGTCATTCTTAGGGACAGCAACAAGAGCAAATCTTGTTGCTGCTCTTGTAGTAACGTTTGAACCGTTTCAGCTAGAAGCTATTTTTTTTGTTAAATCTGCAGATGATGCAGCGGATTGTGCATTGTGTGACAAATGTGACAAATCTATAATTGTGCAAAAATGCTGCAGCCGCACAACTGTATAATTTCAGTGATCCTGGTATGACTTATTGTTGATAAGCTTTCAAGAAGTTGCTTAAGGTGTGTGTAAGCACGGTGTTCTTTGCAAACCAAACAACTTTCACAAGCACCCATGGGTCCCACCACAGGCCTAATAACCTTTCAAGGCCTGGTCCCCAGCAGGGGAAAATGAAGGATCTAAAGTGGACATGAAGGCGGCAGAGTAAAACATTCACACAATGTATGGTAGCAAATCAGACAGCACAGCAGGGAATAATAAGCATTTCCAATGCAATAGGTCTCGCATTTGCGAGAGTTTAAGCTATTGGCATTGTAAATGACAATGCCTTTTATTTATCTGTTTTGGTAATTAACACATAAATAAAAGGCATTGTCATTTACAAAGCCAATAGCTCAAACTCTTGTAAATGCGAGACCTATTTCACTTCAAAGTAGCGGCCGACATTCTCCCAGGCTGCTTGGAAAGTGAAAGCGGGCATGGCACGCTGCATGTTGCAGGAAAGCATGTCATGCCTGCAGTAGGAGAAACTCATTAAAGAAAATAGTGCTTACAGACTAAATAAGACATACAGTGTAACAACAGAAGTAAAAGGGCCAGTCCGCAGGATGTGGAATTCCTATAGCCCGACGCCCAGGACATATTGTTTGGGGTCAAGGGCAACAAGTTTTAATGTGTATTTTGTCCTTGGGACAAGTAGGCCCAACCCCCTACAGCACCAACCCTTTGGCTGCCAGTTTACAGTAACACATTATGGATCAAAGAAGGGCATTGTCTGCAGTTAAGGTAATATTTGTGTCCATGTGTTAATGCTCTTCAAACCTGTATTGATGGTTCGTTAATGCAAAGCCTTTATTATTAGGGTGAGCGCTCTAAGTAAATGTTGTAAGCTCGGACTGCATTACTGACAGTGGTTCCAGTATCCAGTATAAAAATGCGCACACACGTTTTCAAAGTTTAGCAATATGAAGCTATGTAAAAATGCTCCCAGAATTCTCTCTGATTGGATGCAAATATTTGCAGAAGCTTGAAAGCAAGAGTGAGGAGTCTTTGCTTTCAAAATAAACTGTTCACAAAAAAATGCAAGTAGGAAAAAAACATTTAGCTAAACTACTGTAAACTTTTAGGTACCATTTTTTACAGCATCATTTAGTAAAATGTGTTGATGCATGCTAGTATTACCCAAAGAAAATTCATAATGGAAAATCAGTGTGACCAGTTTCAATAAGATTATTGGAAACAAAAACAAGCATTGGCAAAGCCAGCAAGTCTTAAATTGGTGGTCAGCCTTTTGGTTTTGTCAATATGTGACTTGTTTTGGCATGGTTTTTGTAAAACCTTATTGGTGTGGGAGCTGCTGGGCCCTCACCATTATAACAAACATTGGCAAAAGCAAAAATTGTTTTTGGTCTCAAAAAGCACACATTTCCACAGTGGTTTGTGGCACTGAACAAAACTACGTTGTGTGTCGATATGCTCCTTGTGAAAGAGCAGAATGATGTCACTCACAGTGAGCCTGCCGATAGAGAGAGAGAGAGAGAGAGAGAGACAGACAGAATTTACACAAAAGGTCATGGTTAACGCCAGACCAAATTAGGGGCCCAATTATTAAAGAAAGTCTCAAAAGTGCACCCATGGTACATGTCTTTGCATTAGGTGCAGATATACAACTTTCGTGAATTCACAAGAGTTTTCAGAAGTAGGCTAAGAAATAGTACTCCTAGAAAATATTTGTGAACTGCATATTAGCATGAGCAAATATGCATGCCTAGATTTGCTCACACGAAAAACTGAGTGTTTACAAGTTCACTTCCCCTCCAACCACTTTTTTCCCAACCCTGGAAGAAGTTTCACATCTGCCATTGTCAGGAGTAAAGTTCCAACCTTTCTCAGTATGGGAAAAGATTAGAGAAGAGTGAAAACCTTTAAAACATGCAAGTTAGTAGGTTTGCACAGACCCTGGAACTATAGCTTACCACTACCTTCAGCTCCAGTATGCAGATCGGTGGAAATGTGACAACATAAGGGAATGGCTCGTATTCAAACCCTACTATGGTATGAGCCCTGGAATAATCAGTGAGGCTATATCAGAGCTCTTATATAATGAGATTGCTGCCATAATTTGTTGCCGCATTACATATAACAAAAGGGACTAGTGGATTTTGTTACAGGACAGGTAGATTTATGAAGCAACCTGCCCCATGGACAAGTAGATATTTTATTAAATTCCACACCCCAACAGTCCTCATGGGAGGTTACAAATGAAGACAAGGCGGTACTAGGGAGGGACTAACAAGCCTATTAATGAATGAGAAGCCAGCATTTACAAAGTACAATGCACAAGCCAATGAAAAATATGGGCAGAGAGTGGGTGGAGCTTCAAGTCCATACTCGAATGCAATATGCCTCACTGAGCAGCGCATGCGCTGCCCTGGCTCAACCTAAAAAGGCCATGTTTTACAGGGTGTAAATGCATGTCATTCCTGCTATCGGCTTTGATAAAACGGCGCTGATGGTGTCTGTTATGATGTGAGCTCATCATTATGGTGTTCTTTTCATTTGCATGTGTTCTTCGTAATATGTTCTATTTAGATTGTGAGGTTGAGGGAATTCCAAGATCAGCAGTAGCTGCCTGGATCTTGAGAAGGACTAACGCCAGGTTGTGTCGTGAATAAAGCTTGAAGTATTCAACCTCAACCATCGTGTGGAGCAGTATATCTTCCTCAGTACATTTTGGCGGTGACTTGTTTACATGAGAAAACGTGTAGACACAACCTGGGTGGTTCATATCTCTCAGTCCCACCGGGGCCCATCATATGGCGTAAACGGAAGCAAAGATCAACGCTCCTTATCACTGCCCAATGGTGCCTGATGTTTTATCCAGGTGAAGTGTTTCGGGGGATCTTCACCTCACAAGGTACTGTTATTTGGTTATCCCTTAAGGAAGTCTTACTGTTGCAGACCTCGCATGCGAGCCCCACGCGTGTCTCCACGAGCACACGATCGCATCGCCAGTGCTGTGCACGCTCTCAGCATACCTGCTGTGTCGTCACCAAGCCAGCGTGGCACACCTCACCTCGTCATTGGAGCGTAGTGTGTCTGCGTACGCAACGGCACCCGACTTCCTTGTTGGCAAGACGCTGTCGTCACTGGAACACAGCGTATTCACGCTGCTGGCGACCATTTTTGTTTTCTGTTCAGTCACATGCGGTCCTCACTGCAACAGAACTGCTTCCGCCTGTGCGCAGCTGTTATAACGTCCGGTCAGACTTTGATGATTTTCTTCGAAGTAAGCGAGTAATATATTTGTCTTTTGCTTCTTGGAGAATCTGCATATTAGGATGATGGCACGGAAAATCGGTGATCTGCACACCTGTTTTTAATGTATTTTGGCATCATTGCTGACACCGCTGAGTCACTTGTTTCAGTGATCTGCACACCTGCTTCTCTACTCACTATTACTTGGTTATCTGTGCAAACAAAGGTTTTCGTCTTGTGCTTCGCTGATCTGCACACCATGTTTCAGTATAATTGGAGACACGCACTTGGAGACACCCATGCAGGCACTACCACTCTTAAAGATTTCGGTGATCTGCACACCTGCTAGCATATTTGTTTACTTTACTGTATTCTGGTTTCCACCGCCTAAATATATTTAGTGCATCACTAGGTCATGGCTGCTCAGGGTAACATAATAGCTCCTCCTTTTTTTCTAAATGTCCCAGGCACACCCTCAATTTCATGGGAAGATTGGGTGGAAATGCTAGAAAATTATATCATTGCATTGGATGGCCAAGAGTTTTCTGCGGCCAGGAGAAAGGTTTTATTACTTAGTGTTTTAGGCAATGAGGGGCAAAGGATTTTTAAATATTTACCTGTAGCTGTAGGACCAAATGGTCAAGCCATTACTAATGTCTATAAAGAGGCCATTAAGCGCCTAGAGAATAGATTCGCTAGGGAACTCAATTTAGTTATGATACTTTGTAAGTTCTACACTCACCCTCAAGGTGAGCATGAATCTATAGATGAATTTGTGGCAAGGCTTAGAGAACTTTCCATCAAATGTCGTTTTGGTGCAATGACTGAGGAGCTGATTCATGACCAGCTTATTGTGCAATGTAAGGACAAAAAGATACAGGAAGGACTTTGGGCAGCGAAGGATCCCTCTCTCAAGGAAGCAATTGAGTTGGCAAAAGTCATAGAGGAGTCTCAAAGGTGCATGAAGGAACTTAATAGGAGAGAGAAGGCAGGTGAGGTTTCGGCAGTGGACAGTAGTCATGACACTCAGAAGGAAGTTTGTGTCATCAAAAAGAAAGATGTGAGGGCGTAGTCACACCTGCAGCTAAAGGAAAGGTGAAGGAGTGTGGGCGATGTGGCAGTACCTTCCACTCTAGTGATTTTAAACAATGTTTTGCCATCAACAAAGAATGCAGGAAATGTGGCCGCAGGGGACATTATTCTTGGATGTGTAAGAACAATGGTCTGGGCAACAAGGAAACTAGGCCAAGGGTAGGGGTGGTTGGTGAAACACTGGACGGCCAGTATTGTGATAGGGTTCTTGTGGTTGGTGGGGATTCCAAGTGTGTGAGTGCGTGTGTTGATAACGATGGAGAGAGGAGGCTAATCAGGCCTTCTGCTAAATTTGTCGTGTGTGGGAAGGAGGTGGACCTGATGATTGATTCAGGCTCAATGTACACCATTATTCCAAAGGAATTGTTTGAGGAACAGTGGCTCAATGTTCAACTTAAGCCAAAGGATATCAATCTATGCAGGTTTAATGGTGAGCCCATAGACATTGAAGGTTACATGGAAGGGTCCATTCAATTCGATACACGTAGTGTCATTAGCACGGTGTATGTTTCTGTGGGAGGACCACCCATATTGGAATGGATGCATCAGTTTGACCTCAATATCGTCATAAACCCCGGAGCGCCCAACCAAGTAATGGTGGTTGATGGGTTACTGCTTAGTGATGTGCTGGGTGGTGCTACAAAGGCCTTTAGCAAATCCCTGGGGTGTTTGAAGAGGTATGTTCACAAGATTCTCTTGAAAGAAAATGCTGTACCTAAGCAGCACAAACTGAGGAGAGTGCCACTTTCCGTGAGGGAGGGTGTGAAGGAATTGTTGAAGGACATGCTGAGTGAGGGTGTGATTGAGCCGGTAGAAGCCTCACAGTGGGTATCTCCTGTGGTTATTACCCAGAAATCCGATGGACGCATGAGATTCTGTGTGGATCTCAGGGCCCTTAATCAAGAAATAATCACAGACACCTTTCCTCTCCCAAACATTAACGAGTTGTTAGTCTTGGTCAAAGGTGGTAAGTACTTCACCAAATTGGATCTGAGGAGTGCTAACCATCAAATCAGGTTGCACGATGTCTCAAAAGACCTGACAGCCTTTATCACCTCTGAGGGTACTTTCCGTTTCACTCGCATGCTGTTCGGGTTAGCGTCGGCTGCAAGTGTTTTTCAAAGAATGATGACCATGGTATTGAAAGGTGTGAGAAACGTCGAGTATTTTCAGGACGACATTTTGGTCATGGGTGAGACAGTAGAACAGCACAACTTGGTTTTGATAACGGTGTTGAGAAGGTTGAGTAATTTTGGGTTGACGTTAAATAAAGAGACGTGTACCTTCCTCAGTGAACAGATGGAATATCTAGGATACTCCATATCCAATGGTGGAGTCAAGCCCAAACGATCTTTGTTAGACTCAATAAGGTTGGCTTCCTCGCCTTCGGACAAAGATCAGCTAAGATCGTTCTTAGGGCTTGTGGAGTACTATTCAAAGTTTGTCGACAAATTTACTGATAAGACGAGTGTCTGAGGAAACTTCCCCGCAAAGGTGAGAACTTTGTGTGGGGCAAGGAACAGAATGCCTGTTTTGACAAAATTAAAACAGAGGTTTGTGAGGCCGGAATTTTGTCTTTGTTTGACAATAAGTTAAGATCTATACTGACAGTAGATGCTAGCGCAACTGGTTTAGGGGTAGTTTTGTCCCAAATGCATGGAAAAAAGGAAAAGCCTGTTGCTTTCGCTTCGCCTACCCTTAAGCAAGCTGAGTAAAATTACTCAGTTAAAGAGAGGGAGGCGTTGGCGGCTGCCTGGGGTGCTTAATATTTCTGAGTGTATCTGTGGGGAGCCACCTTTACCATGCGCACCGACCACAAAGCCCTTTTTAAAATTTTGTCTTCAGGGGGAGCTGGGAAAGGCTCTGCTAGATTAGCCAGGCTAGCGGCGAGTCTCCAAGAGTATTCTTATGTCATGGAACATGTACAAGGTTGGAAGAATGTGCAGGCAGACTGCCGTTGAGTTGGGAAGTTGTGGATGGTGTGGCAGTTAGGGAGTCAGAAGCTGAGGGTGCTGCGGCCTCCGTGCATGACGCAGTACTATGTGGGTCTGGAGCTTTCACTGTTGAGGAGTGGGAAGCAGAGATGAGGGCGGATGATGTTCTTAGGGAAGTCATCAGGTTGATTCAACAGGAAGAGTCAAGGGAGAGTACTCTTGCTCTGTCAGTGCGGCCTTATTCTAAGACCTTGGATGAGTTATCGTTGTGTGGTCAGAGCATTGTGATGAGGGATGATCGGTTTGTTACCCCAACTGGTCTACGATGCAGGTTATTCGATCTAGCTCATGAAGGCCATTTAGGTCATAGGTTTGACCAGTAAGAGGATTAAGGAGGAAGTTTGGTGGCCTGGGCTCGATGAGCAAGTTAAAAGATGGGTGGAGTCCTATTCTTTGTGCAAGGAATGTGAGAAGAGGCTGAGGGTAGGCTGTGGAAGTGAGGGTGGGCCTCTCTGTACAACCCACAAGGAAAGGTATGGTGAAGAGGGTCAACAGATTGGTGAAGGGTACCATACCGTTGGCTGCCAATAATCGCTGTGATGTACGCAGAATAGTCAACAACATGGTATGGGCGCATCGCACTACTGTGCATAGTGTTACAGGTAAAACTCCCTTTCAGGAAATGCGGAGGCGGTCACCAGGGACCAAGTTAGTACCTGCCTGGTTGAAGGAGGGATTGGGGTGTGGCATTAGAGGAGTGAATGTCTTTCTGGTAAGAGGAAGGGGAATAGGATAGGTGTCGGAGATTTGGGTAAAAGTTAAATCAAGAAGGGTCGCCAGAGGTCTGTCAAAATTCAGAGGGCCTTTCCGGGTTGACAGGGTGGCAAAGTTTTTGGTGGTTTTGGACAATGGTGAGAGGTGGAATTTCAGGAATGTGGCCCTGTATCAAAAAGGCTGTGTTTGTGTGAGGGAGGAGAATGAAGGATGTTCCGGTGTAACGTTGATGAAGGATGAGGATGTAAGGGAGGCGCATGGTTTGTGTTCTGATTTGCTTCTCTCTGGTGCAAATAGCGGTGGCGGATTTGTACCTGAGGGAGCTGATCATGCTCACAAGGCCTCCTTCTTATCCTGAAGATTTTGTCACTACTTAAGGTTCCCATCTATCTGCTTTCAGTAATAACTGTTTTGCTTTTGTTCTTCTTCTCTTTTGTTTCTCTCTGCCGCCTTCTTTTGTTTTTTTTCTTTTATTCTTTCGTGGGTGAAGGGAAGGGGATGTGTTATCATGTGAGCTCATCATTATGGTGTTCTTTTCATTTACATGTGTTCTTCGTAATATGTTCTATTTAGATTGTGAGGTTGAGGGAATTCCAAGATCAGCAGTTGCTGCCTGGATCTTGAGAATGACTGGCGCCAGGTTGTGTCGTGAATAAAGCTTGAAGTATTCAACCTCAACCATTGTGTGGAGCAGTATATCTTCCTCAGTACAGTGTCTAATTGGATTTATTGAAGCGTGCCTTTCAACACCCAAACTTGCAAGTGTGAAGCAAAGAGAGCATGTTCTCAAGCAGAACCGAAAAGTGAAAAGTAACTCAAAGATCCTCACAATCTTATTTAAATGTCTGTACGATGGCCATTTAAGACAATTATTGAATGAATTTTTGGGGGCTAACTAGATACTATATATATATATTTTTAAAGAAAACCTGTACAATTGCACCACTAACTGCTTAATCACCCTTTGCCAGCATAGCGGGCATTTCACGCTTAATAACTATGATAGCATTATATGTTTATTAATTCTGATGTGCCAAACAAAAGAACGGGCATCTTGTTACATCTGAATGCAATTAAAAACTAAACTGATGTACAAGTCCAGGGATTTACCGCTCTGCAGAGAAAACCAGTTTAGAATCAATAAAAGGGTCAGTGACGAAAGACCAAAAACAGGAAGGAGGCAGTGGTGGCTTGTGAGAAGTTGGCCTGGTATATGCTGTCCACTAATTATAGTGGGCACCTTGCACCAGTCCAAACAACCCTTTATTGGAGATAGGATAAAGACAACCTTTATTGAAAGCTATCCTAGTGGTAGCTATGGAGAGCAGCCTTCAGGCTAAGTCTTAAAGGAATGTAAAGCAGCTTGTTTTACCAGTCTATAATCTCTTGAGTGACCAAATGAAAGAGGACCACACCAGGTATATATTCAAAATATATGTATTTATTGCTAAACACACCCCTCTAGTCTCTTTATGAGTCTAGAGTTCGAAGTACATAAGTTATAAGTTAGTTATCAACAGTAATAGCACAAATACACGTTTGAGCCCTAGGGGCGTACCAAACCATATACCAATAAAGTGGTATAAGAACCACGACTGAGGTAGACACAAGGCCTAGAGCCTGTAGAAGTGCTTGGACCACAAGGAACCACCCAAGGTAGTGACACAGGGGACCCACGGGGGACGCGTGCAGTGTGAGAACACAGCCGCGAATCGCCGTTAACTTCTATGGGGAAAGTCGCGGTCGGAATTTTAAAGAAAAGGGACACTTAGAGGAGGACTTGGAGCAAACCCCTTTAGAACTGTGTTGTTCTAGAGTCTATACCCACGGGAGCACCGGAGTACTCGTGTTACCTCACCCAGGGAAGCCGGGTGCATAGGTGTCTTTCGGGGTCGGGTTTCATCGTCATTTTCAATGGCGATGTGCTGCAAAGTGCTGCTGGCGGCCAAGTCGAAAGTGTTCGGGTGGATCCAAAGGTGGATCGAAGATCTGAAGAACCTGAAAGCAGAGGGGACAGAGTCTGGGTCACTAGCCAGTGACCAGGAAGGCGATGAGCGGATGCCCACCGATGTCGAGTGCTTCAGGTAGGTTGACGGTCGTCTTGACTCTTCAGCCACGAGGTCCAGGAGGTGTCGACGATGACCAGGAGCTGGATTCGAGCTGTCCCACAACGTCTGTCGATTGCTGAGGTGTCGGCGACCGGATTGGACCCAACAAGCCTTGGCAACGGCAAGTCTTGTGGAAATAGAAGAAGGACGGTGGTGCAGACCAGCAAGGTCTGAGGGACTCACCCAGCGAAGGTAAGTCAGGGCACGCCTGGAGCAACCAGGAAAGCCCAAGCAGAAGAAGATTGGCTTTCGGGAGGGCCTACTAGCCAACAGACTAGCGACCACAAAGGAGCCTTGAGTGGACGCACTTGGAGCTGGCTCACGGGACACTCGTGGAGTGGAGGCCAGTGATCTTCGGTGCAGTCGGTGCTGGAGGAGGGGGCTACTCGGAGCCCAAAGCACAACTTTGTGAGAGCCCAGGAAGAGGATGGACTTGCAAATGTGCTCGGTGTCCAGGGGTCACGGTTCCACGTTACCCACGACAGCTACGGCTTCAGCTTTGCTGGGGACTCGGGGCAGCCTCGGGGAAGTCTGGAAATCCACCTCTGGTGATGCAAAGACTTCGGCGTCTGGCGGGAGCTTCAGCGATGCAGACCGGACAATTGCTTCTTTGGTGCCTGCCAAGCAGGGGAGTCACTCCTTGACCCCAAGGGAGATTCTTCAGTCCTCTAATCTTAAAGTAGAGCGTCGAAGGTCCAGGATTCTGTGTCAGAGTTTCGTCCAGGTAAATCTAAAGTCCTAAGGACTGGGGTCCCATACTTATACCAAGTTAGGGGGTTAGACATACTCTGGGGACCCACCTATGGGAGGGTCAGGGCAGAGGGGTGGTTACACCCCTTTCCCTTTGTCCAGTTTCGCGCCAGAGCAGGGGCTGGAAGCCCCTGAGCCGGTTTGAACTGGGGTATGCACAGGGACACCAAATGTGCCCCCAGTGCAGGACTTCAAAGCACCAGAGAGTGCTCCCGCCCAGCCCCAATACACACTATCCTGTCTGGGGAGGTGGTTACACCTCCCTGGGACAGGAAACCTATTGTCCAGGCCTCCCTTGCCGGAGTTTTGGTCAGGAGCAGGAGGCCAGACTCGTGTCTGTGGCAGCGGCATCCATTTTGTGATGCCAGGGCTCTGGAAAGAAGTTACCGGGTAGGCCGGTGGGTACATGTCTCTCCCTCTAGAAGGGTGGAATGCTACCCCCGCCGCCAGAACTGGCGGGGGGGGGTAGTATTCCAAGATGTTTGACACCAAACTCGACATGTTTTGGTGCAGCCAGTCCAAAGTTACCATTCTACCGCGAGGATATAATGCACTTAAGAGTATATGGTCAGGCTGCACTGCAAACAGCATCAGAGGAGGTACTCCGAATGCTGCAGAGGGGCTCTGCTCACGCAGGGGCACCCTCTCACATAAAAACCAAGCACTCTGCCTTCAGGATTGTCAAGGCCTGCCATAGGAGTGACTTATAGGTTTATAGGTGTGTGCAATGGTAGTGATATAGGTAGCCTATACCACTGTAATGGGTGCATGCACCACCTTACTCAGGCTGCAGTAGCAGGCCTGTGGTGTCATTTTGGCTGGCCTTCCAGGGGTGGCATAATACATGCTTCAGCCTCTGGCAGGCCTCTGAGGTACCTATGCCCTGGGTACATAGTATACCATATACTAGGGACTTACAAGGGCACTCCAGATTCCAACCAGAGATGTGCCTAGGGCACATGGAAACCATTTTAGAGAGGAAGCAGCTAGGCTGGGGTTCTGATTAGCAGGGCCCCAGCCAGACTAAAGTCGAAAAACAGTGAAGCATCAGCAAAAAGTGGGGGTACCCATGTGAAGCAGATCCTACTCTCCTACACAACCCTCCCCAAACGTAGGGACATTAAACTAACCTTGCCCAGTTAAGTCTTCATGTTCTAAGTGGAAGTACCTAGAGAGTCCATCTGCATTGGCATGGTTACTCCCAGGTCTATGTTCCACTGTGAAGTCCATCCCCTGTAGGGAAATGGACCACCTAAGCAGTTTGGGGTTTTCACCCTTCATTTGTTTTAGCCATAAGAGGGGCTTATGGTCTGTTTGAACAAGGAAGTGAGTACCAAACAAGTATGGCCTCAACTTCTTCAGAGCACAGACCACAGCAAAGGCCTCCCTCTCAATGGCTGACCAACGTTTCTCTCTAGGGGTCAGCCTTCTGCTAATAAAAGCTACTGGCTGATCCTGATCTTCATCATTCAATTGTGACAGTACTGCCCCTACCCCCAATTCAGATGCATCTGTTTGGACAATGAACTTCTTGGAGTAATCAGGACTCTGTAGAATGGGAGCAGTGCACATGGCCTGCTTTAGGTCATCAAATGCCTTTTGACAGCTAACTGTCCACTGAACCTTTTTGGGCATTTTCTTGGAAGTTAAGTCATTCAGGGGTGTCACTATTGACCCATACCCCTTGACAAATCTCCTATAGTACCCAGTCAGGCCTAAAAAGGCTCTCACCTGAGTCTGGGTAGTTGGAGCAGTCCAGTCCATGATGGTCTGGATCTTGCTCTGCAATGGTTGAACCTGGCCTCCACCCACAAGGTGGCCCAGGTACACAACCTGACTCTGCCCTATCTGGCACTTGGTGGCCTTGATAGTCAGGCCTGCTTTCTGCAGGGCCTGTAAAACATTTCTGAGGTGGACCAGGTGATCCTCCCAGGTGGAGCTAAAGACAGCAATATCATCTAGATATGCTGCACTATAGGCTTCCAGATCTGTAAGGACTGTATTCACCAACCTCTGAAAAGTGGCAGGTGCATTCTTCAGACCAAAGGGCATCACCACAAATTGATAATGCCCCCTAGGGGTTGAGAATGCTGTTTTTGGCTTTGCATCATCAGCTAGTCTGATCTGCCAGTAGCCAGCTGTCAGGTCAAATGTGCTTAGATACTTGGCTGAGGCCAAAGTGTCTATTAGCTCATCTGCCCTAGGTATTGGATGGGCATCAGTCCTAGTGACTGCATTGAGACCCCTGTAGTCCACACAAAACCTCATCTCTCTTTTCCCACCATTGGTGTGAGGTTTTGGCACAAGGACCACTGGACTAGCCCAAGGGCTATCTGAGGGTTCAATAACTCCCAAATCCAACATCTTCTGGACTTCTGTTCTGATACAGTCCCTGACATGGTCAGGTTGCCTATAAATCTTATTTTTAATAGGCAGACTGTCCCCAGTGTCCACTTCATGAGTGCACCAGGTGGTCTGACTGGGTGTCGGTGAGAATATGTGTCTGAACTGATTGAGCACCTGTCTGCAATCAGTTTGCTGCTGGGCAGTGAGGCTGCCTGCCAAGGCTACACCATCCACTGACCCATCATCAGGGTTCTGTGAGAGCAGGTCAGGGAGTGGGTCACTCTCTTCCTCCTGTCCCTCATCAGTAGCCATGAGCAAGCCCATGTCTTCCCTGTCCACATATGGTTTTAATCTGTTGACATGGAGAACCCTGTGGGGACTCCTGGGTGTTCCTAGGTCTACTAAGTAGGTAACCTCACCCTTCTGTTCAACAATGGTATGGGGTCCACTCCATTTGTCTTGGAGAGCTGCTGGGGCCACTGGCTCCAACACCCACACCTTCTGTCCTGGCTGGTAAACAGTCAGTACAGCCTTTGGTCATGCCAGGCTTTTTGAAGTTCCTGGCTAGCCTCAAGGTTTTTAGTTGCCTTTTTCATGTACTCAGCCATCCTGGAGCGGAGACCAAGTACATAGTCCACTATGTCTTGCTTTGGGGGCTTGAGAGGTAACTCCCATCCTTCCTTCACCAAGCACAATGGGCCCCTGACAGGGTGACCAAACAAAAGTTCAAAAGGGCTGTAGCCAACCCCTTTTGAGGCACCTCCCTGTATGCAAATAAAAGGCAGGGCAAGAGTATGTCCCATCTTCGCCTAAGCTTTTCTGGGAGCCCTTTAATCATGCCCTTCAAGGTTTTGTTGAATCTCTCAACTAAACCATTGCATTGTGGGTGATAGGGTGTGGTGAACTTGTAAGTCACTCCACACTCCTTCCACATTGCTTTCAAGTATCCAGACATAAAGTTAGCACCCCTGTCTGATACAACCTCCTTAGGGAAGCCCAGTCTTGAGAAAATTCCCAGGAGGGCCCTTGCCACCACAGGTGCTATAGTGGTCCTAAGGGGAATAGCCTCTGGGTACCTGGTGGCATGATCCACTACCACCAGGATAAACCTGTGCCCAGATGCTGTTTGGGTATCCATGGGACCAACAATGTCAATCCCCACCCTTTCAAAGGGAACCCCCACCACAGGTAGTGGTATCAGGGGGCCTTTGTAGTGCCACCTGCCTTGCCACTGGCCTGGCAGGTTACACAGGAGCGACAAAACTCCTTGGTGTCTTCAGACATGTGGGGCCAGTGAAAGTGAGGGACAATTCTGTCCCAAGTCTTGTTCTGGCCCAGGTGACCTGCTAAAGGAATATCATGGGCTAGGGTCAATAGGAAGCCCCTGAACTTCAGAGGTATAACCAACCTCCTGGTGGCACCAGGCTTGGGGTCTCTACACTCTGAGTACAAGAGTCCATCATCCCAATACACCGTATGGGGACCACTAGCTTTCCCAGCAGCCTCAGCAGCAGCTTGCTGTCTGAGGGGTTCAAGAGAGGGGCAGCTCTGCTGCTCCTGGCTCAGATCTGCCCTGGAAGGGCCCCCTGTCCCCAAGAACTCAACCTGGTCAGGTTCAAGCTCCTCTGGGACAGTTCCTTCCTCAGGACTGAGATCATCCCCCTCAAGAGACTGATCTTCCTTCTGAGCCAAGGGGAAGGCACTGCCTTTACCCTACTACTCCTCTTCTTGGAGGGCACTTGGTCCATTATTCCAGAATCCAAGGCCTGTTCAGTGTTAGACATCTTGGCTTGTGACCTGGTCACAGCAAACACATCTGCAGGGATGCCCAGCATTTCTGCATGGGTCCTGAGCTCCACTTCTGCCCAAGCTGAAGTTTCTAAATCATTGCCAAGCAAGCATTCAACTGGTAGGTCTGCACTTACCACAACCTTCTTAAGGCCAGTTACCCCTCCCCAGGAGAAGTTAACAACTGCCAGAGTATGGTCTGTTCTGACATTGCTAGCATTGGTCACTTGGTACATTTCACCAAGTATAATCTGCCCAGGATTCACAAGGTCTTGTGTCACCATGGTGACACTTGCCCCTGTGTCCCTAAATGCCAAAGCCTCTTTTCCATTGATTAAGGGCTGTTGCCTGTACTTGCCCAGATTACTGGGACTCACAGAGGAGGTCACATCCATGCCTCCATCACAGACTAGGACAGCCTGAGTGAGTTCTCTGACTAGGTCAGAGCTCAGCTCCTTACCCAGGGTCAACCCTACTAAACCCTTGGCTTGTGTAGTCCCACCACCAACTGTAACTGCACTAGGGGGAGCAGGTGCCTTAGGGGCATTGGTGGG
Organism: Calotriton arnoldi; assembly: GCA_963921515.1. Taxonomy (NCBI): domain Eukaryota; kingdom Metazoa; phylum Chordata; class Amphibia; order Caudata; family Salamandridae; genus Calotriton; species Calotriton arnoldi. Next base: position 1,966,186 of record CAWUFW010001626.1, on the reverse strand, counting down.
GGCTGGGGTAGAGTCTTTGGACTTGGTGCAATCACTGGTCCAGTGGGTCTTTTGCTTACAGACCTTGCACCATGGTTTCTTTTGGCCTTTCCCTTTGTTAGACTGTGAATCCCCACCTGAAGAAGATTTTTGGGTGCCTTGTGAAGACTTCTGGTCTTTACCCTTCTCCCCACCCTTATCAGAGTTCTTAGAATCTTGCTTCTTTGGGTCACCACCTTGGTTCTGTACCTTCTGCCTCACCCTGGTTCTGACCCATTTGTCTGCCTTCTTTCCCAATTCTTGGGGAGAGGTCAGATCAGAGTCCACCAGGTACTGATGCAACAGCTGAGTTTGACAGTTATTAAGAATCTGCTCCCTCATGATAAGATTGTACAATCCTGTGAAGTCACACACCTTACTGCCCATCAACCAACCTTCCAGAGCCTTAGCAGAACAATCCACATAGTCTACCCAGTCTTGAGTCTGTGCTTTTGGGTATCTCTGAACTTTAACCTGTATTGTTCAGTGGTTAGGCCAAACCCATCAATCAGAGCACTCTTCAAGACTGTGTAATTATCAGCATCCTCCTCTCTAACAGTGAGGAGCTTATCTCTACCTTTGTCTGCAAAGGAGAGCCACAAGATTGCTGCCCACTGCTCCTGGGGGACCCTCTGTACTTTACAGGCCCTCTCCAGTGCAGTTATCCATTTGTGGATGTCATCCCCACTCTGGTAGGGAGGGACAATCTTGCTCAGGTTTCTATGGTCATAAGACCTTTCCCTATCTCTGGGGAAATTGCTGCCACCATGGGACTCTAGTCCCAACTTTTTCTCTCTCTATAGAGATCTAGGGACTCCCTGTCTATAGCCAATTGCTGTTTTCTGAGTTCAAGCTGGGCTTGCTCATACTGAATCAGTCTCTTCCTCCTCTCATGAGAGGATTCCCTTCCATGAGAGGAGACAGAGGTCCCTACTGAGGTGTCAGAGTGGTTAGACTCCTGAGAAGGAGATCTAGGCCTTCTGGGCACACTCACAATTCTTCCTGGGGGGACAAAGGGAGGTCATTCTGATCCTCCTCCTCCTCCACAGGAGGAATTGGGTTTTCCAGGTCAAGGTCATTTTCACCTTCCTGGCCAGTTTCAGAGGGGGGCCCTGGGTTTCTTCACCCCTGACCCCTTCCTCATTTTCTGCCCCACCCTCTCTGCCTACCCCTTCAGACCCTAGGGGCCTGCTGAGATCATCAGCCAGTAACACCTCCCTGAGGTGTTGGGTGCTGGCACTTTTGCCTGCCTTCAGCTTCCTAGTATTGCATAATGCTCTCAATTCCAAGAATGGGAGTTTATCATACTTGGAGGGAAGAAGCCCACTGGCTTCTGGCAAGGACTCACTGGGTCCTGGCTTTGAAGACATTACTAGTGAGGTGTGGTGTATGCACTACCTACTCTAGTGTGGCCTACTAAACTCTCTTGAGTTGTAGAAAGGGTGTGCTATCCCTTAACACACAACTCTAAGTTCAGTAGAACTTACTGTATACTAAGCTTGATTTATATGTACCTAAGGTACCCTTAGTGGTTTTCAGTTGATCAATTCAATTGAGATTATCTGGTAAAACAATAGCAAGCTGGAATCCCACACGCTGCACACCAATGTGAGAAGTTGGCCTGGTATATGCTGTCCACTAATTATAGTAGGCACCTTGCACCAGTCCAAACAACCCCTTATTGGAGATAGGTTAAAGACAACCTTTATTGAAAGCTATCCTAGTGGTAGCTATGGAGAGCAGCCTTCAGGCTAAGTCTTGAAGGAATGTAAAGCAGCTTGTTTTACCTGTCTATAATCTCTTGAGTGACCAAATGAAAGAGGACCATACCAGGTATATATTCAAAATATATGTATTTATTGCTAAACACACCCCTCTAGTCTCTTTATGAGGCTAGAGTTCGAAGTACATAAGTTATAAGTTAGTTATCAACAGTAATAGCACAAATACACGTTTGAGCCCTAGGGGCGTACCAAACCATATACCAATAAAGTGGTTAAGAACCACGACTGAGCTAGACACAAGGCCTAGAGCCTGTAGAAGTGCTTGGACCACAAGGAACCACCCAAGGTAGTGACACAGGGGACCCACGGGGTACGCGTGCAGTGTGAGAACACGGCCGCGAATCGCCGTTGACTTCTATGGGGAAAGTCGCGGTCGGAATTTTAAAGAAAAGGGACACTTAGAGGAGGACTTGGAGCAAACCCCTTTAGAACTGGGTTGTTCTAGAGTCTATACCCACGGGAGCACCGGAGTACTCGTGTTACCTCACCCAGGGAAGCCGGGTGCATAGGTGTCTTTCGGGGTCGGGTTTCGTCGTCGTTTTCAATGGCGATGTGCTGCAAAGTGCTGCTGGCGGCCAAGTCGAAAGTGTTCGGGTGGATCCAAAGGTGGATCGAAGATCTGAAGAACCTGAAAGCAGAGGGGACAGAGTCTGGGTCACTAGCCAGTGACCAGGAAGGCGATGAGCGGATGCCCACCGATGTCGAGTGCTTCAGGTAGGTTGACGGTCATCTTGACTCTTCAGCCACGAGGTCCAGGAGGTGTCGACGACAACCAGGAGCTGGATTCGAGCTGTCCCACGAAGTCTGTCGATTGCTGAGGTGTCGGCGACCGGATTGGACCCAACAAGCCTTGGCAACGGCAAGTCTCGTGGAAATAGAAGAAGGACGGTGGTGCAGACCAGCAAGGTCTGAGGGACTCACCCAGCAAGGGTAAGTCAGGGCACGCCTGGTGCAACCAGGGAAGCCCAAGCAGAAGAAGATTGGCCTTCAGGAGGGCCTACTAGCCAATGGACTAGCGACCGCAAAGGAGCCTCAAGTGGACGCACTTGGAGCTGGCTCACGGGACACTCGTGGAGTGGAGGCCAATGATCTTCGGTGCAGTTGGTGCTGGAGGAGGGGGATACTCGGAGCCAAAAGCACAACTTTGTGGGAGCCCAGGAAGAGGATGCACTTGCAAATGTGCTCGGTGTCCAGGGGTCACGGTTCCACGTTACCCACGACAGCTACGGACCTCAGCTTTGCTGGGGACTCAGGGCAGCCTCAGGGAAATCTGAAAATCCACCTCTGGTAATGCAAAGACTTCGGCGTCCGGCGGGAGCTTCAGCGATGCAGACCGGACAATTGCTTCTTTGGTGCCTGCCAAGCAGGGGAGTCACTCCTTGACCCCAAGGGAGATTCTTCAGTCCTCTAATCTTAAAGTAGAGCGTCGAAGGTCCAGGATTCTGTGTCAGAGTTTCGTCCAGGTAAATCTAAAGTCCTAAGGACTGGGGTCCCATACTTATACCAAGTTAGGGGGTTGGACATACTCTGGGGACCCACCTATGGGAGGGTCAGGGCAGAGGGGTGGTTACACCCCTTTCCCTTTGTCCAGTTTCGCGCCAGAGCAGGGGCTGGAAGCCCCTGAGCCGGTTTGAACTGGGGTATGCACAGGGACACCAAATGTGCCCCCAGTGCAGGACTTCAAAGCACCAGAGAGTGCTCCCGCCCAGCCCCAATACACACTATCCTGTCTGGGGAGGTGGTTACACCTCCCTGGGACAGGAAACCTATTGTCCAGGCCTCCCCTGCCGGAGTTTCGGTCAGCAGCAGGAGGCCAGACTCGTGTCTGTGGCAGCGGCATCCATTTTGTGATGCCAGGGCTCTGGAAAGAAGTTACCGGGTAGGCCGGTGGGTACATGTCTCTCCCTCTAGAAGGGTGGAATGCTACCCCGCCGCCAGAACTGGCGGGGGGTAGTATTCCAAGATGTTTGACACCAAACTCGACATGTTTTGGTGCAGCCAGTCCAAAGTTAGCATTCTACCGCGAGGATATAATGCACTTAAGAGTATATGGTCAGGCTGCACTGCAAACAGCATCAGAGGAGGTACTCCGAATGCTGCAGAGGGGCTCTGCTCGTGCAGGGGCACCCTCTCACATAAAAACCAAGCACTCTGCCTTCAGAATTGTCAAGGCCTGCCATAGGAGTGACTTATAGGTTTATAGGTGTGTGCAATGGTAGTGATATAGGTAGCCTATACCACTGTAAGGGGTGCATGCACCACCTTACTCAGGCTGCAGTAGCAGGCCTGTGGTGTCATTTTGGCTGGCCTTCCAGGGGTGGCATAATACATGCTTCAGCCCCTGGCAGGCCTCTGAGGTACCTATGCCCTGGGTACATAGTATACCATATACTAGGGACTTACAAGGGCACTCCAGATTCCAACCAGAGATGTGCCTAGGGCACATGGAAACCATTTTAGAGAGGAAGCAGCTAGGCTGGGGTTCTGATTAGCAGGGCCCCAGCCAGACTAAAGTCGAAAAACAGTGAAGCATCAGCAAAAAGTGGGGGTACCCATGTGAAGCAGATCCTACTCTCCTACATGGCTCATACGCTTACAAGTTATTATATTGTTACAAAAAACAAGGGAACCCAATGTGCTATTGGTCAGGGACCTTGGGTACGTTAACTGTTTTAGAGGACACTGGTCCCTAGACAATTAGATGTAGTTAGAGTTAAATATAGACCCAGTCAGTACTATATTATCTGTCCAGCCGGACAGTTTTTAATATACAATGATTGTATAAAGCAATTAAAACGAAAAATTACAAGCGGGACACAACCTGCGTCCTGCTGACGTACATTTACAAACAACATAGAAGAACGGGGTTCAGGCAAGAAAAACGTGTCTGTAGTTACATTGGATATAAGTACAGCAGACAAATTACGTTGCGCACACCATTACAAGTTAAGCATTGTAATATAGCCAATGTATATGGTGTACAGTTGTCGACGACGTTTCGATCCCTATTTAAATCAGTGGGATCATCTTCAGGACATTATAATGACATGCCTGTATAGATTAGCTCAATTATGCGAGCTGGTGTGCCTGTGATTTCTAGGCAGATGTAGGAGACACCATCTGGCGTGCTTAATCAGCGCCTACGGTGATTATGTGAACCGCGATGGCTGCAGCGACCGCAACAATTAAGGGAGCACACCTTTATAAGGGGCGTACCACAATTACAAGGGAGCCGCGTGCGCGTTCTCCGTGATTAGGAAGTCCGAGCGAGTCAAGGCTTCAGGAGCAGTCCCCGCGGGAGTGCGAGCGCGAGCAAATCCTCCGCGGGGACTGCTCCTGAAGCCTTGACTCGCTCGGACTTCCTAATCACGGAGAACGCGCACGCTGCTCCCTTGTAATTGTGGTACGCCCCTTATAAAGGTGTGCTCCCTTAATTGTTGCGGTCGCCGCAGCCATCGCGGTTCACATAATCACCGTAGGCGCTGATTAAGCACGCCAGACGGTGTCTCCTACATCTGCCTAGAAATCACAGGCACACCAGCTCGCATAATTGAGCTATTCTAAACAGGCATGTCATTATAATGTCCTGAAGATGATCCCACTGATTTAAATAGGGATCGAAACGTCGTCGACAGCTGTACACCATATACATTGGCTATATTACAATGCTTAACTTGTAATGGTGTGCGTAACGTAATTTGTCTGCTGTACTTATATCCAATGTAACTACAGACACGTTTTCTTGCCTGAACCCCTTCTTCTATGTTGTTTGTAAATGTACGTCAGCAGGACGCAGGTTATGTCCGCTTGTAATTTTTCTTTTAATTGCTTTATACAATCATTGTATATTAAAAACTGTCCGGCTGGACAGATAATATAGTACTGACTGGGTCTATATTTAACTCTAACTACATCTAATTGTCTAGGGACCAGTGTCCTCTAAAACAGTTTACAAGTTATTATATAGCTTTTCATACCACGGTTTTACCATTTCCATGCTTTTTGGAGATGAGTTGCCTTTGTTACCCAAGTTAATAATACTTGTGAGTGAACAAACTTAAAAGATGAAAAACATACTTGCATTCAGTGGCGGTGCGTCCATTGGGGCGCTGGGGCGTTGCCCCACCTGGCCACATGGCCCCAAGTCGCACCGCACGCAAGCAAAATAGCAAACTTAGTTTAAAGTACTCGCGAGTCGCTCCGCTCAGGCAGGCATTCAATCGGCGCTGAAGGGGGGCGGGGCTGGCTGCGGCAGCAAGGAGGGTGACTGACAGCAGCGCTTACTAAAGCGCAGCTGCAATAGTGCGCATGCTCGATTTTGGGCTGGTCATTTTTATGACCAGCCCGAACATGCGCACTACAGCCAACTCCTAAGGACCAGGAGAGCGAGGGGGGAGTCGGGACCCGAGAGGCCGAGGGTTGCTTCATGCAGCAACCCCCGGTCTCTAATGGGCGGGGAGTCTCCGTGCCCTAGCCAATCCAGCGCCAGGATTGGCTGCCTGACACACCGCGCAGCCTGAGGGGCCAGGGCTGTTGTTCAGAAGGCGTGGGACCGGCCCAGGACAGAGCAGAACAGAAGGCGCCAAGCAGCCCCCAACGCGGGACCCCGGCCCAGAGAGGCGGCTCGGACCAGGTAAGTTGTGTTTTTTTTATTTTAAACTCCCCGCGCGACCCCCACCCGACTCCCCCCTCCCGTATTGCGAGCCGCAACTGGACTTTAATGGCAGTGCGCCTTCTCTTTTTTTTTGTAAAATATGTTTATTGATTTCCATCATATATCAATCAAAAGCAATTCAAACATGAGCTTCCGCTCGCATATAACTTCCCCAATACACATGTCTCCCTAATCCACGGATACAATTGGGAGTGCTCAATACCATACTGGAGAACAGTTCGGTGTTCCAATAACAAGGCCCACCTTCGCATTTCTATAGCAAGGCACAACGTGATAAAGGGCAATAACAGGTATTATATCCAGAAGCTCTGGAGCATAGGAAAGAAAATGAGCACGAAATCATAAACCCTATAACACGCAACAATCCCTCCTCCCTCCCACCAACCCCCTCCCACAACTCCCCCGGCATGACGTGATAGCTTGAGACATAACAGGGCATTCAGCTCAGTGTCCACAGCACAATAATCCTGCAACTGAATGGTACACAGCAAACTTTCATAACGTAGGACAGTTGATAGGCTAATAGAGGTATCACCCATCCTCCAACACCGTTCTAAACAGTTAGTGAGGAGGGCAGGTCGTGCGAGTCACTAAGCAAAAGAGTCCACATCAGTATCGGAGTCTGTGGGTTTTAGCAGCTCCGTTAAGGCTCCCCAGGCACGGGCAGAGTCTATTGCTTTGTCGCTATGAGCTCGACCAGCCGCTTGCAGTCGGAGAACCGTCTCGCACTCTGCCCACCGAATAAATTCAGCCTTCCACCTCTGCAACTTCGGCCCCCGCTGAGCCTTCCAATGAGCAGTAATTTCCCTTTTGGCCAGGACCAGCCCCAGGTCTATAAATTTACTAGTTATTTTTGTCTTAGAAGTATGGGGGAACCAATGTAATAAACAGGGACCTATACCAAATTCAATATCCCTCCCCGTAACATCACAAAGTATTGTCAACACTTCCCGCCAATAAAGCCCAATCCGGGGGCAGTCCCACATAATATGGCGGAAATCCGCTCCCTCTCCGTTGCAGCGGGGGCAGGGTGCTGCGAGCGTTTTAAAATATTTAATTTTGACGTGGGGTGAGATAAGCTCTGTGCAAAATAAAAAATTGAATCTGTTGAAATCGGGCGTTCCTGGAACATTTCCATGGGCGCTCAAGCAATTCAGCCCAGACTTTGTCAGGAATTTCCCCTTCCATGTCCTCCTCCCATTTTTGCTTCAACCCCAGAAGGGGGGGCAACTTTTCATAGGTCATCCGACAATATAAACAAGTAACAGCTTTAATGGTACCAGCCGCTAGCACCACGTACTGGCAAGCCATTGATGTCTTAGGTTCAGACAGCCCCCCTTTCCATCGCCGCTGAATAGCCGACACCAAGGCCGCATGCAGCAGATAATCTCCACGAGGGAGATCAAAGCGTTCACGAATGGCCTCAAAAGGCATCAGAACGTTATCTTCATACAAATCTCCCACCGCTGTCAATCCCAATGCACACCACCCCATTAGCGCCGACCAATTGCCCCCATGAGGCAATTGCTGGCACATAAACAACGGGATCTCTGGAGCGTACGGGCAGTCGATCCGCGCCCTTTGTTGGCTCCTATTCCAACACAACCGAAAAGTCTGCACGTCCCCAGGGAGATCCCTAAGGCGAAGCGGCTGTTGTAAAATAATCCTAGATATCAAGTAGGCAGGAATCCGTACCCCCGCAGCATCTCCCACTTCCCGGAACTCCCGAGCCACCGCTTGAGTAAGCCATTGCAGCTGGGCTGCCAAGTAATAAGACTCGAAGTCCGGAACTGCTAGACCTCCCTCCCCCCGTGGACGTAGCAGAGTGTGCAAAGCTACACGTCGCCTGCCAGAAAGCCAGAGAAACCCCGTTACCATCTGTTGAAGCCTCTTAAAAATCGACGCAGGGAGACAAACAGGAAGCATCCGAAAATAATATAGCAGCCTGGGGAGTGCCACCATCTTGAGGAGCGCCACCCACCCTATCAGGGACAGCGGCAACGTCTGCCAAAAGTCCATACTGCCTTGGAGACCCCGTATAGCCCTGCCAATATTACCCTCCACCAGATCTTTCTGCTCATGGTAGATACGTGTCCCCAGATACGTTATACAGGTATACTCCCATTTTACAGCCTCCGTAGACCGAGGACCCTCAGCTGTCTTGGAGGTGGGGAACAGGCACGATTTTGTCCAGTTCACTCCCAGACCTGCCATTTCTTCAACATGTTGAAGCAGGCGCTTCGCTCCCAGCAAAGCCTCCTGGGTGTCGGCTAGGAACAGTAGGAGGTCGTCCGCGTAAAGCGCAATATAATGGGTATCGTCATGCACCTGGAGCCCCCTGAACCACTTCCCTGTTCGGGCCTGGGCCGCCAGTGGCTCTATGGCCAATGCAAATAATAGCGGGGATAGAGGACACCCTTGACGAGTCCCTCTATGCACCGCACAGGGAGCCGATATCAGACGGCCAGACTTAGTTCTAGCCGTGGAGTCCCTATATAGCAAAGCCGTCCAGGTCACAAACCTCTCCCCCAATCCAAAGGCAAGCAGTACCTGAAATAAATAAAGCCACTCCAGGCTGTCAAAGGCCTTTTCGATATCAACCGAGAATATGGCAGCAGCAGGTGACGAGTACGTATCGGCCTCTAAAACACGGAGCAGGCGACGAACGTTGCCCGCTGTGTTCCGTTTGGGTATAAACCCCGCCTGATCCACATGTACTAGGCGGGTCATATACGGCAGGAGGCGAGTGGCTAGTATCCGACTTAAGATCTTATAGTCGGTGGTAAGCATGGAGAGTGGACGGTAGGCGGTCCTGTCCGAGGGGGGCCTCCCAGGCTTCAACAGAGGTATGATAAGCGCCTCACGCGTCATGGCAGGAAGCCGGCCCACCCTCCGTGAACCATTATAGAGGGCCACTAACCTAGGGGCCAACAGATCAACATAAGATGCATAAAATTCGATCGGCAAACCATCCACCCCTGGAGTCTTCTTCCGCGCCATATGTTTGATCGCACCTCGTACCTCCCCCAATGTGATGTCTTGACCCAACAGATCGGCTTCCGCTCTGGCAAGGGCTGGTAAATCCGCCTCTGCTAAAAACCCCTCTAGACGATCTTCGTCCAAGGAGACTTTACTGCAATAAAGTTCCTCATAATAGTCAGAGAAAATGCGATTAATGCCCTGCTGAGTGTAGCATGCATTCCCCACTGGATCGCAGAGTGCCAAAATAGGGACCGCCTGCCTCGCGGGGTTCGCTAGCCACGCCAGCAACGCGCCAGATTTGTCGCACTCTGCGTGGGCGCGCACCATATACTTCTTATAATCATAACATCGCAGCTTCTCAACCCCCACTGCCACTGCCTCCCGGGCTGCTAACAGCTCCTCCTGCCTAGCTGGATGTTCTGGGCGATCACGCTCCAAGTCTCGCAAGCGCTGGTCCGCAGTGTCTATCTCCTGGAGGAGAACTTTTCGTACCCCAATCATATTAGCAATACAGAGTCCCCTCACCACCACTTTAAAAGCGTCCCACTCCACTGCCATTGAGGACGCTGTACCTGCATTCTCCTGAAAATACTGGGTCATCCCAGTTCCTATCGCATCCTGGAAGACCGGGTCTTCCAGTAGCTCCGGATTTCATCGCCATGTCGGGATCGCTGGGCGCGGTGGGGCCCAACGAAGTCTCAGCAACAGGGGATTATGATCCGAGAGTGTTCTGGTCAGGTATTCACTGTGCTGGACCGCCGTGTGTATGTCAGGGGAACAAAGTATCGCATCTAATCTAACGTGCAACTCATGGAGCGCTGAGAAGAAGGAGTAGTCTCGCTCATGTGGGTGGTGCTCCCTCCATGTATCCAACAACCCCCAATTCAACTGCCATGCACTTCGAGCCCTAGCGATCTTATTAATTGGTGCTACAGGAAGAGGGGGGTGAGACCTGTCAAGCGCGACATCCGTAATGGAATTAAAGTCACCTCCCAGCATCACTGTACCAGACAAGTAGGACGCCAGGGTCCCCGACAATAAAGTAAAAAAGGCCTGTTGTTCAGTATTAGGGGCATAGATACTGCCCAGCGTGATGTCCCTCCCATCGAGTCTACCCTGTACCAGTACATAACGCCCTTCCGGATCTACAATGTGCTGCACAGGTTGAAAGTGGACCCCAGCTCTGACCCACACCAAGACTCCTTGTGCAAAGACAGAATACGAGGTATGAAAAACCTGACCTCTCCATCTGCGCTGCAGTGCAAGACCCTCTGAGCCCGTGATATGCGTTTCCTGGAGGAAAGCTGCTTGAACCCCCCTCCGCACCAGATATGTATGGATCTTATGCCGACGGCTCATGGTGTGCAAGCCCCTAACGTTCCACGATATGCACTTTAAATCGTTCAGTGACCCCATGGTATATGGTATGTCCAGTGCCCCACTAATAAAGTACAATCGTCATGCCAGAGCCCCTGATGAACATTCCCAAACTCCCAAACCCCCCTCCCAAGGACAGTTACCTTAAAACGAGTTCCCATCCAAAGAATAAAAAGTAACAACTAAGCAAAGTCCCCTGACTACTTCAGAGGCAAGGGTGGACGCAGCTGCCCCAGGACGAGCTCTGCAAACAAACAGAAGGCACCAGCCGCATATAAACATAAAACCTTCTCAAGGACTGCGCACCTAGCGCACAAGCAATTCCTTTCAGAGAATTACAAGAATTTCCCAACCTCCCCACAGTAGAGTCATATTATATCATCCACACTCTGGGGCGTTACCACTGGGAGCCTCGCACTACTAGTAGTGGAAGTGTCCGAGTCATTATCTGCAGAGTCCCTGGTAGAGCCTGCCTCATCTTCTGGCGGGGGCGGACCGGCGGAACCCGACACCGATTCCACCGCCCGTAGAGCGGCGGCCCGCTTCAATTCAGCCTGCGTCGTGGAGGGTTTAATCCGGACTCTCCGCCGCAGCCGCCGAGACCCACGCTCTCCAGTCAATCCGCCTCGGGCGCAGATCCCCCATGCCTGGCCGTGGCTGTCAGACCACCTTTATACTCCTCCAACCAGTCCCAGGCCTCCGCCGAGGAGTCAAAAAAGTGGGAGGTATTGTCAACAACAATTCGTAGCTGTGCCGGAAACAAGAGGGAGTACTGCAAGCCCTCCTCCCTCAATGCTTTTTTGACCTCCAGGTAAGAAGCTCGCTTTCGCTGGACCTCCAGGGTGTAATCCGGGAACAGTGTGACTCTGCTATTATCCACTGTGAAGGGCCCCGCCGTTCTCGCCCTTTGAAGCAATAGATCCCGGTCACGATAATATAGCAGGCGAGCGACCACTGGCCTCGGTGGTCTGCCCGGCCCGAGTGGCCTAGCCGGGACCCTATGAGCTCGCTCCAAAGTGTAAAAGACAGATAGGCCCTTCGGGGCCACCACAGTCTTAAGCCAGGTCTCTAAGTACGCCACCATGTCGGTCCCCTCCACTCCTTCCGGCAGCCCAACCACGCGGACGTTGTTCCTCCGGTTTCTGCCCTCCGCATCTTCGGCTCTGCGTTCCAGGAAGTTCACTCTATCCGTAAGAGCATGCAGCTGTTGGGCCGTGTCCTTATGGGCTGGGAGCAATTCCGCTATGCTAGTTTCAGTGTCCTTGACCCTCCCCGCCAGCTTCTTGTGTTCATCTCGGAGGAGCCCTAGCCCAATCGCCACTGTGCTAATGTCCTGGTGGAGGGTGGCTTTAGTGTCTGTTATGGCTGCTAGAATTTCTTTGAGCTGCTGTTGGATAGGGTCCCCAGGGGTCATCTGCGACAGGTCAGGTGCTCCATCCTCAGGGTCCTGCACCGTACCAGCGGCCTTGGCTTTGGGCTTATCCATGACGGCAAACCAGTTCCCAACCAGAGGCGCCCCTGGTCTTCAGGCCGAGAGTCCCTGGACTGGAAAGGCCCTGCTACTCTCCACGCCGTTCGCCACTCACCGCCGGCTAGGAGGTCCCAGAAACAGGCCCCACAGGCTCCCTCAGGGCACCGCAAATAATATACCGGAACCTCTGATCTCGGGGGAGGCAGTTTCGCACTGTCCGCAGTCCACCAGCCAGGCCTCACAGGACTCCGTTCCGCACCCAGTCCCAGATAAATGTAGCAGCACAGGAAGCGCTCAATCAGGGCGACCTCAGTTCCAGCACCCCCAGATCCCCAGGAGCCGCAGCCAGGGAGAAACGCACACCACTCTGTGAAGGCTTCACCGCCAACTCCGGGCACCAGCGGCAACCATCCAGAGCCCAGCAAGATCCAAAATGGGGGTAGACCCACGTGGGCCCCAGCAGACACTGCCCCTCAGTCTCCAGCCAAACCTCGGTAGGACCGGCCAGCACTCACCACAGCTCCAGCCAGCTAGCCCGCAATATGTGCCATCCGAGTCACCAGGTGCGTCACGCCGCCCCTTCGGCAAGAACCTCACGGGGCCGATGGTCCCAGCGCTCCGCTTTAATTCACCCACCTTCACTGGGCAAGCGTTAGTACTCTGCAGGGATTCAGAGTGGTCGCTGGGTAGATCCGCCGCCCCTCCTTTGCTCACGCCACCCCAGCGTCTCGGCCGCAGCACCTCGGGCCCATCAGTCAGCCCGCGACCGGGGAGTCGCGTAGTCGCGCAGCCGTCCGTGCGCTCCACAGGATATCGCAGCCGGAGCCCCTCGCGCCGGGGGACCAGGGACAGCCGCCGCCTCGCCCACACCGCAGCGTCCGCAGCGAGGATCGCATGAGCGCTGCCGGTGGCCACCGTCTAACGTTAGCGAGCAGTCAGGTGTGGCACCGCAGCCTCGGTCAGCGTTTATTGCAGGATGATTGATCCCAGGCAAGCCACGCCCCCCCGGCGGTGCGCCTTCTCGATTGGTGATCACGCTTTGCAGAGCGATTAGAATCAGGTGCATACTAATTTTCCCTCACAGTGCGAGAAGCACGCAGAGTTCAACAGGCTAGTAGGCATGTGAGCCAAGTATCTAATTGCAGTGCAAAAAGTGGCTTACTGCGTTTGGGTTTCAACGTTGCCCTTTTAAAAAATATGGCTTCTGTCATGTATTTCTTTGTCTCATTTGTGCTAAGTGTAAAATGCAAATGAAAAATGAGAGGACAATTTATTTGTTAATTAGCATTTTGCAGTAGGATTTAAATACGTGAAATTAATTAAAAACTTTATAACGACATGTATAATAACTTAATTAAATGACTTGGAGCGATACAATAAAGTGGTTGGTGAAACAACGTATATTCTAGGAAAAACATGAGAATCGACAAGTCATCTATGAGTAGCTTCTCTGTGTTGCATGATGGAAAAAAACATAAAGAACATCAGTTTTACCCATTATCTTTACGTCCCATGTTCTCTATTCCCAGTCATTAATTTTGAGATGTACTCCACCTCCGGCCAGGAGAGAAAAACAGGAAGTAGTGGGGTAACCCAAACCAGGGATAGTATATACATCCCCCTTACCCGCATCCTGTTTTCATCTCTTGACCTGGCTGGCGAGGACACAGGACTAGGGGCCACTGCCAATATTGGGTCTCCCTTCTGGAGACAGTAATGGAGCAGTGGGTAGGAGGTGGAATTTGACCCTACCACCCTTGGACTTATCCCGTTGCAGAGATGAGGCTGCAGGCACACAGGAGTAGAGGACGCTCACAGAGCAAGATTTACATCCCTCCACTCTAATGCAGCTGCACAAAATTTATAGCAGCAGAATAAAGTATTCAGACCATTACGGACCTCATTGTTATGAAATTTAGAGCACTACTTCAACGATAAAATCAGCAGAAATGCTTCATTATGTGCAGATTTAATTCTCTGTACAATCCAAGGCTTGGGATTGGGAACTTCAACGCTTGGTTTTGTTACAGGCATAGCAGTCAATAAAGTGCAGCACACCTGCCTTTGGTTGCACGTTCAGGCACACACAGAAAATAGTGCTTAGTTTGTAAAATAAGAATAAGGGCCAGGGCCTACGGTATTTCACGGGAGAGCCTTGCAGCTTGCACCACATGCTGCCCCTACCACCGCTGCCCATGCCAGTGCCACAATAACTGCTGACATCACACTCCAACAGGTGTGACAATTTGGACTATTCCAGGTCGCCAAAGCTCTAGGGGTGGCCTGGATGACCTGGTATTATTTTAAGAATCATGCATATTGAATATGTAAACACTCTCCTGGGGTGCTCTGCTCAAAAATAGACATGGCCACCATGTGGTGTAGGGTGACCAACTGGCATGGGTGCAAATTCAGAATGGTGGGTCTGAAAATTCGAAAGGTCAAAATTCAGGACAAAAATTCAGAATAGAAGGTCAAAATTCAGGACACAAATTTGGGACAAAAGGTACGTTTTACAGACACATCAGAGGAGGTTGCGCAATAGTATATGAGTAAGTAAATTGACAACCAACATAAGTACAAGCCAAAAAAAGTTTATATTAGGTTGAGACAATCGTGCACTTCAAGGTTTTTCAGTATGCGCGCAGCTTTGAGCAACTGAGCAACTGTGCAGGTCTTTTTCTGGTATTTCATATGATCATAATGCCTTTTGAAACCGTTTGCTAAGCAAAGCATAGAGGACTGGGTTAAAGTCTGAATTGAAAAGAGTTAGCCAATTTGCTGGACATTTGTGCTTGTTGTTGCACAGTGGTAAGTGCTATTGTTAAGCACGTGTTCTGTTCAATGTATTCAGGTGGACTGCAGCGGGTGGCATATGTTTGTCAGTAGTGCAGTTATGAGCACAGTGACAGCCAGCTAAGCAGCACAACTGGACTCCGAAGGGTGTATGAATGCTGTTCTGTCTTATGGGATCTTTTAGTAGTGAATGTTTGTTAGCACCAGTGCAGTAAGATTCATTGCTGTTTTATGACATCAGTTTGGGTTTCTTGCACGTTCAAAGGCATCTACACACGATAAACATAGCCAGACGCAGACGGGCAGCAGGGCACAAACATAACTTTAGGGCCAGTAATGCAGATGGTAAAATTAGCAGAATCCTGGCAACATTTTAAAGACAGGCACGCTGCCTGCTGCTTTGCATTATACAAAATAAACAGGTTAATAATAGTAACAGCAATCAACTTCGTTGAGATTAGCAGAAAGCATACCACTCTTCAAAGCCCCAGATTTCTGCTACTGCTCCTAGGCTGGAAGAGGCCATTTTGAGGAGGGTTCGCATCTTAAAATCGCTGATGCTCCTGAAGGCTTCTGGATGTGGTCTATCTCCAGACAGGTGAGTCGGGATCTTCTGTATTCCATGGTCTCGTTAAATGTCTTTACAGTTTCACTGCTATTGCTGTATACGAGGCCAACTCATTTATTAGCAGGATGTGATTTCAGGGATACTGCAACACTCAGGAACAAGCGTTGAGAAAGTTGGAAGTTTGGCACTTGTGGTGTACATAGTGCACAGCTGCCACTGGTGGGGCCTCACAGCACTCTTGCCGAATGAGTTTTCTTTTATGAATGCCTAGAAGAACTGAATTTTTAGTCCATTTATCACAGAAATAGTGCTGAAAATCGCACAAAAAAGATGCCAATTTGTAAAAAATTTCTTCACGGGGGGAGAACCCCCCCGAACCGCCCTTATTGCCGTCGGGCTCGCTCGCTGCGCTCGCTCGCATACGTTGATTTGGTCTGCATACGCCCCACCAGTTCCAAATTCCAACAGCCGTCCCTGCTTGCATTTAAATGACGTATTGTCTCCTCGTCCCATGCAGAGCTCATGAGACAGAAAGTAACCCTTTCAGCCATGTTGCCAGAGGGTGCCCACTGTCTTACATGTGGGCTCATAATGCTGCAAAAATAGTACATTCAAGCCATGTCCAGTTATGAGAAAAAAAATTGACAAACGCAGATCCACTGCAAGGGGTGCGTGGACTTTTTAAATTGTCACTCGGCCTACTTACAGCTGTTTTATGAGGCATTTCATGTCAAAACACAATACAAACAGAAGTTGTGTTTATTTCAGTTTTCTTTCGTACACGTTTAAATTGTAGTTGGCCGCACTTAACTTGTACTTATTTTATTTTTAATTTGCTGTGCACCAAACAAAAGCCAAGATCACTGGTTTTATTTGTGTCCGGAACACACATCCTCTAATCGACAGTCGGTTAGACCTGGGCAAATACACCTGACACTTAGACCCCTGTTCCACATCACATTTTACTGAACTCTAGTCCTCAGAGATCACCCCTCTTCACGGTCACCTTCAAGGAATCTTTTATAGGGCTTCACGCTGACACTTCAATTCCCACAATGCAGTCTGGCATGAGTTTTAAGCAAAGGTTACAAAACATGTTTTTCAGAAGTGGGCTGAAAACGAAACAACCATGTGTTGGTACAGGAAACGAGGGATGTTGTATGGAGAGGGGAGACACTATCTTCTTTATAGAGGAGGAAAGGGGTATACTGTGAGCATCGACCTTTCTGTGCGGCATGCACATCTTTGGCAGTCCTAGCCTTTCCATTACAATTCATTATAAACGACTTAGTTATCTCACTTCAACTGTCCAAGAACTACAACTCCCAGCATGCACTGACTAGTTTACCAGACGCATGGGACTGGTGATGTGAAGTCTCAGACAACCATACCCATTCTGACTCATGAACTTCTGTTGTAGGGTAGTGGGGCTGGCCTGCATAGATATGGACATGGCCGGGGTGGGGAGTCACAACTGGTGACTGTCTTCAAACGACAGGTGGAGAGGGTTGGGGAAAGCAACGTATATTTCAGGTGTACTCTATGTACATTGCTTGTGTCAGGGCCTTATATGAATATCACTATCTCTTCGGGGTGATGTGAAAAGCAGCAACGCCATTTCAGAAACGTAACATTACCGATACTGATACGCAAAGGTTCCATTTTATACAGCGTAAAAAAAGGCTTGCTTAGTGGAAGGAGACGCATGTACTTATCGAATTAGCCAACATCACCAAAACCACAAGTAACATAAAATAAAATTAGTCTGACAGTGCTAATCACAATAGAAGGCAAAACACCATGGGCCAGATATATCAAACAGTTTTACCCATTCTATGTCTATGAGAAAATGTTATGTTATGCTATGTTATTTAAGCTTATAAAGTGCATTACTACCCGGAGGCATCTAAGCGCTGTAGCAGAATTAATGCAAGTGTCAGGAGAGGGTAAAGGGTGCACTACATCCTGAATAACCAGGTTTTCACCGCTTTCCTAAAAGCAAGGAGGCCAGGCGCTGTTTTTATACCAAGAGGAAGTAAGTTCCATGTTCTAGAAGCTTCACGCACAATGCTTTTGCACCCCCACCGTGCAAGTTTGAATCTAGGCACTATTAACAATTGTGCCTTTGCTGACCGAAGATTTCTGGCAGGGAGATATTGTTTAAAACTCTGCTTCAGAAAGTCCGGACCAAGACCATGGACTGCCTTATATGCTAGACATAAAGCCTTAAAGGTCATTCTTTGTTTGATCAGGAGCCAATGTAAATTTTTTAGCTCATTAGATACTGAGCAAAATTTGGGAATTTTCAACAGAGTTCTGGCCGCAGTATTTTGTAGAACCTGTAGTTTATTGATATTATACTTATGAGTAGTCAACAGCAAGCTGTTGCAATAATCTATCTTGGACAGAATCAGTCAGAGAGGTAACTAATATCTTTTGCACATTATCAGGTATGAACGGCATGACTTTTTTAATGATTCTGAGGGTGTTAAACGTAGAGGAAGTGAGTTTATTCACATGATCCGAAAAATTGATTTTAGTGTCAATAATGGCTCCCAAATTTCGGGCTTTTTCCACTGGAAGGGGAATGGGGCCCAAATTTGCTGGCCAGACTGACGGACCCCAAAAAGATTCCTGTGGTCCAAATAGTAAGACTTCAGTCTTCTCTGCATTTAACTTAAGATAGTTGTTGTCCATCCAGTGTTCGTACATCTGGCTCTATGCATATAAATAAACATTATGATCAAAGCCATGCACTGTTAAAATCACAGTACTCACAGCTAAGGAAAATCTCAGCTACTGTAAAAGACCGAAAACCTAGTAACGACGTAAATGGGTAAACAAGTAAATACATTGATCTCAGCTATCACGCCCCAGTGGGATGGTAAATAAACGTTGCCTTTTCAAATGTTTACTGCGAAAATAAAATATAACAGTTGAGGAGTTTAAGGAAAAAGGAGGTAAAGGAAAAGGTGAAAACGTCATAGAAAAACAACGCGTCCTGTACCATAAAACTGACAGCCACATGCACCAGCAAATGAAACCATCAGACTTCGACATCATAGGAGCTCAGATGCGACCCCCATGTGTGATCTTGGCACTTCTTCAACATCACCTGGGGCACAGATGCTGCCGAAAAGCACGCTTGAAATACATGCAGTAGGTACATTATTTAAAGAAAGACTAGAGCGAGAGCAGTCTGCTCATGCCTCTTTGTTCTGCTGCGGAGGCTAACGGAAGGAAAAAAAACAGAGCCGCATGCACACTTGAAATGCTGCAGCCAGGGTAAGAATGACGCGCTGAGAACAAATGAAATAGAAGTGGGAGAAAGGAAAACCAGTATAAGAAGGGAAATGATGGCTCGATGGCAAAGAAAATAGTTCCAGAAACGCGAATGGAAACAGTACTTCGGCTACAGGAAACTGATAAGAGAAGCACAATAGGAACACCCATTGATAAGTGCAGGAAACAGCATTCTACAGCCAACAGAAACTGAGGAAAAGTAAGTGGCAAGGAAACCAAGGAGGAGGGATATGAACCCCCTTTAAGATATATATTAAATACAATAGAAACCGATTCGGTCGGAGTGCTTTCCAAACGAGATTGTAATTGGCCCCTTGGTTGTATATTTAGCATCATTCATCATTTGAGCAGTGCAGAGTCAATGGGTCACATGCAACTTCTAATCAGCTGAGTTTCCTTTATGGCTTTCATATGTTAGATGTGCACACCTGGGGGTCGATAACGATGCCATTCGGATTTGGGTTTGCCGAATCTGATTCGGAACCCCTGTTTCCGACCGAATTGTACACAGTTCCCAATGATCTATTACGATGCCAGGAAACCGTTAGGGCTGTCTGAATTGGTTCCGAAAGGCATTCGGACAAGTCGAATCTTTCGGAGCCAAATCGTACAGCTCTATGGACTCGGTTTCCGAGCGAGCGATTACGATGAATGATTCGGACAGCCGTTCCGATTCGGTTTGCCTGAAACAAAATGTCTGTCGGAATCTGTCTTTGGGGCCCCGTAGCAGGCCCCCCTTCACCCAGGGCATTCCCAATTGGGCTCATGGGGTACCCAAGTGACCCCCCTTTCAAACCATGCACAGTGTGGCATGCACCATGGGGTGCCTGCCACGGGGTGCACGATTTTTCCCAGCCACCTCTTTTGTCAATGGGAGCCTGTGTTCTCGTTTGGAAAACAGGCTCCCATTGAAGTCAATGGGAGTCCAACCGAATCGTATCCGGAAGCATCCGGATGTATCAAAATTGCTCGGTCGGACCTCCCCGATCCGAGTCGTTTGGAAAGCATTCCGGAACCGAATCGGTTGGAATGCTTTCTGGACGAGTTCGTAATTGCCCCTTTGGTATGTTGCCACTCATGCCATCAATGGTTTCAGTTGAGGAGGCCAAGACACCATCAATCAAAGTTGTCAGACATGTCTCTAAATAGAGTATTGTATGTACATTGCACAGTCTATGATAAGTTAACATCAGTTTTTACATCTCAGACAAGTGAACGGGGGCAAAAGGACTATTGTATCATGTTTAGAGTTTCAGTCACAGGGCCTCATGGAACTTGTGACATTTCTATCTCAACCTACCAACATGTGACAAATGGTGACTTGCATGATAAGTGAATATCAGTTGTAACATGGCAGGCAAGTAAGCAAGGGCAAAAGGACTATTGCATCTTGGTTAGAGTTAAAGTCACAGGGCATTATGGTAGTTGTAATCATTTCTATCTCGACTTACCAACACTTGACAAATGGTTAGTGTAACATACCTGTTGGTAACATGCATTTGGAATAGACCATACCTTAACATTTTTACACATATCATGAGTCCTGGGATGATAGTTTTCTAATTTTACGCTTACTGACAGCATTGCAGCATGTGGCATGTCATGGAGATTGATACATGTGCTCGTATATGCAACATCACACATTAACACTGACAAACCAATATCTCTGATACATTGAGGATTGTATTTTAGGAAAGTAGATAGACAACACAATAGCAAAAGCAGAGTTGAGAGCCAATAGGACATTGAGGTACTGTAACAGTTATTGAAAAGTAACTTACCAGACTCCACTCCCCCAGGTATTCCTGTCATGCCCTCAGTATGCAGGATGGCCAAGACCTTCTCCTCCCAGGGAAAGACTTGTAATGGGCTGCTGGGACGGCCAACGCCAGTCCACCGGGCCTCCAGGTGGTGCTTTGAAGCCAGGGTATGCACACTCAACCTCAGGTTATGACACCTCATCCTACTTTCACCCTGTGTGCGCACGGTGGTACCAAAAGCATTCACTCAGTTGACTATCCTGTTCCACATTTCCATTTTCCTACTGAGAGGAGTATGTTGGACTTGGGCTCCAAATATTTGTGTCTCTACTCTAATGATTTCATCCACCATGGAATGTGGATTTTTTGGGCAATTCATGACTGTAAAATAAAGTGAGTGACAAATAAACAAAATACCCAAGGGATAACAGTGAATAGGCTAAAACAAAAAAATGGTGTGGGGAGTGCGGAATGGGAAGATGAAAAAAGGGCTGCTTTAGCTCAAAATGCACAATACGGTGGTGCCTGTCTTGTGGGCTGCAGTTGAGAAGCAAACGCTCATGGTCAGGGATGGTGTGTGTTTTATAGTGTGATTTGCAGGCGTGTCCACTCAGCTAAAGGACATCAGCTGTGTAGTTTTTGAATCCATCCAATGGGTACTGTTGTGGGGCTTTGCTGTGAGTGTGCCACAGCAGTGTACCGCTATCGGGGAACTGCCACCCTGAAGGCACCGTAGTACGAATCGCCAGTGTTCCAGACCAGCGCGGCCCAGGCAGAAACCACATCGTAGATGCGGTCACCATTTCAGGCTGCATGATCGTAATACAGCAGGCGAAAGACTGCCGGATCAATGGTCTTCTAGCTACCGTGGCGTACGGGCAGTCGGACCGCCAAACTCGTAATCGCCCCCTAAGTGTAGAATATTCCATAAACAGCCATTTTGCCTTTAAAATAAAGAAACTGATAGCACTAGCCTATGTCCCTGTCACAGAGGTTGCCAATCACTACAGTCTACTAATAGAACCCCTTTCTACCAATAAAATGAAGATAAACTGTGGGGCTTATTTATGAGAGCCCTGCGTCATTTTTGCACCACGTAAAGTGGTTCATGTGTGATGCAGGTCTCTCATTTCGATTTATGATGCCACGCAAAGCCGCCCTGCATGGCTTTGAGTTGCCTCATAAAACATGAGTAAGGCGACGCAGCGCAAATCGATGAGTTGCCTTACTCTGTGCCCAGGCGGCATTCCATGGGCACTTCGGTGAGTTTTCCCATGTAACACCCATGGAATTTGACACTGCCCCAGATTTAAAATATCATGTAAACCTGGGGATGCGTCAAATCTGTACGCCTCCCGAGGTGAGGCGTAACGAGGAAAAATATGTTTATTTCTCTTTCTATGTATTCTGCATTCTGCAGCACATATAGAAAGAGCAACTTGCCTTAATAGATTGTTTCTGTGCCAAAAACAATCCTGCATGCAACGGAGGCACCCTTGCACCAGGGTGCAAAGGTGCCTACATTGGCGCTGGGCTGGCGAAACGGCACCATTGCAGGAAGAAAGGACAGGAATTCACTGTATTGCTTTAAATACAGTGCATTCCTGCCCTTTCATTTTGGCGTAGGGCAGTGCAGCAAGGTGCCTTGCTGCGCTGCCCTACACCAGAATCCCATAAATAAGCCTCTTAGTCCCCTAATGGGCTATTTCGAAGACACCTGGGTTGGCAGACCGCAATGCTCTGGATACAGACGCCAACCCAAATTCCAAATACCATGTTGGAATGTCTATGATAGAGCCTTGAGACTTGACCCCAAAACAAGCTATGTGGTGGAAGGATGGCACAATGCCTTCCAACCCACACTAAGCAGAACTAAACCTACTATACAAATTTATAGAGGCATTACAAAAATAGCAAAGCTATTAAGAACTAAGAATAAAGCAATCTGTTAGTCATATTAGCCCTAAACTTAGCAAACAAACCTAAAGAATGTATGACTTGCTACAATTTAAGTTCAAACTCTTCATAAATAACAAAGAACTACATTACTTAGAAATGATAGTCAAAAGCATACTGTAAACCAACATACCAACAAAAGAACCGCTCCAGGAAACCCGAAAAAAGGAAATCAAAGAAAAAAACATTGGTTTATTATAAACCAAACTGATTTTTAATTATAATTTTTTTAAATGACAAATGAAAATACCCATAGAATGAGTTCGTAGACAAAAACTGTCAAATAAATTGATAAAACCCACCCACAAATCACATTACATTTCCGAAAGTACATATACATAACAGTTAATCATCAAAATATAACTAACACGCCACAATTTAACATAACATAGTTATACATTATTAAAACAGTATAGACAATGCAAACAGCAAACTGGTGTAAAATAATAACAGCAATAGATCTAAATATACCAAAACTATAACTTCCCTCCTAAATCCCCCCCACCCTCATAACCCTTAAGAAATCCTTTAAAAAGGACTTACCTCTTCCGACGAACAGCAGCACCTTTCCACAACCTAGTTCCGGGAAAGTAGACTAAAAATAAAAGAAATAGATTACAAAATAGAAGGTAGCGGTAAAAAAGAAAATGCCCGCCAAATGAAAAAGAAATATTATCTCCACATAGAAATGAATGGGAAGTATTGTAAATAAGTTGAATAAATGTTTAAAAATTGCTATAAATTACTACACATGTAAAACATATCAAATAATGTTATAAAAAATCATAAAACATTTTTCAAGCATAATTTAATGAAAAGTATCAAATATGTACAATTATTTAATATTTACTAATACATGTGAAAATAATGTTGAAAATATATATAAAAAGTGTTAAAAATTGTACAAAAGTATTGAACATATAAAACATATCAATCAATGTTATTAAAAAAATGTGAAAAATATTGTGAAGTGTATATTAAATAATAGTATATAAAATATATAGTTATTTAGTATATACTAATAAAACGTGAAAATAATGTTGAAAATACATATGTAAAAAAGTTAATAAATGTTAAAAAATTGTCAACAATAAAAAATACATGTTGAAAATATAACCATCATCATCAACTTTATTTTAATCACTTGGGGCCATATGTAAAAACACATTTTCCCATAGACACAGAATGGGTAAAGCCATTTGATACATCTGGCCCTTGGATCTTAAAAGTGCATCACATGAATCATACACATAAATAAATATAAATATAACCCTGTTAAAAGTTGTGAAGTTAAAATATGCAACAGAATACAATTTGAAACAGCCATCCCAAGAGATAAAAAATTACATCACAATAACATAGAATGCATTTACAAATGTGTATGCTTCAGCCAGAACCCTTGCCATGTGTTAGTCTTAATCATTAGTTGGGTGATCACACCCACCAAGGCTTACATTAGGTCCCTGGGAGACAACATGCAAAAAACCTTTTTCAGGGTAAACTGGCCTGCTCAATTTTAGCCAAAATTGAGTACTTTCACCACCCATTTCGACAACAGCGATTTGCACTAGTGCAGTTTCAGTTAAATCTACCTGTGGGGTTGCAGCTTGTGTTATTCCTCAACACACACTTTTCAGTCAAACTATATAAAAACCAAAGGTAATCATTAGCCACATACAATAAAGTGCATCAATCTAAAAACCCATACAATTTCAACTTTGCCCACTTGATGAAGTGGAGGGAGTGCAACAAATTTTACCATTCCCAGACTTTTTCCATTTGTTGAGATCATAAGCAAAGCAGTAAAAACAAATACTGGAGTTGTCTTGGTATGGAATAATCGCATCATTACATACTGTAAAATTCCTAGGGCAACTTCAACACATTTAAAAAAAACACCAAACACCATTTAAGGAGGGGAGAACAGACATACCTGGATAGAAATGTACAAAAATACTATTTTTTATTATTATTATTGATAATTTGGATAGAATTCGTGTTCATAAGTAAAAGCAAACCACATACATGCCACATTCATCTATTTACTCATTCACGCTGATCAATCAAAATCTTGTATATTTTCATATTAACAAATTCTCTAGACAAGAATATACTGGACAGATTTGTATACATTAAAACATGATGATATGGATAATTGTCTCAGTATTGCACAAACATGAGTCTTGATGATTAGACTTTAAACATGATACATTATATCTGTGTCATGGAGCGATTGCAATTCCCGGGTGGTTTCATGTAATCTACGCTCGTTTCGGCATAAACATGCCTTCTTCAGGAAAGCCACCTCAGATGTAGGTATTCTCTGTAGGTATAAACAGATCAGCTTGTTTTTAGGGTGTCACTCCTCTCTATCTTAAGACTTAAAACCTAAATACTACAGTTAAAAATTCTAATAAAGTGTTCCATATTTAAAAACCCTTCTCTTACACAAGAGTCTCCAAATGAAATAGGCCACCAAAAATAAGTGAAAAGAATGAAAATTGTGGCTGAATCACAGAAACAACGAGACACTGCAGGTGCTCCACCTACTGTCAGGTATATTTTAGCTGCTCAAAAACCAGGCAAGATAAAGGAAAAGAGGAGAAGAAACCAGAATAAGCCCAGGGTGCTCTCTCGAAAATACATGCTCTCACAGTGAGTAGTTCATATGCACATGTACAGATGCAAGTATCCATGAAGAGGTGTTGTACCTTTTATAGCCCAAAAATAAATCCATGTGCCTTATGCTCAGGAGTAGTTCATATGATGGATCAGGCGCTTACCTAGTAATGATGCAGATAGTCGTGGACTATTAGTGATAATCAAGACCGCCCACAGTAGATGGCCGTCTAGAGTCCAACAAGGGCCTTACACATTTTATATTCTATTTCCTGAAACTAAAAGGGAGGCACTGGATCAAAACAATTTTATTATTGCTAAAGACTGGGTATGAATAATTACCAAAGCCAGGATAGGCATAGTTACAATGTCAATAATGCAGGTTCGCTCTAGGCGAGCATGCCGCAGGAGGGATGTTCTATGTTTTCTTCTGGAGATCTCTAAAGTAATTGGACGTATAGAGATATATCTGAAATATTAACAGTTACCATCAGTACAGAAATGGCAGGTCCTCATATGTACATGAGGTATGTGTACATTTTTAACCATGTGACGTTGTCACAGACATGGCATAAACTGTTGCCTGAGCAACAAATTAGATTAAAAATAGAACTGTTGACACAAAAAGACATAATGCTAGGCAAGGTGTAGCGAACGTGTCAACAAAATTACATAATTGCCAACTGTACATCTTGTAAGCATATGCAAGATGAGTATATAAGGCTGTGAAACAGCCAGGCAAGCCGTTAATGTTTCGCGGCTCCAGTAATGCAGTTACAGGCAAAGATGTCAAGAATATTAAGGCTAAGTTAAAACAATACAGGCTATGCAGACTCTGCAATTTCAACTGAGTAATGATATTAACATATCGGTTAACTTGAAAATGTTTCCTCAAAGATTACCGATATCTAAAGCTAACAGTCTGGGACGCGAGTGAGGACGCGTTGGCATTAAGGCAGTTAGACCATGAATAAAGAAAACAACAAAAAACATCAACCGCCACAGAGCGTGTCGCATGAATTCTACTATCAGGGCTTACCTCAAATGTGCTGCAAAACGTGTTAACGAAGCCGGACACTCACAATGGCACGAATTACGGTGGAAACACCATATGGTGTAAATAAACACCACACACGCGCAACGCCAGCGCGTCTGATCACCGGTATAGAAAAGACCGCTGAGGACTATGCGTCTTATGGAGGGAGAGGTAGTCATGTGATCTATCACATGATATTTAGAATGTCTTACCTAGATGTGAAGATTTCAAATATGTCAGCCCCGTGTGGGGTACAAAAGAGAGGCCTTTTGAGAGTAGTGCTACTGCTGTGGAATTCAAAGGTTTTTTAGACAATTTAAAAATCGGTATGGGCTCTATGTCCGCCAATACTGGGCATTGCGTGTGACCAAATACTGGGAATTGTTCTGTTGAAAGTGTGATTGAAATTGCTTCGAAACCTCGGCTGATATCTCGGTCTCCAGGGGCCTCGGCGCGGTCCTCGTCTCCCTAAAAAAGGCTGGCCTGTCTGGGGATCATATTGATACATTGGTCTTTCATCCTCATGATTTGAATGATGTGGGCTCTGCTCGTTATCTGAATCTGACGTATCAGAAAAAGTAGTTATTTTTTTGTCTAGGTGGTACTTGACCAAACATATCAGGTTCCTGATATTCACTTTGTGAATAGAAATGTTCATTTAAATATGGATAGGTTTTTTCCTTGGAGTGAAACCGTATAGCTTTCTTTAGTTTATCAGTTTTCCTTTACACAGAGGAAATAAGGAAATGCAGAGAAGTGTACTGGATTTTTATGTTAAACCTGGAAATACCATGGGATCAAGCTATACGCTACAATCATGGCTAGCTTACCCTATCATTGTGCACTTACTCTTAACATCTGCATTCATGATATTTTCTGATCGGTGTGGTTTATATACGTGTTTTATCATCTCACACGATATTTCTAGATACCAATAAGAATGGTCGGTAGGTATTGGTACATCACCCATGGCTGCATCAGAGCCTACTGTAGGTGGGTCTATTTCCTTCTGGCCCCTTACATCCTCATTCATGATTTTTCATGATTTTTCTTATTGTTCCGGATTATGCATGTGTGTTTTTTGATTATCTCACACGATATCTCTAGGTATCAACATAAATGTTCTATAGATATAGGTATGTTCACCTCGGTTGCATCAAGACATACTGTAGGCAGGTTCACCCTTTTCTTGGCCCCTCTGGTATTGGTCTGTTAACATATCTCTCTTTTTACAACTGTCAGCTTTTATAGATGCCTATGATATTTGGACTATGATCGTGAGAAGCCACTTACACAGATAGCGTTGTGTGATGTTATTGCCTATATAAAAACGTAGACAGCTCAGTTTCCGTATCAAGCATCATTACAATATTGATTCACAGGTTTTATCTCTCACCTTTCCTTATCGACTTATACATCTTGATAAAGAATAGGTTGTATGAGCTCAGATATTTTGCTTTAGCCTCTAGCCCATACTAATGGCTTGTTTGGTAGCCCCTCCATTATGGACCAAATGTATCTCCTGAATGTACAAGTCTCACGCATTTGCGTTAACCGAGTTTGGAGCTTTTTGCCTATGCGGATCGTTTTCATCCATAGAAATAGTTGTGTCTATCTCTATTTCACTTTGTTATTTACTCTATAGGCTATGTAGGTATATGATTATATTTCAGAAACTACCCTTCCATCATGGCCACCAGAGTTCCCTCGAGATTAGAACATCTAGGTAAGACATTCTAAATATCATGTGATAGATTACATGACTACCTCTCACTCCATAAGACGCACAGTCCTCAGCGGTCTTTTCTATACCGGTGATCAGACGCGCTGGCGTTGCGCGTGTGTGGTGTTTATTTACACCATATGGTGTTTCCACCGTAATTCATGCCGTTGTGAGTGTCCGGCTTCGTTAACACGTTTTGCAGCACATTTGAGGTAAGCCATGATAGTAGAATTCATGCGACACGCTCTGTGGCGGTTGATGTTTTCTGTTGTTTTCTTTATTCATGGTGTAACTGCCTTAATGCCAACGCGTCCTCACTCGCGTCCCAGACTGTTAGCTTTAGATATCGGTAATCTTTGAGGAAACATTTTCAAGTTAACCGATATGTTAATATCATTACTCAGTTGAAATTGCAGAGTCTGCATAGCCTGTATTGTTTTAACTTAGCCTCATTATTATTGACATCTTTGCCTGTAACTGCATTACTGGAGACGCGAAACATTAACGGCTTACCTGGCTGTTTCACAGCCTTATATACTCATCTTGCATATGCTTACAAGATGTACAGTTGGCAATTATGTAATTTTGTTGACACATTCGCTACACCTTGCCTAGCATTATGTCTTTTCGTGTCAACAGTTCTATTTTTAATCTAATTTGTTGCTCAGTCAACAGTTTATGCCATGTCTGTGACAACGTAACATGGTTAAAAATGTACACATACCTCATGTACATATGAGGACCTGCCATTTCTGTACTGATGGTAACTGTTAATATTTCAGATATATCTCTATACGTCCAATTACTTTAGAGATCTCCAGAAGAAAACATAGAACACCCCTCCTGCGGCATGCTCGCCTAGAGCGAACCTGCATTATTGACATGGTAACTATGCCTATCCTGGCTTTGGTCATTATTCATACCCAGTCTTTAGCAATAATAAAATTGTTTTGATCCAGTGCCTCCCTTTTAGTTTCAGGAAATAGAATATAAAATGTGTAAGGCCCTTGTTGGACTCCTAGACGGCCATCTACTGTGGGCGGTCTTGATTATCACTAATAGTCCACGACTATCTGCATCATTACTAGGTAAGCGCCTGATCCATCATATGAACTACTCCTGAGCATAAGACACATGGATTTATTTTTGGGCTATAAAAGGTACAACACCTCTTCATGGATACTTGCATCTGTACATGTGCATATGAACTACTCACTGTGAGAGCATGTATTTTCGAGAGAGCACCCTGGGCTTATTCTGGTTTCTTCTCCTCTTTTCCTTTATCTTGCCTGGTTTTTGAGCAGCTAAAACATACCTGACACAAGTAGGTGAGTGAGCACCTGCAGTGTCTCGTTGTTTCTGTGATTCAGTCACACTTTTTCCATTCTTTTCACTTATTTTTGGTGGCCTATTTCATTTGGAGACTCTTGTGTAAGAGAAGGGTTTTTAAATGTGGAGCACTTTATTAGAATTTTTAACTGTAGTATTTAGGTTTTAAGTCTTAAGATAGAGAGGAGTGACACCCTAAAAACAAGCTGATATGTTTATACCTACAGAGAATACCTACATCTGAGGTGGCTTTCCTGAAGAAGGCATGTTTATGCCGAAACGCGCGTAGATTACATGAAACCACCCAGGAATTGCAATCGCTCCATGACACAGGTATAATGTATCATGTTTAAAGTCTAATCATCAAGACTCATGTTTGTGCAATACTGAGACAATTATCCATATCATCATGTTTTAATGTATACAAATCTGTCCAGTATATTCTTGTCTAGAGAATTTGTTCATATGAAAATATACAAGATTTTGATTGATCAGCGTGAATGAGTAAATAGATGATTGTGGCATGTATGTGGTTTGCTTTTACTTATGAACATGAATTCTATCCAAATTATCAATAATAATAATAAAAAATAGTATTTTTGTACATTTCTATCCAGGTATGTCTGTTCTCCCCTCCTTAAATGGTTTTTGGTGTTTTTTGAAAATGTGTTGAAGTTGCCCTAGGAATTTTACAGTATGTATTTCCCTGCCTAGAGGAACTTCTCATCAGTAGCAGGGGGCCCTTTATCTTTACGGATAATCGCATCATTACAACATTTGCCCATTTTTCAGGGAATTACATCCCTCCTATAATTAGTTTGTAGGGGAACACATAACTAACAATAAATCATATTAAAAGCTAGGTATAGCAGTAACTACCTACATTCGGTTCCCTCGGCATGAGGGGTCCCAAACTAATACGTCATAAAACAATAAATGGGCTATGGAGATGAACTAATACATTTGTTGTTTCCACATCAATAGTTCGCTTTTCTTAGGATGTTCTTTGAATGCCGAATCCATACAGCCATCAGGTATTTTGCCATACCAAAGACCACTGATGTACTTGTATCGGTACTAAGTATTCTGGATGCTTCTAGTCGTTTTCTAGTGCCAAGGTTCCTGCACAGGGGGACTATCCACCCTGCTGGTAGATTGTTATAACAAGGAGAAAAAAATAGTATATGTATCAGGGTTTCTGGCCCCCCTGCACATACTGGACACAGACCATCTGGTGAATCCTTTGCTAGTCATTTGCCATAAAACAATTTGGTGGGAAGGGTCCTGTAGTTGAAGTTAAGATACGACTTCCCTGCTACAACTGGGCAAACTTCACCAGTGGTTGGTTCGTACCGTGGGCAAGGTTTGAAATCTATGAAAGCTAATGAGTGCTGTCCCTTGCACTTGGTCTTAATTTCCACGTTGTGAGCTCTCTGTAAATTTCTTTGACTTTAGCTCTGGAGATCAGACATATCCTCTCAGGTGAGGTCCAATAGATTTCCAACCCCAATTTCCTTAAGAGTGTCTTAATGGATCTCAACCAAAGACTTTTTGCAGCACGTTATGATACCAAAAGGGGCCAGATGTACTAAGGTTGCCGTTTGCATTTCTTAAATAGCAACTCTGTAGGAAAAGCCATTTAAGAAATGCAAAAAGATATGTACTAAATTTGCGATTCTCTAATAGCGATTCCTACAGATTAGGAATCGCTATTAGGGAATCGCAAATAGGAAATGCCATTGCATTCCCGCCTATGAGCAAAACAGTTTGTGTTTCCTAAGTTGTGATCTCCTAATAGGAAATCGCAATTTAAGAAATGCAAAGTCAAGGGTGCTCTGTGGTTAAGGCTCCCCTTGAGGCACCGCAGATTTCCGAGTGCACATGTGAATGCGCATATGCCCTAGGGGCATATGTGCTCTTCATGTCACAATAAAAAATGCATTAAAAATGCATTTTTTTAATTTTACACATGGTTTCCATCGACTTCAAGCTGATGGTAATTGCATTTACTAAATGCTCAATGCACATTAAGGAAAGGCTTTGTACATGTGCTTTAAGAATCGTAAATAGGTAATCCCTATTTGCGATTCCTAATCGCTGTCGCAATTTGAGATTTCTATAGTGTAGAAATCGTAAATTGTGACCTGTTTTGGCCCTTTGTACATCGAAAAAGGGCATTTAGCATTTTTTAATGGGCCAAAATAGCGATTCGGCCCGTTAAGAAATGCTAAATGGCTTCATACATCTGGGCCAACATCTCTTAGGCCCACCCAATAAGGTTCAAGAACTTGGGTAGACCACAACCGATGCCATAAGATTAGAAGTCTACGCTCTATTTTGTATGAGATCCTCCTTTGGTCCAAGTCCAAATATACAGGGGTCAGAGGTATACTCATAGGAAGATTAAATAAAGGACTTATAAACCTATGCTTGACTGTTACTTAGCTGTTTGTGTTTGCATATCCCCGCAATTTGCCCCGTACATTACTATCCCTAAACCTTGGTGTTATAGCTCTCTGATGCTGGGGACGCCCTTCTTGACGTTGTCTGTCTATGAATCTTGATTGTAGTTGTAGTCTGCTGGATTAGGGACACATGTCTTCTCTAGTTGAGGGGCATTGTAAGGGGAGCATGCAGTAGGCTGTTTCTTAGATTTAATAGTAAGATCATTTGTGACGCCAGCATTGTGTCTGTGACTATGCCGCATGTAACAATGTTATTATAGACAGCCCCCAGAGGAGAGGCTAGGGGTGTAGTGACAGCCTCAGAAAATAAAGCCGGGTAGCTATCTGGGCCCAGAGCCTTCCAACCTGATAGTTTGCTAATTTTCTCTCTGACCTCCTCTGCAGATATCTCTTTTTCAAGAGATAGAAAGACCATAAGGAAAACCTTCCCCATTCATTCACAACAACTCCATCAGCATCAGACTTGCTCCTACCATCCTGCAATTCAGAAAGGAATTGAAGACACGTCCCTTAAAAGAGCACTAACTCCCTGCACAATAGAAGCCTACGTTTTCCTTGCCTCATTAAACGTGACATTGAATCATATCCATGCACTCTCACCCATTGGGATGTGTCCCTGTGGATTCCCAGGGGCTGAGATTAATCAAGCATTCCATCCATCACCTTGTTGTTGCAGTTGACGCCCTAAGTGTGACAGGAATGCCCAGATGTGGGTCTCGAGCTCACGGTGCCACTGAAGTGAAGCTATATCAGGGTAAAACTGGTCCTGCGTTGCTTGTATTCCGGCTCAGGGAGGACCTGGCCTGGCAGTTCAGGCTGGATTGTTCCCATGAGGAGCAGGATCCAGGCTGATATGTATGTGGCTGGGTCCAAATTGCGGTGTCATGGTGTTAGAAAAAAGATGGATTGAGATGCAGCCCGAGTGATTGCCAGTGGCTGAGATTAATTCAAGCATTCCTTCCATCATCTTGTTGTTGCATTTGACTCACCCATTGGCCAGCGCTCCGCTGCTCTGATGATGGCTTAGGCTGTACAAGTACCACTAAATAGACAAAAGCATTTTTTGAGAGAAAGAAAAACAGCAGGCAGAGAGAAGGACAGGGGAGAAGGGGCCAAGTAAAACAAACACTGAGATATGAAGTGAGCAAGGCAGAAAAAGGGAGAAAGGAATACAGACTAAGCAGATAAAGTGATAAAGAAGGGATGGATCAATAAATGGTGAGAGTTGGAGAAAGGTACACAGGCCAAGTTAGATTAGAGAAAAGAAAGAATGGGAGAAATCAAGAATAGACAATGGAGGGGAGCAATGACTGAAGTCAGCAAAGTATATGAAAACTCATTGAAAAGAGTAGTATGGAGCAAGAGTGTAGAACGGTTGGGAATGGGCGAAAGGAGAGTGCAGCGATGGAGAAAGAAATCTGCAAAGTATGTGGCAGGTGGAGCAGTCTATCCTACAGACCACTGTGGTTTATTTGTAAGTTAGGTAGCTGCAGAACCTTATTTACGTTGTTGCAGGGGCCCAGTTGGATCACTACAGGAGCACACAGGAGCCCATCCTGAAGCTCATTCAGATACCCACAGGTACACTCTCACCACAGGTCACACTGTGTCAACGCTAGGTCCAGACCCACCTGTGGTAATCATCAATTCATTTATGGGTCCAAAGACAGCAACCAACATTTCTTACCATACATGGATAACCAGAAACCCTTTATTACCTACAATGAAATGTATAAAAGAAGACCACAAACCAATTGTAAATTGAGACAGTCCTCAGACCCTGTGCCTGTAACTGTTCCCAGGGTGCTCTGTTAAATTAAACAAACTGTTTTGCCAAGCGCCTCTTGTCTCTTGTTTTTTAAGGTATTTCGAATTCAAGCAACAAGAACCTGCCCCTCTGAAGATGTATGCCTGTAAGTGTGAAACCTGCACCTCTGCAGATGTATGCCTGTGTGAAACTTGCCCCTCTGAAGATGTATGCCTGTAAGTGTGAAACCTGCCCCTCTGCAGATGTATGCCTGAGAGATTGAAACCTGCCCCTCTGCAGATGTGTGCCTGAGAGATTGAAACCTGCACCTCTGCAGATGTACATCTGAAGGTGTGAAACCTGCCCCTCTGCAGATGTGTGCCTGAGAGATTGAAACCTGCCCCTCTGCAGAGAGTTTGAAACCTGCCCCTCTGCAGATGTATGCTTGAGAGTTTGAAACCTGCCCCTCTGCAGATGTACATCTGAAGGTGTGAAACCTGCCCCTCTGCAGATGTGTGCCTGAGAGATTGAAACCTGCCCCTCTGCAGATGTGTGCCTGAGAGATTGAAACCTGCCCCTCTGCAGAGAGTTTGATACCTGCCCCTCTGCAGATGTATGCTTGAGAGTTTGAAACCTGCCCCTCTGTAGGTATATGCATGAGAGTATGTATACCTGGAAGTGTGAAACGTGTCACTCTGTGCATTTATGCCTTCGAATGTAACCAGCAGCCCCCTACACATGTATGCATGAATGTGTGAAACAGGCTTCTCTGTAGATTTATACCTGAGTGTGTGAAACCTGCTCCTCTTAGATGTATTTCTGGTAATGTGAAACCTGCCCCTCTGTAGATGTGTTACTCAGAGTGTGAAATCCCTTCTGTAGCTGCTAGTCTGGGATAGGAAAGACTACCACTCATGGGCTGCATGCCTGGAAGTGCAGACTGTGCCCTCTTGGAACTGCATGCTTGTGAGTCAAGACCCTACCCTTCTGGAACTGCATGTATGTGAGTGCAGATACTACCCTTGTGGAGTTGCATGCCTGGGAGTACAGAGCCGGTACCTGTGGAGCTGCATGTCTGGGAATGTGTGGCCACAATTAATGGATCTTTGCACTTGTAGCATCCCCACCACAAGCACATCCCAAAGCCTTGAGTTGATGTAGCAGACCCTATGAATACCAGAGGAGTTGTTGGTGCTGGTGACTCAGACATGGGGCAGCCTAGTGGGACTGCCACATGCAGATCTGAGCTTGTCATGCGTCATAGGCCTGTTCTTGAAAATGACAAGCACACACAAGCATGCTTGTCAGTGACTCATTTACTAGGATATTGTTGGCAAGGACACTGCACAAAGAATTTCTGTCCACAACATTCTTAGAATTTGACGTGTACCATTGGAAGTGAAGTACTTGGAAAATTTCAAAATGTTTCCTTCTTTAGGCTGTGGAACTGACAGCTTTCGAAGGTCTGGCCAGAGCTTTAACTGTCTGCCTGCCAGAAGCTATTGAAGCCCAACTAACAAAAACAAAAAGTCAGCTTCAGTCAGCCATTGGCTTGGTTGGGTCACCCCACACAGCCATTGCTTGTTGAAAGTGTCTTTCAGTTGTTGTGTGAGCCCACAGGAGTATTGTGCAGTTCCAGTGATGCCTGGAAAAGGAACCCCATTCTGACACTGCATATAGTGTACAGATTAAAACCTGACAGTGCTCTATTCTCTCAGTATTTCAGGGTGGCATTGAGAATTGAACCTGCACTGATCATGCCTTTTGCCATAGCCAATTACACCTTCCAATGAAATTTACTAACTGCCTATTAGCTACAAATACCAGGATGAACAAAAATGACCTTGAACGTAAATGATAAACCTTGTTGACAAACATTTCTTTGGTAAATTAGTTTTGCCACAAGAATTGAATGTCTACTCTTCTCACCCTCATTCAGTGTGTGAAATATCTGTGTGTGAAAATTCATCGCAAACTGAATTTTCATCTACAGATTAGCTAAATATTTACTTCTAGCATCTTTTATTTACGTACCTGGCTGCATTACTTCAGTTTTTCTCACAAATGGCCTGACTCATAAAAGGCATTGTGTGGTACGTTGAGTAGTACTCCAGCACTAGTGCTGCATTAAATGCACACCTAAGGGCAGAGATCTCTTCCCCGGTGGCAGAGATCTCTACACTCGTAAGTTTAGGGTTTAGTAACAGATGTAGTAGAGACAAGTGAGAGTGGTGGAAAAATGGGGAATAGTTACTACAAAATGGATGGGGTTAAGGGAAATTTAAGGAGTAGGGGTTAGAGAGAGACATGCTACCTCAAACCATAAACCATCAAAGAGGCTCCCGTGAACTCCTGCAGGAGCTTATGGGCTGACTGGCTGGCTGCAACATGAAGAGAAAAGTGTTGTAGCCAGCATTTTTGATCCCTGTGTTCTAAACATCTTTTTTTAAAAAGGATCCTACAGTCTGACCCTATGGACTCCTGCGAGAGTTCCACAGGAGCACAGGGGGCAAGCTGGGTCCTGCAAGACTCTTGAAAAAATGGAAAAAAAGAGGCCTGGACCTGAGTATTTGCTGTAGGTTGTCGCGAACAGGTGGTTGGCCCTGCGGTGGGGTCCCCTGACTGGCT
The DNA here is from genome assembly GCA_963921515.1 of Calotriton arnoldi. Classification (NCBI taxonomy): domain Eukaryota; kingdom Metazoa; phylum Chordata; class Amphibia; order Caudata; family Salamandridae; genus Calotriton; species Calotriton arnoldi. Next base: position 1,929,949 of record CAWUFW010001626.1, on the reverse strand, counting down.
GTGGGGGGGGGGTTGCATACAGGGCCCAACCGCAGCCCAGGCCCTGTGGCCAGTTGTGCACAGCAGAGGGGTTGGGTGCCTGCAGGAGGTTGGACGCAGGACCTGACTACAGGCCTGGCCCTGAGGCCAGCCATGCACGACAGAGGGTTGGGGCACAGGGCTTCACCACATGCCAGGACCTGTGGCCAGCCATGTGTTTTGCAGGGATTTGTGCTGCAGGCCCTTGCTGTGGCTTTTCGCAGCAGGGGGTTGGCTGACTGAGGGGGTTGGATGCAGGGCCTGACCACAGGCCAGGCCGTGTGGCAGCTGTGCGTGAGTGGGGGTTGGTTGTCCACGGGGCTGGGCCGCAGGGCCTGACCAAAGGCCAGGACCTGCGGCCTGCTATGTGTGGCGGGGGGTGTGCTGCAGGCCCTGGCTGTGGACGTGCGCAGTAGGGTTTTGGCTGGGCTTTTTATTTGCCTCCTTTCATTTGCTTTGCTTTTATTTCGCTTCCTTTTTAGGTCAAGCTGTAGCGGCAGCGTGCATGCACTGCTCGCTCTGCGAGGCATTCAGTAGTAGAGTATGGGAGACAAGCTGCCCTCACTCCCTGCCCATATTTTTCATTGGCTTCTGTCTTTGTGCTTCGTAAATTCTGTCTTCTGATTGATTATGAGGCTTGTTAGTCCCTCCTTATGACGACCATGTCGTCATTTGTACCCTCCCATGGCTATTGGCCCCTTCATTTCGAGTGTTGCACTGTACGGTACGTGTTATTTAGAGCACTATTTTTTTCCGTGCCTTCTCAGCTCCTCCCCCGCCGGCACTCCCGTTGCCTGTGCCTTCTTCCCCCTCCCCCGCACTCCCGTTGTCCATGCCTTCTCTCTCCCCCCCGCCCGCACTGCCGCTGTCCGTGCCTTCTCGCCCCTTGAGCCCCCGCCCACACTCCCGTTTGCAATGCAATAGGTCTCGTGTAAATGCGAGTCATATTGCATTGCAAATGCTTGGTCCCCTCCTCTTTGCCTGTCCTGCTCTGCTGCCTGTGAGCAGCTGCTCCAGCCTGTGCTTGAATTCTTCTTCAGGGCTGCCCTTGCAACCATTAATTACCGCGCCGGGGGCTCCAGGCGCGGGGAGGGGGAGGGGAGTGGACTGGAGTTGGGAGGGAGCCGAGGGTTACCTCAGGCTGTAAGTTTAGCCGCAGGCTGCAGGGCTGAAGAAGACAGCACGCCTTGCAGCTCACTCAAGCAACTCCGCCCAAAAAAATGACCCGAAAGATGCAGCCTAAAACTGAACCGAACCAATTAAATGTGTCCCGTTTTACAATCAGCTGCGATAACAAGTACGTTTGGAAAGGGGCTCAGTGGCGAGCTCACCTCTCTCTGGTGGTCACTGCATTGGCTGTGCAGCCCTGTGTTGCGCTGAATAACTGTCCGTCAGTCGGGGGCAGGCTCCGTCTTCCCTCAGTTTGCCTTTGTCTGTTTTTTTCTTCTCATCTTTGCCTTTCCCTTTCTGCTGCCCATGGCCAGCTGCCACAGCCTATGCTTGAATTATTCTCAAGGAGGTCCATTGCACCAGGACTGGAGCTTGGGGGTGCCGAGGGTTACCTCAGGCTGTAAGTTTAGCCGCCGGGTGCCAGGGGTGATGAAGACAGCAAGCCTTGCAGCTCACACAAACAACTCTGCCAAAAAAGTGTCTCAAGCAGACATCTGATGTAAAGCTATTTTACAAGAGGCTATTTCAATATATACATAATAAACATTGTGTGAAAGAGTCATTGGGGAGTCGGTGTCTGCTCTTGAGGATGTTCCGCAGCATGCATGCTTACAAGTGCTACAGAAGGGGCTGACAATCCCCCCCCCAGCTGCTGTGCAGTCATAGAAATAGATGCAGGACCTAAGGGTGATTGGCAGCCTTCCTTCCAGACACTTCCTGGCAGCTTCACTGTTCTTACCCATCGTCTTTGCCCACCCCCTCTCCAGTTCCCTGATTCTCACTGAAACCATAATTTCACATATCCTATTCAGCTCACCTTTTTCCAGCTACACCCTGCACTTCTGCTCCCTTCTCCCCCTTTCCTATTCCCGCCTCCTTGTTGACCTTTTCACAGTGTCGCACACTCCACTTTTTCATGGACGGTTTATTTTCTAGGAGTTTTATGGACTAAATAAAACAAGGCACTTCTAAGCTTAGGCATTCAACATTCATCATGCATTCATTCTGTCACTCATCCTTGCAGTCACATATGCAATCATCCACCCACTAACACATTTTTGCACTCTCTCTCAGCCATCAACAGCAAAACACACAATCAAATTTAATGAGCACTGTGAAGAACTGGTCTGCACTGAATAAAGTGAGCAGGTGACGCTGCAAAGCATTTACGGCCTGTAATTAGAGGGACGAAGTGACGCAGGCAGGAACCAACCTAGTTACTCCCGGCTTCTGTCCATCCGAAAGTAAAACAAATCAGAATACATTTTTTTATTTTCAGATTTCTGTAGCGCAAACTCAACCCGAAGGTATTGCCGCGATTTAAATAAGCACCAGTTACATTACACAAGGTCACATAAATGTTTGGTACGCACAGGGAGATTAAGTGATTTGCCCACAACCATTTCTCTAGCTTCACTCTACCGCAAAATTCTCTCTCTAACAACCTACCTCTAAACACTCTCTCTCTCTACCTTTCTCTAACTCTTTCACTCTCTCTCATTCTTTCTCTCTTCATTCTACCTCTCACTTATGTACGGAAATAACTGTTTCTCTATATACCATCTCTCTCTCGCTTTCTATCACTTTCGCACTCAAAATTCAAATTCAATTCCTTTATTCGACTTATAAAAATACCATAAAAGTAACACTATATCCGTAGGTTACAGTACAAACTTCATTTTTTAAATGGAACAATACAACAATTTATAATCTACATGGTACAGATTAAATATATCTAGCTAAAAAAATAAACATCGCATATAACGTGTCTCTCATAAAGCAACCCCATCTGCAGGGCTAGTTCACGCAACCCCTTGTGGCCCTTAATCTAAAAGCAGTCCTTAAAAAGTTCGTAATACAGAAGAGTGTAAAGGCATCTGTGGCCAATTTCAAAAATAAAAGTGCCACCCGTGCTTGTTTAAATCTGGCTTTTTTTTAAATACCCCTCAGAAAGCTCTTCTTGGATCAGAATAAAATGGGCAGAATAAAACCAAGTGAAGGGTGTCCTGTGGAGACCTATGGTCGCAGCCACAGGGCCCCTTCAACTCTGGATGCAGTGAGAACCCTGCCGGTTCTGCTAAAATGTGGTGCAAAAGGTTTAGCCTGAACCGAGTCATTAAAAATCTGTCATGGGCACTACTTATACAAGACAGGTATGGTTCAATGCCCTCGGTGGATCTGACAACTAAATGTTCTCTCACCGACGGTTTAAGTAACTCTCTGTCTTCCCGGTGCAACGTTACATACTTAAAGAACCGGTCCTTGACCAGTGCCCTATCTAGTATACTTATTTCCGAGGGGTTAGCGAATAAATCTGCACAACCAACTTTCACAAGGGACTCCTTCACATATTTTAGCCAGGGAATTTTGAGGCCATGGTCCAGGGAGAGACAATCTTCTATAACCTGCCTACTTAGTGCAGCCTCCTCATTTGACCAGATCTTTACCCAGCAAACTAGGGGGTTGACAGCCCACCTATCCATAATGTAACGGGCACCCAGTTCTTCATGTACAATGTGGGCTGAGGTGCTCTGAGGAACTTTTAACAGGCGCCTAAGATACTTGTTCTCTTCTATTTGTAGTTGGTTCGCCTCAATAAATTCCCAAACCTCACTGCCATACAGCACTTTGGCACAGCACATGGAGCTGTACAGTTTCAAAATCTGCTCTGGGGACCACCGTCCTAACCTTTGGGCAAAATTCATTATTGAACCGTTGCATTTGGCCATGGTGCAGCACTTCTCCTCTAGTAAGTGTTTAAAATGTAAACGCCCATCGAATAAAATCCCCAGATACGAGAAGGACTGCACCTTGCCTAGACAATGAGATCCAATTGTGTATTTGTATGATTTGCCTGCCTTTTTGCCCACTTCCATGACATAAGATTTTGCCAAATTGGGAGACAAGTCCAAGTTCTCCATAAAGGAAACAAACCCGTCTATTAGGATCTGCAGACCTTTGGGAGTGCGTGCCAGGAGTACTGCGTCGTCTGCATAAAGCAGAACTGGAATTCCACGGGTACCTATCCTTGGAGTATCAGCTTGAAGAGTGCTTAGGGCGCGATCAAGACCGTTTATATATAACGTAAACAGAAAGGGAGCTAGTATGCAACCCTGTCTAACACCACTGGAGCACGTAAAGGGTTCTGTTTTGCTTCCATCCTGGCAGTATCTAACCGTGGCAGTGGTGTTCAAATGCAAAGTTTTTAAAATGTTAATAAGCCCAGGGTCCACGCCAAGCCCGTCCATTAATGCCCACAATTTCCCTCTATTGACTCTGTCGAAGGCGGCGGTTAAGTCCATAAATGCTAGATACATCGTCCCTGGACTTACCACTGTGTATTTGGCTGCAATGAGGTACAGATTGAGGCATTGGTCAGTAGTAGATTTTCCTGGCCTAAAGCCAAATTGCACATCAGTTATAATCTTATGCTCATCAGCCCAGTCCATCAGCCTACTTAAAACCACCCGCCCTAATACCTTCGCTGACACATCGATAACATTGTGGGACGTCCTTATTGCCCTTTTTAAAAATGGGGACGATCGTGGCTGTAGACCAAGATGCTGGCATTACTGTGTCCCCTGCTGCATTAATCACCCTAGTCAGGATTGGGGCCCAGAGATCCACATTACTTATGAAAAGATCAGGTGGGATCCCGTCAGAGGCAGGAGCCTTGTTCCTAGTTAGGCCCTCGATTCCCTTTTTAACCTCACTTAGTGAGAATTCCACCGGGGGTGTACCCTGTTCCCCATTACATTCCTGGGGTAGATCAGCACTTGGATTGTAATTGTACAGCCCATGAAAGTGCTCGTACCATTGCTCCGGCAGGATGTTATTGCTCAGCCCGGGTTTGTTCGATTCTTGAAAACAAGAATTATTTATGACTCTCCAGAAAGCGGTGGAGTCTTTAAGTGTTATTGCCTCTGTCAAGTCCTCCCAAGCTTGTTTTTGCAATTGACGTTTGCGTCCCTTGACAGCTAACTTATAATTTTTACGGCAAACGGACACCCAAACCCTGTCTCTTGGGGTAGTCTTTAGGGCATCTTTCAGCTCTCTGAGAGCGCGTGAACATTGTGGATCAAACCATCCTGGGCTATCTCTTATGATACTGGACATAGGGGCTCGCAACAAGGAGTCAACTATTTGGGCCACCTGTTTAAAAGCCTCCACTAAATCTGTCCCTTCCACATCAAGATCTAAGCACCTTAAAATGACATGTTCTCCTTCTTTTAACAGGAGCACCAGTTACATTACACAAGGTCACATAAATGTTTGGTACGCACAGGGAGATTAAGTGATTTGCCCACAACCATTTCTCTAGCTTCACTCTACCGCAAAATTCTCTCTCTGACAACCTACCTCTAAACACTCTCTCTCTCTACCTTTCTCTAACTCTTTCACTCTCTCTCATTCTTTCTCTCTTCATTCTACCTCTCACTTATGTACGGAAATAACTGTTTCTCTATATACCATCTCTCTCTCGCTTTCTATCACTTTCGCACTCATGCACTCTCTCTCACATAAGTAAAAACATTTCCATGACTGTACCAATAGCTCTAACACTCAAACAAATGTGAGACCTATTGCATTGCAAATGCTTGGTATTTGCCTCTTTTCACTTTTTCCTTCTCTTGCCTCTTTTTGCTCCTTTTCCCTCCGTGTTCCTGCCACTGCTTGTGCCCCGTGGCTCTGCCCCCCCTACAGCGTTGTTTCCCGATTTCCCACCTCCCAGGGGTCTAGACCTCCCCCTCACACTACTTATGGCAGCCGCTGCATGGCCATGCCGCTGGCGCACCAAAGGCAAGCTCATCTGTGCCTGGACTGCGCCCAGCACCACAGACCCTGGTTCTCGGACCATCTCGGACCATCTCGGACCATCCCGGACCATCTCGGACCATCCACCGCTAAGACGCCAACACTCTCCACGCTCTCAAAACCGAAAGCCACACTGCCTGCTGCCGGGCATAGCCGATGGACACCCAAGACCCTTTTCCTGCCGGAACTGCAGCTGCACCTTTGCCTGCCACCGCACACCAGCCCCACCCACTGCACGACTGACAGACACCGGACCCAGCCACCTCAACTGCATCCTGCTCAACACACATTCCCTCCACAAACACGCCGTGGAGATCTGGGACCTGCTCGACTCCATCAAGCCCGACATCACCTTCCTCACTGGAAGAACTCTACCTCCGCCCCAGACATCGCCACCGCCATCCCAGAAAGCCACAAGATCATCCACAAGAACGCGTCAACAAACCGGGGGAAGGCATTGTCATCGTGCACAAATGCACCCTCCGCCTCACCACCCATGTGGACGACCTCTCCGCCAACATAGAGCACCTCCACTTCCAGGTCCAGACCAACCCGAACACCACCCTCTTCGGCACCCTCCTCTACAGACCCCCCAGACTCCGCCCACCCTGCAGCGATTCCATCATCGACTTCATCGCTCCCCATGCTCGTGCCTCCACAGTCTACAGCCTCCTCGGCAACCTCAACTTTCACCTGGACAACTCCAATGACAAAAACACCTCATCCCTGCTGGAGAACTTCGCCACCGTCGGACTCAAACAACTGGTCACCTCCCCATCCCACTCAGCAGGACACACGCTTGACCCCAACATCCCCACCAGTGACAACATCACCTTCAGCCACACCACTGAGATCCAGTAGACTGACCACCGCTGCATCCACTTCTCCTTCACCAAACCCACTGTACACCACAACGTCCACCGCTACCCTCGCAGAAGTTGGAACAAGGTCACCGAAGAACAGCTCACCACTTTCCTCAGCAAAACCCCTCCACCGACATCCACAGATGCCAACACCGCAGCACACAACCTCCACCAATGGTTCTCTGACTGCACCAACACTTTGGCTACCCTTAAGAAAGCCCCAAGCAAGCGACACTCCAAGAAAGCCAGCTGGCTCTCTCCCGCCCTTCAGGAGTCCAGACACACCTGTAGATGCCTCAAGAAGAGATGGAGGAGCAGCAAGACCCCAGAAGACCACTCAACCTTCAAGACCAATGTCACTTCACACCACCGCCTCCTCAGTACAACAAAGAAATCGGCCGTACAAGAAAGGCTGAATGCCAACGCACTCAATAGTAAAGAACTTTTTGCCGTGGTCAAAGAATTTGCCAGACCCAGCACAGAGACAGCAGACATACCCCACCTCCCAAGACCTCTGCAAATACCTTGGCACCTACTTCCACTGCAAGACCAAGGAGATATACAACAGCTTTGACAGCCTCGATACACAAGAAGCAAACACACCCCACCCACACTGGACCCCAACAGACCCTACTCAGTTGGACCCTCCTCAACATGGACAACACCCTCAAGATCATGAAGAGCATTCACTCCGGACCCCTGCCATCATCACATCTTCAACAGAGCAGGCACCACCATCTCCCCAGATCTCTGCCGCACCATCAACTGCTCCATCAACTCTGCCACCTTCCCGGAAGACTGGAAACACGCAGAGATCAACCCCTTGCTGAACAAAACCCTCTGCCAACCCGATGGACCTCTGGAGCTTTAGACCATCTCTCTTCTCCCCTTCCCAGCCAAGGTCATCGAGAAGGCCATCATGCCCAACTTTCCGAGTTCATTGAAGCGAACCACATCCTGGACCTCTCCCAATCTGGCTTCCAAAGCAACCACAGCACCGAGACCACCCTCCTCACCGCCACACACGACATCCGCCCCTCCACAACCGAGGCAAAACTGCAGCCCTTATCCTCTTGGACCTTTCAGCCGCCTTTGATATCGTCTCTCACTGCACCCTATGCACAAGACTCCACAACACCGGCATCCGCGACAATACTTATATATAAAATGTTTATAAGGCAGGGGGCTGGGTTTTAGGGCTCAGGGCAGGGGGGGTTGGGGTAGTTTTCAGGGGTGGGGTTCAGCTTTTAGGGCTAGGGCGGGAGGACTGGGGTCGGTGTCGTTTTTAGGATGTGGGGGCCATTTTTTAGGACTCAAGGTGGGTGGGTCTGGGAAGTTTTTAGGACATGGGGGCGAGTTGTAGGGCTCAGGGCAGGGGGAGGGGACAGTTTTCAGGGCAGGGGCAGTTTTAGGGCTCAAGGGCGGGTCTGGGGTCAGGGTAGTTTTTAGCATGTGGGGCTGGGTTTTAGGGCTCAGGGCGGGGGGGCTGGGGTTTGAGCTTTACCACGCATATCCCTTTACCAATAATGCCTTTACCTCGAAATTGTGTAGTAAAGACATGCGTAGTAAAGGAATGCATTGTTAAGACGCATTTGTTGTTGGGGCAGTGGGGTAGAGGTACGCGTGGTTTAGCCATGAGAGCTTCTGTCATACAACCACTGGATAGCATGTCCTGATGCCCTAAGTAATCATGTGATTGCATCATAGGTAGCTTAAAGGTGAGATGATTAGCAGTAGCCCTACTGAAGAAAGCAAGAGAGTTCCAGTCTTTGCAACTAGAAAAGAAAAGGACTGGCACCCTATCAATCACTCTCCTTGATATCTGTGGATCTTCAGCAGACAGCTGTGCAGGAACAAAGAGTCTGAGTAGGGTGAAACCACAAAACATGTTTCTTAATAAATTGAATATTATTACTCAGAGCCTTTGAACAAAAAGCATAAGCACTTCTAAGGTGGAACACCTAGTCATATTTAGCTGGACAACATGAGAAGAGTTAGTTATATGATGAGGAAGACTTAGGGGCTGATTACTATCCCATTCGGAAAGCATTCTCACCAAATCGTTCTGGAATGCTTTCCAAACGACTTGGATCGGGGGAGTCCGACCAAGCAATTTGGATGCATCCGGATGCTTCTGGATTCGATTTGGTCGGACTCCCATTGACTTCAATGGGAGCCTGTGTTCCGAACGCAAACACAGGCTCCCATTGAAGAAAGGGGTGACTGGGGAAAAATGTGAACCCTGTGGCGGGCACCCCATGGTGCCTGCCACACTGTGCATGGTTGGGAAGAGGGGACCCAGGGGTACCCCCAAAGACCAATTCCGACAGCGGTTTCGTTCAGGGCAAACCGATTCGGAACGGCTGTCCAAATCGGTCATCGTAATCGCTCGCTCGGAAACCAAGTCCATGTAGCTGTACGATTCGGCCCTGAAAGGCTCGACCTGTCCGAATGCCTTTCGGAACCGATTCAAACAGCCATTACGGTTTCCAGGCATCGTAATCGGTCGTTCGGAACAGTGTACGATTTGGTCGGAAACAAGGCTTCTGAATCGGATTTGGCAAGCCCGAATCCAATTCGGCCCGATCTTAATCGACCCCTTAGTCGTAACCAAGCAACAGTGTTCTGAATGAATTGGATACTTTGCATGTGATGTTTAGGAAGGCCAACATAAAGAGTTTTGTCATAATCACCATAAATTAGTTCTCAAAGGGAAGAAAAGGCAAATTCTTCTTTCTCTAATAGAAAAACATGTAGCAGTCACTTTAGAGATTTATGGTGTGCAGGATAGATCCTGATTAATGATACATCCTAAATCATGGACTGCTATGACAGGTTGACCAAAGCCAAAAAGCCACCCGCTGACAAGCCCACCTCTTGTAAAGACAGGGTGCCTCCAATATTAAATTCCTCAGTTTTGTCAGTATTTAGCTTTAGCCAGTTAGCATCATCCAGCTAGCACTGCAGATAAATCAATCAGTCAATCAAATAACACTTCATAAAGCACGCAGCTGCTTCCACAGCAGCATCCCAGTTCTCTAGTAGACTGTGTAAGACGGGCCAAAGTGACAGGGAGGCTAAACAGAGTCAAATAACCAGGTTTTGAGTTGTCTTTTGAAGGATGTCAAAGACTCAACCCAACGCATATTAGGTGGAACACAACCATAATTTTGCAGTGTGAATAGTAAAAGAGTTACCTTCAGGGCGAGACTTCAAGAATTTTGGGATATGAAGGAGGTGCTATTGCTGGATCTGAGTACCCTCTTTTGAGTGTATGGGGACAGTCTGACATGGGGCCCCACTGTGGAAAGCTCTGAAAGACAGCGTCAGAGCTTTCAATTTAATACGTTGTTCTAGTGGAAGCCAGTGCAGGTGTCTCAGTTGTGGAGAGATATGGCGCCGCCAGACTCTCCTGATTAGTCTGGCAGCTGCGTTCTGGATTAACTGAGGTCTGTGAATCAGATACGCAGGGAGACCAAGGTAAAGACTGTTAGAGTAATCCAGGTGATAAGTGACTAAAGAATGAACTACTGTTTTCCTTGTCTCTTCAGGAACCAGATAAAGGATTTATGATTTTTATCTTCATAAAGCATACAGGCGAAAATTGTTTAATTTGCTCTGCAAAGGAAAGTGTGGAATCAAAGAGGATGGCCAGATTTCTAACTGAAGAGGTTGGATTAAGAGGAACGTTGAGTTTAACAGGCCACCAGTGGGATGGTGGCGGGGAACCACTTTGATTAAATACCAAAACTTCAGTTTTATCAGAATTTAATTTCAAGCAGGTTGCATTCATCCAAGCTGGGATCTCCTCTACAACACTCTTTAAAATTGTAAAAAGAGGCCTTTGTGTGGTCTTGGAAGGAAAAAAGTGATTGGGTGTCGTTGGCGTACGACACTACCTTGACACCCCAATATTCTATAAGATCAAACAAGAGCAGGCTCAGAGCAGAACCCTGAGGGACAGCACATACCAATGGTTTAGGAGATGAAAAATGCGGGTGTAAATACACCCGTTGGTATCTGCCCTCCAGGAAGAACGTGATCCATAAAAGAGCCTTGCCCTGAATGCCAAGGTTGCTAAGTCGGTTCAGTAAAATAGAATGTGATACACTGTTGAATGCCGCCAACAAATCAAGGAGCAACACCATGACAAGTGTGCTCTTGTCCAGATTCTCCCTTACAAACTCTGCCACCTCCAGAAGAGCTGTCTCCGCGCTAAATCCTACTCGAAAGCCCAATTGCGAATCATGGAGGATGGATTTGGCCTCCACAAGAGTGAACAGTTGTTGATTTGCCAATTTCTCCAGAATTCTTGCAGGAGCTGGGAGGAGAGATACAGCTTATTGCTCAGCATGCTTGTGTCGCCATTAGGCATTTTTTAGCAAAGGCAGAAGAGATACCTTTTTCCAACATGAGGGAAAAATTCTAGATATTAGCAAGACATTCCATATTTTATTAAGTGAGGGGTTCAAATGCTGAGCCATAAGTCTGAAAATATGCAGACGACAGATATCATCCAGAGAGCCGGACTTGCATTTTAATATCTTATTCTAGAAGCATTCTTCAGCGATAGGAGCAAATTCATAGGAGACTGACTTGTGACAGGATGAAACACAGACATCCGCAGAGCTGGACTTGCATTTTAATATCTTGTTCAAGAAGCATTCTTCCGAGAGAGGGGCAAAGTCATAGAAGGCTGACTTGCGACAGGAAGAAACACAAGGAATGGTTTGCATCCTCCCCACATCAACTGAACTAGTGACTAAGGGGCTGATTATGATGGCGGGCGGAAAAGCATCAGGAGCGCCATGGTAGCGGGAATCAACCGTCCGCATGTACCGCGGGAAAACCGGCGGTCCGATTAGGATCAACCGCCAGAAAAATCCGACCGCGGCGGAACGATGCCAAGAAAAACCGCCGTTAGCATTCGGAGCAGGTGAAAATCCGTCTGCGGCGGTCGGATTAGCAGCGGAAAAAGCCCAAACCGCCGCAAGGCCAGCAGATTGACCGCACGTGAAATTAGGATACCATTGAGGTGACAGCGGAATGATCCGCTGTTTCCGGCTGCTGCGATCGCAACCAGTGATGAATGGGAGAGCCGGCGGAAGGGCGGTCGTATACCCACCGCCGCAGCCGCTCCGGAAAAATCATGGCGGCCGACCAAAAAAAACACACAACATCCCCACCAAGTGTACCCAGCAACCTGGCCCAGCCTCAAAAAACACCTAATACACCACAATGACACATTTCCATGGCAAGTAAAAAAACTACAAATTCCAGGTCAACCCACACAACACACCTGACATCAATACTCCATTTTGACACACCCACATAGCTGAGTATAAAACAAGCCCCTTCCCTGACCACAATCCTTTGCAATACTCCACCACTGAAGGAACCAAGCCTACAGCACAAAGGAGAGGCAAACCACCACACAACTCACCAGCACAACAACACAGACAGACACCACTTACATCACCACCACCACTCTCACACCTGCACTTCCAACCTCTTTGCACATCACACACGATGGCACAGAAGAAAATGCCCAAATTCACTGACAATGAGTTGTCAGTCATGGTAGATGAGGTAATCAGAGTAGAGCCACAATTGTTTGGAAGCATGGTCCAACAGACACCATTAGCCACCAAAACACTAATGTGGGAAAGGATACTCCGCAAGGTCAATGCAGTAGGGACTGTCCCACGCACCAAGAGGGAGATCATGAAGCGGTGGCATGACCTCAAGAAAAAGGTGAAAGAGAGGAACAACAAGAACCGTGAGCTGGCTCAGAGGACTGGCGGTGGCCCTCCCATTACACCAAGAACATTCACCGCATGGGAGGAGAAGGTGATTGCCATACTGCATCCAGAGAGTCTCACAGGAATACCCGGGGGAGTGGAGGCTGGTAAGTAACAACAAATGTCTACCATCACACTGCTATGTACTGTCTTGCACAACTACAAAGCTACACCTCCTAGGCCCAAATGCATTCATGTGCACCACACACTCCCCAACACATGTCTCACAGATCTAACATTCACTCCCTCTGAATCCCCCCAAAGGTAGCTAGCAACATTCCCAGGGTTGCATGTGTACAGGCAGCCAGCACTACAACTCCCACCAGGCCCCCTTGTCCCACAGCTGAGCAAGATGGAGCACTCCCCCACACCCAGAAGCATGTGGCAGCCATTGCATTGATCACCTCCACCTAACAGGTAGGTAGCCATCTTAACAGGGAGGGGTGTTTGTGGGTGGAAAGGCAGCACTACAACTCCCACCAGGCACCCTTGTCCCACAGCTGAGCAAGATGGAGCACTCCCCCACACCCAGAAGCATGTGGCAGCCATTGCATTGATCACCTCCACCTAACAGGTAGGTAGCCATCGTAACAGGGAGGGGTGTTTGTGGGTGGAAAGCCAGCACTACAACTCCCACCAGGCCCCCTTGTCCCACAGCTGAGCAAGATGGAGCACTCCCCCACACCCATAAGCATGTGGCAGCCATTGCATTGATCACCTCCACCTAACAGGTAGGTAGCCATCTTAACAGGGAGGGGTGTTTGTGGGTGGAAAGGCAGCACTACAACTCCCACCAGGCACCCTTGTCCCACAGCTGAGCAAGATGGAGCACTCCCCCACACACAGAAGCATGTGGCAGCCATTGCATTGATCACCTCCACCTAACAGGTAGGTAGCCATCGTAACAGGGAGGGGTGTTTGTGGGTGGAAAGCCAGCACTACAAATCCCACCAGGCACCCTTGTCCCACAGCTGAGCAAGATGGAGCACCCCCCCACACCCAGAAGCATGTGGCAGCCATTGCATTGATCACCTCCACCTAACAGGTAGGTAGCCATCTTAACAGGGAGGGGTGTTTGTGGGTGGAAAGCCAGCACTACAACTCCCACCAGATACCCTTGTCCCACAGCTGAGCAAGATGGAGCACTCCCCCACACCCAGAAGCATGTGGCAGCCATTGCATTGATCACCTCCACCTAACAGGTAGGTAGCCATCGTAACAGGGAGGGGTGTTTGTGGGTGGAAAGCCAGCACTACACCTCCCACCAGGCACCCTTGTCCCACAGCTGAGCAAGATGGAGCACTCCCCCCACACCCAGAAGCATGTGTCAGCAATTCCCCTCAACTGTGTCACAGAACAGGGAGGTAGACAGTGCATGCACCCTACCATACCTCTCAAAAAGCATGGAGCCATATGACCACACCAGCCCTCACATCCCACCCAACTTGGCATAGATCCAATAGCCACTTCCAGTGTGCAGACAGCTTAGCGTATGCAACTGTCACAGAAATTAAAGTTTGACTCACCAAATCACATGTTGAAGAAATTCAGGGCACAATCATGCACAGCAGTGAATGCTATGTGTAAGTTCCATGGTTGCAGAGCATCAAGGCCCATCTGAAAACAAAACAAGCATGGTCATTTAAAAAAATTTAATCGTAAATGGCACAAACATCACTTCTTTGTACATATCAAATAGTGTATTTAAGGTCCACACAGTATATATTCCTTGTTGTTGCTATTTACCATACATCATTGTTCGCAGCTTGCCGCATGCATGTACATTGTTACAGACATTAGTGGCAATTACATTACTTTATTCCAATTCTCAAGCATGGTCATTTTTAAAAATAAAGCAAAGAACATGATATGACAGAGGGATGCATGAGATAACAATGGCTAGTACATGCTCAGAATGAAGGTCTTCCATGCAGAGTAAACAACAAAGATGCTTCACATAAAGTTGTTGTGCTGCTAGTCGTTAGATGATGACATGTCCTTGTAATCACACAATCTGTACGTGGAGCATGGTATCTATTGACATGTCACACCATGGACAAGTAATGTAGGTACCTACACATCATGTCATGATGCCCAGTACCGTGCAGCCATACAAAGTGATCTCAATGTAAACTGTGTGGTGTATAACATGTACCATCCAAACATCTAACACCAAGCTTGTGGGGTGCACTTCAATGACCATTTCTTCTCTGTTCTACAGGTGACCAAGAATTTACTGCTGCAGATGACAACACCAACCTGCAGAGCCAGTCTCCACCCCCGGAACATGGACTCTCGGATGCAGACTCCTTAAATTCCTCGGATGCGGACACAGAACCTGGCCCATCAGGCCTGCCAGGGCACAGCAGGTCCCAGGCCCCCACTGTCCTCACCACCACCACCTCAGCAACAACAACTGCGCTGACCCCTGCTGTAACGACCTGTGCGGCCTCCACCACCACCAGCACCACCACCACCACCAGTGCTGCCTGCAACACTGTCCCTGCCTCAGAGGATACCCACACCACCCCACAATCTGAGGAGGGCAGGGAGAGTCAGCGGGTGCATCGAGTGGTGACGCCACAGGTCCGGGACAGCAGGGCAGATGGGAGGGCAACTGGGCGACAAAATCAACAGGACACTGGGACCGAAGCCCTGGCCAACATCGCCAGAGTCCTTGGGGCATACGAACAAGCCCAGGGACACACGGGCCAGGCTCTGGAAGAATCGCGTGAGCTACGCCTGCTGCTGAGGTCCATAGACACGCGTATGGGCCAAATCGTGGACCTCTTGGGCCAGCTTGTGGGTGTTTTGAGGGACAGGCCTGCGGCCCAAAGGACAGCTCAACCTCCCTCCAGTGGCCCGCAGGATGACAGTCCCACCACCTCACCTGCAGCCACAGAGACGGGTGAGCTGGAACAGGATGAGTCCTCAGACACCTCTGAGCCCGCAGCAGAGGCCCCCCCTGCCAAACGCTGAAGGGGCCGTCCGAGGAAAAACAAGGGAGGATCACATGGCAAAGCACCAGCTAAACGCCAGTCAAAGAGCCAGCCATGATGGCACCTCTCTTCACCTTGCCATTGACTTTGTTGACTATCCTTACCCACACTGCCATGTTGATGGCAGGCGTCTGTTGGACTGTGTCACCACATCAATGTGGTGACTACTCTATTGTCTCGTCTACCATCACTGACAACTCATTGATTCACTTCCCTGTCACATATACTTATTGTACTCTTTACACACCTATGTTTTCGTGTCAGCTCCATGTTTATCACAGGATGTACAATCTTGACTCAGATTACAATGTACCAGGTGCACTGATTGTTGTGAGGCATTGAGAGGCTGAAGGGACCTAGGAAAACACAAGAGAACAACATTCACTTGTCAGGCGATGGCATCACACCCATTACACAACACTTGTCATCAAGGTACTCAAACCTGCACACATTACAATGAGCAACGATATCGACATAGACATCATGTAGCTGTGCATAACTACCCTGTCCCAGAAACAGCAGCCCTCAGCACAGAGCCAACAGGCAGCTGTCACAAAGCTCCCCTAGGCATTTCCTACAACAACAAGAACAGCATACAATGGCACCGTTGTACAATGTCACTCACCTTCAAGGGAAGTAGCGGTTGATGAGCTGTTGACGCAGGTCAACACCTTCCTCGTCTCCACTATCCTCCTCACTGGACATGTGTGGGTTTGCAGGCGGGGGCATCTGCTGCTCATCATCATCCAGGATCAGGGTATCTCTTTGCGCAGGGCAAGGTTGTGGAGCATGCAGCATGCAACTACGATCTGACACACCTTTTGGGGAGAGTACATCAGTGCACCTCCGGTCCTGTCCAGGCACCGAAATCGAGACTTAAGAAGACCAAAAGTACGCTCCACCACACGACGTGTCCTCCCATGGGCCTCATTGTAGCGGACTTCACCCGGGGTCCTGGGATTCCGCAGTGGGCTCAGCAACCAAGGCCGGTTGGGATATGCAGAGTCACCTAGGTGTGAGACACACAGACCAACTTTTTAATAAAACCGTGGCAGAGGACAGCATGTCACACATACAGCACACTACTTGACTCTGCGTACTCACCCACAATCCACGCATGCTCTGGATGCAGATTTGCCATCAGCTGTGGTACGATGCTGTTACGCAGGATGTAGGAGTCATGGGTTGATCCTGGAAATTTGGCACAGACATGGGAGATTATCATATCCGCCTAGCATACCACTTGCACATTGATGGAATGTGTATGCTTCCTGTTCCTGTAGATGTGCTCACGTGCCTGTGGTGGAACCAGGCCAACATGTGTGCAGTCAATGGCACCAACAACATTAGGGATGTGGACAAGGTCATAAAAATCTCCCTTCAGAGCTGCCAACTCATGTCTCCTGGGGAAATGGATGTAGCGGTCCTTGTAGTTCATCATAGCGGACAGGACATCACGTAGCACCATGCTGAACATTGGTTGAGACATCCCACCTGCGCTGGCCACCGTGTACTGGAATGAGTCAGTTGCAAAAAAATGCAGGGCCGCCATCACCTTACATGTTGGTGTCAGAGCAGTGGGATAGGTTCGGCGAGGCCTCAGATGGGGCTCCAACTGAGCACATAGGTCCAGAAGGGTAGGTCGATCCAAACGGAATTTACATATGATGTCCGCAAGCACCGTGAATGGACGAAAAAGATTTGGTCGCCTCCTAGGTGAGAGGAAAGGGGACACATGTCAATTCAATTCCCCTCTGAGATGGGCACAACATCTTAGGTTTTGACTGACACAGCGCCAACAATGACTGGCATGAAACTACAGCTTACACCACAAGTTACATGTAGGGACACCTTGATCTAAACTAGTCGTACACTTGTCCAGTATTCACACAGTGAGTACCCCCCAAACAGATTCAGACTATGTGAATGCCAAAAGGTACATTTTAACATCTTGTGTCACCAGCCCTGAGAGTAGTTGACACAGCACATGTGTGAAACAGCAACACTGCTGGCTTCGACGTAGCTGCTGTACCTGCCGCACCCTCTTGTGTAAGTCCGACAGGGCACATATTAACAACACAATGAGAACAGTGTGCACACAATGATCAAGTATGTACAGGAGCTCAGCAATGTACACAGTGAAATAGGCACATCATGTAGCCAGACCTTCATTACTGTGTGTTGCTTTGCCATCTCACACATTGACATGTGTACATCTTTGAGAGTCCATCACACCACAGATCTGTGCACATGCACAACAATATCATAAGTGACATGTGAAAGAGTACATGCCAATGCATGTAATCCTGTGCACTGACATGGCATGTGTAGTCATTAGCGAGTCAAATGTAACACTAGCATTGGTTTGCACTAACTGGTGGCATGACTCATTGTAAGTGTCTACTGTTCAATGTTGGGAACTGGCCATTGCCATTGCTACAGCATGATGTGTCCATAGGTGCTATAAGCGTGCACCGCCACCACAATCATGGCCATAGGCACCAATGCAGAGCGGCCAAATCGCGGTAACGACCGCCTGGGCCCCACGGTGTGTCACCGCCAATGCCCATGCCCTTACAGCCAATGGGAACCGCAATCGCAGTAGTGATATACACATTTGAAAATCGCGGTAGGCGTGCACCGCCACCACAATCACGGCCTAGGCACAAATGCCAAGCGGCCAAATAGCAGTAGCGACCGCCTGGGCCCCGCGGTGTGTCACCGCCAATTCCCATGCCCTTGCAGCCAATGGGAACCGCAATCACGGTAGTGATATACACATTTGAAAATCGCGGTAGGCGTGCTCCGCTACCGCGGGGCCGGTCATTGGATGCAATTGAAAGATGCACAATTGCGGTAGCGACCGCCTGGGCCCCGCGGTGTGTCACCGCCAATGCCCATGCCCTTACAGCCAATAGGAACCGCAATCGCGGTCGTGATATACACATTTGGAAATCGCTGTAGGCGTGCTCCGCTACCGCGTGGCCTGTCATTGGATGCAATTGAAAGATGTACGATTGCGGTAGCGACCGCCTGGGCCCCACGGTGTGTCACCGCCAATGCCCATGCCCTTACAGCCAATGAGCCGCAATCGCGGTAGCCAAATGCACTTTTGAAAATCCACTGATACAACCCCAGGGGGCTATATATGTGTGGGAGAGAGCCACACATTTCCACTGCTTCCAGACACTGCTGCCTGACACTCTTCACCACCAACTGCTGCTGTTCATGTCTCCTGGACCCAGTGATGGCGAGAACTGAGAGCATCAGGGCCCGTCCCTTCACCACAGAGGAGGTGGAGGTCCTTGTGGACGAGGTGCTCTCACAGTATGGGAGGCTCTATGGTGCTCCAGATGTCATGGTAAGTGTCTCAGAGTGGAAGTGAGAGTGCAGGGAGTGCACACATGAAGTTGATCTGCTGCAGTATGTGCCTGAGAGTGTGGGTTTGTGTGATACACTGCCTAGCATGCTGACTTAAGGAAAATGGGGTTTGTCGCCTATGTAACACATTTCCAGGACTGCAATTCAGGATGGGAGGGACATGCAGTGTTTTTGCTGCCATACAGTGACACTGCAAGTTTGGAAAGTGGAAGTCAGGACAGACATTGCCTGTGCGAATGGATGTTTGAGTCCAGGAGGTTTTTACATGCTCATTTGTGACATTACAAAGACTTTCCGTCCAGAGGGTACTGATGGAAGTGTGTTTGAATTTCTATTGCCACCATGGATCTGTGAGCAGTATGAAATAAAATGAATGAAATGAAATGAATTTGTACTTGTAAAGCGCACTGCTACCCTGAGGCATCCTGGCGCTGAACGCATACCGCTGTGGAACCCTTCCTGGCTTTTTCCCTGTGAAATGTCCACTCCTGGGCACCCCCAAGGTGCAGCCAGGCATCCCAGCGCTGGTGGGGCCGTTGTGGAGATTAAGCAAGCTATTGCCCAGAGTTGCAGAGTGGGACCCATGATTAGAATAGGCACCGAGGCGAGAATTATCAGGTCCGAGGAAGTTGAGCCAAAGACCCGCCGAGGCGGGAATTGAACCCTGGTCCCGGGCCAGATCTCTGCATCAGGGTCTGCCGCTCTAACCATTGAGCCACACTTCTCCACTGAGTATGCACAAGAGTGAACTGCCGGAGGGTGACAATCTTGTTGGAAATTCCCATATGTCACAGCAGATTGTTGTACTTCAGAAACATCCCCCTTCCCTTATTCTCATTATGTGTACTGACTCGCATGTGTAGGCACTGTTTGCACTCTCATATTGTACATGCATGTGACTGTTATGATGGCCCACGTTAAACCTCAGTGTGAGCCACTCTGGCCTGCACAGTTACTGCCCAAATTGACAGGGACCCATCACTGAATGGACAGAGTGAGACATATGTGTCGTCTGCCACCCTATTCCACAATGAGCTATCCTAGGCCTGTGGATTGCACAAGACAGACCTTGTGAGAAGGGTGTGAGAATGTCAGATCATGTCCCTAAATGTGACCGCCATGACACAGTGAGCCATTCACAGCCCAAGGACATTGAGGAGTGTGCATTGTTGGACACAGTGATTCTGCCACGGAACATCATTTACAATGTGATGTCTGCCTTGCTCCCTCACAAACTGCATTGCAGATGTGGGCCTCCTTCACATTGCTTTCTGTGCTGGCATTCTGCATGTGCATGAGATGTGCAGGTACTGTGCCCATCCTCATACCTGCATGCATTTGGGTACGATTGTCTTATGCTAATGTACTACGTGTCATGCTGAATGGCCCCTGCTAAGCATGTCTGAATAGCTGTGCTAATTTTGTGCATGCTCCTGTACTGAGACACAATGGTACATAACCCATTGTTACTGATATTTCCTCCTCTTGTCTCCCATGCCTGCAGCTCAAAGTCCACCAGCGTAAGGCCATATGGAGGGCCACTGCACGCAAGGTGCGGGCTCTGGGTGTCTCCAACCGACGGCACACACACTGTCACAAGAGGTGGGATGACATCTGCCGGCTGAGCAAGAACGTGGCAGAGATGACGCTGGGGCTGCACCCTCGGACCGGCAGGTTGGCGCGCAGGAGCATGACACCACTAATGGCCCGCATCTTGGCAGTGACACAGCCAGAGCTGGATTGACGCTTGAGGGCCCATCAGCAGCAAGTTGGTGTGAGTATTCTGCGAAGGGTGACTTTTGGGCTGTGTGACTGCACGTGTCCCAACCCTGAGCCAGTGCAGAGCTCTGTGATGTTCCTAGTGTGATGCAATGGCTTGTAAGTGGCCTCTGTGTTGAGTGCAGCTATCATGCATTTGCGGTACATGTACTTTCTCATGTGTTTCATGTAATGGCCCTTGACATTGCATGCTGAGATGTGGCCTTATGGCATCTGCTGCATTAGGGGAGCCATGGACATCACTGGGCAGTGAACGGCAGTGTGCCTCATCTTAGTGTGCTTTCGTCGATGTGTGCAGTGCCTGACCTCGAACTTGTGGGAACTACACATCTGACACCAATGTGCAACAGTAGTTGTGCTTCAAAGCACAACATGGTGGATGGCAGGAGCTCATGGCCATTGCAAGTGGACATTTTGGAGTCTGTATCTGTGTTGTCCCCTTAAAGTGACTCCATATGTGACTGTGACAACAGGTTGAGATGTACATCTTTTTCACCTACAGGCACATGGGTATGCTTACAGGGATCTGTATGTCAGGTTACATGGAGGCACGGGCAAGCTATTTGGCTGTGTGAACATCTCATGGGTCATCAATGCCAAGTATGCATGTTCCCATGCATCTTCATATTTTTGCATTGTGGCTGCACATGCAGACTGCACAGGGGTGTGTTCAACATGGGGCTATCATCATCTTGTTTTGTGCTTTGTTTGCATATGATGTTTGTGAGTATCGCACTAAACTGAACCTACGTCTCTGTCTCTTGCAGCATCTACAGAGGGCACAGAAGGACAGGGTATGGACACCGGGGATGAGGCATCTTGCTCGTCGGCAACACATGAGCTCACTGACACTGATGTGACCAGCGCCTCGGAGGGGGACCGGAGTGCCCTTGAAGAATCACGCCCGGAAACACCAACCTCAACGTCATCTGACGCCAGTGGTGACTCCTCGATGCTGGCGGACACAGGGAGTGGGAAATCTGCCTCTTCTTCCACCACACATCGTCCAGTGCCCACCCTCCCGGCTAGTTCCACTAGTGCTGCCCGTGCCCGCAGCAGTAAGAGGGGTAGAGTGTCCTTCCCCCCAGGCACCGCTGCCCCTGCCCCTGTCTCCCCTGCTGCCCTCAGTGTTGAGGCGGTGGAGCTTTTGCGCCAGCTGTGTGTGGGTCAGACTACTCTACTGAATGCCTTCCTTGATCATGACAAGAAGTTGGCACAGGTTGTTGCCTTCATGGAGGGCATTCATTCTGACGTGGGTGGGCTACACAGGACTGTCCAGCCTTTGTCCTCGACAGTGACGGCAGCCATTCAGCTGGCACAGGCTCAGGGTCCAGCTACAGTCCCTTCAGCAACCACCCTGCCAGTGGCCACATCTGACGAGAGTGACCACACACCAGAGCCCTCAGGCTCAAAGTACTCCACACGAAGCACGACACAGCAGCACTCCAAGCTGGCCAGAGCGCAGACACCATCCCCAAAACCAAAAGAAGTCACACAGGAACACAAAAAGACACCATCCTCAAAAGCCCTTCGGGTGACACTCAGGGGCATCAAGCCAAGAAGCAGGCCTCAGGCTCACATGCATCCAAATCAGTCCAATCCAAAGACACTTCCGTCCCAAAACCTGCTCCCAAAGACAGGCAAAAAGTTGCCGTGCCTGCTGTGAAGCTGGTGCCTGCAAAGAGTCCGCAGAAACGGCTCTCTAAGGCAGGTTCACCCACAACCTCAACTCCCACCCACACCCCTGTGAAGCTGGGACAGGAGGGCACTGTGGGGGTTCACCTGGTCAACAGGGGATGGAGGGGAAAAGGCAAGGCCAGGCCAAGCGTACCACCAGACCCAGCAAATCACCAGAGGGAGGGCCACCACCTGCACCTGAAGCACCTTTGGTGGGGAGTGAGGCTGTTGTGCCCACCCCACTTCACACTCCTACCAAGACAATTCTTCAGTATCGAATCCCCAAGAAGTGGAAAGGCAGCCCTCCACATTCTCCCTCACACACTGTGACTCACGGCAGCATGTCTCCGCCTCCCCGTGCCACCATGCCACCTGGTCCAAGCAGCCCTCCGGCTCACAAAGCCACTGATGCCTCTACCTCAGCTGCTCCTCCCTCTCCCAGGTCTGGTCCGCCAACGGTCCCCAACAATCAGCCACCTCCCAGTTCAACTGACAGCCAAGTTTGAGGCAAAATCCCCCTCCCAAAGCCATCTCTCCCACAGCGGTGCCTGGACTGCCCATCTGTATCCTCAGAGCTGTGGTGATTCCCATGGCAGTGTACGGTGTCACCCATTCCCTGTGCAGGTTCTCATGTTCACATGTCCCTCCTTTGCACTATGGACTGACCACTGGCCTTGCTGTTTGTAACTTTGGATGCCCATTCCCTGTGCAGGTTCTCATGTTCCTCCTTTGAACTATGGACTGGCCACTGGCCTTGCTGTTTGTAACTTTGGATGCCCATTGCCTGTGCAGGTTCTCATGCACACATGTACCTACTTTGAACTATGGACTGGCCACTGGCCTTGCTGTTTGTAACTTTGGATGCCCATTCCCTGTGCAGGTTCTCATGCACACATGTCCCTCCTTTGCACTATGGACTGGCCACTGGCCTTGCTGTTTGTAACTTTGAATGCTCATTCCCTGTGCAGGTTCTCATGCACACATGCCCCTCCTTTGCACTATGGACTGGCCACTGGCCTTGCTGTTTGTAACTTTGGATGCCCATTCCCTGTGCAGGTTTTCATGTTCAAATGTCCCTCCTTTGAACTATGGACTGGCCACTGGCCTTGCTGTTTGTAACTTTGGATGCCCATTCCCTGTGCAGGTTCTCATGCACACATGTACCTACTTTGAATTATGGACTGGCCACTGGCCTTGCTGTTTGTAACTTTGGATGCCCAATCCCTGTTTAGGTTCTCATACACACATGTACCTACTTTGAACTATGGACTGGCCACTGGCCTTGCTGTTGTCTACTTTTGATGCCTATCTTGGTGATATGTAATAAAGACAGTTACTCCTGTTGTCTGCTTTGTCAGTGTCCTTGCTAAATAAAAGTGTTTTCGGTATGTATATGGTTGCATGTGACAAATGCTCTGTATGCCACTTTAACATTGCCAATTGCCTATTTTACTTTTTCAGGGTTTGCCAGTGGTGAGGGGCACTTTAGTTCTTCTTCATTCTGAGGCTTGAGGGTGCAATGATGGAAGTTTGTGATGGTCTACTATCATACTCATCATATGGTCATGTTTGCTAAATTGTACACATGTCATGTTATGATGCAATACCAGAACAGAGGTGAATTCTATCCACAGGATTACTTGCGGGCTGGCCAGGGTCCGTCATATCTGTGTGATCTTTCTTGATGTGTGAACAGCAGTGTTGATGTATGGTCATCTTGTGATGGCCTGTCTTCCTAGTCACATGGGTACATTTGGATGTGTATACTTGTGTGGTCATGAAGTGTGAAGGGCTGATTTTGTTGTTAGTGTTGATGTGTGTGTGCCCCTGCAATGCCAACTGCACACATGTAACACAAAAGCTGAGTGCCTGTTTGTTTCAATTGTCTGCCATGTGTTTCAGATTGTGGGCACATGTGGGAGTTGTAGGTTGGGCAGTGTTCAATGTATTGTTGTGTCCTTGCACTCCTGGGGGACACCTACTTGTTGTTGCTGCCAGTTGTGAGTATGCAGAGTGTGTGACAGGCAAGTCTGTGTTGTGTTTTGTTGATCAGCCATGTGTCTTGTTACTGTTTGTGCACACTGTACAGAATTGCTCAGCCACACTGACAATATTTGTGAGTTTTCTCATGCATTGCTGTCACTTGACCCATTTTTGGCTCCAGTATGGTATGTGGTATGTGGAGTCATGCCATCCCCCATATGTGCTTCTGATGCCTACACATTGTGAGTGACTCCTCTATGTGTTTGTGTACTGTACACTGCTCACCTGTCCACTACTGAAGTACACACCACTTCAGTCTCATGTCTTCCACCCCATGGCTTGCCAGTGTGTGAGCCACCCCACCACTTCATAGTGTGACACTATGCTGTGTGAGGCTGATCTGTGTCCAGGACCAATGTGCTACTCAGGACAGTTTGCAAATTAGTTATGTGTTCTTTCCTTGTACTTGTTTGCTGTCATGGTTGCTCATGTGCAGTGCAGATGTTTGGGCTGCACAGTCCTCTGGTCATGTTGTTTGCACCTGGATGTCCCTGAGTTGTGCATCTGTGGGTGATGGCTAAGCTGTATGTGTGTTTGCTGAGGTAGTGCTACACTTCCTGAGTGTGATGTTATGTTTGTGCTGTGATGATTTGTGTTGTGGGAGTTCATGGTGTGGCACTCAGATGTGTGTGCTACTGATTTGGTTGTTGTGCACACACTGCTTGGTGTGCTTGCAGTGTTGTCAGTGTATGTTGCCTTGTATTTGCTTGTTGTGCATCCCCCTGATGTGCAGCTGAGTTTGCATTGTGATGGATTGGTCTGTGCATCTGTTCTGGTTTTGTTGTGGATGTATGCAGTGTTTAGCCTGTGTTGGCTCTTTGTACTGACTGATGCTATGTGTGTGTGATGTTCTATTTGCATGACGTTGTGTGTGAGTGGTTGTTGCTGTGTGATACATTCAGATGTGTGTTGCAGGTGTGGTGTGCATTACTTTTGTGTCTGTCACATGCAGCAAGGAGGATTCTTGTTGCTGGGCTTGTTTTCAGTGCACATTGGTGGTTAGTCCTCCTATTTTTGACCTGTCCCTTTTCAGGGTTGTGCATGTGCATACTTCTGGTACAATATGGCACCTTGTCCACTTCATGGGTGGTGAGGTGTCTGTGTCTGTGTTAGCTGATTGTCCCATTGATCCCAGTTAGTGTTCATGGTAGATTTTTGATGATGCACCTCTTGTTTGTGTTGAGGTATGGTGTCTGTGCATTGGTCCTGAGTGACAATGTTGTGTATTCCTGTTCTGTCTAGGGTCACATTGCCTTTCCACTGTTTTGCTGTCCATGTGTGGGCTTGTTGTACTTCTGTGTATGTTGTTTGTGAGCTTTGTGTTTGGCTATTGTTTTGGTGTCTGCATTGGTTCAGGCATCCCTGTGTGTTAGTGTGATGTTTGTGGGTGCACCACAGGGAGTGTGATTGGTTGTCATTGAACTCACAGGACACCATTTTGGCCTTTATGTGTGCTTCTCACAGGTGTTGAGTGCTGCAGGTATGAGGTGGGTAGAGAATGGCTATGTGTGAAGGTCCGAGTTGTGTTTGACAGCCAAGGAGTGTGACAATGGGCCATGTGTGTTGTACTGATGATGTACACATGTCAAGTCAGTTGAGACAGATGTGTGGCTGGTCACAGTATGACTTCAGACACTTCCTAACATTCCTGTGACTATGCATGGCTTGCCTTGATGTGTCCCTGAGTTGTTGCACAGAGGTCTGTTTGGTTTAATTTCACTCACTGTGCCACCCATGTCTGATTTGATGGCCTAAGGGTGTTGTGATATGTTCCTTCTCTTGCATGTGATGTACAGATGCTACGTGGCTTGCTCCATACTTTTCCAGCACTGTTCACTTCACTTTTGGCTGGCCCATTGATTGTCCTCCATTGCTGCTGACCTATGGTGTGTGTATGTGGCTGTGTGTCAGTGTGGGGTGTTTGTGAGTGACTTGACAGGCAGTGCGGACAGTTCAGTGGATGTTCTTCTGCAGTGTGAGTCTTCATTTTATAATTAGACTCAGTTTGCTTCACATGAGTGGGAGGTAGGTGTGAGGAGGAGGGTTGTCCAGCCCCTGAGCTTCTATGCAGGGTGTTCCTCTTCACCCCCACCTTCCAAGACAGGCGCTCTGGTCCTTTGGTGTGTGAGGTGCAAAGTCTGGCTACACCTGGGAGATGAATTGTGCAGGGGGGCACAGGAGGAGCACACAGCATGTGCCCCAAATGGGTGTGGGAAGCGTAGTGTGGGAAGGGTGGAGGTGGAGCCCTGTGAATCTTTGTGGACTGCCCATGCCTGGCGCCGGCCCTGCCTACTACATTTTGCGCATGTTTTCCCACGTCTTCACCGCTGCGGTGGCGTGACCGGGACATTGCAGTGATTTCGCGGTTGATGGGGGACCCGGATGCGGAGGGGTGATTTCCTGACAGGTGGGACATGTGTGGGTACACTTGGGGATGTGTTCCTGTCCCCACCAGAGTGTCTGATGTGGACAGGAACCGTATATCAGCACAGGAGTTGTGTTGTGGTTGTGTGCAGAGTTGTGTCATTGCGTACCTGCGGCGTTGTCCGCGACGGTCCATTATTTGCTGGTGGTGTATGAGGTACAACACCGGAATGGCTTGGAGAGCTGGATCCATTGCGGTCCGGACCGGGAGTCTGGTTTCGCGCTCCGCAGTAGTGCTTCCGCCGTCTCTGGATTGGTGGTTTCTCCGCTGCGGTGTGCTGGGTTGTTCGTGGCATCGTGATTTGTACGGCGGTCGGGACGTCATTCCGCATGGCGGTGGGTCTCTATTGGCTCCCACCGCCGCGGTGGCGTGTGCAAAATTCTGGCGGTTCACGTTGCTCTGCGGCGGATGGTAAATGGGCTATGTTTGCCTATTGTAATATGGCGGGCGCGAGGCCCGCTGCTGTAGTGCGGAAAAGGTCATTTTCTGTCACCGCCAGCACCGCGGTTGTGCCTCCGCCCGCCATCGTAATGACCCCCTAAGTTCTCAGACGAGAGTTTTGCAGAGGTGGTGATGGCCAATTGTGTCCCTTCTGAGGACACAAAGGCATTCACTATTTTAAACACTTCGGGCCGATTCACAGAACTAATCTGAGATAAAATCCTAAACTTACTACTTTTGGTATTCACAGAAGGCATTTAGTAGTAGTAAAGTTAGGACTCCTAACTTTACTACTACTAAACTGAGACAAAATCCTAACTGTACGACTTTTGGTATTCACAGAAGGCATTTAGTAGTAGTAAAGTTAGGAGTCCTAACTTTACTACTACTAAATGCCTTCTGTGAATACCAAAAGTAGTAAGTTTAGGATTTTATCTCAGTTTAGTAGTAGTAGAGTTAGGAGTCCTAACTTTACTACTACTAAATGACTTCTGTGAATACCAAAAGTAGTAAGTTTAGGATTTTATCTCAGTTTAGTAGTAGTAAAGTTAGGAGTCCTAACTTTACTACTACTAAATGCCTTCTGTGAATACCAAAAGTAGTAAGTTTAGGATTTTGTCTCAGTTTAGTAGTAGTAAAGTTAGGAGTCCTAACTTTACTACTACTAAATGACTTCTGTGAATACCAAAAGTAGTAAGTTTAGGATTTTATCTCAGATTAGTTCTGTGAATTGGCCCCTTCCTTAGGATAATTAGCCACTGACTTGATGTGGTGTGCAAAATATTTGTTCATAGCAATAGGAGTTTTTTTCAGTAGTTCTTAAGCACCCTTTGTAGAGTGTCTTAGCATTGAAGTCATATGATTTCCTCCAATTGTGCTCTAGTTTTTGCACAGACTTTTCTCCGTTCTTTGGAGTGGGGAAAACCAGGGGGTGGATGGCCTCAATCTTTTTGCCACATACTTTTTTAAGGCAGTTTAACGAGTTAGAAATGCAATTATCAAACAGCAAGATGTCAGACTCAAGTGCTCCTTGTAAAGTCGGTGGAGAGGAGCGGAGGGACTGAGCCAGATAATCATATGCAATAGCCTACAATAGACCCACAATTGGATGCTGAACCATCGTATGGATTATTTGGGTATCATCGGCATAGTACATCAATTCAAGTCCAAGGGATGTAATAAATTTAGTCAGGGAATGACATAAAGGATAAAAAGTGTGTGACTTTGGGTACTGGAGTGAGGGGGAAGTGAAAGAGCTTTAACCCTTCTATTTAACAAAATAATACAGCCAATTCATGGCCTTATCTCAAATTCTGGCCTCATGAAGTCTATTTACTAGAACCAAATGAGACACAATATCAAAAGTGTTTGATAGATCCAGTAGGATCGGAGTGGCTACCCCACCCCAAGCTTGGAGTACTGAAACTGGCTCATAACAGAGACAAGTGCCACTTCATTTCCTTGATGTGCAAAAAGCCAGGTTGAGTTGTATCCACAAGAGCATTCTCCTTGATGTGGTTAGTAAGCTGCTCTTTAACTTCTCTTTTGGCTATTTTAAAGCAGATAATTTCTGGTCAAATTAGAACCTATCCACTGCTTAGCATTGGTTGGCTTCATTATCACTTTAATTTGCTTGCTTCTTCAACATTAGCTTGGCTGGACTTTCCTTCTTCTTCGTGCTTTTGTCTCTTCCCTGGAGCACGGATGCATTACTTGTATTCTTGCACTGCTCACTTTTCAGGCCCTACTTTTTTCTTTTTGTTTAAGCAAAAGCAAGAGTGCATGTTTTTTTCAGCTGTCTCCCTTCTGCCATGCTCACGTTGCTCTTTCTCTGTGTATTCTTCTCCCTACCTTTCTCCCTGAAGCACTTGTCCTTGTGTTCTTCTCATCCCTGTGTTCTCCCTGAAGCACTTGCCCTTGTGTTCTTCTCATCCCCGCGTTCTGCCTGAAGCACTTGCCCTTGTGTTCTTCTCATCCCTGCGTTCACCCTGAAGCACTTGCCCTTGTGTTCTTCTCATCCCCGCGTTCTCCCTGAAGCACTTGCCCTTGTGTTCTTCTCCTCCCCGCGTTCTCCCTGAAGCACTTGCCCTTGTGTTCTTCTCATCCCCGCGTTCTCCCTGAAGCACTTGCCCTTGTGTTCTTCTCATCCCTGCGTTCTCCCTGAAGCACTTGCCCTTGTGTTCTTCTCATCCCCGCGTTCTCCCTGAAGCACTTGCCCTTGTGTTCTTCTCATCCCCGCGTTCTGCCTGAAGCACTTGCCCTTGTGTTCTTCTCATCCCCGCGTTCTCCCTGAAGCACTTGCCCTTGTGTTCTTCTCATCCCTGCGTTCTCCCTGAAGCACTTGACCATGTGTTCTTCTCATCCCTGCGTTCTCCCTGAAGCACTTGCCCTTGTGTTCTTCTCCTCCCCGCGTTCTCCCTGAAGCACTTGCCCTTGTGTTCTTCTCATCCCCGCGTTGCTTTCTCACCAGGGTGCTTTCCACCCAGATCCATGATGCGCTCTCTCTCGCCCATTTGCTTTCCTCTGGTCTGCATTCCTCTCTGTTTGCTTCCCTCCCTGCACTCACCATGTTGTTTCTACCACGCCCGCCCGCAGGGTTGCTTCTGCCCACCCCATGTTTCATCTCAACCCTCGCCCTCCTGTTGCTTCCCTACTCCACCCTCTGTGA
Organism: Calotriton arnoldi; assembly: GCA_963921515.1. Classification (NCBI taxonomy): domain Eukaryota; kingdom Metazoa; phylum Chordata; class Amphibia; order Caudata; family Salamandridae; genus Calotriton; species Calotriton arnoldi. Next base: position 1,899,869 of record CAWUFW010001626.1, on the reverse strand, counting down.
TTCTGCCCTCCTTCTGTGTCGCTTCCCTTCACTCGCGTTGCTTCCCCCAACCGCTCATGCTACTCTTTTTATATATTGATTCGAGTTGGATCGCTAGCAAAAACAAAAAAATAAGGCTTACGTCATTTTGTAGGTGTTCGATGTGCACCTACAACACGACGCTGCCGACCGTATAATAGGCTTTTTTTCTCTTTTTTGCACAGTTTCGAGTACACTGTACAACAAGGCTAACAATATTTGCAAAGCCCATAGGTCTCAAAGGCGAGACCTACTGCCTTTTCCAATGCCTGGTTCAATGAAGGAGCTACAAGAGCAGGTTCCCAACTGAGTGGAAGACAATCAGTAGCAAAAGAGCAAATAATAAGGTCAGATATAACTCAGGCAAGTGCGTCAGGCGCAAGATGAAAGATAAGAGCTGGACATGGGTCTGAGCGAGAGCCAGATTTAGATGCAAAGTTTGAAGATTTTTTACAATTGTAAGCACTTTGTTAGCATGGTTTGAGCAAGCCTATAATATGGGAGGAATAAAATGCAGATCCTTTTAATCATATTTCCTTTTTTTAGTGGTACAGAGCTAAAGTACGTTTATTATTCGCTTCACTGAAATAATATTGCTGTCAGGCTCTTTACAGCAATGCGGAAGATCTCTTAGTTCTGGTCAGAGCATCTGTGTTCCAGAGGCAGAAGGATTTCCATGGCTGGAAAAGACATTTTTTTCAGGAGTTATTGTATCCAGTTCAATTGTAATCTAAGAATTGAGGGATTTAGCAGTTGATTCTATTTCAGAATTTGCAATAACTTTGGTATTTTGAAGCTAAGTTTGAAAAATTAAATTCAGTGACTTTGTCAAAATTATTCATATATACCTGCATAGCTTTAAACGAAAATGAAGGCTTACGCACGATGCAAAAGTATGTTATCGTGTCCAATAGAGGCACAGCAATAAAGCAGAATTCAAAAGCCTAAGCCTGGGAAATGTTTTACTCCTGAGAGATAGTAACTACCGGAATTGGAATATTTTGGGGAGCGCTAAGAGTAAGAGCAAGGGAAGACAGGTCATTAGGCAATTTAATGACAGCCAGTGGCACAGCACGAAAGCTGGCACGGACACTGAATGAGCTGTAAGGTGTCTGCAATCTGGTCAAGGGCAGCTTGGGAGGGACCAACAGCACGAGAAGTATATTATGAGTCATGGTGCAGCCAGGTAAACTGGAATCTCATTACAAATGTGTCTAGGTGAACAGCACGTGCAGACCTGGACCTTCTTTGTCTCCCAGGGCATGTTGGGGAGTCCAGGAAGCAGGTAAACAGACTCCTGACTCAATTCCCTCATCCTAAATCAAAGACAGATGCTTATTGGTATAGAATGTTCCAGTAACACACAGCACAATCTCAAAATCAGTACTCCAGTACTCTCTGTTTTAGAGTATGTTGTTTTTGTGTGACTAGCCCTAGGGGCGGAACTGTGGTTGGGCCATTTAGATATTGACGGGTTGATATTTGAGCATCTAGGGCAGGCATCAACACAGAGTGGGGACAAGCTTTTCACACACACATTTAATGTAAAAAGGCTTACGTCTTTACACAATCCTTCTCAGGGAATGCATAGAGGGAATAGAATTCCATCCCGCTAAACATTAGGATAATTTGTCTTCTAATGATGACTTCAGAAAAAAGCATTTGCAATGCAATCGGTCTCGCCTTTGGCACCTTATATGTATTTAGCTATGCAGCACATTAGCCTGGGTGCTGAAACATCTACTGTTCTTTAACATGGAGGGAAAGTAAGCACCAAACTGCGTGACACGCCAGGTATGGGAACACATGGAGAGAAATATTGCCTTTCAGCGGAAAATGGTATAGCCCAATGCTCTGTTTTTAATATAAAATCAGGGCTTTCGGTGGTCATATCACTGAAAATACAAGATTTGAAAAAAATATTATTGTCTACGGGTGCTCGTGGAAGACAATTTCTATGGACTGGAATCTAGAGAATGCTAAAGTGATTCTGGTATTTTACTGATCTCTGCTGGTCGTTTTCTATCGAAAAAGTTAAATAGAGGCAGTTGACAGAAAAATTAAAAAGAAGAAAGTCCCTCAGCAGAAAGCAATTCTGGTATTTTACTGACCTCTACTAGTCGTTTTCTATCAAGACACTTAAATATAGGCAGTTGAACAGAAAAAAAAGTCCCTAAGCGGAAGCAGACAAGTCCTAGGGCTGATCTCCAGAGCCCACAAAGTACATATACATATAAGTATATACTAAAGTAAATACAAGAGGTCTCGAATGCTCGACCTAAAAAGCAGAAAAGCTTTTTCTATGCGCTTCCAGCTATGAAAGAGCTGCTTTCTCCCTGCAGTAATTTTTCTGAACGAATATTGCATTTGACAAAGTTTTGACCATACTGTAGTGTTGTGCTGCTCGCTTCAAACATGGAGAGGCTGGCCACAGTTAGTCTTACCTCAAGGCTACAAGCAGGGAAAATGACATTCCCATTGTTGGCCCCAGTGCTCCTCACTTCTCTGGGAATCCAACAAAGTTGCAAAAGATTTTGGATGACCTAACATTGTATTTGACTTTTTGCCAGTCCAGTTTTCCTCCAACAGAGCCAAAATAGGATATTTGATAAGCTCCTTAAGTGGGGCAGCTTTGTCTTGGGCTATGCCTTTTGTGTCTTCCTGAATTTGTTCAAGAATATGTTCCATTTATAGAGAGTATTCAACTGAAGATGCCTGATACCAAATCTCATAGGAAGGAGTGTATGTCATCTCTTATTATACCTGTTTTTAGCAGTTGGCAGCACTACCGGCCTGGATTGAGAGAACACTTATGAACCTATTTTGTCAAGGGCTAAAAGAAGTTGGTTGGATCTTCACATCCTAGGAATCTGTAGAGTTGATTTAATTTGCTATGATGATCGAGAATTGTTTGCAGGAGAGAAAGCAGGAAGAAAGTCAAAAGAGCCTCAAGTATTTCCTTCCTGACGTTCTGATCTTGTGAGTGCTTCAGCTCATATCCACAGAGGATCCCATGCACATTGGTAGATCCAAGGGTCCACTTCCTGATGCCGAGCGGAAAAGAAGAAAAAAAGGCAGAACTTAGGGGCTGATTACGATGGCGGAACGATCGCCACCGCCGGGCCGGCGGTGAGGTCCGCCGGCCCTGCGGACCGCGATTCTCCGACCGCAAGATTACGATGGCGATGGGATCCAGACTGCGACCGCGGCGGAGGCAAAGCCCATCCGCCACGGAACCGCCACAGGCAATCGTTACAATTGCCTGGCGGAGCGGTCAGCATGCTTACAATGGTGGCGGAGCCTAGCAGGCTCCGTCCGCCGAATTACAATGCTGGCGGAAGCCAGCCTTTCCGTGGCGGGTGAACCGCCAATGAAAGGCTGGCTGGGATTGGTTTCGGGGGCCCATTGCGGGCCCCCCTTGTGTTGGGGGAAGGTGTGGGTGCACTGGGGGGGTACATTTCACTGCACCATGTGGCAGGCACAGTGTAGTGCCTTAGTATCAAAACAAGAATGGGGGGAGAGCGAGGAAAGATAAAGGGACGTCCCTGTCCCCAGGTTCAATATATAAACAATGTGGACGTACCCACTGGAAAAGACAAGGAGTTAGGACTCACTGTGGTAATAAACAGTGCCACAAAACCATTAGGTTTTATTAAAAGACCCCTCACACACCAACCTGGTTGGTGTCATGCTTCATCATTGGGGTCCCAACCGGGTGGCCGAATGCCGCCCGGTTGTGCTACAACGCCTGATTACAGCGGAGCTGGTGTGGTGTATTAGTGTGATGTGAGATGTGCAATTTAAAAATATCTCTGGGAATCCTTGCCAAATGTATTTATTGATGGCGGCCCAGGATATGTTAAAATCCGAGAGCGCAACTAATGGAGTTATTTTAAACCTATAGTTGTCTGTGATGGGTCTACATGTTTCAGCCCCTGTAAGAAAATAGAGGGGGCTTTCATCAGGACCGGGTGAAAAAGGTGAGTGAGTGGCAAAATAAGGCCACGTGAGTATTAAAAAATCACAACACACACGCTAAGGTGTGTTGGAGAAAATGAGGGGAGTCGGTACTTACGACCCCACTGGGAGAAACCTGTAAAGGAAAAGACAAGACAACAACATATAAAGGAAAAAAGGAAGCAACATAAAATGCAATCTTTTGCTTGATAAGGTGCCTGTCTATGACTATATGATGGGCATAGCAGTGAGTCCTTGTAGTCTGGTAGCCTGCTAAAACAGTATTATATTGTAAAAGCAGCATGTAATTGTGAAAACGGCTAATCCAGGTGAAGGAATAGCATGCTGGTCAGCAGTGACGTGATGATATCAATAGCGAGTACTGTGGAGTACGTGCAGCATGCTAAGAGTGACAACTTATAGGGCAAGTAACGCCCTGGGATGTCTACTGAATGCAGCGAAATTAAGCAGTATAGGTAGTAACATTCTACTAGCCAAAGTGGCCGGTGTGTCGACTGTGGCACAAGTGACCGGCACTGTTTGCAACGTGCAGCAAGTTGCTGAAAAACACGTGTTTTTAAAGAAAGTGAAGTACAAAATGCGGTTAAAAAGAGAACATAATTACACTAGGATAAAGTGTCTAGCAGCATTTCAGGGCCCGGGAGGGGAATCGTCTGTAGTCACACACTGTGGCAAAAGGGGAAATGAGGAAGAAATGATGAGAGGCATCTAGGCAATTGACACAACTGTATACGGAAAATGTATACGTGGCTGATCATGTCTGCAATAAAGAAAAGAATGCGCTAAACTTAGCGCACTCACGAGTTGAATAATCTTACTTCGTCAAGACGGATATCCCGCTACAACCTACTTCGATCTCCCGTGGACCCGGCTGCTGGCGTTTGTGTCGGTGCCGGGGGTATTAGTAACGGGAACGTCGGCGTGAGAATACGTCCCACGGCGAAAAGGCTAGAGAGCTCACTTAGGGTGAACCACGCATGTGCGGGCGCCATGATGGAGTGATGGAAAATGTCCATACCAGCCGATGGGTGGATGCCAGAATAATCTAAGTAGGGGGGCTCGTCAAAGAATGGCAATGCGACATGGTGATGGATGGTGAAATGTTAAAAATGGCAAGAGGTGAAAGAAGGCTAGCGCTCTCTATATGTGCTAGCCACGGATGTGACGGGCGCCATGTTAGAGTGGTGTAAACATTAATTCAGTCAGCCAAAAGGTGGGGGCCGGGGACCAACAGAGGACAGAATGCCTAAACGGGGGGAATGTCAATTAAATGGATTGGACATCCGGACGGGATGTGGAAAGTATACACGATAATCAAAATACCTAAAATGAGGCCATCATGAAAAAGCCCATGGGGTGATAATAGGGCATCTACGGTCTAATCTGGTGGCACAAAAAAGGGCGCTCCCGGATTGAATGGGCACCATGTGATATTGAGAGTTGCCAGCAGATAGAAATTAGCAGAATGGTGGATACCATGTCCGAGTTTATTTAGGGTAATGCCACAGTTACTTGCTGAGGGAGTTCCAAGGAATATTATCGTTTAAACCAGTCAGATGGCTGGATAAGCGATAAATCCATCGCTGTTCCTTCTCCAGTAGGCGACTTTGGATGTTGGGGGTGGTCGATTCCAATGTTTCAATTACGACCCACCGCATATCATTAGTGGTGTGTCCTGCCTCTAGGAAATGGTTTGTCATCCTGGTGGTGTTTTTCTTGCAGCGAATGGTGCTGCGATGCTCACAGATACGTGTCTTTACCTTTCTGTTGGTCATGCCTATGTATATAAGGCCACAGGGACAGGTAATGCGGTAGATGGCGTGTGCAGTGTTACAGTTGGTGTGCTTCCTGATAACCCAGGTTTTGCCTGGTTCTAGTGATAAACTTTTAGTGGTTTCAGTAATGTGACACACACTACAATTTCCGCATGGGTAATGGCCCATTATATTGGGAAGGCCCCATGCGTTAAGAACAGTATTGTTCAATTGGGGAGGTTGTTTAGGGCGTGTGGATACAAGGGTGTCCTTTAGAGATCTGGACCTTCTATAGGACAACAAGGGTTTTTCCCACTTTAGTTTCCCAGTGTGCAGTATGTTCCAGTTTTTTTTAACAATTTGAGACACCTTGTTCGAAACAGAGTTGTGTGTCACCACACATGTTAGTGGGATGGAGACGTCAGGGCGTTCAATGGTCTCAAGTAAGCCCTCTCGATTCTGATTGCGGGCACGTTTTTGTGCTTTAGCTGTTATCTTTTTGGGATAACCACGGTGCAGTAGCTTGACACTGAGGGCGTTTGCCTGTATTTTGAAATCACGTACGTCACTACAATTCCTGCGTAAACGTAGAAACTGGCCGTAGGGGAGGTTTTCACGTAATATTCTCGGGTGAAAACTAGAGTAGTGTAACAGTGAATTACGGGCTGTAGGTTTGAAATGAGTTTTGCTGCTAAGTATTCCATTGTCAGCTGTTATCTCCAGATCCAAGAAGACCATGTTGTGCCGATGGACATTATGGGTGAACTTTAGATTTGGGTCACAGGTGTTAATCCACTGACAGAAGGTCGTGAGGGAATCTTCGCCGCCCTCCCAGATGAGAATGATGTCATCGATGTATCGTTTATAGAATGTAATCTGATGAATTTGCGGTCTGTTGTTAAAGAAAAGATAAGTCATTTCAAAGTTGTGGACATACAGTCCAGCCACACTGGGAGCGAAGACGCTTCCCATGGAAGTTGCATATTTTTGGAGGTATATTTCGCCTTCAAATTCAAAGTAATTATCTTTGAGTGCTAATGATGCACACTCTAAAATAAATTGTTTGGCAGTGTGGTAATTCCAAACCGTGTTGTCCAGAGCCAATTTGAGTACAGTAAGAGTGTCGTCTTGTGGCAAGCTGGTGTATAAGCTTTCCACATCCAGACTGACAAGGAAGGAAGTTTCTGGGTTGTATGTCAAATTGTCAATCTGTCGTAGGAGGTCTTTAGTGTCCTTCAAGTAGGTGTTAGTAGACTGTACTATGGGTTGTAAAAAGAAGTCGCAGTAGCGAGAAAGGGGTTCCAGCAATGACCCTATACCCGAGACGATGGGGCGTCCAGGGGGTGGTATCTTGTTCTTGTGTATCTTGGGAACCGTATAAAAATACGGGATTTTCCCTTCTGTGGTGGTGAGAAATTGGGCTTCCTGTCTGGTAATTTGCCCTGTATTTTCTGCTTCAGTCACCAAATCATGGATTTTCGTTTTGAGGTGAGCACTGGGATCCTCCGTAAGTCGTTGGTAATTTTTGGTGTCATTAAGGAGGCGTTTGCACTCATTGCGGTAATCTTCTTTATTCAGAATGACAATACCTCCACCTTTATCCGCTGGTTTAATGATGATGCTTGCATTGGATGTAAGGGTTTTTAGTGCCTGTCGCTCCTTGTTGCTCGTGTTTTGGAAAGTGTGGTCTTCCTTTAAAGCTTCGATCTCTTTGAAGACAGCTTGCTCATAGACTAGTATTTCCGGAGGTATGGCACTAGGTGGTGGAATGAAGGTAGATTTGATTTTAAAGTGGGTATCACCTTGTTGTCTGGAATCTGGTTGCTCCTGAAGATTTTCGAAGAAGGCTTTTAGTTTGAGCTTGCGGAAAAATTCTGCAAGCTCGCAATGCAGCTGGAATTTATCCAATTTGGTAGTCGGTGCAAATCCTAGTCCTTTGTTGAGGATGGTTTCCTCAGTGGGGCTGAGCTCGTATGAAGAAAGGTTGGTCACGAGATTTACCTGGAACTCGGGCCTGGTTGTTGGTCCCTTGTCTTGCTTCTTGTTTGGGCTCCTGAATGTAGGGCTGATCTCCAGAGCCCACAAAGTACATATACATATAAGTATATACTAAAGTAAATACAAGAGGTCTCGAATGCTCGACCTAAAAAGCAGAAAAGCTTTTTCTATGCGCTTCCAGCTATGAAAGAGCTGCTTTCTCCCTGCAGTGATTTTTATGAACGAATATTGCATTTGACAAAGTTTTGACCATACTGTAGTGTTGCGCTGCTCGCTTCAAACATGGAGAGGCCAGCCACAGTTAGTCTTACCTCAAGGCTATAAGCAGGGAAAATGACATTCCCATTGTTGGTTCCAGTGCTCCTCACTTCTCTGGGAATCCAACAAAGTTGCAAAAGTTTTTGGATGACCTAACATTGTATTTTACTTTTTGCCAGGCCAGTTTTTCTCCAACAGAGCCAAAATAGGATATTTGATAAGCTCCTTAAGTGGGGCAGCTTTGTCTTGGGCTATGCCTTTTGTGTCTTCCTGAATTTGTTCAAGAAGATGTTCCATTTATAGAGAGTATTCAACTGAAGATGCCTGATACCAAATCTCATAGGAAGGAGTGTATGTCATCTCTTATTATACCTGTTTTTAGCAGTTGGCAGCACTACCGGCCTGGATTGAGAGAACACTTATGAACCTATTTTGTCAAGGGCTAAAAGAAGTTGGTTGGATCTTCACATCCTAGGAATCTGTAGAGTTGATTTAATTTGCTATGAAGATCGAGAATTGTTTGCAGGAGAGAAAGCAGGAAGAAAGTCAAAAGAGCCTCAAGTATTTCCTTCCTGACGTTCTGATCTTGTGAGTGCTTCAGCTCATATCCACAGAGGATCCCATGCACATTGGTAGATCCAAGGGTCCACTTCGTGATGCCGAGCGGGAAAGAAGAAAAAAAGGCAGAACTTAGGGGCTGATTACGATGGCGGAACGATCGCCACCGCCGGGCCGGCGGTGAGGTCCGCCGGCCCTGCGGACCGCGATTCTCCGACCGCAAGATTACGATGGCGATGGGATCCATCCTGCGACCGCGGCGGAGGCAAAGCCCATCCGCCACGGAACCGCCACAGGCAATCGTTACAATTGCCTGGCGGAGCGGTCAGCATGCTTACAATGGTGGCGGAGCCTAGCAGGCTCCGTCCGCCGAATTACAATGCTGGCGGAAGCCAGCCTTTCCGTGGCGGGTGAACCGCCATTGAAAGGCTGGCGGGGATTGGTTTCGGGGGCCCGTTGCGGGCCCCCTTTGTGTTGGGGGGAGGTGTGGGTGCACTGGGGGGGTACATTTCACTGCACCATGTGGCAGGCACAGTGTAGTGCCTGCCACGTAGTGCAGTGAAATGCACAACATGCTCTTTTCAACATCGCGGTGGTGCTGCTGTCAGCAGCCACCGCCGCAATATTAACGGTGCGGAATCTGACCGCAGCGGTGGGGGTCCCATCCTAATCGGGTATGCGGGACCACCGCATGCATGGCGGACGGTCCCAAACACCGCTACGATGGCGGGCGGACCAAGTCCGCCCACCATCGTAATCAGCCCCTATGTTTTCTTTGGGCCAATCCAAAACATTTGGTTAAAGATTGCCCAATTCGACATTCCTAGTAAGGTAGAGTCACATGGAAGCAAGCAGATCCCCAGCCTTGATCAGTCTTCCTCTGCAGGAGCTATTTCTGATTCCAATCCATTTCCATTCGCTGGCACGTCTAAGATAACACTTAACACTTTATTAGACTTTGGAGCTTGTGGACTGTATCTGGACAAGGACTGAGCCCGGTCTTGCCAGATTTCTCTTTGACAAAAGAAAATTCCACAACAGGTGTAGACAGCTGATTGTGCTCCTCTTTCCTCCAGTCCAGTCAATGAAATGTCTGTTCCATTGAAGGTATCTGTTGAAGGTTGCTATGAGGCAGGCTCCTTTGATTTTATTGCCTCTCCCAATTGTCCAATAATCTTTGTCTTACTTTAGTTTGAGCGGCTTAACCCATATATTGTTTTTTTATGTTATGTGTTTCTGTATAGCGCACAACTCACCCGGTAGGGTATCCTGGCACTGAAGCGAGGAGCTGTACGAGCCGAGCCAGGGTCAAGTCTAGGTGAAGAGCCAGGCCTTCAGTTTCTTGCAAAATCTCTTGGGGAACTGAAGAGAAGGCTCTGATTTGCAGAGGCAGGTCGCTCCAAGGCTAATTTGGAAACCAGGACTGTCTCATTATCATCTCAGTCTGTCATGGAAATTATTGCTTTACTGAAGGGCAGTGGTCCGTGTTGTTCAAGATCTCTGAAGAAAAGGGTTCTCCATGCACCATGATGACTTTGGACTCTTTCACAAAACATTTTAGTGACTTTTTAGACATTTACCAAAATCTCTTCCTCCCTTACAGGAATTTGACTGTACAATACCAACCATTTCTAAGGAACCAGAACCATTCAGCAGAATTTACTTCTTGTCTGAAACAGAGAATGAAGTTTTGAAGCAATATTTGGAAAATAATCTACAAAATGTCCTAATTGCTCCTTCTTATTCTCCTGCCGGAGCTCCCATGTTCTCTGTCCCATGTTTTCTTCATCGTTCCATCGACTAAAGAGGTTTAAATAAAATTATTATTAAGGACCAGTAACCACTGCCCCTTATGAAGAACAGTTTGGAAGCTACAGCCTTCACAAAATTAGATCTCTTCAGACGCCTACTATCTTTTGAGAATAAAGGAAGGAGATGAATGGAAGATGGAATTTCAATTCCATTCTGCCATTTCGAATACCAAATGATGCGTTTTGGGCTATTCAGTGCCCTTGCAGACTTCCAGTTATTTATGGACCATATTTTCTCTGACCTTTTGAACCAAAATGTGGTGGTGTATTTAGATGATATTTTGATTGTTCGCAACAATTGAAGAACATGCCATCTTGAGTTCAAAATCATGGCAACACCACTTGCTTTGCAAACCTGAAAAATGTGAATCTGAAAGGACTAACATTGAATGTTTGAGTTACAACTTATCTGTACAGTGTTTGGACATGGGTCATAATAAGGTCTCTGCTATTTTAGATGGTTCTTCTACAACTTCATTCAAAGAGGTTAATTGTTTCTTGAGATTAGCACATTTTTTACCAGAAGTTCATTTTGGAATTTTCACATGAAGTCTTTTATAGTTCTTTATTCTACTCTGTAAAATAAAAGTTGAATTTGTTGGACTCGATAAGCAGAAGAAACATTTCAAGAACTATAGAAGACTTATCCCAAGCACCCATTTCGCAATATCAAAATCCTACCGGGAAATTCATTGTGTAGTCTGACGTTTAACAAAAGGGTTCACTGACAAAATATTGATGTTAAAAATAACGATGAAAAACTATACAATGCAAAAATATCGACTCCCTATACTTAAACAGGTAAGTACAAAAATATCGGCAAAAAAATATTGATGTTAAAAATATAGTTGTACAAAATATCGATTTTGATATATATATATATATATATATATATATATATAAAATAATAATTATTAAATATATTAAATAATAAAATTAATTTTAAAAATAAAATATAAAGTCGATTTAATATACATTTTAACAAATATAACAAATAAACGTATTTAAAAAAAATTAAACACATACAAAATAATCAATATATATATACATATTTCCTTTAAAACAATTAATAAACTATTCATTTTAATTTATTTTATAATTTTAAAATTATTTAAAAATATACACATATATATATATATATACCAATAACATAAGATCTATTTAAAAAAAACATTCTATTATAAATTAAAACATTAAACTATTTAAAAATCTTTAAACTTAAATTTACCACTCCAGTCAGTGCAGCAGTAGGGAAAGTGTTGGATAGCGGAGGGGTAAAAATTACGATTCCCACTCCAGTGAGTGCAACAGTAGGGAAAGTGTTGGATAGCGGAGAGGTAAAAATTACTATTCCCACTCCAGTGAGTGCTTCAGTAGAGAAAGTGTTGGATAGCAGAGAGGTAAAACTTACTATTCCCACTCCAGTCAGTGCAACAGTAGGGAAAGTGATGGATTGCGTAGGGGTAAAAATTGCTATTCCCACTCCAATGAGTACAACAGTAGGGAAAGTGCTGGATAGCGGAGGGGTAAAAGTTACTATTCCCACTGCAGTGAGTGCAACAGTAGGGGAAATGTTGGATAATGGCAGGATAAAATTTACTATTCCCACTCCAATCAGTGCACCAGTAGGGAAAATGTTGGATTGCAAAGGGGTAACAATTAATATTCTCACTCCAGTAAGTTCAAAAGTAAAAACAAACAAAATATTAACAACAAAAATATTTAAAAAACAAAACAAATATATAAATATACTAAAAATTAAATTACAAATATATTTACTATTACAAATTTTAAAAAAACATATTATAATGTTAAATGCATGTGACAAATACCTACAAATATTATATTAAATAAAATAAAAAATAATTTTCAAACAAATAAATATATTTAATTAGAAATTATTTAGAATCAAAAACATTAATTATTACCTAAATTTACGTTTTTCATTTCCTACCCTTTAACACCACACAATTCACAACCTACATCTAAGTTTTATAAATAAATGTACTAACATAATTAATTACCAATTAAAGAAATATTATTAATTAAAAAACAAATTAAAACTCATAAAAATTAATACATTTACCACACTTTACCCCTATAATCCCCACAAACCACTAGTAAAATTAAACTGTAAAAAAATAATTACACAATTAAAACTTATTTTTAAATTAAAAACTAATAGTATATAAAAACTAATTATAAAGTAAGTAAAATTAATTTACTCCCCACCCTTTACCCCTAAAAAAGTAAAACCCACACACAAAAAATATAAACAACTATCCTAATTAAATATCAATCAATTAATTAACATTAATGATCAACCAATTATTAATTAATTAAACATAAATTACTTCCCACACTTTACCCCTATAAAACCCATAACCCACACTTAAAATTATTTACACAAATTCCATATTTGGGGGCACATTACGAAACCCGGCGTAAAAAAATCCGCCAGGCATGGAAGCGGCAAAAATCCGCGCGCACACACCGCCTGAACACCGACCACGCCATTATGAGTACACAAACTGAAAACCGCCATCGGCGGAAAAATCATACAAAATACCGCCCGCCATCGTCCGAGTCGGAGTCAAACCGCCCGCCACGGACGGAAACACGCACGACAACACAAAACCACCCGCCCACACGGCCGACACACCGCACGTGAAATTACGATCGCACCGCCATGAGCGCGGAAAAACAACAAATATACCGCCCGCCAGCGCAAACAACGCCGATGAGAATCGACACGGCAGAAGCCATGGCGCCCACGTACCTGCACAGAAACCATCCGCACACAAAACCAATAGCACACAACATGGCCAACAAGTCCACACAGCAAGGCACGCACAAATACACAAGCACAGTACACATCCCGAAAACACCCCCCGGACAAACAAAAAATACAAAGGCCAGAACCCCAGACACAACACACCTGAAAACAACAGACCATGAGGACACACCCACATAGGTGAGTACAAAAGCAGCACTCCCACAGACCACAACCCCTTGCTACATTGCAAACCAGAGAGGAGAGGAGAGGACACAGTGACACAGCAAGGACAGCAGCACACCACAGAAACGCACACATCACAACCACCACCACCACCACCACCAAACACCGGCACCACAAACCCCCTGCACATTACACAACACACACCGCACCAGCACCACAAACACCATGGCACCACAAAGGATGCACAAGTTCACGCCCATGGAGCTGACGGTCATGGTCGACGAGATCATCAAGGTGTACCCACAAATCTATGGGAACATGGTCCAGCACACACCACTAGCCACCAGAAACAGAATGTGGACCCGGATCGTAGACCAGGTCAATGCAGTCGGGACCCTGCCCAGGAACAGAACCGAGATAAACAAACGTTGGAATGACGTAAAGAGCCTGGTCAAGAAGAAGGAGGGCAAAAACAGAGAGCTGGCTGCCGTCACTGGCGGAGGGAATCCCGCGCTCTTTAAGACCTTCAAAGCGTGGGAGGAGAAGGTGCGAGTCGTAATCCATCCAGAGATCCTCGCCGGATTAGCAGGGGGAGTGGAGGCTGGTAAGTACAAACTAATGTATACCAGCACACCGCTATGTACACACATGCGCAACCACCATGCCACAGCTCCCAGGGACAAACACCCCCATGTCCAGCACACAATACACAACACATCACACGCACATGCAACAGACACTACCACACACAGGCCAAACCGAACAACTGTAAGATGCGTGGGGACATGTGTACACTAAGCCAGCCACGTAACCACCAACAGGTCCCCAAATATGCCAGAAGCGCCACAACGAGCACCCACCACACCCATGTGTCCGCCACAGCTGCACTAACCGACAAGTAACAGGTAAGTGGCAGGAACACAAAGTGCAGTGGGTCGGAGGGGGACAGCTGAAGTACAACACCCACCAGGCCCCCACTCCCACAGACCAGCAAGGTGGAGCACTCCCCACACCCATGTGTCAGGCACAGCTGCACCAACCGACAAGTAACAGGTAAGTGGCAGGAACACAAAGTGCAGTGGGTCGGAGGGGGACAGCTGAAGTACAACACCCACCAGGCCCCCACTCCCACAGACCAGCAAGGTGGAGCACTCCCCACACCCATGTGTCAGGCACAGCTGCACCAACCGACAAGTAACAGGTAAGTGGCAGGAACACAAAGTGCAGTGGGTGGGACGGTGGACAGCCCAAGTACAACACACACCAGTCCCCAGTCCCACAGCACAGCAAGGAGGAGCATCCCCCACACCCCACACCCACGTGTCAGCCACCGCAGTGCACAACGACAGCCGAAAGGCAGACATCACGGTCCACAGCAATCGGTGTCAGTGGGTGTACAGCCACCCCCACGACCCACTACACCCCCCCACCCCCACAGACCTGCAACATGGAGCACCCCCAGCTAAGAGCCATGTGGCATCCAGTACAGTGCACGCACGAACAACTTGCAGGTGGGAAACTGGACAGGGCTGGATTACTGGAGGCATGAGGACCATAACACCACCAACACATGGGACATGTCACGTAGCACACGAACACGCAGCACCGCCCACCGTCACGAACAAGTGAACAATGTGCACACGGACATGAACAGCAGACTCACACCCCACATGACCCATCACAGACATAGCAACACCCAAGGAGCCACGTCTGCATGCACAAGCCACACTGAATATAGTCCCACACGGCAGCCACTGTGCAACTCATCACACACAACCGAAACACCATTGAAGTCCTGTCCATGTAGCCCCTACTGCCTGTCAACCACACACCCCAAAACTACGCCTATGTAAGACAAACAACACTAGACTCAACAGAGCGGAACAACAGAAATGCACACGAACACCACTGAACCCATCAAACACACAGACACACCATGCACATACAACATACCATCCATCCCATCCGTCAGCCCCAGTCTCATGAAAGGCATGTCATCCGCACAGCTGCCACACATACAGCAGTCACGCTAAGACACATGCCCATGACCAACCATGTGCCAGAAGTCAATTAAGCGCACGACACACTGTGAGCAACAACACACAACATGGGCCACACCCCCCCGAGCACTGCAGTGATGCACATGGCACAGGGCAGCACGCACACCAAGGAGATGGGACAACTGCAATACGTTGGCTGGCACACAACTATCACTCACTCATAACGATGCGTCCAATGCCATGTCCAGTAACCACAACAGACAGCAAATATGCAGGGCATGTCAGGCATGCACACACCTCAGACCATGCACTGTCATGCTGCCACAACACATGTCACGTTCGGCACCCATGGCTCACAGCATGTACCCCAAAAGCATATACCCTCCCAAATGCGAATCTGGGGCATGGCCCCCATGTTGCCATATGCGTTCCTAAGCGTTCCATTTGAACCCCAAAAGCATATTCCCTCCCAAATGCGAATCTGGGGCATGGCCCCCATGTTGCCATATGCGTTCCTAAGCGTTCCATTTGAACCCCAAAAGCATATTCCCTCCCAAATGCGAATCTGGGGCATGGCCCCCATGTTGCCATATGCGTTCCTAAGCGTTCCATTTGAACCCCAAAAGCATATTCCCTCCCAAATGCGAATCTGGGGCATGGCCCCCATGTTGCCATATGCGTTCCTAAGCGTTCCATTTGAACCCCAAAAGCATATTCCCTCCCAAATGCGAATCTGGGGCATGGCCCCCATGTTGCCAAATGCGTTCCTAAGCGTTTCATTTGAACTCCAAAAGCAAAGTACAAACCAGACCCAGGATGGGCCAGGAGCCCGCATACACCAGAGTCACAATGAGTAGGGGCAAAGCAACACACCCATCGGCATGGCCAATCCGTCCCATGCCACATGTGCACAGCACACAGTCCCATTGCCTAGCACACACACCTACAGATGCCACAGCCACACACTCGCCTCCGGGAAACCCATGTACGAGATTGCACGAACTGCCAATGTCAGACGACTAATACATACTTCGCCAGGTGCAACACAATAACAAATCTCATTCTCTCCACAGGTGACGAACTGCTGGACGCTGGGGATGGAGACAGCAGCCAGCACAGCCAGCCTACAAGCCCCCAACGAGGACACACGGATCTGGAGGATCTGTCCACCTCTTCGGACACGGACCACCAAGCTGGCCCATCTGGCGTGGCAGGGCCCAGCCGCTCCCCAGGACCCCTCCTACCCACCAACCCATCATCCAGGGATGCTGAACAGTCCCAGTCCCCTGCTGCCACTGTCGTTGCGGCCACACCCACGGTCATTGCGGCCACTACCACTGCCGCAACCGCCACCATCGCCGCACCGACCACCACCGCCTCCACCACCACCACGTCTTCGCTGGCACCAGCCCCAGCGCAGGTGGTGGCCCGGCCGACTGGATCCACCCTGGGAGCCACAGCGAGGACCGTGGTGAGCAATGTGGCTAGTGGGCAGGCCGGTGGCAGCAGGACTGGTAGGAGGAGCAGGGTCAGGGAAACGCCAGCCTCCCCTGGGAGCCATGCCCTGCCTCAAATGGCCAGAGTCCTTGGGGCCTATGAAGAGGCCCAAGGACAATGGGCCAGGTCTGCTACTGACACGCGGGAGGTGCTGGGGGTGCTGAGGTCCATGGACGCCCATATGGGCCAATTCGTGTCCCGTATGGACCAACTCGTGGACCTCATGGGCCAGCTGGTGGTGGCGGTGGGGTCACAGGCAAGGCCAGCAACACCACCTCCGCCACCACCTGCTAGGGCGCAGGCTCGGGCAGCAGTGTCCACTTCCCCTGCGTCCACAGCCAGTGAGCACACCTCACCCACCACCAGCAGGTCGCCACCACACACCCCCTCCCAAACGTGGAAGGGGCCGTCCGAAGAGGAAACAGATCTCCCGGGAGGACTTCGCACGCTCCAGTCGCAAGTGAGGCAGCCAGCCAGCCTTCCGCCAGCCTTCCTTGACCAGCCACTGCATTGACTTGCTCTACGATCCCACTCCACACAGCCATCTGGATGGCATGTGTGTGTTGGACTATGGACATAGAACCAGTGGGTACACCCTGATCATCACGCAGCCATGACCGACAGCTCATTGTCACTGCACGCACCACTTTTGTCATCACCTTACACACAATCACATGTCACAGTTTGTAATAAATGCACCTTTTTCACTAACTGCTGTTTGTGCCCTGTGTCTTTATTGTACGGAATACAACGGCCACCTTGGGCGGAAAGGCACCTGATGCGTGGCATGGAAATGGAATCCGGAGGGCCTGTAGGGACCTAGGGGTGGGAGACAGAACAGGAGCACATTCAATGAGTGTGTCACACACCCATCACACAGTACATGTCAACAACTACAAGCAATGTACACACATCGCACAGAGCAATAGGGCACAATGCCACAGTCACCAACAGTGGCATACTACCCTGGCCATGGAGCGTTGACACACTGCACGCAGTGAACATACGGCCACCCTGACACAGCACACACACACCTGCATAGATACAGACACATCATCCGTCGTACATGGACACTCACCGTCAAGTGAAGTAGCGGGCGATGAGCTGCTGGCGCACATTCCCAGCTTCCTCCTCTCCGCTGTCCACCTCACTCGAGCTGTCCTGGTCTGCGAGCTGGGACCCTGGTTGATCTCCGTCATCCACAATGAGGGGGATCTGCTTCCGAATGGCCAGATTGTGCAGCATGCAGCACGCCACCACTATCTGGCACACCTTCTGTGGGGAGTACGCCAGTGCACCCTCGGTGCGGTCCAGGCACCTGAACCTGGACTTGAGGAGGCCAAAGGTACGCTCGACCACACGTCTGGTCCTCCCATGTGCCTCATTGTATCGATCGTCTGCTGGGGTGCGAGGATTCCTCAATGGACTGAGCAGCCATGCCCCATTCGGATACGCAGAGTCACCTGGGTGTGAGGGACACAGAGAACCGTTGCTATTCCAACTGGACAGGGGACAGCATCGCACAACCAGCACGCTACACCACTCCACATACTCACCGACAATACAGCCACGATCCTGTTGCAGATTGGCCATCAGTCGTGGCAAGATGCTGTTGCGCATTATGTGTGCGTCATGGGCCGAGCCTGGAAACTTTGCACACACGTGGGTGATCACCATGTCCGCAAGGCACACCACTTGCACATTCAGGGAGTGCGTGTGCTTCCTGTTGCGGTACAGGTGCTCAGTGGCCTGTGGTGGAACAAGGCCAACATGAGTGCAGTCAATGGCTCCCACGACGTGTGGGATTCTGCCAAGGGCATAGAATGCACCCTTCACTGCCGCCAATTCACGAGCCCTGGGGAATCTGATGTACCTGTTCCGGTACAGCATCATGGCTGCCAGTACATCCCTCAGCACCTTGCTGAACATGGGCTGGGACATCCCTCCTCCACTGCCCACTGTGTGCTGGAATGACCCAGTGGCGAAGAAATGCATGGCGGCCATCACCTTAGCCGTGGGGGTGACAGCAGTCGGATACACCCTGCGGGGACGGAGATGGGGCTCTAACATGGCACACAGTCGATGCAGAGTTGGCCTGTCCAGCCGAAACTTCCTGATTACCTCTGTATCGTCCATGTCCGCCAGCAATTGGTATGGGCGGTCAATGTTCGGTCTCCGCCTGGGTTAAATGGCAGAGGACACATGTCAAAGCAACACGGCACATAGCAATTTCGCATACACATCACTGACATGACTGAGCAAGCACATGGGCCACAGCCCAGCTGTCAAGCTGGGACGGCACGGCCACAATACACTTACACAGGTCTCCCAACAATGGCAATGGCAAGTGAGACATACCACTGCCATGTGCATGCACATGGGGATCTAGGCCCCAATGACTTGCGGGGCGTGCTGATGGGGACTGACTGCATATTCGTCAAGCGGCAACGCCACGGCAACATGAGTGTCTGCTGAGCATGGTACTGCTTCCGAGGCTGGATGAGTATGGCACACGACGACGACGATGTGGGCACGGGCTGAGCGGCCAATACAAGTGGGACCTGTGGCACGAGGGGATATGAGACAGTAGTAGGTGTCAGCACTGCACCCTATGTACAGCACTGTACGGATCACACCTCCCGAAACATTGACTGGTGTCCACATTGACAGCCCCATGCCAAGACGGCTGTGTGCTTGCAGTCACACGTCACAGGTGAGAGGTTACATTGCACGTGCCAGGTGGCAGTCGTACATAGTGGGAGCTGGCATGTGTGTGCATGTGTCTCCTGTTCAGGATCCACCAGATGGGCGCTGACTCTGTACTGACCATTGGACACAGCATGTTCCGTGGAAGGCTTGTGTGTGTGGGATGGTGGCACTGGATGTGCCTCCGTTGGGTGGGGGCCATGCACAGGGCGGGTACGTCGATGATTGCGCATTGTTGGTCACGGTGGGTGCACCAGCTAAGATGTGTTGCCCTGTGTTCAATTCCTATGTCCGCATGATGATGGACTGTGGATGTGGGCAGACTACACATTGGTCGATGTGCTGTCCATATGCATGTGCCTTCACACCAGGCACAGCTGCCCCTGCACATGTGACCCCTGCTGGACTCGCTGCTGGGTCTGTGGAGCTGATGCACCTTCTGCGCGTGGGGCGGACAGCTCTCCTCACTTCCCTCATTGCGCATGTCATGTCTTTGCCGCAGGTGACATGGATCATGGAGGGCCCACATGTACGCGTGGGTAGGCTACACATGATTGTTCACTGGTCGCCACCCCCAGTCAGTGTTTCGAATGGGAAGGTTGTCGTGCAGGTGGTATGTTCGATGTGGCGGATGGGCGGGCCTAGGTGCGGGCTTACATTCCGGACATGGGGGGTAGTTGGATTGGCGACTAGTTGCAGTACACACGGGACACGTCTCTTCCTTTCCACATCTGGGTCATCCCTTGTACTAACTGACAGTGATACAGTCATCTTCGCCCCAGCCCTCATGTCCTCCCCTCGCCCCCCAATATGCATGCTCACCTGCGAGGCTAGCGCTTGCACAGGCAGCCCCAAGCTCGCACCAGAGAGGGCAAGGAGTGCATGTGTGGGTCCAGTTGCACGAGTGGGCTGTCTCAGGGTATGATGTGTGGCGGGACGCCGTCCACCTGCGTGGTGCCCCAAATGGAGACCCGGCCTGCATGGACTATGCATCACAGTCTTCGCCTTCCGGATCCGCCACCTGCGACACCCAGTGGCTGTGGCTGCCCTTGCGGCCATGCCGCGTCCGTCTGTGGCTGATGGCCCACACATTCACTCTTTGGCCTCTCTGGGGAGGGCTCAGGGGTGGTGGCGCACGCGCTTGCACTTAGTCGCAATGGCATGTGGCGTGGTTGGTATGATGGGCAATGGATGGGATGGTGCGAGCCACCTCCCGTGACGGCAGTGCTGCTCGTGCTGTGGTGCGTCCCCCTACACTTCCATTTGACTTTTTGCCATGCTGGACGTTGAGGTTCTATTGCCTGCGTGATATGACCAGGAGGAGCGCGAGGAGACCTCTCACACACCATGCTCCACTGCCATCCCGTGCCCTGTATCGCCTGTGTGGATTGACTATGTTGGGGTTACACCTGGTCGACTGGGGCTGTGTGTGCCTTGTCAAGGGGCATGGCGGGCGCACAACAGGATCCAGCTTGTCCACAGAGGGTGGGCATTCGGTGCGCCTGGTACCGCTTTGTACGTGTGCCCGGCTGCTGTGCACACACGTGTTCACTCCCCCCGACAGGTGTCCTCTCACAATGCCCAGGGAAGCGGTGGTGTACTGTTCATGAGCCCTCCCAACACGGCGTGCTCCAACTTGGCATGTGCGCATCTACCCGTCGCACCCACCCACCTGAGCACTGCGTCCATACGACTTCACACGACACATGTGTGTCTTCCACAGTAGTGCTACTCATTTGCGTTGACATCCAATACCAGTGGACTACATGGTCATGTCACGACTGCCGTGTACTTCACATACTCTCATCCTCTCTCATTCGTACTTGTGAAATGAGTCAGCGGAGACAGTTCTGGTTTCAAACATTATATTGAGTCTTCTGTCCTCTGTGATGCAGTATAGTGGACACTACTGGCAGCGGGATACATGTTGAGGATATACTGAGCATGATTACAAATGGGATAGGGTGTGGGGTTACATCTGCTTGGCCAAGGCTGTGCTAATGTACATTTACGTATGGCTGCGGAGCTGCGGACTTTGACACAGACGGTATACATGTAGCCTACCAGACCGCTCGGCATCATGGGCACAGTCCATCTCAGTTCCATGTGACAGGTTTGCTGCGGTTGTTCCTCATGCACGCGTGCATGTGAGATGACATCAGGGCATGTGCTTGCGTGCATGCAGCGGCGTGCCACTTGTTGTTGCACTGTGGTGGTTACTGGACATGTCACAGTCACTGGGGTCGTGTTGTTGTTGTATGCACTTGTCGTCCATGCAAAGGTCCTGGTATGGGATTCCCGGGGCGGGGGTGGGAGGGGTGCAGCACCCACAGACTCCAGGCGACCTATTCATGTCCACTGAGCGGTGTGTGTGTCCATGTGCGCTGGATCCATGTCGTGTCCTGGTTGTTCGTGCAGTTCCGTCCATGTGGGTGCGATGCACAGAGCCCATGCCACTGCCTCCCACGATGCATGCGGTGTTCCTGGATGTGATGGGGAACAGTGTGCATGTCCTGGTCATATCCGATGTCATGGCGATGTCGTTGATGGTGTGGTTACAGTTGCCGGTCGTTTGGTATGGCTGTTGTGGTGGTGACTGGCCAGTCCGTGCGGAAGCTGAGCATGGGTGCGGGGTTGGACTTCATAGGTCACTCGGGGAACCTGCGTTGTGGTCCGACGTATTTACAGGTTGACAGGTATGCGATGCCGTCCAGCAGGGCTTCCATGTCATTGGTGGTGTACATGTTTGCCAGCCAATGAAGCGGATGGTGGCTGTCAAGGTGTTGTTCGTAGGTTGTCCCTTGGAGGACCATGATGGGGCATGCTGGGTGACATTCGATGTAGCTGTTCTCGATGATCCGTCGTGTGGAGGCACAGTGGTTCCATTTCAGTGCGCGTGCGATGTTGGCCACATACGCCATGCCCCCATAGGCAGAGCAGGCCCTGTCGTGTGCGTCCAGAGGGAGGAGTAGTGGTAGCAGGTCCGCCTTCAGACATGCCGGGTTGGAGAGGCATATCTCGACGGGATGCTGGTAGGGACACCTCCGACAGTAGAAGACGGGCATGACGCAGCTGAACAATGTGATGCGGTAAGTCAGTCGGTAACTTACGTTCAGCAGGGACAGGAGATCGCATCCCAATGTATGTACCGTGCTGGTTTGGTACAGCTTGAGCTCTTCGGCGTAGTTGGGTAGGTGTGTTGCGGTTGCCATTTCGCAGCGGTTCGTAGAGGTGGCGTGCTCCGGCTGTGTGTGCAGTCTGCAATGTGCACGCTCCGGGGTTGCTGTGAGCTCTGTGTAGTCGTGGGGAGACAGGACTTGTGTTCTGTTGGCTTGTTTGGAGGACACGGGCCCTCTTCCCACATGCTTCTCAGACAGTTCAAGGTCGGTGCTGTGTGACTCCTTCCAATTAACTTGCATGTGGCCGACATGGGGGAGTGTTTTCTTCTTTCTTCCCCGTCCGTTGTGTGCTTCTGTGATATGCGCTATCTGCCGTGTGGTCGGTCTCTCGGCATGCCTGTGTTGGTCTATTCTTGGACAATGGCTGTATTCACCGGCTTCTGTCGTAGGGCTGTGGTTTCGGTGTTGGAATGGAAGGTCATTCAGTGCTGTCTGCTCTCCCTTGTGTGGGCGGCAGGCTGCCTTTCCGCTCTGCGTTGGGCCTTGTGTGTGGATGTAATTCTTGGGCCACCTGTTGTCGGTCCCCGGGCTCTTTGGTGTTCCGTTTCATGTGTCTTGTTCATATGTGCAGGGTGGTATGGGTTTTTCAGTGTGGTACTGGCGTTCCTCTTCCCGAAGGGGCCCTGCTTCTCCTAGTTGGTGTTGCCGCCGCTGTGTGCTTCGCCATGTTTGTTACACTGGGGTGTGTCCTGCTGTTGCGTGACTTAACTGACATGTGTGCGTCGGTTGTGTGGCGTTGGGTGTTGTCCGTGAATTGGGCGTTGGGGACATGTCTGTGGCCGGCCTGTCACGTGTCATGTGCGTTCGGGGTGGGGCTGGTGTGTGTGCTGCTTGGTTGTGTCCCTGTGTCTGTGTGCGACGCATGCATGGCGCTGCGGTTGGCCTCTGCGTTGTGCGCATGTGTGGCGGCGTCATCGGCGCTTTGGGGCCGTGACGGGGTGGTTGGTTCCTAGTCCCAGGTGGTGTGTACACATGTGTTCCGCGATGTTAGGATTTGGCCTGTGTGTCATATGTGGATGCAATGGTGGATGTGTGGTGTACACGCGCTGGTGGGGGTTGTCCGCTTTTTCCGCCCTTGCACTGTGTGCGCTGTTTGCGTGCACTTGTTGTGTGTGTGCCTACCTGCGTCTCCGCGGTACGTTGCGTCCTTGGTGGTGCATCAGCAGAAGCATGGGAAGGGCCTGCAGTGCTGGATTCATGCCCGGGGTGCCACTTCTTCGTTGTCCGTGCTCTGCGTCCGTGTTTCCGCCTCTCTTTCACGTGCGGTGTCTCTTTGCTGTGGGAGCCGTTTGTTTGCGGCATCGTAATTTATGCGCCGGGCGGGACGTGTTTCGTCGGACGGTGTGTGTCAGTTGTGCTGCGCCGCTACGTGTGCGGGCGCACTTTGATGGCGGACGGTGTTGCTGGCTTGCCGGCGGTGTTTGGCCTGCTTTTCGCATCGTAATTGGGCGGGCGTGTGGACTGCTGCGTGCGGACGGTAACTGGTGGTTTTTGCATCCGCCAGCACGGCGGTAGTGCTTCCGCCCGCCATCGTAATGGGCCCCTTAGTTTTTATTAATTAATCAATATTAATTAAGAACTAATTATGAATTAATTAAAAATAAATTACTTCCCACCCTTTACTCCATGAACCCCACAACCCACATCTAAAAAAATCATACAATTACCATAATTAATTATCAATTGATTTTTGTTAATATAAATTAACAACTAATTATTAATCATAAATTACTTCCCACCCTTTACCCTTATAAACCCCACAACTCGCACCTTCAAATAATTAGGTAATTACCATAATTAATTATCAATTAATTAATTAATATTAATTAACAACCAATTAATAATTAATTACAAATAAATGACTTCCCACAATTAACACTATAAAATCTAAATGTAATAAATAAAAAATAATCATTAATTTATTGTAATTAAATTACTTCCCACCCTATAAACCCACAACCCGCTACAGAACTAAAAACCGCAAAATTGAATTAAAATAAAATTAATAACTACTAAAAATTTAACACATATATGAAAAACATAAACAATACTTATACAAAAAACATACATCACATACATTTAAAATATAAACTAAAATACATAACACTAATTACAAAATCGATATTTTAAACAACTATATTTTTGCAAACAATATTAATGACATATATTTTTAAAAACGATATTTCTTACCTTAAATTCGATATTCTTGCCCACGATATTCGTGCTGTCGATATTTTTGAATCACGATATTTCCAACTCGATATTTGTGTAAGTCAACATTTCCTACTCAATATTCTCTCTCAGCACCAACAGAAGGCTGTAGGAGGAGTTCTACTTCAAATCCAACCTGATGATTGCCTGGAACTGCCAATTTTCTACCTAACTCATGTTTTGTCATCTTGCAAACAGAGCTATCCAGTTTAACAAAGGAATTATTGGACATTAAACACCCTGCATGGAATTGAGATATTTGTTAATGCAATCAAGGGAACATTTTGCAGTAGAAATTAACCACAGAAATATTCAATTTCTCCAAACTACTATGTCGAAACAGTCAACAGGTTTCCTGGCCCTACTTCTTTTCATGATATGACTTTTAAGTTGCCTTTATTCTCTCTTAGTTCACAAAACATTCTGGCTGGCACGGTTTTTAGAAAACTCTCTCCAGAGGTGAAATCTAAAAGATTTGCTCCTATACCACCAAATAAAGTGTTCGTAGTGATCTGCTCTTTCCTCCAAAGTGTTTGTGACTCACAGAAAATCTTGATAAAGAAGAGCTGAAAAAGATCCTTTGCTAGACACTGTATATCATCAGGATTTATATTTTCATCAACAAGATGTGTTCATACTCACCAAAGTCTTACAGGAAGAAGTTTTAAGAATGTGTCATGATTCAACTATTTTTGGTTATGGGGGAATAAAGTCTACTTTAGATCTTATTCTTCGATCTTTTTGGCAGTCCTCAGTATCCCAACTTGTTGAATTATACGTGCATGCTTTTCCAGTATGTGCCCAAGGTAAGCCTATTCATGATATGACATTCAGATATCTACAACACTTTCTGTACTCTCTATAGCCATGGTATATGATACTTTATTACCGATTTACCTCCATTCAAATATCATTTGATAATAGTTTCTGTTGATGTTTTTCCAAGGTGGTTCACTTCTCACCTTTCCAATTAATTTGTCTACATGGCTTTTGAAGTAGTATCATCTCGTTTTTTAAGAAGTTTACTTACAAAGCTTGGATTTCAACAATCAGTATCTTCTATGTTTTATCTGCAAACCAACAGAGAGACTCAGGGGCCGATTCCGATTCGGGCCGGAAATCTCACCGACCGAGCCGGACCCGGAGAGATTTCCGACCGAATCGGACCTGTGCAGCCCGACCGAACGAGTACGTTGCGCACGTATGCCATCGGACTCGATTCGGTCGGACTCCCATTGAAGTCAATGGGAGCCTGTCGTACAACGCATACGCGGGCTCCCATAAACTCAATGGGTGCGAGCTGGACAAGGGCGCCCCCTACAGCGTGTACGCGGCGAGGCGACTCGCGCCGTACACGCACAGGTAGGGGGGACCCATGGGTCCCCCCTGTGTGCGACTCGCGTGGCTACGCGTACAGGGGGGTCCGACACGGACCCCCAAATTACGGCTCCGACTGCACTTTCGAGCCGGACGGCGCGTGTCGGTCGGACTGCTCGCGGCGCGCATCGTACTTACCCGGCCGGGGAACGTCTCCATTGCGCGGTGCGAGTCGAGTCCGAGCGAGTCGGTCGGTGCGGTTCGACCCGGGAACGAGTTGGTCGGAGCGGTCGGGACGCCCGGACGACTCGGTCGGCAAATTCGCATCGTACTCGCTCGCCCGGACGCGCGTACGAATCGGTCGGGAAATAGGGCTCCGAATCGGATCCGGTTAAGCCGAATCCGATTCGGAGCCCTACCGGCCGAGATCGGAATCGGCCCCTAAATGGATAAAACAGAGCCTTGAACAATATATCTTAGCCTGTGATTATCCCAAACAATTGGTGAAATGTTGCAGCCAGAAGAGCCTGGTACTGCCCCAGAGAGACTTTACTTACTTCCATCCCCTGGGGCCAGTTGTAGCTGTGTTTTTCTTGTTATTTTGATACACAAGATGGTCACGTTTATCACATGCATGTGTCACTTTTGAAGGAGCACTGAGCATGTTTTTCTGCACTGGCAGTTACTGCACAGTTTTGGTGCCCAATTGTTTAATTGATTAATATTCTAATTTGACTGCACATAAGTCCTGCATATTCCTTCAAAAAGAGAGCTCTGTTACTTGTTCGACCGCAGGCCCATTAGTAGCATTTTATTTACAGGCCCTGGGTACAAGTAGTACCATTCACTAAGAACTTACAAGTAAATTAAATGTACCTATTAGGTGTAGTCCAATCTTACCATGGTTGAAGGAGAGAGCACAAGCACTTTAGCACAGGTTGGCAGTGGTAATTTGCACAGTCCTAATTCCAACGAAAATGAATTCAGCCAGACAGGAGGGGTGAAGGCAAAATGTTGGGGGGATACCATGCCAAGGATGTCAGGTCTAACACTAGGAGCCTCTGAATTTGTATGACAACTTCAAGAACAACAAAACCTGATTACCAAGAATTTGCCACAAGCTTAAGTGGCAGAACAACACCTAATATTTGCACCAGAGTTTAATTTGGTGATAAAGTATGGTTATTCTCTCACTTTTTGCCTTCTTGCCATCTTATCAGTCTAAGGCCTTGTTTCTTTGGTTCATTTTCTATTGAAAGAAAGATAAGGCCAATATTTTACATGTCTGAAATGACCATCTTCCTGGAAAGTCCATCCAAATTTTAATATTTCCCAGTTAAAAATTACTCACCAGATCCTATTAGCAGATCTATCCCTCCACCTCTGATATGATCATTTGGAACATGAATTTGAAGACATTTCTGACTCCTGAATATTTCAAGCTGAATTGCAGTTTCTTATTCAGTTGAAAGTATATTCACCTAGTGAACAATCTTGGATCCTGTCTTCTTCCGTTAACGTGCCTGTAGTTTTTTCTGTACATCCCCATGGAAACCAGGGGCTCGATTCACAAAAGTAATCTGAGACAAAATTCTAACTTTACGACTTTCGGTATTCACAAAAGACATTTAGGAGTAGTAAAGTTAGGATTCCTAACTTTACTACTCCTAAATGCCTTTTGTGAATCTCGAAAGTCGTAAAGTTAGGATTTTGTCTTAGTTTAGGAGTAGTAAAGTTAGGAATCCTAACTTTACTACTCCTAAATGCCTTTTGTGAATACCGAAAGTCGTAAAGTTCGGATTTCGTCTCAGATTACTTTTGTGAATTGGGCCCCATGTGATCTGAAGTGGGGTTAGGCTGTTGTTCTGCTCAGATCGAACACAGAGAGAACGGATGCAGTTAATCCTATCTCGATTCTGCGTTCCCTAAGAGCATTCCCATGCTGCTTGGGGATTCATCTTTAAATAAATGACGGAATGAATAATACTTATAGAGCTCAAGCTCTACCCCAACAGGGGACATCAGTGCATTGAGAAAGGAAACAGTGAGCAGAAAAAGGGATTATGCAAGATTAAACAGCCAAGTCATAAGGTTCTTCCTGAAAGAAGCATAAGTAGGGAATAGTCAATGAGAAAGAGGAACAGAATTCCAGCTCTTTTCAGTTTTATGAGAAAAAGATCCAGCTCCAATGTGGGTTCTCCTGACAGTGGGAACCTGCAGGAAATTAGCACAAGATGAACAAATAACATGAGCAGGCGCCAGACCTGTCTTCCAAGCTAGATAGGGCTTTCTAATTTTTTGGGTCCATGGGCCAAACACAGGGCTTTAACAGTGTATCTTTGTTGAACTGGAAGCCAATGTAGGGTAGAAAGGGGCTGATGAATCGGCATCCTATGAGGAAGGTTCATGAAGAAACTCCAGACCATACAGAACACAGCAGCCAGACTCATCCTCGACCTCCCCAGACAGACGCACATCACCCCTCACCTCAGGAAACTCAGTTGGCTACCAGTCGCAAAGAGATGCCAGTTAAAGCTGCTCACCCATGCTTACAAGGCACTACACAATGAAGGACTGGCGTACGTCAACAAGGCATACGTCGTCAAATGAGTGAATTTCCACCAACCTACCAGGGAACTTAGGGGCCGATTATGATGGCGGGCGGACTTTGTCCGCCCGCATCGCCCCGGTAAATGGGACCGCCCGCTATGTGTGCGGCGGTCCCGCACATGTGATTAGGATGCCACCACCACGGTGGCATCCCCCATTTCCAGCATTGTGGCGGGCGGTGCTCACAACACCGCCCGCCACAGTGCTGGAAATGCATGTTGTGCATCTGCATGCACAACGTGACAGGCAACGCGCGGTGCCTGCCACCTTGTGCATGCAGATGCAGGGGGTACCATAGGTACCCCCCATGTGCAGCCCCCACCCCCCAACACCCTGGGGGCCCGCAACGGGCCCCCAACAGCAAGACCGCGAGCCTTTCCATGGCGGCGACGCCACCATTGAAAGGCTCATCTCTGCCGGCATCATAATATGGATGGCCTTGTCTTCCAGACACCGCCACCATATTAAACCCTTTTCCGCCCGGTCGACTGTTCGGCCGGGCGGAAAACATGCGGACGGTCTTACCGTCTGCCGGGCTCCCCTCCGCCATGGTAATATGGCGGGTGGAATTTGTTGGCGGACGGGCGATTATGGCGGGCGGATCGCCACCGCCATGTGGGCGGTGGCGATCCGCCCGACATCGTAATCGACCCCTTAGTTCTGGATCCTTCTCCCTAGCAGCTACCCAACTCATCCGCCGGGCAAACAGCGGAAGCAGCTCCTTCTCCCACCTGACAGATAAAACCTGGAACACCCTCCGCGTGCACCTCAGAGCCTCTCCATCGCTCCAGCACATCAGGAAGGACCTCAAGCCATGGATGTTTCAACTAATAGGAACAGGCAGCGTGATCCCGCAGTATGATCCCACAGCGCCCGAGTCACTCACGGGTGAAGCAGCCACACTCTACAAATCCTGATTGATTATTTGAATATCAATCATGTAGCAGTATTCTGAACTAGTTGAAGACTATTAAGAAAATATGTCAAAAGAACAAGATATAAAAAATTTGCATAGTCCAGATGTGTAGTAATTAAAGCACGGAATACTTTTTTCTGAACTGATAAGGGAAAAATAAGGAAGAACGTTGAGGAGTGAGTGCAACAAACTGGAGCAAATCCACTGCAGAAACACGAGGGATGAAGGATAGACTGGAAACAAATTGCACACCTAGATTCCTAGTTGATGATGCAGGGGTGGAAATGGGGCCTAACACTGAAGGCCAGTAGTTGGAGCACCATCAGGAGCAAGTAGAGCCAAATAGATCTCTGTCTTATACAAATTCAGTTTCATAAAGTTATGAGGAACAACTGCTTACAGCTCAACACAGACAAGACGGAAGTGCTGATCTTTGGAAACAGCTCCTCATGGAATGACGCCTGGTGGCCTCCCGAAACTAGGAGCAGCACCAACACCGGCCAACCACGCCCGCAACCTTGGCATCATTCTGGACAGCAAGCTGTCCATGAAAAAACAATTCAACGCAGTCTCATCTGCCTGCTTCTTCACCCTCTGCATGCTCCGCAAGATTTTTAAATGGCTCCCCATCGACACCAGATGCATCTTCACACAGGCCCTGGTCACTAGCCGACTGGACTACGGCAATGCACCCTATGCAGGAATCACCTTGCACCTCCTCATGAGACTGCAGACAATACAGAATGCAGCAGCCAGACTCGTCCCAGACCTCCTCAAGCAGTCCCACATCACCCCCCACCTCAGGAAGTTCCACTGGCTCCCTATTCAGAAGACCTGGATGTTCGGCTGAGCCTCGGCAGCAGTACTCTTAGCACCTGGATACCCTCACGGGAAATTAGCTGTGCTTTACAAATCCAGATTGATTGATTGATTAATGATTCATCCACTCTGACTGCCACCACACAGGCAGCAAAACATCGGTGTTTCACACGAGTTGTCTTGAATAGAGATGATGATCTGAGTATTGTCAGCATAAGACATGCTACAGAAGCCATGAGATCTAATGAAAGCTGTCAGCGGAATGCTGTATATATTAAACAGAGTGAGACTGAGGGAAGATCCTTGTGGGACGCCGAGGGCAAATTAAAATTGTCTGAGCGAAACAAAGGTAAAGATACATGGTTAGACTGTTATGTCAAAAGAGATATGAGCCATCCCAGATCAAGCCACAGACACCCAATGTTTGTGAGACGTTCAATCAGTACAGAATAAAACACCACGTCATAGGCCGCAGAAAAATCGAGGAGGACCAGAGCATCAGATGTGTTCTGGTCCAAGTTGGTTCTGAGATCAACGAATAAGAATTGGTTTACTATAGATAATCTCAGTAGCAGGAGTCACAGAATTAAGAGGAACAGCAAAATCAAAACTGAACCAGTTCTTACGGATTTTATTCTAAAACAACTGTGCCACCACGTTGTCCAACAATTCCTGGGAATGACTAAATGGTGTGAGAGCATGTAGTAGGAGATGTGATGCTACTAAGAATTGAATAAATCTCTTTAGAAGAGCTTTTAGCACCTTCAATCCTAGAAAAATGAAAAGCAGTTTAAGAGCTGTTGATATTTCCTAATAGCCTTACAATAGAATTCTTTAGCTACCATACAGTAATCTTCATTCCATATTTGTTTAAGAGTTTTACCGTGACATTTAGCTTCTCTTAGATCTTCCAAAAACCAGGGAGCAGATGGTTTTCTCCTGTTAGATTTTGAGATTGTAAGAAGCGGTGCATAGGGCTGTAACTAAGGGGTTCATTATGATGGCGGTCGGACGAAAGTTGCCATCGTTGCGGTAGTGGGACCGGCCGCCTACGAGGCGGCCTACCCACCAACCGCATTACAATGCGACCGCCACCGCAGCGGTCGCAGGTCCTATATTTTGCATTGTGGCGGGGATGCAGTCTGCAGCTCCCACCGCAATGCATAAAAAGAGGCACTTGCATATCCCTGCACTACGTGGCAGGCACCATGCGGTGCCTGCCACATGGTGCAGGGATATGTAGGGGGGCACCATAGGTGCCCCCCAGTGCCCTTGCCCCAGTCCCAGGGATTATGGGGGGCCTGCTAGGGGCCCCCAAATCCGTTTCCGCCAGCCGTTTAGTGGCGGGTTGGCCACCGCAGAACGACCGGAGGAAAGGGATATTATAATCCGTACGGCGGTGCCTTGCTGGCACCGCCGCAATGCTGGCCTTCCGGGGAGGTCCGACAGGCGGTCGGAGAAAGACCGCCTGTCGGGACCATGGCGGTCGGTCTTTCTGACCGCCACCTGTCCGCCCGCTAAAGTAATCTGTTGGGCGGTAAACCTCATTCCGATGGCGGAGGGCCCGCCACCGACAGGCTGTCGGTGGCGGGCCCTCCGCCATCGTAATGAGGCGCTAAGTTCTCTTGTGTCACTTTATACCATGGTCAAGTTGGCATCTTGGGCAGCTCAGACTGAGATTTGTATGTCAATTCACTAATGATAATGAAAAAGAGTGCCAGAAAGTGGTCAGACCAAACAAGGCGTGTGGGTGTACCCACAGTAAGTGTATTTAAAGAGGAGAAGATGGAATCAAGAATAGGTCCCTCTGAATGAGTGGAGTGATGAACAGCCCAAAGACTTCCAGAACATTAGACAGTACTGGAGAGTCTCTGTCCTCTGGATTATCACGATGAAAGTTTAAGTCTCCCAACATCGTGAAGTTAGAAGATTTAAGAGCAAGGGAAGAGCAGTTCAGCCAGGTCAGCCACAAAATTAGCTAGACTGTGCCCCAGCTGCTCCAGTACCAGCCAAACACTGGAGATCTATTAAAAGGCCGTAAGACTAGATCCTAAAGATGTGTATTAAAATAGCTAAGGAGGGTATCTAAATTATGAAAAATCATTCTTAAACACCTTCCAGAATTTTTTAGAACCTTCCTTCCATAATGTTCTGGAGCCTTCTTGTGCTTTCCTGAAAGTTCTATAACTTTCTGTCACATACTGCAATGCAATATAGACGCATTTATGTTTCACATATACATCCTTTATTCCCATTGTTGTCCCTTCCCTTTGCTTTCCCTTCACCTTAATTGGTTTAGTCAGTCTTGCTCTTAGAACGCGGGACAGGATAATGTTCAATGCTTGGCAGTTAGGACATTGGTGGTAATTCAGAGCTAAGGGCAGAACGTGTTAATTAAGATCTCTGTCAGCTTCATCGCCTGTGTACAGAGTCCTTTTGTTGCATCACAACATCGATTTTGGCATCGAGGATGGTGATGTGACGATGTTCACCAACCCTGGCAGCTGTGCAGTGACTTTTTGGTCCATGGAAAACTGCTGCGCTTTTCCTGAGGCAAAAGGATTAAATGATGGACGGAATGCAGAACAATGCAAACATTCACCCCCAGTCACAGAGATCTGGGTTGAATCCATCATTCTTTTGCTCACCATGCCACCCCAGTTTGGGCCCAGCCATATGCAAATCTGTCTTGACCCTGCTCCTCATGGGAACAGTCCAGCCCGAACTGCCAAGCCAGGTCCTCCCTGGACCGGAAACAAGCATCCTGGGACCGGTTTCAGGGCATCGTCCCATATCATCCAGGCTAGCTTGAATCCAGTGGCGCAGTGAGCCTGGTACCCAAGTCTGGGCATACCCTTCCCACTTAGGTTGACAAAAGCAAAAGGAACAAATGATGGACGGAATGCTGAGCAATGCAAACATTCACCCCACGTCACAAAGATCTGGGCTTAATCCATTGTTCTTTTGCTCACCACGCCATCTCAGTTTGGCCCCAGCCTTGAGGGGTGATGCACCGAAAAGGGTCCCAGGATGCTTGTATCCGGTCCAGGGAGGACCTGGCTTGGCAATTTGGGCTGAACTGTTCCCATGAGGAGCAGGGTCAAGACTGATTTGCATATGGCTGGGTCCATACTGGGGTGGCATGGTGAGCAATAGAGCAATGGATTTAACCCAGATCTTTGTGACTGAGGGTGAATGTTTGCATTGTTCAGCATTCCGTCCATCATTAGTTCCTTTTGCTTTTGGCGCTTTTCCTGAGAGCTGCCCTCCCGTTTCCTGCGCTGGTCGGAGCTGCCCTCATTCTCGGTGTGCCTGTATGACCGCTCTTCGCCTTTTGCGGGTACAGAGTGTCTTCTGCCCTCCTGCCGATGGGACCCTAGGGGAGGGGACCCGGGTGTGAAGGCCTTTGTGGAAGACGGCGACAGAATGCACTGCCATTTTGTTCCTGCATTTATTTCTACACGTTTCATGCATTTCCGCATTTGGCGACCATTTTGAATGAGATGATTTGAGCAGAAATATAATGAGGTCAAGCTCTGTGGAAGTTGTTGATTATATTCGACATAATGGTTTAAGGAAATGTAAGAAGAAAAAAACGCACTAGCACATTCACCTTTCAGTGACATTTGTGTGACCATACTCACGTTTTATTGGTAGTTTGTGTGACGTTATTGAAAGAAACAATAATGCAATTGGATCCTCCATTAAAAGTGTTCCCAACAAAGGGAGAACCTTCCATTCCGTGCAAAAGACGGAAGAGGTGCAAAAGATTATTTAAACGCTATAGATGGTGAAAGGATGCTGGCAGAGAGACGGAAATGTATTTTATTACACTCTCTGGGCTGTGAAGGGCAATCTGTTTTTAGATACTTGTCCAAGTTCCGAGTCCCTATAAGGAGAGTATGATCTAGATGAATTCGATGAAGCCTTATTCGAGTGGATGCTCCTTTTAAACCTGCTATTAGCACGACTTTTGAGAGATACAATTGTTATACTAGGTGGCAAAAGGATAAGGAAACGTTTGACGAGTTTCTTAGATCATCTAAAAGTTTGTCTAACACATGCAATTTTTGCAGTACTGTCAATGAAATGATACAGGACCAATTTATGGTCAATACGAACAATAAACGCATGAAGGAAAAATTGTGGATTTTGGGGGATCTGACCTTGGATGGATCACTGACATAATATTGATTACCAAAATATCCCCATACACAAATATCGACACATAAATATCGATGTCAAAAATATCGACATCCTATCTTTATAATGTAAAGTATAAAAATATCGATTAGATGTAATGCTCATTTTAACAAATATAATAAATACATTTAAACATACATATATAAAATGTAATATATATATGTATATTTACTTTAAAACAATTAATAAACTAATCATTTTTTTATTTTAAAATGTTATAAATATATAAAAATGTACAAATATATATATATATATATATATATATATATATATATATATACATACACCTGTAACATAAAATCTAATTAAAAAAACATTATATTATAAATTAAAAAACATTAAAATATTTAATAATTTCTAAACTTACATTTTGCACTCCATTGAGTGCAACAGTAGGGAAAGTGTTGGATAGCGGAGGGAAAAAATTCCTATTCCCACTAAAGTGAATGCAACAGTAGGGAAAGTGTTGGATAGCGGATCGGTAAAAATTACTATTCCCACTCCAATGAGTGCAACAGTAGAGAAAATGTGGGATAGCGGAAGGTTAAAAATTACTATTCCCACTCCAGTTAGTGCAACAGTTGGGAAAGTGTTGGATAGCGGAGGGGTAAAAATTACTATTCCCACTCCAATTACTGCAACAGTAGGGAAAGTGTTGGATAGCAGAGGGGTAAAAATTACTATTCCCACTCCAATGAGTGCAACAGTAGAGAAAATGTGGGATAGCGGAGGGGTAAAAATTACTATTCCCACTCCAGTTAGTGCAACAGTAGGGAAAGTGTTGGATAGCGGATCAGTAAAAATTACTATTCCCACTCCAATGAGTGCAACAGTAGAGAAAATGTGGGATAGCGGAGGGGTAAAAATTACTATTCCCAATCCAGTTAGTGCAACAGTAGGGAAAGTGTTGGATAGCGGAGGGGTAAAAATTACTATTCCCACTCCAATTACTGCAACAGTAGGGAAAGTGTTGGATAGCAGAAGGGTAAAAATTACTATTCCCACTCCAATGAGTGCAACAGTAGAGAAAATGTGGGATAACGGAGGGGTAAAAATTACTATTCCCACTCCAGTTAGTGCAACAGTAGGGAAAGTGTTGGATAGCGGATCGGTAAAAATTACTATTCCCACTCCAATGAGTGCAACAGTAGAGAAAATGTGGGATAGCGGAGGGGTAAAAATTACTATTCCCACTCCAGTTAGTGCAACAGTAGGGAAAGTGTTGGATAGCGGAGGGGTAAAAATTACTATTTCCACTCCAATTACTGCAACAGTAGGGAAAGTGTTGGATAGCAGAGGGGTAAAAATTAGTATTCCCACTCCAGTGAGTGCAACAGTATGGAAAGTGTTGGATAGCAGAGAGGTAAAAATTACTATTCCCACTCCAGTGAGTGCAACAGTAGGAAAAAGTGTTGGATAGAGGAGGGGTAAAAATTACTATTCCCACTTCAGTGAGTGCAACAATAGGGAAAGTGTTGGACAGCGGAGGGGTAAAAATTACTATTTCCACTCCAATTACTGCAACAGTAGGGAAAGTGTTGGATAGCGGAGAGGTAAAAATTACTACTCCCACTCCAGTAAGTGCAACAGAAGGGAAAGTGTTGGATAGCGGAGAGGTAAAAAATACTATTACCACTCCAGTGAGTGCAACAGTAGGGAAAGTGTTGGATAGCGAAGGGGTAAAAATTACTATTTCCACTCCAGTGGGTGCAACAGTAGGGAAAGTGTTGGATAGCGGAGGGGTAAAAATTACTATTCCCACTCCAATTACTGCAAAAGTAGGGAAAGTGTTGG
Source organism: Calotriton arnoldi (assembly GCA_963921515.1). Taxonomy (NCBI): domain Eukaryota; kingdom Metazoa; phylum Chordata; class Amphibia; order Caudata; family Salamandridae; genus Calotriton; species Calotriton arnoldi. Next base: position 1,863,283 of record CAWUFW010001626.1, on the reverse strand, counting down.
ATAGTAGAGGGGTAAAAATTACTATTCCCACTCCTTTTACTGCAACAGTAGGGAAAGTGTTGGATAGCGGAGGGGTAAAAATGACTATTCCCACTACAATTACTGCAACAGTAGGGAAAGTGTTGGATAGCAGAAGGGTAAAAATTAGTATTCCCACTCCAGTGAGTGCAACAGTAGGGAAAGTGTTGGATAGCAGAGAGATAAAAATTACTATTCCCACTCCAGTGAGTGCAACAGTAGGGAAAGTGTTGGATAGCGGAGGGTAAAAAACTTACTATTCCCACTCCGGTGAGTGCAACAGTAGGGAGAGTGTTGGGTAGCGGAGGGGTACAAATTACTATTCCCACTCCAGTGAGTGCAACAGTAGGGAAAGTGTTGGATAGTGGATGGGTAAAAATGTAATATTCCCACTGAAGTCAATTCAAAATTAAAAACAAACAAAATATCAACTACAGTACAAAAAATTTTAAAAACAAAAAAAGAAAACATATATCACAAATATTAAAAATTACAAAAGATAGAAACATATTATAATGTTAAAAAAAATTACCTACAAACATTATTTTATACATTTTTAAATAATAATTTACAAACAAATAACTATATTTAATAGAAATTAATTATAATCAAAAACATCAATTGTTACATAAAATTAATATTTTTTATTTCCTACCCTATAACACCACACAATTCACAACACACATCTACATTTCTAAAAAAAAAGTGTACCTCCATAATTAACATAATTAATTATCAAAGAAACAAATATTAATTAAAAACAAATTAAAACAGATAAAAATTAATTTACTCACCAAACATTACCCCTATAAAACCAAAATCCACACACAAAATAAAAGTAAACAATTACCATAAATATTTATCAATTAATGAATGAATAATAATGAGCAACTAATTATTAATTAATGAAACCTAAAATACTTTCCACCCTCTACCCCAATAAACACCACAATACACACCTAAAAATCATTACACAATTTCCATAACTAATTTTACATTATTAAATTAATATCAATTAACAACAACTTATTAATTAATTTAAAAGAATTTACTTCCCACTCTTTACCATTATAAACCCCACAACTCACATCTCAAATTAATTACACAATTGCCATATTTAATATTTAATTAATGAATTACCATTAATTAACAACTAATTATTAATTAATTTTAAATAAATTACTTCCCACCCTATTCCCCTATAAACCCCACCACCCATTCCTAAAAAATGACACAATTAACATAATTAATTACCAATTAATTAATTAATTATTAACAATTAACAAACAATTGATAAATACTTATTAATAAATTAATTCCCACAATTAACACTATAAATTATAAATTAAATAAATAGTAATAAATAAAAATTAATAAATAATGTATTATAATTAAATTACTTCCCACCCTATTCCCCTATAAAACCACAACCCGCTCCTAAAAAAACAAAATTAACATAATTACCAATTAATTAATTAATAAAAATTAACAACCAATTAATATAAAATTAATAATAAATTAATTCCCACAATTAACACTATAAAATCTAAATTAAGTAAATACTAATAAATAAAAATATTAATTAATTTATTATAATTAAATCACTTCCCACCCAATCCCCCTATAAACCCACAACCCGCTACAGGCCTAAAAATTGCAAAATTTAATTAACATAAAATTAATCACTACTCACAAATTTAACACATATTAAAAACAAAAGCAATACTTATACAAAAAAATAGATCACATACTTTTAAAATACATTCTAAAATAAATAACACTAATTTAATAATCGATATTTTAAACAACTATGGGGCACATTACGATGGCGGGCGGAAGCACCACCGCCGTGCTGGCGGATGCAAAAAGCACCAGTTACCGCCGGCACGCAGCAGTCCACACGCCCGTCCAATTACGATGCGAAAAGTAGGCCAAACACCGCCGGCAAGCCAGCAACACCGTCCGCCATCAAAGTGCGCCCGTACACGTAGCGGCGCAGCCCAACTGACACACACCGTCCGACGAAACACGTCCCGCCCGGCGCATAAATTACAAGGCCGCAAACAAACGGCTCCCACGGCCAAGAGATACCGTACGACAAACCGAAGCGGTAACACGGATGCCGAGCACGGACAACGAAGAAGCGGCTCCCCGAGCATGAATCCAGCACTGCAGGCCCTCCCCATGCTTCTGCTGATGCACCACCAAGGACGCAACGTACCGCGGAGACGCAGGTAGGCACACACACAACAAGTGCACGCAAACAGCGCACACAGTGCAAGGGCGGAAAAGCGGACAACCCCCACCAGCGCGTGTACACTACACATCCACCATTGCATCCACATATGACACACAGGCCAAATCGTAACATCGCGGAACACATGTGTACACACCACCTGGGACTAGGAACCAACCACCCCGTCACGGCCCCAAAGCGCCGATGACGCCGCCACACATGCGCACAACGCAGAGGCCAACCGCAGCGCCATGCATGCGTCGCACACAGACACAGGGACACAACCAAGCAGCACACACATCAGCCCCACCCCGAACGCACATGACACGTGACAGGCCTGCCACAGACATGTCCCCAACGCCCAATTCACGGACAACACCCAACGCCACACAACCGAAACACACATGTCAGTGAAGTCACGCAACAGCAGGACACACCCCAGTGTAACAAACATGGCGTAGCACACAGCGGCGGCAACACCAACTAGGAGAAGCAGGGCCCCTTCGGGAAGAGGAACGCCAGTACCACACTGAAACACCCATACCACCCTGCACATATTGAACAAGACATATAAAACGGAACACCAAAGAGCCCGGGGACCGACAACAGGTGGCCCAAGAATAACATTCACACACAAGGCCCAACGCAGAGCGGAAAGGCAGCCTGCCGCCCACACAAGGGAGAGCAGACAGCACTGAATGACCTTCCATTCCAACTCCGAAACCACAGCCCTACGACAGAAGCCGGTGAATACAGCCATTGTCCAAGAATAGACCAACACAGGCATGCCGAGGAGACCGACCACAGGGCAGATAGCGCATATCACAGAAGCACACAACGGACGGGGAAGAAAGAAGAAAACACTCCCCCATGTCGGCCACATGCAAGTTAATTGGAAGGAGTCACACATCACTGACCTTGAACTGTCTGAGAAGCATGTGGGAAGAGGGCCCGTGTCCTCCAAACAAGCAAACAGAACACAAGTCCTGTCTCCCTACGACTACACAGAGCTCACAGCAACCTCGGAGCGTGCACATTGCAGATTGCACACACAGCCGGAGCACGCCACCTCAACGAACCGCTGCGAAATGGCAACCGCAACACACCTACCCAACTACGCCGAACAGCTCAAGCTGTACAAAACCAACCTGTTCCATACATTGGGATGCGATCTCCTGTCCCTGCTGAACGTAAGTTACCGACTGACTTACCGCATCACATTGTTCAGCTGCGTCATGCCCGTCTTCTACTGTCGGAGGTGTCCCTACCAGCATCCCGTCGAGATATGCCTCTCCAACCCGGCATGTCTGAAGGCGGACCTGCTACCACTACTCCTCCCTCTGGACGCACACGACAGGGCCTGCTCTGCCTATGGGGGCATGGCGTATGTGGCCAACATCGCACCCGCACTGAAATGGGACCACTGTGCCTCCACACGACGGATCATCGAGAACAGCTACATCGAATGTCACCCAGCATGCCCCATCATGGTCCTCCAAGGGACAACTTACGAACAACACCTTGACAGCCACCATCCGCTACATTGGCTGGCAAACATGTACACCACCAATGACATGGAAGCCCTGCTGGACGGCATCGCATACCTGACAACCTGTCAATTCGTCGGACCACAACGCAGGTTCCCCGAGTGACCTATGATGTCCAACCCCGCACCCATGCTTAGCTTCCGCACGGACTGGCCAGTCACCACCACAACAGCCATACCAAACGACCGGCAACTGTAACCACACCATCAACGACATCGCCATGACATCGGATATGACCGGGACATGCACACTGTTCCCCATCACATCCAGGAACACCGCATGCATCGTGGGAGGCAGTGGCATGGGCTCTGTGTATCGCACCCACATGGACGGAACTGCACGAACAACCAGGACACGACATGGATCCAGCGCCCATGGACACACACACCGCTCAGTGGACATGAATAGGTCGCCTGGAGTCTGTGGGTGCTGCACCCCTCCCACCCCCGCCCCGGGAATCCCATACCAGGACCTTTGCATGGACGACAAGTGCATACAACAACAACACGACCCCAGTGACTGTGACATGTCCAGTAACCATCACAGTGCAACAACAAGTGGCACGCCGCTGCATGCACGCAAGCACATGCCCTGATGTCATCTCACATGCACGCGTGCATGAGGAACAACCGCAGCAAACCTGTCACATGGAACTGAGATGGACTGTGCCCATGATGCCAAGCGGTCTGGTAGGCTACATGTATACCGTCTGTGTCAAAGTCCGCAGCTCCGCAGCTATACGTAAATGTACATTAGCACAGCCTTGGCCAAGCAGATGTCACTCTGAAGCCCACATCCCACATGCAACAGCCAATCACATGTAACCCCACACCCTATCCCATTTGCAATCATGCTCAGTATATCCTCAACATGTATTCCGCTGCCAGTAGTGTCCACTATACTGCATCACAGAGGACAGAAGACTCAATATAATGTTTGAAACCAAAACTGTCTCCGCTGACTCATTTCACAAGTACGAATGAGAGAGGATGAGAGTATGTGAAGTACACGGCAGTCGTGACATGACCATGTAGTCCACTGGTATTGGATGTCAACGCAAATGAGTAGCACTACTGTGGAAGACACACATGTGTCGTGTGAAGTCGTATGGACGCAGTGCTCAGGTGGGTGGGTGCGACGGGTAGATGCGCACATGCCAAGTTGGAGCACGCCGTGTTGGGAGGGGTCATGAACAGTACACCACCGCTTCCCTGGGCATCGTGAGAGGACACCTGTCGGGGGGAGTGAACACGTGTGTGCACAGCAGCCGGGCACACGTACAAAGCGGTACCAGGCGCACCTCAGCCCACCCTCTGTGGACAAGCTGGATCCTGTTGTGCGCCCGCCATGCCCCTTGACAAGGCACACACAGCCCCAGTCGACCAGGTGTAACCCCAACATAGTCAATCCGCACAGGCGATACAGGGCACGGGATGGCAGTGGAGCATGGTGTGTGAGAGGTCTCCTCGCGCTCCTCCTGGTCATATCACGCAGGCAATAGAACCTCAACGTCTAGCATGGCACAAGTCAAATGGAAGTGTAGGGGGACGCACCACAGCACGAGCAGCACTGACGTCACGGGAGGTGGCTCGCACCATCCCATCCATTGCCCATCATACCAACCACGCCACATGCCATTGCGACTAAGTGCAAGCGCGTGCGCCACCACCCCCGAGCCCTCCCCAGAGAGGCCAAAGAGTGAATGTGTGGGCCATCAGCCGCAGACGGACGCGGCCTGGCCGCAAGGGCAGCCACAGCCACTGGGTGTCGCAGGTGGCGGATCCGGAAGGCGAAGACTGTGATGCATAGTCCATGCAGGCCGGGTCTCCATTTGGGGCACCACGCAGGTGGACGGCGTCCCGCCACACATCATACCCTGAGACAGCCCACTCGTGCAACTGGACCCACACATACACTCCTTGCCCTCTCTGGTGCGAGCTTGGGGCTGCCTGTGCAGGCGCTAGCCTCGCAGGTGAGCATGCATATTGGGGGAGCAAGGGGAGGACATGAGGGCTGGGGCGAAGATGACTGTATCACTGTCAGTAAGTACAAGGGATGACCCAGATGTGGAAAGGAAGAGACGTGTCCCGTGTGTACTGCAACTAGTCGCCAATCCAACTACCCCCCATGTCCGGAATGTAAGCCCGCACCTAGGCCCGCCCATCCGCCACATCGAACATACCACCAGCACGACAAACTTCCCATTCGAAACACTGACTGGGGGTGGCGACCAGTGTACAATCATGTGTAGCCTACCCACGCGTACATGTGGGCCCTCCATGATCCATGTCACCTGCGGCAAAGTCATGACATGCGCAATGAGGGAAGTGAGGAGAGCTGTCCGCCCCACGCGCAGAAGGTGCATCAGCTCCACAGACCCAGCAGCGAGTCCAGCAGGGGTCACATGTGCAGGGGCAGCTGTGCCTGGTGTGAAGGCACATGCATATAGACAGCACATCGACCAATGTGTAGTCTGCCCACATCTACAGTCCATCATCATGCGGACATAGGAATTGAACACAGGGCAACACATCTGAGTGGGTGCACCCACCGTGACCAACAATGCGCAATCATCGACGTACCCGCCCTGTGCATGGCCCCCCACCCAACGGAGGCACATCCAGTGCCACCATCCCACACACACAAGCCTTCCACGGAACATGCTGTGTCCAATGGTCAGTACAGAGTCAGCGCCCATCTGGTGGATCCTGAACAGGAGACACATGCACACACATGCCAGCTCCCACTATGTACGTCTGCCACCTGGCACGTGCAATGTAACCTCTCACCTGTGACGTGTGACTGCAAGCACACAGCCGTCTTGGCATGGGGCTGTCAATGTGGACACCTGTCAATGTTTCGGGAGGTGTGATCCGTACAGTGCTGTACATAGGGTGCAGTGCTGACACCTACTACTGTCTCATATCCCCTCGTGCCACAGGTCCCACTTGTTTTGGCCGCTCAGCCTGTGCCCACATCGTCGTCGTCGTGTGCCATACTCATCCAGCCGCGGAAGCAGTTCCATGCTCAGCAGACATTCATGTTGCCGTGGCGTTGCCGCTTGACGGATATGCAGTCAGTCCCCATCAGCACGCCCCGCAAGTCATTGGGGCCTAGATCCCCATGTGCATGCACATGGCAGTGGTTCGTATCACTAGCCATTGCCATTGTTGGGAGACCTGTGTAAGTGTATTGTGGCCGTGCCGTCCCAGCTTGACAGCTGGGCTGTGGCTCATGTGCTTGCTCAGTCATGTCAGTGATGTGTATGCGAAATTGCTATGTGTCGTGTTGCTTTGACATGTGTCCTCTGCCATTGTCCCTAGGCGGAGACCGAACATTGACCGCCCATACCAATTGCTGGCGGACATGGACGATACAGAGGTTATTAGGAAGTTTCGGCTGGACAGGCCAACCCTGCATCGACTGTGTGCCATGTTAGAACCCCATCTCCGTCCCCGCAGGGTGTATCCGACTGCTGTCACCCCCACGGCTAAGGTGATGGCCGCCATGCATTTCTTCGCCACTGGGTCATTCCAGCACACAGTGGGCATTGGAGGAGGGATGTCCCAGCCCATGTTCAGCAAGGTGCTGAGGGATGTACTGGCAGCCATGATGCTGTACCGAAACAGGTACATCCGCTTCCCCAGGGCTCGTGAATTGGCGGCAGTGAAGGGTGCATTCTATGCCCTTGGCAGAATCCCACACGTCGTTGGAGCCATTGACTGCACACATGTCGGCCTTGTTCCACCACAGGCCACTGAGCACCTGTACCACAACAGGAAGCACACGCACTCCCTGAATGTGCAAGTGGTGTGCCTTGCGGACATGGTGATCACCCACGTGTGTGCAAAGTTCCCAGGCTCGGCCCATGACGCACACATAATGCGCAACAGCATCTTGCCACGACTGATGTCCAATATGCAACAGGATCGTGCCTGTATTGTCGGTGAGTATGTGGAGTGGTGTAGCGTGCTGGTTGTGCGATGCTGTCCCCTGTCCAGTTGGAATAGCAACGGTTCTCTGTGTCCCTCACACCCAGGTGACTCTGCGTACCCGAATGGGGCATGGCTGCTCAGTCCATTGAGGAATCCTCGCACCCCAGCAGACGATCGCTACAATGAGGCACATGGGAGGACCAGACGTGTGGTCGAGCGTACCTTTGGCCTCCTCAAGTCCAGGTTCAGGTGCCTGGACCGCACCGGGGTGCGCTGGCGTACTCCCCACAGAAGGTGTGCCAGATAGTGGTGGCGTGCTGCATGCTGCACAATCTGGCCATTCGGAAGCAGATCCCCCTCATCGTGGATGACGGAAATCAACCAGGGCCCCAGCCCGCAGACCAGGACAGCTCGAGTGAGGAGGACAGCGGAGAGGAGGAAGCTGGTAATGTGCGGCAGCAGCTCATCGCCCGCTACTTCACTTGACGGTGAGTGTCCATGTACGACGGCTGATGTGGCTGTATCTGTGCAGGTGTGTGTGTGCTGTGTCAGGGTGGCCGTTTGTTCACTGCGTGCTGTGTGTCAACGCTCCATGGCCAGGGTAGTATGCCACTGTTGGTGGCTGTGGCATTGTGCCCTATTGCTCTGTGCGATGTGTGTACATTGCTTGTAGTTGTTGACATGTACTGTGTGATGGGTGTGTGACACACTCATTGAATGTGCTCCTGTTCTGTCTCCCACCCCTAGGTCCCTACAGGCCCTCCGGATTCAATTGCCATGCCACGCATCAGGTGCCTTTCCGCCCAAGGTGGCCGTTGTATTCCGTACAAATAAAACACAGGGCACAAACAGCAGTTAGTGAAAAAGGTGCATTTATTACAAACTGTGACATGTGATTGTGTGTAAGGTGATGACAAAAGTGGTGCGTGCAGTGACAATGAGCTGTCGGTCATGGCTGCGTGATGATCAGGGTGTACCCACTGGTTCTATGTCCATAGTCCAACACACACATGCCATCCAGATGGCTGTGTGGAGTGGGATCGTAGTCCAAGTCAATGCAGTGGCTGGTCAAGGAAGGCTGGCGGAAGGCTGGCTGGCTGCCTCACTTGCGTTTGGAGCGTGCGAAGTCCTCCCGGGAGATCTGTTTCCACTTCGGACGGCCCCTTCCACGTTTGCGAGGGGGGTGCCTGCTTGCGACATGCTGGTGGTTGAGGTGTGCTCACTGGCTGTGGACGCAGGGGAACTGGACACTGCTGCTCCACCCTGCGCCCCGGCAGGTGGTGGCGGAGGGGGAGCTGCTGTCCCTGGCTGTGACCTCACCGCCACCACCAGCTGTCCCATGAGGTCCACGATTTGGCCCATACGGGCGTCCATGGACCTCAGCACCCCCAGCACCTCACGCGTGTCTGAAGCAGACCGGAGCCATTGTTCTTGGGCCTCTTCATAGGCCCCAAGGACTCTGGCCATTTGAGGCAGGGCATGGCTCCCAGGGGAGGCTGGCGTTTCCCTGACCCTGCTCCTCCTACCAGTCCTGCTGCCACCGGCCTGCCCACTAGCCACATTGCTCACCACGGTCCTCGCTGTGGCTCCCAGGGTGGATCCAGTCGGCCGGGCCACCACCTGCGCTGGGGCTGGTGCCAGCGAAGACGTGGCGGTGGTGGCGGCGGTGGTGGTCGGTGCGGCGATGGTGGCGGTTGCGGCAGTGGTAGTGGCCACAATGACCGTGGGTGTGGCCGCAACGACAGTGGCAGCAGGGGGCTGGGAATGTTCAGCAGCCCTGGATGATGGGTTGGTGGGTAGGAGGGGTCCTGGGGAGCGGCTGGGCCCTGCCACACCAGATGGGCCTGCTTGGTGGTCCGTGTCCGAAGAGGAGGACAGATCCTCCAGATCCGTGTGTCCTCGTTGGGGGCTTGTAGGCTGGCTGTGCTGGCTGCTGGCTCCATCCCCAGCATCCAGCAGTTCGTCACCTGTGGAGAGAATGAGATTTGTTATTGTGTTGCACCTGGCGAAGTATGTATTTGTCGTCTGACATTAACAGTTCGTGCAATCTCGTACATGGGTTTCCCGGAGGCGTGTGTGTGGCTGTAGCATCTGTAGTTGTGTGTGCTTGGCAATGGGACTGTGTGCTGTGCACATGTGGCATGGGACGGATTGGCCATGCCGATGGGTGTGTTGCTGTGCCCCTACTTATTGTGACTCTGGTGTATGCGGGCTCCTGGCCCATCCTGGGTCTGGTTTGTACTTTGCTTTTGGTGTTCAGATGGGACGCTTAGGAACGCATATGGCAACATGGGGGCCATGCCCCAGATTCGCATTTGGGAGGGAATATGCTTTTGGGGTTCAAATGGAACGCTTAGGAACGCATATGGCAACATGGGGGCCATGCCCCAGATTCGCATTTGGGAGGGGATATGCTTTTGGGGTTCAAATGGAACGCTTAGGAACGCATATGGCAACATGGGGGCCATGCCCCAGATTCGCATTTGGGAGGGGATATGCTTTTGGGGTACATGCTGTGGCCTGCATATTTGCTGTCTGTTGTGATTACTGGACATGGCATTGGACGCATCGTTATGAGTGAGTGATGGTTGTGTGCCAGCCAACGTATTGCAGTTGTCCCATCTCCTTGGTGTGCGTGCTGCCCTGTGCCATGTGCATCACTGCAGTGCTCGGGGGGTGTGGCCCATGTTGTGTGTTGTTGCTCACAGTGTGTCGTGCGCTTCATTGACTTCTGGCACATGGTTGGTCATGGGCATGTATCTTAGCGTGACTGCTGTATGTGTGGCAGCTGTGCGGATGACATGCCTTTCATGAGACTGGGGCTGACGGATGGGATGGATGGTATGTTGTATGTGCATGGTGTGTCAGTGAGTTTGATGGGTTCAGTGGTGTTCGTGTGCATTTATGTTGTTCCGCTCTGTTGCGTCTAGTGTTGTTTGTCTTACATAGGCGTAGTTGTGGGGTGTGTGGTTGACAGGCAGTAGGGGCTACATGGACAGGACTTCAATGGTGTTTCGGTTGTGTGTGATGAGTTGCACAGTGGCTGCCTTGTGGTACTATATTCAGTGTGGCTTGTGCATGCAGACGTGGCTCCTTGGGTGTTGCTATGTCTGTGATGGGTCATGTGGGGTGTGAGTCTGTTGTTCATGTCCGTGTGCACATTGTTCACTTGTTCGTGACGGTGGGCGGTGCTGCGTGTTCGTCTGCTACGTGACATGTCCCATGTGTTGGTCGTGTTATGGTCCTCATGCCTCCAGTAATCCAGCCCTGTCCAGTTTCCCACCTGCAAGTTGTTCGTGCGTGCACTGTACTGGATGCCACATGGCTCTAAGCGGGGGGTGCTCCATGTTGCAGGTCTGTGGGGGGGGGGGGGTGTTGTGGGTCGTGGGGGGTGGCTGGACACCCACTGACACCGATTGCTGTGGACCGTGATGTCTGCCTTTCGGCTGTCGTTGTGCACTGCGGTGGCTGACACGTGGCTGTGGGGTGTGGGGGATGCTCCTCCTTGCTGTGCTGTGGGACTGGGGCCTGGTGTGTGTTGTACTTGGGCTGTCCACCCTCCCACCCACTGCACTTTGTGTTCCTGCCACTTACCTGTTACTTGTCGGTTAGTGCAGCTGTGGCGGACACATGGGTGTGGTGGGTGCTCGTTGTGGCGCTTCTGGCATATTTGGGGACCTGTTGGTGGTTACGTGGCTGGCTGAGTGTACACATGTCCCCACGCATCTTACAGTTGTTCGGTTTGGGCTGTGTGTGGTGGTGTCTGTTGCATGTGTGTGTGATGTGTTGTGTATTGTGTGCTGGACATGGGGGTGTTTGTCCCTGGGAGCTGTGGCATGGTAGTTGCGCATGTGAGTACATAGCGGTGTGCTGGTATACATTAGTTTGTACTTACCAGCCTCCACTCCCCTGCTAATCCGGCGAGGATCTCCGGATGTATTACGACTCGCACCTTCTCCTCCCACGCTTTGAAGGTCTTAAAGAGCGCGGGATTCCCTCCGCCAGTGACGGCAGCCAGCTCTCTGTTTTTGCCCTCCTTCTTCTTGACCAGGCTCTTTACGTCATTCCAACGTTTGTTTATTTCACCTCTGTTCCTGGGCAGGGTCCCGACTGCATTGACCTGGTCTACGATCCGGTTCCACATTCTGTTTCTGGTGGCTAGTGGTGTGTGCTGGACCATGTTCCCATAGATTTGTGGGTACACCTTGATGATCTCGTCGACCATGACCGTCAGCTCAATGGGCGTGTACTTGGGCATTCTTTGTGGTGCCATGGTGTTTGTGGTGCTGGTGCGGTGTGTGTTGTGTAATGTGCAGGGGGTTTGTGGTGCCAGTGTTTGGTGGTGGTGGTGGTGGTGGTGGTGGTTGTGATGTGTGCGTTTCTGTGGTGTGCTGCTGTCCTTGCTGTGTCACTGTGTCCTCTCCTCTCCTCTCTAGTTTGCAATGTAGCAAGGGGTTGTGGTCTGTGGGAGTGCTCTTTTGTACTCACCTATGTGGGTGTGTCCTCATGGTCTGTTGTTTTCAGGTGTGTTGTGTCTGGGGTTCTGGCCTTTGTATTTTTTGTTTGTCCTGGGGGGTGTTTTCGGGATGTGTACTGTGCTTGTGTATTTGTGCGTGCCTTGCTGTGTGGACTTGTTGGCCATGTTGTGTGCTATTGGTTTTGTGTGCGGATGGTTTCTGTGCAGGTACGTTGGCGCCATGGCTTCTGCCGTGTCCATTCTCATCGGCGTTGTTTGCGCTGGCGGGCGGTATATTTGTGGGTTTTCCGCGCTCATGTCGGTGCGATCGTAATTTCACGTGCGGTGTGTCGGCCGTGAGGGCGGGCGGTTTTGTGTTGTCGTGCGTGTTTCCGTCCGTGGCGGGCGGTTTGACTCCGACTCGGACGTTGGCGGGCGGTATTTTGTGTGATTTTTCCGCCGATGGCGGTTTTCGGTTTGTGTAATCGTAATGGCGTGGTCGGTGTTCAGGCGGTGTGTGCGGGCGGATTTTTGCCGCTTCCATGCCTGGCGGATTTATTTACGCCGGTTATCGTAATGGGCCCCTATATTTTTGCAAACGATATTACTAACTTTGATATTTTCAAAAACGATATTTCTTACCTTAAAGTCGATATTCTTGACCACAATATTCTTGCTGTCGATATTTCTGTATCACGATATTTCCCACTCTATATTTGTGTATGTCGATATTTAAATGTGTATGTCGATATTTAAAACTCGATATTCTGTCTGTGCACTACATTGGATGAGGTAGTCCCCTTCCGCTAAGGCAGTAGAGAAGTCCATGAGTTGGGTAATAGAGGTAAATGAATCCTGCACTGGAAAAAAGGAGAATTAGATGTGCTACCTCAACATCAAACCCAGCAAAAGTGATTCATCAAAATATTTGCATAAGGAAAACAAAACAATTTGTTACAGGAGTGGAGATTCATCACATCTAGTATCTTTGAAGAGGTGTCCCGCAGTGAACAGGGAGTGCAATATTTGTGGAAAAAAGGACAATTTGCCAAATATGTGCTGCAAAGTAATGAAACACAATAAAATAAGTATTTCCCAGGTGCAGGAGGATGCGGCAAGTGATGCAGGTGAATTAACCTCAGAGGGAATCTTAACAACAAAACATTGTACTCATGGTACAAGATGATGGAGTGGATTGCACCAATGACGTTGTCAAACCACCAATTTGTTCCATTCAGGCTCATGTTAAATATTTATTTTAATGTCTGAGTTTGGATCCCCATTTACTATCATCACAAAATCTTTCTTTCATGCACGACTTGGGAAGAAAGTGAAACATATGCTGCCACCAGACATTTGAGCAGGAACTTTTAATGGTTCTTACATCCAATTCTAGGGCATTTCAGCACAACTGTCAAGTTCAAGGGAAAAACCACGTATATGAAGATCTATGTGGCACAGAGGGTTGCCAATGTTTTAGGATGGAGAGATAAGAAACAACTAAAAATCAACTTAGACCCCAATGCAGAGGATACAGTGTTGGTGATCAAGGAAATTGATGTGAAGGAGCAAATCTTATCACCCTTTCCTGAAGTGTTCTGTAAAAACTTGGGAACGTTGAAAGGGTTTGTGCATGAGATTAAACTAAAAGCTGATGCCAAACCCATGAGACAAAGGTTGAGAAGTATACCATTTAGTGTGAGAAGGGAGTTACAAAACTTGCTGGATTAATTGCAGTGTGACAGTGTCATCAAGGAGACGGAGTCATCAGAGTGGGTTTCACCTATTGTTTTAGGGGAACAGTTGGAACACCGCGGTCTGACCACGTGTGTTCCGACTACGTAAGCTCAACCGTGCTCGCCTTAACCATGCATATGCCATAACCACGCATATGCATGGTTAAGGCAGTAGACGGTCTAGCTGCTGGAAGATGGAAGCAGGAAGACGCTGTGGTGAGGTAAGTGGGGCTGGGGGTAGTCTTTAGGGCTGGGAGGGGGTCAGGTAGGTTTTGGGGCAGTGGAAGGGGTTGGGGTAGTTTAAGGGACAGCACAGGGGGCGGAGTAGTGCAACTTACGGGGCAGGGTTTTCAGGTCTTAGGGCAGTGGGAGGGTAATAGGTAGTTGGGTTAGTTTTTACGGCGGGTGGGGGGAGGTCGGGTTAGATTTTTATGGTGGGTGGGGGGTTGGGTAGGTTTTTGGACAATGGAATGTGTTGGGGTAGTTTAAGGGACAGCTCAGGAGGGTCGGGTTAGTGTACGTAAAGGGGCAGGGTTTTAGGCCTTAGGGCAGTGGAAGGGGTTGGGGTAGTTCAAGGTACAGCACATGGGGGTAGGGGGTCGAGTAGTGTATGTAAAGGGGCAGGGTTTTAGGTCGTAGGGCAGTAGGAGGGGAATGGGTAGATGGGGTAATTATTAGGGCTGGGGTGTCAGGGTAAGTTTTAGGGGAGTGGAAGGTGGTGGGCGTAGTTTAATGGACAGCGCGGGGTGGGTGGTGACCTTAGCCACACATACCCCTTTACTATTCATGCCTGTACCACGATATTTCAAGGTAAAGGCATGCATAGTCAAGGAATGCGTGGTTAAGACGCATTCGTGGTTTGGGCTGCGTGGTAGAAGCACGCGTGGTTTAACCATGTGTGCCTCTATCATACAACCATTGTTTTAGCAAAAAAAGGAGATGGAAACCTCAGACTTTGTGCGTATTTGATGGCACTTAATGATATCATCTTGGTGGACAGAGATCCTTTGATGAAAACTAATGATCTTCTGGCGATGTTGAATAGTGCGTCTGTTTTCTCCACATTAGACCTCCGAAAAACATATCACCTAGTTGAGCTGTGTCAAAGGCTTCCAAGCTTTTAACTGCATTTGTCACGCCATTTGACACCAACCAGTTTAGGAGGATGCCTTACGGTTCTGCTTGTGCCTCTGCAGTGTATAAGCTCGGGTGGGTAACCACGCTCCGCCAGCGGAGTTTATGTAGTTTTGCATACTCCGCGTTCCGTGGCGAACACGGAGTTTAGGCAAAACTACGACTCTGTGGCGGAGCGTAGTTAGCCGGCCCATCCACCCTCCGTCCTTCTTCTTTGATAACCCCTACGTTGTACGTCTTGCGAGTGCGGCGAGGACGAGGAAAGAGAGCAGCCATGGCGAGGAGGAGGCAGCCATGGCAGGTAAGTGCCTTTTTTCTTACTTTATAATTACTTTGGGAGGGGGGAGGGAGCGGAGTTCCACTGAGTTTTTTTCCAACTCTGTGGAAATCCGCGTAGAGGCACTACGCCTGCTCTGCCCGGGGTTAGCAGTGTACCAGAGAGTGATGTTCCACGTTTAAGGACATGGAGTTGCATTTAAGTTTTAAGGTGTTTTCAGGATGACATTTTAATATCCTCAAAAGGTGAAAAGGAACATTGCAAGCTCCTGATGGAGGTATGCAGGAGGCTGTCCAACAAAGGCTTGGTGTTAAGTTGGGTAGAGAGTAAACTGTTTGAACCACAGGTCCACTATCTGGGCCACACCATCTCCCCCAAAGGTGTTGTTCCTAAAAAAAGTCTTGTGGATGCCATTAAGAACGTTCCTGTGCCTGATGATAAGGACAAACGCATGTCATTTATAGGGTAATGTGAATACTATGGAAGGTTTGTCCCTAATTTCACATCAGTGGTGGAACAACTTAGGAGGTTGTTTCGTGTGGGGACCAGAACAACAGTCGGCATTTGATTTTGTCAAAGCCGAATCATTGATGCTTCTGCTCTGCAACCGGCGCCGCTTTGGAACTCATAATGGCAATGCATTTTAATTGTGCGTTCCAAAGGAGTGCAAGCTATCTTATATGTTTATCTTGAGGGGAGACGATGTGGCATAAGGGCTAGAGCGGCTGACCTTGAAGCTGGGGAACTGGGTTCGAGTCTCGATGGGAGGCTCAACATTCTGTAAGTCTCAGCAAATCCCTTAGGGCCTCATTTACAAGTTTTTGATGCAGGGCAGCACAGCAAGTCACTTTGCTGTGCTATCTTGCGTCAAAAGGAAAGGGCACGAATGTGCTGTATTTATGATATACGGCACATTCCTGTCCTTTCCTATTGCACTGCCACCGTTTTAGCTGCCTTGCACCAACGCAGGCACCCTTGCACCATGGTGCAAGGGTCTCTGCTTTGTTGGCAGGATTGTTTTTGTGCAGGAAGGGACACCTTTATGCACAAAAGCAATTGATGGAGGCTTTTTCCGCAGCACTTATGGAAAGAGGAAAAAAACAAGGAGAAATGAAAACATTTATCCTCATTACGCCTGCTTTGGGGAGGCGGAAGGTTTTGGGGTTGTCCCAGGTTTAAGTGATTTTGCAAATCTGGGGCAGTGCCAAATTCCGTCGGTGTTGCATGGTAGCACTCACCACAACCCACATGAAACGCCTCCTTGACACAAAGTAAGGCAATGCCGTGCTTTCCATTGCCTTGCATTATTCCATATCTATGGCATCATGCAAAGCCACGCAGGGTGGCTTTGCGTCGCCTCATAGATATGATTGAGAGGCCAGCGCCACCGGAGCATCAAATAAAGTGATGCTCCGGCAATACAGGCCTCTTGTAAATAACCCCCTTAATCTCTCCGTGCCTGTGAATGTGTCTGTAAGAACAAACAGTGGGAGGAGGTAGTAAACAAACACAAGGGAGTGTGGGAAACAACAGGAGGTGGGAGGTGATAGGGAGCACAAGCAGGGGAACAACATGGATGTAATGGTGTTCCTTCTTCTAGGAAAGACAAGTCAACAAACTTCCCCAGAGCCTTCTTGTGGAAATCTGTAGACTTCCATCTAGTTTGTCTAGGCATGGGGATGGGCAATGTTTGATGAGCAACTCCTTCATGAAGTTTGAAGACTTTGGCCATTCTTGGCTCTGCATGGAGATGGCTGGTGTTTTATGAGGATCTCTTTCCTCTTGGAAAAAAGTCAACAACCTCCAGAGCCTCCAGATGGAAGTGTATAGGCTTTGATGTAGCCCATCTCAGCATTGAGACAGCCAGTAGGTGATGAGTAGCTCATTCATGAAGTTTGAAGACTTCAGCCAATTTTGGCTCTGCATGGAGATGGCTGGTGATTGATAGGGATTGCCTTCCTCTAGGAAAGAGGACCTTCTCCTGCGCCCCCTCATTGAAGTCTATAGATTTCCGTCTAGTCCGTCTCAGCATGGGGATGGCCGGTGTTTGATTAACAGCTCCTTCATGAAGTTTGAACACTTCAGCAAATCTTGACTCTGCATCGGGATGGCTGGTGCTTGATGAGAACTTCCTTCCTCTATGAAAGACTAGTCAACATCCTTCTCCTGAGCCTCCAGATTAAAGTCTATAGACTTCCATCTAGCCTGCATCATCATGGAGATGACTGGTGTTTGATGAGCAGTTCCTTAATAAAATGTGTAGAATTCTGCCAATCTTGGCTCTTCATGGAGATGGCTGGTGTTTTCTGAGGAGCACCTTCCTCTAGGAAAGACAAGTCAACAACCTTCTCCTGAATGCCCAGATTGAAGTCTGTCAGTCTAGCCTGTTTCAACATGGTGACAGCTGGTGTGAGATCAATCAATCAGAAAAGTAGAATTTTAGAGCGCTTCTTGTCACCCGTGACGGTATTCAGGCGCTGGCAGGGTCCAGCTGATTAGCTGAATAGCCAGGACTTCAGGGACTTTCGGAACTCTGGAAAAGATGGGGAGGTTCGGAGATGAAAGGGTAGCTCGTTCCATGTCTTTGCTGCTAGGTAGGAGAAGGAGCGACCTCGGCATCTGCTATGTCAGATGCAAGGGGTGAGGGTTATAGAAAGGGAAGCTGATGGAAGTTGAGGTGGTAGTTAAAGTAGGCGAGTCCGCAATTGTGTAGGGCTTTGTATGCGTGGGCCAGAAGCTTCAAATGGCATCTTTTCTATACAGAGAGCCAGTGGAGTTCCCTGAGACAAGAGGTGATGTGGGCTCGTGTAGCGAAATCAAGGACAAGTCTGGTTGCAGCATTCTGTATGGTCTGTAGTCATCAGAGGAGGTGAGCTGCGATCCTTGCGTAGAGAGCGTTGCCATAGTGCAGTCGGCTGGAGATGAGGACCTGGGTGATGCAGTGTTTTGAGCTTTGGGATAGCCATTTGAATATCTCATGAAGCTTACAGAGAATGAAGAAGCGGGAGGAGGAGACAGAGTTGACCTGAGTTGACATGGTTAGTTTTTTGTCCAGAATGATTTTTAGGTTCCTACCATGGTCAGAGGGAGTAAGAGTAGGTCTGAGTTCTGAGGGCCACCAGGATGCATCCCATAGAGAGCTTTTGTTTCCTAAGATCAGTACCTCTATCTTGTCCGTGTTAAGCTTCAGGCAGTTGTCCTTCATCAAGTTGGCGACATCTGTCATGCAGTTGTGGAAGTTGGTCTTGATGTTAGTGATGTCTTTGTAGAGGGAGAGGATGAACTGTGTGTTGTCAGCATAGGATATGATGTTGAGTTAGTGGGTTTTGACAATGCTGGCCAGTGTTTTCATGTAAGCCCTGAGCGAGGATCCTTTGGGCACTCCACAGATGAGTTCCTTGGGTTTGGAGGTGAAGGAGGACTTTTTGTATTCTTCAGGTGAGGAAAGAGACGATCCATCTGAGAGCGGCTCCTTGGATGCCTATGATGCCTGATGAGTAGCTCCTTCATGACGTCTGAAGACTTCAGCCAATCTTGGCTCTGCATTTAGATTGCTGGTGTTTGATGAGGGGCTCCTTCCTCTATGAAAGACGAGTCAGCAACCTACTCCTGAGCCTCCTCGTTGAAGTCTAAAGACTTCCGTCTTGCTTGTCTCAGCATGGAGACAGCCAGTGTGATGAACAGCTCCTTTGTGAAGTTTGAAGACTTCGATCAGTCTTGGATCTGCGTGGAAATGGGTGGTGTTTGATGAGGAGCTCATTTCTCCAGGGAAGATGAGTCAAAAACCTTCTCCTGAGCCTCCTGGTTGAAGTCTATAGACTTCCATCTAGCTCTTCTCAGCATGGAGACAGCCTGTGTTTGATGAGCAGCGCCTTCATTAACTTTGAAGATCTCAGCCAATCTTGGCTCTGCTTGGAGATGACTGGTGTTTAGTGAGGAGCCGCTGGTTGAAGTCTATAGAATTTTGTGCAGCCCGTCTCAGAATTGAGACAGCTAGTGTGTGATAGGTAGCTCCTTCATGAAGTTTGAAGACTTTAGCCAGTCTTTGCTCTTCATGAAGTATGCTGGTGTTTATTGAGGAGCTCCTTCATTTAGGAAAGATGAGTCAGCGATCTTCTCCAGCTTTTGTGTAGCCTTACTCAGCATGGAGAAAGCTAGTATTTGATGAACAACTCCTTCTTGAAGTTTGAAGACTTCAGCCAATCTTGGTCTTATATGGAGATGGCTGGTGTTTTATGAGGAGCTCCTTCCTCTACGAAAGACAAGTCAACAGCCTTCTCCTGAGCCTCCTGGTCGAAGTCCGAAGAGTTCAGTGAAGTCTAGCTATGCAGGGAGGTTCCGGTGATCAAGTGCCATCTGGTGGTGTTGACGAGGACTCAAAATATAAGCAGACTAAGTTCCACTATCCCTTTTCCTAGAGTAAGTGTAAATCTATACTCCTCCCAGCCATGTTGGGCTACAGGGAGGCAGAGGCAAATTGTTTCCACTAGTGCAAACCATAGCTGGCGATGATCGCCTTGACATTGGCCTGCCTAGGGGGGAATTATAAAGATTTTTCCAGTAGTCCTTTGCCACTTGCAGGGCCCTTCAGTGAAGCCTCTATTGCAAGGTGTGCTGGAGTGGTTCCTGGCATGAATGATACAAGATTGTGGGAGTGCAGGTCCTCTTCAACACCAAAACTACCACTGGTGTTGGGGTCCTAGTCAAAGCTCGCCAATCAAGGGTTCTTGCCAGTTGTGGAAACATAATTCTTTTGAGAAGGTGTACTGAAGCAGGACTCTGCTTCCTATGCATGAAACAAATGCATTTGTGTAGTTTGAAACCTGTTCTATTGTGCTTATATTAAGCTCTTTGGCATGCGAAAGGCGTATTGGTAAGTTGTGAAGTATTTTTCCCCTTTTCTGTTTGCACAGCCAGCACCTGGCTGTGCACGTCATGCTCTGCTGTGGATTACTCTGTAATGCAGCGCTTACTGCATTGCAACTGAATTGGGAGTATAACTCGGGTGTTAAAAGAACAGCCCCGGGGTGCTCACCTTCTCACTTTTCAACAGGTAAAAAGCCAGGTGCAGATTGTGTGAGCAAACTGCAAGTTCCATGGGAAACACATATTCGTGCATGATCCCTCCTTCTGACGTCTGAAACTCAAAATTAAATGCAAATTGTTCATCCAGTACATGCTGGTATCAGTATTTATTGGACCCTCAATTATGTGAATATTAGAAGGTGCCCCTTTGTGTCTGCTGTAGAGAACTAAGGGCCTTATTTTGATGTCGGGCAGAATTCCTTCCGCCCTACACGACTCAGTCCTGGGACCGACCGACACCCAGTCGGCAGTCCCGACCGCCTCATTAGGATGCGACCGAACACTGTTCGGTCGCATTCCTATATTTCACTATGGGAGCATGCATTACTGCCGTAAACCAGCTGTAATGCATGCTCCCATAGTGAAATGGGAGGTGAGGTTCATCCCTGCACCCCGTGGCAGGTCCCTCAAGGTGCCTGCCACAAGGTGCAGGGATCAACAGGGGGGCACCTCGGAGGCCGTGCACCAAAGGTGGTCCTGCTGGGGGCCCCCCACATACACCGGCATGTAAACCATGATGGAAACCGTGATCGTAATTACGTGCCGGCTTCCGACTGGTGGACGAGCTCTCTGAGCCCGTCGGAAGCCAGCCAGAATGACCAGCCAGTTTACTTTCCGACCGCCTCCAACATAATGAGGTGGTCAGAAAGTAAACTGAATGGCCCATTATGATGCAACCTGGGCTGTATCTTTGCACACACTTTACCGCAACGTTTCCTTTAATTTACACACTTCAAATTACCCCACTCCACTGTATAACTGTTCACTTTATGTCACTGCACTGTAGGCTATTCAGAGTATGGTACTCCACTTTACGACACTACAGTATATGCCACTACATTGTATGCAAATCCACTGTGCGTAACTCCATTCTACTCCCCCAACTCCACTGTCCCCCACTCCAATCTACACTACTATACTCTACGCTATTATACTGTTCCCTACTGTATTCTATTACATTTTTGTGTATGCCACTTTATTGGAGGCCCCTAAACTATACTGCTATCAACCGTATGCTATTCCACTGTGCGCAACTCCACTTTACGCTATTCTACTATTTGGTTTTCCACTATGCTCTACTTGATGGTACACTACTGGAATGCACGTTATTCCAATGTCCGCTACTCCACTCTACAGCACTACATTGTACTTAAATGCTATTTCACTTTACAGCACTGTACGTCACTACACTCTGGGGTATATTCACAAGAACGTGTGATAACTACCGCAAGAGTAGCGTAACGCAACTTTCAATAACGCAGCCTATCACGGGAAAATAACCCCGTGTCAACGTGGAATTCACAACAAGGCGGTAGCATGCGATAGCCTGCTGAAACCGCGGACAAAGTCCGCAATACAACCACCACGATGGAGAAAAAAACACAAACCACAACACCAAAAAACACGCGATGGGCCAAAGCGCGATGAGGAAACCAGCGACAAGCAGCGCCAGGCCTGCAACACACACCTGGCAGGCGTCAGAAACCTCCATAAAAGCAGAAAAAAAACCCACACACAAACTGACCAACACACAAGCACCATGGAGGCAGCCGGAGCAGGCGCAGAGGACCAGCGCAACCCCACAAGCACCCCGGACGACCAGCCTGGGACCTCGGGGACAGGGAAGGGCAAGGACAAGAAGACCAGGAAGACCAAGTTCAGTCCGCAGGTGAACAGGATCATAGTCACGGAGGTGATTGAACACCATAACAACTCTTCGTCACCTCCAACGTGTCATTGGGCACCAAAAATGGAATATGGCGGGACATCGTCGACAAGGTGAATGCCGTCGGAGAGCACAAGCGGACAATGGACGAGGTCAAGAGGCGATGGAATGACATCAAGCGGAAGACCAAGGATAAACTCTCCGCCAACCTGAAGGCAGCAACGCAGACCGGAGGTGGGGGTCCAGCGCCACAGCTGGAGCTGGATGACATGGAGGAGCTGGTGTCGACAGTCATCAGTGTGGAGACTGTGGCTGGAGTCGGGGGACCGGACACTGCTCGACAGGACACAACACAACCGCAACAGGGTGAGTGACCACCAGGTACTGGGGGGACGGGGGGAGATAGCCACAATGGCACACATGCACAAGCAAGCAGGGCACAGTGCACACCCACAATCACTCTGGGTCCTCGCCCAGACCCACAGACTGTCACAATGTACAATGCCATGCTGTCTGAATGTCAACCTGTACCATGCGGCTACATACATGTGGACACATTGTAATACACCATCTCCCCTTCACAATCGCAGGGGCATCGTCAACACCTCCTGCAGAGCAGTCAGAGCCACTCTTCACTGATGACGAGGAGGAGGACAACACCAGCATCGACACCCAAACCATCCAAGACCTCATTGACCTCATCTGCAACTCACCTCCAGGATCAGGGGAGTCCAGCTACATCCATGAGACCACACCCACCACCCAAACCACCCAGCAGGAGGCACCCACAGCCCTGGCACCCTCCCAAGTCCCCCAGGAACAACAAATGGCCTTCCAACGCCGTGTGCTGGAGGGCCAGAGGGAGACGGCCGAGCAGGTGCGGGTGGGGTTCGAGCTCATGGCTTCCAAACTGGATGCCATCCTTGGGTGTCTATGTCCGCCCCATGGACTCCAGCGAGCCCTGACTGACATCTCTGGAGTCATGACGCGGAGGGAAGAATACCTGTCCGCTCAGAGTGGCCCCAGCGATGCCAGCCGTGAGCTGGCACACATGTGGAGGCTCATGGAGGACATGGTGCGGATGGAAGCGGAAAGGATGGCAGCCTCCGCTGCACATCAGCGAAATGTAGCTGGGATCTACCGTGCCCTGCATGTCCTCGTCATGGCATTGCTGCCACAAGGCCTGGCGATGATGAATGCTGCTGCCCCCACACCATCCACATCTCCGCCCCCTGGTGTGTCAGTGCCTCCCAGTGCGGCAGGCGTATCCACTCCGGCCCCTGATGTGACAGTGGCACACAGTGCCGCAGCCAGTACTGCAACACCCACAGGTGGGGCAGGGCACACACCCGGGGACGAGGACATGGATGGGACTGTGGTCAGGAGGGCCAGGCACTAGCATCCATTTCCGCCAGCTTGCCTGTTTCTGCTTGGTGCCGCACATGGCCTCAAGACCTACCACTGGCCCCCGATACACTCCGATGCACTCACCTTGGACAGCGACATGGACTGCCACATCCTGTTTGATGACCAATGACATGGCGGACAGACTGCGGACTGTACCCTTCCTCTTCCGCAGTACAGGTCATCCCCGGATGGACACTGGCTGGCCCTCCACGGTCCCATATTGTGTAGTGTGCTCGGCATTGCCCTGTACCGCTCCAGCTGCATGACTGCACTGGATGTGCAAATAAACATCCAGTGACGCACTGCTGTGTAATGTCTTACGTCATTCATGTATGGATGTGTGGATGAATGTGGGGACAGTGCCTTCCCTTGCGTCAATGATGTGCATCCTGTGGGATGCCAGTCAGAGGATGCGACATTGCATCTTGTGTCCCGGGTTCCGTGGACACTACAACAGGGACACACGCATCAGTCACTTCCTTGTCCGGACATGGACTGGGACCACGCCCATAGCCCACGAGGCATTGTTGCAAGCCCTGCGATGGTCGGGCATACGGCAGGCCAGACCACTCCGCTAACGCCCCGAGGGGGGGCCCTCATTGCTACCCGTCGCAGACGTACTCGCTGGTGGTGTGCAGGTCACTGGTCTAGTTGTCAGCATGTCACAGCCACTCCCTGAGGGCAGGTTTTCACACACACCACACCCATCCGGCACAGGCGTCACAGGCCATGTGACTCAGCCAACATAAGGGGCCGAAGACGTCACATTCCCCTCTTCCGGTGGTGACTGGATGACAGACGCTCCACGGTTCTCACTGATGTAGGGCCCATGAGTTGTTGCGCACAGGGTTAGTGGCATCCGAGGCCTTGAGTATGGCAGGGGCCTACCACCACGTGACGCAGACTGGGGTTGCACAGGGTTGGTGGCACCCAGGGCCTTGCGGACGGCACAGGCACTCCGCCACGGGACGGTGACTTTGGGTGCACTGAGTCAGTGGCACCTTGAGCTGCTGAGCGGGTGTGCAGCCTGCGATGGTGCCGGGTGCACTGGTATGTCCTCTGCCATGGAGTAATCAAGACCCAGCACCAAACGTGAGACCTGGTGGCCTGCGGAGCGGGCTGCATGATGTGGAGGGTGCCATGTCCGCGGGCCCCGGGCTTGTGGTTTGCAGCGGCACGTGGTGGGACCTCCTGTCTACGCGCCGGTGGCGGAAGGTTAGCATTGAGGCCTTGGTGTGCATGGGCGGGCATGCTCCGATGGGCGGCAGGAGGGGTTGGGGTGCCTCTGCCTGGGTGTGCATGGGCAGGCAGGCGATGTTGTCTTGTGCAAGTGTGTGTACTGTGCCAGTAATGTATCTGGGCTCTGTTTCAGCTGACGGCTCTGAATCAGATGTGTGACCTGGTGAACTGCCCTACATACCGGCACGTGGTTGGAGACACACCGGTGGCAGCAGGTGAGCAGTGTGGCCTGGGTGCGCAGGGGCGGCACTCTCTCTCTCTCTCTCTCGCTCTTCCTCTCTCTCTCCTCTTCTCTCTCTCTCTCCCTCCCTCTCTTCCTCTCTCTCTCCTCTTCTCTCTCTCTCCCTCTCTTCCTCGCTCTCTCTCCCTCCCTCTCTTCCTCTCTCTCTCCTCTTCTCTCTCTCTCCCACTCTTCCTCTCTCTCTCTCCTTCGCTCTCTCTCTGTCCTCTGATGTGCGCAGGACACACCTTCTCATCATGTTTTTTATCTTACAGGCTGTGACCTACGTATTGTCCGGAGGGGAGCGGACATGTGTCTTCATTTCATTTGGTTGTTCATTTTAATAAAGTTTCATTTGTTGCTTCGAAAGTGAATGTGTGCTGGTCATTTCTGTGACGACACATCCATGTCTTTAACAAAAAGGTTATGCTGTTCCTCTGGAATGAGAGACAAAACACAGGGAATTATGAACTCACTTACTTTAGAAGAGTCCAAGTTGGGAATCCATTATATTGGATCGTAATGCCCTCACACACCCTGTCGGGTGTCATGCTTCATCATCGGGCTACTCCTCGTCGGGTCGGCGGTGCAATACCCGACGGGCTCCCTATAGTAGGGGCACTTTAACGGAGATCTTTTTCCAACAGCCGTCAGGTGAAGTGCGGGTGGGGGGCCTCGTATGCGGGTGGGGGGCCTCGTATGTGTAGATGTATTTGAGTGATGAAAGTGAATGTAAAATAGGGTAAGGAGTACCTAGAAAACAACTTTAATCAGGGGGTCTCCTACCCTAAGTAAAAACAAAAACTATAAGGCGTAAGGCTGAGATAATATCTCAGGTTGTGGCGCTCTTATAAGTAGTGGGTCAACATGTTTCTCGCCAAAAATGAGTATTCTGCAGGCGATTCGTCAGGACCAAGAGGGTAACTATCTACAACTAAAACTTAAACTTAATAGGTGTTATGGCTAGGTAGGAGTGGGTAGGTCTGCAGTCCTCGTGCGATTAGCACAAACTACATGAGGAACCCCTCGTGTGTACAACCTACCGGGTACTGTGATGCCTGGCTAGTCCATTGATCTAGGTAGTTCCTGCATCAGCAGGTACTCGATGAATTAGTTGTATAGTTGTTGTGAGTGTGTAGCCATAACACCTATTAAGTTTAAGTTTTAGTTGTAGATAGTTACCAACTTGGACTCTTCTAAAGTAAGTGAGTTCATAATTCCCTGTGTTTTGTCTCTCATTCCAGAGGAACAGCATAACCTTTTTGTTAAAATCATTGTATTTGGGCCTTTATCCTGGACCTGTCTAAAAGCCCAGAGTCCCTCCTTTGTTAACTGACACATCCATGTCACCAGTTGTGATTGTGCGGCATCAAGAGGAATATTTTGTACATGTATAGGTGTGGCTGATGTGGCATGTCTTTGGTCGGGGGGGTGCGAGGGAGGGGTGGTCCTGGGGGTGGTGGCGGTGGGTGTTGTGGCCCTCTTGGGTTTCCGGGCCGCATGATGGGTGGCTCCATGGCATCTGTTGCCCTTGGGATGTGGCCCTGGGCTGTGCTCCCTTTTGTGGTGCTGGCTGCCATCCGACTTTACACCAGGTCAGAGCAGGTGTAGATTTCCTGATGCTAACGCGCCTTATCGCCTGTTTTGTGTTTTTATCGCGGATGTGGCTGGTCGTGAATGTTGAGGTGTGCTGTTGTCTCGGCTTTTGCCACGGGAACGCCTACTCTGCATCTCATTAGCGATATTTGCAGGGGGTCCTCTGTGGCGATGTTTTTTGCGGCTGCTATCGCGGGTAAACTGGTGCTGTGGGCTGTTAACACCGGCTTGTGAATGGGGGGGTAAATTTATCACGACTTTGGCTGCGATAAAGTGCCGTTAATTCGGCGATGGCTCCTTGTGAATATGCCCCTCTATGTTTATATAATTAACCCTGTTGAGTTGACACTCTACTGTACGCTACTCCACTACATGGCACTCCATTTTACACTGAACACTTAACAGCATTAAACTCAATATTCTTACACTGAACACTAATGAATTTTACGCTACTCCACTGTATCGCACTACAGTTTATGCTACTGTTATACTCTATTGCACTGTACCGTATTAAACTGTACCCTACTGTAGTGTATTCTATTCCACTCTGCATCACTGCTCTGTACGGAACTCCAGTATACACTGCTCCATTATATACAATTTAACTTCACAGCACTGTACTGTACTTCATTCCACTTTACGTAAGCCCACTATACACCACTCAACTGTACCCCACTCCAGTGTACGCTATTCCAGTTTACCCCTATCGCATGGCATAAAAACGCTTAACACTTTCCTCTGAGTGATTTTCTCTTTGCAGTTTTATTTTGTTATGTATTTTAACAGAATTCTTGAGGATGCTTCCTGTTCTTTGATTTATTTGGCTTCTAAAGGTGTCTCCCTTTTCTTCTCACTGGTTAGACCCGAATTCAGGCCGCTGGCACCCTCGAGGAACAAAAGAAAAAGAAAAAAATACAGGTAAGTAAGTGTTCTGTCCTTAGTAGCATCTTTTCTGACCATTGTCTAGATTTTGTGCCCTTCTTTCTGCACATTCTACTCTGCCTTGTGGTGCATTATTGTTCGTTCCCTTATCCTGAGGTCTCTTCCTATTTTCCCCCTTATATATTAACACAAATGTTACTGGTGGTAAGAAAAAATTAAATTGAGAAGTCCTTTTCTTTAAAACCAAAACAATGAGGAACCCAAAAGAAAAATCCTCAGTTCGTTTATAAAAAGAAAATGTCTACTTGTACTTGGAGCACTCTGTTTCTTATACCCATCTCCTATTATGTCAGGCTCCTTATGGCAATTGGGAAAGGCTTGTACGAGTGTAGGTTGTCCCATCCAAACCACCTGTCGATCCCTTCCGCCTCCCCTGCCAGCACCGTAACCAGTCACACACCTGTACTCCTAGGCACGTCCTGCGTTTCGGCTCCGGCTCCTGTGTCCACTTTGGCGTTCTCTCTTCCTTTCTCTGAGGTTTGCCCTCAGGGAAGTCTCCTCCTCCTTCTTCTTCCACCACTGGAGTCTGTCCTCACTTTTTATTATGTTCTCCTTGATTGTCTGTCTTTGTTGTTCGTTCATTACCACTTTCGGTGGATATACTTCCTGCAAAATTAAAACGCCTTCTTTTCTTTTGTTTTTAGATATGCTGTGTGCCGTGGACCAGTGGTGGAGTCCCAGTAAGTCACTATGCTGCTCTCTCTGACACCCCTTAACCTGACAACCCCACTCCACTGTATGCCACTCCACGGTGTGCTATGTTAGTACATGATATTGAAATGTAAATGTAAAAAATGTAAATCCGTATTTGTAAAGCGCGAACTACTCACCCTTACGGGTCTCAAGGCGCTGGGGGGCCGTCGTGGAAATTAAGTGAGCTATTGACCAGAGTCACATGGTGCTGAGCTGAGCTGCCGCCGGAGCAGGGGATCGAACCGTGAGCCCTGTGTTCCAAAGTCAGCTGCCCTGGCCGCTGCACCACAACTCTCCAGAAATATATGCCCCTACACTGTACCACACTCCAGTTTATAGCACTTCATTGTACACCAGTACAGTGTACGCAAATACACTCTACAATATTTACAGGACGTAAATTCACTTTACCACACTTCACTGTATACCACTGCAGAGTACACCACTATACTCTATGCCACTACAGTATACACGACGATATTGTATCTGAGTTCACTTTACGCCACTCCACTGTATGCAACTTCACTCTTCACCTGTCTGCTGCATGCCATTGCACTATACGCCACTCCACTATACTTTATTCCAATTTACTTGAATACAGTATACCACA
This sequence comes from Calotriton arnoldi, assembly GCA_963921515.1. NCBI lineage: Eukaryota > Metazoa > Chordata > Amphibia > Caudata > Salamandridae > Calotriton > Calotriton arnoldi. The sequence goes on along the minus strand of CAWUFW010001626.1, from coordinate 1,834,486 downwards.
AACAATAACCAGTCTTTCTGTGATAAGATTGCAGCACATTTCCAGTACAAAATCAACTTAATTTTTAACTCTTTCAACCACTCAGGCAATCTCATTACCAGATCAGATCCATCTACCAGTGACCACATGGTGGAGGCTTGTAATACATTCTGTCCTATTACAGTTGCCCAAGCTAAGGAGCTTATTATCACCACTAAATCTGGTTCTCCGGATGATCCGTGTCCGCCCTCAGTCCTTAAACAGGTCCCTGATATTATCGCATTAAATCTTAATGACATTTTTAATAACATGTTCAGAACAGGCATTTTTCCTTCTTGTTGGAAAAAAGATTCCATCCTGCCCTTAGTTAAGAAACCAAATCTGGACCAATAGGACCCAGCCAACTATCGACCGATCTCGAGACTCCCATTTCCTGCTAAAAGAGCAGAAAAGGTCATGAACACTCAACTGAATCAATTTATTAAAGACAGTAACTGCTTGGATCCCACTCAGTTTGGATTCAGATCGGAGCATAGTACTGAGACGGCTCTAATCAAGGCCACAGATGAACTCAAGTTCACTTTGGATGATGGTGGCTCAGCGGCATTGATTCTGCTGGATCTATCCGCGGCCTTCGATACGGTGGATCGTTCCATCCTGATCCGCCATCTGGAAGATATTGTTATACAATAATGGGGTAAACCCAACAGTCACTGGGACCAGGGTAAAGTGCGGTACAGTATTGGGGGCCCAGTGGGAACAAAACAAAACAATATCAACATCACCTAATAAATTAATTATAGACAATACTTGAACATTTTCAAAGCATTTTAATCGTATTGAACATATAATGTATTATGTTCTCAGCACAGTACATTATTCAAAAGTAATTCACTACGTAGGTGCCCCAAAGAAGTGGGGGAAGAAGGCGAGGTGGTGCATCTGAGTGCAAAAGTGAAAGTGAGTGATGAAAGGAGGGCAGTGGGTAGTGCGTGCATCAAACAGCATAAAAAGGCCTGTCCAGCCTCAGAATAGGCTCAATTATTTACACAACCGAATGGTAAACACGAGGAACACAGTTAAACAATCCCTGTTGCCCACATTCAGTATAAAACACAAAAGTTTGTCGACGTTTCGACCCTGTGTGATTGTAGGGGAATTCTGCTCCTTACAGGCGGGTCTTCATCAGGACCAAGGGGGCACCTATAAATGATGGGGGTAGACTTTAATACATTGGGTGATGTATCAGGACAAACTCAAATTCATGAAATGAAATACGGGCACAATAGTTACCCTGAATCCACCTAAAACTGTGGTGGGAAGGACAGGCCCGTGGGCTCCAGTCTTTAGAGAGGGACAGTATCTTGAAGAGCTGAAAAAATCAATGTACAGTGTCTCAGCGTGCATCAAGGGGTATCAAGGGACAGACACGAGAAACAGAGAGTTAATGCTGTTTCAAGTAGAAAGGTATGAAACACTTACTAGAAAAAAATTGAAACTTATTTCGCGTTAGGCTGGTATGAATAAATCAGGTTCCATCCTTTTCTCAAATAAATAAATAAATTCCAAGTGATTCCACGTTGGGATGGTTCGAATCAATCAGTAAAATCCATCCGGTTTGTTAATTACGCTAAAAGGGAAGAGACCGAATACATGGATTGGAGTACTATTCCTAACCAAGGTTCAAAAAGGGCATGGAAAAGCCGTGGGGTTAATCTTACCTTCGTGAGTTTAGCCGTCCGTCCACTGGCAGATCGGCTATGTCTGAACTGGGGTGGCGTGGTGAAGCAAAATAACGATGGATTAAACCCAGATCTGTGACTGGGGGTGAATGTTTGCCTATGTGCAGCATTCCGTCCATCATCTTGTGTGTTTTGCATTTCGCCCTAAGTGAGAAGGGTATGCCCAGACGTGGGTCCCGTGCTCACTACGCCACTGGAGTCAAGCTATCCTGGCTGATGAAGGCTGATAGCCTGAAACCGGTCCTAGGATGCTTGATTCCGGTCCAGGGAAGACATGGCTTGGCAGTTCGGTCTGGACTGTTCCCATGAGGCACAGGGTCAAGACTGATTTGCATATGGCTATGTCTGAACTGGGGTGGCGTGGTGAAGCAAAATAACGATGGATTAAACCCAGATCTGTGACTGGGGGTGAATGTTTGCCAATGTGCAGCATTCCGTCCATCATCTTGTGTGTTTTGCATTTCACCCTAAGTGAGAAGGGTATGCCCAGACGTGGGTCCCGTGCTCACTACGCCACTGGAGTCAAGCTATCCTGGCTGATGAAGGCTGATAGCCTGAAACCGGTCCTAGGATGCTTGATTCCGGTCCAGGGAAGACATGGCTTGGCAGTTCGGTCTGGACTGTTCCCATGAGGCACAGGGTCAAGACTGATTTGCATATGGCTATGTCTGAACTGGGGTGGCGTGGTGAAGCAAAATAACGATGGATTAAACCCAGATCTGTGACTGGGGGTGAATGTTTGCCAATGTGCAGCATTCCGTCCATCATCTTGTGTGTTATGAATAAATCAGGTTCCATCCTTTTCTCAAATAAATAAATAAATTCCAAGTGATTCCACATTGGGATGGTTCGAATCAATCAGTAAAATCCATCCGGTTTGTTAATTACGCTAAAAGGGAAGAGACCGAATACATGGATTGGAGTACTATTCCTAACCAAGGTTCAAAAAGGGCATGGAAAAGCCGTGGGGTTAATCTTACCTTCGTGAGTTTAGCCGTCCGTCCACTGGCAGATCGGCCGAAGCACTGAGGCTTCTCTCTTTAAATACACTAAGGGGCCGATTCCGGCCGGAAATCTCTCTGACTGAGCCGGACCCGGAGAGAATTCCGACCGAATCGGACCCTAGCAGTCCGACCGGACGAGTACGATGCATTCGCATGCTATCGGACTCGATTCGGTCGGACTCCCATTGAAGTCAATGGGAGCCGGTCGTACAACGCGTACGCGGGCTCCCATTGACTCAATGGGTGCGAGGCGAACAAGGGCGCCCCCTACAGCGGGTACGCGTCCATGCGCATCGCGGCGTACATGCACAGGTAGGGGGGACCCATGGTTCCCCCCTGTGTGCGACTCGCGCGCCTACGCGTACAGGGGGGTCCGACGCGGACCCCCAAAGTCCGGCTCCGACAGCTCTTTTGAGCCGGATGGCGCGAGTCGGTCGGACTGCTCGCGGCGCGCATCGTACTTACCCGGCCGGGAAACGTCTCCATAGCGCGGTGCGAGTCGAGTCCGAGTGAGTCGGTCGGTGCGGTTCGGACCCGTAAACGAGTCGGTCGGCGATTTCGCGTGCGCTCGCATCGTACTCGCTCGGCCGGACCCGCGTACGATTCGGTCGGGAAACAGGGCTCCGAATCGGATCCGGTAAATCCGATTCGGAGCACTACCGGCCGAGATCGGAATCGGCCCCTTAGTATGGGCGGGGCGTGCGTGCTCAACGCGAGCATCCACAGCTGTGAAACCTTAATTGGAAGCAGCTGATTCCACTTGATGGGGGCCGCGTTACAACAGCTGAAAAAGGCATCAGCTGAAGAGAGACTTGGGAGAAAACTAGTTGGTGAAGGGCATAAAAGTTGTCAAACTCTGCCACTGGAAGAGAAGTGAACTAAACAAAAGTTAAATTGCGCATCCTGACTAGTCGATTAAAAATGTTGTTTAGGTCGTATTATACAGTGAATATTTACAGAGCATCATTCCATAGACATGATCAGGGTAAATCATGAGCACATTTCATTGTAGGGAATTCATAGTAGAAAAATCGAGTCACGTTGTTGTATTTGGACATAAATACATTTGTGCATTGAAAGGAAAATTACATATAGTTCAGTAGGTTCATAAAACCACATACAATGATCAGGACCAGTGTGTCAATATGCGTGACCAGGTACCTGGATGTGGCGCGAAACTATGTGGCTGGTCAATGTGCAATCCGAGTCACGTTGTTACATTTTTCCATATATACATTTGTACATTGAAAGGAAAATTACATATAGTCCAGTAAGTTCATAAAAACACATACATTAGTCAGGAGCAGTGTGTCAATATGCGTGACCAAGTGCCTGGATATTGGCGCGAACCTATGTGGTTGGTCAATGTGCAATATGGTGTCTTGAAAAGAAGGTGCAGCTACCTCTGTATAGTTGGTTGCACAGAATTTGTTCATTCATTATTTAAGCATGCTAGTTGGGTGCAGCTCGCATCAAGTTCATTTAAACCATTCTGGATGCTGTCTAAAAGGTGCATCCATTTGCATTCGCGTGTGTTTAAGATGGGTTGTATGTCTCCTCCCCTGGGGCCCAAGGTTACTTTCTCCAAAACAACCCATTTTGTAGACTCTGGAAGGTGATTGACTCTCTGGAAATGGTCAACCAAGGGTGTCCCTGCAACGGCACACCTCACTCTGCTGCGATGTTGGAGTATTCGTGTTTTCACTTTTTGCCGCGTCTGGCCTATGTAGATCATGTCACACGGGCAGAGGATGGCGTAGATAACGTCTGTTGTGTTGCAGTTTGTATGGGATTTGAGGTCAATCACATGATGTTTATAGTTCAGTTTTTTAGCCTGGATGGTAAGTTTGCATGCCTTACAGTGTCCACATTTAAAATGTCCAGTAATCTCTGGGAGATGCCATAGTGTTTGGATGGAGGGTGACGGAGGTGTTTCCAAGAAAGAACGTACCACATGGTCGCGGATGCTTTTCCCCTTCTTGAAGGAATGCATTGGGGGTTCGGTCAATTCCAAGTCATCCATAATGAGCTCCCAGTAGTGATTGATAATCCGTCTGATGGCGTTACTGTGGGTACAGAAAGTGGTCACACAGATCATCCTGTTGTTCAGATCCTTGTTACGTGTTTTTGCCGTGAGTAGGGTTTCCCTGGGGTTGAACCAGGCTCTCTTTTGGGCCCGCTTGACCAATCTTCTTGGGTAGCCCCTGTCTATTAGGCGGCCCATGAGACTCTCCGATTCAGACATGTAATCTTCTTTCCGTGAACAATCCCGTCGGATCCTCAAGAATTGTCCAACGGGCAGATTGTCACGTAACCCCCTGAGGTGGTGACTGTTGTATCGTAGTAATGAATTACGCTCCATAGGCTTCCTAAATAGTGTAGTGTATAATCGGTTGTTGTCTGCTTTAATAGTAATATCAAGGAAGTCAATTGACTTGGTGTCTGAGTGCATGGTGAGCTTAATGTCTGTAGATCTTTGGTTCAACCACAAAAAGAACGTGTCGAGTTCCGCTGAGTAACCTGTCCAAATAAGGAGAATATCATCTATGTACCGCTTCCAAAGGGTTATGCGGTCGTGGTATGGGTTGCTCACATGGAATACGGATGTACTTTTGAAATGGTCCATGTATATGATTGCCAAGTCTGGTGCAAAGCTGGCCCCCATAGCAACACCCTTTGTTTGTAGATAGAAATCCCCTTGGAAAACGAAAAAGTTGCGCATCATGACAATTTCCAGTAGCTCAATGATGAAGTCAGTGGGGACCAATGAGGGAGCTGGTCTTTTGTCCAAGGCTATACGCATGAATTCAAGGGCAGGCAGTTGGGGGATGCTGGTATAAAGGGATACAATATCCATGGTTACCAGTCTTTGTTGCGTGGGATCAAAAACCGATTATCAACCAATCCAATGGTGTGCATAGTGTCTCTAAGGTACGATCCAGTAGCTTCTGCGATCGGCTTGAGGAAGAAGTCAATATATTGGCAGAGCGGTTGCAGTAATGATCCACATCTCGATATTATTGGTCGTCCGGGTGGGTGTTCCAAGTTCTTATGCACCTTAGGCAAGGTGTATATAGTAGGTAACCGTGGTTGTTTTTGGTTCAAGAAGTTGAACTCCAGATCTGATAGAAAGCCAAGCTTGTGGCCGTTTTCTGTGATTCGTAGAATCAATTTGGTTAATTCTTACGTGGGGTCTGTTCTTAGTTTCATGTAGCTTACACCATCTCCAAGTTGGTTGAAGACCTCTGTCTTATATTCTGCGGTGTCTTGGACCACAATAGCTCCGCCCTTATCCGCAGGCTTGATCACAATCTGCCGATTGTCTTTCAGGGATAAAAGGGCCTCATGTTCTGGTTTCGTGATGTTATGTTTCACGTACTGTCTGGTGGATACTGTCTTCATAACATCCCTTAGCACCACACTCTCAAACGCAAGTATTTTACTGGATACCAAATGGGTTTATGGTGTGAAAGTAGAGGGGACTCTTAGGCCCGTATGTGATGTTGTAGGGGGTGAGGGCGAGTGTTTGAAGAAATACCGCAATCTGACCTTTCTGAAGAATCGATGCAATTCAGCTTTGATGTTGAACTGATTGGGATAAGCGGTAGGTACGAAAGATAAGCCTTTACTGAGGACACTTGTTTCGCTGTCCGTGAGTTCATAAGAGGACAGGTTGATAACAGGGTTCTGCGGACTCCTCACCATTTGTAGACCCGGCGGCGGGTCTGGATTTCTCCGTGGTTCTCCGGGGTGAAACGAACTTGTTTCTGTCCTCTCGTCCGGCCTCCGTCCCAGTTCTGGCCTCTTTGTGCCTGTCCACGTTGTTGACCTTGGATCCAGTTGTAGTTGTACCCCCGTCCTCTGAGTGGTCTCCATCTTGCCTCTCCTAAAAAAGGTGGGCCCTGTGGTTGATACCAATTGTCCTGGTATTGGTAGTCGGTGCTGGGGCCGGCTTGCTCCGTATCGCTCCCGGCACTGTTGGATCCGGAGGATTCAGAAAAAGTTGTGAACCTTCTTCAACCTCTATAGCTTCCTCTCCCTCTGCCAGTAAAACGTCCTTGGTAGTCTTGCTTGAAATAGTCTTCTTGAAGGTAAGAGTAGGTCACCTTTTTATCGTAATAGCGAATGTCTTTAGCTAGTTTGTCTAACTTCTTAGCTTGGGTATTGATGTCAAACTCTTTGATTGTTTTCTCAAGGTGTGCTAAAGAAATCTCAGACCTGAAACTGGAGATTGCAGGAGACTCAGCCTCACCAACGCCAAGGAAGCCCTAGCACACCTTGAGAAAACAATCAAAGAGTTTGACATCAATACCCAGGCTAAGAAGTTAGACAAACTAGCTAAAGAAATTCACTATTACGATAAAAAGGTGACCTACCCTTACCTTCAAGAAGACTTTTTCAAGCAAGACTACCAAGGACGTTTTACTGGCAGAGGGAGAGGAAGCTATAGAGGTCGAAGAAGGTTCACAACTTTTTCTGAATCCTCCGGATCCAACAGTGCCGGGAGCGATACGGAACAAGCCGGCCCCAGCACCGACTACCAATACCAGGACAATTGGTATCAACCACAGGGCCCACCTTTTTTAGGAGAGGCAAGATGGAGACCACTCAGAGGACGGGGGTACAACTACAACTGGATCCAAGGTCAACAACGTGGACAGGCACAAAGAGGCCAGAACTGGGACGGAGGCCGGACGAGAGGACAGAAACAAGTTCGTTTCACCCCGGAGAACCACGGAGAAATCCAGACCCGCCGCCGGGTCTACAAATGGTGAGGAGTCCACAGAACCCTGTTATCAACCTGTCCTCTTATGAACTCACGGACAGCGAAACAAGTGTCCTCAGTAAAGGCTTATCTTTCGTACCTACCGCTTATCCCAATCAGTTCAACATCAAAGCTGAATTGCATCGATTCTTCAGAAAGGTCAGATTGCTGTATTTCTTCAAACACTCGCCCTCACCCCCTACAACATCACATACGGGCCTAAGAGTCCCCTCTACTTTCACACCATCAGCCCATTTGGTATCCAGCAAAATACTTGCGTTTGAGAGTGTGGTGCTAAGGGATGTTATGAAGACAGTATCCACCAGACAGTACGTGAAACATAACATCACGAAACCAGAACATGAGGCCCTTTTATCCCTGAAAGACAATCGGCAGATTGTGATCAAGCCTGCGGATAAGGGCGGAGCTATTGTGGTCCAAGACACCGCAGAATATAAGACAGAGGTCTTCAACCAACTTGGAGATGGTGTCAGCTACATGAAACTAAGAACAGACCCCACGAAAGAATTAACCAAATTGATTCTACGAATCACAGAAAACGGCCACAAGCTTGGCTTTCTATCAGATCTGGAGTTCAACTTCTTGAACCAAAAACAACCACGGTTACCTACTATATACACTTTGCCTAAGGTGCATAAGAACTTGGAACACTCACCCGGACGACCGATAATATCGAGATGTGGATCATTACTGCAACTGCTCTGCCAATATATTGACTTCTTCCTCAAGCCGATCGCAGAAGCTACTGGATCGTACCTTAGAGACACTATGCACACCATTGGATTGGTTGATAATCGGTTTTTGATCCCACGCAACAAAGACTGGTAACCATGGATATTGTATCCCTTTATACCAGCATCCCCCAACTACCTGCCCTTGAAGTCATGCGTATAGCCTTGGACAAAAGACCAGCTCCCTCATTGGTCCCCACGGACTTCATCATTGAGCTACTGGAAATTGTCATGATGCGCAACTTTTTCGTTTTCCAAGGGGATTTCTATCTACAAACAAAGGGTGTTGCTTTGGGGGCCAGCTTTGCACCAGACTTGGCAATCATATACATGGACCATTTCGAAAGTACATCCGTATTCCATGTGAGCAACCCATACCACGACCGCATAACCCTTTGGAAGCGGTACATATATGATATTCTCCTTATTTGGACAGGTGACTCAGCGGAACTCGACACGTTCTTTTTGTGGTTGAACCAAAGATCTACAGACATTAAGCTCACCATGCACTCAGACACCAAGTCAATTGACTTCCTTGATATTACTATTAAAGCAGACAACAACCGATTATACACTACACTATTTAGGAAGCCTATGGAGCGTAATTCATTACTACGATACAACAGTCACCACCCCAGGGGGTTACGTGACAATCTGCCCTTTGGACAATTCTTGAGGATCTGACGGAATTGTTCCCGGAAAGAAGATTACATGTCTGAATCGGAGAGTCTCATGGGCCGCCTAATAGACAGGGGCTACCCAAGAAGATTGGTCAAGCGGGCCCAAAAGAGAGCCTGGTTCAACCCCAGGGAAACCCTACTCATGGCAAAAACACGTAACAAGGATCTGAACAACAGGATGATCTGTGTGACCACTTTCTGTACCCACAGTAACGCCATCAGACGGATTATCAATCACTACTGGGAGCTCATTTCGGATGACTTGGAATTGACCGAACCCCCAATGCATTCCTTCAAGAAGGGGAAACGCATCCGCGACCATGTGGTACGTTCTTTCTTGGAAACACCTCCGTCACCCTCCATCCAAACACTATGGCATCTCCCAGAGATTATTGAACATTTTAAATGTGGACACTGTAAGGCATGCAAACTTACCATCCAGGCTAAACAACTGAACTATAAACATCATGTGATTGACCTCAAATCCCATACAAACTGCAACACAACAGACGTTATCTACGCCATCCTCTGCCCGTGTGACATGATCTACATAGGCCAGACGCGGCAAAAAGTGAAAACACGAATACTCCAACATTGCAGCAGAGTGAGGTGTGCCGTTGCAGGGGCACCCTTGGTTGACCATTTCCAGAGAGTCAATCACCTCCCAGAGACTATAAAATGGGTTGTTTTGGAGAAAGTAACCTTGGGCCCCAGGGGAGGAGACAAACAACCCATCTTAAACACACGCGAATGCAAATGGATGCACCTTTTAGACAACATCCAGAATGGTTTAAATGAACTTGATGCGAGCTGCACCCAACTAGCATGCTTAAATAATGAATGAACAAATTCTGTGCAACCAACTATACAGAGGTAGCTGCACCTTCTTTTCAAGACACCATATTGCACATTGACCAACCACATAGGTTCGCGCCAATATCCAGGCACTTGGTCACGCATATTGACACACTGCTCCTGACTAATGTATGTGTTTTTATGAACTTACTGGACTATATGTAATTTTCCTTTCAATGTACAAATGTATATATGAAAAAATGTAACAACGTGACTCGGATTGCACATTGACCAACCACATAGTTTCGTGCCACATCCAGGTACTTGGTCACGCATATTGACACACTGGTCCTGATCATTGTATGTGGTTTTATGAACCTACTGAACTATATGTAATTTTCCTTTCAATGCACAAATGTATTTATGTCCAAATACAACAACGTGACTCGATTTTTCTACTATGAATTCCCTACAATGAAATGTGCTCATGATTTACCCTGATCATGTCTACGGAATGATGCTTTGTAAATATTCACTGTATAATACGACCCAAACAACATTTTTAATCGACTAGTCAGGATGCGCAATTTAACTTTTGTTTAATTCACTTCTCTTCCAGTGGCAGAGTTTGACAACTTTTATGCCCTTCACCAACTAGTTTTCTCCCAAGTCTCTCTTCAGCTGATGCCTTTTTTCAGCTGTTGTAACGCGGCCCCCATCAAGTGGAATCAGCTGCTTCCAATTAAGGTTTCACAGCTGTGGATGCTCGCGTTGAGCACGCACGCCCACGCCCCCCATACTTAGTGTATTTAAAGAGAGAAGCCTCAGTGCTTCGGCCGATCTGCCAGTGGACGGACGGCTAAACTCACGAAGGTAAGATTAACCCCACGGCTTTTCCATGCCCTTTTTGAACCTTGGTTAGGAATAGTACTCCAATCCATGTATTCGGTCTCTTCCCTTTTAGCGTAATTAACAAACCGGATGGACTTTACTGATTGATTCGAACCATCCCAACGTGGAATCACTTGGAATTTATTTATTTATTTGAGAAAAGGATGGAACCTGATTTATTCATACCAGCCTAACGCGAAATAAGTTTCAATTTTTTTCTAGTAAGTGTTTCATACCTTTCTACTTGAAACAGCATTAACTCTCTGTTTCTCGTGTCTGTCCCTTGATACCCCTTGATGCACGCTGAGACACTGTACATTGATTTTTTCAGCTCTTCAAGATTCTGTCCCTCTCTAAAGACTGGAGCCCACGGGCCTGTCCTTCCCACCACAGTTTTAGGTTGGATTCAGGGTAACTATTGTGCCCGTATTTCATTTCATGAATTTGAGTTTGTCCTGATACATCACCCAATGTATTAAAGTCTACCCCCATCATTTATCGGTGCCCCCTTGGTCCTGATGAAGACCCGCCTGTAAGGAGCAGAATTCCGCTACACTCACACAGGGTCGAAACGTCGACAAACTTTTGTGTTTTATACTGAATGTGGGCAACAGGGATTGTTTAACTGTGTTCCTCGTGTTTACCATTCGGTTGTGTAAATAATTGAGCCTATTCTGAGGCTGGACAGGCCTTTTTTTGCTGTTTGATGCATGCACTACCCACTGCCCTCCTTTCATCACTCACTTTCACTTTTGCACTCAGATGCACCACCTCGCCTTCTTCCCCCACTTCTTTGGGGCACCTACGTACTGAATTACTTTTGAATAATGTACTGTGCTGAGAACATAATACATTATATGTTCAATACGATCAAAATGCTTTGAAAATTTTCAAGTATTGTCTATAATTAATTTATTAGGTGATGTTGATATTGTTTTGTTTTGTTCCCACTGGACCCCCAATACTGTATCTGGAAGATATTGGCATTAAAAATCTTGCCTTAAAACTACTCTCCTCCTTTCTCTCAAATAGGCAGAACACTATCAACATCGATGCTTACACATCCAATCCTTTTAGTTTTCCCTGCGGAGTTCCCCAGGGATCTTCGCTGAGCCCTACCCTCTTTAATGTTTATGTTGCGGAATTGGCCCCATTGGTTCAATCTTTCTGCTTTGCTTTGACCCCTTATGCGGGCGACACGCAAATCGTGTTCTCGACGCTTAACACTTCTAATGAGATGAGTCATCGCGTTCAGCAATGCATGAGACATATAAACATTTGGATGGATAAACACTGTCTCAAACTTAATGCTGGGAAAACAGGGGTGATTCTGGTTGGGAACAATCCAAATTTCTGGTCAGCTTCCAGCTGGCCGGCCGAAATGGGACCCCTCCCTAGTCCCGTTAGCAAAGCAAAAAGCTTGGGAGTCATTTTGGACGATCACCTAAACTTAAGCAAACAAGTCAGTGCAGTAATCTCGTCTTCATATAAGGTGCTAAGAATTCTAAAGAAAATACTGATATTCCTCCCTATTCCAGTCAGGAAATCAGTTATCTCCACACTCGTACTATCGAGAATCGATTATTGCAATGGTCTCTACAACGGCCTACAGGCCCAATATTTGAACAAACTGCAAGTATTACAAAACTCTGCAGCAAGGTCATTATTGGGACTTCCCAGACACCAATCAGCCTCCCATGCATTGAAAGACCTTCACTGGTTGAAGGCGAAACATAGAATCACGTTTAAGGCACTTTACCTTACCTACAGAGCCCTACATAACTCTGGACCCTTGTTTTTGAAAAAAGCATTAGCCTGGTATACGCCTACTAGAAATTTAAGATCATTAGGCGCTTTTAAAGTTAATTTTATCAGATTTAAAAAAGCAAAATGGGGAGGAAGCAGTTTTGTGGTGAGAGCATCCAGAGCTTGGAATCTTCTTCCGCTCCCCCTAAGGGCAGCCCCATCCCTTCTCCAATTCAGAAAGCATTTAAAGACATGGCTTTTTAATCAGTAGGCTCTCGTATCACGCTGGCTCACTGTTGTTCGCAGGATTAGCACCAAGACACCTCCGGGTAAACGCTGCGCTCTATAAATTGGCTAACATAACAAAATAAAGTAGCACAGTGCACTTTACAACACTGTCTGCCTCTTTCTTGTACCACACCCCACTTAATAACACTCCACAAGACTAAACTGGACGAATATTACAAAATTGTTACTAACATTATAAAACCATTGAGATTCACAAAAAAAAACAAATCTTAAAGTTATAGTAAGGAAAACTATATTTATGGTTGATATACAAACCCAGCCTAAACTACACAAACATTAGAAATTCAACCGTTAAAGTTATTGCTTAAATCTATGATTTGTGCCCCACTTACGCACTTATTTATATAAGACTTATGTACAGAGTTCTGCTGATGACAGAGGTAGGCTGCCTGAGAATGTGTGGGTGAGGTTGTGCATCGATTTTCTAGGCCTTTTTTAATGTGTTGCCTTCTGCTTGTACTTTTGCCTTAGTATTGGTTGGTCATTTGCCAAGTAGCCCAAAGTGAAGTTTCTATGCGAGCGAGATACTGTGGGACAGATTTACAAGCCCCCTGCGCCACCAGTACGTCACTTTTCGTGATGTACTGGTGGCGCAGGGGGCTCCTCCATATTTACAAGGACAGGAAAAGCCACCCTGCGTGACTTTTCCTCTCCTTGTAAATACGGTCCCTTCACACGCAGCACTTTGCGTTGAAGGGGCGTGCCATGGGTGTTGCTGTGGGTGTTCCCACGCAACACCCATGGAACAAGACACATCTCCAGATTTACGAGAAATCGTAAATCTGGAGATGCGTCTGAATGCTACGCCACCCTAGAGGTGGCGTAGCGAGGCGCAACGAGGAGAAATGTTTTCATTTCTCCTCGTTTTCCTCTTTCAATGCGTGCTGCAGTCTACAGCATGCATTGAAAGAGGAAAATGCCTGTAGTGATTGTTTTTGTGCAGGAAGGTGCCCCTTCCTGCACAAAAACAATCTCCCCACGACGCAGGCATCCTTGCACCATGGTGCAAGGGTGCCTGCGCCAGCGCATGGCTGCAGTTTGTGTGCCAGCGCAGGGGGAAGCACAGAGATGCGACATATTCTTGTAAATATGTCGCATCCCTGTGCTTCGGAAGTGCCGCAGCGTGGCGCAGCCAAAGGGCTTCGCTGCGGCACTTCCTTGTAGATCTGCCCCCAAGGGTTTATTACATTTCTCCATTTTGCCAAAGAATTTCCAACAGAGGTATTTCCATCGGAGTTAGTGTCAGCTAACCGTATTGAGTTCACATCTACGGAGATGACAGCGTTTTGAAAGGTGCATTCAATAAACACAAGAGATGCAGCTTGTATCATCTGCAGAGTAATGGTTTAGCCAAGAGGATTAATGGTGAGTAGGTCAGAGGAGCACTGATTGAAGAAGTCTATGTAGTGGATGCTCTCAGGGTCACATTGTGGGCGTACCGCAATACATCGCACAGTGTAACATGTATTTCACCATTCAATGCTCTTAATGGTAGAATTTACCTGAACTTATTGTATCCTTCTGGGTTGATCAAACGGAAGTGTTGTTCTTGAGGTACTGCAGAATGTCGATTTAGATAGATGATTGAAAGTGTCAGTGAACATATTGAGAGTAACACAATAAAAAGTAAAAATAGATTTGATTGTCTCAAGAGAGTTAGAGGGAGCAGATTGGAGGGAATGATCTTGGGCATGTGAAATTCCCTTAGACCAAGGTGAGGAACGTTGATTTGAGGTTTGCTCCATCTCAGAAGGTGAATGAAGTAAGTAGTCTTGCAAATGCTGTTAAATTGGCTAATGGTCAGTGCAGTGGTGGCATTGTGGGAGAATACTGAAGGTTGGCAGGTGTGATGTGTCCGATGCCAGCGATGCTCAGTCTGCTGGGGCGTGTTCCTCAAAGTCTTTATTGGTTCTAATCTGTGTGGGGCACTTGATGGTAGAGGTTGGAATATTGATCTGAATAAGGAAGAAAGACTTGTTGGGAAGGGAGGTGGTTGCCTAGTAAGCTTGAGGATTATGCTATTTTATAATGGGTTGTAAAGTTCAGTGGTCATGGGTTTTTATTGTTTGTCTTGTGTTTTCTTTCTTTAGTTTTGTTGTGTTGCTGGTTCAGGTGGTTTCTGTTTAGTTGATTATGGGTCTTTGTTCTTTTTTGTCTCGTTGTGGTTAGTGTTTGTTGTTTGCCTTGTATTGTCATAGGAAAAAGGGTAGTTGTGTTATATCTTCCGTGTTGTGGTTATGTGTCTGGGGTACTGAAATGTTTGTGTTTATTTGGGCTGGGAGGTTCTATATAGGCTACAATTCTAGATAGCAGTAGATGTTCAAAGCTACTGTGGCTGTTCCTCCAGTTCTTTCCTCAAATAAACCAGTTTGCTCCTGGCTCACCTGTTTTCTGCATGGTCGATTCTTGAACTTAACACTTACCCCATGTTCTTAAAAAAAGAATGGGTCGACTAATAACAACTTCCGACCACTCACCAACTTATCCTTCCTGGCCTAAGGTCTGGTAAGCTACATGGAGTCACAGTTTAAACCTCACCTTGATGAATATGTACCTACTTGATGTTCTTTAATCTGGATTTGGAGCAAGTACACAGCACTGAAACTATCACCCTCAACCTAGTCAACATTACTCTCAACATTCTAGACTATGAAGGTTCATGCCTCCTCATCAGTTTGGACATGTCAGTAGCTTTTGAAACTATTAACCATCCCCTTATCCTACAAATTCTTAAGGCCATAAAAGGACTGAAATGTACATCCCTAAGCTGGTTCACGAATTCCTGCACAACAGTGGGCAATGTGTCAAAATGGCCAACACCTTCTCAGACACAGCAAAACTCCTAGAAACGACTCCTAAAAGGTATATTCTCTTTCCCATGCTTTTCGCTATATATATATTTTACTCCGGAGGGTCCTTGGGGGGCCAACTACCTGTCCTGTTACCTCCATTAAATCCCACACAGCTGGATTGCTAATAGGTTGTTGGAGGCCACGCCCCCTTTCTCCACCACTCTGCAAACGTGCCTCCTGGAGCACTACTGGTTGGGCCAGGAGGTGCATGAGCAAAGTGGTGAAGAAAGAGGGCGTGGCCTCCAAAGACATCTCAGCAATCCCACTGCGTGGGACTTACTGGAGGTAACAGGAGGTCTTGTTGGCCCCCAAGAACCCTCAGCAGCCAAGGGAACTTTATCCCCCAACCAGCAGCGCGCCAAGAGGCGCATTTACAGAGTGGTGGAGAAAGGGGTCGGGGCCTCTGGTGAGTTTCTGGGTGTTTGTTTTCTTTGTTTAGGGGTGGGGGGCTGCATAGCCCCCTTCCTTCGACTGATTTTGGCCCCGGGGACCCCACCCCGCGTGCCCCTCCCTCCCCGAGCCGATTACGGACCCGGGGACCCCCTCCCTTGGGGCCTGGCTTTTTCTTTTTAAAACATTTTTTTTTAATAAAGGAAGGGCTCCCCTTTCCTGGAACGATTTTAGCCCCGGGGACCCCATCCCCCGGGGACTGGCCATGATACTGGGTGCCCTTGTCCCACCCAGGACACCCCGTTTCTCACATTGGGGACCGCGGGGGAGCCTGAAGGCCCCCATGGTCCCTGCCGGCTCCCCGCGTCCTGCGGGAGCCACATTGCTTTTTGACAGAGGGAGCTGCTGAACATGCAGCTACCGCTGTCCAAAAGCAATTCTGCTCCGCTTCTAGTAAGCAAGAGCATTTTTTCTGATCTTGCTTACTAGAAGAAGAGCAGAGTTTGCTGTGGCTTGGTGGGAACGGTTTCGCTCCCGCCAAGCCATAGCAAACAGCTATGACCCAGGTGTGGGCACCTCGGGACACAGCAGGAGCTGGTGGGGTGGCAGTCCCCAAGGCCATCTTTGGCTCCAGGAGGTCCCCGGGGCCTTAGGTCCGCAACGGACCTCCTTCATTATATAATGTAAACCCTGTGGAGGTGGCAATACCCCGGACTATGGGGGGGGCCACGTGAGCCCCCCCCCACATTTCATTGTTAATTTCCCAGAGGAGGCAGCGGTCCCGGGGGCTACAGGGGATGCCATACAAGCCTGCCCTGCACTCATGTAATAAATAGCCCTAGGTAGGTGTCGATCCCCGGGGCTGCGCAGGCCCCCCGTACCATGTTACATATGTTTGCCCCAGGGAGGTGGCGGTCCCCTGGGCTCGGGGGTGCTGCATGGGAACCCCCGCATTACTATAAAAACTGTCCGAGGGATTTCACCCTTGCTCGTCTTTTTTTTTTTTGCAGTGGATTCGCATGTTCAATTAATAAAAAGCTTTTCATCCCTGGCAGGGTTCCTGTGGGAGCCCCCCCCCACCATATATGGGGGGTCAGGGTATTCCTCCCCTGCCCCCTTTTCTTTTTCAACAGATTCAAGCCGAGTCCCAAGATGGCTTCTGACACTTCCTGGTTGAAGTGTTGGCAGCCGATCAAATTTTAGCAGGATCCACGAGTCAACTGCAAGGACTCGCGTCCCCAGATAACTATATTTTTTTAACTTAAATATCTCTGGAACTACTGAACGGATATACACCAAATCACAGAAAGCACGCTTTCTGGACCAACATCTAGCTTTCTACCAAATTTAGTGTAATTCCGTTCAGCGGTTCGGGCCTTAGTCGTGTTCAAAAAATGGAAAATCCTCATAGACATAACATGGGGAAACTTCCAACAGCAGCTGAACCAAAAAGGTGACGTTTTTTGAAAATTTCGTGAAGATTCGTCAAGCAGTGCCAAAGTTATTGGCAAAACTTAAAACGGTTTTCCTATGGAACCTTTGGTCCTAACTGGCGACCGCACACGTGTGTGTGTGTGTGTGTGTGTGTGTATATATGTGTATATATATATATATATATATATATATATATATATATATATATGTATGTATATGTATATGTATATATATATATATATGTGTGAACAAGGCACGTTGGAGCCAAAACGCGTAATGGCTGTCAAAGAATAAACCAAAGGAATTTGAGCACACATACCGTGGTCTGTGCCCGTTTATTTGCGATCAGGATACTGCAGCAGTAACGGAATCCAAGATATATAATTATATATATATATATATATATATTATATATATATATATACACACATACACACACATATATACACACACACACATAGGTATTGTTGAAAACAGTCACTTTAAAAGGGGAATCTCCGCCTCAAGGCGCTGACATGTGATCAAGGCCGATCTAGGCCGTCGATTGGCCGAAACGCATCATGGCGACATGGTGATTATTGAATAAAGAAAATCGGCACAAGAATTGGGTCTACTCTCTTCTTTTCGTATGCACGAAGCATTGGACGAGCTTTTTGTAATATTTACCGGATTGGCCACCGCCGGATGTGTGGACCCCCTCTCCGCAAGTTGGTTCCGTGGTTAGAGGTCATCTCTTCTGGGGATTTCAGGCAGCCGGCGTCGTCATTCTGGCAGCGTTGGCTTTCCTGTTGAGCCCGGAAGTGCAAGCAAATTGTTCCGAGTCAGGAATCCACGGCAACCCCCTGTTGGTACGCAGAAAGACGAGGAAACAGTCGGAAGGTGTAAGCAGCGGGAGCAGTTCTCGGACACGTAAGCAGGCTCGGGAGAGCATAGATACGTTAGAGACCACCGCTCGACTCATCGAACGACGACACAAGGTACTCCGAATAGCGTATCCATATAACAGGTGGGGAGGTGTGCGCTTAAGTCCTTCTCCCGTCAGAGTTTACAAGTGGGGGAGAGCATAAGCAACAAATAACACCACAGCAGTAATCACCATGTCAGCCGCAGTGCTTAGAGACCGCGAGTCGGCAGCGGAGGAAATGTTTGCGGATAATCCTCCACAGGGACAGCAGCTCAATGAATGTAGCACCATTGAATTGACAACTGGGGTCAAAAGTTTAAAAGAAAACTACTGTATTCTGGAAAAATGCATGCGTCAGGAAACTGCCAAGTGGTGGGAGGCAAAATCCCTCCAGAAGTACCTGGATGTTGGCAGGATACCGCGGGGGCTGCGAATCATGCTGGCCCCCAGCTACGACACACCCAACCCGCATATGATGGCAGAGTGGGCGGAATGCAATCTTGATTCCTCCCGTCGGCTAGTCCAAATTTTGGTAAAGTATGCGGAGGTAGATCGTGTCGAGCTCCAGGTCAAAATAGATGCCCTAAATGAGGAAATCGAACTACAGGATGAGCCACAACAAAGGAAAAAACTACAGGAGGACATGATGACAAGACTTAACAAAGAGGAAGAGAAGATTAAACAACGGAAGATTTACAAATTCAAAAGAGATAAGGACGATTATGCTAATGGTCAGATTTTCACATTTGCTCGAAAATTCGACTCTTTCAGAAATGTGACAGCAAAGAATACAAGATTCACACAAGAACGTAATAAGGATCAAGGTGGCGCCACTTCTACATCCGCGTCAGACCTTAGCTCGGACCTAGAGAGCGAATCTGAGGCAGAAAAGACAAGGGATATACCAGACTCAGGAGCAGTAAAACCTACGTTGGGGGAAGAGTTGGATTATTTGAGGAGAAGCCGAAGAGAAACCCTCAGACCGCAAATAACCAAACAGGCAAAAAACGAAGGACAGAGAGTAGGCGGCAGCGAAGGAAGGCTGCCAGAAAAAGGAAGCAGCAATGGCAGCCAGAAATCAGTGAGAGGACGGGAACAATGGAGACGCAAATAGAGATGGCCCCTACTCCCCCCCTAACTACTACTGCGGATAACACTATTATTAATCTAACGGATATAAATCTGAATGCAGCAGAACAACAGCTACTGGCACTGGGTTTGTCATACTGCCCTGAATCCAACTTTGACTACACGAATACACGTGCAGATATCTATAAGTTTATCAGGAAGTTAAAACTTAGAAAATTCCACAAACTGAAAGACAAACCTCATGAGTCCACAGAAGATAAGGATACTCAAGATGTAACATTGGCCGGTGTAGGCAAACATAATCTGGCAGTATCTGATCTGGGCGTCCTAAAGGATCTTTACAATCTGGGAGAGGAAACTGTTATGACAGATAATCCGAGTACAGACCAGGGTGAACATTTGGAAATAAGTACGCAAGATCTCTTGTCTCCAATATATGCAACATGTGCCAAACCAAAGACCGAATTCAAGGAAAAATCTAAATTTATACCCATCATGCCGCGTGATTCTCTAGATCTGTTTAATGAACATGTGGTGGCAGAAATAAAAAAACTACATATGGACACCAACAAGACTAAACGTAAAATTACCAATCATGAAAGACAGTACCAACAATTAATGGATAAATTGAATAAGGAGAAGCAGGTTGTAGTGAGAAATGCGGACAAGGGGGGCAACGTAGTGCTATGGCCCCTTAAAGATTACATGGAAGAAGCAGCAAGACAGCTTGGTGACACCGACTGCTATCGAAAAAGTTCCATGCAGAAATTCAAAAATGCACAAGATACTTTCTTTAATAAATTACTAGCATGGAAAAGTTTGGGACTTTTGAATTTACAAGAATACAAATATTTGAAAAAATAAAATCCCACGATACCAGTAATCTATTTTGTCCCCAAGGTCCATAAATCTGTCAATAAGCCACCAGGGAGACCCATCATTTCGGCCTGTGATGGGCCTCTGGAAAACATGTCTATTTATATCGATTCATTTCTACAAGAACATGTAAAAAATCTCAAATCATATGTGCAGGACACTAGTGATTTTATAAGGAAAATCGAAAAGATTAAATGGCATGATGGTTATCAGCTCATAGCACTTGATGTATCTACCCTTTACACCTGTATAAGGAATAACGATGGAATCAAAGCAGTAGAGTATTTCTTAGCCAATAGGCCAATAAGATTTGCCAAGCACAACCAAATGTTGATTGACTTATTGTTGTTTTGCCTAGAGAATAATCTATTTATGTATAAACACCAAATGTATCGACAAATCCAAGGCGTGGCAATGGGGGCCAGCTTCTCTCCCAGTTATGCCTGTCTGTTTATGGGATGGTGGGAGGAGCTGGTCCTCATGAAACAATTTGCCCGCATTTTTATTAATCAGGCAATTATATGGCTAAGATTTATAGATCTTTTTATTGTTTGGAATGGCTCAGAGCAAAGTGCACATGATTTTATTGCAGACCTCAATAATAACAATCTGAACCTTAAATTTACTTATTCCATTAGTTGTGAAAGCATAACATTTCTGGATGTGAAAGTATATATAGCAAATAATAACCTGGCAACATCACTTTTTAGGAAGCAAACAGCAGGTAATGCAGTATTGCATGCATCCAGTTCTCACCCGCCGCATCTTATACATAGCATCCCCTATGGGGAGATGCTGAGAATCAGACGGATTTGTAGCGATGACAAGGACACACAGGAAAAACAAAGGGAGTGTAAAAACAGATTCCTCCAACGAGGCTATAAATCTAGAACAATAGATGCAGCAATTTTGAAGTCAAGAAGTAGAGCCAGACAAGATCTATTGCAATACAGGTCTAAAACCCAGGAAGTGACAGAGGTTACATCTAATGCGCCAACACGACTTATACTAGCGTATTCTAGACAGGAAGGACAGATCAGATCCATTATAAGACGAAACTGGCCAATTATATTAGGAGACCCAGTTATAGGAGGGTTACTTCCTAAAAAGCCAGCAATTACATTCAGGAGAACAGCATCAATGGGTAATGCCTTGGTTAAGAACAGTCCGGAAGATTTGGAACCAGGCACTTGGCTAACAGCTAGGAAGGGATTCTATAGATGCTCCAGCTGTAAGGCTTGCCAATTTGGAATAAACATGACATCATATAAAACAGCCTTCAGTGATCATACCCATTTGATTAATCAGTATCTATCCTGCAAAACAGAATTTGCAGTATATGCACTAGTTTGTAGCTGTAACCTATATTATATAGGAAGCACAAAATTGGCGGTCCACAAAAGGATATTGCAACATACACGCGCCATTTTAAACAATGACCCAAGCTACCCAGTTGCAAGGCATTTTAAGGATAAACACAACAGTAGTCTAAAACATTTAAAGTATTTTGTCTTAGATGCTGTGCCACCAAACAGGAGAGGAGGCAATAGGGAGACCAAACTTAGGCGCTTGGAAACAAGGTATATCCTAGAAATGGACACGAAGCATCCGGGAGGGCTTAACACCAGTGAAGACATGCACACCTACCTGTAGATTACCAAAAGAAACAACTGAATATTTATGTGGACATACTATCATCAATTGAAAATTGTAAATCGCATAGCGTTAGTCTTATATGAGGCAAATTACACCTATATGTTTTACCCTGTTTATGAATTGAATTGCAGCTATATATATTTATATATATATATTTACAAATTAGGGTGGACAATAGGGCAGTAACTTTGCAACATGTTGGAGTAGCCACTTGCAACAAGTTTTACTAATAGGAACTTTTACTGTTACAAATTGTTATAAATGCTTTATTTTTAGCCTAATTTTATCTGATTTTATTGGGTTGAAATGATTTTATGTAATATTTATATCATATGTATTATATATCCTCATTTGTGGGAATCAACCAGGTATTAACAGATATTTATCCTCCAATTCAGGCCTTCTTGACAAATGCAGAATATATAAAATCTATTAATTACAATGGTTGCGATAAGGTATTGCACCTCAAAAGAGATAACGGCATTAGCCAACATATATATATTTATTAGTTTGCTGCTAGCTGTTTTTGCACTGAATTCAGGCACTATAAATGCACATTTTGCACATAATTATATTATCTTAGACTTGCACATAGGGAATGGAGGTATGTTTTTGCACTGACCACTTTATTTTAGAAATAGCAATATAATGGACGGTATATTTGCTAGGATACAAACAAATAGTGGTAAACGTTGGTAAAGAGTAAATTTTATGTATTTAAACATGTATTTTACTCTGTATTTTAGCCATTACGAATCTTATATTGTTTTATCCTAGTATTTAATGAATGCCGATATTATATCTGGCACAAATGCATTTAAGCAGGTATTGTTGAAAACACTGATGTACGTTTTCCATGTCTATTGCTGCTAAAAATTTGCACAGTCACTTTAAAAGGGGAATCTCCGCCCCAAGGCGCTGACATGTGATCAAGGCCGTCGATCGGCCGAAACGCGTCATGGCGACATGGTGATTATTGAATAAAGAAAATCGGCACAAGAATTGGGTCTACTCTCGTCTTTTCGTATGCACGAAGCATTGGACGAGCTTTTTGTAATATATATATATATTTGTTTTTTCCACAATGTGATCCTTTGATCCTGTGCGCTCGTCAACGGGTGCTCTGCGTTGGGGCCGGATCCTGGCCCAAATTACGTCAATTTTACATCAAAGGACGCGGCACTCAAGGCTTTGGATTCTGCTTACTTTAATTAGGATTAAGCACTCAAACCAACACGTTTCAGCCCTCCCACGGCTTTGCTCACGGTTAGTGAGTCCTCTTCAGTTTCTACTTTTAACCCATATTTGCCTTAATGTGGCATTATGGGAATTGTAGTTTTGTGAACAATTCAATAACATATTTACATATTTACAAGAGGAAGTTGCATTTTTTCGGGCTATTTCTAATATCATATTAGCATAAACATTATACTCATGATTTTTACGCGCCGTTTTTTATATTAAGCCACAGAGTTGATGGTATAGTACCCATATTCGTCATGGTAAAAACGATTTTTTTATGCCAATTCAGTCATTGCATTTGTCATAGTGACTTACATTTATATGCTTGCAATTATACTTCCAAATCTCGTTTTCATTGCAAGGACCAATCAGGAGGAAGGTGGCTCTATATACTAACCAATAGTGTGTAAAATGATCCTTATATGTGTTATTTTGCACAACACGTGTTGAAACTAATGTACAATGTGACTATTAATGCCCAGTGATAGCTCAGGATGAGGAGGATGAAGATTCACAATCAGAAATGTTGCAATCAGTTACAGACCATGCCGGAAAACAAAATCTTGCCTCCAACTTTTTTGCATAGTGGAATAAGAATAAACGCACAACCTTTACCTAATTGTGCAGTGTCAATAAACATGTCTGTTTAAAAACAAGAAAGATGGAGTCATGTTGCGGTGTTTGTGTGAATATCAAAAAAGGGTTGTGCGGAGTATGTTAAAAAGACCCTTATACATATATGATTGATGTTATTCAATCAGGATTTGTAGAGCGCGGCTGCTTCACCTATGAGGGTCTCGAGGCGCTATCAGATGATGCTGCCAGTTCTCCTATTGGTTGAACATCTAAGATTTGAGGTCCTTCCTGACCTGCTGGAGTGATGGTGAGGCTCTGAGGTGCAGGGGGTGGTCGTTCCAGGTCTTGTCCACCAAATGGGAGAAAGAGCAGCCTTCGCTGTTGGTCCGGTGGATGCAACAAGTGGCAGCTAGGGCGAGCGATCCTGATCCAAGTTTCCTGGTGGGCTGGTGAAAGGTCACGCATTGATTGAGGTAAGCAGGTCCTTTGTTGTGTAATGCCTTGTATGCGTGGGTAAGTAGCTTGTACTGGCATCTCTTCATGACTGGAAGCGAGTGGAGTTTCCTAAGGTGAGGGGTTATGTTCGTCCATCTAGGGAGGTCAAAGGTGAGCCTGGCCGCTGTGTTCTGGATCGTCTGGAGTTTCCTCATGAGTTGGGCAGCTATTCCTTCATAGAGGGAGTTATTGTTATTGTTAATTGTGATTGATAGAGCACTCAATACCGGCAGGTCTCTATGCGCTACGAGAAGATTAGCTATAGTCCCAGAAGTGAGTGTAGTCTCTAAGTGGTGGATGCTATGCCCAGGCTTCTGTGAAGAGTAACGTCTTCAGTTTCTTCCTGAATGGAAGAAGGGCTCTTTCGGAGCGGAGATGGCCTGGCAGCCTATTCCAGAGTTGCGGGATGAGGACCCGAGAAGGCTCGCCCACCTTTAGTGGTGTAATTAAACCGTGGACATTTTAGTAGGCCGTCCGTGGCAGACCTTAGGGTGTTGCCTGGGACGTATTTCACCAGGCGATCTTTAATGTATTTGGTTGCCTGACCACACAGGGCCTTGTGGGTGATGCAGAGGCCTTTGAATCTAGCCCTCTGTTTAATGGGAAGCCAGTGCAGTTGTTGCAGTAGGGGTGAGGCCCGGGTGCGTCTGGGAAGCTTAAAGATCAGCCTCGCCGCATCATTCATCACCACCTGGAGTTTGCCAAGCAACTTGTCTGGCATTCCAATGTAAAGTGAGTTCCCGTAATCAAGTCGTGACAGGATCAAGGCGGCCACCACCGTCCGCATGGTCACAAAAGAGAGGATGGGGGATAATTTCCTCAGCTGTCTAAGCAGACCCACACAGGTCCCAAACACGGTTGATACTTGGTTGGCCAATGAGAGTTTGGCATCTATTTTAATGCCCAGTCTTTTTACCACCGGAGCTGGAGACGGGGTGTCTCCCAGCTCCTGTGGCCAATACTGAGTGGTCCATGGGTTACAGTCCGTAGTGATGGCCAAAACCTCCATTTTATCGGGGTTGATCTTGAGAGAGTTGGCCGTCATCCAGTTTACCACAAATCTCAGAATATCTTTCACCCGTGTGTGGGCATGTGGGGTGTTTTCTATTTGTAGGATAATTTGAGTGTCGTCCGCATAGTTAAATACCTGGCAGTCCATCTGGGCCAGATCCCTCACTAGTGGTCTGAGGTATATGTTGAACAGAAGTGGGGACAATGCAGACCCTTGCGGGACTCCACAGGTTATGGACCCCCTATCGGACACCCAATCGCCCATCTGTATTTTTAGGGTGAGATCCGTCAGGAAGGAGCAGATCCACCGGAGAATTGTCCCCCCAATGCCGATGTCAAGGAGGACTAGCGCGCACAGCTTTTTGCTGTCAGTAGTCGAGTCTGCTGGTGACTAGAGCCTGCGTGACCGTTCACCTGATGTTGGTTGGGAGCAAACTGAAAAACCTTCCAGAGCATATGGCGGTTAAAAATGTATGCTAGTAAAAGTGTGGGCAGTGGTTCCTATGCAATGTCAAGCATCTGAGTCAAAAGCAAAGCAAAGATCTGTAATCTGAATGTATGATGATAGCTGAGTACCGTAACCTAAGACACTACAGCTTCTGTATATAAAAATAACCCTAAATATAATGGCATCACAATAGTATAGCTGATATTGTCTCACACTGTCAGAATCAAAATAGCTTTCCCATTATACTGGTCCACACTTCATGATTCTTGCACAATGTTTATAACACTAACAAAAGATGACAGGTGATGTCTGACTATATATTTGGAGTATCCCTAAAACCTTCACAACAAAGCTCATGTGTTTCACATAATGTGATAGTTAGACATAATCTACTTACTTTTATTGTAGTAAGACTTCTATATAAGGTATGACGTATCAGGCATGGACTAATTAGGGCGTGTAATTATGACATTATAAACATGCTAGTTGAGGCACACAAGTGTATGAATTCTCAACGTTCATACAAATGGTATGTATCAAGCCTTTGTAACACACACAGCGTTGCTACGTGTGTGTTGTGCAATCTAAAATAATGTGATCTACGGGCTGTAACTTCATTTAGCGAGCTTGCATTGTGACGGCGTCCTTCAGAATGAATAACTGTGTATGTATATATGCACCCATATATGTGTGCAGAATATTGAAATGCCATAGCATCACAATCCAGAGCACCCAACATTGTAGGAGGGATGTAGTGGGTGATGGCCTGGTAGTACATGTAACCTGAGTGTAGGGACTAAGGCAACACAGTATGTTCAATAATGTAAATCAAACCATGCTATATGCAGTTTAGCAAAAATGGTTGTGCTCCAGTTGTGAAATTTACAGAAACAGTACAAAATGTACTTATAATTAAACACAACATCTGTGACTTATTGTACTATCACACACTGTCATGCCCTGTCCACACTGTGGAGAGAAGCATTGATGTACACTTTGCTAAGGTATATAGGTGTCTAGTTCAAAGAAAGTGATGCTGGACAACTTTGCCATTCCATTTGCTGGGAATGGGTAGCGTAACTGAGATAGTGTAGAAATGCACCATATGTGACGATATATGGGGCATTTCTGACATCGTACTGCACTTTGCCAATGATTCCAATATAGTTCCATTGCATGCACCCTTGCGCTATGGTGTAAGTGGGCCTGCATTACAGGCAGGATGTGTGCTTTGTATCCCTGTTTGAAGGTTTGACGCTGAATCGATTACTTGTACAGTGTGTAAGTTACTTGCTGAAATGATCAGAACTGTCAATGTCCTGTCATCTGGAACGGCATCTGCTTTTCATCCATTTGAAGGTATTATTGTGTATGTTACTATGTTAATGTGCCAAATAAGATGGGTGTATATGTTGGGATACACGTGTCTCAAACATGTAACTCCTTCCTAGCAAATTTTAAGGCAAGGTAGTGATTTGCACATCCTTATTTAAATGGTAATTTACCATGCTAGGCAGAGCAATGTAACTATGCTTTGTGGTGTATATATAATCAGAGGTAAGGGATTACGTGGCATTGTAAATTATCATAACACAAGCCACCTGCTTGTGCAGCTTCACTTAACAATACATAAATATTAGTTGTGTAATGGATGAAGCAACCCTACAACCCACAAAAAAAATTTAAAAAAATACTTACACAATTAGCTTAATTATCAATTAAATAATTTATATTAATAAAAAACAATTAAATAACTACCAACTCTGTTCACCCATAAACCCCACAACCCACTCATAAAAAATAATAATTAAGTAACAATATTACCATTATTAATGATCACTTAAATAATTAACATTAATTAACTATTAATTAAAATTAAATTACTTCTCACCCTCTACCCCAATTTTCTCCACACCCCATATATAAAGATTCATTTAAAAAAACATTATTTACAATATTAACATAATTAATTACCAATTAAATAATTAATATTAATCAACAATTTAAAAAACAATATTACACAATTAACAAAATAAATATTAATTAAATAAATAATATTTTACAATAAATAAACATTAATTTATTATAATTAAATTACTTCCCACCCTAAACCCACATAAGCCCACAACCTGCTATGGCACAAATAATATAAATTACTTAAATAAAATGTAATAGCTACAACAATTTTCACAAATACATTAAAAAACATAAACAATATTAAAAAAATAAATTTCATCTTATACATATAAAATGTATAACTAAATTCATAATAAATAATAAAAATCGATATTACTTACCTTAAATTCGATATTCTTGACAACGATATTCTTGCACTCGAGCGCTTTAAGGACAACAGGGCTACAGCCAGGTCCTTGGGCCTATCTATGGCCCCTCCTCACCCTCAATCTGCCTTATACTCCTTTCATGCCCACAGAAGGGGCATACAACAGCGTCTTTACCTGCCCAGCCACTG
This sequence comes from Calotriton arnoldi, assembly GCA_963921515.1. Lineage (NCBI taxonomy): Eukaryota > Metazoa > Chordata > Amphibia > Caudata > Salamandridae > Calotriton > Calotriton arnoldi. Next base: position 1,806,377 of record CAWUFW010001626.1, on the reverse strand, counting down.
CGACATGCAATCTTTCCAGCCTCGGCGTGGGTCGGGTGGCCAGCGGTCAGGTCAGTCCACCAACCCCCAGCATCCGCAGCATCCAAACCTTTCTAGTCTGCCCGTTTACCATCATGGGCACCCATGACAGGATTCGCCATCATCTGCCCCGCTGGCAGTCCATAACATCGGACAGGCGGGTTTTGTAGATTGTACGGAGGAGGCTACTCCCTCCCCTTCAAAACTATACCTCTCTCCATGGCACCTACTTACGACAAGCTTACAGAGGACCACCTATCTCTTCTCTGCTAGGAAGGGATGGCTCTTTTGGCCAAAGGAGCCAATAGGAGAGTACCGTTGCCAGAAGAAGGTCGTGGTTGCTATTCCCATTACTTTCCGGTGCCCAAGAAAGACGAAAGCCTTTGTCCTAAATAAACCTGCACTCTCTCAATTTCTTCCTCAAGAAGGAGAAATTCATGATGCTCACTCTAGCTCAGGTCCTCTCTGCCCTGAATCCTGGAGACTGCATGGTGGTGTTGGACTTGAAAACTGGTGCTTCGTCTGAGGACTTCCTTTCTTCCGAAGCGGTCGCTCCATTTCACGTGGCCCAAACCATCACTCAGCCTACTTTTTGCGCTTTGCCTCATCCCTCCTAGGAAGAATGAAACGTCACCGTCTGGACCTAAAAAGAGCATTGTCGTTCTACCTTGACTGCACAGAAGAGTTCCGGGTGGATGACCAACGCTTTCTGGGGTATGTCGGAGCAAAGAAAGGATGGACCATGCAGAAGCAGGCCATTTCCTGAAGGATCGATCCCTTTATAAAGATCTGTTATGCGTTGTCTGAAAAGCAACACCCTGAGGGTTTGTGTGCTCATTCCACCAGAGCCAAGGCTGCCAGTTCCTGTCCTGGAAATCTGCCAGGCAGCAACGTGAGCTTCCTTGCACACGTTTACCAAACACTTTGGCCTGGACAGTCAGGTGCATAGGGATGGGCGGTTGCCCGATTGCTCCTTCAGGACTTCCTTGTGTGAAATTGGTCCTCAGACCCACCTCTGGGGAAGTATTGCTTGGGTATCTATTCTAAGGTAAGGAATCTGCTGCTAAAAGTCTCTATCAGATGAACAAGTTACTTACCTTCGTTAATGCCTTACCAGGTAGAGACTATCTAGCAGCAGATTCCTTACTGACCCACCCATCATCCCTGCTTTGGGAACGCATTTCTAGGGACAGGGCTTTACCCTTTAAGGGCCCTAGTTTTCAACACCTGTAGTCACAAGATACTAGCATGGAGGAAGAAGAACTTCTGAGTGAGGGGCCACTAGACAAATATATCTTTGACCTTGTACAAGGGGATGTAGATATGGATGACCTCCTTACAGAATATGAGGCTCCATCTACCTCTAAGGGGATAGTGAAGAACCCTCTCAGGCAAGAGATGTTTTCTCCTCATAATATCAGGCACCCAAGTAGTGCTGAGTGGTGGCCCCAGGATCACGTGGGTAGGTTCATCAAGAGATGGATCCGAAACCCCCTGGAAAAGGAGGCTCATAATATTCTTAGAGCTGAATGCCCAAGACCTGTGATCAAGGAAAAAGTTGTTTAACTCGATCCGGAGCTTATTATTTTCCTTTTTCAAACTTGGCAGGGATCCTAGAAAAGGACTGGAGAGGTCCCTTAAAGCATGTCAGGATCGACTTCTTGATGTGTTAGGTCCCCTCGCTTGAATAATAGATCAGAGGAAGCCTACATTAGTGAGACCCCTGTAGATGTTAAACTTTTCAGGGGTTGTAGTCAAAGGGCATTGGTTCTTTTGGGCAACGCCAATGCTGGTCTCAATGCAGAGCGACGTAGTCATTTCAACCCAGAGCTGCCCAAAACTGGGTGAGCTTGCTGAGAAGGAACCCTCAGTAAATCCTAAGGGCTTCCTCTTCGGGGAGGATATGATCAAGTCTCTGAGTAAATATGTGGCTACGTTTAACGCCATTGACAAGGCTAAATCCAGCATGAGAAGGGTGTTTAACCGTGTAGTACTTGGTCGGGCTGGCAGAAGAGGCCTTCTGGCTGGCCGGGCCTTCCAGAGGCGCCAGTTTTGACAAAGAGGATTCGGAAGAGGCTTTCAGTCCAGTGCTTTATCTTCCTTCTACCCGCAAAGAGCAGCTCCCCCTCCCCCACTGTGCGAAAGTTTTCAGGTCTTGTGCTCAAGGTTCGACCAGTTTCCAGAGTGAGTATAAAGATTTAGCTTGTTTGTTCTTTCCTGGAAAGAGTGGGAGGCTGCCTCAGGTTTTTTCCAGGTCTGGGAAACAATTACTCAAGACCTTTGGGTTTTAGAAACCGTTCAGGGTTTCAAATTAGAGTTTCTAGAGACTCCCTATAAGACTATTTTCTCAAGAACCCTAGTTCTACCTTTAGACCGGGAGAAAGTGGTAGAGGAAGAAGTGAATTTTCCACTACAGAAAGGCGCAATAGTGGAAGTACCCTTGGAGTTCAAAGTTTTTGTAAGCACACTCTTCCTTGTAGAAAAAGAGGACAAGGGGTGGAGACCTGTGATAAATCTAAGGGACCTAAACAGGTATCTTGTTTACAGACACTTCAAGATGGATACAGGTAAACGCGTTTACCTGTATCCGGGTGGCGGGAGCAGTGAGAGGTTCCCCGTACTTCAAGGACCTGTTGAATATTCTCGGAGGGATCGTCTCCTTGTTATATATAGCGCTGTGGCATTTTATTGAATGGAAAACATTAATATTCTTGTCTTCACGATTACCTGAAGTGAAGGGTCGCATTTCAGCATTGAATTTGGATACTATTAACCAATGTAAAGGATTTTGAGTGGAGGACATGACCTCTTAGAGACATTTGATTTGGATAAAGTTTTAAGCCCTGAGGAAGTCGTTTGGGTTAATCCCTATAGCGACGAAACGCGTTGGGAGTGGAAGATCCATTGGCAATTAAAGAAAGAAAAGAACAGATGCCCAGCTTATTACTGCTTTATTTTGATACATTACCGTAGTGTGATATATTATAATATGCGTGTGCTTCAACAATAGTGAATAGGTTTCATAATAAACAGGAAGAAGTCTATTCTTACTCCCGTCAGATCTTTAGAGTTTTTAGGCTTCTCTATAGATACAGTGAAGGTGGTCCTTCTTCTACCATGGAAGAAGATTGCCAAGATTTGGAAGGAGTTAACGTATGTATTAAAATGAGATTCACTAACTTTGAGAGAGCTTGCCAGACTCCTGGGCCTCTTCTCTTCTATTCAGGCTATATTTCCGGGCCCATTACACTATCATGCTTTGCAGAGAGTGAAGGCTAAGGCTCTTTGAGGCAGCCTGTGGTATGGAGACAGGCGTCACCTAGATCAGGAGGCCAGGTTAGAGTTGATTTGGTGGATGGAGAATCTGGATGCCTGGAATGGCCGGGCGATCTTTGGTTGCTCTCCAGAATTTATTCCGGAGTCAGATACCAGTCTTCACGGCTGGGGTGCTCGACTAGGTACACAGAACACAGGGGGTATCTGGTCTCACAAGGAAAGATCTCATCACATAAATTATCTAAAACTGACCGCAGGTCTTTATGCCCTTATGAGCTTCAAACACTGTTTGCAAGGCAGAGCCGTTCTTCTAAAAATGGACAATATTTATGCCGTGGCATACATAAACTGGTTGGGGGGCGTATAAGATCTTCATACTTTTCAGATTTAATCAAGAGACTTTGGATGGTTTGTCTGGAGCATAGCATAAACCTGAGAGCAGAGTAGCTTCCCGGGAATACAAATGTGACGGCGTACTGGAACTCGAGGTTTTTAAGCAATTACAGCGATTGGAAGCTGAACAAGAGCTACTTCAGAGGCCTGTCCCTAGTATGTGGTCCTTTAAAATTAGATCTCTTTGCAAGCATATTGACATTTCAGCTGAAGAGGTACTTCAGCTGGATGCCAGACCCAGGTGCTCTGGCAGTGAACGCTTTTCTATATGTTTGGAAGGGAACTAATGCAACACTGTGGTATTCACCATGTTACTGCTTTACATGTATATGTTGTTCTTGATGTATTCATTGATCTCTTGGAGGCAGCTCTAGAATGTAGAATGTACTGGGTGCCTAGCTACCAAGTCCTCCAGGGTCAGTTACTGCTGTGTGTCCTGTGGGTAGGACGCTTCTACTATATGTTCCTGAAATAAAGAAGAACCCCCTTACTACATCCTGTTATCAATTGTATCTTTTTCACATTGGCGACGATTGGAAGTGGTCGAATTCCCAAGGACAAGATAAGAAGTCTGCTAAGAAGAAAGCCACCGTGCAAGACGTCTCATCTGAGTCTGTGGAGCCTATTCTATATCAAGCGTCCTAACACAGATAAGTTCATTACCTGAACTTAAAAGGTACTGTCTTCACTTTCTTTTATTTAAAAAGGTGCTCTCGCACTCTTTCTAGTGTACCCGGTTTCACCGAGTTTGAAGCTCACCTACTCATGGCTTGAGACTTTGGACTCATTTAAATTCATTGAGTGCAGAGTTGGTTGATCTCGGTCTTAATACGTTTTTTCAACAAATGTTCAAATTACATGATTTTTTAACAACGCTCTGACTTACCGCATCTTTTTAAAAAAGCGCTAGTTCCCCTCTCCGGCTGCTCGAGCTTCTACATTCCAAGAGTGGTGAGAGAACGCCATTGTGTTCTTCTGGAGGATTAGCGTGGCAAACGTAATCAGCGCTGCATGTCACTGAAACGCGCTGGTATTCCCATGGCAACAAGTTGACGCGCGTCTTAGGAGAAACGTGCTCTTCACCTTGCTTCTGTTTCTATGACGTTTCACGTCCTACTGTTGCCTAACAACCGGCATTACGGAGCCCCTTGACTCCCTTACAATGCGCTGAAGCGCACAGCTGTTTCTGCACTGCGCTGACGCGCACAGCAATTTACAACCATTTCAAAGAGGCTTGTTTATATTTCCTCCGGCAATATATTGCGCTGACGCGCACAGCTCATGCTAAATTGTAACGCTGATGCGCACAACTTATTTTGTTCACTTTAAAGCTGTTTGCTAACAACAACAACATCATCTCCACGCTGACACACACAGCATTACCTGGTGGAATTAGTGTGTCAGCTGTGATTTGGTTCCTCCTGTGCCAAGCTGATACACACAGCATTACGTGGTGGAGCGCATTTGCTCAAATAATTTTTGTACATCATTTCTACAATTCATGTCTCGCTGATGCGCACAGCCTTACATTTATGCAAGTTCATTACACTGAATTATTGTGCATCAAAATCTTTTATATTTCGCTGATGCGCACAGCTTTAAAATCTTACAAGTTTTAGTCTGTTAATGTTTATTGTGTGCTGTTCACACCAATACGCAGCTTACATCTTTTCAATTTCAATTCATGTACTTATTACACTTATATTCACAGTAAACTTGTCATTTCTATTTACTCAGATATTCATAAGTTTACGTATTATAGCTATGTTTACCATATTTAAAAAAAAGAATACTCATCTTTTACGATTTAAGGTAATAGATACATAGCTATTCATATTGTTCTTAAACATGCAAAATGTAACACCTCCACCCTTCTTTCTCTCAAATCCCTGGAGATCCACCCTTGCGATGGTCAAAGTGGAAAAAGGTATTTCTTAATTATGCTAGGGTTTCGGGAGTGTCTTTAAGTGCGGAGAGAAAATCAGCACTGTTACTACACTGCTTGGGTTCAGAAGGCCAAGATGTGTTTGAGCACCTTCCTGACTTAAACAATGGTGAATCTGACAATCTTAATGAGTTTGAGATTTGTCTAAAAAAACTAGATAAACATTTTCTCCCATAACTGAGTACCATATTGGAACGTTATCACTTCGGGAAACGTGTACAAAAGTCTGATGAGTCCGTTGAGACTTACATCACAGCCTTACGCAAATTAGCTGCAACTTGTAAATTTGAAGGTTCGTTAGAAAAACGCATTCGTGATCAGTTCGTGCTTGGTTGTAATGTCGAAAAGATAAAAGATGATCTTTGGCAAAAAGACGATCCAAAACTTGATGAAGTAATTATTTTAGCAAAGAGGATTGAACATTCTTTGGCTTGTGTAGAGGTAATAAAAAAGGAGAATGGGGTTTTGGAAGAAAAAGTCCACACCGTTAACAAAAACTCCACGAAACCCAATTGGAAGCAAAGTGAACATGGCTGGAAGACACGCACTTCTACTAACTTTCCTTCTAATTTCAGACAAAAAGATAATCCTCGAATAAAATGTTACTGTTGTGACTTATTTGGTCATCTTGCCAACGACAAATCTTGTCCTGCTCTCTCCTCTAAGTGCCACAACTGCGGGAAAATAGGACATGTATCCAAGGCTTGCAGGGCCAAGACGGTCAAGTCGAGTAAACGTGTCAAAGAAGTCTTCTTTGAAAGTGATGACTCTGAATATGAACATGATGATTTGCACTGTGGGGAGATTTTGACAACTAATGAAAAAAACAAGTGTAAGGGTCCCGTTGATGCTGTTCTTGTAAATGACTGTAAAATTAGAATGCTCTTCGATTCAGGTGCATAAAATCTCTCTTATACCCAAAGAATTCTTTGATCTAAAACTACAAGGGAAAGTAAAAATGTATAAGCCAAACATCAAACCTTTAGCATATGGTGGTCAACCGATTAAACTCTTTGGTTATTTTCTTGGCAACATTGAGTATAAAGGAAGACTGACTGCCGGAAAAATGTATGTGTCATGCAGAGGCGATAGCATTATCAGCTGGTTTCACCAGGCTGATTTTGGTGTCTCTTTAGTTCCAGGTGCTGATCCCTCTATTGTTTTAAGAGACATTACTCAACATTCCCTCCTCAAAAAAGAAAACCTGGGTAACAATGTGTGCAACGAGGTTTCAAGTATTGGTGACTCTAGCGTTACATTGCGAACTGAATTCAAAGAAGTTTTTAGCGAAAAATTGGGTTGTCTCACTGATTATATTCACACAATAACTATAATACCAGATGCTGTTCCGGTCACATGTAAGGTGTGTAATGTTCCTTTAGCCATGAAAGAGTCGATGCGTGCAGAACTTGAGAAATTAAAAAATGATGAGATTATCGTTGAGACTGAGGCCAGTCAATGGTTAGCTCCAGTTGTTCTTGCACGCAAGGCTTCAGGTGAGGTGCGTCTATGTGTGGATCTACGAGCCCTCAATCGTGCGGTTGTTGCGGACCGGTACCCTCTTCCGAACATCACTGAAATGTTGTCGCAATTGAGGGATTCCCGTATTTTCTCCACACTAGACTTGCGCTCTGCCTATCATCAGGTCAAGATAGATGTTTCTTCCATGGACTTGACTGCCTTTATTACTCCTTTTGGGACTTATAAGTTCACAAGTCTTCCATTTGGTTTAGTATCTGCAGCCTCTGTTTCTCAGAGGGTAATGGAGGACGTGTTGAGGGGTGTAGAGGGAGTCAAGATCTATCAGGATGATGTGTTGATTCATGGCTCTTCACAACTTGAACATGATGCGAGACTGAGAGGTGTGCTTGAACGTTTTCGCATGAGAGGTTTAACTCTCCGTGAAAATAAGTGTAAGTTTAATCTTACCGAGATTGATTATCTTGGTCATCGTTTGACATGTGATGGCGTCAGACCCAAGGTTCGCTTAGTAAAAACCATAAATGAACTCCCGGTTCCTCAATCCAGAGAGGAGTTAGTAACATTCTTGGGTATGGCGGAATATTATAATAAGTTTGTGCCACGCTTTGCCTGCCGTACTCATGCACTCGGGTCCCTCCTGAAGAAAGGGGTGAAGTTTTTATGGTCGCCCCAGTGTCAATTAGAATTTGACGAAATCAAAAGTGCACTCAGTTCTGCTCCTTCCTTACAAAGTTTTGATACCTCCTCGGACTCCAGTCTTGTCACTGATGCGAGTTCTAAAGGGTTAGGAGCTGTTTTAAAGCAAATAAAAGATGGGAAAGAAGAAACCATTATGTTTCTTTCGAGAGCTCTTCTTGGCCCAGAATTGCAATACTCAGTGATTGAGAAGGAAGCACTGTGCATTTTTTGGGCAATCAAGAAACTCAAGAAATTTCTTTGGGGCACTTCCTTTATCGTCCATTCTGATCACAAACCACTCAAAGACCTATTTTGCAAGAAGGATTTGGATTCTGTTTCTTCTAGAATTTGTAAATGGGTCATTGCACTTCAGGATTTTAATTTTGTTGTCAAATACATCCCTGGGGTCGACAACAAAGTTGCTGACTGTCTCTCCCGGTTAATTCCCAAATGTTCTGTTGATCTTGATTCTGAAGATACATGGGAAATAGACAATTTCAAGGTGTGTGAGGTTGTTGAAGGTGTTGTATCTGAAACGGAATGGAGAGATTCCTTGGAAAATGACAATGTGTTGCTTGAACTTTGCAAGTTTGTGTCTGAAGGGTGGACGGGTATTAAGTCCTTGTCTGAGGAAGCACGAAAATTTTGGAATGTGAGGCACAAACTCTCGTTATATAATGATCTCTTGTGGAGGGGGACACGCCTTGTTCCTCCGTCCTCTCTTCGGGAGATGATCATTCATTTGGCACACGATGGTCACCAGGGCATCTCTAAAAAGAAGGAAAGAGTTTGTTTGTACTTCTGGTGGCCGGGGGTCGATATTCTTGTGGAACGGCTGGTCAGAGACTGCTCTGAGTGTAGAATGAGTGATAAAGTGTGTAAAACTAGAACACAACCAATGGTTGTTCGTGAATCCCCGACCAGATGTTGGCAACATGTTGCACTTGATCTTTTGGGTCCTGTTTCTTCCAAGACGGGACAGTTTTACGTTCTGGTACTTATTGATATGTACTCTAGGTGGCCGGAGGTCAAAGTTACTCAAGGCATTGAAACCGGGGATGTCATAACATTTTTAGAAAACGTTTTCTACAGGGAAGGACTTCCTGAATCTCTCTTGACTGACAATGGTGTACAACTGGTGTCAAGAGAAATGGAGGACTTTCTAGCTAAAAAGGGAATTATTCATAAACGGTGCTCTCTCTATCACCCAGAATGTAATGGGATGGTTGAGAGATTCAACCGTATACTAAAAGAATCTATCCAGTCAGCTAAGGAACAAGGTCGTGAATGGAAGATCGCAATTTTTGAGAAAGTTATGGCTTATCGGTTGACTCCTCACTCTACAACTGAAAAGGTTCCTTTTGAGTTGTTTAGGGGACGTACACCAAACACTCATTTGTTTCAGTCTTGGATGAGAGGGAATGGGGCTGACATCAGTGTTCCTGATGATCCACAGTGGAGGGCTCTTCAGGATTTAAAATGTGCTAAAAGGAAAGTCAACTTTGATCTCAGACATGCTGTTGCTCTCACTCGTGTCAATGTAGGTGATTGTGTGAGGGTACGGTTTCCATAGAAGTCTGGAGGTACTAAGTTCTCTACTCCTCGCAAAGTTGTTAAATTATTTCTTAATGCTGTGAAACTTGATGATGGCGCATTTGGAACCTAGGTAGAATTTCCCTTGTACGCTCATCTGTTTCTTCCGATTCTCATGCTCAACCCAACTCCTCCAAGTGTATTTCTCCTCTGCGCAGGAGTGCTCGCAAATGTGCAACTCCTGTAAGATTACATGATTACGTTTGCAACTGATAATATCAGTCTTTGTTCATATGTTTGTGTTTGGGGGAAGATGTGTGGTATTCACCATGTTTCTGCTTTACATGTATATGTTGTTCTTGATGTATTCATTGTGTTGATCTCTTGGAGGCAGCTCTAGAATGTAGAATGTACTGGGTGCCTAGCTACCAAGTCCTCCAGGGTCAGTTACTGCTGTGTGTCCTGTGGGTAGGACGCTTCTACTATATGTTCCTGAAATAAAGAAGAACCTCCTTACTACATCCTGTTATCAATTGTATCCTTTTCACAAACACCTTCCCCCCCATTCGCAATGATTCCGAGGGTGCTTCAGAAAGTAAGACAGGAAGGATGCTCACTGCTAATAACTCCTTTTTGGCTGTCCCAGGCATGGTTACCAATGACCCTAGAACTAGCTTGCGACATTCCCTTCTTTCTTCCTGCCGACAAGACCTTTTAAGAGACATGGATGGAAGACAAGATCCTCTGATTCTGCCAGGTACTTTGAACCTTCTTGCCTAGAGAATATCAGGAGTTCCATGGAAATGTCAGACCTTTCAGGAAGAGCTGAGGAACTCCTCGATGAGTTCTGGGCCCCTGGAACCCGGAGTAGATACAAAGGAATTTGGTGTACATGGGTACGTTGGGGCTTGGAGAGGGACCTGGATCCTGTGGCGGCCCCTATTGTTGAAGTGGTGAACGTTTTGGTGCAACAGTTTGATAAGGGCCTTAGCTATAGAACAATTAATTGCTATAGGTCTGCAATTTGGGCTGGACATGCTCTAGTCAACGATATAAGTGTTGGAAAAAATGTCAAGGTCTGTAGGGTTCTCAAGAGTATTAGGTCTAGGGGGGGGTCTCCTTAACCTAAGTATGAAACGCTTTGGAATGTTGATTTAGTCCTGAAGTTGTTTTCTTCATGGCCAAGTAATAAATATTTGGATCGCAAGAGACGCTCTATGAAACTTGCATCCTTGCTCTGTTTAATATCCTGTCGCAGGGTATGGGATATCAGCGCTTTAGAGGTAAGTAACATAGTTTAAGACGCCTTTGGGGTAAATCTTGAGATGGTTAGGAGAACAAAAACAGTGTCTGATACTATATTTTACCCATAATATGACTCTTGCAAGCAATTGTGTGTGTTAATTTTATGAAAGAGTATGATTCCAAGACGAGGGAACTTCGCCCTGATGGTACGGAGCATCTTCTGATCTCCTTTGTGTTACCTTTTAGAGCTGTGACAACTGATACATTTGCGAGATGGGTTAAATGGACTATGCAATCAACGGATGTTGACCTCCAGAGATTTCAAGCTCATTTTATGAGAGGAGCTATTTCTCGTCAATCCTTTTGGAAGGGTAGTGGATTGAAGGATATTCTGAAGGTCGCTGATTGGTCTAATTCCACTTCCTTTGCAAAACATTACTGTAAACCAATCGCACACGTCAGATGTGGTTTTGCAGAACTACCAACATGCATAATGGTAGCCTCTGGTCTGGTAATGAAATAGTTTTCTTTATGATTTATGACTTTTAAGTGGCTGCGTGGAGTGGCATTAAACAAATAACGCATAATGTTAGCCTCAGTGTCTTTAATGTCTTTGATTCTCCTGTTATTTAATTAGGAGAATCGCTATTCTCATTCGTGCCGAGTGGGGTCATTCATTTTCCTCTGAAACACAAGGAATACAGTGCAAGTTTCCGTACAATTAGGGGGAACTCTGTCTGGGGTCCAATTACTGTTAAAAAAAGACTGCACCAGACACGCTTAAGGCCACCCAGGGACCACAGATGGAGGTGGGAGCGGATGTGTTTGTGCACTGGTGTGACGGTTTTGCTACATCCAAAAACCTCTTTTCTGGAAAGTCTCGGGGCCAAACAGTGTCCTCCCCATGGTGCCTTGCCTGCGTATCCTATCTAGCTTGATTTGAATGTTGCTAGTGTCGGTGTAAAGATGCAATGCTATGGGGTTGGTCTCGTAACAAGTGATGTTTACTACTAAACTATGGGGTTTTACTCTACAAGGTTGTATCTTGGCCCTAATCCTACATAGGTAAGGGTGGATGAAGCATTTCGCTCTTTCTGGGGCTATCTCTTGTGTGTCCAGTAAAGCCTATCTGCGCCAATGGCCTGGGGTATCAGCGAGCAGACATAACAAGATTTGGCTGATGCCTGGGTGCTTACGGAAGTAATTTGCTAATACCATATGTGGTGCAGGACTGTGTTTAGTGCATGTGTAATACTAGTGTTAGGCTCAGTGTAACTGTAGGTGAGGTGAGAAAGGTTGCTGCGCAAATGGTGTAGAAATGTCGAGGTATGCTCCATATGACTAGGCAGGTATCTGGCTACGGATGTGTTGCTTGGATATGATTTTACCTTAAAAAATGAAAAGACAAGAGGCGCTTGGCAAAACGGAAACAGTTTATTTAATTAAACACAACGGCTGTAAGGCAGCAGTCAGTCGTGTCTGAAGACTATCTCGATGCACAGAAGTTTGGCCAAGTATTAAACACAGTTTACAAAGTGCATTAAATCGATTATACATTCTTGAAAAGCACGTGAATCTGGGCCTAGTCAGGGTACCATAAAATAGCCAGTTGATAAGGAGAACAGGTGGCTCTCGACTCTGCTCAGACACTATGTGGAACAGTGGGTTTGTCCGGATGTCCAGAATGGTAAACAGCCATTACAACAAGGCTGTTACCCTGCAAGTCATTACATCGCATGCGTTACAACGCATGCAATGTAACAACGCGTAGCCATTACTACGCATACCATTACATCGCATGCGCTTTTACAACGCATGCGATGTAATGGCTATCCAAGCTGAGGCTGTTCCGTTTCCTCACAACGACGTGCACCGCACCTCAGATGACGCTAGAATCAAGAGAGAGGAACCACGAGGAGAGAGAGGTAAGGGGGATTGTGCTTGGGGTGGGGGTTACTTTTTTAGGGTTTAAGGTAGTGTCGAAGTAGTGTTGTAATGTTTGTGTAGTGTAGGGTTGTGTTTTAGGATTTAGGGTAGTGTTGGGGGGTCGTGCAGGGTAGTGTTAGAGTGTAGGGACCGGACTGGGGGCAGGGGGAGGGTGTTTTAGGGTTTAGGTTAGTGTTGTGGTGTTTGTGTAGTGTAGGGTAGTGTTTTTGGGTTTAGGGTAGTGTCGGGGGGTCGTGCAGGGTAATGTTAGAGTGTAGGGACCGGACTGGGGGCAGGGGGAGGGTGTTTTAGGGTTTAGGTTAGTGTTGTGGTGTTTGTGTAGTGTAGGGTAGTGTTTTTGGGTTTAGGGTAGTGTCGGGGGGTCGTGCAGGGTAATGTTATAGTGTAAGGGCCGTACTGGGGGTCGTACGGTGGGGTAGTGTTTTAGGGTTTAGGGTAGTGTTGTGGTGTTTGTGTAGTGTAGGGTAGTGGTTTAGGGTAGTGTCGGGGGGTCGTGCAGGGTAGTGTAGTGTTATTGTAGGGACCGGACTGGGGGTAGGGGGAGGGTCATGCTGGGGGTAGTGTTTTAGGGTTTAGGGTAGTGTTGTGGTGTTTGTGTAGTGTAGGGTAGTGTCGGGGGGGGTCGTGCAGGGTAGTGTTATAGTGTAGGGGCCGTACTGGCGGTTGTGCGGGGGGTAGTGTTTTAGGGTTTAGGGTAGTGTTGTGGTGTTTGTGTAGGGTAGTGTTTTAGGATTTAGGGTAGTGTTGGGGGGTCGTGTAGTGTAGTGTTGTTGTAGGGAGAGGACTGGGGGTCGGGGAGGGTCGTGCAGTGGTACTACATTAGGGTTTAGGGTAGGGTAGGGTGGAGTCACTTACCTTGCAAACGTTTACCATGAGTATGCCTTTACCACGCATGCCTTTGCGTTGAAATGGCATGCGTGGTGAAGGCATAGTCGTGGTAAAATTTTGCGTTGTAATGGTAGTCGTTGTAATTGACATTGCGTAGTAATACCCGCATTGTAATGGCATGCGTGGTATTGCTATGCGATGTAATGAGTCATATTCATCCAGAATGGGGAGCCCATGATCACTGTGTGTGTAGTGTGCATGCTGTGTACTGATTGGCTGAGTGTTCCTAACTACTTGAGGCATCTAACTTTGTGGTATTTTGGGAATGTGCGCCCCTCTGATGAACGAGTTTGATTGGGGCCAATCTCCTAGGGCCTGTTTGTGGTGCAGCTGCATATCTGGGGGATCAATCTGGGTTTTCCCTGAGCGCATGTTTGTCTCCGGGCTAAGAGCAACCCCACCTGTGACTTGTCAAATCAGTAAATCTGGGGGTGGGTAGCAGGGCCTGCCTAACCACGTATTTCTAACTCGGGGTTGATGGGGAGGTCATCTCGGGTGGATTCAACAGCAATGATATGATTTCTATATTACGAGTACATGTAACATGGTGATTGTCATTACGAGTACATATAACATGGTGATTGTCATTACAGGTACATACAGCATGGTGATTGTTATTACGGGTACATACACTGTCATAACTGATATTGTGAGTACATATATTGTCATTATTGAGATCGCGGACACATACACTGTCAGCATTATCGGTACGTTGGCTATGGCATACAACGGCATCATAGAGATTGCATTTATCGACATTATTGTTATTGTGCATACTTTTGTTATGGCGTACATTGAAACCATATTTACTAGTATTGACAGTGAAATGCGTACATATATCATGGTGTACATTGACATCGAGTTTACAGATTTTAACAGATGGATGCTGATACACCCATACTAAGCAGATGGCATACAGTGGTACAAAAATACGTAACTTTGTAAGGTCTTGGGGTGGCTTCTGGTGGAGATATCTTGCAGACTTCTGGCGTTCAGGTGTCTTTGTCCTGATACAGCATGAAAGGGGGTTGTTGAAAGAATGGAAAGAATGTTCGTCACGAAAGGAGGTTGTCGACTGAACGCTCATAAAAATAGTCCATAAAAAACAGTATTTGGTTTTAGGCTTGCCCATGTGGTTCTTGTTGGGACTTTGGATGCTGCTGCTAAAGTGGTAGTGGGCCCGCTGTAACGGTGGTGCACTTGACTCGACTGTAGACCTGTTGGATAAGAGCTGTGGGTTAGCTTTAGAAAAAACATACATTGTCAATCATTCAGTTACAGGGGTTTACTGTGCCATTCCTTCTGAGAGTATACTTTGTGTCACTTGGCTACCCCCCACCCCCTTTCATGGCTGGAGAGCGCTTTAATGGTTATCTTTGTGGGCGCTTGAGTGATTCTATTTATTTAACTGTTGCTTCATGGGTGTTGTTGGTCTATTTCCTTCTTTTCCTACGTGTGTGGTCTTATCAATGCGGATGCCACCTTTTGACCTACTTGTGTGTGGGATGCTGTGAAAGGAAGGGGCGTGCTGCTGTGGGGGGTTGCTTGTAGTCACGACATTCCCTGAGGACACATGTATGCCCCACTAGTCCTTGCACGTGGGATGCAACAAGGTTCTCCCTAATGGGGTCAGGTGTTTTTTTTTTTTTTTGGCTATGCCCCTTCTCTGGAAGTTTTGTTTTTGGGCTAAGTTATGGGTTTCTTTTGTGGAACGTTGGGAGTCTCCCTAGAACCTTGTATAATGATGTCTATACCGTGATATGTTGGAGGGGGGTCGGAGCACTGCTCCGTAGTCCCCATGTGGGTCTGATATGGCAAGGAGTTGGGATCTGACCTATAGCTATCCCGGACAATGTGTGTGTGTGCCTATGTGATCTAATTTAGCAGGCTATACGTGGCGGTGAGCATATATGTGCACCTTACATGGAGCTGTGGTGGTCATTTACAGGACCCCTCTCTCCCAGTGACCCATCTCCTGCTGCAACCAGGATGATTTAGACCTGCTGGCACCAGCTACGATCTGAGACTTTCACCTGGTGGTGCACTGTTTTCGTTGTTTTTGGAGGTGCGTGACCCTACGAGCAGACTTCGGACAGTTGGATGCCTTTAGGGAGAGAAGGAGGGAGAGTTTAGTTGAGTTGGGAGTTGGACGCAAGGCCAGAACTTGTCGTAATTTGCCCGATACGGATATATATTGGGAAGGCTTGTTAGCTTGGCGCCATGCGGTGTATTGCAATTTTGTCGGGCTACGAATTTCATGGAAGCATCATTCCTATGAATGCAGGAAATCTAGCTCTCCACACTGGAACGTTGCCTCGTTTTGGAACTAAAAGGGGGTCTCCACTAGCTGGAGGCCAAATTGCTGTTGGGATTACACACCAGGGGGCAATTAGGGTCCCTTTGATCACGTTATAGGAACCCACCCCAATTGGACTTGGATGGGGAGACCTAGGTGCCTGTCTTTATGTTCTGGTTGGGGGGCCACCCTGCTCCCTCACCAGACTGCCTTCCTCCCAGGGCGTGGCCAGCCAACCCCGCCCCGGGCGATCAGCAGCTGAGTGGGGCCTGGACCACCGCAGGCAACCTGATGGCAGATTCTAGCACGGATTCCTAATTGCAAAAACATACGGCAGCCTTGAGTGTTTCCCAGACACATGTAAATGTTTGCGTTTTTCCTAATGTGTCACTGGTCTTCATTTTTTGGGGTGAATCTGTGAGTGTGGGCATGGGGTGGACGTGTAGTATTGGGGGTTTGCATTCTACAGGCTGTATGGATTTTCTGATTGTGGAAACCTTCCACAATCTTGCCTCACAGACAGTCACCCCTCCCTGCCATGGCTGTGGCCCCAGTCCTTGTTGTGTTGGGCTGTGTTCCCTATCTGCTGTTGGTGTGGCCAGGTGTTTGACCAGCCACCTGGTACCTGTTGCGGTTGCTTGTTTACTGACATTTCCCCGCTGTTCAATGTGAGGTCTGCTCAGGTCGATCTGGGCTTGGTTTTGTGGATGGGGATTTTGAAGGGACTGGCCCAGATCTTAGCTCGTGAAATGCAAAAAAAGCAGCATCGGTCGGACACGTGACCCATTCTGAGGCAGTAGAAGCATTCCCTAGGGCCTGGCTGCCAACAGCCTCCCTGACCTCCATCACCATAGTTGGGCCGGAGCTCTTTGGGGTTCCGTGGTGGAGTTCCCCTCAAGGCTGGTGCCATGTGCATGCTTGCGGCAAACGCAGCCCTTCTGAGGGTGAGTCTACTCAGTTTGCGTGGGCCCGGCATGGCGGGGTTTCCCTTGGGCCTTTCGGTGTTGGCCCTTTCAAGTGGGTCGCGGAGTGCGGGGTGCATGTGGTGGCTTGCCCACATCAGGCTATGGGATTCTCCCCTTGTGGTTGGCGGGGACACCTCCTTGAGGTGGCGTTCTAATTGCTAAGTGAGCTGCACTCCCCAAAGGGGATGCTCGATTGGGCACCGTATTCGGCAGCAGGTGGGGGGCCTCGGGCACGGGAAACACACCACATGGTGCCGGACAACCTTGTCTGTGCCACTTCCTTACTTGTGGAGGTGCCAGAGTGGCGGCAAAAGCTGGACTTGATAATCTCAGGGGTGCGCGCGGTCGGTGTATCACCACCATTGTTCCTTCACCTCTCATGCCAGCTCCCCACAAAACCTTGGGGGACTCAGTGGGCATATGCGTGTTGTATTCCCGGCTCTCTTGCTCCTTGCGTATCTTGCTACTATCAACATTTTTGTCCTCTTAGCAATTTCCACTAAAAGCTGGTGTGTGTGACATGCCCACTGCCAAGCTAACTCACACAGTTTGAAGAAATTCCCTTATATTCCACAACAGCCCCTGTGAAGGGAGTTCGATTGGCTATGAGCACTCCGGCTGGCATCTGCATGGTGTGGGAGTATCTGGTTGGTTGAAGCCCTAGGACGGAAGCTATGGGGGCAGGAACAGGCTATAATCCCATTCTTAGCAAACTGGATGGACATTTTTAGTTTGGACATTTGGTCTCGTCCTAATATATTAACCAAGGATGAGGGAAGATACAACTGTTACTTCACCCGTACCTGCTTATGGTGGGGGAGGTGGGAATGGCTTGGTTGTGATTTCTGGGACAGGATTGCAGGTCGGAGCCACCTTGAAGATGTCCCACAGTTCTAGCAGAGATTGTCTCTTAGCCTTCTTTTGTTCTACATATGTGATCTGAATGTGTGTCCTCAAGTGCTCTATTATGTTGGTGGCGAAGGTTCCCTCCTCTGGCCAGGGGAACGCAAGTGCCTTCGTGTGTGCGTGCCATTCACAGCAAAATGTATTTAGCTTTTTAGCTTGCGTAAGGAATTAATTTGCATGTGGTTGAACAGCAACTCCATGATGAGTCGGGATCTTTTTAAGGGACTGGAAAAATGTCTAATTTCTCGAGTTTTAAATAGCCTTTAAACAATTTTTACTCTGGTTGGGCCTAATTAGTCTTGAATAATCTTATACTCTACTCTGTTTGGAAAAACATATATAATTGGGATTATGCCGGCAGTGACTAATTTGCTATGAGCTCATTTTTAAGGCAAAAGATGCATCAAAAACAGATGGTATGCAATACACAAACAACGCATATGAAGAATCACAACCTGTTAAGCGTAAAAGGTTAATTCAAAACATTGTGAATTATTTTAGCAGAAAAATAGAAAACATGAAATGACGGTTGTATAGCAGTGGCAACTGCTTCATACACACATTGAATCACTAACTAGACATAACAGTCAACCTTACGTTCAACACAAACACAGTTGCAATGATATAACAGCACCACAATATCAATAATGCATACATTGAAAAACAAATTTGGAGATGAAAGGAAAGAAAAATTTACAGTGGAGAAAAAAAATTGATGGAGAAGAGAAAGTCAAAATTCAAAAGTTCAAAAGTCAAAATTACCATAGCCCACTCGCTCCCAGTGCATGCTGCCCAATGACGGGGGAGCGTCTGCACGGTACACGGAACCAGGTGAGCTCAATAGTCTGCCAATATCGGCTCCGGGACAAAGACTGCCTACAATTTACACAGAGAAGAAGGGGCAACTCAACAGCTACTGGCCCTCAGTGGCCAACCACAAGCTACCTCTACTCTCCAAGATCCAAATCTTCCCTAATGTCTAAATTACACCCTATGTTACACCCAGGGGTCATGCATACTGACTGTGTCATGCATACTGACTGTGTCATGCCAATTGGTCCAAGCGAATACCACCTCTCACTTCTTTTAGATACTACGAGTGTTAAGAAAGCAACAGACTAAAAAATTAAGATCAAGGTGGTGGCCCTATATCACACCCAGAGCCTATGCATACCTGCTGTGTCACGCCCAGTGGTCCAAAGGAATAAATAATACCCACTGTGTCTCGCTCAGGGGAAAAAGCAAATAAATAATACCCACTGTGTCACCTTCATGGGAAAAAGCTAATAAATAATACCCACTGTGTCATGCTCAGGGGAAAAAGCGAATAAGTAATACCCACTGTGTCACGCTCAGGGGAAAAAGCGAATAAATTATACCTACTGTGCTACACCTAGGGTAAAAAAGTCAATAAATAATACCCACTGTGTCACGCTCAGGGGATAAAGCAAGAAAATAATACCCATTGCGTCATGCTCAGGGGAAAAGACAAATAAATAATCCCCACCTTTCCTCAGCATGCTGACTATGGAAAAAGATGACCTACGCCGGAAACCCTCCGAAGCCGCCCTGCAACAACTTAACTCGGACATATAAAAAATAGGCAATATGTCAGATTTTGGTTGGACCTGGCTTGGCAGTTTGGTCTGGACTGTTCCCATGAGGCACAGGAATCAAGACTGATTTGTATATGGCCAGGTCTAAACTGGGGTGGCATCGTGAGTAAAAGAATGATGGATTTAACCCAGATCTCTTGACTGGGGGTGAATGTTTTGATTTGTTCTGCATTCTGTCCGTCTTTTGCTTTCTCACCCTAAGTGCGCTGGGTATGCCCAGACGTGGGTGCCGGGCTCACTGTGCCACTGGATTCAAGCTATCCTGGCTGATGAGGGGTGAAACCCCGAAACCGGTACAAGTATGCTTGTTTCTGGTCCAGGGAGGACCTGGCTTGGCAGTTCGGTCTGGACTGTTCCCATGAGGCACAGGGTCAAGACTGATTTGCATATGGCCAGGTCTAAACTGAGGTGGCATGGTGAGCAAAAGAATGATGGATTTAACCCAGATCTCTTGACTGGGGGTGATTGTTTTGATTTGTTCGCATTCCGTCCATCAATTGTGTGCATTTTGGTTAGTGGCACTCAGGGACTCAGGATCAGATATAGTCTCTTACCCAGTGACAGCGGCTTCAGGATGGACCTCCGCCCCATGGATTCAGCAGAACTTTCAATCAATTCCGGCGTCTGCTCACCATTCTTGCTGCGCAAATGTGAATCTGTAGAGCAGGGTCCCTCTCCTTTGTCTGCAGTCGGGATCGAAGAAACAGTCTCTCCTGGCTGGCTTACCAAAATGTTGCTTGAATGTGAAGTTACCTTAAAAAATAAAAGAAAAGATGCGTTTGGCAAAACAGGAACAGTTGGTTTAATTAAACGCTGCAGCCGGAAGAGAAGTACAGAGTTGGGGTCTTATGACTGTCTCTCGAAGTACATGAGTTTGGAACGCTGTTTTATACATTTCTTGAAGTGTCATAAAAACAATCCATACTTTCTTCAATGGAATCCTTGCTGGTCATGGAGGCATTAATCTGACCATCTGATAAAGTGCGCAGGTGGGTCTCTACCTTGTGGACACAATATGGGCCAGTGAATACGCGTCCAGATGTCCAGCGTGAGGAGCATGTGATCCCTGCGAATAGTGCGTGTGCTATGTTCTGATTGGCTGAGTGTTACCTAACTTCATGTGGTATTTAACTTTATGGTGTTTTTTAAACGCATGCCCCTCCGGCCAAATAGGGTTTATAGGGGCTAATCTCCTCAGATCATTGTGGTGTTGCTGCCTATCTGTGGGTGCGATCGGGGTTTTTCCTGCTTGTGTGTGTGTGTGTTTTGCTGGTTTCGTGTCACTCCCATCTGTGATCTGTAAATCAGTTCCTTAGGGCCTGGGTCGCAGGGCCTGTCTAACCATTTATTTCTAACTCAGGGTTGATGGGAAGGTCATGTTGGATGAATGCAACAGCAGCGATGCGAGTTCGAAATTACGTGTACATTCAACATGGCGTACATTGAGATCGTGGCTACGTATACATTTATCATGGCATACATTGGCATTGTATTTTGCAATATTAACAACATGTCAGAGCCATATTGCAAAAATTGAAAGAAAACGGTTTGTTTGTCAAATTGGAGAAGTGCGAATCCCATGTTCCCCCTGTTTCGTTTTTGGGTTATGTTTTGTCAGCACAAAGAGTTAGCATGGATCCTCAGAAAGTGATGGCTGTTACACAATGGAAGTCACCCCAGTCAGTTAAGGAAGTGCAGAGGCTTCTGGGATTTTCTAGTTTTTACCATCACTTCATTAATCATTTCTCTACCTTAGCTTCTCCCATTACCCGGTTTTTACATAAGGGTATGAAGTGAACTGAGGAAGCAGAAAAAGCTTTCCAACAACTAAAATCAGTTTTTACTTGTGATCCAATTCTGCAACATCCAGACTCAACTCAACCATTCATTGTGGAAGCAGACAATTCTCAGGTAGCTGCCGGGGGAGTTTTATCCCAAAGAGATAAGAAGTCTGGGATTTTACATCCTGTTGCATTCTTCTCCCACAAATTGAGCCCAGCCGAAATGAATTACCCAGTGGGGGATAGAGAATTGTTGGCTATTAAAAGTGCGTGGCAACATTACTTATTGGGAGCCTTATGTACTGTCACCGTCCTGACTGACCTCAGAAACCTAAAGTTATTGAAATCTGCAGGAGATCTGTCTACGCGACAATTGCGATTGACGTAATTCTTTAATGATTGGATTTCATTATCCAGTTCCAATCTGTCTGACAACATGGGAAGGCCAATGCTCTCTCTCTCGTTTGGGGTATGAGAGACAGGAAACTATGATAGTACATCCACACATAATTCCGGGTGATAAGATTCTAGGGGTATTATATTCAGAAGAACAGTTCACTCACAAGTTCTCTCAGACACACAAATCTAAAGAAGCAGAAGTTATTGCTCAGACACGTAATGGCCAAAAGGTACTCCGTTGGATACATATATCTAAGGGCGTTTATTTATTCCCACTGTTCCTTAGCAACAACAACCATTGGAATGGTGTCACTCACATATACTCGCTGGAGTATATGTGAGTGACACCAGGCCAAAAGAAAACCCTAGACCTTCTTAAGAGATATTTTTGGTGGCCTACTCTTCCTACTGACACTAAACAGTACATACAGAGATGTAGCACATGTTCACAAAGTAAAGGTTCTCATCAAGCACCCACAGGGCTATTGACACCTTTATCCACTCCTCCTGCCCCTTGGCATACTATTTCTATGGATTTTATTGTTGAACTGCCCATAACAGAACTGATTTTTACCATAATTCTGGTTATTGTGGATCTTCTAACCAAGGTGTCTCATTTTCTTCCCATGAAAGGTCTGCCTACCTCTAAATAGTTGTCTACGATATTTCTGCAAAACATTGTATGCCTTCATGGCGTTCCACCAGTCATTTCGGATTGTGGCTCCCAGTTTCTTTCTAAATTTTGGAGAGGGTTGGGTGACACATTACAGATTGACATTCGTCTTTCATCTAACCATCATCCACAGACAGACGGGAAAAAATCTGTCAGTTGTTACATAATGCCATTGTTTGGGATGTTTACTTATGGGCTTCAGAATTTGAGTCTTTCCTCCCCCTCAAACTCTTTCATCCTTTACGGAGTGGTACTGCCAGACACCAGAACCAGTTGGATCCTTGTGTCAGCCGCCCCCCAAGTTTTCCTTACACTATGGGGTCCCCTCAATGGATAGTCTCCTGGTACAGACTAAATGCTCCTCCTGGTCCCCCCTTGGGGATCTATCCAGGAGCTGGGACTGGGCATAGGGCACCCTTGGACTTTGCCCACCCCCACCTCTCCTCCTACTCTGAGAACGGACACAGGACCATTTCCCCACTCCCCTACACGGGGCTACTGTAAACCTCCCCCACCCTCTGTTGGGAGGAACCAGAGCTACTTTCTTTAGGATCACTCCCAAATGTCTTTCCAGACCCTCCGGTACTCACCCAGACGTCTGCCTCTTTTAAAAGTTCCCTGGAGTCAGAGAACTTACACTCCAACAGGTGTTGGCATAGCCCTGGAAAACAACAATAGAACATGTACTCTCTGACAATCAGATTGTACAGCCCTTCAAAATTGTTTACTGTTCTACCCTTCACCCATCAGCCAATGCTTTGCAAAAATCATCCACAAATTCCTCCCAAGACTGGTGAGACAGCTTTCTGCTGCCCCTGAACCTTGACCTATACTCTTCAGGGGTGAAACCATACTTTCTTATCAGGGCTTCTTTCATGGGCGTGTACCTCTGCCTGTCACTCCCTTCTAGGGCCAGTAGGGCATCCTTCCCATCATCAGGAATATAACTTCCCAGGTCAGTTCCCCAATCCTCCTCAGGGATCCTGCGCACTCCCAGAGCTCTTTCATACTTCTGCAACCACTGATGTATGTCACCCCCCCTCCTTAAAGGGGCACCACGTCTTGGGTTCTGTGAATGGCATCTTTTACACAGGACTCATCACCATCAAAATCTTTATTCGTTTTTAAAATAACACCATAAAAGTACACATCAAATTGTAACATATAAATTATCTTCCTAGCAGCATTAAATCTAGCATGTTAAAATACTGGCAGTAAATAAAAATATAACATAATTCAGGCTGTACATTTGTGAACTCTTAATAGATAAATATTAGGCCTGGGTGAAGTTCGCAGAGCTCCTCTACGCAGAACTCTGCAAAGGGACCAAAAACTCCGCCGCGCTATGAGAAGTTCTGCAAGCAGCGGAGTGCATTTGGTCATGCCGTTCGCGTTGATTTTTAGCGCTGGGTGTTTTTCCCACGCTGAAAAATCAGTGCGAACGTCACAATGCGCAGCGCAAGAGGGCGCTGCTTCTTTTCTAGCAGCTCGGGTAGATTTTCTACCCGAGCGACAGCTCTCTCACCGTGAACGGAATTTTCTCAATGTGAGCGGTCGTGACCATCTGCGACCGCCTGGGTTGAGAAATGTGACTGCCCGTGTTGAGAAATCTTGCCGGGAGGTGGATTTTACTCGCTCGTCAACATAACATTGGCGAGCGGGAAAAAACTCTGCTCCGCGAGTTTTCCAGAACTCCGTGTGCTCCAAATGCACGGGGTACAGAAACCTCAGCAAACTCCGCGAATGGAACGGAGTTCACCGCCCAGGACCTATAGGTTACAGGGACGTTATAGTTAGGAAATAGAATTTAAACCAAAATTCACAAAAAAAAACAAAGGCTACAGGAACGTTGTAGTTAGGGTCAGAATTTACACACTCAAAACCATAGAAATGTAGCAGTTATAGTTAGAGTTATGTCAAAAAACTATAACTCGTGCCCTAAGGTAACTATAACTCGCGCCCCTATGGGCGGGAGCAGTTTTTTCACCTGTTACCCTGCCCGCTTCAGTGCGGGCAGGGAAACAGATAAAAAGTCCACTCCCAGTGGGCGTGAGCATTTTACATGCTCCCTCCCGCTGGGAGCGGACTTAGTGTTTGCTCTCGCTTAGCGGGAGCTTTAAACTTGCTCCTGCCAAGTGAGAGCAAACATGTTAAGTCCTGGGGATGGCCACCCCGGGGCATAGCTGAGCCTGGCCTTGGGGAATGGGGTCCAAAAGGCCCTTATTCGCTCTAGGAGAGGGATCCGGGGGATGGGGTTCCCGTGGCTGAAATCGGCCTGGGAAGAGGGCCACGTGGCCCAGGAAGGGCCCCCCATTCCTGTATTGTAATTTGGCCAGGCCCCAGGGAATGGGGTCCATGAGTCCAAAATTGGCCCAGGAGGGGGGCTGTGCAGCTCCCTCCCCATTTCTGAAAACAGCCAGGCCCTGGGGGATGGGGTCCCTGGGCCGAAATCAGCCTGGGGAGGGGACTGTGTGTGCCCCCCTCTATATAAATAGGCATTACCCCCCGCCCATGACCTGGCTCACCCGGGAGGGGGCTTTTGCAAAAACAAGCGCAGGAGACGATGCTTGTTTTTTTTTTTAAATTGCCGCAAATTAACGGATCCACTGCGATGTTGTGCAAACTTTTTTTTTAAACATTTTGGCCCCTTGCCCCATGTGGGACCCCCACCACCAGGCCTAGGGGTGAGGGAATTCCTACCCTGTCCCCTTTTGTTGTTTTTTGTGGGTTTTTTGGGGACTTGAGCTCAGTCATGAGGCCCAAGATGGCTGCTAACACTTTCTAGTTGAAGTGTTGGCAGCCAATCAGATCACAACATGAGATCAGTCAGATCTGCAGAGGATTTGCATCCCTACATATGTATTCATGTTTTTTCTTTATTAACTCAACAACTACTGAATAGATTTACACCAAATTATAAAAAGGACTCTTTCTGGATCTAGAGCTAGCTTTCGTGTAATTGCATTCAGCGGTTTGGGCTGTAGTCGTGTTCAAAATCCCTCTGGGAGATTGCATTGGGAAAACATGTTTTGGGACCCCCCTTCTTTCTCAGTCCCATGCTTGAAGAATCACTCTGAAACTTTACAGACAGCAGCTGAAGTGAGTTGTACATTAGTTTTGAAAATTTCATCAAGATTCGTCAAATGGCGCCAAGGTTATTAGCAAAACAAAAAACGCTGTGTCTAGGGAGCTAGGTCCCAACTATAACTGCCTACTAGCAACCACCAGTAGGTAATATATATATATATATAGATATTATCTACTGGCAGTCGCCAGTAGATAGTTATAGTTAGGACCTATTTTCCATAGGAAATCCGCAACATTCTATTTGAAATAACTTTTGCGCCGGTTGACGAATCTTCGCGAAATTTTCAAAACTCGTGGGGCGCTCCGGTCTGCTCCTATCCTGAAAGTCTCGGGGTGATTTGTCAAGTGGGGGCCGAGAAAAAGGGGGTCCCAAACGTGTTTTCCCCATGCAATTTTCCATAGGAACCTTTCATCGCAGCTACAGCCTGAACTGCTGAACGGAATTACACCAACTTTGGCAAAAGGTAGCCCTTGGTTCAGTGTCGTGCCTTTTGGTTAAATGGTGTAAATCCGTTTAGTAGTTCCTGAGAAAATCAAGAGTAAAACCACATATATATCTATGGCAGCGGAGGGTTCGCGCACCCTGAGCGCACCCTCCCGTTCACGAGCTGTATGCTAATTGGCTGTCAACACTCCAAACCAGGAAGTGTTGGCAGCCATCTTGTTCCTCGGTAGAACCGAGGCACAAGAAAACTGGAAAAAAACCGCGAAAAACGCAAAAAGGGGGCAGGGTAGAAACACCCTGAACCCCTAGGCCTGCTCAGGGGGTCCCACAAATTTTTTTTTTAAATCGGCGGGATGCGTGCAGGGTGCGCGGATCCTGCCGTGAAAAAAAAAAAACGAAGCGCGGACTCCCGCGTTTCGTTGTTATTTGGCCCCCTGGTGGGCCAAGTCCCGGGGGCATGCGGGGGTTAATAAAAAAAATGGTTTGGGAGGGCCTCTAAGGCCCCCCCGGGACCGCCACCCCCCGGGGCTTTCAATTTTAAATCGTGCGGGAGGGCTCTCAGCCCTCCCGCAGCCCCGGGGACCACCACCCCCCGGGGCTTCTTTTTTTAAAATTAAATTAGCAGGGGGGGGGCTCCAGCCCCCCCACATGCCTCGGGGACCGCCACCTCCCCGGGGCACTAACAAAAGAAATGTGGGGGTCCGTTTCGGACTCTCGAAGCCCCGGGGACCACCACCTCCCGGGGCTTTACTAATGAAGGGAGGAGGGCCGCGCGGCCCCCTGCTGGAGCCAGTGATGGCCCTGGGGACCGCCACCCCCAGGGCCGGCTCCTGCAGTGTCCCGGGTGCCTACCCCGGGACACTGCTGCTTGTAACGGCAGGGCGGGAGCCGCGCGGCTTCCGCCCTGTCATTGCAGAGCTGCTTTGCTTCATTGAAGCGAGAGCAGGGAAACGTGCTCTCGCTTCAATGAAGCAAAGCAGATTGCTTTTCCATAAGGGAGCTGCATGTCAGCAGCTCCCCTTATGGAAAGCAATGCCGGCTCCCGCAGGACGCGGGGAGCCGGCGGGACGGTGGGGGGATTGGGTCCCCAACGAGTGGCCAGGCCCCGGGGGATGGGGTCCCCCGGGCCATTAGTGGCCCCAGAGGGGGGCCACGCAGCCCCCCTCCCCAAAAATGAATTTAAAAAAAAAAAGGACAGAAAGGCCGGCACTGGGGGATGGGGTCCCCGGGGCCTTAAATGGCCTGAGGAGGGGGGCCACGCAGCCCCCCTCCAATATATATATTTTTTTTAAAAGAGGGCATGCACCGGGGGATGGGGTCCCCGGGGCAAATAGAGGCCCAGGGAAGGGGGGCCACGCGGCCCCCTTCCCATTTTTTTTTTTAAAGAAAATCCTCAGGCCCCGGGGGATGGGGTCCCCGGGGCCAAAAGTGGCCGAGGGAAGGGGGGCCACGCAGCCCCCCTCCCATAAAAAAAAAAAAAAAAAGACCGGCATCATGCCGGAGGCCCCGCCCCTCCCTGCAGCAGTCTGCAAACGCGCCCCTGGCGTGTTGTAAGAAGGGAAGTAATTCCCCTTGAATACTGGGGGTCCCTGGGGCCAACTAGCCCACCAGGAACCTCCAGTATACGCCAGGAGCTGCGTTGCAGAGAGGTGTTCAGAGGCCACGCCCCTTTTACACCTCTCTGCAACGCAGCTCTGTGGCGCTTTTGGAGGTACATGGTGGGCTAGTTGGACTCCAGGGACCCTCAGGATTCAAGGGGACTTAATCCCCAACTTAAAACGCGCCACGGGGCGCGTTTGCACAGTGGTGAAGGGAGGGGCGGGGCTTCAGGTGACATGTGTGCAAACAGGCTCCGTGGCGCGCTTTAAGATGGGAATTAAATCCCTTCATCCTGAGGGTCCCTGGGTGCCAACTAGCCCACCAGGTACGTCCAGAAAGCGCCACAGAGCTGCGTTGCAGAGAGGTGTAAAAGGGGCGTGGCCTCTGAACACCTCTCTGCAACGCAGCTCCCTGGCGCATTCTGGAGGTACAGGGTGGGCTAGTTGGACCCCAGGGACCCTCATGATTCAAGGGGACTTAATCCCCCAACTTAAAACGGGGCGCGTTTGCACAGTGGTGAAGGGAGGGGGCGGGCACGTTATAGTTAGAAATTAGCACTTAAAAAACCTT
Organism: Calotriton arnoldi; assembly: GCA_963921515.1. NCBI lineage: Eukaryota > Metazoa > Chordata > Amphibia > Caudata > Salamandridae > Calotriton > Calotriton arnoldi. The sequence continues at coordinate 1,778,635 of CAWUFW010001626.1, read as the reverse complement.
TGAAATTCACTTTAAAAACCATAGGTTTCAGGCACGTTATAGTTAGAAATTAGCATTTAAAAACCTTTGAAATTTACTGAAAAAACCATAGGTTTCAGACACGTTATAGTTAGAAATTAGCATTTAAAAACCTTTGAAATTCACTGAAAAAACCATAGGTTTTAGGGACAGTTATAGTTAGTTGGACATTGCACGCGTACAAAACCCGTGAAATTCCCCCGTTATAGTTAGTTCAGCTAACTATAACTCGCGCCCGCAATGCACTGCTGATGACGTCACATATTACATCACTCATGACATGGTCAGTGACATCACTGATGACATCACTGATGACATCTCAAATGACATCACTGATGACATCACTGATGACATCATCCATGTGATAATTTCATGCATCTTCTCACACCCTAATATAACCTTTGATACACCCACTCTAAATTACAGACTGCCATTCTCAAAACCATACACACTCCAATACCAATAACTACATACCCACTCACTGATTCTTAGGTCTACACACACACATCTACTCACTCACCCGTACAGTCACTCATACTTACAGTCACTCAGTACAGGACTATCATATGCACTCATACACCTATATAAACACTCACACACCGCCACTCATCCATAGAGGTACTCACACACCTAGTCAGTCATGCAAAAAATTAATCACACACCCATTTACTCACTATACAGTTATACACACACCAACTCACTTACTCATACAAATACTAGCACATTCTTACGCTCTTATACAATAACTGATACAAGCACACACGCATCCATACAGCCACTCTCACAATCACACACTCTCACTTATAGCCTTTTAAATACTCTAACACACATATATACTGCCTTTTACATATGTAGTTACTCGCACATGTACCACTGAGATATACATTCACTCACTAACACACCCATACACACACTCACCCACCCAAGCAGTCCATCACAGATGCACTCTTCAAATCATGCACCCAGTGAATCACCCAGTCACACATCTACGTACAGAGTCACACACACCCCACCCACACAAACACTCAGGCACCCATACAGATACTCAGAGAACCAATCAATAACCCATATAGACACTCATGTAGCTATTCGCAAATCCATGCATCCACTTACACACCAACAGACAGACGGATACAGACATTCACCCAGTTTAGTCACTAACCCATGCATTCAGTAAGATACGTTTAATCACTCACTTATAGAGTTAGTCACGCACCTACTAAATCATCCATTCAGACACTTATACACCCACTCATTCTTCAATACGCCTTTGCCTATATATATTAAGCATATTTAAACTTTACAGAAACACAGTCACTGGATGATGTCATCAGTGATGTCATCAGTGATGTCACTGACCATGTCATGAGTGATGTAATATGTGACGTCATCAGCAGTGCATTGCGGGGGCGCGAGTTATAGTTAGCTGAACTAACTATAACGGGGGAATTTCATGGGTTTTGTACGGGTGCAATGCCCAACTAACTAACTGTCCCTAAAACCTATGGTTTTTTCAGTGAATTTCAAAGGTTTTTTAAATGCTAATTTCTAACTATAACGTGTCTGAAACCTATGGTTTTTTCAGTGAATATATATATATATATATATATATATATATATATATATATATATACATATTACCTACCGGCTGCCTAACTATTACTACCTACTGGCAACCGCCAATAGGTAACATATATTACCTACTGGCGGTCGCCAGTAGGTAGTTATAGTTAGGACCTCGTTTCTATTCAAAAAGCATTTTTTGTTTTCCCAATACCTTTGGCGTCGTTTGATGAATCTTCGCGAAATTTTCAAAACTATTGGCCCACTCCGGTCAGCTCCTGTCTCAAAAGTTTCGGGGTGATTCGACAAGCGGGGGCCGAGAAAAAAGGGGGGTCCCAAACCGCATTTTCACCATGTTAATTTCCATAGGAAACTTTAGACAAAGCTACAGCCCGAACTGCTGAACGGAATTACACCAAATTTGGCAAAAAGGTAGGTCTTGGTTCAGAAAGAGCCCTTTTTTTTTAAATGGTGTAAATCCGTTCAGTAGTTCCTGAGAAATTAGAAAAAGAAAAAGTTTCGATATCTGTGGGCACGGTGGGTTCGCGAACCCTCCCGGGCACGAGCTTCACTGTGATTGGCTGCCAACACTCCAAACCAGGAAGTGTTGGCAGCCATCTTGTGACTCGGTAGAACCGAGTCACAAGAAAACAGTAAAACAAAGATAAAAAACAAGAAAAGGGGGCAGGGTAGAAACACCCTGACCCACTAGGCCTGCTCATGGGTTCCCACAAGTACCCCCAGGGCCAAAAAAAGCATTTTTTTAAAATAAGTTTGGCGGAATTCGAGTTGGGGTCGCGAATCCCGCTGAAATTTTTTTTTAAAATGAAGCGCCGGCTCCCGCGCTTCATTTTAATGAGGCCTCCGGGTGGGCCAGGTCCCAGGGGCAATGTGTATTTAATTTGCGGGGGCCCGCCACCTGCCCGGGGCTTATTAAATATAATGCGGGGGCACGCGGCCCCCCGGGGACCGCCACCTCCCCGGGGCTTCTAAAATAAATGCGTGGGGGGGTCCCAACCCCCCCACGCTGCCTCGGGGACCGCCACCACCCCGGGGCATTTAAATAAAGGAAAGGGGGGGCCTCGCGGGCCCCCGAGCCCCGGGGACCGCCACCTCCCCGGGGCTCTAAATAATAATTAGTGTGGGGGAGCTCAAGCCCCCCACACTGCCCCGGGGACCACCACCTCCCCGGGGAACTTAATATTTAAATTTGGGGGTCAGTTACGGACCCCCGGGACCCGGGGACCACCACCTCCCCGGGGCTTTGAAATAGAGGGAGGGGGGCCACGCGGAACCCCTTCAGGAGCCCTCGATGGCCCTGGGGACAGCCACCCCCCAGTGCCGTCTCCTGCAGTGTCCCGGGGTGCCCACCCCCGGGACACTGCTGTTTGCTATGGCAGGGCGGGAGCACGGCTCCCGCCCTGCCATAGCAAACTCTGCTTTGCTTCATTGAAGCGAGAGCAGGGAAACCTGCTCTCGCTTCAATGAAGCAAAGCAGAATTGCTTTTTGGCAAGGGGAGCTGCATGTCAGCAGCTCCCCTTGCCCAAAAGCAATGCCGGCTCCCGCAGGAGGCAGGGAGCCGGCGGGACCGTGTTGGGATTGGGGCTCCCCCCACGGTCCCCAACGGAGAGGCCAGGCCCCGGGGCCATAATTGGCCCAGGGAAGGGGGGACACGTAGCCCCCCTCCCATAAAAAAAGATTTAAAAAAAAATAAAACAAAAGCCGGCATATCGCCGGAGGCCCCGCCCCCTCCCTGCACCACTGTGCAAACGCGCCCCCTGGCGCGTTGTAAGTTGGGGGATTAAGTCCCCTTCAATCCTGAGGGTCCCTGGGGGCCAACTAGCCCACAAGGTACCTCCAGTAAGCGCCACAGAGCTGCATTGCAGAGAGGTGGTCCGAGGCCACGCCCCTTTTTACACCTCTCTGCAACGCAGCTCTGTGGCGGTTACTGGAGGTACCTGGTGGGCTAGTTGGCCCCCAGGGACCCTCAGGATTGAAGGGGACTTAATCCCCCAACTTACAACACCCCAGGGGGCGCGTTTGCACAGTGGTGCAACGAGGGGGCGGGGCCTGAAACAACAAGTGTGCAAACGCCCCTGGCGCGTTGTAAATTGGGGAATTAAGTCCCCTGTAATCCTGAGGGTCCCTGGGGGCCAACTAGCCCACCAGGTACCTCCAGTAAGCGCCACAGAGCTGCGTTGCAGAGTGGTGGTCCGAGGCCACGCCCCTTGTTACACCTCTCTGCAACGCAGCTCTGTGGCGGTTACTGGAGGTACCTGGTGGGCTAGTTGGCCCCCAGGGACCCTGAGGATTGAAGGGGACTTAATCCCCCGATTTACAACGCGCCAGGGGGCGCGTTTGCACAGTGGTGCAGCGAGGGGGCGGGGCCTGAAACAACAAGTGTGCAAACGCGCCCCCTGGCGCGTTGTAAATTGGGGGATTTAGTCCCCTTCAATCCTGAGGGTCCCTGGGGGCCAACTAGCCCACCAAGTACCTCCAGTAAGCGCCACAGAGCTGCGTTGCAGAGAGGGGGTCCGAGGCCACGCCCCTTTTTACACCACTCTGCAAACGCGGCTTCTGGTGCACTGCTGGTGGGGCGATGAGGACCTCAGGACACAAGTGGACTTCATCCTCCGAGCAGCAGTGCGCCAAAAGCCGCGTTTGCAGCGAGGTGTAAAAAGGGGCGTGGCCTCAGAACACCTCACTGCAACGCAGCTCTGTGGCGCTTACTGGACGTACCTGGTGGGCTAGTTGGCCCCCAGGCACCCTCAGTATTCAAGGGGACTTAATCCCCCAAATTACAACGCGCCTGGGGGTGCGTTTGCACAGTGGTGCAGGGAGGGGGCGGGCCTGATATAACAAGTGAACCTTTTTCTGTACCTTTCCTGCCTGTTTTTACATCTCACTTGTCTCTTTCTGCACTCGTCATCCCTCTTTCTGTACCTTTCCTGCCTGTTTTTGCATCTCACTTGCCTCTTTCTGCACTTTTCTTGCTTCTTTCTACACCTGTTGCTTCTTTCAGCAATTCTCTTGACTGTGCACTTCTCTTGCCTGTTTCTGCACCTCTCTTGCCTCTTTTTGCACCTCTGTTGGCTCTTTCTTCAGCTCACTTGCTCCTTTCTGCACTTTTCTTGTCTTTTTCTGCACCTCTCTTCCCTCTTTCTGCACGTCTGTTGCCTCCTTCTGCACCTCATTTGCTTCTTTCTGCACCCCTGTTGTATCTCTCTAACTCGTCTTCCCTCTTTCTGTACCTTTCCTGCCTGTTTTTGCATCTCACTTGCCTCTTTCTGCACTTTTCTTGCTTCTTTCTACACCTCTGTTGCTTCTTTCAGCAATTCTCTTGCCTCTTTGTGGACTTGTCTTGCCTGTTTCTGCACCTCTCTTGCCTCTTTTTGCACCTCTGTTGGCGCTTTCTGCACCTCACTAGCTCCTTTCTACACTTCTCTTGCCTCTTTCTGCACCCCTATTGCTTCATTCTGCACTTTCCATGCTTCTTTTTGCACCTGTCTTGCTTCTTTCTGCACCCCTGGTGTCTCTGTATGCACGTCTGTTGCCTCTTTCTGCACCTCATTTGCTTCTTTCTGCACCCCTGTTGTCTCTTTCTGCACTCGTCTTCCCTCTTTCTGTACCTTTCCTGCCTGTTTTTGCATCTCACTTGCCTCTTTCTGCACTTTTCTTGCTTCTTTCTACACCTCTGTTGCTTCTTTCAGCAATTCTCTTGCCTCTTTGTGCACTTGTCTTGCCTGTTTCTGCACCTCTCTTGCCTCTTTTTGCACCTCTGTTGGCTCTTTCTGCACCTCACTTGCTCCTTTCTACACTTCTCTTGCCTCTTTCTGCACCCCTGTTGCTTTATTCTGCACTTTCCAATCTTTCGTTCTGCACCTGTCTTGCTTCTTTCTGCACCCCTGGTGTCTCTTTATGTACCTCTTTTGCCTCTTTCTGCACTTTTCTTGCCTTTTTCTGCACCTCTCTTCCCTCTTTCTGCACGTCTGTTGCCTCTTTCTGCACCTCATTCGCTTCTTTCTGCACCCCTGTTGTCTCTTTCTGAACTTGTCTTCTCTCTTTCTGTACCTTTCCTGCCTGTTTTTGCATCTCACTTGCCTCTCTCTGCACCTCTATTGCCTCTTTCTGCAGTTCTCTTGCCTCCTTCTGCACTTCACTTGCCTCTTTCTGTAACTCTCTCGCCTTTGTGCACCTCTCTTGCCTCTTTCTGCATCCCTGTTGCTTCATTTTGCACTTTCCATGCTTCTTTCTGCACCTGTCTTGCTTCTTTCTGCACCCCTGTTGTCTCTGTATGTACCTCTTTTACCTCTTTCTGCACTTTTCTTGCCTTTTTCTGCACCTCTCTTCCCTCTTTCTGCACGTCTGTTGCCTCTTTCTGCACCTCATTGCTTCTTTCTGCACCCCTGTTGTCTCTTTCTGCACTCGCCTTCCCTCTTTCCGTACCTTTCCTGCCTGTTTTTGCATCTCACTTGCCTCTTTCTGCACTTTCCTTGCTTCTTTCTACACCTCTGTTGCTTCTTTCAGCAATTCTCTTGCCTCTTTGTGCACTTCTCTTGCCTGTTTCTGCACCTCTCTTGCCTTTTTGCACCTCTGTTGGCTCTTTCTGCACCTCACTTGCTCCTTTCTATACTTCTCTTGCCTCTTACTGCACCCCTGTTGCTTTATTCTGCACTTTCCATGCTTCTTTCTGCACCTGTCTTGCTTCTTTCTGCACCCCTGGTGTCTCTTTATATACCTCTTTTGCCTCTTTCTGCACTTTTATTGCCTTTTTATGCACCTCTTCCCTCTTTCTGCACGTCTGTTGCCTCTTTCTGCACCTCATTTGCTTCTTTCTGCACCCCTGTTGTCTCTCTCTGCACTCGTCTTCCCTCTTTCTGTACCTTTCCTGCCTGTTTTTGCATCTCACTTGCCTCTTTCTGCACCTCTATTGCCTCCTTCTGCACTTCACTTGCCTCTTTCTATAACTCTCTCGCCTCTTTGTGCACCTCTCTTGCCTGTTTCTGCACCTCCCTTGCCTCTTTTTGCACCTCTGTTGGCTCTTTCTGCACCTCACTTGTTCCTTTCTACACTTCTCTTGCCTCTTTCTGCACCCATGTTGCTTCATTCTGCACTTTCCATGCTTCTTTTTGCACCTCTCTTGCTTCTTTCTGCACCACTGGTGTCTCTTAATGTACCTCTTTTGCCTCTTTCTGCACCTCATTTGCTTCTTTCTGCACCCCTGTTGTCTCTTTCTGTACCTTTCCTGCCTGTTTTTGCATCTCACTTGCCTCTTTCTGCAGTTCTCTTGCCTCCTTCTGCACTTCACTTGCCTCTTTCTGTAACTCTCTCGCCTCTTTGTGCACCTCTCTTGCCTCTTTCTGCATCCCTGTTGCTTCATTCTGCACTTTCCATGCTTCTTTCTGCACCTGTCTTGCTTCTTTCTGCACCCCTGTTGTCTCTTTATGTACCTCTTTTGCCTCTTTCTGCACTTTTCTTGCCTTTTTCTGCAGTTCTCTTCCATCTTTCTGCACGTCTGTTGCCTCTTTCTGCACCTCATTTGCTTCTTTCTGCACCCCTGTTGTCTCTTTCTGCACTCGCCTTCCCTCTTTCTGTACCTTTCCTGCCTGTTTTTGCATCTCACTTTCCTCTTTCTGCACTTTTCTTGCTTCTTTCTACACCTCTGTTGCTTCTTAAAGCAATTCTCTTGCCTCTTTCTGCACTTCTCTTGCCTGTTTCTGCACTTCTCGCCTCTTTTTGTACCTCTGTTGGCTCTTTCTGCACCTCACTTGCTCCTTTCTACACTTCTCTTGCCTCTTTCTGCACCCCTGTTGCTTCATTCTGCACTTTCCATGCTTCTTTCTGCACCTGTCTTGCTTCTTTCTGCACCCCTGGTGTCTCTTTATGTACCTCTTTTGCCTCTTTCTGCACTTTTCTTGCCTTTTTATGCACCTCTCTCCCTCTTTCTGCACGTCTGTTACCTCTTTCTGCACCTCATTTGCTTCTTTCTGCACCCCTGTTGTCTCTTTCTGCACTCGTCTTCCCTCTTTCTGTACCTTTCCTGCCTGTTTTTGCATCTCACTTGCCTCTTTCTGCACCTCTATTGCCTCTTTCTGCAGTTCTCTTGCCTCCTTCTGCACTTCACTTGCCTCTTTCTGTAACTCTCTCGCCTCTTTGTGCACCTCTCTTGCCTCTTTCTGCATCCTTGTTGCTTCATTCTGCACTTTCCATGCTTCTTTCTGCACCTGTCTTGCTTCTTTCCGCACCCCTGTTGTCTCTTTAGATACCTCTTTTGCCTCTTTCTGCAATTTTCTTGCCTTTTTCTGCACCTCTCTTCCCTCTTTCTGCACGTCTGTTGCCTCTTTCTGCACCTCATTGCTTCTTTCTGCACCCCTGTTGTCTCTTTCTGCACTCGCCTTCCCTCTTTCCGTACCTTTCCTGCCTGTTTTTGCATCTCACTTGCCTCTTTCTGCACTTTTCTTGCTTCTTTCTACACCTCTGTTGCTTCTTTCAGCAATTCTCTTGCCTCTTTGTGCACTTGTCTTGCCTGTTTCTGCACCTCTCTTGCCTCTTTGTGCACCTCTGTTGGCTCTTTCTACACATTACTTGCTCCTTTCTACACTTCTCTTGCCTCTTTCTGCACCCCTGTTGCTTCATTCTGCACTTTCCATGCTTCTTTCTGCACCTGTCTTGCTTCTTTCTGCACCCCTGTTGTCTCTTTATGTACCTCTTTGGGCTCTTTCTGCACTTTTCTTGCCTTTTTCTGCAGTTCTCTTCCCTCTTTCTGCACGTCTGTTGCCTCTTTCTACACCTCTGTTGCTTCTTTCAGCAATTCTCTTGCCTCTTTGTGGACTTGTCTTGCCTGTTTCTGCACCTCTCTTGCCTCTTTTTGCACCTCTGTTGGCGCTTTCTGCACCTCACTAGCTCCTTTCTACACTTCTCTTGCCTCTTTCTGCACCCCTGTTGCTTCATTCTGCACTTTCCATGCTTCTTTTTGCACCTGTCTTGCTTCTTTCTGCACCCCTGGTGTCTCTTTATGCACGTCTGTTGCCTCTTTCTGCACCTCATTTGCTTCTTTCTGCACCCCTGTTGTCTCTTTCTGCACTCGTCTTCCCTCTTTCTGTACCTTTCCTGCCTGTTTTTGCATCTCACTTGCCTCTTTCTGCACTTTTCTTGCTTCTTTCTACACCTCTGTTGCTTCTTTCAGCAATTCTCTTGCCTCTTTGTGCACTTCTCTTGCCTGTTTCTGCACCTCTCTTGCCTCTTTTTTCACCTCTGTTGGCTCTTTCTGCACCTCACTTGCTCCTTTCTACACTTCTCTTGCCTCTTTCTGCACCCCTGTTGCTTTATTCTGCACTTTCCAATATTTCGTTCTGCACCTGTCTTGCTTCTTTCTGCACCCCTGGTGTCTCTTTATGTACCTCTTTTGCCTCTTTCTGCACTTTTCTTCCCTCTTTCTGCACCTCTCTTCCCTCTTTCTGCATGTCTGTTGCCTCTTTCTGCACCTCATTTGCTTCTTTCTGCACACCTGTTGTCTCTCTCTGCACTCGTCTTCCCTCTTTCCGTACCTTTCCTGCCTGTTTTTGCATCTCACTTGCCTCTTTCTGCACTTTTCTTGCTTCTTTCTACACCTCTGTTGCTTCTTTCAGCAATTCTCTTGCCTCTTTGTGCACTTCTCTTGCCTGTTTCTGCACCTCTCTTGCCTCTTTTTGCACCTCTGTTGGCTCTTTCTTCAGCTCACTTGCTCCTTTCTGCACTTTTCTTGTCTTTTTCTGCACCTCTCTTCCCTCTTTCTGCATGTCTGTTGCCTCCTTCTGCACCTCATTTGCTTCTTTCTGCACCCCTGTTGTATCTCTCTAACTCGTCTTCCCTCTTTCTGTACCTTTCCTGCCTGTTTTTGCATCTCACTTGCCTCTTTCTGCACCTCTCTTGCCTCTTTCTGCAGTTCTCTTGCCTCCTTCTGCACTTCACTTGCCTCTTTCTGTAACTCTCTCGCCTCTTTGTGCACCTCTCTTGCCTCTTTCTGCATCCCTGTTGCTTCATTCTGCACTTTCCATGCTTCTTTCTGCACCTGTCTTGCTTCTTTCTGCACCCCTGTTGTCTCTTTATGTACCTCTTTGCCTCTTTCTGCACTTTTCTTGCCTTTTTCTGCAGTTCTCTTCCATCTTTCTGCACGTCTGTTGCCTCTTTCTGCACCTCATTTGCTCCTTCCTACACTTCTCTTGCCTCTTTCTGCACCTCATTTGCTTCATTCTGCACTTTCCATGCTTCTTTCTGCACCTGTCTTGCTTCTTTCTGCACCCCTGGTGTCTCTTTATGTACCTCTTTTGCCTCTTTCTGCACTTTTCTTGCCTTTTTATGCACCTCTCTCCCTCTTTCTGCACGTCTGTTGCCTCTTTCTGCACCTCATTTGCTTCTTTCTGCACCCCTGTTGTCTCTTTCTGCACTCGTCTTCCCTCTTTCTGTACCTTTCCTGTCTGTTTTTGCATCTCACTTGCCTCTTTCTGCACCTCTATTGCCTCTTTCTGCAGTTCTCTTGCCTCCTTCTGCACTTCACTTGCCTCTTTCTGTAACTCTCTCGCCTCTTTCTGCACCTCTCTTGCCTCTTTCTGCATCCTTGTTGCTTCATTCTGCACTTTCCATGCTTCTTTCTGCACCTGTCTTGCTTCTTTCCGCACCCCTGTTGTCTCTTTAGATACCTCTTTTGCCTCTTTCTGCAATTTTCTTGCCTTTTTCTGCACCTCTCTTCCCTCTTTCTGCACGTCTGTTGCCTCTTTCTGCACCTCATTGCTTCTTTCTGCACCCCTGTTGTCTCTTTCTGCACTCGCCTTCCCTCTTTCTGTACCTTTCCTGCCTGTTTTTGCATCTCACTTACCTCTTTCTGCACTTTTCTTGCTTCTTTCTACACCTCTGTTGCTTCTTTCAGCAATTCTCTTGCCTCTTTGTGGACTTGTCTTGCCTGTTTCTGCACCTCTCTTGCCTCTTTTTGCACCTGTGTTGGCGCTTTCTGCACCTCACTAGCTCCTTTCTGCACTTCTCTTGCCTCTTTCTGCACCCCTGTTGCTTCATTCTGCACTTTCCATGCTTCTTTTTGCACCTGTCTTGCTTCTTTCTGCACCCCTGGTGTCTCTTTATGCACGTCTGTTGCCTCTTTCTGCACCTCATTTGCTTCTTTCTGCACCCCTGTTGTCTCTTTCTGCACTCGTCTTTCCTCTTTCTGTACCTTTCCTGCCTGTTATCTCACTTGCCTCTTTCTGCACTTTTCTTGCTTCTTTCTACACCTCTGTTGCTTCTTTCAGCAATTCTCTTGCCTCTTTGTGCACTTCTCTTGCCTGTTTCTGCACCTCTCTTGCCTCTATTTGCACCTCTGTTGGCTCTTTCTGCACCTCACTTGCTCCTTTCCCTTTCTACACTTCTCTTGCCTCTTTCTGCACCCCTGTTGCTTTATTCTGCACTTTCCATGCTTCTTTCTGCACCTGTCTTGCTTCTTTCTGCACCCCTGGTGTCTCTTTATGTACCTCTTTTGCCTCTTTCTGCACTTTTATTGCCTTTTTATGCACCTCTTCCCTCTTTCTGCACGTCTGTTGCCTCTTTCTGCACCTCATTTGCTTCTTTCTGCACCCCTGTTGTCTCTCTCTGCACTCGTTGTCCCTCTTTCTGTACCTTTCCTGCCTGTTTTTGCATCTCACTTGCCTCTTTCTGCACCTCTATTGCCTCTTTCTGCAGTTCTCTTGTCCTCCTTCTGCACTTCACTTGCCTCTTTCTGTAACTCTCTTGCCTATTTGTGCACCTCTCTTGCCTCTTTCTGCATCCCTGTTGCTTCATTTTGCACTTTCCATGCTTCTTTCTGCACCTGTCTTGCTTCTTTCTGCACCCCTGTTGTCTCTGTATGTACCTCTTTTACCTCTTTCTGCACTTTTCTTGCCTTTTTCTGCACCTCTCTTCCCTCTTTCTGCACGTCTGTTGCCTCTTTCTGCACCTCATTGCTTCTTTCTGCACCCCTGTTGTCTCTTTCTGCACTCGCCTTCCCTCTTTCCGTACCTTTCCTGCCTGTTTTTGCATCTCCCTTGCCTCTTTCTGCACTTTTCTTGCTTCTTTCTACACCTCTGTTGCTTCTTTCAGCAATTCTCTTGCCTCTTTGTGCACTTGTCTTGCCTGTTTCTGCACCTCTCTTGCCTCTTTCTACACTTCTCTTGCCTCTTTCTGCACCACTCTTGCTTCATTCTGCACTTTCCATGCTTCTTTCTGCACCTGTCTTGCTTCTTTCTGCACCCCTGTTGTCTCTTTATGTATCTCTTTTGTCTTTCTGCACTTTTCTTGCCTTTTTCTGCAGTTCTCTTCCCTCTTTCTGCACGTCTGTTGCCTCTTTCTGCACCTCATTTGCTTCTTTCTGCACCCTTGTCTCTTTCTGCACTCGTCTTCCCTCTTTCTGTACCTTTCCTGCCTGTTTTTACATCTCACTTGCCTCTTTCTGCACCTCTATTGCCTCTTTCTGCAGTTCTCTTGCCTCCTTCTGCATGTCTCTTGCCTATATCTATAACTCTCTCGCCTCTTTGTGCACCTCTCTTGCCTCTTTCTGCATCCTTGTTGCTTCATTCTGCACTTTCCATGCTTCTTTCTGCACCTGTCTTGCTTCTTTCCGCACCCCTGTTGTCTCTTTAGATACCTCTTTTGCCTCTTTCTGCAATTTTCTTGCCTTTTTCTGCACCTCTCTTCCCTCTTTCTGCACGTCTGTTGCCTCTTTCTGCACCTCATTGCTTCTTTCTACACCCCTGTTGTCTCTTTCTGCACTCGCCTTCCCTCTTTCTGTACCTTTCCTGCCTGTTTTTGCATCTCACTTGCCTCTTTCTGCACTTTTCTTGCTTCTTTCTACACCTCTGTTGCTTCTTTCAGCAATTCTCTTGCCTCTTTGTGCACTTCTCTTGCCTGTTTCTGCACCTCCCTTGCCTCTTTTTGCACCTCTGTTGGCTCTTTCTGCACCTCACTTGCTCCTTTCTACACTTCTCTTACCTCTTTCTGCACCCATGTTGCTTCATTCTGCACTTTCCATGCTTCTTTTTGCACCTCTCTTGCTTCTTTCTGCACCACTGGTGTCTCTTAATGTACCTCTTTTGCCTGTTTCTGCACTTTTCTTGCCTTTTTCTGCACCTCTCTTCCCTCTTTCTGCACGTCTGTTGCCTCTTTCTGCACCTCATTTGCTTCTTTCTGCACCCCTGTTGTCTCTTTCTGCACTCGCCTTCCCTCTTTCTGTACCTTTCCTGCCTGTTTTTGCATCTCACTTTCCTCTTTCTGCACTTTTCTTGCTTCTTTCTACACCTTTGTTGCTTCTTAAAGCAATTCTCTTGCCTCATTCTGCACTTCTCTTGCCTGTTTCTGCACTTCTCGCCTCTTTTTGTACCTCTGTTGGCTCTTTCTGCACCTCACTTGCTCCTTTCTACACTTCTCTTGCCTCTTTCTGCACCCCTGTTGCTTCATTCTGCACTTTCCATGCTTCTTTCTGCACCTCTCTTGCTTCTTTCTGCACTCCTGGTGTCTCCTTATGTACCTCTTTTGCCTCTTTCTGCACTTTTCTTGCCTTTTTATGCACCTCTCTCCCTCTTTCTGCACGTCTGTTGCCTCTTTCTGCACCTCATTTGCTTCTTTCTGCACCCCTGTTGTCTCTTTCTGCACTCGTCTTCCCTCTTTCTGTACCTTTCCTGCCTGTTTTTGCATCTCACTTGCCTCTTTCTGCACCTCTATTGCCTCTTTCTGCAGTTCTCTTGCCTCCTTCTGCACTTCACTTGCCTCTTTCTGTAACTCTCTCGCCTCTTTGTGCACCTCTCTTGCCTCTTTCTGCATCCTTGTTGCTTCATTCTGCACTTTCCATGCTTCTTTCTGCACCTGTCTTGCTTCTTTCCGCACCCCTGTTGTCTCTTTAGATACCTCTTTTGCCTCTTTCTGCAATGTTCTTTTCTTTTTCTGCACCTCTCTTCCCTCTTTCTGCACGTCTGTTGCCGCTTTCTGCACCTCATTGCTTCTTTCTGCACCCCTGTTGTCTGTTTCTGCACTCGCCTTCCCTCTTTCTGTACCTTTCCTGCCTGTTTTTGCATCTCACTTTCCTCTTTCTGCACTTTTCTTGCTTCTTTCTACACCTCTGTTGCTTCTTTCAGCAATTCTCTTGCCTCTTTGTGCACTTCTCTTGCCTGTTTCTGCACCTCCCTTGCCTCTTTTTGCACCTCTGTTGGCTCTTTCTGCACCTCACTTGCTCCTTTCTACACTTCTCTTGCCTCTTTCTGCACCCATGTTGCTTCATTCTGCACTTTCCATGCTTCTTTTTGCACCTCTCTTGCTTCTTTCTGCACCACTGGTGTCTCTTAATGTACCTCTTTTGCCTGTTTCTGCACTTTTCTTCCCTTTTTCTGCACCTCTCTTCCCTCTTTCTGCACGTCTGTTGCCTCTTTCTGCACCTCATTTGCTTCTTTCTGCACCCCTGTTGTCTCTTTCTGTACCTTTCCTGCCTGTTTTTGCATCTCACTTGCCTCTTTCTGCACCTCTCGCCTCTTTCTGCAGTTCTCTTGCCTCCTTCTGCACTTCACTTGCTTCTTTCTGTAACTCTCTCGCTTCTTTGTGCACCTCTCTTGCCTCTTTCTGCATCCCTGTTGCTTCATTCTGCACTTTCCATGCTTCTTTCTGCACCTGTCTTGCTTCTTTCTGCACCCCTGTTGTCTCTTTATGTACCTCTTTTGCCTCTTTCTGCACTTTTCTTGCCTTTTTATGCACCTCTCTCCCTCTTTCTGCACGTCTGTTGCCTCTTTCTGCACCTCATTTGCTCCTTCCTACACTTCTCTTGCCTCTTTCTGCACCCCTGTTGCTTCATTCTGCACTTTCCATGCTTCTTTATGCACCTGTCTTGCTTCTTTCTTCACCCCTGGTGTCTCTTTATGTACCTCTTTTGCCTCTTTCTGCACTTTTCTTGCCTTTTTATGCACCTCTCTCCCTCTTTCTGCACGTCTGTTGCCTCTTTCTGCATCTCATTTGCTTCTTTCTACACCCCTGTTGTCTCTTTCCGCACTCGTCTTCCCTCTTTCTGTACCTTTCCTGCCTGTTTTTGCATCTTACTTGCCTCTTTCTGCACCTCTATTGCCTTTCTGCAGTTCTCTTGCCTCCTTCTGCACTTCACTTGCCTCTTTCTGTAACTCTCTCGCCTCTTTCTGCACCTCTCTTGCCTCTTTCTGCATCCTTGTTGCTTCATTCTGCACTTTCCATGCTTCTTTCTGCACCTGTCTTGCTTCTTTCCGCACCCCTGTTGTCTCTTTAGATACCTCTTTTGCCTCTTTCTGCAATTTTCTTGCCTTTTTCTGCACCTCTCTTCCCTCTTTCTGCACGTCTGTTGCCTCTTTCTGCACCTGTCTTGCTTCTTTCTGCACCCCTGTTGTCTCTTTCTGCACTCGCCTTCCCTCTTTCCGTACCTTTCCTGCCTGTTTTTGCATCTCACTTGCCTCTTTCTGCACTTTTCTTGCTTCTTTCTACACCTCTGTTGCTTCTTTCAGCAATTCTCTTGCCTCTTTGTGCACTTGTCTTGCCTGTTTCTGCACCTCTCTTGCCTCTTTTTGCACCTCTGTTGGCTCTTTCTACACATTACTTGCTCCTTTCTACACTTCTCTTGCCTCTTTCTTCACCCCTGTTGCTTCATTCTGCACTTTCCATGCTTCTTTCTGCACCTGTCTTGCTTCTTTCTGCACCCCTGTTGTCTCTTTATGTACCTCTTTGGGCTCTTTCTGCACTTTTCTTGCCTTTTTCTGCAGTTCTCTTCCCTCTTTCTGCACGTCTGTTGCCTCTTTCTGCACCTCATTTGCTTCTTTCTGCACCCCTGTTGTCTCTTTCTGCACTCGCCTTCCCTCTTTCCGTACCTTTCCTGCCTGTTTTTGCATCTCACTTTCCTCTTTCTGCACTTTTCTTGCTTCTTTCTACACCTCTGTTGCTTCTTAAAGCAATTCTCTTGCCTCTTTCTGCACTTCTCTTGCCTGTTTCTGCACTTCTCGCCTCTTTTTGTACCTCTGTTGGCTCTTTCTGCACCTCACTTGCTCCTTTCTACACTTCTCTTGCCTCTTTCTGCACCCCTGTTGCTTCATTCTGCACTTTCCATGCTTCTTTCTGCACCTGTCTTGCTTCATTCTGCACCCCTGTTGTCTCTTTATGTACCTCTTTGGGCTCTTTCTGCACTTTTCTTGCCTTTTTCTGCAGTTCTCTTCCCTCTTTCTGCACGTCTGTTGCCTCTTTCTGCACCTCATTCGCTTCTTTCTGCACCCCTGTTGTCTCTTTCTGAACTTGTCTTCTCTCTTTCTGTACCTTTCCTGCCTGTTTTTGCATCTCACTTGCCTCTTTCTGCACCTCTATTGCCTCTTTCTGCAGTTCTCTTGCCTCCTTCTGCACTTCACTTTCCTCTTTCTGTAACTCTCTCGCCTCTTTGTGCACTTCTCTTGCCTCTTTCTGCACCTCTATTGCCTCTTTCTGCAGTTCTCTTGCCTCCTTCTGCACTTCACTTTCCTCTTTCTGTAACTCTCTCGCCTCTTTCTGTACTTTTCTTGCTTCTTTCTGTGAGAAGTTGGCCTGGTATATGCTGTCCACTAATTATAGTGGGCACCTTGCACCAGTCCAAACAACCCCAAATTGGAATTAGGTTAAAGACAACCTTTATTGAAAGCTATCCTAGTGGTAGCTATGGAGAGCAGCCTTCAGGCTAAGTCTTGAAGGAATGTAAAGCAGCTTGTTTTACCAGTCTATAATCTCTTGAGTGACCAAATGAAAGAGGACCACACCAGGTATATATTTAAAATATATGTATTTAGTCTTAAACACACCCCTCTAGTCTCTTTACGAGGCTAGAGTTTGAAGTACATAAGTTACAAGTCAGTAATCAACAGTAATAGCACAAATACACGTTTGAGCCCTAGGGGCGTACCAAACCATATACCAATAAAGTGGTATAAGAACCACGACTGCGCTAGACACAGGGCCTAGAGCCTGTAGAAGTGCTTGGCCCTCAAGGAACCACCCAAGGTAGTGACACAGGGGACCCACGGGGGACGCGTGCAGTGTGAGAACACAGCCGCGAGCCGCCGTTGACTTCTATGGGGAATGTCGCGGTTGGAGTTTTAAAGAAAAAGGACACTTAGAGGAGGACTTGGAGCAAACGCCTTTAGAACTGGGTTGTTCTAGAGTCTATACCCACGGGAGCACCGGAGTACTCGAGTTACCTCACCCAGGGGAGCCGGGTGCATAGGTGTCTTTCGGGGTCGGGTTTCGTCGTCGTTTTCTATGGTGATCTGCTGCAAAGTGCTGCTGGCGGCCAAGTCGGAAGTGTTCGGGTGGATCCAAAGGTGGATCGAAGATCTGAAGAACCTGAAAGCAGAGGGGACAGAGTCTGGGTCACTAGCCAGTGACCAGGAAGGCGATGAGCAGATGCCCACCGATGTCAAGTGCTTCAGATAGGTTGACAGTCGTCTTGACTCTTCAGCCACGAGGTCCAGGAGGCGTCGACGACGACCAGGAGCTGGATTCGAGCTGTCCCACGACGTTTGTCGATTGCTGAGGTGTCGGCAACCAGATTGGACCCAACAAGCCTTGTCAACGGCAAGTCTCGTGGAAATAGAAGGACGGTGCTGCAGACCAGCAAGGTCTGAAGGACTCACCCAGCGAGGGTAAGTCAGGGCACGCTTGGAGCAACCAGGAAAGCCCCAGCAGAAGAAGATTGACCTTCGGGAGGGCCCACTAGCCAACGGACTAGCGACCGCGAAGGAGCCTCGAGTGGACGCACTTGGAGCTGGCTTACTGGACACTCGTGGAGTGGAGGCCAGTGATCTTCGGTGCTGGAGGCGGGGGCTACTTGGAGCCTAAAGCACAACTTCGTGGGAGACCAGAAAGAGGATGCACTTGCAAAAGTTCTCGGTGTCCAGGGGTCACGGTTCCACATTACCCACAACAGCTACGGGCCTCAGCTTCACTGGGGACTCAGGGCAGCCTTGGGGAAGTCTGGAAATCTACCTCTGGTGTTGCAAAGACTTCGGCGTCCGGCGGGAGCTTCAGCGATGCAGACCAGACAATTGCTTCTTAGGTGCCTGCCAAGCAGGGGAGTCACTCCTTGACCCCCAAGGGAGATTCTTCAGTCCTCTAATCTTGAAGTAGAGCATCGAAGGTCCAGTATTCAGTGTCAGAGTTTCGTCCAGGGTAATCTAAAGTCCTAAGGACTGGGGTCCCATACTTATACTAAGTTAGGGGGTTGGACATACTCTGGGGACCCACCTATGGGAGGGTCAGGGAAGAGGGGTGGTTACACCCATTCCCTTTGTCCAGTTTTGCGCCAGAGCAGGGGCTGGAAGCCCCTGAACCGGTTTGAACTGGGGTATGCACAGGGACACCAAATGTGCCCCCAGTGCAGGACTTCAAAGAACCAGAGAGTGCTCCCGCCCAGCCCCAATACACATTATCCTGTCTGGGGAGGTGGTTACACCTCCCTTGGACAGGAAACCTATTGTCCAGGCCTCCCCTGCCGGAGTTTCAGTCAGCAGCAGGAGGCCAGACCCATGTCTGTGGCAGTGGCATCCATTTTTATGATGCCAGGGCTCTGTAAAGAAGTTACCGGGTAGGCCGGTGTGTACATGTGTCTCCCTCTAGAAGGGTGGAATGCTACCCCTGCTGCCAGAAGTGGTGGGGGGGTAGTATTCCAAGATGTTTGACACCAAACACGACATGTTTCCGTACAGCCATCCCAAAGTTAGCATCCCAATGGTCAGGCTGCACTACAAACAGCATCAGAGAAGGGTCTCCGAACGCTGCAGAGGGGCTCTGCTCAGGCAGGGGCACCCTCTCACATAAGAACCAAGCACTCTGCCTTCAGGATTGATAAGGCCTGCCATAGGAGTGACTTATAGGTTTATATGTGTGTACCTATGTAGTGATATAGGTAATCTATATCACAGTAAGGTGTGCATGCACCACCTTACCTAGGCTGCAGTAGCAGACCTGTGGTGTCATTTTGGCTGGCCTTCCAGGGGTGGCATAATACATGCTTCAGCCCCTGGCAGGCCTCTGAGGTACCTATGCCCTGGGTACATAGTATACCATATACTAGGGACTTATAAGGGCACGCCAGATTCCAATCAGAGATGTGCCTAAGGCACATGGAAACCATTTTAGAGAGGAAGCAGCTAGGCTGGGGACCTGAATAGCCGGGCCCCAGCCAGACTAAAGTCAAAATACAGTGAAGCATCAGCAAAAAGTGGGGGTAACAATAAGAGGCAGATCCTACTCTCCTACACAACCCCCCCAAATGTAGGGACATTAAACTAACCTTGACCAGTTGAGTCTTCATGTTCTAAGTGGAAATATCTGGAGAGTCCATCTGCATTGGCATGGTTACTCCCAGGTCTATGTTCCACTGTATAGTCCATCCCCTGTAGGGAAATGGACCACCTCAAAAGTTTGGGGTTTTCACCCTTCATCTGTTTTAGCCATAAGAGGGGCTTGTGGTCTGTTTGAACAAGGAAGTGAGTGCCAAATAAGTATGGCCTCAGCTTCTTCAGAGCCCAAACCACAGCAAAGGCCTCCCTCTCTATGGCTGACCAACGTTTCTCTCTAGGGGTCAGCCTTCTGCTTATAAAAGCTACTGGCTGATCCTGACCTTCATCATTCAATTGTGACAGTACAGCCCCTACCCCCAATTCAGATGCATCTGTTTGGACAAACTTCTGAACTCCATTCGGTCTGGTGCCCTGTCGGATCCATGCCCTGCATCAGTACTAAAGCAAATTCCAGAAGTTATAGGATCAACCCTTACACCATTGCTGAACAATATAATCACAACGGGCAAGTTTCCTAGCAATTGGAAGAAGGCTTCTATTCTTCCCCTTCTGAAAAAGCCTACTCTTGATCCTAGTGACCCAAACAATTATAGGCCAATTTCAAGACTCCCGCTCCCTGCCAAGATTATTGAAAAGGCCATAAACACTCAGCTCAGCACTTTTCTGCTAACTAATAACCTACTGGACACATCACAATATGGGTTCAGAGCAGAACATAGCACTGAGCTGGCCTTAATCAAATCCACAGAGGAGATTCGGGAAGCACTGGACAGAGGAGGGAAGGCAATCTTGATAATGTTGGATCTGTCAGCAGCCTTCGACACGGTCCATCATGAAGTTTTGATGGACCGGTTGTCGGACGTAGGAGTGCAAGGGACAGGTTGGAACCTCCTCCGATCCTTTCTTTCAGGCAGATCGCAAACAGTGGAATTGGACAATCACAGTTCAAAACCTTTTTCACTCCCGTGTGGGGTGCCGCAGGGATCATCGTTTAGCCCGACCCTATTCAACGTATATGTGATCTCTCTTGCAGGCCTAATCAAATCTTTTGGTTTTCAAATCACTTCTTATGCAGACGACACACAAATAGTGCTGTCTATTAGAGAAGGGGAAGAGAAGGAAACGGGGGCTCGCTTTCATGATTGCATGAGGGCCATCTCAGGCTGGATGTCATCCAACTGCCTAAAACTAAACTCAGGCAAAACAGAAGTCATCATGTTCGGTAACAACCCCAACATGTGGACACCTGATTGGTGGCCAGCTGAGTTGGGCATGTGTCCTACCCCCACGCTGAAAGCAAAAAACTTAGGGGTGATCATGGACAATAGGCTCTCTTTCAGTGATCACATAAGTTCGGTGGTTTCGGCCTGTTTCCAAATCCTGAGAATTATAAGGAAAATTAAGTTTTTCCTTCCTGATAATAGCCTCAGGACAGTGGTCACAGCCCTTATTATGTCTCGAATCGACTACTGTAACAGTCTATACTTAAACGCCCAAAAACAGCACGTTAACAGGCTGCAGATTGTACAGAATGCCGCAGCCAGACTGCTTACTAGTACTCCCAAATTTTTCTCTGTAAAGGAGTTAAAACAACTACATTGGCTCCCCGTGAAGCTAAGGGCACGCTTTAAGGCCCTCTGTGTAGCTTTTAAGGCCCTCAATGGAATTGGCCCCAACCATTTGAGACTAAAGTTCAAATGGTATGTCCCCGCTAGAAACCTTCGGTCCTTGGGAGCTAAACAAGTTCTAGTTCCTCGGATCAAAAGAGCTAGCTGGGGGGGCAGAAGCTTCATCACATGTACCTCCAAGGCATGGAATGAGCTTCCTTTCCATTTGAGGAAAGCAGCGGATCTTCTTTCCTTCAGAAAGGGGCTGAAAACCTGGCTTTTTTCACAGTAATGTCCGTTCTCAGATGACCAGCAGGCCTGCCCAGCGCCAGGACACCCTAGGGTAACCGTGCGCTTTATAAGCTTAAATAACATAACATAACTTCTTGGAGTAATCAGGACTCTGTAGAATGGGAGCAGTGCACATGGCCTGCTTCAGGTCATCAAATGCCTTTTGACAGCTAACTGTCCACTGAACCTTTTTGGGCATTTTCTTAGAAGTTAAGTCATTCAGGGGTGTCACTATTGATCCATACCCCTTGACAAATCTCCTATAGTACCCAGTCAGGCCTAAAAAGGCTCTCACCTGAGTCTGGGTAGTTGGAGCAGTCCAGTCCATGATGGTCTGGATCTTGCTCTGCAAGGGTTGAACCTGGTCTCCACCCACAAGGTGGCCCAGGTACACAACCTGACTCTGCCCTATCTGGCACTTTGTGGCCTTGATAGTGAGGTCTGCTTTCTGCAGGGCCTGCAAAACATTTCTGAGGTGGACCAGGTGATCCTCCCAGGTGGAGCTAAAGACAGCAATATCATCTAGATATGCTGCACTATAGGCTTCCAGACCTGTAAGGACTGTATTCACCAACCTTTGAAAAGTGGCAGGTGCATTCTTCAAACCAAAGGGCATCACCACAAATTGATAATGCCCACTAGGGGTTGAGAATGCTGTTTTTGGCTTTGCATCATCGGCTAGTCTGATCTGCCAGTAGCCAGCTGTTAGGTCAAATGTGCTTAGATACTTGGGTGAGGCCAAAGTGTCTATTAGCTCATCTGCCCTGGGTATTGGATGGGCATCAGTCCTAGTGACTGCATTGAGACCCCTGTAGTCCACACAAAACCTCATCTCTCTTTTCCCACCACTGGTGTGAGGTTTTGGCACAAGGACCACTGGACTAGCCCAAGGGCTATCTGAGGGTTCAATAACTCCCAAATCCAACATCTTCTGGACTTCTGTCCTGATACAGTCCCTGACATGGTCAGGTTGCCTATAAATCTCACTTCATGAGTGCACCAGGTGGTCTGACTTGGTGTCAGAGAGAATATATGCCTGAACTGATTGAGCACCTGTCTGCAATCAGTTTGCTGCTGGGCAGTGAGGCTGCCTGCCAAGGCTACACCATCCACTGACCCATCATCAGGGTTCTGTGAGAGCAGGTCAGGGAGTGGGTCACTCTCTTCCTCCTGTCCCTCATCAGTAGCCATGAGCAAGCCCATGTCTGCCCTGTCCACATATGGTTTCAATCTGTTGACATGGAGAACCCTGTGGGGACTCCTGGGTGTTCCTAGGTCTACTAAATAGGTCTGTTCAACAATGGTATGGGGTCCACTCCACTTGTCCTGGAGAGCTGCTGGGGCCACTGGCTCCTACACCCACACCTTCTGTCCTGGCTGGTAAACAGTCAGTACAGCCTTTTGGTCATGCCAGGCTTTTTGGAGTTCCTGGCTAGCCTCAAGGTTTTTAGTTGCCTTTTTCATGTACTCAGCCATCCTGGAGCGGAGACCAAGTACATAGTCCACTATGTCCTGCTTTGGGGGCTTGAGAGGTAACTCCCATCCTTCCTTCACCAGGCACAATGGACCCCTGACAGGGTGACCAAACAAAAGTTCAAAAGGGCTGTAGCCAACCCCTTTTGAGGCACCTCCCTGTATGCAAATAAAAGGCAGGGCAAGAGTATGTCCCATCTTCGCCTAAGCTTCTCTGGGAGCCCTTTAATCATGCCCTTCAAGGTTTTGTTGAATCTCTCAACTAAACCATTGCATTGTGGGTGATAGGGTGTGGTGAACTTGTAAGTCACTCCACACTCCTTCCACATTGCTTTCAAGTATCCAGACATAAAGTTGGCACCCCTGTCTGATACAACCTCCTTAGGGAAGCCCACTCTGGAGAAAATTCCCAGGAGGGCTCTTGCCACTACAGGTGCTGTAGTGGTCCTAAGGGGAATAGCCTCTGGGTACCTGGTGGCATGATCTACCACCACCAGGATAAACCTGTGCCCAGATGCTGTTTGGGGATCCATGGGACCAACAATGTCAATCCCCACCCTTTCAAAGGGAACCCCCACCACAGGTAGTGGTATCAGGGGGCCTTTGTAGTGCCACCTGCCTTGCCACTGGCCTGGCAGGTTACACAGGAGCGACAAAACTCCTTGGTGTCTTCAGACATGTGGGGCCAGTGAAAGTGAGGGACAATTCTGTCCCAAGTCTTGTTCTGGCCCAGGTGACCTGCTAAATGAATGTCATGGGCTAGGGTCAATAGGAAGCCACTGAACTTCAGAGGTATAACCAACCTCCTGGTGGCACCAGGCTTGGGGTCTCTACACTCTGAGTACAAGAGTCCATCATCCCAATACACTGTATGGGGACCACTAGGATTCCCAGCAGCCTCAGCAGCAGCTTGCTGTCTGAGGGGTTCAAGAGAGGGGCAGCTCTGCTGCTCCTGGCTCAGATCTGCCCTGGAAGGGCCACCTGTCCCCAAGAACTCCACCTGATCAGGCTCAAGCTCCTCTGGGACAGTTCCTTCCTCAGGACTGAGATCATCTCCCTGAAGAGACTGATCTTCCTTCTGAGCCAAGGGGGAAGGCACTGCCTTTACCCTACTACTCCTCCTCTTGGATGGCACTTGGTCCATTGTTCCAGGATCCAAGGCCTGTTCAGCGTTAGACATTTTGCTCTGTGACCTGGTCACAGCAAACACATCTGCAGGGATGCCCAGCATTTCTGCATGGGTCCTGAGCTCCACTTCTGCCCAAGCTGAAGTTTCAAGATCATTGCCAAGCAAGCATTCAACTGGTAGGTCTGCACTTACCACAACCTTCTTAAGGCCAGTTACCCCTCCCCAGGAGAAGTTAACAACTGCCAGAGTATGGTCTGTTCTGACATTGCTAGCATTGGTCACTTGGTACATCTCACCAAGTATAATCTGCCCAGGATCCACAAGATCTTGTGTCACCATGGTGACACTTGCTCCTGTGTCCCTAAATGCCAAAGCCTCTTTTCCATTTATTAATGGCTGTTGCCTGTACTTGCCCAGATTACTGGGACTCACAGGAGGTCACATCCATGCCTCCATCACAGACTAGGACAGCCTGAGTGAGTTCTCTGACTAGGCCAGAGCTCATCTCATTACCCAGGGTCAACCCTACTAAACCCTTGGCTTGTGTACTCCCACCACCAATTGTAACTGCACTAGGGGGAACAGGTGCCTTAGGGGCATTGGTGGGGGCTGGAATAGAGTCTTTGGACTTGGTGCAATCACTGGTCCAGTGTGTCTTTTGCTTACAGACTTTGCACCATGGTTTCTTTTGGCCTTTTCCCTTGTTAGACTGTGAATCCCCACCTGAAGAAGATTTTTGGGGGCCTTGTGAAGACTTCTGGTCTTTACCCTTCTCCCCACCCTTATCAGAGTTTTTAGAATCTTGCTTCTTAGGGTCACCACCTTGGTTCTGTACCTTCTGCCTCACCCTGGTTCTGACCCATTTGTCTGCCTTCTTTCCCAATTCTTGGGGAGAGGTCAGATCAGAGTCCACCAGGTACTGATGCAACAGCTGATTTTGACAGTTATTAAGAATCTGCTCCCTCATGATAAGATTGTACAATCCTGTGAAGTCACATACCTTACTGCCCATTAACCAACCTTCCAGAGCCTTAGCAGAACAATCAACAAAGTCCACCCAGTCTTGAGTCTGTGCTTTTGGGTATCTCTGAACTTTAACCTGTATTGTTCAGTTGTTAGGCCAAACCCATCAATCAGAGCACTCTTCAAGACTTTGTAATTGTCAGCATCCTCTTCTCTAACAGTGAGGAGCTTATCTCTACCTTTGTCTGCAAAGGAGAGCCACAAGATTGCTGCCCACTGCTCCTGAGGGACCCTCTGTACTTTACAGGCCCTCTCCAGTGCAGTTATCCATTTGTGGATGTCATCCCCACTCTGGTAGGGAGGGACAATCTTGCTCAGGTTTCTATGGTCATAAGACCTTTCCCTATCTCTGGGGAAATTGCTGCCACCATGGGACTCTAGTCCCAACTTTTTTCTCTCTCTATAGAGATCTAGGGACTCCCTGTCTATAGCCAACTGCTGTTTCCTGAGCTCAAGCTGGGCTTGTTCATACTGAAGCAGTCTCTTTCTCCTCTCATGAGAGGATTCCCTCCTATGAGAGGAGACAGAGGTCCCTACTGAGGTGTCAGAGTGGTTAGACTCCTGAGAAGGAGATCTAGACCTTCTGGGCACACTCACAACTCTTCCTGCTGGGACAAAGGTGAGGTCATTCTGATCCTCCTCTTCATCCACAGGAATAGCTGGGTTTTCCAGGTCAAGGTCATTGTCACCTTCCTGGCCAGTTTCAGAGGGGGGCCCTGGGTTTCTTCACCCCTGGCCCCTTCCTCATCTTCTGCCCCACCCTCTCTGCCTACCCCTTCAGACCCTAGGGGTCCTCTGAGATCATCTGACAGAAGCACCTCTCTGAGGTGTTGGGTGCTGGCACTTTTGCCTGTCTTCAACTTCCTAGTATTGCACAATTCTCTCAATTCCAAGAATGGGAGATTATCATACTTGGAAGGAAGAAGCCCACTGGC
The DNA here is from genome assembly GCA_963921515.1 of Calotriton arnoldi. Taxonomy (NCBI): domain Eukaryota; kingdom Metazoa; phylum Chordata; class Amphibia; order Caudata; family Salamandridae; genus Calotriton; species Calotriton arnoldi. The sequence continues at coordinate 1,753,277 of CAWUFW010001626.1, read as the reverse complement.
TTCTGGCAAGGACTCACTGGTTCCTGGCTTTGAAGACATTCCTAGTGAGGTGTGGTGTATGCACTACCTACTCTAGTGTGGCCTACTAAACTCTCTTGAGTTGTAGAAAGGGTGTGCTATCCCTTAACACACAACTCTAAGTTCAGTAGAACTTACTGTATCCTAAGCTTGTATTTATATGTACCTAAGGTACCCTTAGTGGTTTTCAGTTGATCAATTCAATTGAGATTATCTGGTAAAACAATAGCAAGCTGGAATCCCACACGCTGCACACCAATGTGAGAAGTTGGCCTGGTATATGCTGTCCACTAATTATAGTGGGCACCTTGCACCAGTCCAAACAACCCCAAATTGGAATTAGGTTAAAGACAACCTTTATTGAAAGCTATCCTAGTGGTAGCTATGGAGAGCAGCCTTCAGGCTAAGTCTTGAAGGAATGTAAAGCAGCTTGTTTTACCAGTCTATAATCTCTTGAGTGACCAAATGAAAGAGGACCACACCAGGTATATATTTAAAATATATGTATTTAGTCTTAAACACACCCCTCTAGTCTCTTTATGAGGCTAGAGTTCGAAGTACATAAGTTACAAGTCAGTAATCAACAGTAATAGCACAAATACACGTTTGAGCCCTAGGGGCGTACCAAACCATATACCAATAAAGTGGTATAAGAACCACGACTGAGCTAGACACAGGGCCTAGAGCCTGTAGAAGTGCTTGGACCTCAAGGAACCACCCAAGGTAGTGACACAGGGGACCCACGGGGGACGCGTGCAGTGTGAGAACACAGCCGCGAGCCGCCGTTGACTTCTATGGGGAATGTCACGGTTGGAGTTTTAAAGAAAAAGGACACTTAGAGGAGGACTTGGAGCAAACCCCTTTAGAACTGGGTTGTTCTAGAGTCTATACCCACGGGAGCACCGGAGTACTCGAGTTACCTCACCCAGGGGAGCCGGTTGCATAGGTGTCTTTCGGGGTCGGGTTTCGTCGTCGTTTTCTATGGCGATCTGCTGCAAAGTGCTGCTGGCAGCCAAGTCGGAAGTGTTCGGGTGGATCCAAAGGTGGATCGAAGATCTGAAGAACCTGAAAGCAGAGGGGACAGAGTCTGGGTCACTAGCCAGTGACCAGGAAGGCGATGAGCAGATGCCCACCGATGTCGAGTGCTTCAGGTAGGTTGACAGTTGTCTTGACTCTTCAGCCACGAGGTCCAGGAGGTGTCGACGACAACCAGGAGCTGGATTCGAGCTGCCCCACGACGTCTGTCGATTGCTGAGGTACCGGCGACCGGATTGGACCCAACAAGCCTTGGCAACGGCAAGTCTTGTGGAAATAGAAGAAGGACGGTGGTGCAAACCAGCAAGGTCTGAGGGACTCACCCAGCAAAGGTAAGTCAGGGCACGCCTGGAGCAACCAGAGAAGCCCCAGCAGAAGAAGATTGGCCTTCGGGAGGGCCCACTAGCCAACGGACTAGCGACCGCAAAGGAGCCTCGAGTGGACGCACTTGGAGCTGGCTTACTGGACACTCGTGGAGTGGAGGCCAGTGATCTTTGGTGCAGTTGGTGCTGGAGGTAGGGGCTACCCGGAGCCCAAAGCACAACTTCGTGGGAGACCAGGAAGAGGATGCACTTGCAAAAGTTCTCGGTGTCCAGGGGTCATGGTTCCACATTACCCACAACAGCTACGGGCCTCAGCTTCGCTGGGGACTCAGGGCAGCCTCGGGGAAATCTGGAAATCTACCTCTGGTGTTGCAGAGACTTTGGTGTCCGGCGGGAGCTTCAGCGATGCAGACCAGACAATTGCTTCTTAGGTGCCTGCCAAGCAGGGGAGTCACTCCTTGACCCCAAGGGAGATTCTTCAGTCCTCTAATCTTGAAGTAGAGCGTCGAAGGTCCAGGATTCAGTGTCAGAGTTTCGTCCAGGGTAATCTAAAGTCCTAAGGACTGGGGTCCCATACTTATACTAAGTTAGGGGTTGGACATACTCTGGGGACCCACCTATGGGAGGGTCAGGGAAGAGGGGTGGTTACACCCATTCCCTTTGTCCAGTTTCACGCCAGAGCAGGGGCTGAAGCCCCTGAACCAGTTTGAACTGGGGTATGCACATGGACACCAAATGTGCCCCCAGTGCAGGACTTCAAAGAACCAGAGAGTGCTCCCGCCCAGCCCCAATACACATTATCCTGTCTGGGGAGGTGGTTACACCTCCCTTGGACAGCAAACCTATTGTCCAGGCCTCCCCTGCCGGAGTTTCAGTCAGCAGCAGGAGGCCAGACCCGTGTCTGTGGCAGTGGCATCCATTTTGTGATGCCAGGGCTCTGTAAAGAAGTTACCGGGTAGGCCGGTGTGTACATGTCTCTCCCTCTAGAAGGGTGGAATGCTACCCCCGCCACCAGAACTGGTGGGGGGTAGTATTCCAAGATGTTTGACACCAAACACGACATGTTTCCGTGCAGCCATCCCAAAGTTAGCATTTAACACGAGGTTATAATGCGCTTAAGAGTATATGGTCAGGCTGCACTACAAACCGCATCAGAGAAGGGTCTCCGAACGCTGCAGAGGGGCTCTGCTCAGGCAGGGGCACCCTCTCACATAAGAACCAAGCACTCTGCCTTCAGGATTGATAAAGCCTGCCATAGGAGTGACTTATAGGTTTATATGTGTGTACCTATGTAGTGATATAGGTAACCTATATCACAGTAAGGGGTGCGTGCACCACCTTACCCAGGCTGCAGTAGCAGACCTGTGGTGTCATTTTGGCTGGCCTTCCAGGGGTGGCATAATACATGCTTCAGCCCCTGGCAGGCCTCTGAGGTACCAATGCCCTGGGTACATAGTATACCATATACTAGGGACTTATAAGGGCACTCCAGATTCCAATCAGAGATGTGCCTAAGGCACATGGAAACCATTTTAGAGAGGAAGCAGCTAGGCTGGGGACCTGAATAGCAGGGCCCCAGCCAGACTAAAGTCAAAATACAGTGAAGCATCAGCAAAAAGTGGGGGTAACCATAAGAGGCAGATCCTACTACTCTCCTACACTTTCTACACCTCTGTTGCTTCTTTCAGCAATTCTCTTGCCTCTTTGTGCACTTGTCTTACCTGTTTCTGCACCTCTCTTGCCTCTTTTTGCACCTCTGTTGGCTCTTTCTGCACCTCACTTGCTCCTTTCTACACTTCTCTTGCCTCTTTCTGCACCCCTGTTGCTTCATTCTGCACTTTCCATGCTTCTTTCTGCACCTGTCTTGCTTCTTTCTGCACCCCTGGTGTCTCTTTTGCCTCTTTCTGCACTTTTCTTGCCTTTTTCTGCACCTCTCTTCCCTCTTTCTGCACGTCTGTTGCCTCTTTCTGCACTTCATTTGCTTCTTTCTGCACCCCTGTTGTCTCTTTCTGCACTCGTCTTCCCTCTTTCTGTACCTTTCCTGCCTGTTTTTGCATCTCACTTGCCTCTTTCTGCACCTCTATTGCCTCTTTCTGCAGTTCTCTTGCCTCCTTCTGCACTTCACTTGCCTCTTTCTGTAACTCTCTCGCCTCTTTGTGCACCTCTCTTGCCTCTTTCTGCATCCTTGTTGCTTCATTCTGCACTTTCCATACTTCTTTCTGCACCTGTCTTGCTTCTTTCCGCACCCCTGTTGTCTCTTTAGATGCCTCTTTCTGCAATTTTCTTGCCTTTTTGTGCACCTGTCTTCCCTCTTTCTGCACGTCTGTTGCCTCTTTCTGCACCTCATTGCTTCTTTCTGCACCCCTGTTGTCTCTTTCTGCACTCGCCTTCCCTCTTTCCGTACTTATCCTGCCTGTTTTTGCATCTCACTTGCCTCTTTCTGCACTTTTCTTGCTTCTTTCTACACCTCTGTTGCTTCTTTCAGCAATTCTCTTGCCTCTTTCTGTACTTTTCTTGCCTGTTTTTACACCTCCCTTGCCTCTTTTTGCACCTCTGTTGGCTCTTTCTGCACCTCACTTGCTCCTTTCTACACTTCTCTTGCCTCTTTCTGCACCCATGTTGCTTCATTCTGCACTTTCCATGCTTCTTTTTGCACCTCTCTTGCTTCTTTCTGCACCCCTGGTGTCTCTTAATGTACCTCTTTTGCCTGTTTCTGCACTTCTCTTGCCTTTTTCTGCACCTCTCTTCCCTCTTTCTGCACGTCTGTTGCCTCTTTCTGCACCTCATTTGCTTCTTTCTGCACCCCTGTTGTCTCTTTCTGTACCTTACCTGCCTGTTTTTGCATCTCACTTGCCTCTTTCTGCACCTCTATTGCCTCTTTCTGCAGTTCTCTTGCCTCCTTCTGCACTTCACTTGCCTCTTTCTGTAACTCTCTTGCCTCTTTGTGCACCTCTCTTGCCTCTTTCTGCACCCGTTACTTCATTCTGCACTTTCCATGCTTCTTTCTGCACCTGTCTTGCTTCTTTCTGCACCCCTGTTGTCTCTTTATGTACCTCTTTTGCCTCTTTCTGCACTTCACTTGCTTTTTTTTTTTGCACCTCTCTTGCCTCTTTCGGCACCTCTGTTGCTTCTTTCTGCACTTCTCTTGCCTCCGTCTGCACCTCTTAGTTAGAGGTAGTTTTAATCCCCCTGCCCTATTATGTACTAGGGCCTTACAGGGGAGATCATGCCAATCACAGAGGTAGCTCAACCCATAGTGTACCCTAGTGTATGTAGGTGTTTTTACTGTATTCTAAGTGTCTTTCAGCATAGCACTGGCTCCAGGCCTGGCTAGTCAGAGTCAGTTACCACCAGTACCCGTCAGCAAAAAGTTGGGGGCACAGGATGACTTTGCATTAAGGCCTCTTTCTGCTCCTCTGTTTGTTCTTTGTGCACATCTCTTGCTTCTTTCTGCACCTTTCTTCGTCTTTCTGGACTTCTGTTGCCTCTTTCTGCATTTCTCTTGCTTCTTTCTGCGCCTTTCTTCCTCTTTCTGCACATGTCCTACCTCTGTAGGCATAGTTAGAAATTAGCATTTACAAAACCTTTGAAATTCACTGAAAAAACCACAGGTTTCAGGGACGTTATAGTTAGAAATTAGCATTTAAAAAACCTTAGAAATTCACTGAAAAAACCACAGGTTTCAGGGACGTTATAGTTAGTTGGACATTTCACTCGTACAAAACCAGAGAAATTCGGCCGTTATAGTTAGTTCAGCTAACTATAACTCGCGCCCCCGCAATGCACTGCTGATGACGTCACATTACATCATTCATGACATGGTCAGTGACGTCACTGATGACATCTCAAATGACATCACTGATGACATCATCCACGTGATGACGCCTCGTCAGGGGTAGTAAGCGCTACACAAATGCAATTACAATACAATACAATAATCTGATGCACCTCCTCACACCCTAATATAACCTTTGATACACCCACTCTAAAATGCAGACTACCATTTTCGAAACCATAGACACACCAATACCAGTTACTACATTCCCACTCACTGATTCCTAGGTCTACACACATGTCCACTCATTCATCCATACAGTTACTCATACATGCAGTCACTCATCAATACAGCACTATCATATGCACTAATACACCTATACAGACACTCACACACCACCACTAACCCATAGAGTTACTCACACACCTAGTCAGTCATGCAAAGAATCAATCATACTCCCATTTACTCACCTATACAGTTATACACACACCACTTCACTTATTCATACAGCTACTAACATATACTTACTCTCTTCTACAATCACTGACACAAGCACACACTCATCCATACAGCCACTCTCACAATCACTCACTCTCACATATAGTCATTTATATACTCCAACACTCACATATACTGCCTTTAACATATGTAGTTACTCACACATGTACCACTGAGACATCCATTCACTCACCAACACACCCATACACACACTCACCCACCCATACAGCCCTTCACAGATGCACTCTTGAACCCATACACCCAGTGAATCACCTACTCACACATCTATGCACAGAGTCACAGACCCCCCACCCACCCACAGAGACACTCAGGCACCCATACAGATTCTCAGACAACCAAACAATAACCCATATAGACACTCATGTAGCTACTCACCAACCCATGCAGCCGCTTACACACCAACTGACAGACTAATACAGACATTGACACAGTTTAGTCACTAACCCATGCATTCAGTAAGACACGATTAATCACTCACTTATACAGTCAGTCACGCACCTACTAAATCATCCATTCAGACACTTATACACCCACTCATTCTTCAATACACCTTGGCATTTATATATATATAAAACTTTACAGAAACACATAGTCACTGGATCATGTCATCAGTGAAGTCATCAGTGATGTCATCAGTGATGTCATTTGAGATGTCATCAGTGATGTCATCAGTGATGTCACTGACCATGTCATGAATGATGTAATATGCGTCGTCATCAGCAGTGCATTGCGGGGGCGCGAGTTATAGTTACCTGAACTAACTATAACGGCCGAATTTCTCTGGTTTTGTATGCGTGAAATGTCCAACTAACTTTAACGTCCTTGAAACCTGTGGTTTTTTCAGTGAATTTCTAAGGTTTTTTAAATGCTAATTTCTAACTATAACGTCCCTGAAACGTATGGTTTTTTCAGTGAATATAAATGTATATATAAAACAAAAGTTATTGGCAAAACAAAAAACACTTTTCCTATGGAAACTTTGGTCCTAACTATAACTACCTACCGGCGACCGCCAGTAGGTAATATATATATTTAAAATTTCTATAGGAAAATCATTTTTTGTTTTGCCAATAACTTTGGTGCCGCTAGACGAATCTTCACGGAATTTTCAAAAAACTGCCCCTTTTTGGTTCATCTGCTGTGTTAAAAGTTTTGGGTCAATCCGTCAAGCGGGGGGCTAGAAAAAAAGGGGGGTCCCAAAGCACGTTTTCCTCATGTTATGTCTATGGGGATTTTTCATTTTGTGAACATGGCTACAGCCCGAACTGCTGAACGGAATTACACCAAATTTGTAAGAAAGCTAGATGTTGGTCCAGAAAGCGTGCTTTTTAGGTCGAGCATTCGAGACCTCTTGTATATACTTTAGAATATACTTTAGTATATACTTATATGTGAATGTACTTTGTGGGCTCTGGAGATCAGCCCTAGGACTTGTCTGCTTCTGCTTAGGGACTTTTTTTTCCTGTTCAACTGCCTCTATTTAACTGTCTTGATAGAAAACGACCAGCAGAGGTCAGTAAAATACCAGAATGGCTTTCTGCTGAGGGACTTTCTTTTTTATTTTTTCTGGCAACTGCCTCTATTTAACTTTCTTGATAGAAAACGACCAGCAGAGGTCAGTAAAATACCAGAATCACTTTAGCATTCTCTAGATTCCAGTCCATAGAAATTGTCTTCCACGAGCACCCGTAGACAATATTATTTTTATCAAATCTTGTATTTTCAGTGATATGACCACCGAAGGCCCTGCTTTTATATTAAAAACAGAGCTGTGGACTATACCATTTCCAGCTGAAAGGAAATATTTCTCTCCATGTGTTCCCATACCTGGTGTGTCACGCAGTTTGGTGCTTACTTTCCCTCCATGTTAAAGAACAGTAGATGTTTCAGCACCCAGGCTAATGTGCTGCATAGCTAAATACATATAAGGTCCCAAAGGCGAGACCAATTGCATTGCAAATGCTTGTTCTGATTTGGTGTAAATCCGTTCAGTAGTTTTTGAGATATTTAAGTTAAAAAAATATAGTTATCTGGGGATGCAAGTCCTTGCAGTGGACTCGCGGATCCTACTAAAATTTGATTGGCTGCTAACACTTCAAACAGGAAGTGTTGGCAGCCATCTTGGGACTTGTCTTAAACCCGAGTCCTAAAAAAAATGTAAAAAATAAAGAAAAGGGGGCAGGGACCCCACCAGGGTTTAAAAGCTTTTTTTTTTTTTATTTTGCCACGGACTGGCAGGTGGATCTGCGAATCCACGGCAAAACAAAACCAAAAAATGTCGCCTGGGCTCCCGTGCATCTTTTAAAAGAAGCCCCCAAGTGGGCCAAATTCTGAGGGGATGCTAAAAATAAAGGAGGGGGGTGTTTGAGGCCACCCTCCTAGGGTTTAATTAAACCCAGGGGATCGACACCTCCCCGGGGTTTTCCCATTGTATTATGCAGCGGGCGCCCGCATTGCACCCCGCGCCCCGGGGACCACCACCTCCCTATAGCTTTTAAATTTAAAAAAATGCAGGGGTCGTTGTGGACCTCCCTGGGTCTTTCCCTGTTATGAGTGGGGGGTGCACACACACCCCCTAACCCTGGGGACTGGCAGCTCTCCAGGGCTTTACCTACATTGAATGCGGGGTCGCACGGCCCCCTGCAGCCCCAGGGATCACCACCTTCCCAGGGCTATTGAATCAAATGAATGCGGGGGAGGCCCTAATAATGGCTTCACCCGCAGACCCGGCGACCGCCACCTCCCCGGGGCTAAATGAGACAAATGCGGGGGCCATGCAGCCCCCCTGCTGCCCCGTTGACCACCACCTCCCCGGGGCTAAAATAAAAAATAATGCGTGGGGGGGGGCTCTGGCACCCCCATGCAGTACTGAGGAACGCACCTCCGCTGGGGTAGTGTTTTAAATTAAATACAGGGACCGCGTGGCCCCCGCAGCCCAGGGGACCACCTCCTCCCCGGGGCTTAATTAACAAAGGAAGGGGGCCCGCGCGGCTCCCCTCGTGGAGACCTACATAGCCCTGGGGACCCCCACCCCCCCAGGGCCCACTCCAGCAATGACCCGGGGTGCCCGCCAAGCCATAGCAAAACTGCTCTGCTTTCAGCAAGCAAGAGCAAAAATTAGCATGTCAGCGGTCAAGCGAGCAGGGAAACAGACACATTGCTTTGAGATCCAGGGAGCTGCATGTTAGCAGCACCCTGGGTCTCAAAGCAATGCCGGCTCCCGCAGGAGGCGTGGAGCCGGCAGGGACCGCAGGGGCCTTCAGGCTCCCCCGCGATCCCATTGGTGAGTGGATGCACCCACTTTAAATAGGCAGGCCCCGGGAGATTGGGTCCCCGGGGTCCAATTCGGCCTGGGGAGGGGGGCCGCGCATCCCCCTCCTCATCTGTAAAAGGCAGGCCCCGGGAGATTGGGTCCCCGGGGTCCAATTCGGCCTGGGGAGGGGGGCCGCGCATCCCCCTCCTCATCTGTAAAAGGCTGGGCCCCGGGGGATGTGTTGGAAAAAAAACTCCGGCAAGTCATTGGAGGCCACGCCCCCTTCACCACCACTCTGCAAACACACCTCCTGGCGCAGTGGTGGTTGGAGGATGAAGTTCCCTTAGATGCTGAGGGCCCTTGCGGTCCAGGAACCCCTTCTGTTACCTCCAGTAAGTCCCACACAGCGGAATTGATGACAGAACTTGGACGCCACGTCCCCTTTCTCCACCACTCTTTAAATGCACCTCCTGGCGCGCTGCTGGTTAGGGAATGAATTCCACTTTACTCCTGAGGGCCTCAGGACTAAAATGTGCTTCTTCACCCAACCAGTAGTGCGCCAGGAGGCGCGTTTGCAGAGTGCTGGAGAAAGGGGGCGTGGCCTCTGACAACCTCTCAGCAATCCAGCTGTGTGGGTCTTACTGGAGGTAGCAGCTGTGGAGCGCTGGCGGTGGCGCTGTGTACTGTGCACCACCAGTGGTTTGGAAGCACGCCAGTATCACTGCAATCTTTTCTTGTTCTATAAAATATATATATATATATATATATATATATATATATATATATATATTCACTGAAAAAACCATAGGTTTTAGGGACAGTTATAGTTAGTTGGACATTGCACTCGTACAAAACCCGTGAAATTCCCCTGTTATAGTTAGTTCAGCTAACTATAACTCGCGCCCCGCAATGCACTGCTGATGACGTCACATATTACATCACTCATGACATGGTCAGTGACATCACTGATGACATCACTGATGACATCACTGATGACATCATCCAGTGACTGTGTTTCTGTAAAGTTTAAATATGTTTAATATATATAGGGAAAGGCGTATTGAAGAATGAGTGGGTGTATAAGTGTCTGAATGGATGATTTAGTACGTGAGTGACTGACTCTACAAGTGAGTGATTAAACGTATCTTACTGAATGCATGGGTTAGTGACTAAACTGTGTGAATGTCTGTATCCGTCTGTTTGTTGGTGTGTAAGTGGATGCATGGATTTGCGAATAGCTACATGAGTGTCTATATGGGTTATTGATTGGTTCTCTGAGTATCTGTATGGCTGCCTGAGTGTTTGTGTGGGTGGGGTGTGTGTGACTCTATACATAGATGTGTGAGTGGGTGATTCACTGGGTGCATGATTTCAAGAGTGCATCTGTGATGGACTGCTTGGGTGGGTGAGTGTGTGTATGGGTGTGTTAGTGAGTGAATGTATATCTCAGTGGTACATGTGCGAGTAACTACATATGTAAAAGGCAGTATATATGTGTGTTAGAGTATTTAAATGGCTATAAGTGAGAGTGTGTTATTGTGAGAGTGGCTGTATGGATGCGTGTGTGCTTGTATCAGATATTGTATAAGAGCGTAAGAATGTGCTAGTATTTGTATGAGTAAGTGAGCTGGTGTGTGTATAACTGTATAGGTGAGTAAATGGGTGTGTGATTAATTTTTTGCATGACTGACTAGGTGTGTGAGTACCTCTATGGATGAGTGGCGGTGTGTGAGTGTTTATATAGGTGTATGAGTGCATATGATAGTCCTGTACTGAGTGACTGTAAGTATGAGTGACTGTACAGGTGAGTGAGTGGATGTGTGTGTAGACCTAAGAATCAGTGAGTGGGTATGTAGTTTTTGGTGTTGGAGTGTCTATGGTTTTGAGAATGGCAGTCTGTAATTTAGAGTGGGTGTATCAAAAGTTATATTAGGGTGTGAGAAGATGCATGAAATTATCACATGGATGATGTCATCAGTGATGTCATTTGAGATGTCATCAGTGATGTCATCAGTGATGTCACTGACCATGTCATGAGTGATGTAATATGTGACGTCATCAGCAGTGCATTATGGGGCGCGAGTTATAGTTAGCTGAACTAACTATAACAGGGGAATTTCACGGGTTTTGTACGAGTGCAATGTCCAACTAACTATAACTGTCCCTAAAACCTATGGTTTTTTCAGTGAATTTCAAAGGTTTTTTAAATGCTAATTTCTAACTATAACGTGCCTGAAACCTATGGTTTTTTCAGTGAATTTCAAAGGTTTTTTAAATGCTAATTTCTAACTATAACGTGCCTGAAACCTATGATTTTTTAAGTGAATTTCAAAGGTTTTTTAAATGCTAGTTTCTAACTATGCCAACAGAGGTAGGACATGTGAAGAAAGAAGAAAAACGCACAGAAAGAAGCAAAAGATGTGCAGAAAGAACCAACAGAGGAGCAGAAAGAGGCCTTGTTGCAAAATCATCCTGTGCCCACAACTTTTTCAGACGGGTACTGGTGGTAACTGACTCTGACTAACCAGAGCCAGTGCGGGTTTGCACAGTGGTGAAGGGAGGGGGGGCCTGAGGTGACATGTGTGCAAACGCGCCCCGTGGCGCGTTTTAAGTTGCGGGATTAAGTTCCCTTGAATCCTGAGGGTCCCTGGCGCCAACTAGCCCCCCAGGTACCTACAGTTAGGACCACAGAGCTGAGTTGCAGAGAGGCGTTCCGAGGCCACGCACCTTTTTCACCTCTCTGCAACGCAACTCTGTTGTGCCTACTGAAGGTACCTGGTGGGCTAGTTGGCCCCCAGGATTCAAAGGGAATTAACTCCCCAACTTAAAACGCACCACAGGGCGTGTTTGCGCACATGTCACCTGAGGCCCCGCCCCTCCCTTCACCACTGTGCAAACGCGCCCCGTGGTGCGTTTTAAGTTGGGGGATTAGGTCACCTTGAATCCTGAGAGTCCCTGGGGCCCAACTAGCCCACCAGGTACTTCCAGTAAGCACCACAGGCCTGCGTTGCAACGCCTGTAACAAATTGTGCAGTTGTGTTTAGGTAGTGAAGAGGGTCGTGCTGGGGGTAGTGTTTTAGGGTTTAGGGTAGTGCAGTGGTGTTTGGGTAGTGTAGGGAGTCATGCTGGGGGGAGTGTTTTAGGGTTTAGGGTAGTACAGTGGTGTTTGGGTAGTGTAGGGGGTCATGCTGGGGGTAGATTTAAGGTTTAGGGTAGTGCAGTGGTGTTTGGGTAGTGTAGGGAGTCATGCTGGGGGGAGTGTTTTAGGGTTTAGGGTAGTACAGTGGTGTTTGGGTAGTGTAGGGGGTCGTGCTGGGGTTAGTGTTTTAGGGTTTTAGGGTTTAGGGTAGTGCAGTGGTGCTTGGGTAGTGTAGGGGATACTGCTGGGGGTAGTGTTTTAGGGTTTAGGGTAGTGCAATGGTGTTTGGGTAGTGTAGGGGTACTGCTGGGGGTAGTGTTTTAGGGTTTAGGGTAGTGCAGTGGTGTTTGGGTAGCGTAGGGGGTACTGCTGGGGGTAGTGTTTTATGGTTTAGGGTAGTGCAGTGGTGTTTGGGTAGTGTAGGGGTTCGTGCTGGGGGTAGTTTTTTAGGGTTTAGGGTAGTGCAGTGGTGTTTGTGTAGTGTAGGAGGTCGTGTTTTAGGGTTTAGGGTAGTGCAGTGGTCTTTGGGTAGTGTAGGGAGTAGTGCGGGGGTATTGTTTTAGGGATTAGGGTAGTGCATTGGTATTTGGGTAGTGTAGGGGTCATGCGGGGGTAGTGTTTTAGGGTTTAGGGTAGTGCAGTGGTGTTTGGGTAGTGTAGGGGATACTGCTGGGGGTAGTGTTTTAGGGTTTAGGGTAGTGCAATGGTGTTTGGGTAGTGTAGGGGGTACTGCTGGGGGTAGTGTTTTAGGTTTAGGGTAGTGCAGTGGTGTTTGGGTAGCGTAGGGGGTACTGCTGGGGGTAGTGTTTTATGGTTTAGGGTAGTGCAGTGGTGTTTGGGTAGTGTAGGGGTTCGTGCTGGGGGTAGTTTTTTAGGGTTTAGGGTAGTGCAGTGGTGTTTGTGTAGTGTAGGAGGTCGTGTTTTAGGGTTTAGGGTAGTGCAGTGGTCTTTGGGTAGTGTAGGGAGTAGTGCGGGGGTATTGTTTTAGGGATTAGGGTAGTGCATTGGTATTTGGGTAGTGTAGGGGGTCATGCGGGGGGTAGTGTTTTAGGGTTTAGGGCAGTGCAGTGGTGTTCGGGTAGTGTAGGGGGTCATGCTGGGGGGAGTGTTTTAGTGTTTAGGGCAGTGCAGTCGTGTTCGGGTAGTGTAGGGGGTCGTGCTGGGGGGAGTATTTTAGGGTTTAGGGTAGTGCAGTGGTGTTCAGGTAGTGCAGGGGTTCATGCTGGGGGTAGTGTTCTAGGGTTTAGGGCAGTGCAGTGGTGTTCGGGCAGTGTAGGGGGTCTTGCTGGGGCTGGTGTTTCAGGGTTTAGGGCAGTGCAGTGGTGTTCGGGCAGTGTAGGGGGTCGTGCTGGGGTTGGTGTTTCAGGGTTTAGGGCAGTGCAGTGGTGTTCGGGCAGTGTAGTGGGTCGTGCTGGGGCTAGTGTTTCAGGGTTTAGGGCAGAGCAATGGTGCTCAGGCAGTGTAGGGGTTGTGCTGGGGGTGGTGTTTCAGGGTTTAGGGCAGTGCAGTGGTGTTAGGGCAGTGTAGGGGGTCGTGCTGGGGGTGGTGTTTCAGGGTTTAGGGCAGTGCAGTGGTGTTCCGGCAGTGTAGGGGGTCGTGCAGGGGGTGGTGTTTCAGGGTTTAGTGCAGTGGTGTTCGGGCAGTGTAGGGGGTCGTGCTGGGGTGGTGTTTCAGGGTTTAGGGCAGTGCAGTGGTGTTCGGGCAGTGTAGGGTGTCGTGCTGAGGGGTGGTGTTTCAGGGTTTAGGGCAGTGCAGTAGTGTTTGGGCAGTGTAGGGGGTCGTGCAGGGGGTGATGTTTCAGGGTTTAGGGCAGTGCAGTGGTGTTCGGCCAGTGTAGGTAGTCTTGCTGGGGGTGGTGTTTCAGGGTTTAGGGCAGTGCAGTAGTTTTCGGGCAGTGCAGGCGGTCGTGCTGGGGCTGGTGTTTCAGGGTTTAGGGCAGTGCAGTGGTGTTCGGGCAGTGTACGGGGTTGTGCTGGGGCTGGTGTTTCAGGGTTTAGGGCAGTGCAGTGGTGTGCGGGCAGTGTACGGGGTTGTGCTGGGGCTGGTGTTTCAGGGTTTAGGGCAGTGCAGTGGTGTTTGGGAAGTGTAGGGGGTCGTGCTGGGGGTGGTGTTTCAGGGTTTAGGGCAGTGGAGTTCGGGCAGTGTAGGGGGTCGTGCTGGGGCTGGTGTTTCAGGGTTTAGGGCAGTGCAGTGGTGTTCGGGCAGTGTAGGGGTCGTGCTGGGGCTGGTGTTTCAGGGTTTAGGGCAGTGCAGTGGTGTTCGGGCAGTGTAGGGGGTCTTGCTGGGGGTGGTGTTTCAGGGTTTAGGGCAGTGCAGTGGTGTTCGGGCAGTGTAGGGGGTCTTGCTGGGGGTGGTGTTTCAGGGTTTAGGGCAGTGGTGTTCGGGCAGTGTAGGGGGTCTTGCTGGGGGTGATGTTTCAGGGTTTAGGGCAGTGCAGTGGTGTTCGGGCAGTGTAGGGGGTCTTGCTGGGGGTAGTGTTTCAGGGTTTAGGGCGGTGCAGTGGTGTTCGTGCAGTGTAGGGGGTCGTGCTGGGGGTGGTGTTTCAGGGTTTAGGGCAGTGCAGTAGTGTTCGGGCAGTGTAGGGGGTCGTGCAGGGGGTGGTGTTTCAGGGTTTAGGGCAGTGCAGTGGTGTTCTGGCAGTGTAGGGGGTTATGCTGGGGGTGGGGTTTCAGGGTTTAGGGCAGTACAGTGGTGTTCGGGCAGAGTAGGGGGTCATGCAGGGGGTGGTGTTTCAGGGTTTAGGGCAGTGCAGTGGTGTTCGGGCAGTGTAGGGGGTCGTGCTGGGGCTGGTGTTTCAGGGTTTAGGGCAGTGCAGTGGTGTTTGGCAGTGTAGGGGGTCTTGCTGGGGGCGGTGTTTCAGGGTTTAGGGCAGTGGTGTTCGGGCAGTGTAGGGGGTCTTGCTGGGGGTGATGTTTCAGGGTTTAGGGCAGTGCAGTGGTGTTCGGGCAGTGTAGGGGGTCTTGCTGGGGGTAGTGTTTCAGGGTTTAGGGCAGTGCAGTGGTGTTCGTGCAGTATAGGGGGTCGTGATGGGGATGGTGTTTCTGGGTTTAGTGCAGTAGTGTTCAAGCAGTGTAGGGGGTTGTGCAGGGGGTGGTGTTTCAGGGTTTAGGGCAGTGCAGTGGTGTTCGGGCAGTGTAGGGGGTCGCGCTGGGGGTGGTGTTTCAGGGTTTAGGGCAGTGCAGTGGTGTTCGGGCAGTGTAGGGGGTCATGCACGGGGTGGTGTTTCAGGGTTTAGGGCAGTGCAGTGGTGTTCGGGCAGTGTAGGGTGTTGTGCTGGGGCTGGTGTTTCAGGGTTCAGGGCAGTGCAGTGGTGTTCAGGCAGTGTAGGGGGTCGTGCTGAGGCTGGTGTTTCACGGTTTAGGGCAGTGCAGTGGTGTTCGTGCAGTGTAGGGGTCGTGCTGGGGCTGGTGTTTCAGGGTTTAGGGCAGTGAAGTGGTGTTCGGGCAGTGTAGGCGGTCGTGCTGGGGCTGGTGTTTCAGGGTTTAGGGCAGTGCAGTGGTGCTCAGGCAGTGTAGGGGGTCGTGCTGGGGCTGGTGTTTCAGGGTTTAGGGCAGTGCAGTGGTGCTCAAGCAGTGTAGGGGGTCCTTCTGGGGGTGATGTTTCAGGGTTTAGGGTAGTGCAGTGGTGTTCGGGCAGTGTAGGGGGTCGTGCAGGGGCTGGTGTTTCAAGGTTTAGGGCAGTGCAGTGGTGTTCGGGCAGTGTAGGGGGTCGTGCTGGGGCTGGTGTTTCAGTGTTTTCGGCAGAGCAGTGGTGTTCGGGCAGTGTAGGGGGTCATGCTGGGGGTAGTGTTTCAGGGTTTAGGGCAGTGCAGTGCTGTTCGGGCAGTGTAGGGGGTCTTGCTGGGGGTGATGTTTCAGGGTTTAGGGCAGTGCAGTGGTGTTCGGGCAGTGTAGGGGGTCTTGCTGGGGGTAGTGTTTCAGGGTTTAGGGCAGTGCAGTGGTGTTCGGGCAGTGTAGGGGGTCATGCTGGGGGTGGTGTTTCAGGGTTTAGGGCAGTGCAGTGGTGTTCGGGCAGTGTAGGGGGTCGTGAAGGGGTGGTGTTTCAGGGTTTAGGGCAGTGCAGTGGTGTTCGGGCAGTGTAGGGGGTCGTGCTAGGGGTGGTGTTTCAGGGTTTAGGGCAGTGCAGTGGTGTTCGGGCAGTGTAGGGGGTCATGCAGGGGCTGGTGTTTCAGGGTTTAGGGTAGTGCAGTGGTGTTCGGGCAGTGTAGGGGATCGTGCTGGGGGTAGTGTTTTAGGGTTTAGGGTAGTGCAGTGGTGCTTGTGTAGTGTAGGGGGTCGTGCTGGGGGTAGTGTTTTAGGGTTTAGGGTAGTGCAGTGGTGTTTGTGTAGGGGGTCATGTTTTAGGGTAGTGCAGTGGTGTTTGGGTAGTGTAGGGGGTCGTGCTGGGGGTAGTGTTTTAGGGTTTAGGGTAGTGCAGTGGTGTTTGTGTAGTGTAGGGGGTCATGCTGGGGTAGTGTTTTAGGGTTTAGGGTAGTGCAGTGGTGCTTGTGTAGTTTAGGGGTCGTGCTGGGGGTAGTGTTTTAGGGTTTAGGGTAGTGCAGTGGTGTTTGTGTAGTGTAGGGGGTCATGTTTTAGGGTAGTGCAGTGGTGTTTGGGTAGTGTAGGGGGTCGTGCTGGTGGTAGTGTTTTAGGTTTTAGGTTAGTGCAGTGGTGTTTGGGTAGTGTAGGGGGTCATGCTGGGGGTAGTGTTTTAGGGTTTAAGGTAGTGCAGTGGTGTTTTTGTAGTGTAGGGGGTCATGTTTTAAGATGCAATGCTCCAATACCTGACCAGTCTGCACTACATAAAACTGCAAAAACTAAAAATAAAAAGTGTTTTGCACACTTTTGTCATTGGGCTATATGTGGGCTACATCTGGGTAATATTTGTGCTACATTTGGGCTCTTTTTCACTGGTGGCCATCTTGGAAGACTTCTTTGTTATGAAGTTTCCTAATTTCTTCATTTACTGCAGTCTCCTCAGTAGGAAATGCTTTCAGTTTTTTACTTTGATTCCATCAAGAAGGCATTCAGATGTGTCTCACATCTGCCATAAATTCAGAATGTTAGCACTCTAGTTGCTCATTAGATCACTGGAGTAAAGCTACTGCTCACCAGGGAGTTAACTGGTAGTCTGCTGCTGGTATTGAAAGTGATTGTTTCAGTCTGCATGTCAGAATTTTCTAATGAAATAGAAGAGGATTTGAGATCTCACTTAAAACATGCCCTAATTTTTCTTTCTGCAGCACTAACCATAATTTCTATTTCAAAAAGAACCCCTCATTTTGTTCCTTTTTAAATTAAATGTTTTAAGTGTTACCGGTTTATTCCAATCAAGATGGCTTCAGGTGTGCCATACTTTTGTCATAAGTAAGGCTGTTAGCGCTCTAGTTGTTCTTTAGAACACTCTGGGAAGCTGCAGTAGAACACAAAGGCATCAACTGGCAGGCTGCTCCTGTTGAAATATAACAGGAAGATATTTGAGATCACACTTGAAATATGTCCTAATTTTTCTTTCTACAGCACTAACCATAATTTCTATGACAAAATGAACCCCATCATTTTGTTCCTTTTTAAATTAAATGTTTTAAGTGTTACCAGTTTATTCCAATCAAGATGGCTTCAGGTGTGCCATACTTTTGTCATAAGTAAGGCTGTTAGCACTCTAGTTGTTTTTTAGAACACTCTGGGAAACTGCAGTAGAACACAAAGGAATCAACTGACAGTCTCTGCCCTTGTTGGATGTACATGTTTTACTGAGAATGTCAGACTTCATTCTCACATGAGTGAGAAAGATAATGTGAATTTACAGAAAATATGCTCTCATTTTAGCTTCTGGAGCACCTTCCAAACCTCCATGGGACAAGCATGAGAAAATAGTGTTCTCTCAAACATGATTCATGATATCACAGCAGAAGGTTTTTCACATGGTAAAATCACCTTAGAATACACCACAATTCCTAAAATTAGTTTGGTACCATCAACAAATAAATTCTAATGTAACTAAAGCCTGTTATCACCCTTTATAGTTCTCCTTTTGGTAACCCTCAAAATCTTCTATTCACTACAATGCATTTCAATGAGGTACTATCATTTATATTGGTCCCAAGATGGCTGCCAGCAATTCCAGGATGAAGTGCTGACAGCCAATCAGATCTCACGATGACATGTGTGGTTAGGCTCCGCCCAGATATATATGTGACTTTACTTTTGATTTTCTCAGGAACTACTGAACGGATTTACACCATTTAAGCAAAAGGCACGACACTGAACCAAGGGCTACCTCTTTGCCAAATTTGGTGTAATTCCGTTCAGCAGTTCGGGCTGTAGCTGCGACTAAAGGTTCCTATGGAAAAATGAATGGGGAAAACGCGTTTTGGGACCCCCTTTTTCTCGGCCCCCGCTTGAAGTATCACCCCGAGACTTTCAGGATAGGAGCGGACCGGAGCGCCCCAACAAGTTGGAAACTTTCGCGAAGATTCGTCAACCGGCGCCAACGTTATTTCAAATAGAATGTCGCGGATTTCCTATGGATAATAGGTTTTAACTATAACTATCTACTGGCGACCGCCAGTAGATAATATATATATATATATATATATATATATATGTGTATATATATACATGTGTGTATATATATATGTGTATATATATATGTGTATATATACATGTGTATATATACATGTGTATATATACATGTGTATATATACATGTGTATATATACATGTGTATATATACATGTGTATATATACATGTGTATATGTATATATATATATATATATGTATATATATATATATATATATATATATCTATCCAATAAATCGCAGCTCGGAAATTCACCGGGGCCCAAGAGGGGTGGAGCGTTATGCCGGACGAGCCCACCAGCAAATATAAGAAACGAAGGGGCAGATTTACAAGCCCCTTGCGCCACTTTTGCGTCACTTTTCCCATGTTACAAATGACGCAAAAGTGGCGCAAGGGTCTTGTAAATAAGCCCCGAAGGGTTCCAAACACCAAAGGAAGAACGCTCACTCAGATACGTGTTGTTGCAAAAAGAGTTTACTTCGGAACATGGCGCGTTTCGGCCACAGCTGTGGCCTTGATCACATGTACGTTATTGGCGTATCACAGTGCTTAAATACAAAATAGTGAAAAAACTGTAGAAATCAGACTATACGTGAAGCTCATTTCATATTCCAAACCTGCAATGCATGGTTAAAGTAACAAATTAATGCACAGATGTACACAGCAGGTACATAGAAAAGATATATATATATATATATACAAAATCGCTGTTACTCGTTGAGATTTTTATACCCATGATAACCGATCTGCTGTTTGGAATTGGCCAAATCCAGTACACGATCTGTTTCATCGTACAAATAAGTATGGCGGCATAATCAATTCTACAGATGTAACATATAAGACAGTATACCAAGTATTGCCGCTGTGTTCAAGTCGACTGGACTGGCATAAACAGCTAGAGAGTCATACTGTTGCATGTTGGATAACGTAGTACTGTGTCTCCAATACATTCGATCACATTCTAAGTACCATCTAAAGCATGTATGTACCTTGATTTTGTCTGTATAGCAAAACGGTCCAGTGAATAGGAACATACCACCATTAACAGATTTAAATACCACACTTTTAGAACTGGCTACAGCATAAATGTAGGTGATTCGTATGTATGGCAAAGTAAATTATGTAAAATGTGAATGATTATATACCTTAGAGTATTGTATATATAAATGGATGCAAGAATGGGCACAGCGTGAATATGAAGAAATCAAATATATACCAAAGGAAAATTCATAACATCACATGGTTATATGCATAAATTATTATGTATATGAATAATAATGCCCTGATGGTATAAATCAGAAATTGCGCCCCAGTGGGCTTTGATCACCCTTCTCTGTTGATAACATCACATTTTAACTATACCGTGTATTTCAACAAAACTTCCATGGAATGAAAATTGAACTGTTGCTATGTCACCTTGGCCACAGCTGCCATACAAGATATACATAATTTACTGGTTCCGCCAGGTCGAGGTGGGAAATCGTCAACAGAATTAATGCGAGAAAAGAAATGAAAAACAATCACCAAGTTAGAAAATGTCCACCTGCACCGTGCATATAATCGAAGAAAGGGAAAGTGGTCTCGTGCTCAAAGATGAATTTGCGGTGTCTTGGAGTACCCCTTCCTTTCTTCCTGTAAAAAACACACACACATAATGTCACACAATTAGTACAGAAATTCATATTTTGTCGTAATAAAACCGCAATATCTACATGTTAAAAACTCAGATGCATATTCTCATATATATATATATATATCTTTTCTATGTACCTGTTGTGTACATCTGCGCACTAATTTGTTACTTTAACCATGCATTGCAGGTTTGGAATATGAAATGAGCTTCACGTATAGCCTGTTTTCTACAGTTTTTTCACTATTTTGTATTTAAGCACTGTGATACGCCAATAACGTACATGTGATCAAGGCCACGGCTGTGGCCGAAACACGTGATGTTTGGAAGTAAACTCTTTTTGCAACAACACGTATCCGAGTGAGCGCTGTTCCTTTGGTGTTTGGAACCCTTCGTTTCGATAGGAAAAGCATTTTTGACTTGCCTATAGCTTTGACGAATCATCACAAAATTTTCCCGAAAAATGCCTTCCTGATTCTTGTTGCGCATGGAAAGTTTCGATGTGATCCGTCAAGTGGGGGCTGAAAAAAGGGGAGGGGGGTCAAAAACATGCATTTCCCATGTTCTTTCCCGTAGGACATTTAAACACGGCTACAGCCTAAACGGCAGAACGGAATCACACCAAATTAGGCAGGAAAGTAGATATTAGTCCAGGGAAGTGCCTTTTGTGATTTGGGGTAAATCCGTTCAGTACTTTGTGAAATATTAAGCAGAATCCAAATTTGCATATATAGGGACGCAGATCCTCGAGGATCCAATAGTCCACGTGCTCAAATCTGATTGGCTACCAACACTTCAAACCAGGAAGTGTTGGGAGCCATCTTGGGACTCGGCTTGAACCGAGTCCCAGAAAAAATGTTAAGTGATCAGTAATGTCACCGACCATGTCATGAGTGATTTAATATGTGAGGTCATAAGCAGTAAATTGTGGGGTAGTAAGTTATAGTTAACTATAACTGCTGAATTTCTATAGTTTTGTACGAGTGAAATCTGAGCCTAACTATAACGTCCTTGTAACCTGAGGTGTTTTCAGTGAATATATATATATATATATATATATATATATATATATCCAAAGAATCGTGTCTAAGTTCAGTCAGAACAAACACACCGCAGCCCAAATTCGATTTTAAGCGTGTTTTTAATTATGCAAAGACGTTTCTAATTAGAAGCACGCTTGAAATCGAATTTGGGCCGCGGTGTGTTTGTTCTGAATGAACTTAGACACGATTCTTTGGATGTTTAGGGGCTCGCTACCGCGCCGCGGAACACCGTTACCAAGACGCTCGAGACGGAGCGACACTCGACAGGTGGAATATATATATATATATATATATATTCCATATGTAACGGGATGCAGCAGACAAGAGATCCACGATCCCACTTGATCAGGTTCAGTAGTTTATTTCACTTGACAAAAAAAGCGTTTCGACCACGTCCGTGGTCGTGATCAAGACTTGGTCTTGGTTCAGAAAGACTCCTTTTGTTAAATGGTGTAAATCCGTTCAGTAGTTGCTGAGAAATTTAAAAAGAAAAAGTTTCGATATCTATGGCCGCGGTGGATTCGCGCACCCTCCCGACCACGAGCTTCATTCTAATTGGCTGCCAACACTCCAAACCAGGAAGTGTTGGCAGCCATCTTGTGACTCGGTAACCGAGTCACAAGAAATCAGAAAAAAAAACATGAAAAACAAGAAAAGGGGGCAGGGTAGAAACACCCTGACCCCCTAGGCCTGCTCAGGGGGTCCCACAGGGACCCCCAGGGCCAAAAAAAGCATTTTTTTTTTTTTAAACGGCAGAATTCGCGCTGGGTGCGCGAATCCTGCCGATAAAATAAAAAAAAAACGAACCGCGGGCTCCCGCACTTCGTTGTATTTAAGCCCCGGGGTGGGGCTCATAGGGAGGGGGGCCGCGCGGCCCCCCTCCTGGAGCCCTCCATGGCCCTGGGGACCGCCACCCAGAGAGGTGGTCTGAGGCCCCTTTTTACACTTTTCTGCAACGCAGCTCTGTGGCGCTTACTGGAGGTACCTGGTGGGCTAGTTGGCCCCCAGGGACCCTCAGGATTCAAGGGGACTTAATCGTCCAAGTTACAACATGCCAGGGGGCGCGTTTGCACAGTGGTGCAGGGAGGGGACGGGGCCTGATATGGCAAGTGTGCAAACGCGCCCCCTGGCGCATTGTAAATTGGGGGATTAAGTCGCTTTCAATCCTGAGGATCTCTAAGGGCCAACTAGCCCACCAGGTACCTCCAGTAAGTGCCACAGAGCAGCGTTGCAGAGAGGTGGTCCGAGGCCACGCCCCTTTTTACACCACTCTGCAACGCAGCTCTGTGGCGCTTACTGGAGGTACCTGGTGGGCTAGTTGGCCCCCAGTGACCCTCAGGATTCAAGGGGACTTAATAGGGACGTTATAGATAAAAATTAGCATTTAAAAAACCTTTGAAATTCTCTGAAAAAACCATAGGTTTCAGACACGTTATAGTTAGAAATTAGCATTTAAAAAACCGTAGAAATTCACTGAAAAAACCATAGGTTTCAGGGACGTTATAGTTAGTTGGACATTTCCTCGTACAAAACCAGAGAAATTTCACCGTTACAGTTAGTTCAGCTAACTATAACTCGCGCCCCCGCAATGCACTGCTGATGACGTCACATATTACATCATTCATGACATGGTCAGTGACATCACTGATGACATCACTGATGACATCTCAAATGACATCACTGATGACATCATCCACGTGATAATCTGATGCACCTCCTCACACCCTAATATAACCTTTGATACACCCACTCTAAAATACAGACTACTATTTTCGAAACCATAGACACACCAATACCAGTTACTACATACCCACTCACTGATTCCTAGGTCTACACACACGTCCACTCATTCACCCATACAGCCACTCATAGATGCAGTCACTCATTATTACAGCACTATCATATGCACTCATACACCTATACAGACACTCACACACCACCACTCATCCAGAGTTACTCACACACCTAGTCAGTCATGCAAATAATCAATCACACTTCCATTTACTGACCTATATAGTTATACACACACCACATCACTTATTCATACAGATACTAACGCATACTTACTCTCTTACACAATCACTGATACAAGTACACACTCATCCATACAGCCACTCTCACAATCACTGACTCTCACGTATAGTCATTTATATACTCCAACTCTCACATACACTGCCTTTTACATATGTAGTTACTTCGACATGTACCACTGAGACATCCATTCACTCACCAACACACCCATACACACACTCACCCATACAGCTGTTTCCACATGCACTCTTGAACCCATACACCCAGTGAATCAACCACTCACACATCTATGCACAGAGTCACACATCTCCCACCCACCCATACAAATACTCAGGCAACCAATCAATAACCCATATAGACACTCATGTGGCTACTGACCAACCCATGCAGCTGCTTACACAACAACAGACAGACTGATACAGACATTCACACAGTTTAGTCACTAACCCATGCATTCTGTAAGACATATTTAATCACTCACTTATACAGTCACTCACGCACCTACTAAATCCTCCATCCAGACACTTATACACCCACTCATTCTTCAATACACCTTGGCATATATATAAAACATATTTAAACTTTATAGAAACACACAGTCACTGGATGATGTCATCAGTGATGTCATTTGAGATGTCCTCAGTGATGTCACTGACCATGTCATGAATGATGTAATATGTGACGTCATCAGCAGTGCATTGCGGGGCCGCGAGTTATAGTTAGCTGAACTAACTATAACGGTGGAATTTCTCTGGTTTTGTACGAGTGAAATGTCCAACTAACTATAACGTCCCTGAAACCTATGGTTTTTTCAGTGAATATATATATATAGAAGGGGGATGGGAGCACACTGCCTCACCTCCCAGCAGAGTTCGCCCCTTTGCATCCTGGTAAACGCAGTTCAATTTAAATGCTTACTTGAAATTTTGCAGAGTGTTTCACCAAAGTTGGTGCAGGTTAGTGCTGTTAATCTCTAGACACATGTGTTTCTGGATTTTATCCTTCATCAGTAGAGAAAAAACGAAATTCATCTGGGGTTTGCTGAGAAAGCTGCCACAAACCTCTCAGGTCTCTGTACCTCTCCCTGGCGCACAGGTGCATCTCCAAGAGCTCGTCAGCTCAGTGGCTCAAGGGAGCCTTTTTAAACAGAAGGGGGATGGGAGCACACTGCCTCACCTCCCAGCACCCCTGTTCCTGTTTAAAAGTACTCCCGTGAGTCATTGAGCTGACGAGCTCGTGGAAGAAGCACCCGCGCGCCAGTGAGAGGTACTTGACCTGATGCAATGTTTGGCAGCCTACTCAGCAAACCCCAAATTTGAAGCCTGTAATCTCTACTGATGACGGTTAAAATACCAGAATCACGTGTCTAGAGATCAGCACTATCTGCGCCAACTCTGGCGAAACACTCTGAATACTATAGCAAAGCAAGCAACATGAGACTGCATTTACCAGAATGCCAGGGGCGAACCTTGCTGGGTGGTGAAGCGGTGTGCTCCCACCCCTGTTCCTGTTTAAAAGTACTCCCGTGAGTCATTGAGCTGACGAGCTCGTGGAAGAAGCACCCGCGCGCCAGTGAGAGGTACTTGACCTGATGCAATGTTTGGCAGCCTACTCAGCAAACCCCAAATTTGAAGCCTGTAATCTCTACTGATGATGGTTAAAATACCAGAAACACGTGTCTAGAGATCAGCACTATCTGCGCCAACTCTGGCGAAACACTCTGAATACTAGAGTAAAGCAAGCAACAAGAGACTGCATTTACCAGAATGCCAGGGGCGAACCTTGCTGGGGGGTGAAGCGGTGTGCTCCCACCCCTGTTCCTATATATATATATATATATATATATATATATATATATATATATATATATATGTACATATATATATATTCTCTATACCTTCCTACTTACATGGTCCCTTTTTACATCTATATACAAAACAAATTAAAATTGTTGTATAATATTGAATATAACATACATGCTAATTTGGACACATGCTTGAATTGTGGGAAACAGCCTTTACTCCGAAGTTTTTACTTGGGAGTACATTTACCACGCATTTTTTACTTCGGAAATACTGTTACCACGTAAGTCTTTTGAGCGCAAGACTTGACATCGCAATTGATCAGTAGGTGGCAGTGTTTCTCTTTCAGTGACAAGTTTTAAAGGATTAGTATTAGGTGCAAATTTTGTTTTGCGGTGTTTGAAAGCATAACAGCAAAACCGGTGAATATTTAATAATGGCAGTACTACCAAAACTGGTGAATATTTAATGAAGGCATTGAATAAGTAAATGCCGTGTCATGAACCAACGCAGGAGTACATGCCTACACCGTAGCATGTAATGCGTTGGTAAAAATAGACAGGACTTACAATGACACCGGTAACTCATTAAAGCGCTGGAGAGGGAAGTCGCCTAATGTTGAAATAAGCAAAGTCATTATTGATTCCGAACACTGGGAAGCCAGAGTGGCACATATTGTGTCACTGCTATAGTCCATTTTCACTGCCTATAAAAATTCCATGATGTAGGGGCTTGAACGTCTCTTTTTACAGAAAATTGAGCATATTGAAGCAGGACGGACCATCGGAGCAGAGAATGCTGTGTACAATAAGGTACTATACAATCTTTAGAGCATAGAAAGGGAAATGGTATGCGTGGTGAAAGTGTGCATGGTTGTTGTTTGCGAGGTACGTGTACTTTAAATGTTATTGGATGTACATGCAAGGTAATGGTGTGCGTGGTTAAATATGCGTGGAAAAGATGTGCGTGGTAAAACCACGCGTGGTAATGTCATACAACCTTGAATTGTTCTCACTTCATCGTTATTCTGCATGAGAATGGATCATTTTCCTATGACATAATCTGTGAACTTTACAGGTAAAGACCCTAGTTATTTCCACTCTACTCTCTTTTCTTCCCCTATTCCTGTGATCCATCTCTCCTCCAAAATCTGTATCATTCTTCTTGTTTTCATTGTTTTCACACACTACAATTCTACTGTTGCTCCAAACAGTTCCATCCTTTACCTTGACATAGTTTCTACCCACTTTAATCACCTCCATAGGTCCTGAAAACGTATTATCCCCTTTCTGCACCATCCATGGATAACTCACTCTCACCATTTGACCCTCATCCACTCTAATTTGCTTTACATTTTTTTAATCAAACCATAACTTATACCTTCCTTGTCTCTTCTTAACCAATTCAATGTTATCACTATCTTACTTGCTACCCAGATCTACTCCACCCACAACCAACATTGTTTTGGGTTTCTTGCCTCTCAAAAGTTTCAGAGGATTATATCCTGTAACATCATATCCTGATTAACATGTTCAATACATGGTTTGCCATTACCAATCGGCAACTGAATACTCTCCTTGATATCGCGGTTTACCCTTTCTACTAAACCATTAGCTTTAGGTTGTACACAGCCATCTTCTTCTGCGCAATATTGCACTCTGCTTGATATTTTTCCATTTCACTTGAGCACAATTGTGCACAATTGTCCGGAACCAACTCCTCAGGGTAACTTTCACTTAGGAACATTTTTCCATGAATCTGAATACCTTTCTAGACAAAATCTCACCTATGAATTCAATCTCAAACCACTTTGAAACAAAATCTACCATCACCACTGCACGCTTATGCTGCCTTCCAAGTTTCTCCATGGGACCTATTATGTCTACTGTGACTTTGTCAAGGGCCTCATGGGAAATTCCACCAGTTGTAAGCGTGTTTTATGTATTTTATCACTGTTTGCGCATAACAAACACTCTTCGACTTCCCTCTCAATCTCTTTGTCCATACCTGCCCACCAAAATATCTCCTATAATCTGCTCTTGGTTCTGTTGCATCCCAAGTGGCCCTGCTGTGCCATTCCATTTAATATATTCCTTAATAACTTGGGAGGATCCAACGTGATGCCCCTTCTTAGACCCCACATATTTATTTTATTCATAACGTTTTATATAGCACGAACATTACCCTTGTATGTATCAGAGCACTTTACAATGATCAAGGCGAAATGTATAACAATAACAGCAACATCATCGAGCAGGAACAAGGTGTGGGCATCTCTCCTAGCGAGCAGACCACAGGGTCCAGGTGAACAGAGTAAGAATATAGTTTGCGAGAAGTGAGCATGCGTACAGGCAAGGGATAGATCAGGTTCTGGAGTACAGTTCATGCTTTCATCGGCTTACAATTGTTTATCAGTTATCTTTTGACTTCTTTCTTGAATGAAGCTATTGAGGGAATCGTTCTGATTGCAGGGTGAAGGGCGTTCCATATTCTCTGGGCCATGCCTGAGATGGTTCGGTTATAAGTTTTCTTTTTATGAAATTTTGGTGGTTTCAGCAGAAGGGAACTAGTGCTTCTTGATGCACTGAAGCCACCAGACAGCTCTAGTTTTTGGTAGCTCGGAATGTTGAAATGCAGGGCTTTATGTGTCATGCAGGCAATTTTCAAATGAATCCTCGCCTCATATGGAAGCCAGTTAAGTGATTTCAGGTCCGGATTGATGTGATTGTTCCTTTTTGATCCTGTAATGAGTCGAGCAGCAGAGTTAAGAGAGGCCCTTAGTGGTGCAAACTTAGCTCTGGGTAGGCCTCAAAGGGTTGCACTCCTGGGAATCACTAGCGCTTGAACAGCAGACTTCAGGTCATCCCGGGGAAGGAAGGGTTTTATTTTTCTTAAGATGCTCATGTGGAAGTTCGCTCCGTTGGTGGAAGAGCTGATCTGTTCCTGCATGTTCAGATTCTTGTCCAGTGTTACTCCCAGAGATCTTGTTGACTAGGATGTGTGAGACACAATTCAGTGCTGTAAGTTATTTAATCCATTCTGCAATGTTCTGAGAGCGTTTGGGTGGGGCAATTAGAAGGAATTCTGTTTTGAGAGCATTTAGTTTGAGGTAGTTACCAGTCAGCCATTTTTGTGTTTTTTGTAGGGTTGAGTTTAGAGTCCTAATATATACGGGGGAAGAGATTTTTAAGTACAGTTGGGTGTCATCTGCATACATGTGATAGTGGATGTTAGATAGATTCAGCAAATCGGTTGGAGATTCCATGAATAAACTGAAGAGAGTGGGTGAGAGCCCAGATCCCTGAGGGACCCCTACGGTGACCTGTGAAGGGTTGGATAGGGACATATTGGCCATGATTCTTTGAATTCTGTTCTGAAGAAAAGAGGCAAACCAGTTGAGAACTGTTCCTGCTAGTCCCGTCCTACGTTTAAGTAGGTCTAGGAGGTTGTCATGTTTGACGTATCGAAGGCTGACGATAGGTCAAGGAGGATGAGAAGGCAGGATTCATTCTGATCCAGCATTTTTAGCGTATCATCAACAATGTGTGTGAGCGCCGATTCCTTGCTGTGGCCATAGCGGGAGCCAGATTGGAATTGGTCTGAGACTGAATTGGTCAATGTGGTTGCACAGTTGAAAATGGACACATTTCTCGAGTTTTGCTAATGCCGGAATTGTAGAGATCGGGCGGAAGTTGTTAAGGTCTGAGAGGTGCACCGTTGTTTTTTTTAAATGGGGGTATCCTGCCCAGCTTTAAGGCAGTCAGGTATTGATCTTTGAAGTAGTGAGGCATTGACTATTTTAGTCCAGAGCGGAAGTAGGGAACTTTTGATCTCATAAAAGACATTAATTGGAAGAGGGTCACTGTAGTGGTTTAAGGGTTTCAGTGTTGTAAGGATTTTGAGGATGGAGCTCTCATCAAAAGTTTTGAATATGCTCCAAGTAGCAATGTTTTTGGTGGTGTGTGCTGGGAAACCTGATATCTCCGCAATCAGGGGCTTAGGGGGTTACAAGGAGGTGTGCGAGGAAGGGGCTCTGTAGCTGACCACAGGTCATTTATGATCTTCCTTGTCTTTTCCTCCCCCCTCCCCTACTTAATGGCGGCTGCTGTGCTGCCGCGCCGCTGCCGTGCCGAAGGCGCACCAAAGGCAAGCCCGACCGCGGCCAGCGCCAGGGACCCTGGTTCTCCGTCCATCCGCCGCTACGACTCAGCTGCCCTCCTCGCACTCAACCCCGGAAGAAACAACAACTGCCACAGATCAACGCCGAACACCACCCACGGCCAGTTCTCCTGCCGACACTGCCGACAATCCTTCACCATCAACAGCCCCCCACCATCAACAGCCCCCCCACGGCCGCTGAACCCACTACAGACGCCCGCACCACCGAAGCCCTGATGTGCATACTCCTCAATGTACGCTCCCTCCACAGACACGCCACGGAGATCTGGGACCTGCTCGACACCCTCTCGCCAGATGTCGCCTTCTTCACGGAAACATGGACCAACGCCACCTCTGCCCCCGACATCGCCACTGCCATCCCTGACGGATACAAGATCCAAAGAAAGGACTGCCCCCACCGCCCAGGAGGAGGACTCGCCATTGCACACAAGAGATCCCTCCGACTCTCCACCTCCAGCACTAGCGACCCCCTCTCCAACACAGAGCACCTCCACTTCCAGATCCAAACCAGCCCCAGAACCATGCTGCATGGGACCCTCATCTACAGACCCCCCGGGCCTCGCGCCTCTTCCACCACCACCATTGCCGACCTCGTCGCACCCCACGCCATCGCCTCCACGGACTACATCCTCATCGGAGACCTGAACTTCCACCTCGAAAACCGCAGTGACCCCGACTCCACCACCCTCCTTGACAACCTCGCCAACCTCGGACTAAAGCAGCTCGTCACCATCCCCCCCACAGAGCCAGACACACCCTCGACCCCATCTTCGCAGGAGGGACAAACATCCACTTCAGCCACACCACGCAGCCCCTCTGTACAGACCACCACTGCGTACACTTCACCTTCAACACCACCACCGCACCCAAACCCGCCCTGAGCCCGCCCCGAGCCCGCCCCGAAGGAACTGGAGCAAGATCACAGAGGAACACCTCAACACCACCCTCCTCCACGACCCCCCCTCCTCCACGACCGACGCCAACTCCGCAGCCAAAGAACTACACCGCTGGATCTCCAGCTGCGCTGACAAGCTCGCACCCCTCCGCCACCCCATCAATCAATGCCCCCTGAAGGCCGCCTGGTTCACCACCAACCTCCAAGAAGCCAGGCGCTCCTGCAGACGCCTCGAGAAACTCTGGCGGAACAAGAAAACCACCGAGGACCTGAACAACTACAAGAACGCCTTGAACGAATACCACCAGCGCATAAGAGCCACCAAGAGGACCTTTATCAAGAACAAAATCCACTCCAACGCAAGTAACGCAAAAGAACTCTTCAACGTCATACAGCAGTTCACCAAACCCCCAAGCGAAGCCACGGACGTCACTCCATCCCAGGACCTAAGCAACAAGCTCAGCTCCTACTTCCACCTGAAAATCAAGGCCCTCTACGACAACTTCAGTGAACAGACTCCTGACACCACTCCCCTCTCCACCACCGACAACCGGCCGACCATCACCACCTGGATACCTGCTACCTCTGAAGACACCACCAAGACCATGAAGAACACTCACTCAGGAGCCCCCACGGACCCCTGCCCACCGCACATCTACCACAGAGCCGCCGCCACCATAGCCCCCGAACTAGGCCAGACCATCAACGCCTCCCTCGAATCCAGCATCTTCCCCGATGACTGGAAGCGGGCAGAAGTCAAGCCCCTCCTCAAGAAAACCTCGGCCGACCCTACGGACCTGAAAAACTACCGGCCCATCTCTCTCCTTCCCTTCGCAGCCAAAGTCACCGAGAGATTCATCAACGCCCAGCTCACCACCTTCATCTAAGAGAACGCCATCCTCGACTCCTCCCAGTCCGGATTTCGCAGCAACCACAGCACCGAGACCACCCTCCTTGCCGCCACTGATGACATCCGCATGCTCCTCGACCAGGGCCACACTGCAGCCCTCATCCTACTAGACCTCTCTGCGGCCTTGGACACCGTCTCACACCGCACCCTCGCAGCCAGACTCCACGACTCCGGTATATGAGGAACCGCCCTCGACTGGATCCGCTCCTTTCTCTCCGGCAGAACCCAAAGGATCATACTCCTCCCTTACTCTCTGAACCTACAGAGATCAACTGTGGAGTACCCCAAGGATCCTCGCTCAGCCCCACGCTTTTCAACATCTACATGGCCCCCCTCGCCGCCATCGTCAGACAGCATGGGCTCAGCATAGTGTCTTATGCCGACGACACCCAGCTCATCCTCTCTCTTACGAAGAACCCCAAAGACACCAGACTCAGCTTCCAAGAAGGAATGAAAGACGTCGCAGCCTGGATGAGCGACAGCTGCCTAAAATTTAACTCGGAGAAGACCGAGGTCCTCGTCCTAGGACCCTCCCCCATGGCGTGGGACAGCTCCTGATGGCCCCGTGCCCTCGGAAACCTCCCCACCCGACGGACCACGCCCAGAACCTCAGCATCATTCTAGACTCCTCCCTCACCATGACACGCCAGATCAACGCCGTCGCCTCGACCTGCTTCAACTCCCTCCGCATCGTCCGCAAGACCTTCAAGTGGATCCCCCACGAATGCAGAAAGACCGTCACCCACGCACTCGTAACTAGCAGACTGGACTACGGCATCGCCCTCTACGCCGGAAACAACAAAACCCTGCTACACAAGCTCCAAACCATCCAGAACACCGCAGCCAGACTAGTCCTCGGAACCCCACGACACAAGCACATGACCCCGCACCTACGAGATCTCCACTGGCTCCCCAACGAGAAGAGAGTAACCTTCAAACTACTCACCCACGCCTACAAATCCCTCCACAACTTCGGACCCAAATACCTCAACGAAAGAGTCTCCTTCCACGTACTCAAAAGGAACCTCCGCTCCGCCGACCTTGCCCTGGCAGAGACCCCACGCATCCGAAGAACCAGAACAGGCGGAAGAGCCTTCTCCTACGTCGCAGCAAAGACCTGGAACGAGCTCCCGGTCAACATCAGACGCTCCCCCACTCTGCACACCTTCAGGAGGAGCCTCAAGACCTGGCTTTTCGACTAATCCGGAGCTGCAACCCCCACCCCCCCCCACCCCCCTGCTCCTTGAGACCCTCACGGGTGAGTAGCGTGCTTTATAAACCCCTGATTGATTGATTTCCATGAAGAAGGAGGCAAAATCCTCGCAGTTTGGGTGTGGTTTAGAACTTGTGGGGGAAGCATTGGGTTGGTTATTGGATTGTGCAATTTCTAGCATTGTCTAATTGGCTTCTAAAGAAATTCACTTTTGAGATTCTAATTTGTTTGTTGTAAATGCTCCTCCGTGCTCTCAGGCTTTTAAGGTTTTCGAGGGATGGTGTGGTTCTCCATGCTCGATCAGCTTGCGTCTTTCTGTGTTAAAGCTGCCATTGAACCAAGGTTTGGAGTCTTTGGTAGATATTCTTTTTAGCTGTAGGGGTACTATTTTGTGTAAAATGTTCAACATGGAAAGTGTAATGGTTTGTTAGGTCATTGACATCCGCCATACCCAAGGGAGGTGTCAGGATGTTGTTGCTGATGGATGTCAGATCGTTCCAGTTAATATTATGCATGCTCCTTTTCCATTGTTTGGGTTTCTTTGGTTGACCCTTTTTTGTCTTCATTGATTCTGTGATGAGAAAGGTGATACAGTGATGATCTGTCCAGTCACAAGGGATTATAGATTCCAGGTGGATGGTGTTATGCTTGGCAATGATAAGGTCACGGGTCGCCCTCAAGCTATGGGTAGGACCATCACAGAATTGCATCAGATTGAGGTCAGCTACGAAGGTTTTCAGGCTGTTGACCGCTCGGTTGTTAGGGTCAATCCAGTGCAGGTTGAAATCACTGAGGAAGATGTGGGTGCTATGTTGTCCTGCGTTGGTTGAGATGGTTTCCATCATTTGTTCTATAAAAGTGTTGTTGTCCCTTGGAGGGTGATAGATCGTGTGCAGCTTGCACCATGGGTTGTTGTTGCTCCAAACGTCAATGCATAGGTATTCGTATGAGGGTAAGTCTATTTTAAGTGACTGTATCTCTGCTATATTGTTTCTGTGTATGCAGGTGATACGTCCGTCAGGTCTGATTGGTCTGTCTAATCTAATGATGTTGTGATTAGGTGGTACTAGAAGGTCAAAGTTAGGAGAGGAGGCTTCATTTAGCCATGTTTCAGTCAGGATTGGTATGTCTAGCTCATGTGTGAGGATGAGGTTCTCGTTGTACGCCGCATGTTTCACAGACGATCTGCAATTGAGCAGCCTGCATTTAAGGTGTGGTTTGGTGTCATCTGCGGATGGCTGAATGATGACCACTTGCAAAAGCTTTGACTTGTTTACGGCTCTGTGGTTGTGCCTTGTATCTCTGTGTGAGTTTGTAGGGACTGTTTGGATTTGGGCCCCATCGCCTTTGTTAGCAGAGTAAGTAGGATCCTATGAAAGGTCCACATGGGAGTCTTGGGTCTGAGGTATGTGTGGGTCTCCAAGTGATGCATCCCATTCTTCCCTCCATCAACAAGCTGTCCATGTAGGCAAGTGCTTTAGCGCCCCACACCAGGGTAGTAAGCGCGACATAAATGTTGCAGTTTAGAACAAATGTTTGGAGTTGGAGGATTGGTGGAAGCAAGGGACAGAAACGCATCCTAGGCAGCGCTCGGCCTGCACCTCTCCAAGGACAGCCTCCTCATCATACGGTGAATTGTTTAAGATTTGTTGGTCTGCACTTAGCCGCATAAACTCACATCCCACATCTGCGGTCACTAAATGAGGGATACTGTGACAAGACCACAGGCCCTTTACCTTAGTCTTTTCCATAATAAAACATTTACATCTCTATCTGAAACAGAGGCCTGCAATGTAAACAAGCATTGGCAAAGCCACTAGGCTTCGGTAATCCGAGAGCTTTTGCCATTGTCAATGTTAATGTCTTTTAGCCATGTGTTATGGAGTGGAGTGGATGTATGTGGTGTGTAGTGGAATTATGTGGGTAGGAGTGGAATTGTTTGCTGTGGAATTGTATTGCATGGTGTGCAGTGAAAGTATGTGGATAGTAATTATGTGGTATTGAGTGTAGTGGAATTATGTGGAGTAGGAGTGCATGTCGTGGAGTGTAATTATGTGAAATGTGGTATTGTGTGTCGTGGAATGGCATGTAGTGGAGTGGAATTATGTGGCATGGTGTTGAATTTTGTAGCATGATGCGGAATTCTGTGGTGTGGATTGGATGTATGTGAATTGTAGTGGAATTATGTGTTGTGGAGTAATACTGTACAATACAGCAATATAAAATATGTACTGTGTTTTATTCTTTTATGGATTTTTATTAATCCGAATAAAGATTTATGATGATTATGATGACAACCATCTTGCAGTCCTGGGTGAAGCAATCTCAGATCCTCGCATAGTTAATAAATGTATCAGTGGCTTGTGATCAGACCGAACCTTAAATGGAATACCCGAGACATAGGTTCTTAAATGTTTCACAGCCCAGAATACTGCAAGGTTTTCTCTTTCTATCACTGAGTACCGTTTTTCTGTATCGTTCAATGTACACGATGCATAGGCAAAGATGACCTCCTCATTGTTTTGAAACTGCTCCTAAACCATGAGGACTGGGATCAGTTGTCAATTTCTTCTTCTTCTTCTTAATGCCAAACATTCCTAGAGGTGGTGACCCTTTAATCTCAGATTTAATGTTCTCAAATTCACCTTGACACTCATGGTTCCAAACAAACTTGGCACCCTTCCTTAATCAATTGCTCATGTACTTGGTCTTGTCAGCAAACATTCTCACAGACTTTGAATGGAACTCAAACAAGCATTTGCAATGCAATAGGTCTCGCATTTTAGGAGTTGGAGATATTGACATTGTAAATGAGAATGTTTACTAATTATATTTTTTTGTTTGCAGTGGAGTAAATTATTTAAATAAAAGAAGTGCACACTATAACATAATATAAGCTTTTATAGCAACTGTACAGTAAAGCTATGGCTATTCAGAGGCACTATGCCTGTGAGGCAATTGCTGGGATAGCATATGTTATCAGGGTCAAGACAGGCATAAAACGACATATATCACTAGTACTGCACATATGAAACAACTACTACTAGGGCACCCAGTGTCCTGTTAGTTCAATAACCAACACAATATGAATCCAAGAGGGCAGCAATTGCTTAGGTCCTGTAGTGCCTCAGATTATGAAACAAACCGGTCCATGAATCACATTGGCACCCATAAGCCATCCCAGATGCGACAGCACACAAATTGCCATAAAAGATTATCAGGCACTAGGATATCTGCGCACCTCCTAGCTTGCATACGGTAGACGTTTTTGCCTTGCAGAGTGATCAGCTCCGGGCCTCCGGTGCTGAGCGCATGAGGCACAGTGTCCATGTTAGACTCTTTACGGCAGTGCCCTAGTGTGGGGCTCCAGCACCCACCAAGTGTTGTAGAGCAGCTATCAGAGAATCTTCTGAAAGGTGAAACGGGGGCCTCCTGCGAGGTCTCACCCCACGTCCAGAATCCTCAACAATAGGGGTTGAGGGCCACCACTCGCACTCCTCTTACAACACGGTGCAGCTGGCTGTGGCTTATACTCCTCTGGGGAGTGATGAAGCTGTGGTCTTCCTTCCTTTTCTTGGCATTTGGGGGCAGCTGTCCCTCTCAGCACAGAGTGGGAATCCTCTCGGGATTTGCACGTGGCCTCGGCGAAGCAGAGCAAAACACGGCAATGTAATGAATGGTGTGATACCTGGCGTGGCAATGACCAGGTAAGGCCTTTGCTGGTCTCGGGGCTTGCCCCACGTGAGGGTCCTCCCCCTTTTATTAACTCTGCAGGCCACGCCTGGCCTGCGGATGACGCGGTTGTGGTTCCGGCTAACGAGCTGGACCACAAGACCGCTAACCATTACATCCCTCTCCAACTTGGTTCTTGAACAACGACAACTTAGGAAAAAGTCTAATACACATAAACAGTTCAGTTGCAACAGTCTCTCGTGTCTCAACACACAAAGTCCTGGAGTCGCCGGTTGGGGCGAGGATTAGGCCTGAGGCTATAAAGATGTTGCTGGCCTCGGATGGGCGATTCAATTGGCGTCGGTCTGCTTTGAGATGAACAGAGAGGCAGGGGTCTAGGGGTTGCACTGTTTGGAGCATCGTCATTTTCTTCTCCTCGGTCCTGAGTGTCCCTGCCCAGGCTCGGTGGGTGACGAGGGTCGGCCTCTCCAGATTTGGCCGGGACTTCTTTGAACCAGGAGATGTTCCGAGACACTTCTTCGCTCCCTCTTCGGGCGGCCACCATCAGTCCATTGCTGGTCACCACTGTCCAGGTGCCTGGTTCATGCACGGTCCGAAACTTTCCCCTGGGCCGGCGGTCTTTTAGTAGGACAGTGGCACCCGGCCGGAGTGACCTGGGTGCGGCGTGGCGTCGGACGCTTGCTCGGTGATTCTGTCGCTCCCGTCTTGCTTGGGTCTCCTCGACGTCCGGAGGTGGGGACGTCCACCCTGGACACTTAGGGATCAAGTCTCTCCGTGGCCCTCTGAACATGAGGGACCAGGGGCTCCGCAGCGTGGTGCAATGTGGGGTGCTTCTGTACTCTCTGAGGAACTCGTGGAGACGCCGTTCAGGATCCGCTTGTTCCACACTGACAATCCGTAGCATTTTGTTTAAGGTCCTCAAGAACCGCTCTACGTCCCCGTTGGCTTGGGGCCATTGGGGCGTGACACAGCGGTGATAGATCCCTCGTTGAGAGAGGAAAGCAGCAAACTCAGCCCCTTGGAACGGGGGACCATTGTCGCTCCGGATCTCCGTGGGGAACCCAAAAGTGGCAAACACCTTCTCCAAGACGGGAGCCACATGGGCAAAGGCGGTCGACATGATTGGTTCCACTATATGGTATTTAGAGAACCCATCTACTAGGACAAGCATGTGCTTCCCTCCAGGGAAACTCCCAAAATCTATGCTCACTTTCGACCATGGGATGGTGCAGGCCTCTTCAGTGATTACGGGAATCGGCCTCTCGGGAGCGCTGGTTATCTGGCAGGCTGGGCAGCGGCGTACTAAGTCTTCCACCATGGCCTCGAGTTCTGGAAACCAGACTTTCTCTCTCATCCTTGCCTTCATTTTGGTCACACCTTGGTGCCCCCCATGGGCCAGTTGAGTCGCTCGTTGTCGCAGAGATTGTGGTATCGCTAACCTCGGGCCTCTTAAGAGTATTAATTCTGTTGTGGCGCTCAATTCGCACCTTACCCTCCATATCTTTGTCAGCTCCTCACGGTCTTCCAGCGCCCACGTGGTAGCCTGTTGAAGATAGTTCTTCCACGACAGGTCTCGGCAGGCACCAGGCGTCTTCGTTTTGGCAGGTGGGCCCGTGGGGCACCACACCAGGGCAGCACACGCACGCGGGGTGCCGACGACACTCCCGCAGCGTCTCAGGCGGAGACAAAGTTCGGTTCCGCAGCATGGCGGCAGCGGCACCTCCGGCGGAGGACCCAGACAGGGGCAGCCGGGCATACACGAGGGTCACGGCCCCCCTCGTCACCAATGTGATACCTGGCGTGGCAATGACCAGGTAAGGCCTAGCGCATTACGCTGCGCAGAAATGACGGGGACACATACACTTTTCTGTGCTTGTCTCGAGGCTTGCCCCACGTGAGGGTCCTCCCCCTTTTATTAACCCCGCAGGCCACGCCTGGCCTGCGGATGACGCGGTCATGGTTCTGGCTAACGAGCTGGACCACAAGACCGCTAACCATTACAAATGGCTCGCGCTGGCACTGCCTGAGTGGCGCGAGTCGGCAATACTGCTGCACAGAGAACATAAAGCGCGGCACCTGCTTAATTTATAATGCAGGCCCACTATGCTTGATGTTATAGCCCGGCGCCCACTTACATCATTATTTATATTTTTTAAATCATCCAACCCGGGCTTCCTAGTGCCTCATTTGGGCACAGTGCCCACTTAATGTAATATGCACAGGCTTCATATTGTAATGAGATGGACACAGTACTGTAGTAAGCAGTAAGAAAACCTTGCACTCATTTACAGCAACAAATGTTAAAGGGCACTGCATGCTAGTTCTCATGGTGGCCTGTGAAGAGGGCGCTATGATGATAAAAATACAAACACGAAAGCGACAGCCCGTGAAGCGGCCACTATGATGATATAAATATGAAAGTCGCGTCCCATGAAGCGGCTGTTTTGATGATATAAATACCAATTTGAAAGTGACAGCCCGTGAAGTGGCCGCCATGATGACAAAAATATAAACATGAAAGCGGCGGGCAGTGGAACTTTACCTGTATGAAGCTGCTTAATGAGCGTTGTTCCTTTGGGCATCCTCCAACATTCTGAGGCAGTGTTCTTGTGGCTGTAAACAGTAGGCAGCATGCCTGGCAATGTAAAGTGAGTGGGGGTGATACCGGGCCCTGCTAACAGTTTAGGCCGCAGTGTGAGCCTCATCAACCAGCTGGTGCCTGCACCCTTTGTTTGCAGTACCTTTACTCCTCCGCCGGTGCTACTTCCATGCCCAGAGCTGCACTGTTACCTCTGCCAGCGTTGTTGAGGTGTCATTATCCAGGTGGCCCTGACAGATGAGCCTTCCGCTTTCGCCCTGCTCTCCGGGCAGCTGGCATCGGCTCCCAAGCCGGGCTGCGTGCCACGGGCGCTGTGCTACAACATGAAGCATTGTGCATATTAAATTAAGTGGGCGTAGTGCTTAAACGAGGTACTAGGAGGCCCAGGTTGGATGATTAAACAAATAATAATAATAACGT
Organism: Calotriton arnoldi; assembly: GCA_963921515.1. Taxonomy (NCBI): domain Eukaryota; kingdom Metazoa; phylum Chordata; class Amphibia; order Caudata; family Salamandridae; genus Calotriton; species Calotriton arnoldi. Next base: position 1,714,239 of record CAWUFW010001626.1, on the reverse strand, counting down.
TGAAAGTGGGAGCCAGGCCAGAACATCAAGCACGGCACCCCTGCAGATTATATTAAGTAGGCGCCTTGGTAGAACAGAAAGCAAGGTGCTTGTGGATATTAAATTAAGTGGCTGCTGTGCTACAACATTAAGCGCAGTGCATGGTAAATTTATGCGCATGGTGGCCCGTGAAGCGGCTGCCATGATGAAACCAATACAAACATGAAAGCGGCAGCCCGTGAAGCGGCTGCCCTGATTAAACAAACACAAACATGAAAGCGGGTGCCATAGTAGACGCCATAGTGATACAATATCCCTAACACCAAAAAAAGTACTCCCTAAACCATACCCCTAATTATCTAGTAGCGTAAGTAAACTGTAGTTGGTTGGGGCTGCTTCCCATAAAACGGAAGTGATGTATCGGGAGCAACAACCAATAAGGAGCCAGGAAACAAGAGCAACATAAGAGTGAACCAATGGCAAGCAGCAGGCGGGACTACACTCCGTATACTGATTACACAAGTTCTTGCAGACAGCGCATGCACACTGCCTAGGCTCAACCTAAAAAGGCCTGTCCCTTCACTATGATTACGCTGCCACCATGTGGGAAATTATTGGGGGGGTCCCTGGGGAATCAGGTGTTACTGGGCCCTTTTACGCCAGGTGTCCTGAGGCCACCTTTCAACTGGATTTTGATTTTAAATTGTTTGTTTTACATAGCTACACAACAAAGTAAACACTTGGGCTACAGCTGTATTATTAATCTTAGCCACACCTTAAATATCAAAGTCTTACATGGTCATCACAATATTACCTCTGTGCCTGTTGGCGATTATAACTTGTATACACCAGGTATATCAACACTTGCTATACATGGCGTAGTGATCGTCCAGTTCAATAGTACATTCTCCAAGCCCCTCGTACTTTGTCATACTTTTTCAGACTTCCTTCAGCTTCGGTACAGTCAAGATTAATATGCCATTGCTGATGTCTGGAATTCTCAAAATCCTTCCATATTGCCAAAAGGGACAACCGAGGGGACAAATCCTTTGCTGTAGTGTTAATGAAAGGAAGGAGGGACCAATTCACTTAAAGTCTTTGTTTCAACTTTGTATTGAGATATTGCTTTGAATAAAATAAAGAGGTCATTAATATATCCATGTGAATCTTGCAGCTATGTAAATAAAAATAGCCCACACTCATTTCTCAACAGAAAGTAGTCTCTTTAAGACTGCAATTTTACGCGTGACAACTCTCCCGAATATGGCAAAAGGGCACGGAGCATAGGGCTCACATCCCGTTTCCATGTGCAAAGTGTTTACATCAAGATTCCATCTGTCATGCTTTCAACCAGTGTCGACAGGATCTGACTTACACCAGTCAAGATTGATATGCCATTGCTCCTGAGTCGGAACCCCCATATTACCCCACGTCTGGCCTATATCTCTTCTGGTAGCTGCCAATTCTACTGACAGTCAGTTTGTGACATCTGGACCACATTCCCTAAAGGGTCAGTCTTGTTGAAAATTCCTTTGGGGGTACCTACTATATTATGTATTGTCCAGAATATATTTTTCCAAAAACTCAGTACATTGGAGCATAGCCACAGCATGGGGTAGACTGTGCTTGCCTCCCACAAGCATTCTTCTGTGACTTCATATCCAAAAGATTTTAATTGCAGTTTGGAAAATAGGTTCTGTATGAGTCTAAAATGTGCTTTAATGGCCACTTCTCTCGGATTCATCATAACCTCTTCCAATGAACATCTTCTCATTCTATCTATAGCTTTCCTGCTTGGCTTGTAGTTTGTCAGGTATGTGTGCGGCATTATTCATTACCTTTTCATATGTCCATGAGACTGCTTTGATTTCCATTACATTGGATTAAAGTTTTTTAATGATTAGAACTTGAGTATCTTACACTGTTTTCACACATTTACATGATGCATGACGTAATTAGAGATATCTGAAATATTATGCCCTCGACATCTTGTATTCGTCACTAAACTCAAAGAAGGATGGCATAGCATGAGATCCCCATATGTCCCTCATCTTGGTGCCACCTGTCCTCTGCCAACCCTGGAACCCAGCAAAACTTACAAATGCTTTTAAATGGTTTCTGACCCACAATCGAGTTTAGTTACTTCTCTTTTCCCCTTCCATTCCATGGCGCTACTGCTATTTTCCATGCCTTTATTACAACATCCATGGGTGGGTCAAGACTCCTTCATACAAATGAAATTGACGTCCCTTCCCGCCCATCCTATGAGACAGACTGCTCCCCCAAGTGTTAGAAAGCCCATTCATTCACTGTAGCTAAATGAGCAGCCCCCCGTCATTGTATAGTTTAGGCTGGTTAATTCTGTCATCATAAACCTCTCTATGATGTGTTTACAGTGTAATTGCTGGAGTACCTTCCTCCCATAGCAAGCCTAGCACTTTTGAAAAACCACTCAAGAATCCAAAAAGATGCATATAATATCATATGAAGAAATCTAGGGAGCTCTAGGATCTTATACAATGTAAGCCTCTCCACACTGGACCCAAATAAAGCATTAAGGGACCTCTGGTGCATTGGACTCTCAGGACAGCCAGCAGAGAAGTCCAAAGCTTGCCCCAGCAGGTGGAGTGCGCTGGAAACTCAGGAGCAGATTTACAAGCCCCTTGCGCCACTTTTGCGTCACTATTAACATGGGAAAAGTGACGCAAAAGTGGCGCAAGGGGCTTGTAAATCTGCCCCTCAGAACTCCGCAAAGTGCCAACTAACAGTTAATTAATCAATACCCACTCAGTTCTTTTACTGTAAAAGAAAAACAATACTTAAACCAATACACAGAAATCCATACTAAACTGAAAAATGCAAATGTACACAATGAAAAACCAGTCTCCTAACCCCTCCTGATAAAATAACGCACTAACCAAGGTTAACACAATTCAAAACAACTATTCTGCCGCATTTGACACAGGGGGGCAGATTTACAAGCCCCTTGCGCCACTTTTGCGTCATTTTTAACATGGGAAAAATTATGCAAAAGTGGCGCAAGGGGCTTGTAAATCTGCCCCAGGGTTTGCACAATGTACCACCCCTGTCTACAGGGTTCGAAACAGGGGGGCTTATTTACAAGCCTCTTGCGCCACTTTTGCGTAATTTTTAACATGGGAAAAGTGACATACGGGTGGCGCAAGGGGCTTGTAAATAAGCCCCAGGGTCTACAATGCCCAAACCTCTGCCGTCTGGATTGGGAACACAATTATTGAGGGGTTGTAAGTGTTCATTTGTATTCAATGTTGCTGATAAGTAGCCCTCGATGAAAACAATGGTAGAGACACTCGACTACTCCCCCTTAAAAACCTCTTGTTGCCCTGTGTAATGGAAAGAAAGAACGGTGCCTGCGTTGAAGGAAGCTGCCTCCAAGATGGACTGGATTCCCTGGGGTTTTGGTCCATGAGAGGAGCACAGCTCACTGGAGGAGCATCCCTGAGGCCGCAGGGGCCACGAAGACACCACCCTCAGGAATCAGTGTGTGCAGGAGCCCTAGAGCAGGGACTGCGGCAAGGGTGAAGATGCACACACTGTGGACCAATGAACGAATGAATAATATTATTAGGTGATTACTTAAAATCATTATATTAAATAAGAGACACGTGTGTGCAAATTAAACAAATAAAACGCACGATATGTTGATCAATCAATAAAAGAAGTAAAAGGGTAAAAACTCCAGCGAGAGCCAGGCGAAGTCAGGCTAAAAGGCTAGAGGGCATATTATCAAGGGCAGTATCGCCGCTTTAGTGGCACTTTTTGCCTCTAAAGCGGCGATATTTTTATCGCCCTATTTATAAGGCGTCGCTAACATGCATTAGCGCATGTTAGCAGCTGATTTTGTAACGCATCTCATGCCATCGCTAATGAGATGCAAAGTAGGCGTTCCTTCAAAAATACAACATGAAAGAGGGCGCTAACACAACAGCGCTGTATTAACAAGGCGGCCCCGGTCTTGCGAAGCGATATTAAAAGTCCCGCTAACCGCGGTTATCGCCGGATCCTAACGTCTGGTCAAAACCTGACTTAAGCATGTTTAGTATGGGAGGTGGATTGACAGGTTAAGTCCACACTCCCATATTAACAAGCTTTTCATTAGCGCTGTGAAATCATCGCTTGATTTCACACGCTAATGATGATTATCGCTGTCTATCGCTGGTTTGTACATCGCCTGTGAGCTAAGCGTTGCTAATATGCCGCTAACACAGCGATGTAATCCAGCAATAGACGGCGATAATCAAATTCGCGCTAAGCGCGATTTGCGATATTCAACGCATGCCGTTGATAATATGCCCCTAAGTTACGAAATTAAGGTTTTTGGTTACCATCATAAACTTGACAAACCTGCAGCTCAACTGAGCATTTGAACCGTTGATGCGTCCAGTCAACTCTTGGTGGCAGGTACGAATGTTTTAGAGCAAGAAAACAAGATTTTAGATAAAATCTTCATGTCTGGTTTGAAAGTGGACAAACACAGAGAATGTGTAGAGCTGAAACCTCAGGATCGCCACATAGCCTGCATCTTTTATCTTTATCACTAGGGATCCTTGGGGCAGGGCCTGTTCTAGGATTCGCAGGGCCCCAGGCCAAAAGGGAATGTGCGAGGCCCCTCTAATTTACTAAAGTGACACAGCTCCGGGAGCTGCTTTGTGCAGACTCCTCCAGGGCCGCAGCTCCTCTCAGCCTCCTACAAGCACCCCTTACAGCTCTTATCGGGCTGAAGGTGTGAGAATTGCTTGGGGGCTGAGAGTTAACACTGTGAGGGCGCTAAAGTGCTGGACAATGGGCGTCCCGCAGTGTCTCTGAATGGTCTACTTGCAATTGGGACAAGAGGAAGTGTCTCCCTCCCCTAGGCCTCCCGACACCATCTCTGAGAGGCCCGGGTAGGGCCCCTCCCATGAATCCTAATTGCAAGGAGGCACCTTTCTTTTAGTTGGATCGGCAGGGAAACAACAGGACACACGATCAGTGCGGGGCCATATGCTGGTGGGCTGAGTGCCAGGCCCTGGGCAGCTGCCCACACTGCCCATGCCTAGCGCCAGCCTTGCCTTGGGGTGCTTGCTTCTCGAACAGGAAGATTCCAAAGAGACACTGTAAGATTCAGACTTTCATTTTAGGCAAAACTGGCTGTAGAAGATTGCCCTGCTCAGCTCTGGACGTGTACGAGTTTATTACTGTCCAGGCATGTGAGCATTTTTAAATGCGCTTTTATCCATCAGCTCCTCCATGGGCGTCCGCGGGGGTGGACGGGAGAAGGCGGTCAGAGGGGGTGCTTGCCCCCCCCCCCTGGATTTTTCACTTGCCCTTTAATGACTATGCCCCTGCTCCTCTGAAACAATTCTCACTGTTTTAGTCACTATTTCATTGAAACGAGGATGGCCTGTTGTGAATGGCCAAACGTCGTCAAGATGGAGTTTTTTAAAAGAAGTATGTAAAAGGTCTAGACACATGTTGTTAGGCGTTGAAGGCTCGGAACAGATGTCCTGCCAGGTGTAATAACTCAGCGAGTTTTTGCAGCTAGACTTTATTTAATGCCTAACATTAGAATAAGACAACAAGCCTTTCTGTCTTAAAGTTACACAGGGCATACTCAAGCCTAATCTGTGACTGGGAAGCATTTGGTGGAAGGCAGAAGACTCACCTGTAGATTTGCAGATGCGTGTGTTAATCATAGAGGCTGTAGATTCCGGAAAAGCTGCTAAACCATAAGCAAGAGTCTGCTGAATTCTACTTTCCATAGCCTTGAGCAATGGTTCAAATGATGGTCAGTGAATTTTGGATGATAGTGACTTGAAGGCCTGGCTACGGTTTTAGACTTTGGTTCTAAGGCATGAGTATGGTATTTGGAGGTTTCTCGGTGGTCAAAGGTTAGACCAACTATTTGTATTCTTGTATTGTTTAAATCTTTGCACATATACCAAGATCAATTTTTTTTGCTATTTTCCTGCGGATAATCATAGATTTCTTTTTATGCAGATTTATTTCAAGCACACTGGTAGTGCAGTAGGAGCTCAAACAGACCTATTTGAGTTTTGCCTATGAGGATAATATCATCTGAATATTGCAGAATTGGCAATCAAAATTTACCCAGTTCTTGGGGTGTCTGCTGGCAGATGTTTTACAGTGTCATAAAAATGTAAGATAAAAAGGTTAAACAACATGCATTTGCAATGCAATAGGTCTCGCCTTTGGGACCTTATATGTATTTAGCTATGCAGCACATTAGCCTGGGTACTGAATAATCTACTGTTCATTAACATGGAGGGAAAGTAAGCGCCAAACTGCGGAACACGCCAGGTATGGGAACACATGGAGAGAAATACTGCCTATCAGCCGGAAATTATATTGTCCAAAGCTCTGTTTTTCTTATAAAATCAGCCCCTTCGGTGGTCATATCACTGAAAATACAAGATTTGAAAAAAATATTATTGTCTACGGGTGCTCGTTGAATACAAGTTTCTATGGCCTGGAAACTAGGGGATGCTAAAGTGATTCTGGTATTTTACTGACCTCTGCTGGTCGTTTTGTATCAAGAAAGTTAAATAGAGACAGTTGGCAGAAAATAAAAAAGAAAGTCCCTAATTAGAAAACAATTCTGGTATTTTACTTACCTCTACTGGTCGTTTTCTATCAAGACAGTTAAATAGAGGCAGTTAAACAAAAAAAAAGTCCCTAAGCAAAGGTGGAAGCAGACAAGTCCTAGGGCTGATCTCCAGATCCCACAAAGTACATACAACAGATCTTCCAGACAGCGCATGCACTGTCTAGGCTCAACCTAAAAAGGACCATAGATCCTGTTTGCTACTTTGGACAGCAGCATTTTGAATATTAAATAATTTATCTTGTGAACTAATCCATCTTCTATTGAGAACATGTCTTAAATAAGTAACACTGTCTACCTTCAATTTGCATTTCTCAGCCTTAGACCATTTCATTGAAGAATGTCCAATACTTTCTACAGACACTAATCACACCCCAGGTATTTCGCAAAACACTTTTTGCATTAGCCTCTGGAAAACAGCACTGGTGAAAGCTAGGTCAAAGGATAAACGTTTGAACTGAAATGCCCCAAATGGCGAGATGAAGTATGTTAAGTGACATGATGACGGATGCAATTCAACTGGTGATATGCAGATGATAAATCAATGGTGCAAATCAATTCGCCTGACCAATTCTGGACATTTCACTGATATACCAAAGAGGATGCCAGACAATCCAGATAGCACCGTTGACCACGAAGATCAACACACAACCTCACTGAAATATCAGGTCTGTGGACCACAACAATAGGCGCCAACCAATCTGATGATTCGACTTTTTCTATGATGTTATTTTCACACCGTTTTTGTATTTCATGTTTGTCTTGTTCTCTGATGGCAAAGGGAAGATTTCTCACCTTATGTACCTTAGGTTGTGCATTCCATTTTAACACAATCTTATTTTAAAACCCAACAACTTACCCAAATTCTCATTAAACACCTTGAGATATTTCTTGATCCAACATTTGTCCTCACTGCAATTTTCAACTAACATAATTTGTTCTCTTGATCCTGGCCGCAACTGCATTCCCAAAGCAGCTTGATGTTTCCATGCTAGAATGGGTGTGCCTTTCTTAGCTATATAAACTCTTCCTTGTATCGTTCTGTGCTTAAAACTATATCCGTTAGAAAATAACCAATCATTTCAATTTTCTCACAACCATATCCCCTTAAGTTTATGTTGGCTTCATTAACAACTTTGTGTGCGGGGGAATCGGCTATATATTCCAATGATTACACCAAGGCACCGGTAGAGGTGAAGGTCCGGTATGGTGTTAGGACCTTGGGCGAATGCAGCGGCCGCAAGGTGGATAGTTCGATTATACCGTTTCTTGAGAGCTGCAGACGCTTCTAGTGATATGAGGATTTAAAAAAAAAAAAAAACTTTGTGTTCCAATCTTAACAATTCTTGGCAATCCATCTGTGACTCAATAGTATATCGTGCCCCAGAATCCACTAGCACTTCAAATTCTACATTATCTATGCCTATAATGCACTTTGGATTTTATACACATTTCTCTCTGTACACATCATGGTCAATTTCTTTACTCTCCTGACATTCGTCAGTGGGATTAGACATTTCCTATATAGCAAATACATACTTTTTTGAGCCGTAATTGTCTATTGAGTGACGCTATCTAGACCATTTACACTTTTACTTCCTGATGATGCCTCCCTTGATGAGCTTTTACACGTGTGCAATATGCCCCAATTTCTTGCTTTTCATGCAAGAAACATTCCTAGCGGGGCAATGGAGATCATCTGCCCAGTGGTCAGAGCTACCACACCTTAAACACATTCCACTGTTATGGTTCTGTTTAACTTGTTTATATACACTGAGTTTACCACCCGTGGATTCACTTCTTTTGAATTTATTCCTTGCCTTTACAGAGGATATTGACTCAACTACAACTTCACTGGCACATAATGCCTTGTAATATCTTGGTTTGTTTCATTAATAATCTTATCACATTTATCAGTTAATTCTTCAGCCATAGCGAATTCAAGAGCTTCCATTAATATTGGATTGCATGCATTCCACAACGTTTGCTGAATAGGCTTGTTAGATGTAGGCATTATCAACTGATCACGCATGTACTTATCTTGTACACCTGTAAAAGCACATTTAAGTAATAATGCTCTGAGACTGGTAAAAAAATTATCAATTGACTCATCATGGCCCTGCGCCTTGAAAAGAATTTGTAACGCTCTAAAATTATGTTGATTCTGTTACCAAAATACTATTCTAATTGTTTTTAAAGTCTTTGCATATAACGCATATAAAAAAACAGTATAGCCTCCTTCATCTTGTGTTAATGGAGGAAGAGGGCGATACACTCTCAGACTTTCCTTCCCAAGCCAATGTAATAAGATTGCTTGCTTCCTCTCATTGGTTACAGTTTCATTCCCTGAAGCTAGCATGCATACTTTGAATGAGTCAATCCGATTTTCCAAAGGGGACCTGGTTCTCTTGAATGTGGTAAGACACTTGTACGTGGCACCGTTTACGTCATGGTTTAGTGAGATAAGGTGGGTGATGTAGTTGAAATCGATTATTATTGAAAATGAAACAAATTGAAAATGAAACAAGTATTACTGTAAGAAAATATTAAAATAAACCAACATAACAAATGTAGTCAACATTGTCCTCTCAACTGCAGTATCTATAAGGCAGAAAATAATTAAATAAAATAATATAATGTGATCATTGCTGTCTGCTTCAATTCACTGATTAGATAGTGTACATAGGATGCTTGTTTCCGGTCCAGGGAGGACCTGGCTTGGCAGTTCGGGCTGGACTGTTCCCATGAGGCACAGGGTCAAGACTGATTTGCATATGGCTGGGTTCAAACTGGAATGGCATGGTGAGCAAAAAAATGATGGAATTTGGCCCAGATCTCTGTACTGGGGTGAATGTATGACATTGTTCTGCATTCTGTCCATCAACTGTTGTTTTTGCATATATATTTATATATACATATATATATATATACATATATACACATATAATCACTGAAAAAAAACAAAGGTTACAGGGATGTTATAGTTAGGCTCAGATTTTACTCGTACAAAACCAGTGAAATTCAGCAGTTATAGTTAGCTGAGCTAACTATAACTCGCGCCCCTGCAATGCACTGCTTATGATCTCACATATTACATCACTCATGACATGGTCAGTGACATCACTCCTGACATCTCAAATGACATCACTGATGACATCATCCAGTGACTGTGAGTGTTTTTAAAAAGTTCATGAGTGTTAAATAGATATATACACCAAGGTGTACTGGTGAATCAGTGGGTGTATGAGTGCCTGTATGGAAGATTCAGTGGGTGCGTGACTGACTGTATAAGTGAGTGATCAGGTGTCTCAGTGAATGTATGGGTGAGTGACTGGTTGTGTGAAATTCTGTAACAGTATGTTAGTTGCTCTCTGAGTGGCTGCATGGGTGTGTGAGTGGCTGCATTGGTGAGTGATTGGTTGTCTGAGTACCTGTATGGTTGTCTGAGTGTCTGTGTGGGTGGGTGAGAGGGTGTGTGACTGCCTGTATGGATGAGTGAGTCAGTGGCTGTATGGGTTAGTTAGTGTGTATGTAAGGGGCTGTATGAGTGAGTGTGTGTATGGCTGTGTGGGTGAGTAAGCGGATGTGTCAGTGGTATATGAGTGAGTAACTGCATATGGGAATGGCAGTATAGGTGAGTGATGGGATATATGAGTGACTGTATAGGTGAGTGAGTGAATGTGAGAGTGACTGTATGGGTAAGTGTGTGCTTGTGTCAGTGACTGTATAGGTGAGTGAGTATGTGTGTATGTATTAATAAGTGAGTGTGTATGTGTGTATGTGTTTGGGTGAGTAAGTGGCTGTGTAATTGACTGTATGGGTGAGTGACTAGGTGTGTGTAGCTGTATGGGTGACTGTCTCAGTGTGTGAATGGCTGTATGGGTGTATGAGAGGTTTTGTCAGTGGCTGTATGTTGGAAAACGAGGCAGTATCTGTGAGGCCTGCACAAATAACATGTCACATTAGTCCTTCACTGGGAACCAAACACCCTATTGTAGCGCTTGACTCTCAGAGGGTAGCGTTGCAGAGCAGTCTAAGGCTTACTCTAGGGAGGTGGTGTAGGCTAGTAATCGCCATTACAAGTGTGCAGAAATAACACTCAATAATTGATTGTCCAGTCTGTACTTTGCTTTATAAAAGTAAGAGTACATTTATTAAACCCACACACTACTCAATACTATGCAACAATTTACAAATATACCTAAGCTGTTGGAATTACTTTGTGACATTGCATAACATTTCCACCCCTCCCAAAGGGGGGTGGGGTCTAGTACCACCACTCCCATGTATGCACATCATCTTGCCCCCTAATGCAGTTAGTTGAACATTACCTGGAGCGAGGGCCCTGCGCACTGGCACCATCCCAGTGGCGACCCACCTCATTATCTCAACAAGCATTTAAAATAGGCACACCTGCCCTGGTGACACATAACCCTGACTGAACATGTCATACTGACCATATAGTATACACCTCTACATCTTAGGGGCTAACAGTCTGGGTTGTTCCTCACCTAACGCAGCAGCAAGAATACATGCTTGGGCATCACTTTAAATGAGGTACTTTTCATAGCTGATAACAGTTGTAATGCATTGCAATCACCGCCTCTAAAAGGCATCACAGGTAAAATCACAGGATTAAGCACTTATAGCCAGACACCCTAGCAGGGATGTCTGGCAACATAACCCCACTTCGCTTATGACTCCACCTTACACAGGTACTTCACATTACACATGTGACTTCCAGTCTCTCTAAAAGAAATAACATAAGTAAATGCATTTCTGGTGCAATTACACCTTTCCACCTCCAGGGGATGCCCTTCTCCAGACATCCCCAGCACAGCCTTCCACACAATGAGGCAATCCTTAATGCACCCCCCAGCTGTAGAAAAAAAGTTCCAGCCCAGGGGAGAGTTTATTGCTGGCTGAGCCCTTGAGGGGCTGTTTCTTTTAAGCCCCCATGAGACTTAGGGTGGGACGTATTCTCTTCATGCTGGGGGAGTCTGCGTTGCTCCTGCAGCTCCCCCTTTACCTCTTTCAGCAAATGGTGGTGACCCCCTCCTCCGGGGGCCAACAGGCACCAAAACAAAGGGCTGACCCCATGCCTTGCAAGGCATTATGTGGCGCTTCATGCACAGCCCGTGCATATCAGAGCAGCGGCTCTCCCGCTGCTCCGGGGAGAACCGCGCTGGCCATGCCTTCTGCCTCACGCCGCGCCTGCTCTCTGTGGGGGGGCCCGGTCCCACCCAGACCCCCAGGTGAGGTATTGCGGCTTGGGGAGCCCACCCCCGGCAGCTCTTGCTGTTTTCGGGGGCCCGGTCCCACCTGTGCCCCTTGCTGCCAGGTGGTCTTCGGTGCGGCTCGGGAAGCCCACACCCGGCCGCTCTTCGCTTCATTTCGGGGCCCGGTCCCACCCGGGCCCCTACCTTGCGCCCACGTTGGGGAGCCGCTCGGGGACCCCACCCCCGGCGGCTCCCGCCTGCTCCCCGACTGGCCAGCACCCTCGCATGCTGCAGCGGGAGCCGGCACTCCTTTTCTGGTCTGTCAGCTTCTGCGGGCAGACGCGTGTCCGCCTCCGGCCTGACGGGTCTTCGGGGGAGTGCGACGGCACTCCTCCCGCCTCCACTTCGGGGCCCGGAGATGGGGGCCCGGAGATGGGGTCCCGGGCCCCCGGACATCTTCACGGGGAGCGCGACGGCGCTCCCCGGCTTTTCTTCCTCGCGTCGGGCCCGTAGATGGGGTCCCGGACCCCTGGACATCTTCACGGGGATTGCGATGGCGCTCCCTGGCTTGACTTTGCCTGCGAGGGGGGAGCGCGACGGCGTGCCCCCCTCCTCCTCACCACCGTAACCGGGGCCCAGAGTTGGGGGTCCCGGGCCCCCCCCAGTGTCTTCGGGGGGCCAGGGTGGGCTCCTGACCCCCCGTGAAATAATTTCACGGGGAGCGCGACGGCGCTCCCCGACTTCCGCTTCTTGGGGGGCAGCCCCCGGGACCTGACTCACCCCGGGAGCCCATCTAGGGCCAGCGGGGGAGCCCCACGTGCTTCGTCGTCGGTCCCTCGGGAGTTCAACGGTCGCCTACCTTCTGGGGGGCGTAGTTCGGCCCCCAGGCGGCCGATTTTCATTATTTTGCCTCCTCTGCTCCGGATGGCCAGGTCTACCCTTCTGAAGCACTTTCCTTCGCCCTCCTGGTCTCAAGGAGGGGGAACCCAGCAGGGAGCTGCCTTCACTGGCTCCCTGCGCCAGCCTCTCACCTGGCTCTTCTCCTGGGCCTCTCTTCTCCCTGCGCAGAGGCCCAGGCTTCTGCTCACTGGTCCTGGACTCCCCTCCTGGCGCAATTCTACATCCTGGGACAGTCTGGGGGTTCTTCCTTCCAACTGCCCATGGCGCCAGGCTCCAGCACCAGTCTTTCTCTGCAGTCCACACCCCAGAGAGAGCTCCTCTTCCTGTGCAAACTCTTTTAAAGAATTGGGGAGGGAGTCTCTGTTTGCCCTATCACACAGCGACACATCACTTCTCTGCCCCTGCTCCCTCATTCCTGCCCAGGCCTCTGGGTTTGTTCAAAATGGCGTCGTCCAGGGGTCTCATGCCACATGGTCTCTGAGAGTCCCTTCCCCCCTCGCTGCCTTCTCTCCAGAGCAGCTTGGTGCCTGGCACCAGATGTCAGCTGCTGATGTCAGCTGCTGATGGATGAACCTGTAGCTCCACCCATCTTCTCTTCTTGGAGTGGAGGCCTTCGCTTTTGGAATGCTTGTTGTGCAGGGCTGGGCCTCTGAGGCTACAGCTTGGGGAGGAAGGTCATTAATTCAGCCTGGCAGGGTCAGCCTCAGCCAGGCCCTGGTTATGAGCTGACTCAGAGAAATATGACATTTCTGGATCACCCAAAAGCAGTACAAATATGACTTTGGACTCTGCAGAATACCTCTTCTCACATAAGTTACCGTGGACTTTAGTGCGTGTCTGGAATTTGTAGGCCCTAGGAAAGTGAAACTAGCCAATGTGCTCCCCATCCTCATAGGAGAGTAATGGAGTGAAAACAGTAAAGCACACTGACTTTCCCTCAAATGTTTCTTCCCATTGTATAAAGCCTATTCCATGTCACCACCCAGTTCTGCATAAGTCCTGCCACACCATTCACCTTGTAGCTGCTCCTGGGCTGCGCACGCCAGGAATCTCCCCTGCGCAGCCCTACCACTTGTGCACACGCATGTACACACGTGTCTGCATGTAACCAGCCCAGTGCCCCTTACTCTAGCGGCAGCACAGCAGCCTACTCGCGCCAGGGGGACACCAGTAAAATACACATGCAGTCCCTTTCATCATGAGTTCACTGTGGGTGAGTCCCAACTTATGAGGCTCTCCCACAGTAAAAGCTCAACAAATAGGTGTACAAAAAGCAAAAAATCCGGGCAGCTCAGATGGTCAGAACCACCTTCTAACACTGTATTACTACTGAGTGGGTGTATGAGTGGCTGTATGGGTGAGTGAGTGGATGTGTGTGTAGATCTATGAATCAGTAAGTGGGTGTGTAAGTACTGGTATGGGTCTGTGAATGGGTTTGTGAATGCTGTGTGGGAGTGGCTGTATGAAAGATTCTATGGGGGTGTGAGTGGGTAAGTCAGTGATTTTGTGGATGATGTCATCAGTGATGTCATTTGAGTTGTCATCAGCGATGTCACTGACCATGTCATGAGTGATGTGATATGTGAGGTCATAAGCAGTGCATTGCGGGGGGGTGAGTTATAGCTAGCTCAGCTAACTATAACTGCTGAATTTCACTGATTTTGTACGAGTGAAATATGAGCCTCACTATAACGTCCTTGTAACCTTTGTTTTTTTCTCTGAATTTCTAAGGTTTGTTTTAATGCTAATTCCTAACTATAACATCCCTGTAACCTTTCGTTTGTTCAGTGAATTTCTATGTTTTTTAAGTAGCAGTCACATTTGCAGAGTATTGGAGAAAGGAGCGGGGACTCTGACCAGCTCTCAGGAATCCTGCTGTATAGAACTTGCAGGAGGTACCAGGAGGGCTTCTTGGCCCCAAGGTCCTCAGGAGTAAAGTGGACTTCATCCCCTAACCAGTAGTGCGCCAGGAGCCGCGTTTGCAGAGTGGTGGAGAAAGGGGGCATGGCCTCCGAAGACCTCTTACCAATCCGGCTGTGTGGGACTTACTGGAGGTAACAGGCGGGGTAGTTAGCCCCCAAGGACGTTCTTGGGGGCCAACTACACCTTCTGTTACCTCCAATAAGTACCACTCAGCAGAATTGCTGAGAAGTTGTCAGAGGTCATGCCCCATTTCTCCACCACATTGCAAACGTGCCTCCCGGCGCACTACTCATTGGGGATGAAGTCCCCTTGGGTCTTGAGGGTCTTTGGGGGCTAACTACCCTTACAGTTACCTCCAGTAAGTCCCACACAGTGGGATTGCTGAGAGGTTTTCAGTGGCCTAGCCCGCTTTCTCCACCACTCTGCAAACGTGCCTCCTGGTGCACTACTAGTTGGGGGATGAAGTCTCCTTGGCTCTTGAGGGTCCTTGGGGGCCAACTACCCCTCCTGTTAACTCCAGTATGTCCCACACAGCTGGATTGCTAAGAGGTTGCTGGAGGCCACGTCCCTTTTCTCCATCACTCTGGAAACGCACCTCCTGGCACACTGCTGCTTGGGGGAAGAAGTCCACTTTAGTCCTGAGGCCCTCAGTAGGCATGGGGATGTCATCCCCCCCCACCAGCAGTGCACCGAGAGGTGTGTTTAGAGAGTGGTGGAGAAAGGGGGCGTGGCCTCCGACAACCTCTCAGCCATCCCGCTGTGTGGGGCTTACTGGAGGTACCAAGAGGTCTTGTTAGGACCCTCAGCAGCCAAGGGTACTTCATCCCCCAACCAGCAGTGCACTACGAGGTGCATTTGCAGAGTGGTGGAGAAAGGGGACGGGGCCTCCGGCGAGTTGCCGGTTTTTTTTCTTTGTATTTTTTTCTATTTTTTAGGAAGGGGGGCTGAGTGGGCCCTCTTCCCTGGGCCGTTTTTGCCCCAGGTACCCCATCCCCAGGGGTCGGCCTTTGCAAATTATTTTTTTAAAACAGATACTAAGGGGAGTGGGGCTGGGCGCCCCCCTCCCGGGCTGAATTCGGCACCTGGGATCCCAGCCCCTTTTATATCTAAAAAAATGTTATTAAGAAAAAGGGAGGGGGGACAGTCGGTCAGCCCCCCTCCCAGGACAATTTTGGCCCCGGGGACCCCATCCCCTTTTTTATTATTATTTTTTTATTTTTAAAAAGGGAGGGGGCCGCGCAGCCCCCCATCGCCTGAGGTTCAGCCTTTTTTTATTATAAATGGGACTGGGGCTGTTTTCGGCCCCGGGGACCCCATCCCCAGGGCCAGCCCCCTTTTCAAATTTAAAAGGAATGGGGTCCCTGCAATCCCCCTCCTGAGCCGATTTCAGCCCTAGGGGACCCCAGCCCCCGGGGCCCAGCCTGTAGTGTGGGTCCCACCCAGGGAACCAACTTTTTAAACATTGGGGACTGCGGGGGAAGCCTGAGGGCCCCTGCGGTCCCTGCCGGCTCCCCGCTCCCGATTTTGTACGAGTGAAATATGAGCCTCACTATAACGTCCTTGTAACCTTTGTTTTTTTCTCTGAATTTCTAAGGTTTGTTTTAATGCTAATTCCTAACTATAACATCCCTATAACCTTTCGTTTGTTCAGTGAATTTCTATGTTTTTTAAGTAGCAGTCACATTTGCAGAGTATTGGAGAAAGGAGCGGGGACTCTGACCAGCTCTCAGGAATCCTGCTCTATAGAACTTGCAGGAGGTACCAGGAGGGCTTCTTGGCCCCCAAGGTCCCTCAGGAGTAAAGTGGACTTCATCCCCTAACCAGTAGTGCGCCAGGAGCCGCGTTTGCAGAGTGGTGGAGAAAGGGGGCATGGCCTCCGAAGACCTCTTACCAATCCGGCTGTGTGGGACTTACTGGAGGTAACAGGTGGGGTAGTTGGTCCCCAAGGACGTTCTTGGGGGCCAACTACACCTTCTGTTACCTCCAGTAAGTACCACTCAGCAGAATTGCTGAGAAGTTGTCAGAGGTCATGCCCCATTTCTCCACCACATTGCAAACGTGCCTCCCGGCGCACTACTCATTGGGGATGAAGTCCCCTTGGGTCTTGAGGGTCTTTGGGGGCTAACTACCCTTACGGTTACCTCCAGTAAGTCCCACACAATGGGATTGCTGAGAGGTTTTCAGTGGCCTAGCCCGCTTTCTCCACCACTCTGCAAACGCGCCTCCTGGTGCACTACTAGTTGGGGGATGAAGTCACCTTGGCTCTTGAGGGTCCTTGGGGGCCAACTACCACTCCTGTTAACTCCAGTATGTCCCACACAGCTGGATTGCTAAGAGGTTGTTGGAGGCCACGTCCCTTTTCTCCATCACTCTGGAAACGCACCTCCTGGCACACTGCTGCTTGGGGGAAGAAGACCACTTTAGTCCTGAGGCCCTCAGTAGGCATGGGGATGTCATCCCCCCCCCACCAGCAGTGCACCGAGAGGTGTGTTTACAGAGTGGTGGAGAAAGGGGGCGTGGCCTCCGACAACCTCTCAGCCATCCCGCTGTGTGGGGCTTACTGGAGGTACCAGGAGGTCTTGTTAGGACCCTCAGCAGCCAAGGGTACTTCATCCCCCAACCAGCAGTGCACTACGAGGTGCATTTGCAGGGTGGTGGAGAAAGGGGACGGGGCCTCCGGCGAGTTGCCGGTTTTTTTTCTTCGTGTTTTTTTCTATTTTTTAGGAAGTGGGGCTGAGTGGGCCCTCTTCCCTGTGCCGTTTTTTGCCCCAGGTACCCCATCCCCAGGGGTCGGCCTTTGCAAAAAAAATTTTAAAACAGATACTAAGGGGAGTGGGGCTGGGCACCCCCCCTCCCGGGCTGAATTCGGCACCTGGGATCCCAGCCCCTTTTATATCTAAAAAGAATTTATTAAGAAAAAGGGAGGGGGCAGCGCAGCCCCCCATCGCCTGAGGTTCAGCCTTTTTTTATTATAAATGGGACTGGGGCTGTTTTCGGCCCCGGGGACCCCATCCCCAGGGCCTGCCCCCTTTTCAAATTTAAAAGGAATGGGGTCCGTGCGGTCCCCCTCCTGGGCCGATTTCAGCCCTAGGGGACCCCAGCCCCCGGGGCCCAGCCTGTAGTGTGGGTCCCACCCAGGGAACCAACTTTTTAAACATTGAGGACTGCGGGGGGCCTGAAGGCCCCTGCGGTCCCTGCCAGATCCCCGCTTCCTGCGGGAGCCGGCATTGCTTTGAGACCCAGGGAGCTGCTAACATGCAGCTTCCTGGATCTCAAAGTAATTTGTCTGTTTCCCTGCTCGCTTGACAGCGGGCAGGGAAACAGACACATGCTCCGCTTTCAGCAAGCGAGAGCTGTGCTCCCACCAAGCCACAGCAAACTGCAGTGTCCAGGGTGTGGACACCCTGAGACATTGCTGGAGCCGGCCCTGGGGGGGTAGTGTTCCACAGGGCCATCTAGGGCTCCACGAGGGGGGCCATGGGGCACACCTCCAGTGTTTACTTTATCCCCGAGGAGGTGGTGGTCCCCGGCGCGAAGGTCCACAACGGACCCCCTTCATTATTGTGTTTGTGCCCTGGGGAGGTGGCGGTCCCCGGGGCGCGGGGGCCCGGATGGGCCCCCACATTATTATTAAGTGCCCTGTAGAGATAGCGGTCCCCGGGGTTGCGGGGGGACCGTGTGGGCCCCCGCATTCCTATTAAGTGCCCCGGGGACGTGGCGGTCTCCAGGGCAGCAGGGGAGGGCATAGGGCCTCCCCCGCATTTCTTTAATAAAACAGTGTGCCCCAGGGAGGTTGCTGAGTGGATTTACACCAAATCAGAAAAAGCACACTTTCTGGACCAACATCTAGCTTTCTGCCAAATTTGGCGTAATTCCGTTCAGGAGTTCGGGTTGTAGTCGTGTTCAAAAAATGAAAAATTCCCATAGACATAACATGGGGGAAAAGCGTTTTAGGACCCCCCTTTTTTCTCGGCCCCCACTTGATGGATCACCCCGAAACTTTCAACACAGCAGCAAAAACCAAAAAATGGGAATTTTTTGAAAATTTCGTGGAGAATCGTAAAGCACGACAAAAGAAAAATGCTTTTCCTATGGAAACTTTAGTCCTAACTATATCTACTTACTGGCGCAATATATATTGGGTACATTATCTGATCAGTGGCCACCGTTGCTCCCACGCGCTGAAAGGAACCAATGAGTGAGATTAATAAAGAAGAAATATTACTGTTGCCTGTTTTGAACTCTGACCATAAGAACATGCTAATTGTTGTAATAGAGAAAGGATACCACCACACACCACGAGGTGGCACTGCTGCACCATAAAGTCAGTTCACATAGAAACTGGAACTGAAATAAAACCCATAAACCTCCAGTGCGTTACTGACCAAGAAATCCTGGAGGAGATTCCAGATGAGAAGAAAACTGAAAAGAGATGTACCTGAGAGAAGAGGTGGACGCAGGGCTTACAGATGCAATGCGCGCATGTATACCTGTCCTTATTCTCCAGACAAGTGTCCGTTACAGTTGACACAGCATCAGTTCCCCAGGGGCACAACGAACGCCTTGATTTTGTGACCGCTGTCTTCCTGAAAGGCCTCTTTCCTGGGGAGTTCTGTTCGTCCCCAAAGTTAAGCTCTCTTCTTGAAAGACGCAATCCAGAGCACAGTATAGACGTAGTCGTAGAGTGCTGTCACTCTACAACAGCCTGCCACATGTGGCTTAACGGCTAGAGCGGCTGACTTTGAAGTTGGGGAGTCAGGTTCGAGTCGCGGTAGGGGCGCTCAACACTCCTGTGATTCTGGGCAAATCACAAAAAAATGAATGTGTCCCTCTGTAGTGCAACTGGTGTTCATGTAAAGTTCTTCAGGTCAAGTTCGCGCTATATAAAACTGCATCCTATATCATAACATTCCATAGAATCAGTTCTTAAAGAGACAGCGCATGGGAATTCTACAATACATGTTAAACATTAAATGTAACACTGCACCATTGTTTCAAAAGGAAGACTTGTCCATCATCAACTAAGTATACAACGTGTCGTCAGTCATGGCCTCAATTACACACAAGCGGCACTGGTAACAGCACTTATGATGGAGCAGCCAGACCTCCAAGTACCCACCCCATTCTCTCACCCCTCCCATACTAGCAGTCATACAAGTCAGCACTGTTGCGCCCTTACAGTCTGGCAGCTAACAGAACAGAAAGATTAGTGAATGGGTAAGTGCAAGAAAAATGAATGGGTGGATAAATAGATACATGAGCCCAAGAATGAGTGATTGGGCGCATAAACAGATGGATGAGTGACTGCATGGATTGAAGCATCCAGGTACTCTCAGTTTTAAGCCGGACCTATTCGGTTGCCAATGCGTGTTATAAATAAGGCTCCCAGTTTTCATTTTTAATGATTTTTACAAAAAATAAACCGGTCTGTTTCTGTGTCTCTATTTATTTTTAAAAACAGAGAGCAGGTCTTCTAAGCGACTCTTCAAGCTGACACTGACAGTCATGAATGTGCGCTCATTAGCTGTGCAGATTGACAGCATAAACTGCCCAATGAGGCTGAAATGGCGGCAGAGAGTCACAGCTCTGATACAATACTGTTGTTATGAGGTGGATGTTCAGATTTGTTTATTATATGTGGCTGCATGTAGCAGCACAGCCCTGCAGGTATCCAAACATAAGCATTTGATTATGAATTAGCAGTTGAAAAAAATGTGTAAATATTCCAGTCACAATTTCATTTTCTTTATTAAAAAGAAACTATTGAAACCCACTACTAAAATGTACAATCAATAAATACGCATAAATACGGACAAAAATGTGAACAATAACCTAAAACTAGAGCTTTATTTTTAAATATTAATATTACACAAATACAGATATCGAATTGTTTCCATTAGGATGTAGCTCTATTAATGAGTAAACATATAAAACTCTGGGGGGCAGATTTACAATAACTGTCGCATCCCTGCATATTAGCAGGGATGCGCCAGTTATTTTGCGTGATGCAAAAAACCCCTTGCGCCACCATGGATGCGCCGCATTTACAATGCGGCGCACCGTGGCGCAAGGATAGACAGATGCGTGACGCATCTGTCTGCGTAAGGGTCATGCAGTGCTGGAGTCGTGTCGCAAGCGCGATGCAACTCCAGCACTGCTCAGGGGTGCCCTATACCTAACATGCTGCGTCACTCCTTACGCCTGGTTCAAGCAGGCGTAAGGATTTGACGCAGCGGGGACGTAAAAGTGACTCAGTGAAATCTTGTAGATTTCACTGCGCCACTTTTAGGGGGCTTCCTTGCGACGGAATGCCCACCCTGCATACATTATACCTGACGCAGGTATAATGTAGCGCAGGGCTTTACAACGTGACGCATCTCACTAGATGCGTCACGTTGTAAATATGTCGCATAGTGGCGCATTGTTTGCGCCGCCGCTGCGTCACAAAAGTGACGCAACGGCGGGGTAAAAGTGTCGCAACGGGCTTGTAAATTTGCCCCTGGATTCCTATTGGCAAACAGTTCTTTTGTCATTCCATGGTTCTGCACATCTTCTCCTGGAATTATAAAGAGGATTGTGTCACGAGAGGCCCTGAGCACTTCTTCCTGGTACCTGAGAATGTAAAGCATGTATGGATGCATTACAGCAGAGCGGCTGACGTCACTCGTGCTGAGTGAATGATGAAAGCGAGGGAGACAAGTGCAGTGCACCGGCACCTAGAGGTGGGAGGATCCCCAACTACAACAGCCCCTTGAGGCCACCTGGGCACCTAAATAGCCATGCTAGAGTTCCAAGGGTGATAGGAGCATTAAAGATGACTTTAAATCTTGTTTTTATCTTGTCACATTGGAGACTGGTGTTTGCTTTTCTTTCACTTACTGCAAAGTGTAAGGATTTTGTTCCGTGTCTTTGAAGAAAGATTACACTGGCCCTGCGGTGCCACATTTGTTCCAGGTCTTTGAATGAAGCTTGCACTGGCCCTGCAGTGCCCCATTTGTTCCATGTCTTTGAATGACGCTTGCACTGGCCCTGCGGTGCCACATTTGTTCCATGTCTTTGAATGAAGCTTGCACTGGCCCTTCAGTATCACACTTGTTCCATGTCTTTGAATGAAGCTTGCACTGGCCCTGCAGTGCCACATTTGTTCCAGGTCTTTGAATGAAGCTTGCACTGGCCCTGCAGTGCCACATTTGTTCCAGGTCTTTGAATGAAGCTTGCACTGGCCCTGCGGTGCCACATTTGTTCCAGGTCTTTGAATGAAGCTTGCACTGGCCCTGCGGTCCCACATTTGTTCCAGGTCTTTGAATGAAGCTTGCACTGACCCTGCGGTGCCACATTTGTTCCAGGTCTTTGAATGAAGCTTGCACTGGCCCTGCGGTGTCACATTTGTTCCAGGTCTTTGAATGAAGCTTGCACTGGCCCTGCGGTGCCACAGTTGTTCCAGGTCTTTGAATGAAGCTTGCACTGGCCCTGCGGTGCCACATTTGTTCCATGTCTTTGAATGAAGCTTGAACTGGCCCTGCGGTGCCACATTTGTTCCATGTCTTTGAATGAAGCTTGAACTGGCCCTGCGGTGCCACATTTGTTCCAGGTCTTTGAATGAAGCTTGCACTGGCCCTGCGGTGCCACATTTGTTCCATGTCTTTGAATGAAGCTTGCACTGGCCCTGCGGTGCCACATTTGTTCCAGGTCTTTGAATGAAGCTTGCACTGGCCCTGCGGTGCCACAGTTGTTCCAGGTCTTTGAATGAAGCTTGCACTGGCCCTGCGGTGCCACAGTTGTTCCATGTCTTTGAATGAAGCTTGCACTGGCCCTGCGGTGCCACAGTTGTTCCATGTCTTTGAATGAAGCTTGCACTGGCCCTGCAGTGCCACAGTTGTTCCAGGTCTTTGAATGAAGCTTGCACTGGCCCTGCAGTGCCCCATTTGTTCCAGGTCTTTGAATGAAGCTTGCACTGGCCCTGCAGTGCCACATTTGTTCCATGTATTTGAAAGAAGCTTGCACTGGCCCTGCGGTGCCACAGTTGTTCCATGTCTTTAAATGAAGCTTGCACTGGCCCTGCAGTGCCACAGTTGTTCCATGTCTTTGAATGAAGCTTGCACTGGCCCTGCGGTGCCACATTTGTTCCAGGTCTTTGAATGAAGCTTGAACTGGCCCTGCGGTGCCACATTTGTTCCATGTCTTTGAATGAAGCTTGCACTGGCCCTGCGGTGCCACATTTGTTCCAGGTCTTTGAATGAAGCTTGCACTGGCCCTGCGGTGCCACATTTGTTCCATGTCTTTGAATGAAGCTTGCACTGGCCCTGCGGTGCCACAATTGTTCCAGGTCTTTGAATGAAGTTTGCACTGGCCCTGGGGGTGCCACAGTTGTTCCATGTCTTTGAATGAAGCTTGCACTGGCCCTGCGGTGCCACAGTTGTTCCATGTCTTTGAATGAAGCTTGCACTGGCCCTGCAGTGCCACAGTTGTTCCAGGTCTTTGAATGAAGCTTGCACTGGCCCTGCGGTGCCCCATTTGTTCCATGTCTTTGAATGACGCTTGCACTGGCCCTGCGGTGCCACATTTGTTCCAGGTCTTTGAATGAAGCTTGCACTGGCCCTGCGGTGCCACAGTTGTTCCATGTCTTTGAATGAAGCTTGCACTGGCCCTGCGGTGCCACAGTTGTTCCAGGTCTTTGAATGAAGCTTGCACTGGCCCTGCGGTGCCACAGTTGTTCCAGGTCTTTGAATGAAGCTTGCACTGGCCCTGCAGTGCCCCATTTGTTCCAGGTCTTTGAATGAAGCTTGCACTGGCCCTGCAGTGCCACATTTGTTCCATGTCTTTGAAAGAAGCTTGCACTGGCCCTGCAGTGCCACAGTTGTTCCATGTCTTTAAATGAAGCTTGCACTGGCCCTGCAGTGCCACAGTTGTTCCATGTCTTTGAATGAAGCTTGCACTGGCCCTGCGGTGCCACATTTGTTCCAGGTCTTTGAATGAAGCTTGAACTGGCCCTGTGGTGCCACATTTGTTCCATGTCTTTGAATGAAGCTTGCACTGGCCCTGCAGTGCCACATTTGTTCCCGGTCTTTGAATGAAGCTTGCACTGGCCCTGCGGTGCCACATTTGTTCCATGTCTTTGAATGAAGCTTGCACTGGCCCTGCGGTGCCACATTTGTTCCAGGTCTTTGAATGAAGCTTGCACTGGCCCTGCGGTGCCACAGTTGTTCCATGTCTTTGAATGAAGCTTGCACTGGCCCTGCGGTGCCACAGTTGTTCCATGTCTTTGAATGAAGCTTGCACTGGCCCTGCGGTGCCACAGTTGTTCCATGTCTTTGAATGAAGCTTGCACTGGCCCTGCGGTGCCACAGTTGTTCCATGTCTTTGAATGAAGCTTGCACTGGCCCTGCGGTGCCACAGTTGTTCCAGGTCTTTGAATGAAGCTTGCACTGGCCCTGCGGTGCCACAGTTGTTCCAGGTCTTTGAATGAAGCTTGCACTGGCCCTGCGGTGCCACAGTTGTTCCAGGTCTTTGAATGAAGCTTGCACTGGCCCTGCAGTGCCCCATTTGTTCCAGGTCTTTGAATGAAGCTTGCCCTGGCCCTGCGGTGCCACAGTTGTTCCATGTCTTTGAATGAAGCTTGCACTGGCCCTGCGGTGCCACAGTTGTTCCATGTCTTTGAATGAAGCTTGCACTGGCCCTGCAGTGCGACAGTTGTTCCATGTCTTTGAATGAAGCTTGCACTGGCCCTGCAGTGCCACATTTGTTCTAGGTGTTTCAATGAAGCTTGCACTGGCCCTGCAGTGCCACATTTGTTCCAGGTCTTTGAATGAAGCTTGCACTGGCCCTGCAGTGCCACAGTTGTTCCATGTCTTTGAATGAAGCTTGCACTGGCCCTGCAGTACTACATTTGTTCCATGTCTTTGAATGAAGCTTGCACTGGCCCTGCAGTGCCACATTTGTTCCAGGTCTTTGAATGAAGCTTGCACTGGCCCTGCAGTGCCACAGTTGTTCCATGTCTTTGAATGAAGCTTGCACTGGCCCTGCAGTACTACATTTGTTCCATGTCTTTGAATGAAGCTTGCACTGGCCCTGCAGTGCCACAGTTGTTCCATGTCTTTGAATGAAGCTTGCACTGGCCCTGCAGTACCACATTTGTTCTAGGTCTTTCAATGAAGCTTGCACTGGCCCTGCAGTGCCACCTTTGTTCCATGTCTTTGAATGAAGCTTGCACTGGCCCTGCAGTGCCACAGTTGTTCCATGTCTTTGAATGAAGCTTGCACTTGCCCTGCAGTGCCACATTTGTTCTAGGTCTTTGAATGAAGCTTGCACTGGCCCTGCAGTGCCACAGTTGTTCCATGTCTTTGAATGAAGCTTGCACTGGCCCTGCAGTGCCCCATTTGTTCCATGTCTTTGAATGAAGCTTGCACTGGCCCTGCAGTGCCACATTTGTTCCAGGTCTTTGAATGAAGCTTGAACTGGCCCTGCGGTGCCACATTTGTTCCAGGTCTTTGAATGAAGCTTGCACTGGCCCTGCAGTGCCACATTTGTTCCAGGTCTTTGAATGAAGCTTGCAGTGGCCCTGCGGTGCCACATTTGTTCTAGGTCTTTGAATGAAGCTTGCACTGGCCCTGCAGTGCCACATTTGTTCTAGGTCTTTGAATGAAGCTTGCACTGGCCCTGCAGTGCCACATTTGTTCCATGTCTTTCAGGGAAGACTGTGATGCTCTTGACCAGTGCTGTATGTCTTATGCATGTGAGCCAAGGACCCTCTGTACTGTACCTATTTCTGTGTGTTTTAGGTCAGATCAAAGGACTATCTCAGCTGTTGCCAGCCTCATGTGTTCTCAACAACAGTACAGCATCTTCGGTTTGGAGGAGAGCGCTCTAACGCACACAGGTCTACCGATACCAAATGCAGTGATAATGATGCCTCTTTGTCAAAAAGTATCAAGCTTCTAATGTTTTGCTTCTAAGTTCACCATTCCTTTTCATAACACTTTATTTGAAGGTACAGAATATCTCTAAACTGCTAAAGCAGTCTAAGGGAGCCTTTAATTTATTATTATTATTATTATTATTAGGAAAAGGACATACAGTTTTACTAATAAACCATTCTTTTCCTCTTATATGACTGGATGTTTTATATTTGATGCTGTGAGTTGTACTCAATGCAAAACATTTAGCACAGCAATTATAATAAAACCACTGATCTAAAAGGAGAAAATAAGCTGCTTTATAAAATATAAATAACAGTAGGTGTTCTTCTCCTTAACAATACTATACTTTGTTAGCAAGACATCTAGGAAATGCTTTTATACCGCAAACCTCTATATATCATGACAAATGGTAATATATAACCTTTGATAATGAATCCACCATACCTAACCCATTTACGTATGCAACGTAAATGATCATACCTATCTAACGTTCCATAAATACCTTCCATCCCTGACCTACCATATCTGCATTCTTACCTAACCTACTGTTGGGACAGGATTGTCCCCTACCTGGTAAACAGGCATGTGCCCTGCCCAGAGTGCTTGATTGCTTCTTGAAACTGGTGTCCTGACTTTTTACTTCGGCCCTGGCATTACACTAGTTTAGCAAGCCTGTCTCTGCCTATGCGAGAGGCGTACCAAGCATGCCATCATAGTGTGGATTGGACTCTTGTCCTTGCCCTGGGTGCAGCACTTAGAGTGGTATTGGTAGTGTACCATTGTAGAAGTAGACCTCACCAAGGCCTACTGGTGCTAGGGGTTCGCCCTTCTTTGCGCTCTAGTTCTCAGACCAATAAATAGAGATTGGCACAGAAGCTGGAATATCAAAACAACAGTTTATTAAACCTCATGAGTGGAACTACATCTATACAAAACCCTCAGGCAGTGTATGAGGTAGCACAAGGAGCACAGAAACTGTGGGTCTTTTATACCCACTCAAGAGCTTAAAAGGAGGCGGTACAAGCACACACAAGAATAGCTATTCACATGTATGGACATACAGAAAATGCTCAGTCAACAAAGTAGGAGGAGAATGAAGTTGCTGACATCAGTTAGAGCAGCCTGACATTTACAGACTAAGACAGGTGCATGAGCAGCTACAGACATTTCTGAGCATGTGCAGTGTTACAGGAGCTAACTATAGATAGTTATTCTAGTAAAGCACAAGGGTAGGCAACAGCGAAGACGGAAGGAGCACATGCCGAGCACATGGTCAACTAAAATGGCTGCCAAAAACAAAATGGCTTCAGCTCATGCTAACAGTGATCTCTGCCAAACTTCCACAGACCCTTTTAGCATTAGCTGAAGACATCTATAATCTAGAAGGAACAATAAAAACATCTTGTATGTCAATTTTCATCATTTCATTAACTTCTTGATCTAATACACGTTGGGCATTCACTTTCTTAACATTACATCTGGCAGGTATACAAGCAGTAATACAGAGGGAGCAAAGCATTGGACCACATTGTATACATAGGCAGCATGTCAGCAGGATTGCAAATAATATACATAATATTGTCAACAGTTTCCAGCCCCAGGTAGTAAATAGTGTCCATAGCCAACCGGCTAAAGTCCATGTTCCGGTATCGGAGTGAATCTCAGCAGCGATTTTATGCAGTTTAGAGATCGCATCAAAAACTGAAGGGGCATGATCAGGAATATAGACGCAGCAACTGCTCCCGATGATGCGACATGCACCACCTCGATCGGCCAGGACTACGTCCAAGACCATACGGTTTTGGAGTGCCACAATCCTCGCAATCTGTAGTTCTTCTGTGATGTTTCCAAGTGCCATAGCTGTTTGATTGGTTACAGCCTCTACAACACGTGTCAAACATCGGATCTTCCGGCTATTTAAGGCAGCACCAACAAAGAAGAACAGTCCCAAATTAAAATCAACATATTGCTGCAGTGTAGTATCAGTCTGATCCACCTCATCATGATTTGTTGTCCTCTTAAATCTGTTTTTGGAAATGTCATTAAACAGTTTATAGTCCTTGTGATATGATGCAGGTGCCAGAAACACAGGTGGTAACAAAAAGGACACAAAACAAGTACCGGACCAGCCAATGGGTAAATTGTAATATCCTTTATTCCCACATATAAAGTAGGTATTATGCGATGACGTAAAACTGCTGTTATTTACTCCGGTAATATTTAAAACCAGAGTACAGTCGCTTTTCCCACGGGAATACTACCAACACTGTTCACACACAAGTCTGCACGAGCTCTAGTAACAGCTATAACAAAAGGTCCATTACTCTTAGCAGTTCGAGTATTTGGGAAAATATAGTGTGTAGAGGAATTTCCTCGGCGATACTCCTCCATTTCCCATACAGTTCCTTTGGCCTGTGGATCTCCTTCTTCATCAGGATAGCACACTTTATTCAACTGGTAGTTTAGTCTTCCTACATCATATTTAGTAATATTAGCAACATGGGTAGCCCAGAGCAGCGCAAACCAAGCCCTACAAGAACCATTGTGTGAAAATGGCAGAGGAATGAAAGGTGTTCCTCCCTTTTCTGATGAGCAGGCATCATTACACACACCCAACAGTCGGTAATGTTCGTAGCATTATGTGTGTGGTGCAACATCTGGATGAACGTGTTGTTCAGATAGGACTGTCTATGCTTCTGCTCATGATAAGGGAGAGTAAAGTAGTGGTGTTCAATAGGTGCTGGAGTAGTAGCAGTAAGTATTCGTTGAACAGGAGCCACTTCCTCTACAACCCAAGTTATTACTGCCATAATGATCACACTGACAGTAAACCCAACAATGCACATAATTTTCTTATCGCAGATTCTCGCAGCAGTCGATGTCTCTTTCATAGGCATGGTCATCTTGATGCTGAAACAACAAAGCAGATGGAACTCTAAAGTCCTGGGCAGCAGTTGGTTTCTTCACTGAGGGTTAAGATGGGTGTCACTAAGCAAAAGATCCCCCCCCTCTTCAGCTCGGTCTCTCACTAACTCAGGACGGTTGCTCAACCAGTCTCTTTCAGCAATGCAGTTTCTCTCCGGGGTCGCAGCTGATATCGAGATGTACCAGGGATCGTGTGGTACGGGAAGACTTCCTCAGGTTCCTCAGGTGACGTGGCTTGGCCTCTCTCGGTGTCCAGAATCTGTCGATAGTCGGCGAGCGCAGCAGGTTCCACCAGGGCAGACAGCACTTTTCTGCAGTGCGTTGAATGGACCCAATTCTTCCGATTGGTCACTCGGACTGCAGTTCTCGTGGCCAGGAGCACCTGCTCAGGGCCTTTCCACCTGGGCTCTAGGCTGTTCGACCTCTGGAAGACCTTGACCATGACGTGGTCACCGGGCCGAAGATCATGACCATCACCCTGCGACCTGTCAGGAAGAGCTTCTCGAACCTGTTGATGAATAGAAAGCAAGCTGTCAGTCAACTGTGACAGGTAGTCACTCATCAAGACACAAGGTACATCATGTATGGGGCGTGGCTTAGGAATTCCCCAAATATTCATAGGCCTTCCAAATACCACCTCATACGGTGTAAGGCCAGATCGTGTATGTGGCACTGATCTAATGGACAGCAATGCCAAGGGTAGTGCATCAGGCCATTTCAGAGATGTGGAAGCCTGGATTTTAGCCAACTTAAGTTTGAGGGTAGAATTGTATCGTTCCACTAGCCCTGCTGATTGTGGGTGGAAGGCAGCATGAAACTTGTGCTTAGTTCCCAATCCTTTCAAGACATACTCAACAACTTGCCCAATGAAATGGGGTCCGTTGTCACTCCACAAAAGTATGCAAACACCAAATCTAGGGAAGAACTCCTTTAAAAGCACCTTCGCTGTAGTAAGAGCTGTATTATCTTTTGTAGGGTATGCCTCTATCCACTTACTAAAGGCACATACCACCACTAGAACATACTTTAGATTATTACAGCGTTCAAGCTAGATGTAATCCATTTGCAGAACCTCAAAAGGTGCAGTTGGTGTAGCAAACCCTCCTGTTGGAGTTCGTGTCCCTTTTCCAGGATTATACTGAAAACAAATCAAGCAGGACTGCACTATCTTTTTAGCTATGCCGGCAATTTCCGGATGCTCCCAAACTTGCGTAAGCAACTTCGTTATTGAGGATGCTCCAACATGTGCCGGCCCATGTGCCATATGAATCATAGGATGTAAATAGGCTGTGGGCAGTCTCCATTTAGGCATGTCTTTATTCCTCCAACAGCCCTCATCATCCAATGTTCCTCCCTAGACCATTGCTCAAATTCTTCTGCAGAGGCAGATCGCTGCATATCAAGCACTTCCTGCCTAGCATCATGCCAACGTTCAGCCTGTGACTTCACCACATACATAGATGTGGTGCTTCGCTGCATTGCAGTTTCGCGGGCTATACGATCTGCGAAGGCATTACCCTGTCCTATTTTATCAGTCACTTTCTTGTGTGCGCTACACTTAACAATCGCTATTTTCTTCGGATATGTCAAGGCAGTCAGGAGATTATGCACCAATTCTCCATGCACTATTTGCGTCCCATGTGATGTAAGAAAGCCTCTTTCCTTCCAGAGTAACCCAAAATCGTGAGCCACTCCAAAGGCATAGCGGCTATCGGTATAGATGTTGACAGACAAGTCAGTACTAAGTTCACACGCCCTCGTCAATGTTATCAGCTCAGCTGCCTGAGCTGACTTCTGTGGAATGCGAGCTGTCTCAACTACCGTCTGAAGCGTTGTGATTGCATATGCAGCTGATGTCGTGCCATCTGGTAATCGCAAACAAGACCCATCAACCCATAATGCTCCATCAACATTTGAGAGGGCGTATCTTGTAGGTCAACACGACCCTTTGTCTGTTCCTCAGTAAGGAATATACAGTCATGAGACTCTTGTGACTGGGATTGAGTAGCTGGATACGGCAACAGAGTATCTGGATTAAGAGTTGAACATCTTTTCAAAGTGATATGAGGGGCCAAAAGTGTCAATTCATATCCTGTCAAACGAGCACTAGTTAAATGCTGCGTTTTAGTTTGGTTCAAAAGGGCGTCAACTGCATGGGGTACTAACGCAAGCAATCTATGTGACAAGACTATCCCTTCACTCTGACGTATGGACACAGCTGCCGCTGCAACAGAACGAAAACACCCAGGCAACGCACGAGCGACTGGATCGAGGACAGCTGAAAAATATGCACAAGGACGCTGCTTATCACCGTGTGTCTGTACTAAAACTGAGAGTGCACAACCATCCCTCTCGTGTACATAGAGTGTGAAAGCCTTGGTGTAGTCTGGAGTACCTAATACTGGTGCAGAACATAGAGCTTGACGCAACTGTTGGAAAGCATTCTGACATTCAGTAGTCCATGGAAGGGGCATTGGAGTGTCTTTAGTCAGGAGGGCCAACAAGGGTTTAACAATATATGAGAAGCTAGGAATCCATTGCCTACAAAAAGAAGTAAGACCAATGAATGCACGAACATCTTTCTGAGTACTGGGCACAGGCATGTCTAAGATAACTTGAATACAATCTGGTGTGAGTGCACGTACCTCCTTAGACAGGAGGTGACCTAAATAGGTAACCTGCTGTCTACAATATTGCAATTTCTTCCGAGAAACCTTGTGATGGTGTGATGCAAGAAATGAAAGCAATGACAGTGTTCCTTCTTCACACTGTTCAGAGGTATCAGCTGCCAACAAGATGTCATCAACATATTGTATGAGAGCCACCCCTGTTGGCACAGGAAAAGAATCAAGCTGTCTTTTCAACGCTTGGCTGTAAATACTAGGACTCTGTATACCCCTGTGGAGCTCTACAAAATCTGAAGGATCGATTATTCAAAGTGAAGCCGAACAAATATCGGCTATCAGGATGAATAGGGATCGAAAAGAAAGCATTCTTCAAATCAATCACAGAGAATGTAGTCGCAGTAGGAGGAACCATGGTAAGGAGTGTCGTGATGTCAGAGACTACCGGGTATTGGGGCACTACGATCTTATTAACCTCTCGCAAATCAATGATAAACCTGTATATTTTAGTATAAGTGTCTTTCTTCAAGATGGGAAGGATAGGACTATTGCATATATTGTAAGGGACTTCTTCCACTATTCCTACTTCAATCAAATCTTGAACAATACGTATTAGTGCCTCTTCACCTTCTCGAGAAATTTTATATTGAGGCAGTCGAGGCAATGAAGCACCCTCCTTCACTTGAATATGAACTGGTGGGATAACCATTTTCCCTACATCGGTATCTGACGTAGCCCACAAAGTACTAGGGAGTGATGCCAAAGCAATATCTTCTCTAATGAGATAAGACTTCTCAACCATGGGATAGTTATCATTCAAAATTACTCGGGCCCGCATCCCAATCTATCGTTACTTTGCACACCAGGTCACCTCAGTTTGGACCAAGCTATATACAAATCAGTCTTGACCCTGCTACAATCGGAACAGTCCAGCCCAAACTGCCAAGCCAGGTCATCCCTGAACTGGAACACAAGCAACCCAGGACCAGTTTCACTCTAGTTATGGGTTCATCAGTCCGGTACAGCTTGGTTTCAGTGACATTGTGTGCACAGGACCCATGTCTGGGCATACCTGTCCCACTTAGGGTGACACGTTAAAGTATACTAAAAAGTGATGGATGGAATACTTGAATTAATCTTAGCCACTGGTAATTACTATGGGCCGCATCCCAAGCCATCATTATTTTATACACCTTGTCAACTCAGTTTGGACCCAGCTATATGCGCATCAGTCTTGACCCTGCTCTAATTGGAGCAGTCCAAACCGAACTGCCAAGCCAGATCCTCCCTGTAACCAGTCCTGGGTTGCTTGTGTTCCGGTTCATGGAGGAGTTGGCTTGGCAGTTCGAGCTGGACTGTTCTGCATCTTGTGTGCTGAGGGGCACATCCCCAAGCTGCTGCTGTGCAGAAAGGACTTGTCGCAAAGACCAGCGTCACCCCCACAGTCCTCGGAACCGATGCATCGCCCCAACAGCGAGGTGCATCAACAGTTCAGGTCCTCACTTCTCTCGTCGATGGCAGCCTCGACAACAACTTCGGATTCCGCATCGCAGCCTCGCAGCTCCTCGGAACCAACGCATTGCATCACAAGCCCCTACAATGGGATCCTAGACAATGATGCAACAGGACCTCGAACCACGATGCACCGCTTTGGCTACGCTGCGTATCTTTGATGCGGATTCACGCAATGCTCCGCAACCAGGATTTAAGGTACTCGGTCAGCTGGCCTAACTGGGTCCCTGTAACCACATCGATATACATCGTGGTTGGCCTAAACTTGTGACTTTGTCCCAGTCCGGTGCAACCAGGATTTAAGATACTCATTTCAGCGGCCTATTTGGGTCCCAGTAGCCGGCGCTCGCTCCATCGTGGTCAGCATGAACTTGAGACTTTGTCTTGGTCCGGTGCCAGATATCCACAATTGGCACTTTGTGCTTTTTGGCTCTATTTGACAAAAAACTCTAAAATTCAATAGCTCCAGTTTTAGTATTTGGATTTTTGTCGGTTTAATCTTGTTTTATTTATTAAAAATTACTCTATTTTTCTAAATCTATTGTGGGCTCTTTTTGTGGTGTGTTTTCATTGTTTTACTGTTTGAAGTGTTGCACAAATACCGTACACATTGCCTCTAAGTTAAGCCTGACTGCTCTGTGCCAAGCAACCAAGGGGGTGAGCACAGGTTAATTTAGGGTTTGCTTGTGACTTGACCATGAGAAGGATTGTGGTTGCTGCTTGACCAGGCCTCACACCCCAGTCAACCAACAGCCCAATTTCTTACACTGGTGTTCAGCGGTGTGGATTGGACTTGTGTTTGTGTAGTGCCATACAGTAATTTTGTATTATACTACCACCCCACATTAATAATTTAAGACCAATTCATTTTTTCCAATTCTTCCTGATTGGCTTCTTTTGTTTTTCCCAAATCTACCCTCATTCCTACTACTGGACTGTCTGAGACCATACCTGCACCAATGGAGTTTGAGCGGGCCAACCTGGAAAGCTACACAGTGGCTGAGCCTAAACAGTTCTGCCAGGAAAAGGGACTAAAATGAAGAAGGGCAGAAGGGCACCAAAAAGGTGGAGCTTCAGAAAGTGTTGAGGGCCTGGACAGAGGTTCACTAGTTGTTGGCATCCACAGAGGAGCAAGAGGATCAGGTTGATATGGAGGATCAGGATCCAGACCAGGACAATGGCAATGCAGTCTTCAGGGGAGGGGGAGGACTCGTCCCCTGAGTTGGATCCCCCTGCCAGAGCAGGAAGCAGTGTTTCATTGCATGGCCTGTCCCCAGAGGTGGCGGCGGACAGGAAGGCAGAGGAGAGTTCCTACTGCAAATGGCCAAATTAAAAATGGAAGGGAAACTTGCTATGGACCAAATGACTCATGAAAGGAGCCTGAACGAGCTGAAACTGCAGGCAAAACAAGCAGATTCTGGCAATGGTGACAGCAATTCTGCTGTATATGAATGAGACAGAAAGGTTCACATCCCCAAGGATTTTGTGCCCAGTTATGTGGTGAGAGATGACACTGACAAATGGTTTTCGGCCTATGAGGTAGCCATGAGGGTGCACAAGATCCCAGAAGAGCACTGGGTCTGGTTTGTGTAAACACATGCCTACCGTGGGGCGGGACACACTTCTAACATTAGAGGTTGGGGTCCAAACCAGATACACACCCAGAAAGCCATCTTGATTGCTAAGTTTGGACTGACCCCTGAAAAGTACCACCAAAGGTTCAGGGACAGTCAGAAGCTCCACAACCATTCCTTGGTAGATTTTGTGGATTACTCTAGTAAGGCACTGAATGGTTGGGTGCAGGGCAGCAAAGTTGATGATTACAGTGAGCTGTACTATCTGATTATAACAGTGCACATGCTCAGTATTTTTTTTCCAGAGCTGCGCCAGCACCTAGTTGACAGTAAGCTGACTGACCCCGGGAATCTTGCTGAGGAGGTGGACCTCTGGGCTAGCACCAGAGTGTTTAAAAGGTATCTAGGGAAGACTCCCACAAGGGTGGTCAGGGGACCTACCAGAAGAAAGAGGGGGGGGGATTAAAAATAAGGAGTTCTCAAAAGGCTCCCAAAATAATTCCCAAGGGAACAGTGGCAACCAGTCCCAGTCTGAGCCTGAGAAGAAGGGGTCTATGACAAGCAGACAGGGAGTTTTGTACCCCAATGTACTGAGTGCTGTAAGTATAGACATGCCAAGGGTACCTCCAAGTGTCCAAAGAGGGCACAGCCCCCCACCAGTGGGCAGACACCTGGGTTGCCGCGTGTAGCACTCGGGGAGGAGATGGTCCCAGCTACCTTTGGAGAGCAGACAGAGGTGATCCTAGTTTCCCTGGAGGATAAGGAGATGGTACCAAATGATCATATGCCTGCCGATACTTCTAAGCACAGGCAGTGGATCAACAACAATGGGCAACAGGTAGAGGCTCTGAGACACAGGAGCCAGCATGACTACTGTTAAGTGTCAGCTGGTGTCATCACAGCAGGGCCTCCCTAACATATTCCACTAAGTCATAGTCGCCGACAATCATGATAGCCATCTACTGGTGTCTCTGGTTCCCTTTTAGTTGGTGGAGCGGGGGGTCTCAGATTCTCTGAAAGTAGCTGGGAGCCCTGCCTGTAGATTGTCTGCTAGGCAATGACCTGAAGCGCACTGCCTGGAGGGGGGGTAGAGCTCAGGTCACACTTGAAATTGTTGGGATTGCCTGAATTGGTCTGTATGGCCACAAGGTCCATGGCTGGCAAGTCAAGGGCCTCTGGAGCCTGGAACAGTGGCCCAGACAGCTGCTAAGAAGGAGAGGGGCAAGGGGCATGGGAAACCAGCTCAAGAAGTTCCCACTGTTGAGGTTGACGGGGCACCTGAGCAGGATGCCCCTGAGCCAACAGGGGACTTTTCTGCCCTGGAGGACCTGTCTGAGCTTGCTGGTTGGCAAGTTGAGGGTGAGAACACCAGGGAGGAATTCTGAAAGGTGCAGAAAGAGTACCCCACTCTATGGGCTTGAGGTAGCAAACTGAGACCCAGACAGCAGGTGACACCTCTGGAGATCGCCTGATCTATTGGGAGAATGACCTTCTATATAGTGAGCCTAAGGCTCCTGGATCTGGGACAGTCCGTGGGTTGGTGGTCCCCCAGTGTTACAGTATCTTCCTACTAGATTTGGCTCATGACATACCCCTGGAAGGACATCTGGGGCAAGACAAGACCCTTGCAAGCCGTGTTGCCCACTTCTTTTGGCCCCGGATGAAGATGGCCTCAGATGCATTCTGTAGGTCCTGTCCCAACTGCCAGGCCAGTGACAAATCAGAGAAAAAGCTCAAGGTTCCCCTAACCCCATTACCTGTTGTTGACACTCCCTATGAGAGGGTAGTCATTGACATTATTAGACCCTTGGACCCAAGACAGCTTTAGGCAACAGGTTCATCCTGGTCTTGGTGGACCATGCCACTCGCTGCCCAGAGCCCATCCCTTTGAGTTCGGTGACTGCACCTGCCATGGCCAGGGCCTTGATAGGAATTTTTACCCATGTGGGGTTCCCAAAAGAGGTAGTGTCTGAAAGAGGCACTAACTTCATGTCAGTGTATATGAAGTCCATATGGGATGAGTGTGGGGTAAATTATAAGTTCTCCACACCCTACCACCCCCAAACCAACTATCTTGTGGAGAGATTCAACAAGAGCTTGTACGGCATGATTATGGTTCTACCTGAACCCATGAGGGGTAAGTGGGGCATCCTCCTTCCATGCCTTCTCTTTGCCAACAGGGAGGGGCCACAGAAGGGAGTGGGCTTTAGCCCCTTTGAACTCCTCTATGGCCACCTTGTCAGGGGACCTCTTAGCCTTGTAAAAGAGGGGTGGGAGCAACCTCCCAGAAACCCCCCTCAGAATGTGGTTAGCTACATGCTGGGCCTCCGCAACCAGATGCATCACTTCTGGCAAAAGGCGAAAAGCAATCTTGAGGCCCGTCAGGAATTTATGAAACTGTGATATGGGCAGAAGGCCACTCTGGTACAGTTTCAGCCTTGTCAGAAGGTGTGGGTTATGGAGCCTGTGGAACTCAGAGCTCTCCAGGATCGCTGGACAGGCCCATATGAGGTTAAGGAGCAGAAGGGGAAGTCCACCTACTTGGTGGATCTCATGACCCCTAGAAACTTCTTAAGGGTAATCCACGTGAACCACCTCCAACCCCACTTTGAGAGGTCTGAAATGAGCATGCTCTTGGTGTCAGAAGGAGGAGTGGAAGATGAGAGTGAGCCTCTCCCTGACCTCCTGTCTGCCCAGGGACACGATGGGTCAGTAGAGGGTGTCAACCTTTCCCCTACACTGACCGCAGAACTGCAGAGTGACTGTCACCAGTTATTGGGGCCGTTCGCTTCTCTTTTCTCCCTCACCCCTGGACTTACACACCTGTACATCCATGACATAGATTCTGGTGAAAGTCATCTGTGAAAAATAAGATTTAAAGGTTGTCAGGCAAGGTGAGGGCCAGTATCAACAAGCATTTGCAATGCAATAGGTCTCGCATTTACGCAAGTTTGAGCTATTGACATTGCAAATGACAATGCCTTTTATTTTTGTTTTTAAAACATAAATAAAAGACATTGTCATTTCCAATGCCAATAGCTTAAACTCGCGTAAATGTGAGACCTATTGCATTGCAAATGCTTGTCTCTTGCTGGAACCATAATCCTGCCTTCCTGTCCCTGCTTAGAGGGCAGCTAAGGAATGCGCTTCCCGGAGAAAAGCACCTGATTTATGAGGTCTTTGAGCTCGACATGAAGGCCCCTTGATGTTTACAATCCCTTGTGTTCGCACTGAAAGGGGGGGTTTTATGGCCTTCACACGCGCCTGCCAGAAGCTTTTTAGATGTTAGCTGTATCTGGGTCTGTGTTGTAATTGTGCTGCGTGCAAAAAAAGGCTCGCTTTGCAGCCAGCAATATGCGATATTTGGTGCTTCTATGAATGTTTCGTATGCCAATAAGTTAAATAGTAGGGAAGTAATTCTCCTGCTGGGCCGACTATTCAGAAGATCCCTAAAGTCTCTTTTTAAGCAAAGCCCCACAATTTTCCTCATAAGCATAGCGCATGTTTGAGCTGAGTTCTCAGCTATGTTTCAAACAAAGTAAAGACTGGGGAATAAGTCCTTCCCTAGATGCACTCTGGGGTACGAAAGAAGCACTCATTTTATAGGTGCGTTTGAAATGCACTACTAAAAACCTGTATATGTTGCAAAGCAATTTAATAACCCGCATATGAAGTGTGTACCAGCACGTTGACGTACGCACAGGCGCGATAGATAGGCCGGTATATTCCGAAATTGGAAAAAATGCGGCTTACATTCTTTAAAGATCTTGCACTCATGCGTGGAGCAGTTCATCCGCTTATAATAATTTAAAAAGTTGGGGGCATATTATCAAGAACGGCATTAAAATTATCGCCGGTTTAGGGGCAGAAAAATGCCGCTAAAGCGGCGATAATGGGCTTGATAATATGCTCTTGAGAATTCAATAGAAGTCCATGTTCAGAACATGGACTTCTATTGGAATTCTCAAGGGCATATTATCAAGCCCATTATCGCCGCTTTAGCGGCAGTTTTCTGCCGCTAAACCGGCGATAATTTTTAAGGCCGTTCTTGATAATATGCCCCGAAATTCTTACCTCATTTTTGGATGAAGCATTCGCTCCTTGCAGAACATCCCCCAACAGTCTGGGGACAGTATTGAAAAATGAAAAAGTCTCCCCCAATTATGAAGTTTTCTGCGGTCTATCAGTGCAGAATGCTTTTTTTACGGTCTATCAGGGCAGAATGCAAAGAAAAAAAACATAACAGACCAGCTGCTGCCAGCACGGACTGCAGTTCCACAGCTGTGCCACCGCACCCTGACCCAAGTTGCAGAATCGGAGGCCCGGGAGCAGCGTTTAGGAAGTAGTGCCCCGTTCAGCAATTAGGTAATGTTCGGTATATCGTAAACTCGACACTGACTCTCGGCCGGCAGCGCTGCCCTTTCCACGCAGGAACTGCAAGTCACTCCACACTGATTCCCAGGCTGCAGCACCACCTAATACAAACCAAGCACCCAACATGGCGGCGCTGCAGGTCAGCTGCCCTTTCCTCGCAGGAACTGCAAGTTATAGTGCGGCAGCCTATGAAGTGGGCGCAGTGATTATAAAATAAACGCCAAAAATAAAAGCAGCGCAGCGGCTGAGGATGTGGCGCCATGGCCTGAGCTGCAGGCTTCGGCTTTAGAGAACTTAGTTTTATTTTTGCTGGCGACTAGAAAGCCAAAAAAGCAATGCAATGAACAACTAGGACACAGATAGCGGCGTGCGGAAAGCTGACAAAAAAAGAAAATGAACAAGGAGCGACGGGCGGGTGGCACGGGGGGGCACACAGAGGGCGGGTGGCGGTGCAGGGGGTGGGACGACGGTGGGGAGGAAGACACAGACGTGCATCGAGCACTGCCACAAGCATAAAGAAATGTAATAAACACAAAAATGAGTTCCCCACATAACAGTTATGCTGTCTAAACGTAACAAACCTGTACTTGGTCAGTGCTGCACGGGAAAAAAACGGAAGTGACGTTGGCTGCCTAAACCAATTACATGGCAGCAAAGAAGACCGACACTGCCCTGAACAAATAGTAAGCAGCAGGCGGGAGCTACCTCAGTTTACTAAATACTACGGAGCAGATTTACAAGCCCCTTGCCCCACTTTTGCATCACTTTTCCCATGTTAAAAGTGACGCAAAAATGGCGCAAGGGGCTTGTAAATCTGCCCCTACAGGTCTTGCGACAGCGCATGCGCTGTCTAGGCTCGACCTAAAAAGGAGGTCTCGAAGAAGCTGGCATTAGGGCTGATTTAGCCCTTCAACAGTCCCTGGTCCAGTCCTGTGGTGCTGGAACCCAAGGCTGCCCCACCCGGCGCCACTCCAAAACTTAGGTTCTGTGTGGACTACCGGGGTCTCAACTCCATCATGAAAACTGATGCCCGCCCCATCCCCCGTGCTGATAAGACAGGCTGGGCACTGCTAAGTTCCTCAGTACTTTTGAAATAAAATCAGGGTACTGGCAGATCACTCTGACTGAGGGGGCAAAAGAGAGATCTGAATTCCCAACCCCAGAGAGCCACTTTCGGTTTCAGGTGATGGCCTTTGGGTTGAAGAATGCCCCTGCCACCTTTCAGAGGTTGGTCAACAGGGTCCTTGCTGGAAAGGAGGCATTCTGTCTCGCCTACCTGGACGACATAGTTGTCTACAGCTCCAGCTGGGAGGAACACCTGTACCACATCCAGGAGGTGCTTCAGGCCCTGCAGCAGGCACGCCTGACTATCAAGGCCAGTAAGTTCCAGATAGGGCAGGGTTCTGTGGTGTATCTGTGTCAGCCCCTCCAGGCCAAGATTGAGGCCGTCCTGGCCTGGCCTAAAACACAGACTGAAGTGAGGGCCTTCCTTGACCTCACAGGATACTATAGGAGGTTTGTTAAGGGATATGGCACCATTGTTGCCCCCTTTACAGAGCTGACTTCAAAGAAGCAGCCCACACAGGTGATCTTGACAGAGGCTTGACAGAAAGCCCTTGATACCCTCAAGGAGGCCATGTGTTCAGCACCCGTACTCAAGGCTCCTGACTTCTCTAAGGAGTTCATAGTACAGACAGGCGCTTCAGAGCATGGCACAGGGGCAGTCTTAGCACAGTTAAATGAGGCGGCCCTAGACAAACCGGTAGCCTTCATTAGCAGGAAGTTGCTTCCACAGGAACAGAAGTGGAGTGCGATTGAGAGGAAGGCCTTTGCTGTGGTATGGGCACTAAAGAAGCTGGGACAATACCTGTTTGGGACTCACTTCCAGGTTCAGACAAACCACAGACACTTCAGGTGGCTCATGCAAATGAGTAGTGAAAATCCCAAGCTGTTGAGGAGGCCCATCTCCCTACAGGGAATGGACTTTATAGTGGAACACCATCGTAGTCAGACCACACCAATGCTGATGGTCTATCCAGGTTCTTCCGCCTCAGTGATGAGAACTCCCAAGGGGTTGGGTCGTTCTCCCCACTTTCACCTGGGTGGGCACATAATAGACCTGTCAGCCTTAGGGTGATCTTCCCCCCAACTTTTTGCCTTTCTCCTCCATTTTTTTCTGACCTCGTTTATGCTGGCCTTAGGACCTAGAGCACTTTACCACTGCTAACCAGAGCTAAAGTGCATGTGCTCTCTCCTCTAAACATGGTAATATTGGCTCATACCCAATTGACATATTTAATTTACTTATAAGTCCCTAGTATAGTGGTACTATAAGTGCCCGGGGCCTGTACATTATATGCTACTACTGGGCCTGCAGCACTGATTGTGCCACCCACTTAAGTAGCCTATAAACATGGCTCAGGCCTGCCATTGCAGAGCCTTTGTGTGCGGTTCAAACTGCCATTTCGACTTGGCAAAACAAACCCCCCTTCTGCCAGGCCCAAACATTCCTTTGTAATACATATAAGTCACCGCAAGGGTAAGTCCTGGATAGCCCAGAGGGCAGGGTGCAATGTATTGAAAAAGCAGGGCACATACTTTTAAGTTTTGCATGTCCTGGTAGTGAAGCACTCTTAAATTCGTTTTTGACTGCTGCAAGGCCTACATCTCTAATAGGATAACATTGGGATTCCTGTTATGATCTACCTGTTCTGTAGAGTGGAATGTTAACTATGTCAGTCAGAACCTATGTCATCATGACTGAGATCATAGGGATCAAGATTCTGAATATGCCAGTTGAAACTGGAGGGCTCAAGGTGTCTGGTGGTTTCATTTCTTCTTATCTCAAAACCAAGATTAAACCACTTACCTTTATTCACCTGTTCATGTGTGGTTTGTAATCTTAACAATTACCTTATTACATGGTATATGTGTAATTTCCAAATGGGAGTATATAACTGGTTCAGGTTTGGTGTCTCTGGAATCCTAATTTAAAATCCTAACATATGGATGACGTCCGATTTTAAA
Source organism: Calotriton arnoldi (assembly GCA_963921515.1). NCBI lineage: Eukaryota > Metazoa > Chordata > Amphibia > Caudata > Salamandridae > Calotriton > Calotriton arnoldi. The sequence continues at coordinate 1,672,626 of CAWUFW010001626.1, read as the reverse complement.
TTACAATTTTAAATTACAATTCTGAAAATGCCACTTTTAACAAACTGGTATTTTCTTGCCTTAGCCACTCTGCAAGGAAGAAGGACTGCTGTGCTGCTGAAGGACTGCCACTTTATTGGACTGCCCTGTACTCCTGCTTTGCTGACCTGCTGCCTCCTGCCCGCTTGCCTGGGTGAGAAGGAACTTGGACCTGCATCTCATGAACTGAGAGTGACTCTAAGGGCTAGTTGGCTGGCCGCCAGATCTGATGCCTCAGCGACATAACAGGCTTTCAACCTCCTTGCAACTGCACCTAGACTCTGCCATATGTGAGTCTACCCTGCCAAGTGGTACCACCCAAGTCCTGGACCCTTGGAAGTGGGCCTAAGGTGCTTTCCAGCGGAACCAATGCATCTTCTCTGCTGAGTGGAGCATCCCAAAGAGAACTGACACAACGCCGCTGCTGCGCGGATTGGACCTGTCGTAATCATTCCCTTTTTGTTGTTGTGTCCACAAACACTAAGCATTTAGAAATATTATTTACACCCACTATTTCTCAAACATAATATTAGAACGTGTAATGAAGCTGTAGCGTTCTGCATGAGAGCATGCGATCTTGGCCGTATCATCCTATATTCATGCTGCTTGGAAGACAAGAGCATGAGTTCGGAAAACATTGTCCATAATTCTCAAGCAAAACTTGAATTTAAAGGCACAGATGTATAAAAGGCCTCCACTTATCTTGAAGATCTCTTTTGATTAAAACCAAAGACTCCCCAAGCTTTTACAATGGCCAAAGCAAGCAACTGTTTTGAACACAATTAACTTTCTCCTAGAATCATGCTGCAAAAAAATGTATTACGTGGTTTTAGTGAGATATTTTAACAGACAAAGTTTTTCTTCCTTGTTGGTAATTTTGTGCAGTAATGCTCTGATTGTTTGAGGGGTTAATACTGAGGGCTGTACTAACGCACTTGCACTTTATGCTCACAAAAATAACAGTGTTTAAGCATCCTTTGCCATGCTTTCATGTGTTATTTGCACCATGGGACATTGTAATGGTCTGAATTTAATCATTTTGCTTTTAGATTGTTAATGTTTCCCCTGTAACTGTAGAGAGGTCCTTTTTTGGCTTCAATAATATTTGTAATAATCAAATCATAGAATTTTAACAATTATTTGTACTTTTATCATTTGTAATTCTAAAGCTAACTGCGAATTTTAAACGTAAAGGTTGTGTTATTAAATGAGTTGGTAATTGTTATGTCCTACTTCGGCTGCGAACAATAAAGTTTTGACTTTTGACCCGTCGCAAAGACCTTAATCGCCCCCGCAGTCTTTGGAACCGACACATCGCCCTTACGGCGTGGTGCATCCACAGCTCAGGTCCTCGCATCTCTCGTCAACGGCAGCCTCAACGACAACAACGCACTCCACATCTCTGCCTCGCAGCTCCTCGGAACGGACGCATCGCCAGCTGCCTTGTCTTGTTTAATTTTTTTTTTAAATGGTCTATTTTTCAAAATTTTTGTGGGCTCCTTTTGTGTTGTATTTTCAGTGTTTTACTGTTTGACGTGTTGCACAAATACTTCACACATTACCTCTAAGTTAAGCCTGATTGCTCTGAGCCAAACTACCATGAGGGTGAGTACAGGTTAATTTGGGGTTTGGTGGTGCCATACCCTGACAAGCATTGTGGTTGCTGCTTGACCAGGGCTTACAACTGAGTCAACCAATAACCCTCTTTTTCTCTGTGTCAGACAGTCTGGTCTACTGACTCCTCTTGTGTAAAGTTCTTTTGTTTTTGTGCAACCCAGAGCCCTGCCCTGACACTGGTGTGTGCATTGTACATGTATGGTAGTAGGACTTTGTGTGTGCTATAGGTCTGAGTACTGGGGCCAGTGGGATCCACTTTGGATGTCCTTGGGTTAGCATGTCACACCAAGGATAATGAGGACAGATTGCCCAGACAGTGGAAGTGTATTGACTACATTCCTGTGGCTGAAGACTGGAGACCCATACACTGAAGTGAGGTAGGATAGAGACAAGGCTCCCCTTAGAAAGTCAATAAGGACCTTCTTATCAAAGGGTTTATGATTAGTTCTTCACTCTCATTTGTTAGATGGTAGGGTGAGGGAAAGCTCTGAGTTTCTGTTATTCATGGTGAGGACGCTTATAGGCAGGGCCTGTCTTTTTTCTGTCCTTGATTACTTCTTGAGGAAGGCTGGTGAAAAGTCAGGTGCAAAGATCTCAAACTTCATTGTGTCCTTCTTTTGGATTCTTCTTCTTGGAGCCAACACCATTGCCCTGCTGTGAAAGCCATCCCCTTGCACAAAAACTATCTCTGAAGAGCAGCTAGAAAATGACATTTGACGGGGAACCAACATAAACAGGTCTGAAACCTCAGACAGTGGGGCCACATCCCCTCTGTGATTTAAACCACCCACCGTGTTTAAGTTCCAGGTTCTTGAACAAAGAAGGGTGTTCTACACAGAGTACTAGAAAAGCTGCTGTGTGACCAGGGCTGATGTCTGCATGATGGTTAGTATCCTAGAGGATTGTGGGCATCAAATGAAGTCATCTGTGATACTACTGAGAGCACCAGCCAGAGTAATACTCACCTGCACCACTCGACCATGACAGCATGAGTTTATAACAAGGCATCGCACTAAACACTGAACTAGATGCGCAGACCATGTTCTGCAATTGGAAAAATGACTGTTGCCTAAGCAATCTCTTTAATATGGATATGAAGTATTGAACTAAACTGCAAGCTACTTCCAGTCAGTGGAGACCCTGTGAACTGCACCTGTGCCTAATGTGTGCCTATGACTACATAAGAGTAGAAGATCTATAGACATGTTAACCAGTCCTAGAATGGGGAGAGACTGTCATGGGTGCTTTACTATGCATCACAGTTAGATATATGACCTTGCAAGTGAGCATATTTTATGTCATAATATGTTCTGTTGTTATAAAAATATTTTCTTTTTTCTAAAATAAGCAATGGGTTGAACAACAAATTTACTGTATCTATTGTTTGATTGTTGAGTTGTGAGCTCTTGCTTTCCCCAGTACCGCCATGAGAACTCTTTGATTTCATACCCCCACTAACCCGAAAGTCAAATGCAGAAGTGTTGTACTTGGCTCAGTTTGCAGAACTATCAAAAGGTTTTTTTAAAGCGTGAACTTGTCACCCCGGGGGTCTCCAGGCGCTAGGTCCTAACACCCTTGGTCGAAGAGCCATGTCTTCAGCCTCTTCCTGAATTCTTCAAGCGAGGAACAGGTGTGTAGGTGAAGGGGAGGTTGTTCCAGGACTTGGGGGCGAGGTAGGAGAAAGAACGACCTCAGCAGCGGTCGCTGCGGATGCGGGGGTGTTGGCCAGGGCAAGGGAGGTGGAGCGGCGTTCCCTGGTGGGACAATGGAACGTCAGGCGGTTGTTGATATAGGCGGGCCCAGAGTTGTGGAGGGCTTTGTAGGTGTGAGTCAGGAGCTTGAAGAGGCATCGTTTCTGTACGGGGAGCCAGTGGAGGGCTCTGAGGTGGGGGCTGGTGCTGGTTCTCTTGGGAAGGTTGAGGATGAATCTTGCTGCGGTGTTATGGATGGTCTGGAGGCGGCTGAGTAGATGCTTGGTGGTTCTGGCATAGAGTGCATTGCCGTAGTCGAGGCAGCTGGAGATGACAGCTTGAATGACTATTTACCTAGTGCATATGGGGATCCATCGGAAGATCTTGCGAAGCATGAGGAGGGTGTGGAAGCAGGAGGAGAAGACGGAGTTGACTTGGTTCTTCATGGTTAGTTGGCTTTCCAGGATGATTCCGAGTTTACGTGCGTGGTTGGCAGGGGCGGGAGCAGGGCCGACTTCGGTGTGCCACCAGGAGTCGTCCCAGGGGGAGGGGTTGTTTCTGAAGATGAGTACTTCTGTTTTGTCCGAGCTGAACTTTAGGCAGTTGGCTTCATTCAGTTGGCGATGTCGGACAAAGTGTTCTGGAAGTTGGCTCTGGTGGTGTTTTCTGTGAGGGAAAGGATGAGCTGAGTGTCATCTGCGTATGAGATGATGCTGAGTCCGCAGGTGCGGGTGATGTCTGCTAGAGGTGGTGAAGAGGGTGGGGCTGAGTGAGGAACTCTGGGGGACGCTGCAGATGATGTTCTTGGGTTTGGAGGAAAAAGGTGGTAGGTGGATCCTCTGTGTTTGGCTGGAGTGGAAGGAAGCGATCCATTTGAGAGAGTTGCCTTGGATGCCCAGGTGGTGGAGTTTGGTGATTGAGGGTGTGATGGGAGACGGTGTCAAAGGCCGCCGAGAGGTCAAGGAGGATGAGGGCTGCCATTTCCCCTTGGCTGAGGAGGCATCTGATGTCATCCGTAGCTGCGATCAGGGCGGTCTCTGTGCTGTGGTTGGCCAGGAAGCCTGTGAGCTGGCGGTTGATGGCATAGGAGGACAAACTCCATGACTCCAGTGGCAAACATCCTCAGCCATGCTACTGGCCCCACACCACAGTTGGGACCCAGTAGCCCCTGTCTGCCCTGTGGGCCACTGAACGGGGTCTGACACCTAGCCTAACTAACAAATCTACCCATCATAATTAACCTACCATAGCTGTGGTACCTAAGTACTATAACTACCTGCATACCTAACATAGGGTATATAACCTACCATACATAATCTATACTACATTCTTACCTTTCATACCTAACCTACCATTACATATCTGCCATACTTCCATATCTACCCTAACATACCTAACCTATCATACCTACGTACCTTACATACCGAGCCTACCATACGTATCTACCATACGCAACCTACCGTGCCTTCGTATCTACCATACCTGCCATATCTACCTGTCATACCTAACTACTATACCTATCTACCATACCTAGCATAACACACATAACCTATTATACCTACCTAGCTAACTTATCTGCATACCTAAACTACCATTGCTAATGAAAAATTTCCTAGTAATCATTACGGAAAGTTTCAATTCTATTGAGGACGCGGAGGCAAGGATTATGCTCAACTTTCTTTATTATCCATACTCCAGCAGCTTCAACTTAACCACAAAAAACTTCAAATCCCATGATCCCTTCAGTTCAGGGGTCATCCGTAGTCCACCAATCAACAGTTCCTATGGGCTACAAGGGCGTGCTGCTACCAACACTATTCCTCTTTCTTGACTGCGATCCTGGACACTGAGGCTTGTTACTCCGTCTTGGAACCATCTGAGACTAGGAGAAATGAAATGTAAACTAATGAATCAATTCTCCACAACTGCGTGCCAACCCGCGGTCACATCAAGCACCAGATATCACAGCAATTAGACGAAGCACCAATGAACAGATGGGGCCATGCCCCTCAGCAGTAAACCATCTCAAAGATACATACTTATACCTTACGTTGAAGAAGAAAAAGAGCCTTGACTAATTTCTTGTCTCCTTACAAACACGGGAGGGGCTATGTCTCATGAAGCCTCGGGTGGGAATAATCCTCACCTCCGCGTCCTTAATAGAATTGAAATTTTTCATCATATGTCAGGACCGGAGGAGAGGATTATGCTTGTTCAAAGCTTGTCAACCACCAATGACGCCATATTCACGACTGGTTTAAAGTAGAATCTTTTAAACATAGAGTCCGAAGACCAGTCTGCGGCGTTTAGGATGTCTTCTAGCCTGGCGCCCAGTGAAAAAGCTTTAGAAGCCATAGCACCTCCCACTGAATGTGCGCCAAATTGCGAGGTGTTTATCCCCGCTTCTTGCATCACCCATCTAATCCAACGGGCTATGGTTGGTGGCGAAACCGCTTTGAAAGGCTTCTGTAAGGAAATCAATAATTGACGCTCTCCCGGAGGGCGAGTCTCTTCCGTCATGCTTTCATATTCTTTAAGACATCGAACCACACACAGCTTCGGGTATTTATTGAACGCTGGGTAGGACACCAGTCTCAAGTCCAATTTTGTCCAGCGCATAATATGAAAAGTGACCCCTTCGGGGGTAAAAACTCTTCCGGTAATGTCCAGTGCTCTGACATCTCGATGGCACGATATCAAGCATAAAAGCATAGCCAGCTTAGCCGTAAGCTCCTTGCGCGATAGATACCTATTGGGTTGCCAAGACTGGAAAAGGAGTAACACCTTATTAACATCCCAAAGAGAAGAGTACCGAGGTTCCGGGGGAAGTGAAAGACGGATCCCCCGCAATAATTTGCAAACCAAAGGGTGTTCCCCAACGGGGGCTCCCGAGACCGGGAGGTGTCCGGCAGAGATTGCCGACCTGTAGGAGTATGCTAGTTCCTGCAATGCCAGGGAGGCCAAGAAATTCATAATGGCTACCACTTTGCACCCCATGGGATCCTGGTCGTTCCGAAGACACCAACCGACCCATCTGCCCATGCTGACTTATAGCGCTTGTTGGTGCTATTGGCCCAAGCCGCTCCCAGTAGTGTTTGAGCGTCGGCCGAAAGGCCTGAGATTCGCCAGCGACTCCCAAAATCCGCCAAGCCACTAAGGGCATCCGTCCCTGTTGGATTAGAGGGTGTGGACCGCCCTGAGGATCTCTCAGGAGAAAAGGATCTCGGGGTAGAAGGATTGGAGAATCCCAAGAAAGTTCCAGTAGAACTGGAAACCACACTTGAGACCTCCAATACGGGGTGATCGAGACCACACTCGCCCGTTGTCTGCGGACTTGCGTTGTGAGCCTCATGATCATGGCGAATGGGGGAAAAGCAGACCCCATCTCCTTGGACCAGTCGTGAAGGAAAGCGTCTGTTGCCGACGCCAGAGGGTCCGGCTTCCAACTGAAAAACCGCAGAAGTTGGTGATCCAGTCTGGACGCAAAAAGGTCCACCGAGAACGGGCCCCACTTGTCGTGGAGCTTCTGGAACAGCGGCGGATATAGTTGCCAAAGGCTCATGTCCTCCCAACTCCTGGAGCACCAATCTGCTATTACGTTGGAGGCTCCCGGAAGATATTCTGCTGTCACTGAGATGTTGTGGGATAGACAGAATGTCCAGAAGTCTTTGGCCAGGTCTGCCAAGGCCTTGGACTTCGTCCCTCCGAGATGGTTGATGTATCGGACTGCGGAAACATTGTCCATCTTCAGGAGCACAGTGCAAGACGCCTTCTCTTTTGTCCAACATTGGATCGCGAAGGACCCCGCCATTAGCTCTAGGCAGTTGATTTAGAGTTGACTCTCGTCGGTTGACCACTTTCCTCCGGTAAAGGAGTCCCCGCACCGGGCACCCCAGCCTGACTTGCTGGCGTCGGACTCTATTACCAAGTCCGGTTCACAACCGAATATGGCTCTGCCGTTCCAGGCAGTCATATGGTCCAGCCACCATCTCATTTCCATGCGAACTTCCTCTGTCAGGGGAACCTGATCGGAGTACTGTAGACCCCTGCCGAGGTGGGAGGCTTTCAGGCGTTGTAATGCTCTGTAATGGAGCGGCCCCGGAAAAATCGCCTGAATCGAGGAGGCCAGGAGTCCCACCAGTTGTGCGATCTGTCGCAATGAGGTTGAGGAATGAGCCAAGACTCGTCTCAACTCCCTGCGGATCTTTGTCATTTTCCGAGCAGGAAGACTCAAAGTGCGGGACACGGAGTCCACTACGAAACCTAGGAAGGTCATCTGTTTGGAGGGCGTTAGTACGGATTTTTGGGAATTGATTATGAAACCCAGATTCTGGAGAAGATCTACCGTCACCTGCAATTGATGGGAGAGGCGCTGGGGACATTGATCCAACAGGAGAATGTCGTCCAGATAAATGATGAGGCGAAAGCCTTTTGCTCGTAACGTTTCCACCACCGGCTTGAGGACTTTGGTGAAACACCAGGGCGCCGAGGACAGCCCGAAGGGGAGTGAGGCGAACTCAAACACCTGGTCTCTCCACAGAAACTGTAGGAAACGGCGATGCAGTGGAAAGATGGGGACCACTAAGTGCGCATCTTTTAAGTCCAGTCTGATCATCCAATCGTCTGGCTGAAGGAGATCTCGGAGCATGTGTATGCCGTCCATTTTGAAGTGGCGATAAATCAGCCATTGATTGAACTCTTTTAAGTTTATGACCGGACGCTGTCCCCCATCCGTCTTGTCGACCAGGAAGACATTGCTGAAGAATCCCCTGGGATGAAGGTGAGAGGGTACCACCGCTCCTTTTTGCAGCAGATCCGCCACCTCCTGATCTATGAAGTCTGTCTGATCCTGTGCAAAAACCAGAGGCCGAGGGCGAGTCTCCTGCACAGGAGAACCGAAGAACTCTATGCGGAAACCCTGAATGGTTTGAAGCACCCATGCGTCTGAGGTAATGGCCCTCCAATTGTGTGCGAAAGCTGCCAACCTGCCTCCCACCGTGTGATGTGGGAGAGGAAAAAGGCTCACCTGAGTCAGGCCCGCATTGGCCTCTGGCTGCTCCTCTGCTGCCGCGGCCCCTGTATCCTCGTCGGGACTGGAAAAATTCCTGGCGGCCCGGATCCTGGGTCTTCTTGCCGGTGCCTCGTTGAGGGCCTTGTGTGTAGAAGCGGCCGATCGAACGCCCTCTACCGCGACCGGCCCCGACAAAAACTCTGGGGTGGAAGACCTTTTTTATAGAGGATTGTGCCTTGTCTAATGAAGTGAATGTTGAAACAAACTTGGTGAGCTCCTTGATGAACGGGTCACCGAAAAGACCACCCTGTGCCACGGCGCCAGCCTCAGACGAGGAGAGGTCTCCCAACTTGGGATCAACTTTTAAGAGGAAGGAGCGCCTCCTTTCCATAGAAAGGGCACAATTAGCATTGCCTAGGAAGACAAGTGCTCTCTGGGCCCAGCTCGAAACCCTTTCTGGGGAAAGTGGAGTCCCCGCTAACTTAGCTTCTTCTGCCAACTCCAGGACTTTAGTGAGGGGACCTGCTATATCCAAGAGTTTGTCCTGGCATGACTTCCAGGACCTATCGATCCCTTTCTTTGGATCGCGGATGTACTTTTGGAGGAAGGTTGCCATCCTGGGGTCAACCTCCGGGGTCATTGCCACTTTGCCCGGTAGGGCAGGGCGTGGGCACCCCGCCCTGAGGCAAGCCCATTCTTCCTTGTCGAGGGGTTTACGCAAGCGTCCGGCTACGAATGCCGCAACCTTAGGTGAGGGGGTCCACTCGGAAGAGCGGGGATGGACCAGGTCCTCAGGGACCAACATGTCCGGTTCGTCATCCTTGGCTGCGTCCGGAATTGGGGACTCTACCGGGCGCCAAGGTCTAGATTGGCCTGCCTCGTCCGCAGACTCTTCCGCAAATTCCTCCTCCTGTATAAAAGGGGGCTCCGGGATCTCGGGGAAAGAATTTTGGGGTCCCCCATCTGGCCTGGCCAGAAATGCTTTTTTAAGGTGCTCAAATGCGCCAAGGTCCATGCCTGACGCGCATTTGCCCTTTGGTGGGTGCTGAGCTTGAAATGCGTAGGCAAATTGCATAATGCGGCGTTCAAAAGGTCCCATGGCATCTGAGACTGCCTGGTGGATGGAGGCATCCACAGCACCGCAGAATTCGTCATATAGGGGTAGTACCTGAATGGATTCCTCTTCAGTGTACTCCTCCATGACGCTCATTGTTAGGTAATATATGCACAGGAAAACTGGAAAAAAAAAAAAACGCTCTAAGCGTTAGTGATGGAACACTCTCTGGGGGACAAGGTTTTGGAGTGCCCTAGGACACTAATTTTTTGGGCACCTCGAAGTGTGCTAGCTTTGGGGCCTATATGGCCTGAAGGGGCGACTCACCCTGCTATTCAGAACGGGTATCGGTATGCTCTCGGCCCGCCCCTACTTAGCGCTCCCCGCCGCGAGCACAGAACTGCAAAATAAGGGAGAAAAAAATCGCCTCACGGCGTTCAGTACTGACCTGCTGCTTGCGGGCGTAAGGGGAGACCGGCACAGTACGGACCTGCGAGAGCAGGCGTCAGGGCTTCCAGGATCTGTGAGGTGGCGCGGAGGCGGTGAGGGCCGTTATGCGTGTCTCGATGGTTCCGTCTCCTCAGAAGCGCGACGTGAACCAACGAGACAGGCACGCGCCCCCTACCCGCCTCAGACGTGCACCGCGCCGTCACCTCAAGCGGGGCTGCGAGTGGAGCGAAGAGCTCCCGCGGCCCCGAATAGACAATGCGGTAAACAAAACAGATATGTTTTAACAACTAGAGACTACGCAGTAGAAAAACGTGCAAATATCAATACTTCACAAATTCGAACAATACCAAAAAACAAGCGCGCTCGCGCACACAACGCTTGGCAATGCGCTACATTAACTAGTAAGAAATCCTGTATTACGAATATAAAAAAAAAAGCAATATATATATCCCTCGCCCTGACGAGCGAGAGGAACAACATTTATCTCTGCTGGGGAGCAGGAAAAGAAAGAGGAATGGTGTTGGCAGCAGCACGCCCTTGGAGCCCATAGGAACTGTTGATTGGTGGACTATGGATGACCCCTGAACTGAAGGGATCATGGGATTTGAAGTTTTTTGTGGTTAAGTTGAAGCTGCTGGAGTATGGATAATAAAGAAAGTTGAGCATAATCCTCGCCTCCGGTCCTGACATAGAATCTACCATACCTACCTAATATATATCATTAACTACACCTACCTACCATAAATATTATCCATACATACTATATCATACCTATTCTACCATACCTAATGTACCATACTTCCCTGCCATATTTCACATTGTTTACTATGAACCTATGCTGGAAGGTGGATTATTAGTAGGGGTAATTGTGCACGGACCATTAGCAATAAGGCCACCAACATAATAAAAGACTCAGTAAATTATTCCCTTGCTCAACCCTTGGTAGCTGGCAATGAGCAGGCAGGCTTAACTTAGAAGACAGGTATGTAAAGCATTTAAAAACAGAAATACATCAAACAAGACACAGCACACAATAAAAATCCCACACCAATTTATAAAAATAGAAAATATTTTTATCTTTCAAATGACACCAAAATGACAAACATTCAATATAGGGAACCAGAGATATGAGTTTTTAAACATTTAACACTTTCAAGTGCTTAAAAACATATACCTCCAACTTGGGACATCTGGTTGTGCTTGACTGGGACAAAGTCAGACTTTGAGGCAGACCGCAATTGAGCCCTGGTCGGATACACTAAGCGGGAGGCCCCGGTCAAAGTTTTTTCCTTCACACTTAGAAACTTTTCTGGAGCTTTTTTTCTCAACGTCGATCGGACCTCTCCAGCAGGCCGGATTTGGAACGGGTTAGTTGGCTTGGTTTTCTGTGAGGCCGCGGTGAAATCCTGGAAGTCTGGAGCTCCGGAGCTTTCAGCGGGACAAACCTGAAATTCAGGCCGTGTTGCGGTTAAAGATAGCCAGTTTGACTCTCGATGTCGGGTTGGTCACCTTATGGAGCTTTCTCCCAAAAGTTCTCCAAACTTCAGGAGGTGCTTGCTGAAGTTCCTTGTGGGGCTTCAAAGTGTCCACACACAAAATCCAAGGTTCCAGAGTCTCTGAGTTGCTCCTCAGAAATTTGAGACCACAGTTCCCACAATGCCAACAGCCAGCTGTGCATGAGTGTTTTTGTTTAGAAAGTCCACTGGACGCACTCCAGGCTGGGACTTCTTGAGGGAGATGGTGCAGGGAAGCTCTGTCAACCTGTTGCTTTCAGGGAGTCCACTCCTTAATCCTTTTTGAAGCAAGGCAAATTCCTTAGGGCTGTAGTTCCAAGTGTGCAGCAGGAGCAGTCCTTCAACTTGCAATCCTTTGGGGTGCAGACCAGGGTTCTAGCAGAGTAGTCCTTCTTCTAGTTTCAGGCAGCAAATCCAAGTTGCTATGCAGCTCTCACATATTTATTCTATGATCTGGGGCGACACGCAGGGGGGGTCCCCTGTCCAATAAGATGCAGGGTGCCACCCAAAAGCATGACAGCTTCCTCCAAAGTGTAGCATATTCTTGCCCCACAAAGCACTGCACTTTAAAATTCAAGATGGAGAATTCCTCTCCAAGGGACTAAAACCTGGCTATGCCAACCTACTGGTGCCATTTCCATTAACATTCCCCCTCCAGACCATCTGCAAATTCCATTCCTGGGCCTGCCATCTGGCTGGGTACAAGAAGAGGGGGTAGGCCTGGATGGCATTCCTAACTGTCCTGCTCTCTTTGACGCCCAGTTTGATTTACCCAGCCCCTTCCTGACCTGTTCTTTGCAGATGCAGAGGTCCCCCCATCAGATAACCTCTGCTCTGTACAGGCCACTTATCACCTCATCAAAGCAGCCTGGCTAAGCCTGTTAGAGCTGACCAATCAGGAGAGACTGCTATAAGGCTGGATTTTGGCTTGCAGAAATAAAAGTTCTATAACTTATTTTCTGAACTAGTTATGATAAATTCAACAGTGGCAGGTTGTTGGATTTATTATTATCAATCTTTTAAGTACTTGAATGACATTTTGAGCCCCTTTCTAGCAATATTTATACTTAAATAAAATATTGCAATGCTAGCATATAGAGTTAATAATCTACAATGGGGGTCCCTGCTTATAGTTACATGGCACCCCACCTCTGGGGCACCGGGGGGAGTCCTTAGGGGTGACATAAGCAAAGATAAGGTAGACTACCACTTGGGAAGTACCTTTAATTCCTAAGTTGAATTTGCATATAATTGTACTTTTAAAGACAGTCTGCAAGCTGGGCTGCCTTTAAAAGTGACAGTAGGCCCACAGCAGCGCCCATTCCAGTGCAGGTATTAACTTGGCCTCTAAACCGTCCTGCCCTATTATATACTAGGGGCTTATAGGTAGTTTAAACCCTCTTGCCTTAGTATATACTAGGGACTTACAGAGGTCTGTCATTGTCAATTGTTATTATACCTAATTACCATAAACTTTTTAATCATAGCACTGGCCCTGGGCCTGGGTAGCAGAGCCCAGGGCACAGTCAAAGTCAGTTACCACCAGTATCAGTCAGAAAAAAGGGGGTGAACATGGCAAAAAGGATGACTTTCTAACAACCTAGCAAAAAGAAGGAAAAAGAGTGGAAAAAATTAAACAAACATTAAGGAAATTTTGAAGAAGAAGGCAACTGAGAATTCCTGTCAAACCCAACAAATAAAATTAGCTGTGCCTCTGCGTAAGTTACTTGGAAATCTTACTGTGAGTCTCTCTAGGAGAACAGGCCACTGTGTGTCCCAGCCTCCAATGACCGGTTCGTCAGCATCTCCATGACAAGTGCTGTTTATGGCGTGACTCTGTTCTCCTTTTCGGTGCCAATTACCAGTGAAATCGGACATTAACTAATGCACCGCACGTAACTTAATTAACATACTTCCCCTACCATATCTGCCTACCTACCACACTTCCTCTACCCAACTAACCAACCTCCCCAACCTACCATACCTATTCTTCTGATAGAGACTTCTAACCTTTTAATTGTTCCCCAGGCATCAAACTGAGATCTTCCTCTGCACACCAGTAGGTGGCGCCATGCAGCTTGGCACTGACACTGTTCCTCTCCGAAATGAGATGCAGGGCATATATAGGTGGCACTCCCCTGCCCTGATGTTAGTTCCTTTCTTTCAGTGCTACCAAAACTGGATCTGGAGCTATCTTTCATCTTTTTGAGACAGCTTTTCATTAAATTCTTACAGTCACAACAGGTTTTAAACCCTATTAGGTCTGATGCAAACAAATGTATGTGACAGATCCTTATCAGGCTTGACTGTGGTGCCTAAGTTCGAACCATGTCTAAGGCATGCAGTGACTGCGCATCAATGAAGCCAAAAGCCAAACGGGACCATGAGGTGAAACTCAATTTTGCCAAGCACCGGAAGACTCCGCAATAATGCAGTCCAGAAGCCACAAGTATTGTTCCTGAGATCTTCGGGTAAGTTAAGGGAAAAAAACAAAAAAAGTAAGCAGGACTTGGCCCCTTCCCCCCACTCACATACTCCTGAGAAGGTGCAAGAGTGTCACCATGCCTCTTGATCTCACTCCCAAAGTCGATCAACATCGGAGCCTATCCATTGATTTGTCCCAGTTTCTGGGATCATCTGCGACACGGGCAGGGCGAAAAGTTCAATGAGGTCATGCTCTTACTCTTTGGATCCTTAATGACTCCCTCTGGTAACTTTTGGGCCCCAAGGAGCCGAGAGGCCCTCCATCTGGACTAATGCCGACCGGTTCACCCTCTGCACCAGTTGGACTCTATGAATCCAGCACTGGGCTTCCTCTGGCTCCTGTCTGACTCTACCTCCAACAGCACGCTCCGCGCTGGTTCCCAGACCTGAATGCCAGTGCCAACTCCATCAACACTGGAGGACGAGGTGCCCATTGTGCACTCTGTCTCTGTGCCGCTACGACCTGAAATGAGGCTGTGCCCGACTTCATCGAGGATCCACCTCTTGCACCTCCACAAGGAAGGACACATACGTTGCATTCTTTTTTTGGCATGGATTTGGACAATGATTATGACACTAGTGATGAAACTGGGCAGCCATACCATAAGGAAAATTGGTATGATGACTTCTAGAGGCCAGTGGCCTTGATACTTCCCCTGAATCGGGACTCGTCTCACTCCCCTAGTCCTGCCACTGAGGAGAATGTTTCTTATGCCATGGATGCATAGGGTGTCCAAAGTTCTTGACCTCCAGCTTCTCACCTTGGAGGTGAAAAAGAATGTCTTAACAGACATTCTCCAGCTGGGGCAAACATCTACTGAGCCCCTCATGCTCTTCAACGAGGCACTTACAGATACCCTTTTGGGGGCTTGGGCCAAACCTTGCTCTGGCCCCCCAGTCAAACACCAGATTGCAAGACATCACCACCCTGCCTCAGGCAACCCTGCATTTTTGTCACAGCACCCCTCTGCTGAAAGGGTGGTGGTGCAGGCATCTACAAGTGGGATGAACCTGAATACGTTTGTGACTACGCCCCACAATAGGGAGTCCAAATGAGTGGAGAACTTTGGGAAGAGGGTATTTCTTCCGCCGCCAGCTTGGCTCTCAGGTTTGTGAATGCTAGCTGCCTCCTGGAATGTTATTCCCATGCTCTTTGGGATTCGGTGGCTCAAGTCCTACCAGCGGTTTCAGGTGACCACAACCTGTCCTGATCCAAGCCATTCAGGACGATTGAGATGCAGCCAAGTTTACAATTCGTTCTGTCGGGCAGGCCATTCACCGCCACCCCTGTCTGTGGTCAACTGGTTTATCAGGCGGTGTCCAATCATCCCTTATGGTCATGCCATTTGACTGGACTCACCTGTGTGGGGACAAGGTAGATTGCACTCTGGAGTGGTTCTGAAGAGCTGGGCCACAGCACACTCCCTGGGCTTATCTGACCCACCTTTCCAGCTGCATTAGCCCTGCCATTCCTTTTGCAGCTTTGGCAGAGGTACCCCATAACATCATCCAATTCAGCCTCAGCAAGGGGCACAGCAGTTTCGGGGCTGTGACCCTGGTGCCACCACCCTCGCAGTCAGGGTCAGCGTGCCTCTCAGTACAGTGCCCAGTCCCCCTTATCCCCACCTGCCAAAACCCTTTAGCGTGCTCTTAGTGAAGCACGTCTGCCTGATTGGAGGCTGTATCTGATGGTTCTTGCCTGGTTGGCAAGGTGGGTCCTGCAGATAGTCACAAAGGGAATCACCTTGACTTTTATTGCCACTGTGCAGCACCTTCCACCAGTGTGACTTACAAAGGACCATCTCTTCGTCTCACAGCAGGAAGTGCAAGTCAATACAGTCAAAGGATCTATTGAACTATTGAGCGGGTGCCTGAGCCAGAAGTAGATTGTGGTTGTTATTCCCGCTATCTACCAATTAAGAAATACGAAGGTCAATATCCTATCTTAGACCTATGGCCTTGCAAAACGCCTTCCTCCTAAATGAAAAATTCAAGATGCACACATTGGCCCGGGTCTTGGATGCCTCGACCCTGGAGACTGAATGGTGGCGTTAGACCTGTAGGATGCCTATTTCCATTTACCCATCCTGCAGGCCCATCAAAGCTACATGCGGTTCATGGTGGGACAGGAGCTTTTACAGTTCACTAGGCTTCCCTTGGTTTCATCAGTGTCCCCCGGGTGTTCATGAAAGTGATGGCAGTGGAAGCAGCACAACCTTAGAGGCCAGGATCCCAGTCTTCCCCTACCTCCATGACTGGCTATTAAACGCGTGCTCACACAGGCAGTCATCAACCTCCTCCAGAATACAGCAAACCTCTTGTTACCTTTGGGGTTCAATTTCAATCTGCTGAAGTCACACCTGACTCATTCTCAGGCACTCCCCTTCATAGGAGCCATTCTGGAAACGTGCAGTTTCATGCCTTGCCACCAGAAAGGTGAGTCCAGGACATTCAAGCTGTGATCCTGATCTTTTAGCCTCCGTCCTGGACTTCAGTGACGTCAGCCCTGATGCTACTGGGGCTGATGGCCTGCTGCATCCTGCTGCTCAAGCATGCCAGGTGGAAAATGGAGGCTCTGGGGGATATGAGTTCTCAGTGAGCCCAACGTCAAGGTGAACTCTCTGACCACATCCGGATCTCGGAGGAGACTGCAGTAGTGATTACTAAATCACGATTGGGTCAACGGCAGACCCCTCTCCTTTCATCACAACAGAGTTGAGGGTGGGGACTGATGCATCTCTTCTGAGGTTGGGGCAGACATCCGGGGGAGGTAGAGATCCCGGGAAGCCCGGCTGCATATCAACCTCCTGGAGCTGAGGGTCATCCACTTGGCTTGAAACCCTTCCTTACATCCAACAAAGGGAGGTTGGTGCAGGTGCTTATGGACAACACTACCGCCATGTGGAAACTGCAACAAGCAGGGAGGAGGGCGGTCCTGGAACCTGTGCCAGGATGCAATATGCCTCTGGAAACAGCTGGACCATCAAGGGATCTTCCGGTGGTGAACCACCTTACAGGATCTTTGAATGGCAGGGCGGACTAGTTCAGCCATCTATGTCTAGTGGATCATGAGTGACAGTTACACCTGGAGGTGGTGCAAGGTTTCTTCTGTGAATGAGGAGAACGGTAGGTCTTTATATTCGTCACCGCCGAGGATGCGCAGTGTCAGCAGTTCTGTATGTTGGAGTTTCCAAGGTTTCTCTCGCTAGGCCTCTTGCCTAGAGTCGATCTCGGGACTCTCGATACCACTCCTGTCTCAAAATCAAAAGATCAGGAATGACTGGGACCAAGTCATTCTAGTGGTCCTCGATTGGGCACGGAGATTATGGTATGCAGAACTCCTGAGCTTGAGCATCGGTCCTTTAATCAGGTTGCCCCTCTGGGAGGACCTGCTGTTTCAGCAGCAGGTCAAGGTTCTGCACCCGGGCCTTCGCATGTCCACCTTCATGCCTGGAGATCAAGCCATGACAGCTGAACACCTTCAACTTCCTCTGGAGGTGGTTGATGTCGTCTTGGCAGCCAGGCGTCCCTTGACAAAAATTATATACATCTGTTGTTGGGACAGATTTGTAGTTTGCAGCGACATACGCCAGACTAACCCCCACCAGGCCACGTTATTTGGCGTTCTGTTGCTTATTTTGTTTCTCGCCCTGTAAGGCTTTGCCTCGGGCACAGTTAAGGGATATTTTTCCGCCTTTTTGCATTTACCGGAACAGCCCTAATTGTTTAAATTACCGTTTGTGATGCATTTTTCGAAATGTCTTCAACACTGTTTTCCCACCTCTCCTTTCTTCATGCCACAGTAGGACCTTAACTTGGTCCTCACATTTTTGTCATGTTCTCCCTCTGAGCCGCTTCACAGCTGTCCCTTGTGGCTTCTTACCCTCAAGACAGTGTTCCTTGTTGCCATAACATCGGTGCGGCGAATGAGCGAGCTGTAGGCTCTCTCTGTTTGTTCACCATATACCACCTTCTTCCAAACAAATTGGTTCTGTAGAGGTGAGCATCCTTCTTGCCTAAAGTTGTGACACCATTCTAAGCCTGGGCGGAGTTCGCAGAGTTCTGCTACGCGGAACTCCGCGAAGTGCACAAAAAACTCTGTCGCGCTCCGTGGAGCTCTGCAAGTGGTGGAGTGCGTAGGATAAATGCTGTTCAAGGTGATTTTCAGTGCCAGGTGCTTGTCTGCATGGTGCAATCATCGTGAACAGCACCATGCACAGCACAAGCGGGCGATGCTTCCTTTCTGCCACTCGAGTAGATTTTTACTTGAGCGGCAGCTTTCTCAACCCGAGCAGACAGTTTCTCAACGCGAGTGGTCGCGAGCATACACGACCACTCGCAATGAGAAATCTGATCGCCTGCTTTGAGAAATCTCGCCGGGAAGTTGATTTTACATGCTCGCCAACTTGATGTTGACGAATGCGAGCGAGGGAAAAAACTCCATACATAGCGGAGCATAGTTTTTCGGAACTCCGCGAGCTCCGCGTAACGCGGAGTGCGGAAATCTCCGCAAACTCCGCGAGCGGAGCGGAGTTCACCACCCATACTTACACCATTTCACATCAGCCAAACCATCACCCTGCTGATGTTCTATGGTCTGCCTCACCCCACTAAGGAGCAGGTGAAACTTCATCGTTTGGACCCCAAAAGAGCATTAAGCTTTTACATGAATGGCATCAAAGAACACTTGGGGGGTGGATGATCACCTCTTTGTGAGGTCCACTGGAGCGAAAAAAGGTGGGGCTGTGCAGAAAATTATCATTTCTCACTGGATCTTACTCTGCATCAAGATCTGCTATGCATTGGCCAAAAAGAAGCCTCATGATGGACTGGGAGCTCATTCCACCAGGGCTAAAACTGCTCCAACTGCATTGGCATGCGGAGTTCCTGTCGTGGACATTTGTCATGGCTACATGGGTGTCACGCCACATGTTCATGAAGCACTACTTTCTGGACAGCCAGGTTCACTGAAAGGGGCATTTTGCCTGCTCGGTCCTACAGGACTTTATGGTTTGAGCCAATTCACAGACCCAGCTCCTCATAAGAACTGCTCTGGTATCTATTCTAAGTAAGCCCGAGCGTAGTTGGCGGAGTGCCACTACGTGGAGTTCCACGGAGTTTGAAAAAAATTCTGTGGAACTCCGCTCCTCTCCGCTCCGCTCTGCTCCGTTCCCCTCCACCCTCCCTAATTTAAAAGCAACAAAAAAATCACCTACCTGGTGTGGCGTCTCCGGGCTGCCCTTCTCCTGGCCATGTTCTCTCTCTCCTCCTCGTCCTTGCAAACCCTTACAATGCACGTCTTGGAAGGACTGCGCGTGCACGCATGCGTAGTTCTCGCAAGACGTACAACGTAGGAGTTTGCGTCGACGAGGAGGAGAGAGAGACCACGGGCAGCCCGGAGACACCACAGCAGGTAAGTGCTTTTTTTTTTACTGCTTTGGGCGTGGGCAGGAGCCGGCTAACTCCGCTCCGCTGCAGAGTGGAAGTTTTGCCTGAACTACGCGGAGCGGGAGTTGACAAAACTCTGCATACTCTGCTGGCGGAGCAGAGTTCTCTGCCCGGGGTTAATCTATTCAAAAGTTGAGGAATCTCTGGTTAGAAATCTTGATCAGAAGAGCAAGTTACTTACCTTCCGTAACACTCTTTCTGGTAGCGATTCTATCTAATCGCAGATTCCTCACCGACCCTCCCTCCCTCCCCCTTCTGTGTTTGGGCTCTACCCATAAATAAGATCCCAAGTCTAGGAATCTGCACACTGGTCAAAGCCAATTTTCTCTTGGGGCTCTGTGTCTGGGATCTCAAATAGCATTCAAAGCAACTGATGTCAGCATGCAGGAGTGGCATCTATATAGGCTTGGCATGTCTTTTCCGGAGCGTAAAGGCATCAGTACAGAGCCGCACAGTGCCACCTACTAGTGCAGAGAGGTACTGCTCAAAAGTTTCTAGATTCAGTCTGACGCCTGGGGAATAGTCAAAAGGTGAGGAATCTGTGGTTAGATAGAGTCTCTACCAGAAAGAACTTTACCTAAGGTAAGTAACTCGTTTTTCAATATTTAGCTTAACACTATTGTGTGTGACAGGGATTTTTCCATAATGCATACGTGTTACATACAAGTCAGATCTGCTTAGGGCCTAGAAAACTAATATTCTGAATGGTAATGACAGCATGTGCAAGATCGCCACATTATTTTCGAAAATGCAAGTTGGCATTGGTAGCGCTAACAAAACAGAGACTGCAAAATGTCCGCTCTCTGAATGCTGCAGGGTTATGTACAGTGAATACAGCTACAAGGCCAGTCTGCCTTGTACAAATCAGACTTGGAAAGAAATAGAAATTACTACATTTGCCTGCCTTATGTGTGCTTCTGCAACAGATGCATTACTAGTATTCAGGAGCAATGATACAAGAAAATGCACAGGAGTTCCTCATCCCCTCTCCACAGAAAATAATTGACACTAATCGAGTAGGAAAAGTAGGGATGTGTGATAAAACATGCTTGAGGTTTATCTAATGCTCATTTTGTTTTATATTCTGATTTCTGAGATTACCGTAATAATTTTCATCATCCAGATACACAAGATTTCTGGTATAATAATTAAATGTATGTTGTAAAATACCAAGAGCTGTATCTCTACTGTTTCTAGGAAGTGACCAAGGCAGCACTCTTGTATCTATGTACAATACACCACCTGCAGATGAGAGTTAATCTGACACGGTTGTGTGATTCCTAACACTCCTTATCTGAATAAGCCTAGCTAGTTGTATCCAGGTGTGAGAGGCATCTACCAGTTTTCCTTTTCTTCAGAGTGTATTGGGGCTTAGGAGATCTACCAGGGTGCGCGCTTCGATTTGATGTTCACATTATGCCACCCAACAGTATTGTGGAAATTAACAGATAATGTGTATTAAATAATGAAGTTATTTAAATATATTTATTTATTTCATAATTGGTGAAATACTGACTTTTTGTTTTGCTTCGTAACAGGATTGTTTGTTTATTTCACGTTTTCACTTGTATATATCATTGCGGAAGCACTTTTTTTTTTTTTTTTTGTAACATTTTTATTAAAGTTAAGACCTGCAATTTTACATTCCTCATTGACCGTTTAACATGGTTACAGTTTGCAATACTTTGCTCGGTTACAGAGACGCTTCATACAATCAATATACATTGTACATTATATCACACAATAACAGTATTATGTATTACTCATCTTCGTCTGACACCGGGTCTATTGCTGGGGGGGTACATATGCCCCCTCTAAAGGTATTCCATCCTCCCCACATTTTCACCCATTTTTTGGGGCATCCTCTGTGAATGTATGTGGCTTTTTCGGCCGCCATGGTCATGTCCATATCTCTACACCAGTCTTCTAAAACTGGGGCATTCTCCGCCCCCCATTTTTGGGCTATGTTTCATTTAGCTATCATCATACCGAGTGTTGCCCAAGTTTGGGCTATGTGGTTCATGTCTGTTGGTTCCCATATATTCAGGAGACAGTGTTTGGGTTTAGGTGGGATCGGGTTGGAGCTAACCTTGGTGATGGTGGTCATTACTTCTGTCCAGTAAAGTTTTATAACCGGACAGTCCCAAAGTGTGTGGTAAAAGGTGCCTATGCCTCCACATTGACGTATGCAGTGCTGGTCAGCGATTTTCCCTATCTTGCATAGTGTCACCCTAGTAAAATACGTCCTATGCAGTACTTTAAGCTGTATGAGGCGCAATCTGGAGGAGGCTGCCACTACCCTTGGAGATTCAATCGCTTCCTGCCAGTCAGTGTCATCCAGTTCGCCCAACTCATTCTGCCATTTTACCCGGAGCTTTAGCAAGGGGTCAGGCTGATTGTTAATGATCTTCCGGTACGTGAGGGAAATCGCTTTTTTGTCCATGTAGTCCGTCAATAATCTGTCCTCCAAGGGAGAGGCCTCTGGAAGGGTGTCATTTAATGGAATGGCCGCTTCTAGAGCATGCCTAACCTGCATGTAGCGAAACAGTTCGGTAGGGGCCATTTCGTATTGTTCCTGTAGGTAGGCAAAGGTGATGACTTTTCCCCCCCTCCAGAGGTCGACCAGTCGGGAGATCCCTATGACATCCCATTTTTGGAACCCCTTACTCTTGCCCAGTGTGCCTAACCTGCCAGTGGCCCATAGTGGGGTGTGTTGCGTCAGTTTGCCAGTCCATCCCAAGTGTCTTGTTACTGTGTGCCATACATGAATCGTGTGTCCAGTAGGTCCCAGAAGGACAGATTTTCTTTTTTTATTATAGAGCACTCGATTAACCCCTCCCGCTCCCAGGGTATATCTATCCAGTCGATACGCCGGGTCGGTGTGGGGCGCGTGGACCCACTGAATAATCACTGCTAACTGAGCAGCCCAGTAGTATGCCTGCACGTTAGGGAGTGCGATGCCACCATCATACCAACTCCTAAACAGTTTTGATGCGGCTATCCTGGCAGGTTTCCCATCCCATAGGAGATTGTTGACCTCCGAGTCTATTGCTCTAAAATATGATGCGGGGACACGAAAGGGTGTATTATGGAGGGCATAGAGAAATCTGGGTAGTGCCATCATTTTAAAAAGT
Organism: Calotriton arnoldi; assembly: GCA_963921515.1. Classification (NCBI taxonomy): domain Eukaryota; kingdom Metazoa; phylum Chordata; class Amphibia; order Caudata; family Salamandridae; genus Calotriton; species Calotriton arnoldi. The sequence goes on along the minus strand of CAWUFW010001626.1, from coordinate 1,650,205 downwards.
GCTGCTCTTCCCAGCAGGGTGACCCGCAACGATTTCCAATGTTTCGCATGTCGCCTCAGTCTGTGCAACGGTTCTTGGAGATTTTGCGCTAGGAAGTCGTCAGGATCGGATGTGATGTTAATCCCTAAATACTTGAAGCTGTCTGTTACCACTTTGACTGTGCAGTTCTTTGGTACTTTCGGACAAGGCCCATGTAGAATATACAGCACGGACTTCCCCCAGTTAATCGTATAACCGGAGACCTTCCCGTACACTTCGCATATGTTTAATAGTCTATGTATGGAACATGTGGGGGATGCTATATAGACCAGAATGTCGTCTGCATAGAGGGATATGCGGTCTTCCCATCCTTCCGTCCAGCGGAGGCCGCGGATTATTGGGTCCCTTCTGATCCATGCAGCTAATGGTTCTAGGATTAACGCAAAAAGGAGCGGCGATAGCGGACATCCTTGCCGCGTTCCGCGTACCAGGGAGAACTCACGTGAGATATGTCCGTTGGCCACCTCATGTGCAAGAGGGTTAGTGTATAATAGGCGGATCCATGAGCAGAATTTGGGCCCGAACCCCTGGTGTTGGAGGGCTGCAAAAAGGAATGGCCATTCGACCGAGTCGAAGGACATCCTTGCATCAAGGGACAATATAGCAGCCTCCTCCCGTATCGTGTGTTTCCGGCCTAGTACGCCATGCAGGCATCTGAGATTTAGGGAGTGTTCCTTCCCGGCATAAATCCCGATTGGGCCGGGTGGACCAATTTCGAGAGATAGGGGGTCAGTCGAAGCGCCAGCGTTTTGGCCAATATTTTGGCCTCCGCGTTGATCAGCGAAATCGGCCGATAGGAGGTAACTTCAGCAGGGGGTTTGCCTGGTTTGTGGATGGCTACTATGGTGGCAATCCGTTGGTCCGTAGGGAGCTCCCCCTGAGCCAGGCTCACCTCATACATTTTTAATAGGTAAGGGGTCAATTTAGCAGCCGCTCACTTGTAGAGCTCTATTGGGATACCGTTCGGACCCACAGCTTTCCCCGACTGTATCTTATGAATGGCTACTGTGATTTCATCCGTTGTTAAGTCGGTGTCTAGTATTTGGGCCTCTTCCTTTGTGAGTGTCGGCAGGCGTATGTCTCTTAGGAAGGCTAGTGCATCCTGTACTGTATTCGTAGTCGTGGGCGCATATACACGTTCAAAGTGTGTTGCTAATGCGTTTACTATCTCTTTCGGGTTTGACGACGAGTCTCCGTTTTCTAATCTAATCTCTGCCACCCATCTATCCGCCCGAGCCCGTTTATCTAACCAGGCGAGAAGTTTGCCTGCTTTGTCCCCGGCCTCATAGACTCTGTACTTGACTGTTGTTAATCGGGATCTAGTGTCTACCCATAAGTATTCTTTATATTCTTGTTGCTTTGTGCGTAGCTTGTGTATGTTAGTGTCTGATTGATCCTGAGCGTGTATTGACTCTAATTGCAACTAAAGACATGGCTCTTTTAGGATCAGTGGTATGTAACATAGTATGGAGAACCGGAAGCGCCAAGACACCTAAGGGTATATGTGCGCTATACAAGTCATAATAACATAACATAACATATTGACTCTAATTGCTGCACCTCTTGTTCTAGGGCCTCTATTACTTTTTTCTGTTCTTTTTTGTAACCTGAGATGAGGGATATGGCTTGTCCCCGTAGAACCGGCTTGTATGCCTCCCAAAGGATGAGCGGTGAGGAGACTGACGGTTCATTTTCGGTGAAATATTGCGTTGTAGTAATAAGCAATCCTTTTCTGATCTTGGGGTTATATTGGGTACATACGACACTGTGTAGGAGTGTGTGAGACATATTCCGCCGATACCGGGGAATGGTCGGAGATTCCTCTAGGTAAGTGCGAAACTTCCTTAACCCTTCCCACACTATCTGTGGCCGTAAGTATGTAATCTATGCGTGAGAGACTGTTGTGAGCCCCCGAGTGAAAGGTATATTGTCTTGCCTGCGGGAACTTAAACCGCCATGCGGCTAGCAGGCCGTGTGCATCTAGGAAATCCGCTAGGCTGGATCGTGTGCGGTGTTGAGGTCTCAGGGGAGGTTCGGTCCAAAGCGTCATCTAGTGTCATGTTGAGGTCACCCCCAATTATCAGTTCTCCCTCCGGCAGCGTAAGTAGAAATGTGCCCAGTGCTGGGAATGCCAGTGAGTGCGGTGCCGGGGGGATATAAACCGTTACTAGGTTGATTGTGCGTCCTTCCCATTGGCCAGAGATTGCTGCGAATCGGCCCTGGTCGTCCCTGAAGGTGTGCTTAACAATAAAAGGAAATTGCTTTCTAAGCAGGATTCCGACCCCGCGGGATCCCGAAGTGAATTCAGATTGCACCGCTAATCTGAACCCCCAACGGTCCAATGCCTTGCATGTCGATCCTACCAGGTGCGTCTCCTGCAGCAATGCAACTGCTGGTGCCTTACGTTTCAGAAATTGCAGCACCAGCCCTCTCTTTACCCTATCCCTTAGGCCATTGACATTCCAGGAGATGAGTGACAATGATGGTGTTTGTGTATTGTATGTCATAGAATTACCAGCGGTCGTAGGTGAGGATGACAACTGTAGTTGGACCGGTTCTGTGAGGTGGTGTGAGTATTGCATCTCGTGGAAACAGTACATAATCGTTTGTAGGTCTTAAACCAAATCAACATAAACAATATAAAAATATACATCAAAACTTTAGCGTCCCTTGTAGTACATCCCTCCCCCCTCCCTGCATGACGGACTTGAAACTACCCGCCACCCCAACCGTGCAGAGTGCTTATGTCCCATTACCCGTTACCTTTGTGGGGGTTGGACTCTCCATCAGTCCCCCCCAGATCACCTCTCATCAGTAGATTGTATCAGAATAACTTAGTAAGTATTTACAAGTAAGCGAGCGTGCATTGACATTGATTGTTTACACGAGATATCGTTCAATCTGGTGTCGGTCGCCCCGTGCAGTCGTTTCTCTTCTCACGAGTGCGCCAATGGTTAGAGAAGCGTCTTAGGGCATTGAATGGGGGAGTCCATTTTGACCCTGATTCTGGTCTTCCTGTGGTTACATTGCCCCGTTTCGGCGTCACTCCAGCGATTCTACATTCACTGTTGCTGTTTTCTCTGGATCATGCTGGATCGTTGTTTTCGGTGGCTGGCGTCGTTTGTCGTTGGTCTTCCCGATCCTGCTGCTTGACGCCATCCGTCGAGCCATTCCTGTGCCTCCTCTGGTGTAGCAAAGAACCACACTTTTCCTTCTGCTTCGACTCTCAATTTTGCCGGGAATAGCATAGAGTATTTCAGTTCTCTTTTTCTCAGTTCTTGTTTGACCTCTAGAAAGTTGCGTCTCTGCTTAGTTACTGCTGCTGTATAATCAGGAAAGAAAGTGATCGTTTTGTCTTCAAAGCGGACTGGTGGAGCAGTTCTCGCTATTTGCAGGATGAGGTCGCGGTCCCTAAAATTGAAGATTCGGGCTAGGATCGGCCTGGGTGGTGCCCCCGGGCGTGGTCTGCCACCGGGAACCCGGTGTGCTCTCTCCACCGAGAAGTAGTTAGATAGGCCTTTGGGTTGTAGGTATTGCTTGATAAGGTCCTCCACGAATAGGTCCATTGCTTGCCTTCCTGCCCCTTCCGGTACTCCAATTATTCTGACGTTGTTGCGCCGGGACCGGCCTTCATAGTCATCTAGCTTATCGGCCATTATTTTGGTTTCTGCCTCTAGTAGGCGTACTTGGCGTTTAAGTTCTTTGGTTTCGCCACAGAGAGTCTCAGTGGTTGCCTCAACGTCCTTAACTCTTGAGGTCATGTTCTTGAAATCTGCTCTAAGCAGGGAGAGTTCAACTGAAATTGTTCCGATTCGGGAGTCGAGTGCCGTATGTACTTTATTTAGGGTGGTGAGTATATCTTGTAATGTGACCTCCGGTTCCCCCCCACCCCCCCGAGGCCACATCTGGTGTTTGCACGGTTGATTGTTCTGTCGTGTCCTGTAAAGCTTTAGTATAGGCATATTTGTTCATTTTTGTCTGTTGCGCAATGCGTTGTCCTCGGCCTCCCATCTTCGTCTCTTCCGCACGCGTTGCGCTTCAGTTAATCACGCGGGCAGTAGTACTCACCGCTGCCTGCCTAGGTATTACTCTGGTACCTGCGGGCGGGAGCACTTTTAACTACATTTCCCAGCAGCTGGTGATCACGATGCAACTGACGTAATCATTGTGCGATACTTGATTATGCTACGAGGCATATTGATACATTTTCCTTGGCCAAGCCCAGATGAGGCCGAAACATGGCAGGTTTTTTATTTTTAACTGTGAGTGTGACATAAATAAATTCAATACATTCACCTTGAATGAGTGCAGCTGAAATTATTGGTGAAACAATAGGGAAGATATATTCATAATCCACAGTCACACTTTTAACTTACTCTACAAATTAGCAAAAAATAAAAAAGTAAACACATTTCATCTAACTATAACACTTTTCCACTGCTCTTTCTACTTTAAAACTTCATAATGCTGAGTGGGGTGTCCAAGGTGGATAAGATGGCGGTTGCAGTCTAGAGCTGCTGCCGATCTCCTTGCTAATCCGGCATCATCCGCAGAAAGACCCCCCTCTCCAGTCAGTGCTGATCTACTGGACACACCGGCTCATTGTGGAGCAGGGGTCAACGTTGGATTGTGACCCAGTCGCGGAGAGGAGAGCAGGGCTGCTGGACTGCCTTCCTCAACGCGGCGGCTTCCGCCTCCTGGTGATTCCCATTGCGGATGAATCGACATGGTGACTCCTGCGACAGGGGAATTGACTTGGTTTCCTCAACATGGCGGTTCCGCCTGCTGGTGTTTCCCATTGCGGAGGAATCGACATGGTGACTCCTGCGACAGAGGAATTGACTTGGTTGCAGCCGAGCGAGCGGGGGAAAATGTTGTGACTCCCCGAGGCCTCCACAAAGCATCCTGCATTGGGAGCAGCTGCCAGCTGTAGTTTAGCCGCAGCCACGGCATCCTTGTGAATGGCAGCTGACTGGAGCGCGGCGCGCACCGGAGGAGACTAGGCCGGGGGCGTAGCCTGTTTCTGGTGTGCAGGCTGCAGTGGTGTCCTCACTGCCTGGGACTGAGGAGATGCAGGTGAGGAAAGCTTTGGCGGGGGGGCTTACGGCTGGGCAAGCTGTCGGATGAAGGGTTGGGCCCTGTGGAGGCAATCTCTTGTTTTCCAGATTGTATGGCCTGCCTTGCAACGGCCGGGAGTGTTTAGGCCGTGATCAAGGACCTAGAGCTCATGTGTGGCGCACCTCTGATCCAACATGGAGCAGCTGCTGGATGAACCCCCGCCTCTAAGGTGCCACCATTGCCGGTCTCCTGATGCCCTCATGCACTGGGCCTTTTGAGGGCATGAGTTACTGGACTGGGATCACAGACGATGGACCAGTTGGGAGACTTGGCCCTGGCTGCTTGTGCTGTCCCCCAGGGCAAGTGAGCCACAGCCCATCTGTACTTCCAGGCCGTTAGAGGTCTGATCCAGAACCAGTCTCTATGGGAAGAGACATACTCCCTCTGCCGGCACTGGTCCAAACCAAGATGGACCAGTATACGACGCCGGCTACGAGTAACACATGGAACATTGCCCAACTCAGTGTGCAGCAACTGGCCCCCGTGCAATCCAATCTGGCCACTATTCTCCAAGCATTCCAAAGCTCAAGGGAAGCAGTAGAGACTATGGGGCCGATTCCGATCTCGGTCGGAGGCGCACCCAATACCATTCGGTCGGGAAAAAAGCCATGCGAAAGCCTGTTTCCCGACCGAACCGTACGCGGGTCCGGCCGAGCGAGTACGATGCGAATTCGCCGACCGACTCGTCCGGGCGACCCGACCGCTCCGACCGACTCGTACCCGGACCGTACCGCTCCGACCGACTCGGTCGGACCCGATTCGCACCGCGCAATGGAGACGTTTTCCGGCCGGGTAAGTACGATGCGCACCTCGACCGCTCCGACCGACTCGCGCCGTCCGACTCGAACTCGCTGTCGGAGCCGTACTTTGGGGTCCGTGTCGGACCCCCTGTACGCGCACCCGTGCGAGGCGCACACAGGGGGGACCCATGGGTCCCCCTACCTGTGCGTGTACGCCGCGGGCGCTCGCGGCGTACTCGCTGTAGGGGGCGCCCTTGTCCGCCTCGCACCCATTGAGGCAATGGGAGCCCGCGTACGCGTTGTACGACCGGCTCCCATTGAGTTCAATGGGAGTCCGACCGACTCGTGTCCGATAACATACGGACGCATCGGACTCGTTCGGTCGGACTGCACGGGTCCGATTCGGTCGGAAATCTCTCCGGGTCCGGCTCGGTCGGGGAAATTTCCGGCCCGAATCGGAATCGACCCCTAAGTAGGCAAAGTTAGGCTTGATGTCTCTATCCTGCACAAGGAGCTCAGGAATGTTGACAATCGTGTGACGGAGGTGGAGAGCGAGGTATCCTTCGTAGAGGATGACGTGACCATCCTCAAGAAACAAGTCTCCAAGCTGCTATCAAGGGGGCGCTCTAAGTATGTGCAGAAGATGCCAAAAACCATTTGCGCAGGAACAACCTCCAGTTTGTGGGATTTCCTGAGAGAACGGAGGTTTCTTATGCAGAGAAATTCCTGGAAGGCTGGATAAAGACCTGGGTCCCTGCTTATAAACTGCGGTTTGCGGTGGAACAAGCCCATAGGACTTTGGCTCCACACCCCCTGTCAGAAGCCCCAGCACACCCATTGATTGCATGGATACTTAATCACAGAAACAGAAATGCCATTCTTAAAGGGGCCTGGACTCGACAGGACGTCTTGTTTCAGAACTTGCATGTCATGCACCCTCCCGCTTGCTATTGCCAAGGAAGAACCTAACACGACTGTGCAAAAAACGCTTACTCCCCCGGGGTGAGGGGGTGGTGAAAGAAGACTCCACCAGTTCAGAGATGAATGGACTGACGGTAGGAGGGGCAGTTGAGCGGAGCATGGACATGCAGGAACTATTTGGGTCCCAGCCAGATGCTCTTGATGTGCCACCACCATGATAATCTGTTCCTACAAAGCAACACTGGCTGGGTGTGTGCCCACTCCTAATGGGAAGAAGAGTGTTTATGTGGCTGTTTGATATTAGATCCTGCATTGAGGAGGTCCCATTTGAGACTTTAGGTTAGGATATTGTTTATGGCCGCAGTTATGATTGGTTCTAGGGCGACACATGCTTCAGGGGTAGAAGTATGGGGAGGGGGGAAGTTGGGAGGTAGGGGAGTTAAGCTTGTTATTACTTGTTGAAATGAACTGTCCTTTGCTCGCAATCACTGCAGCTACAGCCAGGCTAGCCCTGTGATACTGATGTCTTGTACATGTTGAGTTGGGGCGACACTGCCATGACCTTATACAAGCCTACAATTCCACCTCCAACCCCATGGCAGTAGTTAAAGTAATGTCATGGAATGTGAATGGCATACTAGACTGCATTAAGCAGTCTGCCGTCCTCCTCTGTGCTAAACATTTCCGAAATGCAGTCCTCCTGCTGCAAGAAACTCATCTTCTGGGTGAGCACTGTCCCTTCCTCAGAAGACAGGGGTAGGACAGAGACTATCATTCAGGGGTTGGCAAGGGATCACGTGGGGTTGCCATTGGTTTCCACCTGGCAGTGACCAGCTTACATATGGACTCACATGATAGATACATTGGGGTGAAGGGTACACTGGAGAGCAAATGCTTTACTTTCCTATCGGTGTACATCCCACAGCAGTTAACCCCAACATGCTAAATACACTCACATCGCTCCTTTTGACACCACGGTCATGGGGGAACTTCAACGCGGTTCCGAACCATAAGCATGGGCACTCCAGGTCCGGGGCGTTGGGCCCATTCCACCCAGGTTGTGGCCTGGACCGACTCCTTTGGGCTTTGTGATGCATGAAGGATGTAGCATCCACGTGACCCTGCATATACCCACATCTCGGCGGCTCACAATCAATCAATCAATCAAGATTTATAGAGTGGGTAATTACCCGGTAGGGTAGCCATGCGCTTGCAGGTCCGAGAGGCTTATTCAAACAGCCAGGTCTCGAGGGCCATTTGGAATTCCGAGAGTGAGGTGATGGTCTGGAGTTGTATGGGGAGGTTGTTCCAAGTCTTTGCTGCGATGTGGGAGAAGGAGCGTCCTCCACTTCTGCTTCGGTAGGTGCGTGGAGTATAGACATGTGAGAGGGAGGCAGAGCGCAGTCTTCTCGACAGTTGGTGGAAGTTCAGGCGGTGGTTAATGTATGTGGGTCCTTGGTTGTATAAACCCTTGTGTGCATGATTCAGCAGCTTGATTTGGCATCTTGAACTGGCATCTCTTTTGGATCGGGAGTAAGTGTAGTTCCTTGAGATGGGGTGTGATGTGGGTCCTTCTGGGGAGGTCGAGGATGAATCTTACTGCTGAGTTTTGTATTGTCTGGAGTCTCTTCAGGAGGCGTGCAGTGATACCTACGTAGAGTGTGTTTAAGTAGTCCAGTCTACTGGTGATGAGGGCCTGCGTAACGGTCCTTCTGGTGTTTCCTGGGAGCCAGCTGAAGATCTTGCAGAGCATGCGAAGGGTGTGGGAGCAGGCGAATGAGGCTGCGTTCACTTGTTTCTTCATAGATAGTTTGCTGTCTAGGATGATGCTGAGGTTGCGGGCGTGGTCTGTTGGGGCGGGGGCGGGCCAAGTTCAGCGGACCACCATGTGTTGTTCCACCATGTGTTGTTCCATGGCGAGGTGTTGTTCCCAAAGATGATGATGTCCATCTTGTCTGTGTTGAATTTGAGCCAACTGTCCTTCATCCAGTCAGAGACATTCATCATGCATCTGTGGAAGTTGGCTTTGGTGCCTAGAGGAGCTGTGCAGCAGTGTGCAGCGATTCCTACATAGAGGCCATTGCCATAGTCCAGTCAGCTGGTGATGAGGGGATATATCACGGTGCGTCTCATGTGTAGGGGTAGCCACTTGAAGATCTTATGTAGCATGCACAGAGTGAGGAAGCATGCGGAGAAGAAGGCAATGATCTGTGATTCCATGGTGAGCTTGTTGTCAATGATGATTCCGAGGTTTCTGGCGTGGTCGGAGGGAGTGGGTGCAGGTCCTAGGTCTGATGGCCAACAGGAGCCGTACCATGTGTTGCTGCTGTTGCCGAAGATCAGTACTTCTGTCTTGTCCATGTTAAGCTGTAGGCAGTTGTTCTTCATCCAGTCAGTGACGCTTGTCATGCATCTGTGGAAGTTGGTTCTGATGGTGGTGGGGTCGTCGGTGAGTGAGAGGATGAGTTGGGTGTCATCTCTGTAGGAAATTATGTTGAGACTGTGGGATCTGATGATGTTGGCCAGCGGGGTCATTTATGCATTGAAGAGTGTGGGGCTGAGGGATGAGCTCCGGGGAACACCACAGATGATCTTCTAAAGTTAGGAGGTGAAAGGTGGGAGGTGGAACCTCTGGGTTTTTCTGGTGAGGAAGAAGATGATCCATCTGAGTGTGTCCCCTTGGATGTCGATGTGGTGGAGTCTTTCGATCAGCGTATTGTGGCATGCAGTGTCGAAGGTTGCCGAGAGGTCGAGGACAATCATAGCTGCTGTTTCTTCTTGGTTGAGGAGTGTTCGGATGTCGTCAGTGGCTGCGATCAGGGCAGTTTCGGTGCTGTGATTGCTGTGGAAGCCGGATTGGGAGGCGTTGAGTAGCTAGTTCTGCTCCAAATGTGCAAAACAAAGAGCATGCTGTACCTAAGGGGTAGTTCAGGTCTGTCAAGAAGGGGTTCTACTTTTAGGAGCAAGGGCCCTCACACACCCCAGAGGGTGTCATGCTTCTTCATCAGGCAGCTCCTCGTTGGACCAGCGCTGCAATGCCCAACGAGCTCTGCAGGGGGGCTGTTTGCCGGAGGTCTTTTCTTTTTGCCAATGTGAATGGTGAGGTGTGGTGTGGCGGGTAATTCTGAGTAGAAATGGGGGGAGGGTGTGTCAATAAAAAGAACTAAAGGAATTCAAAAGACTCTTTATTCACTGGGTTCCTTTGTTATGATTTAAAAGTAGAAAATTGGGGCAAGAGCAGGTTGTGATGAACCTTAGTTAATGTGTGTGAAGTATGGGGGTCAATATGTTTCATGCCTGCTATTGTCCAGCGGATCATGGCATTTCATCAGGACCAAAGGAATCCTTATCAACTCATGTAGGAAAGGTAAATGCGTGCAAGTGGGTGATACCCTACCCTCGCTGACTTACCCTTTGTTGTGTCAAAACGTTTTGAAGGGTAGGCCAGCGAGCAACAATGAATTACCAAGCTAACCATTGAGATGCCAGTGAGCATACGTCCTAGACTTTATGACTGGGGCCACGAGACCTCTCAGTTAGGTTCCCCCCAGAAGGTATACTATATATTATTTTATTTTAGGGTATGATATCACATGGACACGTATCTCGGAGATTGCACAGGTGTTCGTGGACTATTATCGGAAATTATACGTGTAGACCACAGCCACCTCGTGAAGTTACCCGCCTCATTTTGGGGGAGATCCCGTTGCTCTCAATCCCCATATCCTTTGCCAAGGAACTAGACCAACAAATAACGGCTAATGACGTTGAGGAAGCATTATCAGATATGTCCCTAGGTACAGCCCTGGGCCACGATGGTTTCCCTGTTGCATACTACAGTAAATATGGTTCCCTCCTGTTACCACACCTGCTCGCCTTCTACAATTACATCTCTTGTCAGAGCCGAAGCATCGAGCGCACTTCCTTCAATCATTACCAGGAGCTTCTTTTTGACTCCCCCGCGTTGATCGTGTGCCAGCGTAGGGAGGAATTCTTCTACTATCCATGTTTGTAAGTTCATTGTTGAAACGCCGAGTCCGACCGAGTTGACCGAGGCTTTTCCCCTTGCCCTGAGAGGCGATTGTTTGGTCCCTCCAGCGGCTCCCACTCAGTTTTTGCGCATACCAGGCTTTTTTCTCCTTTTGTCTATGTCCTGATGAGGCCCGACTTAGTGGGCCAAAATGCGTCGACCTCACGAATTGGAGGAGTCCGACTGATCAATATTTGCACACAAGACACCCGGATACACCCTTTGGGACTGTGCGGAGCTTGGAAGTAATCCCCTCCTGTGTGTATTGGACTATCTCCCAAACGGATTGCTTACGAATAGTTGTGTTTTTAGCAACCGATCTATGAATGTATGGGTAGGAAGGAATTATGAATTAGTGATGATCGTTTTGTTGTTTATGTTTTTTCCTACTTTTGAAAAGATAAAGAATATTTCTGAAAGTCTAGTTTGGAGTTGGTTTGTGAGTACTAAAAATATAAAAAGAAATAAGTCTATGGACTGAGTACCCATGTGTAGGGACTAATTTATGGTTTTTCCTACAGAAAATTGCTATTATTGATTCCCACACATCAGCCTTTTTTTCATTCTCATAGGCCTTCTACAATGAGGCAGCTGACATGGGAACCTTTCCCCAAGAGCTAGACAGGTCCACCACTGTGGGGATCCCTAAGGCGGGCCATCCACCTGAAAACTGTGCTCATTCCGACCGATCTCCCTTATCAACACAGAGATGAAGGTGTTCGCCAAGATCTTGGCCAATAGCCTGCAAATGACCCTGCCCTAGCTGATTCACCCAGATCAATAAGGCTTTATGTTGGCTCGGGGTACTATACACTGCATCTGGAGAGTTCAAGTAGCTCTCTCTCAACCATATACCCTTCAAAACTCTATGGCCCTGCTCCTGTTTGACTCCGAGAAGGCCTTCGATACCCTTGACTGGTCCTTCCTGGACGCCGTCCTGGAGCATGCTGGACTAGGGACCTACCTCCGTGGCATTATCATCAAGCTTTTATATTCCCAACTGTCTTCGCAAGTCATAATCAACGGTCCCCTCTCCCTTCCCTTTCCCACCAACAGAGGCACCTGGCAGGGATGACCCCTTTCCCTCCTCTGAACTGGCATTTGAGCCCCTGGCTAGACTCATACACTGTGACCCTTGTATATGGGGGTGGGTGTTGGGCATGGGTCCTGAGGAACGGATTGCGCTACATGCGGATGATGTCCTCCTCTTCCTAGTGGATCCGCAGATCTCTGGTCTGCGTTGCCTGGAACTCCTTTACATCTATGAGGAGGCCTCAGGCTGCCGAATGAATGAAGCCAAATCCCTGCTGGTCCCGGTAGGGGGAGACCTGAGCACATGCGCCTGGAGGTCGGTGATCCCTGTGCGTTACCTGTCATTCCACTATCTGGGTATCCATATATCCCTGCTCCCAGAGTTGACATGGAGTCTTAACCTGTCTCGTCTTGTGACCAACATGAAGAGGAACCTGCATAAATGAAGGCAACTCCTGTTGCATGTAATAGGACAGGGGGCCCTCTTCAAAATCGTGGTGTTGCCATGTTTCCTCTATGTCTTTCAAAATGTTCCTCTTCCTAACTCTAGGCAGTGGTTTCAACAACTGAACTCCACGCTCTGCAATTTCCTGTGGGCAGGTGGACGTCCCGGCATAGCAAGGGTCAACTGTCAGAAGCCCCCTACGACAGTGGATTGGGAATGGCAGATTTATGGGATTATTAGATGACATTACAACTGGTCGTAACTAACAAGTGGTTTAATAGGGGTTGGGGAGATACAGCGTGACGGGTAGAACTGACCCTGATGGGTTTGGATAGGGTAATGGCCATACTATATGGGGCTCAATCCCGATATCCCTCCTGGTAATGATTCAGGCGGTGTTCCTCAGATGGAGAGCAGCGCTCCACCTCGTAGGGTGGGATGGTAGGCTGACAGGGATGACCCCCCTCTGGTGGGGGAAAAGGCTGCATCACACCACAGGATTAGAGGGGTTCTCCAGGTGGGATGCTATAGGTATCATACATCTCGGAGATGTATGGGGAGGGGGCCACATTCAGGCATTTCAGGAACCACAACAGCAATTTGTGCTGTCACACATTCAGTTTCACAAATATTTGCAGTTGAGACATGCTGTCTCGGCTAACATCCCCACGGACACAGACATCCCAGATTTTAGCCCCCTTGAGGCTAAACTGCTGACTGGGAGGCTTCACAAGGGCGCCATATCCCAGATTTACCGCACCCTAGTTTTCAATGCACTAGACCACTTTATCAGACTGAGACAGAAGTGAGAGGCGTGGGTTGGTGAGCTGGAGGACACAAAATGGACGGAGGCCCAGATGGCCCTCCGAGAGTTGACCATTTCCACAAGGCTCAGAATGATCAAGCCTAATTACTTACATCTCACATATATGACCCCTCAAAGGTTACACCGAGCCGGCATGATTTCCCAGGCAACCTGCTTCCGCTGCTCCTTACCAGACTTAGACTTTTTTTGAGTGGTGTGCTCTTGCCCAGCGATAGCCCAACACTGGGGGAAGATAGGGTGAAAACTCTCCTCCAATATGGACTGACAACTGTAGCTCACAGCCAAGGAGACCCTGCGGGGTCTGCTGGAGGCCCTAGGTTGGCCAAGGGCAGATCTTTCGTTCATTGGGATTGCGACATTGGTCGCCAAGAGGGACATAACACAGAAGTGGAATTCAGAGGGGCCCCTTACAATGATCGAATGGAGGGCGGGTGTAGACTGGTGCACCCAACTGGAAAAGCCTGTCTTTGATGCCCGGGGATGCACACAAAAGCACAGGAAGATATGGAACTAATGGTGGTAGTATCATGGTTTGGGCGGGTGGGATTGACACTGTTTGACTATGATATGTGGAGGCTGTGGGGCGATTACTGGGGCAGTGGGTGTCTTGTTACTTGTGAAAAACTCAATAAATTTGGTTTATCAAAAAAAAACTTCATACTGCTTTGCAATTGGAAGATTTGCCTATTAAAATAAAGAAATGAAAAATTAATAATACTTTATTAAAACAAAACCTAATTTGCTTTCAATTCCCTTTAAAAGTCGGACAATTCCATGTTATTGCTTCTTTTCTAATATTATAAGTACATATAAGTATCTATTACAATTCAAATATATTGCACAACTAAATAAAAATATAACTCAAGATATTTCTCTTTCATTAATGTTTTCAACAAATCTAACATTTACAACATACAACATAAATAACAAGCCAGGCCACGTAGGAAAGTGCCTATTTTGCATGGTTACCCCCCACTTTTTATGAACAAAGTGATAGAATGCACTCCTCCTTGTACTTGTAATTTTTCTAGCTACTCCAAGTCATATTTGGCGTGCAGACTGATGCCGTGGTCTGTCACAAAAAAACACGGATATACTATGCTGAGTTTTTGTGGCACGTCCTCGCGCGTCACTCAGTTGCACAGCCTTAAGCGAGATACTTTTTCTCACAATAAAGCAAAGTTCGTCATGTACTCCATGTTTTAATTGTTTTATATTATTCCAAACTTCATCCGTTTTTTTAACCATTCACTCCAAAGGTAGCGTTAATTCACAATTAATCATTTTTGCCAGATGTCTGATGTAATTTCGAACTGTGAGTGTGCTGGGGTTCTGCCAACCAGGTCCCCAGTGCCAGAGCTCCTTCCCCTAAACATGTGCCCTGATTGGTAACTTCAGTAAACCTTACCCCTGGTACCTAGGGCATTGGTCCTGAAAAGGGGCCCCCAGGGCTGCAGCACGAATTGTGCCTCCTTAGGGTCCCGCACACTGACCATGCTGACTGCCGTCGCAGGCTGTGTGTCTTTGTGCAATAAACTCTGAAGAGTCGACATGGTACACAGCCCTGTGTCAAAAATCAAAAATAAATGGTTGTGATGCACTGAAATACACAAATTTCGACAGTTGTTACTAATATAGATTACAATATTAAACAGAATTTCAACAAACTTTGTGCGTAATGTTGTAGAAGGGCTCCACCCCGGCCCAAAGTAAACTTCGAAAAAAGACTACGACAGTACTGTCCTAGAGACAGCATGCACAGTAATGCCCTAGGGCTTCTTAGTACACAATGTGCTAAAACAAAATATTCCTACGATGATTCAAAAGAGCAGGTAAACAGTCTTGCTCCAAGAAAAACGTAAATTTATTCAATTGCTTGCGGCAAAATGATCCTCTTCACAAATGTTATCATCACATCTGCAAATTTTCAAGAATGTCGAGTCTTTACAGCAGGTATACCCCAAAAATCTTGTTAATATGGCCGAATGCATTTCGGGTGTAAATCACCCTTCCTCAGGGGTAACTATAAATGAAGTAAAATCACTCATTACAAATCTGTCTTAGTACATGGTTCAATAACCCACCAATCATATAGCCAGACGAGTCCTCTTCTGATTTGCACATCCAATATGTTTGAGGTGTTCATTCTTTACCTTCCTGAAGCATGTTTTTAATACATCTGGCATGTTTTTTTCTCAGGCGCATTATGTCATATGTGACACAATATTATTTATCTGTGATTGGTAATATTTTTGCCACTAAAGAGTTTCTCTGTTCATGAATTGATCACCGCTGAGGGGCATAAAGTGTTTGATAGTGCTCGGCAAAGACTGACGCTATCTCACTCGATTTACTGCACTTTTGACCAGTTGAATCTAGTATCTTGTGAATGATCCTAGAAGCCATTTCCATGGTAGCTAACCAATATACCAGCTTTCCAGATTCAGCCCTCATTTCACATACACGCCTAGTACTCCAAGCTGCCAGGCTTCTTCAGGAGCAATTTGAGGTAGGGAGGCCCTATCTGTCTAGTTGGTGGTGGAGGACCTGTGGTTTCCCTCAAGCAGCAACACTCTGATGTCAAAATCCAGATCTCGAGGGCGACACGCTGTTTCTTCTTGTCGTGTTCCTGTTGTTGAACATAGGTCTTGGCTTGGCCTCTAATGGCAGCTTTCCCGGCCATCCATAGCATGCCTGAGGAGTCCACTGAGCCTTGATTCAGCTCAACACAGGATTGTATCTCTGTGGAGAGGTACTCTGAACACCGGTCATCAACTAAATGCCAAGCAACCCGTCTCCATATAGGGCGATGGTCCGTGTAGCTCACACCCATCCTAATAGTAATCGGGGAGTGGTCCGAGATGCCTCCTGGAAGAATGTTAGTTTCTCGAATGTGGGGCGTCCTCTTTAGTAAGAAGAAAATGATCTCTCCAGGATACAGTCTTGTGTGCCGCAGACGTACGTGTGTATTGTTTGTCATGGCAATGCCATATTCTACAGCCAGTCCTGCAACACCTAGCCCTCCTTGCCCTCTTAGCTGTGGGTGCACCGGTGGAGTCCATCAAGGGATTGGGCAGGTCAATGAAGTCCCCTCTGTAGATTTTCTATTATTAATCCTGTTGGAGCGATATTTTGAACATAGTTGTTATGACACAGTATATTTGTCGGACAATATTTAGGCAATGATACAGTGGTTCCATACCTCACACTCCATTCCACCCTTCTGACCAACATATGTACAAAACCTAACAACTAAAATAATTATGTTACACATAATCCTTCAAATATACAAACATACTGTCAGATCTTGTAGGATGGAAAGGATGCTATTCATGCCGCGCAGAATACCACAGTGCTTTTATTCCGTCTTCGGCAAATTCAGTCTTGCCCAACTTATGACAAACCATAACGCACTTGCCACGAGGTGCAGCAGACACATTATCTTTGTTCCACACTTTAATATCCCCCTGATAGCACTACATCATCTTTCACATCATTCATCTCCCCTGGAGTTCAAGGAATCCACTCAGTCCTTTTCACTCTCAATACATCACCAATGTTACCTCCATAGCCTTTCCATGGTTAGCTCTCCATTTCTCTTGTACCACTTGTCCCACAGCCACCACACCACTAAAATGCTCCTCACTCACGTTTTATGTCAACCCACTCCCTGTCCCTACTCCTGCAAGAAAGCAGTCATTCTACCCCTCAATAATGTGAACAGCAATACCCTCTACTCGCACGTGGAGAGGTGAGTACTGCCCAAAATATACTTTTTCACTGACCAGAGTCAAAAGCACTTGTTTGTGTACCACTCTGTTAAGACTCTTCAGTACCATTTGCTTGTAGGATGGTACAAAAACATCCTAGCATGTCTAGTTCCTATCAACGTTAAAAGTTCAAGCAGAAACTTTACCCTTGTGTTGTTTCCCTACAAAGAACCAACCACTTCTGATATATTCCTCCACAGCGGACAGCACAGGATCCTCTCTAGACACATTCTCAGCATCTCCTCTGTACCTGCCCCCTCCAGCACTTCAGGCAATACATGCATTGCTGTGTCATTGTGGGAACTAGACAATATGCGCATGGCTGCAGCAGTAAATTAAATATAGTGCTCGGTGAACTGAAGGGAACTATTCTGAGCAGGGGAAGCTAGCTCCAGGTACTAAACCACATACAGAAGTGTACATTCATGTTATTTTTACAATGATCTGTTCAACGTAGTTTGATGTACACGTTAGGTAACAGTATAAGTAAACTCAGGGAAGACTGCAGTAAGAAATTCACACAGGCAGGAAGGATCAAATATTTTATAAGAGAAATAACAAAGATGGTCGCAACTGTATGGTTTTCAAGTTTGGTAAAATAGAAACATATATATCAGTATGAATATATGTACATAATATGATACATTAAATGTTTTGCTACATGATGGTTCTGTGTCATATTATGCAGGAAATGTTATGGGAAATATATCTTTGTTAGGAAATTAGGAAAAAAGAAAAATACCTGATTAATTTGTTAGCATGCATTTGATATCTTTATAGCCAGTACCAAGCATACTCTTTTACTACCAACAGCAGAAAAACATTGTCATAAATAAATAGTAGATTTTATTGTATCATTAATAAAAAACATTACAATATATATAACAAACATTAATTACAACACTTCACACAGCAATACATTAATCGCAATCAAGGTAAATCCATGTTAAAATAAAACAAGCATTGGCATAGCCAATAAGTCTCGCCTTTGGGACCTTATAAGTGTTTAGCCAGAACTATTGGCTTTGCCAATGTCTTTAAGCAGTGTGGCTGCTGTGCAGCATGTTGAAAAATTATAATAAAAAAATGTTACAAGCATTTGAGTTACCTTATATTTAACCAAGAAGACATTATGTACAACTGAACAAGCCTATTAAAAAAAAATTAACATAAAAAATGTCTTCTAGTTTTTTTGGTCCTTGCAATGCTGGCAACCTCTTCCTGCCTGTTCTAATGCTTGTTTGTAATAGGTTTTTTTTGTTATGGGGGGGACATATACAACGAGAGGGTGGATGTTGGGAAATAGTACTTGAATTACAACATAAGAATCGGACACGGATACTAGGGAAGAATCAACAGATGCTAGATTCCGAGGGCAGACTGAGGTGGTGTTGAGTGTTGCTGAGGTGGTACTGAGGTGCTAGTACGGCGGTGGTGCTCCGGTGATGCTGAGTGATACTGAGGTAGTGTTGAGTGATGCTGAGGTGGTGCTGAGTGATGCTGAGTTGGTGCTGTGCTGAGGTGATGTGCTGATGCTGAAGTGGTGCTGTGTTGGTGCTGAATTGCTGCTGCGGTGGGGCTGCACTGGTGCTCAGGTGGTGCTGAGCTGGTGCTCAGGTGGTGCTGAGTTGGTGCTGTGCTGAGGTGGTGCGCTGATGCTGAGGTGGTGCTGCGCTGATGCTGAATTGCTGCTGAGGTGGGGCTGTGGTGGTGCTGAGCTGGGGCTGCGCTGGTGGTGGTGCTCCCATGCGGAGGTGGTATTGTGCAGATGCTATGGTGCTGTGCTGATGTTGAGGTGGTGCTGCGCTGGTGCTGAGGTAGTGCTGCTGCGCTGGTGCTGAGGTGGTGCTGCACTGGTGTTGAGGTGGTGCTGCTCAGGTGATGCTAAGAGATACTGAGGTGGCTCAAATTAAGCACTGGTTTTGCCATTTCCTCACGCTAGGGAGGGGGCAGTATGACTCCTGGCTGCATCTCATGGGTATGCAATGATAACTGCACCGCCCTCGCTTCTACCAGTATAAATAATAAATTTTCCATGTTCTTGGATCTATTTCAAATCACAGATGAGCCAGGAAACGTTTTTATCAATCCTGCTCCGGACAAACAGTGTGATCTTGGGCAACAAGCTACCCAATCATAGAACTCTTAAACTGTTAGCCTGATCGCCCTCAGCCTACAGGAGCTTTCTGCAGAAGCTGGCTCCGCCCCCTCTGCCTTACCTACAAGACACATGTATTTTCATCTGCACAATTGGCCTACATGAAGCTCCTTCAATCTATAAATAAAAATAGTGCAGCTTAAGTGAAACGAACGCAGCGCTGAGACAGACAGGAGTCCAGAATCCGCTCGATACAGCCACTATTTGAACAATATACAACAATTCTTACCTTACAAGTAGCACTAAAGTGATATACTTCCTCTCCATAGTAATCCATAAAGATTATGAGACTAATTCCAACTTACTATCCACAAAAAGTAAGAACTTGATAAATCGACAAAATAGAGGGATTAATATGCCAGATAAGCAAAGCATAATGGCTTGACGGCATGTTCTCACACCGATTCAATATATAAGGGTTTCAACAAAGATCGTCGTGCTTGGGGTAGACAAGGGCATACAGAGACTATATGCAATAAAAATGCTTTTGAATAGCCACAAAGTCTGTAACAGTTTGTTGGCTATTGTTGTACCCCACTTGGAGTGCCATCCTTAGTTGAGTACCTGCCTTAAGACTTAACTCGAGAAATAAATCCCTCATATCGTGGGAAGTGTGCCCGTAAATAAAGCCGAACCTCAAGCTTTTTTAATTAATTAATTACAGTCCAAGCATGCTTTTTTGCAGCTAAGGACTCTTTCTCCGATGTAAAAGGTAAACGAGAGCCTAAATGGCAGATAGTTGAAGGTATGAAAGCATACTGATAAATAGGATCTCCAAACACTTGTAATATCATGATTTGTAAGTTCTTGCCAGCACAAATTAGCTAAAGAGTCGAGATCTGATAAAAACAGGACATGTAGACTTTTTAAAAAGTCATCCTGTTTCACTAGAATTTGACTTTGTAGACCAAACTCCAAGCAAAGTTCTGCAAGGGCTATGTTCTTGGGGATCTTAAAGACAGATTTAAAAGCCTTAATTTGTAGCTGGTTCAATAATTTGGTATCGAGACCTAGAAAGATTACAGAGCTATAGGCTAATGCAGGAGCCAGTTTTGCCTTCATGATTTTTACTAAATGCTCGTAGCTAGGGCATGATAGCTTGTCATGCAAGGTTCTAAAAGCAAAGATGAGAAAAGCAGTTTTAGACCTTAAAATGTTAAAATGGCCCTCAAACAACACTCTGTCATCAAATACAATGCCTAGATATTTGTAAGACTTGACTGATTCAATCGCCATTCCCTGTACTTTCCATTCTCGGGGTTTCAATCTAAGTCGCCCTATTGACATTTAGTTTTCTTTATAATCAACCTTAGGTGGTTTGCTGTTATATAAATTAATAGGCACCTCCAGACCTTTCCTTTCTCCAGGAATTACTATAAAGTAATGTTGATAAATAATAAATAACCCATGACCTCCCCTGCAGGAAGCACTTTCAAGTGGTTTCCATAAATAAAACGTAACCCTAGGAAACCCTACAGGAAGTACTTTGAAGTGTTTTCCATAAATAAAAGGTAGCCCTAGGCCACCTAACAGGATCTACTTAGAAGGGATTTCTTGATATAATGCGTAACCAATGGACCCTCCAGGCAGTATACTTTGAAGCGATTTCTTGTTATAACACGTAACCACTGGACCCTGCAGGAAGTACTGTGAAACGGTTCCTTCATATAATACGTAGTCACTGGACCCTGCAGGAAGCACTTTGCAGCAGTTTCTTGTTACAATACATAACCCCAGGCCACCTTACAGGAAATACTTTGAAGCGGTCTCTTGATATAATACGTAACCACTGGACACCCGGCAGGGAGTACTTTGAAATGGTTTCTTGATATAATACGTAACCACTGGACACCCGGCAGGGAGTACTTTGAAATGGTTTCTTGATATAATACGTAACCACTGGACACCCGGCAGGGAGTACTTTGAAGCAGTTTCTTGTTACAACACGTAATCACTGGGCACCCTGTAGGAAGTACTTTAAAGGAGTTTGTTGTTATAATACTTAACCACTGGACACCCTGCAGAAAGTACTTTGAAGAGGTTTCCATAAGTACCACGTGCTCCAGGCCACACTAATAGGGGGTACGTTTCAAGCAATTTCCAGAAATAATAAGCAAATAAACCCGGGCCCTACTGCAGGAAGCAATTTAAAGAGGGATGCATAAATAACACAAACACGGGGCACCCTTACGGAAGTACTCTTGAAGCAATCTACATAAGCAATAGTTCCCATGGACACCCTAACAGTAATTGCTTTAAAGAAATGTTCATAAGTTCTACGTACTCCATGCCATCCTAACATGAAGTACTTTTAAACAATTTCCACGAATAATAAACCCAGGCCACCCTGCAGGATGCATTTTTTATCATTTTTCAAAAATATCACGTAACCCCAGGCCACCCTGCAGAAGGTACTTTGCAGTGTTTTAGTTCTGCATCATTTAATTACACATGAATAAAATACCCAACATGCCCTGCCCAACAAAGTCAAAGTGTAATTGCCCCCATGATCCTTTGCTCTTAGTTCCATGTTCATCTGCCGAATGCAGCCATCTTTTGCTTCACGGCCAGGACCTGTATAATGAGGCGCTGAGTTTTCCTTCAACAATCCGACGGGAACTCTGGTTTCTGCCAGTTCTACTCAACTAGAAGAAAACATATATATTCGATAAATACAATGAACAACGGGGGAATACAATATAATTTCATACAACCACAGCAAGCCAAGGGGTTGACTCTGCTTTTTAATTCACTAAGAATAAGTGCCCGATTTATATATTAGTGGTATGTATACTCCGTTGCGATGGAGTATATATACTGGTAATATGAAGGTCCGCCCGGCCGATTTAAATACGGCAGAGCTTCAGTTTGGACATGGCGAAGACTGTCTCTGCCATGGCCAAACGTCTCCAACTGTCCTGGGGAGTAAGGGTCGTCGGATAGACGAACATGTAGTCAGTTACAGTAAAATCGTTATAATGCTCCACCTGCCATGGGAGAAAACTCCCATGGCGAGAGGAGCATTATATTTATTTTCAAAAAGAAAATCCTGTTTTGGTATTTTCTTTTTGAAAAGAAAAAAGGACTACTCTGTGCTACAGGGCTTCGCCCTGCTGCTGCAGCCCGTAGCACAGACTAATAGGCATTGCCAGGAACCGCCATCACGGAGGTGTCTGGCAATGCTTTTTATAAATGACCACCTGCTTGGCGGTCAGTTATAAATTCGGTGGGCAGCCTCTCCATAATTTACTCTGTCCCCATGGCGGAATGGCGGTCCGCCTGCTGTCAATTAAATCGAGCCCTAAGTTACTTACCTTCAATAACAATGTTTCTGATACGATTCTCCATCTACCTGCAGATTCCTCACCTGATAAATCTCTACAGGTTTCAGAATGGATCTGGAAAAGTTGAAATTGCTACCCTGTGCTGGTAAGTGGCGCCACAACTCCAACTTAATGTCCGTACTTCCCCAGCCATGTCTACAAGGAACATTGTATGTCACTGCCCGGCACAGTTCAATCGGCACAGTTAGTCCTCCTAAGAACAGGGAGGTGGTCGGCAAGGAATTTTAAGGTAGATAGAGTATCCACTAGAAGCACTGTTACCGAAAGTAAGTAACCGATTCTTTTGATGGATTCTTCCATTAGCAGATTACTCTTCTCACAAATCAATACCAATGCAGGAAACCCACAGGAGGAGGGTCTGAGGAGAAGACTACACAAGCAAGAGCCATGCCTTAAAGATCTACTCCGCAGTAGGCATTAACAGCTAAAGCCCTGGGCTTGGTCAGTCTGAAACAGCAGCAGACAGACAGGAAAGAAAATAGTTCGGTCAAAGGGCCAGGAAAATGGAGATGTACCCATGCAAGGTGAAAAGTCCAGACAGTTGGTACAGGCACACTTTCAGGAGAAGAAGCCTCTTTCTCCTCACACACCTATCCTCTATGGTGATGCAATAAATAATATGATTGGAGGAGTCTGGAAAGGTGACAATGAAAACTGCTGCTTCTGCTCTTGGAATCCCTTGATGGTACAATGTCTCTTGTATTCACAGGCAGGGAGAGATGGCTGATGACCAGGACATATGTGCTGACAATGCCTACCTATGTCATCTAAGACCAGAAGGGTCTGAACGCCAAAAAGGAAAGAACCTGCAGAGGTTGTACCCATCACATGTGCCTGAACATCTCCATGAAGCTTAATTAACTGCAACCAATCATGACTGATAAAGTCCACAGAAGAGTCCTTAGACCTTGCCACCAAGTCTACGGTGTGAAAACGAGACCTAGCAGGCTGCCTACCACCCTAAAGCCACCTTGAACAACTTCAGCAAAGTGTCTCCTAACATGGATGGTGAACCATCATCTATGCTATCTCCCAAAGAGCATGGCAATAGCATGATAATAGGAATGTAGCAATGTAGGTACAAAATGCCAAGCTCCCTGAAGAAAACATCTTCCTCCCAATCAACTCCATCCACTGAAACTCTTTCTCAGACAGAGATGAGGGAAAGAAGTCTGCATTAATTCCTGTATAGACAGACGCCCACAGACATAGAAAGTGTTTGTCAATCTTATTAACTGTCAAAGGCAGTTCTAGTGCCTTCGTCTCATTTCCGAAGACTATCTTAAAAGACAGAAACTCCTCCAAGAGTACTACCAGGTTGCCATCAGGGACATTCTCAGAAGAAACGTTAAAGTCAGTAGGGATCTGGAGTCTCAAAAAGAGGCCTATTCACAGTCCTGAAGAAGAGTAAATCGGTCTGCCTCACTACTGAACTTCTGGACTAGAAAGTTCTTGACAAAAACCTGAGCAAGTCCCCTAGGAGTTCCAAGATAGACCTTCCTGGTTTCCAATTCCAGTCCTACCCAGAAAATGCTCAAAACAGCATCAAAGCGAGTGCTGTAGACAATGTTGGCATTGGTATCAATGCCGAAACAAGGGTGAGCCTTCGGCAGTGAAAGAGGGACTGCCAGCATAGAAAAAGCATCACAAGTAGCAGTAGAGCCAAACATCATGCAGTTGTGTTGGGACTGGAAGGCGCACAAGACGGAGCCAGAGAGGGGCAGAACATATCGATGAAAGCCTAGATGAAACCTGCCACTTGAGTGGGGTTAGTATCAGAGGCTGGAAAAAGCTGGAAGTGAATCCGGCAATGCCAAACAATTAGCCAGAATGAGCAAGGAACTGACTTTGGGCTCATGCCCCCCAAAGTATTACATAGTACAAAGGACAATGTTGTGAATATCTGGCCCCCAACCAGGGGCAATGTTGATATGAAGATGAGTGCTCTGTTCGACATATCTTAAACTTGGAACAGTAGGACCTCCTTGGGCTTGAGGAAGCCACTTCAGTCCGTATGAATGTGACCTGACAAGGAGTAGACTTCAATATTCATCATCACTGCTGGATGGGAAAGATGTCCCCTGCAGCTCTTTGACAGACATCAAAGGCAAGAAGCAACAACCGGAAGTGGGTCTAGAGGCGTACGCAGGGTCCAGGCCCCAACAGTAAGTATTGCAGGGGGCCAAAGTGGAACTTCTAGAGTGGCGTGAACAGGATTTATCACAACCTGACCTTCTATTTGCTGACAAGTGGTCAAAAACCACTACAAAATAAACATTTTAGAAAGAATTGAACTGAGAGCACCTCCGGATCAATGCCATAGTGTGTGAAGGATAATTAACTGACATCGGAGCGCAGTGTGTTATCATAAATGACTCCATGATGTCATGTGCGGGGAGGCACCGATGTAGAGTTGTAGTCGTAGTCACACATAACAGTGCAGGGGAGCTATTTCAACTTTTCTGGATCCAGTCTGGTGCCTGTGGAGCATCATTAGCTGAGGAATCTGCAGGAATAATTATATATCAGAAATCCAGACTTTTTAACATGCAAGTTTTGCATGTAATGGATACCCTTACCACCTTATTACAAGTGCCATATGATGAAATGCACTTATAGTAAGGCAGACAAGAGTCCACCAAACTCTTAATCAGACACTTATATTAAGTTAGGAGACAACACACTCACCAATTATTTATATGTGTCATCTATTTGGATGTTTACAAATAACTTTGTTGGCCAGAGAGCTTGTGGGTGTGGCTACCATTCCCCTAGTATTAGCTCCTGGCGGATATGTACACTTGGCTACAGAACTGTATCCCAAAAATCAGATGGAACACAGGTGAAACATATTAGAAGAATGAGACTGCCAGACAACTTCCTACCTGAACCAGCATTAGCAAGTCACTTTGGTATTTAAGACCGTGCACTATGTTATGTTAAAATTATTTGTAGAGCGCACGTACACCGGTTGGTTTCTTGGCGCTATATATAGTAGTAGCGTGAGTCCTGGTGAGTTATTCATAGGCCTGAGTGAACAGCCGTGTCTTAAGGAGTTTCCTGAAACTCGGGAGGTCTGTACAGGTTCTGATGTCAAGGGGCAAGGCGTTCCAGAAACGGGGGTCCAGCACCGCAAATCTGCTGCTGCTTAGCTGCTTCGATTTATAGGACGGTGTGACCAGAAGGTTCATGTGGGCTGAGTGCAGATTGCGGGTGGGTATGTGTCTCTGAATAATACTGGAGACAAATTCTGGGCATGTGCCAAGCAAGGATTTCAAAATGAGGCACCCGATTTTGAAGGCACAGCGTTGTGATATGGGTAGCCAATGTAGCTTTCTCATAAGAGGGGAAGCATGTTGCCATCTGGGCTGATGAAAAATCAGTCTTGCGGCCTGGTTCTGCACAAGTTGCAGTCTTTTGACTAGATATAGTGGCAGACCGAAGTACAGTGAGTTAGCATAGTCTATGTGAGAAATGACCAGAGCTAGAGCTGCCTGCACCATTGCTTCCCCAGTAGGAAGTCTGCTGATTTTCCTTATCTTCCGCAAATGAAAGAAACAGGTAGAGACAACTGTTCCAATCTGGGACTTCATGGATAGGTCGCAGTTGATTATGACCCCGAGGCACTCAGCCGAGGAGGATGGGGTTGGGGGAGAGCCCAGCTCAGCTGGCCAGTAGTGTGAACTCCAGGGATTTCAAGCACTTCCTATCAGGATCAGCTCGGTTTTGTCTGGGTTTAACTTTAAGTGGTTGCTGTTCATCCAGTTATCCACTATCTGTCATAAGAAGAATTTCCAGCCCACTGGGTAAAATCTGCAAATTATGGAACATAGAAGTGAGCCTGAAGTTCAGAGGGGCAACATCTGGAGAATACCTATACTGGACCATAAAACTGAGACCTGGAGATTAGAAGCTTGACAGCTGGCGTATACTCACACTCAACCATAAAACTGAGACCTGGAGATTAGAGGTGCCATAGCAGGAGGATAATCGTGATCAACCTCAGAAATGTGTCCTGAGGGGGCGTGGCTAGCGGCCGAGGGAAATGGTCGCTTGCTGAAGCGGCTCCACAGCCCACGCCGTATTAATCCGATTATAGATCCGTAGACAGCACTGAAACTTCCCCCAAACAAAAGGGAACGTTTCCTAAGCCAGTCCTCAACAAAGGAATCGCTGCGAGGCTAATGGGGAGGACCGGAGCAACATAGGCAGAGTGATCCAGGGCAAATCGGAAATGGCGGCCCGGAGCGAGCGGCTCGGACGGCGGTGGGAGTGAACTCCACAATGAATCCGCCTTGAACTACGCGACACTAGCCGGAAGGAGAGGTAGCGGCAACCTCCGAGGCTTCAGCCCTGATCGGCGCTGGACGTCACCGGCTGCGTTCGGAGACGCGGCGTATGGACTGCGGGAGGAGCCGACCGCGAGTGACTCTGCCGTCTTCGGCCTGCCCGATCTGGGTCCCTGGCCGGGGGCCTCTCCGGAATAGAGCGGGTGAAATCGAGCAGTGCGAGGCCTCCGACGGAGCCAGGTGAGGAGTTGCAGGCAGGGTGTGGCGGAGGGCGGAAGAGCGCGCCTGCCCACCGGACTGAGACCCAGGCAGCCAGTGAGGGAGCAAAATCGAGCCCCCGGCCTTGCGGCCTATCATCGGGGGTGGCTCATCCGACTCAGACCCAGTGGGTGAATGCGCCAGGAAAAAATACACCAGCTAGCGTCTTGCTCCCTCCCCGAAAACGCGGGCGCAACATCTGTACCTCCAGGCGAGATGGGAGCACCCCGATAACCCGCAGTAACACAGCCTTAGCGGGAACTTGGAGATAACAGAGCGGCCAGGGGAGAAACAAAGCAGAGCCCGGGCCTTGCGGCCTAGCAGCGAGGGCCGGATCCTGTCAGGCGTACCCTCAGAGCAGCTAAGGCAAGAGTGGCCCCGCAGGGGGGGTGCGCCTGCCCCTGATCCCAGTTACTCTCTGGTGCCCTGGACTGTGGACGATACATCTGGCCCCCAGGGCGAGAGGGCGGTGTCTGAGTGGCCCACGGCAACACAGCCTTGGCGGGACACTAGAGAAACCGTTGTAGCCCTGATCGCCATGAACCCTTGCGTAACCAGCCCTACCATCTTCTGGGCACACAGATAGAGGTATACCAACGCTCCACCCACTCCTCTAATAATTGTGGAAAAGAGTCGCGGAGGACCGCCGCGAGGGCCCCAATCGACCGCCTAGCCTGCGAGCTGCACCTTGAAAATAGATAGGCCTCCCACATTCCGGTGACGGCCGAGACGGGGGGCCCCCGAAGTTATCCCATGGCTACTACCAGAGGTCCCAAAATTCAGGTCCAGAAACAACTTGATAAGTTTGCCTGGACGAAGAAAAATGAGGAGGGCAACCAGACATCTGGTGAAGATCCTAAAACATCGCAACAGTGTTCCCAGGCCAAATCTCCCACTCTGGAGGATATCATGGAGGCCATAGCAGGAGTGCGAACGTCCTTGGAATCGCGCATAGATTCCGTGAATGTAGAGGTGACCCTTTTGAGAGCAGACCTACGGAAGATGGACTCTCGAGTCCGGGAAGTTGAAACCACTACAACAACTCTGGTAGCAGACACCTCAGTCCTACAAACCCAAGTCACACAACTACAACACCAACAAAAAGGATGGAGGACCTCCTCGACGAATATGAAGGAAGGGCCAGAAGAAATAACATCCGCATCCTCGGCGTACCGGAACGAATGGAGGGACCCACAACTGACCTCTTCGTCGAGGATCTCATACTTAATAAACTCCAACCCAAGCGTCTCTCCAATTATTTCTCCATAGAGCGCGCCCACAGGGTTCCCGGCGGGCGCCCAAGGCCCGGGCTCCTCCACGTCCACTGATCGCGAGGATTTTTAATTTCAGAGACAGAGACGTGATTTTACAAACTGCCAGGACTGGACCTCCCCTGAAATTAGACAATGCAAATATCACTTTTTTCCCGGACTACACGGTCAAGGTGCAAGCCCAAAGACGAAGCTTCACAACCATAAAGAAAGCGCTCCGGGATAAAAACATCAAGTATTCCATGTTATTCCCGGCCAAACTACGAATAGAATCCGACGGAAAGACTTGGTTCTTCCTGTCCCCGGAGGAGGCCTGGGACTGGATAGAGGGCTGGCGTAGAGCGGGCAAACACCTAGACGGCCGGAATAATGGAGGCGCTGGTGGAGGCAGACGCCAGCCCCCTGTCACGGGAGAGGGACGATCAGAAGGAGATTTGGAGGACACACACTGACCCAATCTGTAGGGCTGCAGGGCCTCTCATGACCGATGGACCTACACCCACTGAACGGAGTCCTGTAAGGCCAAGAACGACCGAATAAGAAAACAACGACTCAGCTATCGACGGAGGGACCTCCGAAACCCAGCGTACTGGGGATAAATGTGACACTGTTATCAAAACACCTATAGGACTGGACTGTAATGTTAGTCATAACTAAAATATCATTGAATGCGGGAGGGACGGCGAGGACTGGTTGCGGTTAGCCAGGCACCTCACGAATGGGAGGGAGGGCGACAGGCACTCTGCCTTGTTGGGGGTGGATAGTTCAAAATCCACTGGCAGGGGGTGGGGAGGGGGTACAGGGGGGGAGGGGGTTAGTTGGGGTTTTAATGGTTTGATTTTGTTGCACAGCACACACAACGCAGTGGGGTATCTCAGGCTTGAGAGGCCAAGAAACAACGTTTGGGGGACATCAGCAGCTATGGAAGGGAGGGATCTCCCAAAGCAACCAGATCGCTTACATCACCCTGTCCTCAGATCCGGCACCGCAAGCTCCAACTCTTGGCTAAGAGCTACAGACTTGTCGCCTCGTAACACTTGCCATGACTCATACAACACATAGGAAGCTGTCCGTACTGACGTGGAACGTCAATGGACTGGGAAGTAAAATCAAAAGGGGGATAGTCCTGCAATATCTTAAACGTCATTCCCCAGATCTGGTGTTACTACAGGAAACCCATTTAGTGGGCAAAAGCTGCAAGGCACTCCACCGATGGGGGTACAAACTGGTGGCCCACGCGGGTTTTACATCCGGCTCTAGAGGCACTGGAATCCTTATGCGTAAGAACTTAGCCCTTACCCCAACTCGTGTACAGACCGACCCGCAGGGTCGGTTCGCAATACTGGAGGCCACCTGGGAAGGGAAACATCTCAACATAATCTCAGCCTATCTCCCACCAGCCCTGGGCAAACTAGCACTACAAGAACTGGGACAGATACTTATAGCTCTCCCTCTGGGCACGCTGGTTCTGGGGGAGACTTTAACATGACTATGGACGACAAGGTCGACAGACACCCTCATACAGTTTCTCCCAGACGCCCCACACCACTAGCAAACTTTGCTCACGCCATGGGAATTACTGACTTGTGGCGATCACTGAACCCAAAGCAAATTCACTTCACGCACTATTCTAATGCACACAATAGCATGTCCCGAATTGACTATTTTTTTACCCTCCTCTCTGACGTAGGGAACTTTAGATGTCTTCAGGGCCTCCCCAGGGGAATATCCGACCACTCTCCCCTTGTAGTGGACCTCACCTTTTACAAACCCGTGGACCGGGGACCCATAATTATTAACCCATGGCTGCTCACTATTCCTGACATCAAAGAGGACCTGGCTGCCCATACAGATCACTACTTTACTGAAAATCTTGGATCGGTGGACTCAGCAAATACCATGTGGGAGGCTTACAAGGCGGTCATTAAGGGCCGGGCGTTGGGTTTGAGGATAGGGTACCTGCGGAACCAAAACGAACAGCTGCATCAGAAGGAGAGTGAAGTGCTCCTTTTAGAGGCGGAACATAATACTTCCCCTACTGTTGATACGGCCCAAAAACTCCGCAATAAACAACTAGAATACAGGGAACTAGCAAGAGAGAAAGCCCAAGCAAGGCTATTTCAAACTAGACACAGGGTTTATGAGCACGGTGAAAGGGCCGGGAAAATGCTAGCATGGCTAGAGAAACGAGATCAAGAATCGCGGTGGGTCCCGGAAATCATATTGGGAGATGGGACATCAGTTACAGATCCTCAAGAGGTGGCTGATACGTTTGCGAACCACCTAGAAGATATATACACTTCTAAAACCTCGTATTCGTTTGAGGAATCCCGCCAGCTTTTAGAGGAAATGGCCCTGCCACGACTGTCAGATCCCGACAGGGAAGCCTTAGATGCTGATATCACGGCAGAAGAGGTTTGTGGAGCTATTTTCGCTCTGAATTCAGGAAAAGCGATGGGACCCAACGGGATTCCCATTGAATTCCTGAAAGGGTTGGCTCTTAAGGTTGCTCCTCACCTCAAAAACATGTATGAGGAAAGCAAAGAAAGGGGAATCCTTCCCTTAGACCAAAGGCTAGCTAATATTGTTGTCATCCGCAAGCCGGGCAAACCAGGGACTACTTGTGGGTCATACCGACCCATCTCACTAATTAGCTCGGAGGCTAAGGTGCTGGCTAAACTCTTAGCATCCCGACTAACAGCTGTACTCCCATCTTTGGTCCATGAGGACCAGTCAGGCTTTATACCTGGTCGAAATACCGCCCTAAATATTCGACGGGTCCATAATGTTCTGGGCAGACAGCCCTACCTGCGCGAAAACGCGGTCATACTCTCTTTAGATGCCACCATGGCGTTTGATTCAATAGAGTGGCCATATCTGTTTGAGGTGTTGGCTCGACTGGGCTTTGGCCCCAATTTTAGACGGTGGGTAACACTACTATACACAGACCTGCTAGGACAGGTAAGGGTAAATAATCACACCTCCCGCACATTCGCCTTGCATAGAGGCACCAGACAGGGCTGTCCCTTGTCCCCTTGCTGTTTGCCCTCACTCTTGAACCATTAGCCCACTGGATAAGACAAGATGTTGTAATAAGGGGACTAAAATGGAGTGAGGACATAGAAGATAAAATCTCATTATATGCTGATGACATCCTTATATATCTGGCATCCCCTCGAACTTCCCTAAACAGACTGTTTGATGTTATCACGAACTTTGGCAAATATGCAGGCTACTCTATCAACTGGTCAAAATCAGTCTTATATGTGCTCCACGGCCCTCCACCTCGCCTGCCTGGGGGTTACTCAGTCCAGTGCACATCGACAGGCTTTAAATATCTGGGCATCTTCATCACCTCAGACCCTAAACTGTTTTATGACCGCAACCTCCTGGGCCCCTTGCAGCGGCTACAGGATGATGTGCGACATTGGCGATCGCTGCCCCTGTCTCTCCTTGGCAGGGCAGCTCTATTTAAAATGCTCTCTTTGCCCAGATTTTTGTATGTCCTTCAGAATAGCCCCTTTCCCGTAACAGATCATTACTTTACAGCCATAGAAAGTGAACTCCGCACCCTACTCTGGGACGGGAAAGCCCCGCGGATCGCCCTCCAGAAACTTACCAAGAGCTGGTACGACGGAGGAATTGCCCTTCCTGATCTCCGTCTTTACTACTGGGCCTCTCAATTGGTACCAGTTAACCAATGGATTCATGGCCCCCAACAAACCCGGCCTTTCACTTAGAAAAATACCAAACAGGCCGAGAAGGATATATGGGAGCCCTCTATAGCAAAATCCGAAGGGGCCGTTACCTTGGACCCATGTCGCAAACAGTGGCGGTCTGGCACCAGGCTAACAGACGTCTGGGGTGGGCGGACAAGTTCACCAAGGCTACTCCGTTGTGGTCTTCACAGAGACTGGGGTCGCTCTGCTTTCACAAAGGATTTGATAGGTGGGACACTATCGGAATCACTACATTGGGAGACCTGGTGGATAAGGGGGAACTCCTCACATTTACTGACTTGCAAACCAAATATACACTCGCACAAGGAGAGATCTTCCGATACATACAAATCCGACACGCCATTCTTACCACTGTCCCTGACCTCTCTACCTTACCCGACGCATCCCCTTTAGAAGACCGATTACTCATAGACCCACTCAGGACCAAAGCTGTATCTAGCACATACCGTAAACTCTGCAATAATTTACCAGACACCCTTCGGGTTTTGAGAACGCGCTGGCAGGCAGACTTAAGGGAATTGGACGATGACGAATGGCAGGCCGCCTTGATGTCCCCTAGGAAATAGCTGTGAACCATCGGTTCCGCCTCATACAATTGAAAATACTCCATAGGACATACCTGTCGGGCACCCTATTGGCGAAAATAGGTAGCAGAAGCGAGGCACTATGCCTGAGGGGATGCGGACGGGAGGGCTCCTTTTACCACATCCTCTGGGACTGTCCTCTCATTCGCCCTTTTTGGGAAAGAACCACTACTAAGATGAAAGATACGTTGGGCAAACAAATTCAGCTGTCGCCAAAAACAGGGATCCTCAATGTGTGGCAACCTACTGACCTCACGGAAATCGAACAGCAGTGGGTGGCGTTGGGGTACCTATTAGTAAAAAGGGCAGTGGCCATGTCCTGGGGATCCAACACACCACCATTCACGATAAGTTGGGTAGCAGAAATGGACAGATGTATGATCATGGAGAAAGAAGTTTACAAGAGGAGGGGCTGCCCTAAGAAATGGGATAGAAAATGGGGAGGATGGAACGCTTATCGGGGGGAAATCTGTACTTCTCCCACAGAGGAGATGGCAATGAGACGAACAAATGCTGAGAACCTGTACTGCCCTAATATGTGATGGATTTAACATTGACGTAATATGTTGTTTTAATCATATACCCTACGATCGTATTGCTATGTGGATATTGTGCTTTATTTTCAATAAAAAGTAAAAAAAAAAAAAAAAAAAAAAAGAAATGTGTCCTGAGATCAGAGGAAGCACAGCTGAAGGATACTTTTACTCGACCACAGAAGTGAGTTCTTGAAATGAGATGAGTCACAGCTGGAAGATACCCATACCCGACAATAAAATTGTATCATGGAGATCAGAGGGGTACGGCTGTTGGATATCCATACTGAACCATAGACCTGGGTCCTGAAGATCAAATGAGCCCCATGAGAATATACCTTACTCAACTACAGAACTAGGACCTCAAGCTCAGAGGGGCACAGTGAGGATAGTCATGTTTGACCACAGAACTGAGTTCTTGAGATTAGATGGGTCACACATGGAGGTTTCCCATACTCGACCATAGAATTGTGTCATGGAGATCAGAGGGGCTAACGGAGGTGGGTATCCATACTTAACCATAGACCTGAGTCCTGAAGATCAGATGGGCCGCAGCTGGACGATACCTATACTCGACCACAGAACCACATCCTAGAGTTCAGAGGGACCACACAGGGTTACAGGAGTATACCTTACTGGTCCACAGGACTGAGTCCTTAAGACTAGAGGATCTATAGTGGGAGGATACCCGTACTCGACCACAGAACCACATCCTGGGGATCAGAGGAGCCTCACAGGATTACATGAGTATACCTTACTGGATCACAGGACTCAGTCCTGAAGACTTGAGGGGCCATAGTGGTAGGATACCTGTATTTGACCACAGAACCACATCCTGGGGATCAGAGGGGCCTCACAGGATTACAAGAGTATACCTTACTGAACCACAGGACTGAGTTCAGAGACTAGAGGAGTAATAGTGGGAGGATACCCGTACTCGACCACAGAACCACATCCTGGAGATCAGAGGGGCCACGCAGGGTTTCAAAAGTATAACTTAATGGACCACAGGACTGAGTCCTAGAGACTAGAGGGGCTATAATGGGAGCATACCAGTACTCAAGCACAGAACCACGTCCTGGGGACCAGAGAGGCCGCACAGGATTACAAGAGTATATCTTACTGGACCACATGACTGAGTCCTAGAGACTTGAAGAGCCATAGTGGGAGGATACCCATGCTCAACCATAAAGCTATGCCCTGGAGATCAGTATGCAGGGGTTCGGGGGGTGCACAGCTGGAGGGTGCTCGTACTTGACCACAGAACTGAGGTCTTGAGATCAGAGGTGTCACAGCTGGAGGATACATGTAAAAGACCATAGAACTAGGTCCTGTAGCCCAGAGAGGTCACAGCTGGTGTAGTTAGACTAAGCATGTCACGTTGGTGTTTAAAGCCCTGCACTGCCTATCTACCATATGAAGAATTTCCTTCAATGCACCCTGCATTGCCCACCGAGTAAAACCTTCAAATTATGGAACATAGAACTGTGCAAACTATGGAACATAGAACTGAGTCCTGGAGATCAAAGGAGTCGCAACTGGAGGACGATACCTTTATTTGACCATAGAACTGAGTCCTGGAGAACAAAGATGTCACAGCTGGAGGAGCTTAGATTAAGCATGCCACTTTGGTGCTTAAGGCCCTGCACACTGTATCTGTCATTAGAAAAATTCCCTTCATAGCACTCTGCATTGCCCACTTGGTAAAACCTGCAAACGTTGGGACATAGAACTGAGCCCTGGAGATCAGAGGAGTTACAACTGGAGGATACCTGTGTTTGACCATAGATCTGGGACGTGGAGATTAGAAGAGCCATGGCTGGAGGATACCTATACTCGACCACAGAGCTGTGTCCTGGAGATCAGAGGGGAATACAGCTGGAGGATACTTGAACTTGACCACAGAACTAAGTTCTTGAAATTAAAGGGGTCATACTTAGAATATACCTGTACTCCACCATAGAACTGTATTTTGGAGAGCAAAGAAGTCACAGCTGGAGGAGCTAGAGTAAGCATGTCATGTTGGTGCTTAAGGCCCTGCATGTTGTATCTGTCATTAGAAGAATTCCCTTCAAAGCACTCTGCATTGCCAACTTGCTAAAACCTGCAAACGCTGGAACATGGAACTGTATAGTGGAGATCAGTGGGGTCACTTCTGAGGCCTAAAGAACCAGATTCAGTACTCCAGTGAGACCTACAGAACTGTATACTGTACTCTAGATAATGACTGGAGAACTAGATACAGAACTGCAGTAATTCCCAGAGAACTTGACACTGTATTCTAGGTGAGTCCAAGAGGACGAGATTAAAAAGTTACTAAGCTTCAGCAGCGGTCTCTCTGGTGAATGTTCTAGCTACTTGTAGATTCCTCACCTTTTGAATATTCCAGGCATCAGACTGAATCTAGAAACTTTTCAATAGCTCTCTATGTCGACAGGGGTTGCTGGCTCTACTCTGTAATAACCAGCCATGAAATTAGGGGAGGCGGGTGGGTCGATAAGAAATCTGCAGGTAGATTTAGTATCCACCAAAACCATTGTTACCAAAGGTATGTAAGTATGATGGATACTTCTATCTGCATATTCTGTCTCCGGTGTGTCACAACAACTGTCTGCAGAGGCACCACTGGAGGGCCCTTATGTGCCTGCGTAAGTGGCTAAAGGAATGTAGGAAGCTAGCAGACCTAGCTGCCATAAGACCATCAGGACTGGTATATGTGCTCCACCATGAAATATTGGAATCATAGCCTGAATGTCCTGAGCCCTTTGTGGAGGGGGAAAGGCTTGATTCAATGTGGTGATCAGTACTGCCTCTATGAACTGGATGTGCTGTGAGGGCACCAGGTAGAATGGAAAAGCCAAGATCAAACAGCAACATGACTGTCATCTACAGGTGGTGCAACACTATCTCTGGTGAGCTGGCCTTGATTAGCCAGTCGTCCTGGTAAGGGAATACTGGGATTCCTGCTCTTCTGAAATGGGCAGCCACCACTGCCATCACCTTTCTGAAGGACCACAAACTGGTAGGGCCAGTATCTGTGCTTCACGGTGACATCTGTACACTACCGGCCCGATTCACAAAGGTAAACTGAGATGAAAGTCTAACTTTACGACTTTCGGTATTGACAAAGGACATTTACGAGTAGTAAAGTAAGCCTTTTGTCTCAGTTTTGGTCTCAGTTAAATTTAAGACCAAAACTTAAGTTTAACTGAGACAAAAGACTAACTTTACTACTCGTAAATGTCCTTTGTGAATACCTGAAGTCGTAAAGTTAGACTTTCGTCTCAGTTTACCTGATGGAGTACTAGGGGAAGTTCCTGGCGACAATTTCAAGGAATAAGATGCAGAACAACTAGGCTTTCCAGTGGTGGATTGGAAGAAATGAAAGATGGGGTCTCAGGTACCAGCCTATAGAGTCTTGCAATCGTCTTGTGAATTGCAGTGGAAGATGTGGACTTTTTGCAAGTCGCAAGTATGGTTCTGTGATTGCTTCATTAAAGTGGAGCAAGGGCTATGTGGTATGTGATGTACTATGCAGGACCTCTGTAAGGATGCTGACTTTAGTTTCGGAGGTTGGAACCCGGAGGTCTAACATTTCCACTGCTATATTTATCACTGAATGATAAGTGGTGACCTCCGATGGATATAATCCAATACAGAAATTCAACTCCTAATTCAAGTGACCTATCCAATCCACTGGTGTCCTGTAACCCTGCAAAATCCAGGTCCAAAGCCCCATCATCCGTGTCTTGTTTGGGGCCTTCGTAAAGATCAGAATCCCCAAAACAGAACATCCTTTCTTCTATGAGCTGTTGCGCCTCCTGGCATAAACAGTGTCGAGGAATCTCAGGTGGGGGTAACGCTTCTGGCCGGGTTAGATGAGGGTTAGGTTGTAGAGCCAGGGACAAGAGTTGTAGTGCCGAGTGTAGCACTGACAGAGTCGTTTGAGTTGCTGGACAGGCAAGGGGGTCCGGCGCCGAAGTTGAAGATCTTGATGGAAGGCTACAGGTATCATTAGACTCGTATGTGGCATAGGAGCCCAGGTTACCAGTGGCAGCAGGAGGAATGGAGTGAAAGTATCCAGTCTATGCAACGGGAATGCTCTGAAAGTATATCCCATCGGAACCATGAGGCCAGTCGGCACTCCACAGAGCAACATGCTTCTTCTGAACATGTTGCACATAGAGTTCAGAAATATTGCTGGATCTGTTCCAGGGGTGGGAAATGCTGGAAATGGCTGACCAGGCTGAGGGCACTGGATGGGCGCCACAGGTGGTAGCATCTCCGGCACTGACGCTGTGCCCCATGTAATTGCAGGCGCCAGATGCTTTGTGGCATCCTCCACTACTTTGGCTCTGATGTGGATGGTTGAGGGCAGGGAGTGAGTCTTGGCAACTTACTTTTGGAGTGGCATCGCTCAAATTCTTGTCGCCTCTTCTTCGAAGACTTCAACAATGGCAATGTTTCTTTCTTTTGCAATAAACTTGACCGGGTGAAGAAATGACTGAGGGAACTCTGCAACAAACTTAAACAACAAACTATCCTCACCTTCCAACAGGAAATAATAGCCACTAATGAACGCTGTGAAGAAATAGTGAACTTCTATTCCGAGAAAATAATGAAAATTGAACAATCTCTTATCCACGTGGCAAGTCAGATAACTCAGCTCTCCTACTCCAACG
The DNA here is from genome assembly GCA_963921515.1 of Calotriton arnoldi. Lineage (NCBI taxonomy): Eukaryota > Metazoa > Chordata > Amphibia > Caudata > Salamandridae > Calotriton > Calotriton arnoldi. The sequence goes on along the minus strand of CAWUFW010001626.1, from coordinate 1,612,425 downwards.
ATGTACCCATCTCCATGGTAACTCCCTCTCCAGGCTCTACTTCAGACCTGAGGAACACACAAAATCAAGGAGGAGCTTCACCCATCAAAGAAGAACGCCAACTGGTCAGAGCTCACAGAAGGAGACGTCCGCAAGATAATTGCAAACTTGAACACCACATCCCATACCACTGATCCCCTCCCACCTTTCCTAGTACAGAACCTCAACCACATCATCTCTCCATTCTGGACCAAAATCATCAACCCTACTCTCTCGTCGGGCTGTGTTCCTGATTCCCTCCAACTAGGCAAAGTCACACCCATTCTCCAAAAACCTGGAGCGGATCCTAATGACCTCAACAACTTCAAACCTGTCACCAACCTTCCTTTACTAGCAAATACAATTGAATAATGCATATTGATCCAACTCATCAAACACAACGAGAAATTCAACCTCGACGACACCTTCCACTCAGGATTTAGAAAAGGGTGTGGCACAGAAACTGTCAATATATCAAATGATGTTCTCAAAACTTTAGATGAAGGTGACTCTTGCCTCTTAATCCTACTCGATTTATCAGTGGCATTTGACACAGTTAACCACCAAGCTTCATGTGAGACCCTCAAGAATCCCACTGTCATCAATGGCACGGTCTTGAGAGGACATAAAAATCAGCAGTTGCCTCTCACAACCCACACCAGTTTCACAAGGAGTCCCACAAGGCTCCATCCTCACTTTAGCCTTTTTAACCTCTTCATGGAACCCCTCACAGTTATCCTGAATCAAGCAGGTGTGAAATATCACCTATATGCCGATGACACGCGCCTTTACTACAAAATATGATCCCACTGTGACATATGCCATCTGAATTCCACACTAAACAACATACAAACCTAGCTAAGCACCAATCACCTAAAAGTGAACCCCAATAAAATTGAATTTTTACTGTTTTCCCCTAATAGCAAGCCATTTCCATTCGAAGAATGGCTCAAGAGCATGAATGCTATGAACTGTTCTCTCATACTCTCCAACTCCGTGAAGACCCTGGGAATCATCCTTGACAAAAACATGCCAATAAAAGAACACATCAACAATTCAACCAAAGGGGCGTTCTACATCCTAAAACATAAAATCAAATTGTTTATCCTATCTGGAGACCTAAAGATTGTAGTGCAATCACTTGTCCTCTTGAAACTTGATTACAACAAAACCATAATCACCCCTACCCTGAAAAGCCACCTTACGCCTCTAAGAACAACTCTTAAGGCAGCAGCTAGACTCCTCACAGGCACCAAAAGATTTGACCGCATCACACCTGCTCTCTAGAGTCTCAATTGGCTCCCAATAGACGGAAGATGCATCTTAAAGACAGCCTGTATCACCCACAAAGCCCTTTACACTGCAAACCCTAAATATTTAGAAAACAAACTTTTGAGAGCGGGTTGAAATCAGGCCTTAAGAAGATCCAACTCACTACTTCTCATCCCTCCCAAACTGAAAAAAATACCCCAGAAACGTTCTTCCTCAGGTAAAGCTACATGGATTTGGAACTCACTTCCTAAAGACCTCTGTTGTAATCCTTCCTATACTTGTTTCAAACGGAACCTCGAATCACTACTGATGAACAAATACTTCAACCCACTCCCCTGAGCTTGCTACACCAACAAGATCATTCGATACGGTTGCCTGACCCAATTCAGCGTTTAATCTGTCACTAATGCCTCTGGTGGGATTATGTTGTACTATTTGTTACTTTTTGATATACATATATAATGTTGCACTGATTTTTATTCCCTTTTGATATACTATATCAACCTTGAATCCTTCTATTAATGCTATGGTCTCGGTTCACTCGTCTTGTAAAGCGCTCTAATTCTCTTGGGTCTAGCCAGCAATATATAAAACTCTCAAATAAATAAACAACACCAGCGTCCTCCAACTCACCCTGTACTTGTGTTCATCCTTTGCTCAGGCCACAAACATCTTCCCTCTCCTATATGGCCTTGGGGTGCATACTCCAACAAGAGCCTCATGCCTTCACATTATGGTTGGACCTATCAACAGATTTCATGAGGGTCTGTGATTCACATCTGTCCTTCGCAATCCCTGCACTATTTGAATCTGAACATTTAGGAAAAATAAGAGCTGCACCTGAAAAATATAAAATTTGAGTCAACCATTTCGACAATCTCCTGAGATTTGGGCTCTGGATTTGCGTTTATGACGTGGAAAAAAGGGAACTGGCGCCTGTCCTCCGACAGGGGCGCTTTATGGCTCTAGTGACGTCAAAGGTATGCCGCTTCCAGCATCGAAGTGGAGCCAGTGCCCCCTGCTGGCGTGGAGAGCTAGTGAAATGTCCCGAATTCAGTCTGACGCCTGGGATATTTAAAAGATGAGGAATATGTGAGTAGAAGTATCCATCAGAGACAGTACTCCAAATAAGGCTTAGAGAACAGGACACAATGTAGCAGTGAGATCTAGAGAACTGGACACTGTATTGTAGATAAGGTATAGAGAACTGCCATTAGCCTTATGGTGAGGCCTAGAAAAAGGGACACATTACTACAGTGATGCCTAGAGAACAGGACACAGTATTACAGTGAGGCCTACAGAACTGGACACTGTGCTCAAAATGAGGTCTAGAGAACTGGCACAAAAGCTCTATGAGAGGCCCAGGGAACCAGACATAGTACTGTAGGTGAGGCCTACAAAACCAGAATGCACTTTAAAAAACTCACCATTCTAGTAAAGGCCTAGTGGACTCCATGTGCATGCTCACATTTTGCTCTTGGATATAACGTTACCTTTCACCTGGTGGCAACAAGAGCAAATAATGCAAGAAATAAGACACTTGCCAAAAGGGTGCTAGTTTGTGCATGTTAGCACTGTACTGAACAGAGGGCACAAACATTCAGAGATACTTGTGTGCTCTGGAGAGTTTTTTTGCCTGATTTTCTGTGCAAGGGAATATGGTTAACTGTTGGCCACCTGTGCAAGTACATTTGTCTCCAAAGAAAATACCATAGACTGGTTGCTGCTACTCCTAGAGGTAGAGTGTGACTAGTCCCACAGACAAAGTGTGCCACCCATAGACTGGGTGTTTCCACTCCCACAGTATGCAACCCAAGGCTGGGTATATTGTCATCCCACAAACAGCGTGCCCCCATAGTCTGGGTGTGTCCCCTTCCAGATAGAGTCCCACCCACATACTGCGTGTCCCTTCTCACAGAGAGTGTGTGGCAGCATGTGTGTCCACTGCCACAGTCGGAGTGTGCCACCCAAAAACCAGGTGTGCCCCCTCTCAGAATGCGCCACCCACTGGTACCCCCAAGTGAATGCAACTGTAATCAAGTAAAAAAAATCCTGATCCATCAAATTGACATGAATGAGGAAGCTGCTGCTGTGCCAAAGAAATATTTTGGGGGATTTAATTGCTGCTAGCATGATGTATCTTATTGATTACTAATGTGACAACTCTGGTTAACGTGCATGTTTTTTCCGGTGCACAAGGGTTGTGACTTTGAAAGTCTAGGGTTCAGGGTTCTGTGTTAAGAAGCTACGGGGACCACTGAGTTGATAACTTCTGCCCTGATGATGGGCTCTTATACCGTAGATGAAAAGATCCAAACGTCGACTTGCGTTGTTGCTTTATGTCATGTAATGTAGACATGGATGTACCTCAACTACTGATAGTAGACAAGGATAATAGGATGGTTTATCAAACAGCAGTGAGATGGCCACAGATGCAATGTTTTAATTGTGTGTCATTATATTTGTTGCTTTTGCAAGTTGTAATTAGTCCACCGGGTTTTTTGTATAACTGAAAAATAAATTAATTAAGTAGAATATTGAAAAACACTGATCAAGCCATGGTACTTGCCTGGCTATAGCATCAGTTTGGGCACATATGAGATAAAACTGTAATGGCAAGTGGTTTCACAAAATTCTGCTATCTAACCGAGCCCCAAAAACATTGTGCAATGCACCCACTTACATGGCTCGTCATCTTCTGGACAGCGAACGTCTTTGCAGATGTCCTCGGCTTGCGCCCAGAAGCCCTCCTTGCATTCCAGAGCTGCAGTCAGCTTCTCTTTGGTGTCGACTTTGGTCCTGTCCAAGAGCACCTCCATCAGCAGATTCTCGTTGCGCTTCAGTGCCTCCTCTTTGTAGTTGATCTTCCAGTCTTCTTCCCAGCAACTGCACTCCTTGCCACACTTGTAGCTGAACTTCAGCGCCAGTCCGGCGAATACCAAGAGTACCAGCATAGCCAGTCCAATCAACTGAAGAGAAGGGAAGAAGACAGACAGAAGGCAGTTACTACATAGCTTTTCTCACAGAGGGGACAGAGGGGATTTAAACCATGTCTTTGCCTGCACCCACAGACAAGCTGTGGTTAACCATGGTCAGATCAGAAGAACAGCATCTTTTACAAGTCACTAAGACACACAGAAAAAAGAAAAAGAGTCAAAGGCGGACCTCTCAACTGCACCTCACATTTAGTTCAAATAGTATAACACGGTGCACTTCTCTTCCAATACCAGCTGTTGTGTGCTATTACTGCTGAGCAGAAGAAATCTTGACAAGAAAAAAGGTGGAATGGTGCACCCGTAAACAGATTGATTTAGCAAGTCTTAGGGTCGATTAAAATTCCATGTTTTATTCAAATCTAATACCCAAAGGTTTAAAAACATCCAGCCAACGCGTTTCGTTCAAGTTTTCTTGAACTTTATCAGGGCTGTGAACAATATATATAAACACTCAAAATCTGTATGACACACATACAAATATATACATATAATACACAAAAACACATATAAAAACATTCAGACATAAACAATACTTAGAACACAATAAAACAAAAACAATAACAATGTTTACCAAAACACCATAATATATCACTAAGTATCCATCTGAAGTAACCTGAAGACAATGGTGCGTGTTGCGCATGACTATGTTGTTTTTCTTTCTTTTGGTTTAAAAATAAAAGAAAAAAACTATTTTTAGAAAAAAGAAAGTCAGCAGAGGAGTCAGGAAGGAAAAGGAAGCAGACATTTTCAAATGAAGAAATAGAAATACCTGTGGAGGAATGTGTGGCTAACAATTAACAGCATTTCGGAAAAGCTTTTTTAACAGTTCCAGAAGCGACACAAAAAGAATCTGGAGCAGAAACCTGGCTGCGAGAAGAGTCCATGCCAGACATAGTTCAGGCCGTTTACCAAGGCTACGCCATTGAAAGATGTAACCGTGAACCGGGTCGGACTGGCCGTAGTGGGCACCAGGCATTTTCCCAGTGGGCTGAAAGGGTGGGGGCCGGTTTTTGAGTGGTGGGGGCCTTTTTTGTTACTAGGGGCCGGTTTTGCAGCAGTGCTGCAATATCACCCCCCTGTAACAAAAGCAGCAGCAGTGCTTCTCACTAGCACCCCCTCCCACCCCACTCCCTGCCCCTTCCGCCTCCCACGGGCCGGTCCAACTGAATTGCCAGGGCTGGTGTGTGTTCCTAGTCGAGCCCTGACCGTGAAGACAGGAGGGGATAGGGGGCTGCAATAATTTTTGAAGAAAACATAAAAGGTCAGCTCTCTCCCATAAAACGCCCGGGAAGTGAATGCCTACTGTTTTGTTGGGAACTCTCAGCTACCTTTACCTTCTCAGGAATTATAATATATCGTTCCCCAGGCCCCGCCGCAGCATTTAGTTCAGCACTCCCCGAATTAATTGCTGAATTTAGTTTGAAAAAAAGCTAATTTTACACTAGTAGGTGATCTGAATATCCACTTCGATAAGGATAACATTGAAAGTATAAAGTCATGCAGGATATGGCAGCAATCCAGATGACTCAAGTAGTAAAACACCCCACCCATAAACTTGGTCATACATTGAATCCTATTTTTTCCAACATCAAGGAGCTTATTATAGATACTCCCACCCTCATGTGCTGGTCCGATCGCTATCTAGTACACTTCTCCCTTAACACCACTAGGGAAACAAATGTATTAGACAAAATTAAAGAGATGTTGATCTAGATTAGACGCCAAAATCTGGGAAAATACCTTAGTAGATTCAACATTAACAAGAGAAGGTGGAGCAGATTAGAGATACAAAAACTTTGAGAGCTGGCTTAGAGATTTGCTGGATGCTCTAATCCCTATGAAAATTACAGGAACAGGGCATCCTGCAAACCGCACACCTTGGTACCAACCTTAGTGAATTTAAGAGAAAAACAAAAAAAAGCAAAAAGGCAGTGGAGAAAAAAGGTACGATGGGCCAAGTAAGGCATCGTACAAAAGAGCAACAAAAAAATATCAGTACGTCATCAGAGAAGCAAGGATAACATATTTTAGCAATAAAATAGAAAATGCCTATACTTTAAAGAAACTGTTTAAATTAGTAAGCAGTTTTAGAAAGCCAGCAAAAACTCAAAATGTGCCCACACCCTCAGTCGAGTGAGCTAATACACTGGCTGAAATCTTTTTAGGAAAGGTGAATAACATCCTGCTTGCCCTTCCTACAAACACTAATACCGACCAACATTCTATCAACACATTGGGTGTTTCAGCTAGCCATACACTTGCAGCCTTCCCTAAACTACACAGTTAGACAACTAAGGAGATCCTCAACACAATCAAATCAAGATGTCCTCTGGATACTGCTCCTCCTGACATCCTAAATAAAGGAGGGACATAATATTAGTTGAACTGACAAATCTCCTCAACTACTCACTAGAAAGCAGCATGGGTCTCCTACACAGGAATCTACTGAAAAACGTTACAACCTACGTAACCGTGATAATGTTAAAACTAAGCCTGGGCGGAGTTTGCAGAGTTTTGTGGAACTCCGCGAAGTGCAAAAAAAACTTGGCCGTACTACGCGGAGCTCCGCAAGCAGCGGAGTTTCCTTAAATTGATGCCGTTCGCAATGATTTTCAGTGCCAGGTGCTTGTCCGCTGTGCAATCATCGAGAACGGCACCATGCACAGCGCAAGCGGGCGCTGCTTCCTTTCTGCCGCTCAAGTAGATTTTTACTCGAGTTGCAGCTTTCTCAACGCGAACGGACAGTTTCTCAATGTGAGCGGTCGCGAGCATACGTGACTACTCGCAATGAGAAATCTGACCGCCCGCGTTGAGAAATCTCGCAGTGAGGTTGATTTTCCATGCTTGCGCTCGCCAACTTGATGTTGACCATCGCGAACAAGGAAAAATCTTGCCGGGAGGTGTATTTTCCCCGCTCGCGCTTGCCAACTTGACGTTGATGAACGCGAGTGAGGGAAAAAACTCTGGTCCGCTACGCGGAGTGGAGTTTTTCAGAACTCCGTGTGCTCCGCGAAACGTGGAGTGCGGAAAGCTCCGCAATACGCGGAGTGGAGTTTTTCGGAACTCCGTGTGCTCCGCGAAACGTGGAGTGCGGAAAGCTCCGCAATCTCCGCGAGCGGAGCGGAGTTCACCGCCCAGACTTAGTTAAAACACCTGATAGGTATCAGTATATTGATACATGTCCCTCTTCTTCCTTTCAGGATTCATCCGATAAACGCTTGGAGACAGGAGGACGACCGGAGCGCAGAAGAGTAAGTGAAACCAAGGAAGGACTCGCAACGCTCGTCTGATTACATAATTAAACAGTAAGATAAGCCTAAAATATCAAAACCGCAATTCAAAAAGAAGAAGGTAGCTGGACTTAAGGTCAGGCATGCCCCGGATTTTAGTGACTCTGCTTCTAAACAGGGAATGGGTATTGACAATGCTGGACAGTGCGGCAGAAGTCATGAGAGTTTGCCAAAACCGGATGGGGTGTCTGGTGGGAGTAGCACTGAGTGAGTACATTAAGGCGGAAATTCGAGACACCAGGATAAAAATTCCGCATTGCTTATACGAAGTACATCTACGGTTGGAAGGGGTCATACCTAGGTTCATTGATGTCCTCTTTTGAGAGGAAGTCACTCAGTGGTACGATATTCTGTTGGCCGAAAAAGATTGGCCACTGGATTTCGTAATGGATTGCCCAAAAGGAGAAATGTTAAGTTTGCCTCCTTTTTCCGCCCTCGTTCCAGAATCAATTAAACATTCTGGGGCTCCTATATAAACTTGGTAACTAACTTGATTATGTCCGGTGCTGCCATACCGCCATCGTGGTAGATTGCAGAAATAGTCCCCATCTATAAAAAGGGGAACAGAGCCAAGCCGGCGAGTTACAGGCCAAGAAGCCTCATTGACTTGCTATAGAAATGTTTTTGTAAGCAGATTTTAGGAAGGATACAGGATTGGATGTCTGAGTTCCGAATTCTGAGCGATTTCCAAGCAGGCTTCTGCACAAAAGTTAGTACCCTGGATCAGGCCTTCCGATTTCTCTGTATCTATTGGAAGGAAGTAGTTGTGAAGGGGGGAAAGTTATACTTGGCCTTTGTTGACTTGCGTACTGCATTTGACCTTGTCCATCGGGCCAGCCTCTGGAGAGTATTGAAAGAGAAGGGCTTTCCGGGAAACCTTTTAGACATTTTAATTAGATTACACTCATCTAACGCAGCACAGGTTAGGTGGGGGGAAAATAACTAGGTAACAGGAACTTTCCCAGTCCAACGTGGAGTGAGACAGGGATGTGTGTTAGCCCCCACTCTTTTTACTCTTTTTATTAATGGGGTGGTCAACTTTCTAGATAGAGATGGTTGTGATGCCCCTAAAATCGGCGCAAGAAGAGTGCCTGCACTACTCTTCGCCGATGACATCCTTTTAATCTCCAAATCTCCGCAGTGTTTGCAACAACTTTTGAATGATTTTTTAAGGTTTTGCGATAAGCGGGGCTTGGTTTTAAATGAGGCCAAAACCAAGTACATGATTTTTAACATAGGAATGGCCAAATCGTCAAAAAGACCTGTATTGGCTGGTAATACTAAACTGGAGCAAGTCGAAGTCTTTGACTATTTAGGTATCCGTCTGACTCCATCGATTCACTGGGGTGCCCACATTGAGAAAGTAAAATTTCAACTAACCCACCAGTGTGCCTACATTAGTAAAATTCATGGGAAGACGGTCTCCTGTCGAATTGCTCTGGCACTTGAAATTTATAATATCAAGGTCCTAGGGGGGGCACTTTATGGAGCAGAGTTGTGGGGTATGGGCAACTCAACCTCCCTTACTCTCATTGAAAATCGTTTCTTAAGATCACTGGTAGATCTCCCTCTAGCTCTCCTTTAACAACCCTACACATGGACCTTGCCCACAGACAGCTGGTACATAAGTTGAATTATAAACTTTTAATGTTCTGGTATAGGCTATGGACTGTGGAAGAACTTGAAACCTATCGAGAGGCTCTGTCTGACCTTCTGAAATCCCCAGGGCTACATCGATTACGTGGTTCATCTCTTTGAGGGAACTACTGGGGAGGATGGGGATGGAGACATTCTGGTCTAACCTGGAAAGTATGGTCCGAATTCCGAGGGCAAAGCTAAAAGAATTGTACTGGGAATTGATACTTGAAAAGGACCAGGTAAAACCTGCGAGTAGCCTGACCAATGACTTTTTGAATTGTAAACCTGTCCCCTGTTTCAAGACTAGTATTGATGAAATCGTTCCCCCTTTGGCACGCAAACTTTTTCTACAGTTCCTCTACAAGACTTTACCCACCAAACTGTTTTGTTCTAATTGGCGCTGTAATGTCACAATTGATGATCTTTGCCCTGCATGTAAAGCCTGCCCGGAATCAATTGTTCACCTACTTTTCTTCTGCCCACATTATTCATCCCTGAGGAAAAAATGGATACTCCCGTTATGTAGACTGGCATGCCCACGACACTACCTCGAGGTGATGAGAATGTTGTGTACTGACACACGAAAAGTTATGGTTTTTGGCCCCTCAAGATTTTGGTATGCACTGTGGATCAGGCGTGGAAAATCTTTTGTATGAAGCACTTTATTCTTTTCCAAGTTGTTGTATCATGTGCACCTTCAAAACTATTTTATGGCACTGGTTTTTTAACATATTTATTTGATAATGTTTTTATACTTTTGTTTTTAGTCATTGTGCTGTGTACTTTTTCGGATCTTTGTGATCAAAATAAAGTTATGATGATGATGAATTAAACATTCATACGCAAAAAAGTGGGTGCTAACGTTACCTCCTGCGTTATACCGCAACCATGTGGGGTGGGATGATGGTTCACTTTATCATGACACTCCGCTGAGGACAACCTCACACCCTCAAAGACAATATCCAATAAAAAATTAAACAAAACAACACGTTAGGGAAATCCTAGAACAGCTTAAATACCAAGGTGTAATAGAAAGTTGCACCTCTTCAATGAATAATCGATTGCTTCCGGTAATAAAACCAGACCAATCTTATCGTCTGGCATTTAATTACAGACATTTGAATACAGCTACCCGCACATTGCGGTACAAAATGCACACAGTGCCGCACTGATGAGCAAAAAATATAAACAACACTAGATATCCCGAATGTATTCTTCTGCCAAACTATAGCACCCGGAAGCAGAAATTTGACTGCCTTTACGGCACTAGGTTTTCAGAAACAATTTTGACTTTTGCCCCTGGGGTATAAGAATAGCCCCGGGCTGTTTTCAGCCAGGGTAACAGAACTACTTGAAAATTTTGATGACGAGGCATTGTCCTAGGTCGATGACATATATTTAATGGACGATGACCTGATGGAACATTTGACCAGAGTAGACGCATAATATTGGGGTTTGCTATAGGTAAATTTCAAAAAATCAAAACTTGCCCACCTCAGTGTCCTATTTTTGGGATGCGAGCGGTCAAGTGAAGGCAAAAGCCTAGTGACCCAATTTCTAGAAAAATGTGCGTTGATTCAACCCCCTACCACTCTGAAAAGGCTATAATCCATATTAGGATTCCTAAATTTTGGAAGAACATACATTCCTGATGACGCAGAACGGGTTAAACCACTCTACTAGTTAAAACGTCCAAGTACACGTTGGACACAAGAACATACGGAAACTTTACGTTCCATCCAAGCTGAGATGATAGCTTCAAAACCCACACGAGTAAACACAATGAACCTGATGATCAGTGTAATCGCGGGTACATCAGTGTTCACATATCACGTTCAATGAAGGTGACACAGTACCAATTGCATATAAATCGCATCTCCATATCAATGCTGAGATGCGTTTTGCACCACTGAGAAAATACTGACAGCAGTTCAGACTGCAGTAGTGAGAGAGCGTGCCCTGGCTCAAGGGAAACAAATTATTGTTGTGAACTCGGTACCGACTTTAGAAGGGGTTACCAGAACAAGCGTTCCTAATGCTAAAGCTTTACATCCAAGATGGATTCAATGGGCAAACTCCCTCACTGCAACAGATGCAGACTACAAACACAAGCATTTCTGCAATACGAACAAGAATACCCTCTGCCTAATGAAATCCTGCCTCTAGATCACTATGACTATGTCATTTACACTCATGGTTCTGCTCAGCCTGCTGTAGGGACCAAACACCAATATTCAGCCACATTCGCCGTGATAAAAGGCTGTATGCATGATGGGATGTTCCATCCTGTCAAAACATACACGCAGTCACTAGGTGATTGCACAGCACAGCTGGCAGAACTAAAGGCTCTAGTACTTGCACTACAAAATACGGATGCTGTATTCCCCACACTTATCATGTGTGTTTCGTATTATTGCATAGAGTCATATAATGAGTACCTTCACTATTGGATTCAGGGATTTGAAAGGCTGCACAGTAAAGCACAAGTTGCTTTGGGAACAGGTGGGTAAGCTGAAAGAATGATCCAACGGACTCATGCTATTCATACATTGAGTCATCAACGTGTTGGCGTTCACGTTGTAGGGAATTCACTGGCTGATGAAGCCGCAGATGCGACCGTTCACACCGCAGCAGTTGCTGCAATCACTCGTTCAATTACGAGAATAGACAGAGACATCATGGTGGCCGTCAATGTTGTGCGCAATGACACACACTTGCCAAAAGGCTTTCCACTCAAGTACTCCCCGCCCATAAAAGCTAGATGCACAGTAAAGCACAAGTTGCTTTGGAAACAGGTGGGTAAGCTGAAAGAATGATCCAACAGACTCATGCTATTCATACATTGAGTCATCAACGTGTTGGCGTTCACGTTGTAGCGAATTCACTGGCTGATGAAGCTGCAGAGGCGACCGTTCACACCGCAGCAGTTCCTGCAATCACTCGTTCAATTACGAGAATAGACAGAGACATCATGGTGGGCGTCAATGTTGTGCGCAATGACACACACTTGCCAAAAGGCTTTCCACTCAAGTACTCCCCGCCCATAAAACCTAGATGCACAAAACACACCATATGCTCAGATTCCAGGAGTGGGGGACAGAGTAATTCCAAACAGTGATCGGAGAGTAGGATTAATACTGTCGGCACATGAGGGTCTGGCTTCTGTTCACACAGGGGTGGCTGCTATAATTTCTTTATTGCAGCAATGCTACTGTCTTTACAAACAGACCAAGTACTTCATCTTCAGATGCAACATCTGTCGACAAATGAAGGGCTCAACTGTGGTGCGTCCACCCCAGGCACCTCTTCTGATTTCAAACAAGCCATTAGCTTATGTTTACTACTGCGGCCCCTTATCATCTGATGGGGCCTACAAGTACATCTTGGTGGCAGTGGATTCCTGCCCTCGATTCCTGTGGGTATGGCCACAGCGATCGGCTGACGGCCGAACTGTTATAAATGATCTGCAAGTCTTTATTCGGGACATACACAGGTGGCATACTACATTCTGATCAGTGTCCGGCGTTTAGCTCTTGGGCTTACAAAGAGGCCATGGGAAGTTTGGATGTAACGCTACAATTCCTGTCTCCCTATCATCCCGAGGGAAACGCAGTAGTGGAGATGAATAATTGGGACTTAAAGCAGTCTTTAACAGCAAGGATATTAGGCTCTGATTGCAGTTGGGTCCATCACCTATATGGGGTCCAGAGGGCATTGAACAATATACCAAGAAAGTCCTTGGGTGGTCGAACTCCTTATGAGATCCTGTTTGGGGTTGAGATGTGGGTCCCAGACCTCGATAATGACCGCACAGTGGAGGCGGAAACACCGTTAGGCATCAATGAACATTTGGCTGTTTTATAGGAATTGAATGATTTCCGGGTTGAAAAAAGCAACATCCAAGTAAAACGCACCGCCACTGGAGAAGTGAAGGTTGTCCCGGAAAGAACCGGCTGGATCCCAAAGATCGGGCTTCTGGTCAGAGAAATGATTGTGGACAAGAAAGAGTTTAGGCCTTCTTACAGAGCACCTATTCCTGTCCTGGCTGTTGAAGGTACACAAACCTTACTTCTCCCGCCCCTTGCCGGACGCTGAGACAAAAGGTTTTTCTCTATTGATCTGATCAAACCACACTATGTGGCCGATTCTCAACAGTCACATGGACTCCTGGGTACCTACCAATCTCTTCTTTGCCATACAGGAGGTTCAGATGGTAGTCTTAATTACAAATGAAGCTTGTTCTCTTCAACAAAAGACATTGACAAACATCAATGAGGTATGCGTTCTACCTGTTTAAAAAACAACTACAACTGTGCTGTTAACAAGTACAGAAACACAGATTTCTATTCAGAATCCTGAGAAGGAAAAGGTCTATGTTAATGTACAAATTGAATCTGCATCGAGTTCAAGAGAACCTGCTGAGCTGCCAAAGCTAGACCGGACAGCATCTGGATACTTCATTGACTTTGATGACTTCTCCTCTGAGACTTCGGAACTACCTCCACCCCCACCGCACCTGCCATTTGAATTGTTTTCTAGCTTTGGCTAAAAAGCACATACTTTGTTTCTCCTTGACTACACCTTTGGATGACAATTACAATACTTTTCCTGGTTCTCTGGATTGGTTTTGTGACTGTGTTCTTTCCCCTACTTAATGGACATTTTGTCCCTGAACACTCTGCAGAATACACGGTTAACTTGGTTCTGCAAACACAAGCATCATCACATCGTGTACAGAGAGACTTGTCCTTGGTGAACATTTCAGCTGTTCCAGTTCCGGGCAGGATTGTATGGGACAAGGATCTAATATTGCCATATTCCTTCATGTCCTCTCTCATGTACTATGTTTGAATATTTTGTATTCTTTTCAAATGATGCCATATTCCTTTGTGTTCTCTCTCATGTACAGTATCTGTAATGTGCTCTGTCACCTGAAAGGGTCTTGTTCGCGCTATATAAAACTCCAATTAGTTCTTAATTAAGAACTTGTCGACTAATTACTCCAACATCTAGCCACGTTGTTTTAAATAAGAACGATTTACTTTATGTTTATTTGTTTGTGTTTTGTGTTTGAATTTTGTAAATTCTATTCATTCTCATTTGTGTGTATAAATGTACTTCACATTGATGAGACTATGTTGTCTAACACAGTATGTTTCATTTATTTGTATTAAAATGATTTTAGCATGAATTTATATATAAATAATAAATGAAGATTTTAAATTGAATGTTTTTGCACTGAGTCTATGTGTATATATATCAATGTGCCTGTTGTAGGTCTAGTTATGACCATTTAATTGCCTAGGCTTTTTGCTTCGACTTGTATTTTCCCTGCCCTAGGACTTATTGTGCTTTGCAGGGGTCCCTTTATATCTCAATTAATATTCAGGTACATCCATTCACAGTTACGCTTATTTCGCTAAATGACAAGATACTTAAGATATCACTTTGTCTTGTAGAGATTCAACACACTCTGCGGACCGCACTGAGCAACTGAGTGATTATGCAGTACTGGAGTCCTATATCTTTGTTTTCTGTCTTATTCCATTCCCCTTTACCTCCTTCTACCACTGTTCCTCATGCACTCATATATGTGGTTACTGGTGGGGTGCCAAGAGGCTGGAAAGAAAATTGCTGCTGTTGGTTCGTTCAAGGTTAATGGTGACATATGTATCCCTAAGAAGCAATCAAGTCTCTATTCACTTCTTTTCACCATCTATTGCTACTAGTGGTGGCTCCTCCGCAATGGCGGAGGAGCGTCACCCCACTGCCTGGCTCAGAGCCAGCAAATGTCAAATAAAACGATGTTCTTGCATAGTTTTATTTTACATTTACCAGCTGTTAGTCAGCTGTGTTGGGAGGGGCGGGGCCTAGGCATGGGAGGGAGGAGGAGGAGTGCTATGTGCACTCCACTCCCTAAGTGCGCATATGTGTTTTGGCCGGCCGTCTCAGGCCGACCAAAACACACATGCGCACTTAGGTTTTCTCCAGCCCAGCTGCATTGAGCATCCGTGCTGGAGAAACCCCACAGACTCCCTGGTCTGAGCAGGGCATCTTTCTTGCCTGCTTAGAACAATCCCCGCACTGCTCAGCAGTGCGGGAATTGGACAGGGAGTCTGTCCCAGGGGCTGCTGGGACCAGCAGGCAGAAAGAGGAGAGGCGACGAGACGTGACACTGGAGGTGGCCGGCGGCAAAAGGTACTTTTTTTTATTATTATTATAATGTATTTCTAATGTATCGACCCCCGCGTGACCGCACCCGCCTCACCTCCCTTTCTTTATGGCAGCCGCTGCTGATTGCTACTAGGTTTAATCATCCCTTCATTAATAATAATTATTTTAAATTTATGCCAAATAATTCAACACCCGGAGAAACTTATGAATTTGTTGACAATCTTCAGTATTACTGGCATCAACACAAAAATTGATTACTAAAAAAAAAAATTGTCAGCATACAGAATAACCTTGTATATTCTTCTAAATAGCAATACTAATTGTCATACTTATCTGGCAGTAGTGCATATCCCAAAGTTTTATTTGGCACACTGAAAATTCAAGGAGAGAAAAACCAGCCCAGTCTGGTACCCTTTTTAATTAAACATTTATTCACAAGACCTCTAGCTTTATTTAAAGCTTTTACATAAAGTAACAATTTGTTACTAAGGTTCATTTGTTCCATGACCACAAACAGATAATCTCACAACAACACTGTCATGATCTTTTTTCTGCATCTAAACTCATACCATATTTATCGGCTATGCTTGAAATTCCCCTTAAAATTGTTATGTTATTCTTGCCCTCTCCTACCTTTTATAAAGCCAGATTGATCATTGATAAATTGCCGCCACTGGTGAAAGCAGACTCTCTACTTTTTCTTTTTTTCAAAACTCTTTTTATTAAAGTCAGCAGATATAGTGTTTGCAAGCATTACAAAGTAATGAAAACATACAATCATCCATATATTGAATTCCAAGCAGGTGACTATTATATAGTGTTATAAAACAGGAAAATAAACCATTCGGGACCGTAAAGACTCTCTACTTTTAAGGCCCTCTAGGAAGAGCAACTTGTAAAATTGATTCCACTCATCAAATCTGGGGCACCACAAGACCCCTGCCCCCCTAAGATAATGCATATGATTTGTGCACAAGTGGCACAATATCTGGGCCATATATTGAATAACATGATTTCGGGAAGAACCTTCCCGACATACTGGAAACATGCCTCCATTCTGCCTCTGCTAACGAAAGACAATCTGAATGCACTGGATCCGAACAACTACTGCCCAATCTCAAGGCTTCCCTTTGCTGCCAAGTTGGCGGAGAAAGTTATGAATCAGCAACTTTCAGAGTACCTAGAGGAAAATCTGCTCTGGGCGACACACAACATGGTTTCAGAAAAAATAGAAGTACCGAGTCTGCCCTGGTAGTAGCTACAGAGGATATTCGGGAAGTGCTGGACAGGGGAGGGACCGCGGCCCTAATCCTGTTGGATCTCTCCACGGCATTTGACACAGTCAGCCACAAGATCTTAGTTCACCGTCTGCGCAGCCTAGGGATTGAGGATGCAGCTTTTGATCTCCTCCAATCCTTCCTGGTTAACAGACAACACACTGTGTCGATGGGCAAATTTACATCTAGGCCTTTCTCCCTGCCCTGCGGAGTTCCTCAGGGATCGGCACTGAGTCCAACACTCTTCAACCTTTATGTTACACCACTTGCGACAATCATGAAAAGTGCGGGCTTTCACCTGGTGTCCTACGCCGATGACACCCAAATTCTGGTGTCACTGGCAGAGCCGGAAAATAACTCTGGCAGGGCACTCAGAACATGCATGAGCAATGTGAGCAAGTGGATGGACTACAACTACCTTCAATTAAATGCCACTAAAACTGAGGTCATCCTTTTTGGTAACAACCCCTCACTCTGGACGCCGGATTGGTGGCCACCCGAACTGGACTCACTTCCTGAACCCTCTAACAAAGTCAAAAATCTAGGCGTCCTGATAGATAAAGAACTGAAGTTTAAGGACCAAGTAAATAAAATTACATCAACCGCATTCTTTTCACTAAGGCTTATAAAAAAAAGCTTGAAAAATTCTTGCCCTCTGAGCTCCTGAGAACGGCTATCAGCGCATTGGTTCTCACTACGATAAACTATTGCAGCAGCCTCTATCCTACTCTTGCGGCGGGTCTCAAAAAGAGGCTCCAGACTCTGCAAAACGCTGCTGCCCGCTTCCTCTTCAAAATCCCCAAACATGAATCGGCAAGAGGAGCCATTAAGAAACTACACTGGTTGCCGGTTAAACAACAATGTAGGTGTAAGGCTCTTTGTCTGGCCTATAAAGTACTGCATGGATTGGGGCCAGCCCAGTTCAGAGAGAAACTCAATTGGTACGTCCCGGCAAGGACGCTCCGCTCAGGCTCCGCCATGAACCTGATTATCCCCCCATTCAGGAGAACCAACTGGGGTGGGAAGAGCTTTTTTAGGGCCACAGCTGTGCTCTGGAACAGCCTCCCATTGACACTAAAAGCTGCTCCCTCCCTACTTACTTTCAGAAAAGCCTTAAAGACCTGGCTGCTCCCGCAGGAGTAGTATGCACCTGGCCACTGGCTAAACTCGCTTCGGACATCTACTGTAGCAATTTTATCTTTTCCTACAGCGCCAAAACGCCTATCGGCATTAGTTGCGCTTTACAAATTATATAAATAAATAAAGATAATCATTTTTTATTAGACTTTTTATCCTCTTAATCCAGATTCTAGAGTGCATTTTAACATATTCATTAATTAATGAGATTGGGCAATAGTTAGCAATAGTTAGAGCTCATACATGCTATCTACTTAATTTGTGGGTTACCATAATGACTGCCTCTTACATTGCTTTTTTGATTTCATCTTAGTCCTAGTGTCTACTCTTTTGAATACTTAGCCCTTCAGTGATTTTAGAAACCCCTTCCTCCATTCTTTTCACATTTAGACTATTTCTTTCTACTGAGGACAAATCAGGAGAGTATCTTTTCCCAAACAAAAGGCCTCAACTGTATCATAATCAACTTATATTTTCCTATACAATTTGGAGTAAAAATGCGTAAAAGTCATCTGCTAATTGTATATCTAGTAAAAGCTGTACATTCTCAGGTCTTTGTGCTAACTCTGTCTTCGTTTTTGTCTTCACTCATCATATGACTACCAATCAACCACATTTTACCCACTGTCCTATTACCTTTGCTTGACAAGAAATAAGGTTCGCTCTGCTATTTGTATATATCATAATAATTTAATGTTTTCTTGAAAGTACTTACAATTTTAAACCTGTTCTATTTTTAGCCACACATACATCGTCTCAAGCAATTTTAAGTTGCCCTCCTTCTGTTTTAAAGCCTTCTCTACCTCTATCTTTTTACTGAGCTCTATGCCATGTATATCCTTCTCATTCTAGTTTTGAAGGATTGCCACATTATTTCCATGCCTTTAATTGTACTATTGTTTATGTCCAGGATTTCCTTTCGCTCTTTAAAGATTTGGTGTCATAAAGCATTATTTTGTAATAATACAGTCTTAAGTCTTCAGCTTTTAGGGAGGCATAGTTCTATATTTAGGAATATACCAACTGTTGTATGATTTGATGAACGTATATTGCCAACATTAGATAACAAAATTGCGTTCAACACTGATTTAGAAGGCAGAAAGTAGTCTATTTGGGAGAATGTAATAAGCACTGATAAATAATAAAGCACTCCCTTCCTATTGGACGATGCAGTCACCAGATATTTGCCAGTTTCTGATTAAACTGTATGTGACTTAGCGCAATATAATCTTTTATTATCTTTTATTTTTGGTGTAACATTTTTATCCAACAGGAAATAAGGAACACCATTAAAGTCTTACCCTACAATAATCTCATATGTGCAGCTTAATTATACCAAAATGTTAATTATTTAGCAATATTTTCTGCGCATCTAACATTTGGAAGACAGCCATTAACTAGCATAATTTCATTCACAGCTAAATTAACTCTCATCAACAGAAATGTGCCATCTTTATGAGTGTCTAATTGCAGCATTTAACATTTTAGATTTTTATGGATCAAAATCACAAGATCGCCTGCATTTGTGTAATAGAATAGATTAAATTCTTTCGCCCTGCAGCGGCACCTGAGTTTTATAGATTTTTCCTTTTCCTGATGCCTATATGCCTCTTGCAGAAAAGCTTCTGCTTTGTGTACCTTTTAAGAGTCCCTAGAATTTACCTCCTTTATTACCTCCCATAAAGTCAACTTATTAATTAAGGTAAGGTGATCATTCTATCCTATAAATACATATAGGATAGAATGAGCATGTTACCTTAATTAATAGGTTGAGAGCAAGTTACCCTAATTAATAGGCTGACTTTATGTGTGTGTGTTAAACAAGAATAAGCCCAGTGCTAATCACCTCTCTAAACACATATTATCCTAAGGAGTTCCTGTAGTTTTACAACAAAACAAAAAGGTCAAAGTATTTAGCATTCTTGAATTCATTTCTTCTGTAGGATAAATGGTAGTAGTTTTGTAATCTCCATATCCAATATTACAATAATATGCTCCAAGTGCACTCTTTACAGTAATTGAGTCCACAGCAACCAGCCACCAGGTGTTTCGCAGTCCTACCTCTTTCTCAAGTCTCAAATTGTGTTTTAATAATAATTAACTTCTTGCACATTGATTCTAGGGTTAGTTTGCCAATTGAATTTTTAATTCAGAAAAGCAGTTGCATCCTTATACGTCTGCAAAGAAAATAAGGGACAAAATCTAATGATAATTATCAGACAGAAAAATGACTCCAGACAACAGAGTAGCCTTGCACAATAATTCAGCAAACAACTCTGTGGATTCTAGTCAAGGCACAGTAGAAGGATGAGCCCTGTGTTTTTATGTGACAAATCGACACAGTCTCCAATACTATCAATCTTTTGTACGATACCCACAATGTAATTGTAATTCTAAATGGGATTTATATAGCACTTACTACCCTTGACGAGGCGTTGAAGCGCTTTGCGGCGAGTAGCACTCTACTGTGGAACCCGAAAGGTTAGAGTTAAAAAGGTAGTAGATTAGTAATTTGTGCTTCCTTTTTACTTTTGGTTTAGTTCTGGTAAGTTTGTTAAATTTGTGCTCCTGACATCTCATGCATTTGGTGTATTGTTTTGAAAGGGATCAATTAATTGAAGAGGATTAGTAAAGGGAAGATGTGAAATGTTATTGGTATTGGTGGTGATGTGCGCTTGTTAGTTGGATGAATTGGGCGAAGGAGGGAATAATTTTGAAAGGATGTTTTAGGATCCATAGTAGTCAGAAACGTTTGGTATGAGTCAGAGTGGAGGAACAGGCAGAGGTTGAAGGGAAAAAAGTGAGGCTCAGGTGTATGGATAGCCAGGTTGCCCCGTTAACCTCAATGGAAGCCATTTGATCTGCACTTTCACTGAGCAGCGCAACAAGGAGGGTTATGGACACCTAAATGGCTCTGTAGAAACAAGTAAGGATCAATCAGCCAAAGTCCCCTAGACTTAAATGCACTTTAAATGAGTTTTATGAAATGTCATTTATCTTTTAAAGGAGGCTATTCGTATCTCACTATCGCTAATCGCAATCTAAATGAGTTTTAGATAATCCAATTTACTTTTTTTTGGAGTTGATTTGTATTGCTCTACCACCAAGCTTTGAAATAAGGGGGTTTTACTGGAGCATTGTGGACATTGTGACAGTCCCGTTGAAACAAGTAAAGATCAATCAGGTAAAGTCCTCCATAACTAAACAAACGCTGGATGAGTGTCATGTAATGGACAAGATCATACCTCTCTTGTTCAGAACTCATTCGAAATTTATTATCACCAAGTTTGTAATCAAGGCAATCATTCGAATTGTATTATCACCAAGTTCGAAGGCAATCATTCGAATTGTATTATCACCAAGTTTGTAATCAAGGTAATCATTTAATTGCAGTAACACCAAGTTTGTAATCAAGGCAATCATTCGAATTGTATTATCACCAAGTTTGTAATAGGCAATCATTCGAATTGTATTATCACCAAGTTTGTGTTCAAGGTAATCATTTAATTGCAGTAACACCAAGTTTGTAATCAAGGCAGTCATTCGAATTGCATTATCACCAAGTTTGTAATCAAGGTAATCATTTAATTGCAGTAACACCAAGTTTGTAATCAAGGCAGTCATTCGAATTGTATTATCACCAAGTTTGTAATCAAGGTAATCATTTAATTGCAGTAACACCAAGTTTGTAATCAAGGCAGTCATTCGAATTGTATTATCACCAAGTTTGTAATCAAGGTAATCATTTAATTGTATTATCACCAAATTTGTAATCAAGGCAATCATTTGAATTGTATTATCACCAAGTTTGTAATCAAAACACTTGATTCATGTATTTATTCCGAGTTACTATACATGTAATGGTTTTAATTACCTACACATGTTAAATAAATAAATGTTTAAAAAAATAATTGATTATCAACTTTTTAAATTTGAGTAGATTGTTTAACTTTTAGTTTTGTAATACTTTTTAACTTGTGAGATTTTGTAACAGGGGCCAAATGACTTTAATTGCTGCTTTATATATGACTCTGTGGAGCCTTAGATTAAATAAGAGTAAAATTGGTTGTGATGCAACTTCTACTCTTTACTTGTGTTCATCAAAAGATGTATCCGAATCCACTTTAGCCTGCAGATTGGTCAGAGATAAATCAGACCTGACTTCTTTCCAGTCCTCCTAAAGAGCACAACACCCTGCAAAACCATAGTAATTCAGCACGCTACGAAGACTAGGGGAAATTGCCCAACTGTATGGCCAAATTCTGCCTAAATCTTTCAGACATAGATCCAAAATGGCTGCTGAGCTGATGTGGTGCTGTATTTCAAGCATCAATAGGGCGGTGAGCATGAACAGCATGTCCTGGTCATCGTGAGTTCTTACACTGGCATACACGCATATATGTGCCCCCTTAGTTTCATGCATAGGCGAGCGAGAGCATGCCAAGTGTTGCATGATGCTAAACGGCCCAGTCCCCATATGCAGCAACTGCAGCACCACTCCCACACAGCAGACAAGCCGATGTATCCTGGACTGCAAACTGAAAACAACCACTGTGAGCAAGTAAAACCCCGCTACATGAAACAACATACACTGAAAGAGGGGCGGAAGCCCAGACAGAACTCACAATCAGTCTGGCTAAACCTACCAAAGATATTAAGCAATCAATAAATAAAACGCAAGGCCAAATCCCTGGAATACGAGAGAAAGCTTTGGAGTGGCAGCTAGTTGACATGTTATTACTCAACACAACCAATAATGACATGCTTTCTGCAAGGAAGAAGGCAACATTCTTACTCTGATTAGAGCTTGTGGCATCAGAGCAATGTCAGCCCTTCCTATCCCAATGGTTGTTGCAGGCAGCATCACATTGTCAATGCATCGCCCGTCAATTGACTCACTCGACATTTTTATTTAAAGCATGTCAGTCTTTGTTGAGTCAGAATTGAAAAATGCATAGAAGCCATGCCAGGTACATTTGGCAGGAGTGCCTCATGAACAGGAGTTGGGAGGTATGCAGCCGAAAGTCTAGAAGTGAAAGACTGGGAACATAACAACTAAGCAATTAATGACAACATGTATATTCTGGAGCAATGGGGGGGACTTCTGGAATATTTAACTCTAATAAACATGAAACAGACATGATACTATACCTGAAACAGTTTCTCAGCGGCCTGGAATGGGGAAGGCTTATGTAGAGGGAGATGCTGCTGCAATATAATTTGCTTCATTTATCAGTCTTGGCTGAACAAGTGATTTGGAAAGGTTTTATTCCAAGTTATTAAGGAACTAGCTCTTTAAATTTCATGACTAAACACATCGGCCTCAATTCTACTTTGAGCTTTGCATTAGAACTGTAGCGCATCAGCCCTTTACATGTTTTGCATTTGGGCATTATGTTTGCAGGTATCAAAACACACAAAGAGGACAGCCTGCTTTGGTGTTCCCTGCCCTGTGCTGGACGATCCGCTGCCTCAGCGTCCACAACGTCGCAGTTTGGCACCAAATTAACAAAAGCACATTGCTGGGGTGCCAAACTGAGAAACACCAGGCAGCATGCGAATTACCTTAGTAAATTCTTCACTTATACCTCAAGCAGCAGGGGGTGCTTTCCTACAGTGCAGCTTGCTGCAAAACCAGTTTTAGGTTTCGCCTGCGGTGAAATCCATTGTATTCAAAAGGGGCCTACATCCCGCCCTTACTTTTCATTTGTTTGTGTGCTTGCCACTTACTTTTCCTCCGTTTCTATTGGTTGTAGAATACTATTTCCTGTTGTTCCTTGTGTGTTTCTCTTAGTGTCCCATGGCCTAGGTACTCCTTTTCATCTGCTTTGGTGGGTGGAACTTCTTTTATTAGGTTTTGCCTGCACATCGTTTACTGTTTACCTTTACCTAATCTCCACCTGGCTGCACGCATTTCAAGCATATTCGTGCTTGCCAGCTGCATTTTTCTGTTTGTCCGACGCCTTTTATTTAATCTCCTTGTATCAGAAAGCATTTCAAGCGTGTTTGTTTTTTAAAGCCAGGAGATTAAGGGATACTGCCCAGAATCACCGGATGTTAAAGCAACGCCAAGACTCGAACCCTTTGCTATTTAGTTACGAAGTCATCTGCTCTGACCGTAACGCCACATCCTTCTTCCCCCTCCCTCCTACTCCTCCACGCAAGTTGAGCATAACGGGCACTTTCTGAGATCCACCCTCCACTGTGCGGTGCGAGCAGGCTGCATACATCTGACAGGCGAATGACAATCAACCGGACTCGTCTTTGCTCTGGTATTCCTAACGGAACTGATGTGTTGTACATGCAGGGGACATCCAAGCTCTCTGTCTCATGCTTTGCTTACCCAGAATGCTGTGCAGAGCAGAGTGTAGAGGTACACAGTACACATAAGACATACCATCGTTAACCATCTCTATTCTCTGCACAATACTATTGTGCTGTCCACAGTACTGTGTAATTTTGAGTACATTTCGCATGTACCACGAGCTGTTCTAGCTCTTCAAAAAATATGATCTCTTCTACATCAGGGCACTCTTAAAGATGTCAATGGCACGAGGCACTGCACAGCACTGTGCATACTGATGGCATCTGCTGTGCAGCTACACAAATAAAATGCAATGTACATCAGAGTGTACACGCCTCACTTCCTACAAAAACATGAGGTGTTGTACACCCGAGGGCTGAGAAAATTCTGTATGGCACATGCAATAGCGCCCTACACAACGCCAATAGTATAGGCTGGTCTGCACTGCTCATATTAAGAAAAAAACGTGTATACACACACTCTACGCAGTGCACCAGAGTATGCACGACTCGCTTTACTCTGCACTGAGCGTGGGTGCATGCAAAGCATTATAAGAATTACAGCGCTCGACAACGCAGTGAATTTTAAGCACCACATGTACAAAAACATTAATGCATACTTTTGACCAATGTGCAGTTTTTGGGGTTTCATCTTATTTTCTGCTACTTCAATTTTGCCACAGAAGAAAGATACTAATATATTGCTCTGCCAAATGTGCATTTTATTGCACAGGTTTGCCATTGAGACGGCTGCTAAGAATCACCAGTGGGAGTCAGCGGAGTGTTTCACCCAGGACTTATAGAAAGTCTGGGGTACATAATGATGGATGTGAGAACTCGGTCAACAGAAGTGGCAGGCCATTTTAATATTTGTGCAGCACTGTGATTTCTTGGTGCTATGTGAAAAGAAACAACTGCAGCTGAGTACAAGGGAAAATATAATATCCAAAATTGAGAGGCTTTTAGCAAAATAAAAAGGTTTTAATGCTTCTCCGAAAGTCAAATGAATATCTTGTTGGTGTTCCGTGTAGTTCTGCTTTGCTACATTATGAACGGAAGTGGATGGCAGATACAAGAGTATAGTCAGCAGCGGCTCCTCCATTAGGGAGGAGGAGCGTCGCCCCACTGCAAATTCAAGCAAGAAAAATAAAATGATAATAAAACAATTTCATTATCATTTTATTTTTCATCCTGCAGGATACCGGCCGAGTCGACTAGGGTGTCTTAGGCTGGGGCGGGGCCATGTAGCATGTATGAGGAGTGGTGGGCACTTGTAAGTGCGCATGTCGGTTTGGACAGCCATCTTAAGACGGCCAAACCAACAAGTGCACTTAGATTTCTCCAACCCAGTTGTGTTGCACAGCCAAGTGGAGAATAGGCACAGGATCCCAATCCCTGTGTGAGCGCAAAACCGGCCCGCTCCGACCAATCCCAGAGCTCCTCTCATGCTGGGTAATATTGTTACCAGCCAGAGAGCAGCCTCGGTATTTGCGTAGGGGAGTCTGGGAGCCTGTGCACCCCCATGGACTGCCGGTAGGGTGACCAACCGTCGGTAAATTTCACGGACCGTCCGTAATTTGGATCTCACGTCTGTTTTCCCTGACGATCCCTTTTACGGACACCTTTTGTCCGTAATTTGGGCATTGGGGAACATCACTGTTACCCTGCCAGAAGCCTCAGCTCCCTGATGGGGCTGCCTCGCACTCATCCTCTGAGCGCAAGAGCAGCCCCACCCAGCCCATTGTCATTCTGTATGGGGCTGATTGCCACATACAGAATGACAATGGGCCAGTCTGTGCTCTTACTGCATGTGGTGGGCTTCCTGCAGCCTCGGTCTAGGGCAGGGCATTCAGTTAGGTAGAAGAAATGTACAAAAACGCCCATGCTGCTACAGGAGAATCCAGTTCATGAAAAGAAGGCGGTGAACAAGTTTTAAAAAAAAAAGGGTTATGGGTCTTTCACTGTCTCATCATTTTAAAACGGACGCATTTTCAATGTTATATTCAACAAAGCCATGGCTGCTGCTTTTTTATTTTATGCAACTGACAACCATTGACAAAGCCAACAGTTCTGGTTGTAGGTGTAACGCTACTTGTTGTGTTATATATCTGGATGCAATGAAAGAAGCAGCAAATTACCAGTCGGGCGGCACACTATGCTAAGCACAGATTTTTAGCTTAGGTTTTTTAAGCCATGCCTTTAATTACATCGAACGCCCCCTTTGGAGAGACCCCCCATTTTTTTTAACCCACTTAAAGCCCTGGAAACAACACCATGTCACAGTGGCACTGTGCATCATGCATGACTCATGACTTCCACTTTTTCAGATTTCCTATGTACAGGGGCATAGTGAGCCCTCCCCCGCCCCACCCCTTGCTTTAGGAACTACAGCAGGGGTGAAGTCCTTGTTGGGCGTCTTCTGTCTGCAACTCTGCAGACAAAGGCTCAGCTCATAATTAATGTGAAAAAGTGAGTAAGTGAATGGTGAAAGACTGAATGATGGATGAAAGAATGATTACACTTGTAACCCCCATTCGTAACATTTCCTATACATTGACTTTCACATTTATATGAGTCATTGTCTCTATATAATATGTGTGTGATGTAACGCACTCAGACACCCTGTCCTACTTACTTGGGATGAGTAGCACTATAAAAGAAATTAAATACACATGAGAGAGGGTCTATGTGAAGAGGAGGGTCACCATTGGAGGGTGGTAGCAAGGGAGGACTGGCCAGACCGGGCATCGGGCGTTTCCCTGGGAGGCTGGAAAGGTGAGGTGGGGGCGGTTTTGTTACCACAAAAAGACCTGCACATTTTCTCAAAGCTGCGCGCATACTGAAAAACCATGAAGTGCACAATTGTCTTAACCTAATATAAACTTATTTTCACTTGTACTTAAGTGGTTGTCTATTTACTTACATATATACTATTGCGCAACCTCCTCTGATGTGTCTGTAAAACTTACCTTTTGTCCTGAATTTTGACCTCCTGCCCTGAATTTTTGTCCTGAATTTTGATCCTTTGTCCTGAATTTTTACACTCACTGTCCTGAATTTGCACCCATGCCAGTTGGTCACCCTAACTGCCAGGACATCACAGGAGGAGAGGAGCACTGAGGCGGCTGCCGGCAGCAGGTAGAGCTTTATCTCTTTCTACCATGCTCCACAAGGAGTTCTTTTTAGAGTGCATTATGGGTGTTTCCCATGTGCAGCAGCGGAGGGGGTGTAGCTGCGTGTTTCTTTTAGTGCTGCGTCCTGCGTGGAGCCAGGGAGCACCTTAGCAGCTGGAAGCGCTGATTCCCCCTTTACATCTCTCGGTCTAGCTGTTGTCGGTTTGGGCTTGCGTAAGTCCTATTACACGGCTTCCATCTGAACCTATTCATTTTCTTGTGTTTTGTGGACATGTTAACTCCTGCGAACGTGCCTCAACGAGCTCTTTCCTCGGCTGCACTACTTACTTCCGCCTACTTCAAGTGGATTTAAGTACATTTTATTCTCAGATTCAGGTTTATATCAGTGACTTGCCTTGCTCTCCAGAGCCATGTTTATTAATCAGAATTATCATTCGATGCCTAAATCGAGAAAGCATTCCACCGAGTAGGGCGCGCAGTGTAATTCCTGTTCTACAGCAGTCTGATGGGTGCGTTAAGTGTGGCATGAGGCGCACCCCTGGGCAGCTTTAAAGCACGATTGTGGACTCTGGAGTTGTCTTATCTTAAAAATGTCAGACTGAGAAAAAGCATTCTATGTCTGTGATGAAGGGTCTGCTTTTGATGGATTCAGTTTGCTTCTAACGGGTGCAGGAAGCTTAACGCGTTTATTTGACACTTCACAATCTTTGAGTTCAGGAAAGCGCGATGATTTCAAATGAAACAAACATGTTAGTATATGATTGGGTTTCTTCAAAATAAAAAAAAGTATTTCTTTAACATGCAGAAGCGTTTCACCTTAGTGTATAAGATTGTATCTCTCCACTGAGAAGTATTTATTAAAAGTGACAGTTTTTAACCGGAACTGAGAAACACTGCTGACCCAACACTGATTACAATGCTCTTGGTGAAGAGGGAATTCATGGGTCATGTATACGTATACCCTATATGTGGGCTAGATTCCTATTACAGATGGATCAAAATTGCACTATTTTAAAACAATTAAAAGCAATTCCTGGCATCAGAACCCCCTCTCCATGGGAATGAGGTTCTCAGCTGAGTCACTTATTGCACCCTAGGCATGTACTGAGCTACGTTTATCAGAAACAGTATGTCCTGGGGTGGTGGGAAGGCTGAAGGGGCTCAGGTGAGAGTTCTAATCGACCTACTTCCCTGGCTCTGTTGCACGTGTGAATATTAATATAGCACCACCATGCGCTCAAAATGTTTCTCTGCGCTTCCTCCAAACACTGTTGCGATATGCAAGTGGTCAGGAAAACCCAACACGGATCGCAGTGTGAGATCAAACTGCTCCCTGCTCGAGACCACATCCACACGGAGTGAAATCTGCATTTTGCTCCATCTCTTCAGATAAACGGTGTTAACCTACGCAAACACGTCCCTTGCGTTACCTTGAGCTAAAAGCCATAATTATCACTCTATGGGTATATAATTCAGGGTCCTGTTTATCCCCAAGCAGCAAGTTTAGCTCTGAGAGTGAAGGCTTTCTGAAGGAAGCCCGATGTAACAGGGAGGGTGCTGGATTGTGACCCCTCCCCCCCCCCCCAGACTTGACGGGATCTGCCCCCTCCACCCCCAACCTCACAACACTGTGATAGAGTGCATAGAGCAGTGGTGCTGTGCAACATGGCTTAAAGTAAAAAACAAAGTGTTGGCCACATCAAGGCGATTTTTTTTCTTTACTTTAAACATTATTGCACAGCAGCCCGCCCTAAAAAACATTGCCAAAGCCAATAGATCTTGCAAAGACGAAACCTATTGCCAATGCTTGTTAGTTATGGACACCTGGGTGCTGAAGGGCTGACCAATATTTCATTAAATACATCGGAGTTGTAGGTTCCCGCTTTTTTCACTGGTTTGGTTACTTGTGTCCAGTCTAAAGAGGACATAGCCTGGCAGTTCGGGCTTGACTCCTATTGGAGCAGGCCCATGCATAATTTGCACATGGCTTGACTGTTCCTATTGGAGCCCATGCCTAATTTGCATATGGCTAGGCTTTGCCTGGAATGGCACTGCAATTAAAAATGATGAACTAGAATGGGGACAAAAACAACACCCGGTGACTGAGATTAGTGAAGCCATTCAACTGATCCCTTTTTGTTTTTCCATGTCCAACTCAAGGCACAATTTGGAAATGGAAACAAGGTGACAAAATGTTGTTTTCTAGGCTGTCCTTCAAAAAAAACTCATGAAATATATATAATTCATGCTCTGGGCAGTACCAAGGAGCTTTATTTCTCTGTAGCAGCAAGTTTAGACTGCGCATCTTTGGGAATTTGGACCCTTCATCCCATACAGCTGTGAAATCATCCGCCGTCGTCCATTCCATTTTCCATTTACCATGCAACATATTTACATTCCACATAATGCCATTCAACACCACATAATTGAACTCCACATAATCACACTCTACTCCATACCCCATAAATACACTCCACATAAATCCATTCTATGCCACATAGCAACACTGCACATAAATACACTCCACACCATGCCACATAATTCCACTCAACATATTTCCACTCAATGCCACACCGTTCCACGCCGCACATTTCCATTCCACACCACATATTTCCACAACAAATCCCTCATAATTTCACTCCACAACACATAATTCCACTACAATTCACATACATCCAATCCACACCACAGAATTCCACATCATGCTACAAAATTGAACACCATGCCACATAATTCCACTCCACTACATGCCATTCCACGACACACAATACCACACTTCACATAATTACACTCACGACACGCAGTCCTACTCCACATAATTCCACTACTCAATACCACATAATTACTATCCATATACTTTCACTGCACACCATGCAACACAATTCCACAGCAAACAATTCCACTCCTACCCACATAATTCCACTACACACCACATACATCCACTCCACTCCATAACACATGGCTAAAAGACATTAACATTGACAATGCCAATAGCTCTCGGATTACCGAAACCTAGTGGATTTGCCAATGCTTGTTTACATTGCAGGCCTCTCTTTCAGATAGAGATGTAAATGTTTTATTATGGAAAAGACTACGGTAAGGGCCTGTGGTCTTGTCTCAGTATCCCTCATTTAGTGACCGCAGATGTCGGGATGTGAGTCTATGCGGCTAAGTGCAGACCAACAAACCTTAAAAAATTCACCGTATGAGGAGGGGGCTGTCTTTGGAAAGGTGCAGGCCGAGCGCTCCCTAGGAAACGATTCTGTCCCTTGCTCCCACCAATCCTCCAACCTCAAACATTTGTTCTAAACTGCAACATTTATGTAGTGCTTCCTACCCTGGTGAGGGGCGATAAAGCACTTGCCTACATGGACAGCTTGTTGATGGAGGGAAGAATGGGATGCATCACTTGGTGACCCACACAGACCTCAGACGCCCATGCGGACCTTTCAGGTTAGAGACAGTTTTAAACCTACGTAATCAGCGATAGACCCATCCATGAAAACAGATACGAGGTGAAAGGCAGTGGGTTAAGCAGGTCACAAGCAGGTTAAATTTCTCTTTATTTATTTATCAAATTTTGTATAGCACGAACATGACCCAAAGGTATCAGACTGCTTCTCAGAGTACATTTGCGGGTAGATATAAATACATAGTGACAGTATGTAAACGAAGTATACGAAAGACATTAGGATACAGTTGCCGATACAGGTTTGAGATAGGTACAGTATATATATATATATATATCCAGCTCCTGTGCACCCCTCTTGCGGATCACTCTTAGGGCGGGTGCTTCTCAAAACAAGGCGGTGCTTCGTGATTATGAATTGCTGCTCCAAAAAGTTCTTTAGTTTAAAGAAATATCAGCACTCGCGGGGTCGGTAATCAGTCGATCTTTATTTCGCAAACAACAAGCAAACGCGTTTCGGAACCAGTCCTTCGTCATTGTTTACACTCAATGTAACGAAGCGACATTTTTAAAGGTGTTGAGTAAAACAAAATCATAGAGACTAAAAGAGGATTATGGTCGCCTTTCTGCTAGGCGCCATATCAGAGTGGTATCTTTTACAGATTCTGATCTCATATCTGTATAACAAATTGATATTAAAACCAATGTTCATACATGCAGTTATTTGACTTACGCGACCAAATTAACATATTATCATTTGATATTCAAATTGAAAAACGTTATCATTATTTACAACATTTTGCGCTTATTGCCACTCTCAATCAAGATCTCGCCGTGGATCGGCATATGGCAATCTCCAAATGGAGATTGCCCCAGTTCCTCTGTTTAATTACGCCGTAAATCAGCAAGTCTCATTTGATATTAAATCAGCAGATATATTGTCTTTGATGGTATCTTTTCAATCGTTAGGGACATATTAAATATCTAAATTTACTGCCAATTCTTCCCCGCTATTAAGCCCATTTGGAGTCCTAGTTTGTAAATCGATTATATATCCTGACTCCAATCTCCGTAATTTCCAGTAGCGGTCAATGGTAGGAGTGCCGGCCGGGCGGTGACGTGGGGCGGGGGAGGGGCATGGTGGGGGGTAGTAAACCATGGATTACGGGCGAATACAGGTAAGTAAACCTTTAAATAAATAAAACGAATTTCGTTGCGCGCACTGCATCGCCAAATGCGATGCAGTGCGCGCAACGAAGTTCGTTTCATTGATTTAAATGTTTACTTACCTGTACAGGTCCGTAATCCGTACTTTGCTACCCCCCACCCTGCCCCTCCCCCGCCCCACGTCACCGCCCAGCCGGCACTCCTACACCGACCGCGACTGGTAATTTCAGTACCCTGTCTCCCCCTCTGATACTCGTCGGGACATGATCAAGGCTACAAAATTGTAACAGATCCCTATTACTTCGGTGTTTAATGGCAAAGTGCCTGGCGAAAGGATAATTCAAATCCTTCTTCACTATGGCACGCATGTGCTCTTGTATCCTTATTTTTACACTGTGTATCGTACTGCCTATGTACCTGAGGCCACAAGGGCAACTCAGGCAATAGACACAGTGTGTGGTTTGACAGGTCATGAATTTAGCAATTTTCCTACGGATTTTCGTTCCTGTAACCTCATAGCTGAGTACTCTTTTGCTAAAGGCACAGGCCTTACATTTACCACACGGATAAAAGCCTCTCATTTCACTCAATGTACTTTGTTTAGGGGAAATCACGTCTAAATGACTATGAACCAGGCTGTCCTTTAGAGAGCGGGCCTTCCTGAACGTGATCATGGGACTTAATGGAATGTCCATTCCAATGATCAAAAGAGTACTCAGCTATGAGGTTACAGGAACGAAAATCCGTAGGAAAATTGCTAAATTCATGACCTGTCAAACCACACACTGTGTCTATTGCCTGAGTTGCCCTTGTGGCCACAGGTACATAGGCAGTACGATACACAGTGTAAAAATAAGGATACTAGAGCACATGCGTGCCATAGCGAAGAAGGATTTGAATTATCCTGTCGCCAGGCACTTTGCCATTAAACACCGAAGTAATAGGGATCTGTTACAATTTTTTAGCCTTGATCATGTCCCGACGAGTATCAGAGGGGGAGACAGGGTACTGAAATTACGGAGATTAGAGTCACGATATATAATCGATTTACAAACTAGGACTCCAAATGGGCTTAATAGCGGGGAAGAATTGGCAGTACATTTAGATATTTAATATGTCCCTAACGATTGAAAAGATACCATCAAAGACAATATATCTGCTGATTTAATATCAAATGAGACTTGCCGATTTACGGCATAATTAAACAGAGGAACTGGGGCAATCTCCATTTGGAGATTGCCATATGCCGATCCACGGCGAGATCTTGATTGAGAGTGGCAATAAGCGCAAAATGTTGTAAATAATGATAACGTTTTTCAATTTGAATATCAAGTGATAATATGTTAATTTGGTCGCGTAAGTCAAATAACTGCATGTATGAACATTGGTTTTAATATCAATTTGTTATACAGATATGAGATCAGAATCTGTAAAAGATACCACTCTGATATGGCGCCTAGCAGAAAGGCGACCATAATCCTCTTTTAGTCTCTATGATTTTGTTTTACTCAACACCTTTAAAAATGGCGCTTCGTTACATTGAGTGTAAACACTGACGAAGGACTGGTTCCAAACGCGTTTGTTTGTTGTTTGCGAAATAAAGATCGACTGATTACCGACCCCGCGAGTGCTGATATTTCTTTAACGTAAGAAATTTTGGAGCAGCAATATATATATATATATATATATATATATATATATATATATATATATATATATATATATATATATGAACGATGCTTGCTTCCGGGTTAGGGAAGGCAGCTTCCTGGCGGAGCGCTGGGTTCAATAATGAAATAAAAAATACCTTGCACGAGGATTTTGGGTCCGTGTCGTCTCTCTGGATACAGTCGGAGCATTGGGCGAATTCTTTGTATATATATATATATATATATATATATTAATAGAGACAATCCTGGCCCACCGCCTTCTCGATGAGGCTAGTAAGGTACTGACCACCAGACGCCAAGGTAATGCTGTGCAAAAGAAGTGCTTTATTTCTTTTCTCGGCACATAGTCTAATCCAGGCTAGTGCCTGCCATGACGCGTTTCGACCGTCAATGCGCGGTCTTCATATATATGTTTTCAACGAGTGCCCCAAGAGCAAGGATGCACTCGAACAGCAACTTGCTTTAAAAAAGCCTTTATTTCTGGGAAAACTGCAAACCTGCTTTCCGATAACAGTTCCAGCCTGACGCGTTTCAGAGCTCCTGCTCCTTTTTCAAAGGTTCAACACTGAAGTTCACACTGTTGCTGACAGACCTTCGAATAAATAATTAAGCGTCATTTGATGGGCCACTCAGTTTAGTGATTCCGCATTGCCTTCTGGAACTTGTAGTGGGTGTCAGTATTGATCCATACCCAAATGGGTGCTGTGTTTCTCAAGTTATTGTTAATATATTCTCAGCCCTCCAATGGGCCTCAGAGTGCAAGTTAGTTTTCAATCCAAAATACTGCTTTCCCACTTCAAAGACTCAGCATAATTCCAAGCCTCGTGGCCCCTTTAGTTACAGGGTGGTGCAATCCTCCATGGCCAGGCTGCTGTGATTAATGTTTTCAACGAGTGCCACAAGAGCATATATATGCTCTTGTGGCACTCGTTGAAAACATTAATCACAGCAGCCTGGCCGTGGAGGATTGCACCACCCTGTAACTAAAGGGGCCATGAGGCTTGGACAGTATATATATATATATATATATTGCTTCACAGAGTACAGCTGTAATTGCACGAGGTGTTGTAAATAATAATACATAGTAACAATATATAAAGGAAAATTTCGACAGACAGTAGTATAGCGGAGCGATAAAGTTCTGAGGTAGCTAGAGTAGGATCTCGTGACGGTGGGGGAGAAGGGGCACACTTTTCCCGAGGTTGTGATGCTCAGAGTTGTTTAGAGATTGCAGGGTGGTGGCAGACAGACCAGTCAAATAGTTTAAGGGAGAGTGTTTAGATATTTGTTGACTAGAAGAAGTTTCAGCTCTTTTTTGAGGTGAGGGAATGAGTGAATGTCACGTGAGTCCTGGGGCAGTGACTTCCATATTCTGGGAGCATTGCAGGAGAAGAAGCGAGCGCAAGATTTCTCTTTCTTAAATTTTGGGGGAATCAGGAGTAGTCTGTTAGAGTTTCGAAGAGGACTCTTTTCTCTTTTGAGCAGCTATTGATAATTTATTTGTGAGGTAGACTGGGTTTTCCGTGCAGAGTGCTTTGTGAGTTATGCAAGCCATTTTGAGTATAGCTCTTGCCTCGATAGAAAGCCAGTTGAGCTGCTTGAGAGTGGGAGTGATGTGGACATAGCGACTCTCCTCCAATAGTAGTCTAGCCGCTGAGTGGAGTGTAGCTTTCACGAGGCTAGGTGTGTTTTGGAGCGCTCGTAATCGTTGCGTTACCGTAGTTCAGCTTGGAGAGGACTAAGGATTGTACCACAGTCTTTAGGTCTTCGATGGGAATGAAGGGTTTGACTTTTTTAAGGTGTTTCAGCATGTAGAAGGCGCTTTTTGCAGAGGCATTAATATGCTGTTTCATGCTCAAGTGACTGACAAGTTAACAGAGTTGGCGATGGATAGTTTGCAGTTTAGTGCAGTGAGGTTATCGAGCCAGCTATCTACGGGAAAGGATTTTTCTTTAGACTGGAAAAGAAGTTCGGTTTGTTGGGGATGAGTTTAAGATGTTTGATAGTCAGCCAGGATTGAACAGTGGTGAGGGTGCTGTTTAGGTGCTGGATGTCTTTGACTGACAAGATTGTCATGTAGAGTCGGTGTCACCTGCATAGAGATGATAGGCAATTTTAGCTTTGTTCAGGATCACTGCAAGGGGTTCCATATAGAGGTTGAATGGGGCAGGAGACAGGATTGACCCTTGAGGGACACCTTGTGACACTGGTGTTACTTTTGAGGTTGAGTTGTTAAGTTTGATTAGCTGTGATCGTTGGTTTAGGAAGGGGGCGAGCCACTTAAGGACAGTTCCATTGATGCCTACGCTGTGAGATGGTGTGTAGGAGAAGGTCATAGTTGACAGTATCAAAAGCGGGCAAGAGATCCAGGAGGACTAGGAGGCAGGCCTGGTCATTATCTTGAGATCTGTGCAGGTCGTCTATGATGTTCATTATTGCAGTCTCTGTACTGCAGTCTTTTCTGAACCCAGATTGGAAGATGTCGTGCAAGTTGTATTTTTCAATGTGGTTGTTGTGTTGTGCAAGCACACATTTTTCAATGGTTTTGGCAAGAAGAGGGAGGTTAGTTACAGGTATGTAGTTATTAAGTTCGTTCTGGTCAGCGTCTGTTTTTTTGATGAGGGGGGGCTGACTTGGCCGAGTTTGAGGGAGGCCAGCATGCAGCCGCTCAATAGGGAGGAGTTGATGATTTTGGTCCATTCAGGAGGGATGATGTGACTGAGACTTTTAACAAGCGCAGCTAGGAGGGGGTCTGAGATGTGCGATGTCAGCTTCATGCTAGTGAGTGATTTGAGCACTTCTTCTTCAGGGATATGGTTGAATTCAGTCCAGGTTGAATCATTAGGTCGAGCTACAGCGCGCATGCGCTGTCTGCAAGACCTGCAGTAATCAATAATACCAAGTTTTTTCCTGCCTGTACTTACCATTGGTTACCTCCATTGTCCTTCCTCTATGCTGCCTCCTAACTCGTTGGTTTTGCCGATACGTCACTTCCCTTCAGGCTGAGGCGCACCAGTAAAGTACGGTTTCCTTACACTTTGATTCTTCAGCTGTTGTGTGTGAGAACTCTTTCTTTTAATTTGGGCAGTGCTTGTTTTCAACGTGGAAGTGTGCAGCGCTATCTTGGCTTCCCGCTATCTGTCTCTCTCTGGATTGCCCACTGTAGTTTACGCTCTGGTGAATTTTATTTTAGGAAACTTTTCGAACTTCGCCCCGTCACTGGTATTGTGTGTGGGGCAGGTTGTTGGTTGGTGGACAAGAAACTTCTAAAGTCCTTTATGGAAAATTGATTTCACTTTACGTTTTATTGCGTGAGCCTGAATGCAATAGACAGTCACCCGGTAAGAGTGAATCGTCCATGTGAGACGTACAAACAGGCAGCTGCTCTAGATCGTTTTTTCCACCTCTGCTTCGTAGAATACAGCTGAAAGCAGGAAGAGCGAACTAATTAGGGTGGCAAGAACATAATGTTTCATATCTCTAAAAGGAGCGCTCCTCCTTGTTTTTGGCAATTATCATTCTAATTTTCACCCTTTAAGGTATTCCCATTGGAACATAGTGAAACTCATTTGTTGCTGATGCGTTTGTTCACCATCCAGTGAACAGACCTCCCATTATTCCAAGATGGACACAAGCTGTACCACGTAGAAGTGCATTCTCTGTAGAGCACAGCATGGGGTTCACATTAAGTGCAGCCCATGGCAACAGTCTACAATGTAGACTCTACGTGCATATTGCTCTAGAGTTATTTGTGTTGAATACTTTTTTGCGTCGTTTTCACTGAGAACCCACCCCTTTCAACATAATAGCTCGAATAGCAGCTTTTACCGGGCTTTGCGGTCGAGACAGGGGGGCAGATTTACAACTTCTGGCGCATCCCTGCAAATCAGCAGGGATGCGCCAGAATAGTTGCGACACGCAATTCTCTCCTTGCGCCACCACGGATGCGCCGCATTTACAATGCGGCGCACCGTGGCGCAAGGAAAGGCCGATGCGTGTCGCATCCTGTGGCGCAAGGGCGGCGCATTGCTGGAGTCGTGTCGCAAGCGCGACGCAACTCCAGCAATGCTCGTGGGCTGCCCATACCTAACGTGGTGCGCCACTCCTTACGCCTGCTTGAAGCAGGCGTAAGGATTCGTCGCAGCGCAGTCGGAAAAGTGACTCAGTGAAATCTTGTAGATTTCACTGCGTCACTTTTACGAGGCTTCCTTCGACGGAACGCCCACCCTGCGGAGGAACGCCCACATGAAACCTGACGCAGGTTTCATGTGGCGCAGGGCTTTACAACGTGACGCATCTCCCTAGATGCGTCACGTTGTAAATAATGCGCAACGTGGCGCATGGTTTACGTCGCCGCTGCGTCACAAAAGTGACGCAACGGCGGCGCAAAAGTGGCGCAAGGGGCTTGTAAATCTGCCCCAGGGTGCTTTTCAAATTACGTAATTCACTTGCAACAATGCCGGCCATACTCGATAATGTGTTTTTGTTGCGCCCAAGTAGTGCATGTGTTCATCTCTGTCTAGCGCACGCTTCCTTCTTTCAAGCTTCCTTAAATTACCCACTTTCCAAATCAGTACATCCTCCACCGCCGATAACGTTTTTAACGCACGTTTGGTATTTCAGTGGACTGCAGGCAATTCTATGTGCTTTACAAAAAAAACCTGTAGCTGCAGACTTGGTGTGTGTTTAGGACTTCCTTCATTACCATTAGACTTTTCCAAATAGTCTTTTATGAAAATCGTTATTTAAGGGAAAGCATCGCCTTAATAACTTGTGAAGAAATATGTGGTGGTGATTGAAGTACTCTTCGAAATGGAATACAAAATATTATTCGGAAATTCCGGAACAATAGCTTTTTAACATATTCTCTTTTTGTTGTGTATCTAATCCAGTTATGTAGACACCTGCTGCTGTGCAAGCGAAATAGAAATAGTCTCATTTTACAATTTTGAAGGTGTAGGCTGGACTACTGGAATTATGTGGCAGTGTTGACCTAAATTATGTGGCAAGATGAGTGGAATTATGTAACGCAACGAGGCACATTTTGTTTTAGTGTTAACTCATTATTTTGGCATTCTTACTCATTCTAGACAAACGTTTCACCTCATTAATACCACTTTGACACCCAAATACAAAAATAAACAACAGAAAGGTGACCAGTAGAGAACTGCAAAGGAACTTCCACTGTGCAGCAGCATGCTTTGCTACATTTTTAGTGATTTTTTCATCTGTTTGAGCTAGACACAATTTTTTTTACTGTAATCTGCAAAGTATTAACCACATCAGGGCACAAGTCCTAAAACAAAAAGTTGCGGGGACTAACCAAGTTAGTCAATATGCAAGTGACATCACGGTGCGTGACATTGCCTGTGACATCACAGGAATCGGCATAACACCCCATAACCACAAAGGAAGTGACATCACAAGAAGTGACATCAGATCTTTAGACATGCCATAATTGATCACAAAAGCTGCATTTAAAAATATTTTATGGGTTTAGGGCACTTGCTGTGGATATCTTTGTGTGCCCTGTAAATCTCAGGGAATAATAATAATAAGATAACTAGTGGTTAACACACTTGCTGGAGAGATCTGTGTTTTGTCTAGTCACGACTAATAAAGCAGCATAGAGGGTTAATGTATATTCTGCAAAGCACATCCTGTAACATGCAGATGAGATTTTATTTTATGTAGATCAGTAAGTGCTTTTAACAGTAAGACCTATAAGCAAACATCAAGCCATAGGTTTTGCCACAGTCACTGGATTTAGGTGATTCCACAGCTGCAGCATTTTACATATAATTATAGGTTCGCCGCACATTCCACATAATTCATCATCTGCTGCATAACCTGTTTCTAGCTTAAATGGGCAATGCAGTAGGTCTCACATGTGCAAGAGTTTCAACTATTGCCATAGTAAATGACAATACATTTTATTTATGTGTTTTGAAAACCTGCAAGTGGTGAGTAAACATGCACTTTGTACTTATAGTCCTTGCTTCAGAGAAGCAAGGCTGGCAGTAATTGCGCCTCTTTTACTGCCAGCCTTGCTTCTCATAAGCAACAACTATAAGTACAAAGTGCGTGTTAACGCACCGCTTGCAGGTTTTCAAAACACATAAATAAAAGGCATTGTCATTTACAATGCGAATAGCTCAAACTTGTGCAAATGCGAGACCTATTGCATTGCAAATGCTTGTTTTTCAATTGCAAGGGGTTGAGGTTGGAGAACTGTGTTGTAGAGAGGGGGAGACAGCCATCATTTGGAGGTAGTGCTTCAGGTGGACCATTTTCGCAAGGGGCATCCTTGGTGCAGGGTGGTGAGGTGCGTGGCTCAAGAGAGAGTGCTATCCTAGATATTTTTTCAGAGAGAAAGTTTGCAAATTCTTCACTGCGCTTAGTTGAGTTAT
This sequence comes from Calotriton arnoldi, assembly GCA_963921515.1. Taxonomy (NCBI): domain Eukaryota; kingdom Metazoa; phylum Chordata; class Amphibia; order Caudata; family Salamandridae; genus Calotriton; species Calotriton arnoldi. The sequence continues at coordinate 1,572,530 of CAWUFW010001626.1, read as the reverse complement.
TATTCAAGTGTTGAGAGAAAGAGGAGGTTTGCTGTTTGATGATCTTGAAGAGGTCTCTGGGTCTGTTTCTAGACCGGTCAAGTTGTTCTTTGAAAAAGGAGGATTTTTCTCTGAAGATGTGTTTTTTGTGTTTAAGGTGTTCAGCCCGGAGGACCGAGAGATTGGCTATTGAGGGCTGCTGTCTCCAATTTCTTTCTGCTAGTTGGAGATGTCACCTTTTCATTGTCAAGGTCTTAAGTGAACTAGGATCTAGAGGAGATACTTGTTGATTTCTTGAGTTTCAGAGGGCGGCTGCTTCAACAAGTTCTGCCATTTTTGCGGTGGAATGGGCGGTAAGGTCATCGGGCGGAGGAGAGGTCAGGTGGAGTTTGGATTTGGGAGCTGACTCATGCTTCTAACTCTGCTTGAGGGATTCAATGAATATTCCTCACCCAGTACTTGGGATAGCTAGATTGGGTGTGGGCCTTTGGTTGGGTGGTAGTGAGGTCCAAAAGAATTAGATGGTGATCAATCTAGTCCGATGGTCGGATAGACTGGAGAGATAGGATGTTTTTAGAGATGATTTCGTCAAGGGTAGATCCCTTATTGTGAGTTTGTTTATTGCACTTTTGGGTAAGGTCATTCACTTCCAGGAGGGTGGAGAGGGCTAGTACTGAGGGATCTTTAGCATTATTCATATGCAGGTTTAGATCTCCTAGTATAACGTCTGTGCTGCCTGTTCGGGAGTTTTGTGATATCAGATCTGTTAAGTCATCGAGGAATTGTGGGTTATCCCCTGGAAGGTGGTAGATTACATGAAATTTGATGGGGTTGGGGCCTTTGGAGGAGAGCTGACCTCCTAAATATTCAAAGGTAGGGTATTTTTGTAGTGGGAAAGGGAGTTAGGCAAACATCGTTTTTGTGTATGAAGGTTAATTTGCCACCCTTGCGATCCTTACAGTTGATGAGAATGATTGAGAAGCCCTGTGGGGTAAGGAGGTCGATGTAAGGGGATGAATGGTCATTTAGCCAGGTTTCTGTTAGAAAGCAGATGTTGGTATTGTGTTGTTTTTTATTGGTTGTAGATCCAAATCAATAAAAAACCTTGTATTGTGTTATAAGATAGTTTCAGCTATATCAGTGGCATGCTTAACTTCTGATTGACAGTTAAGTTGCATGCAGCAAGGCGTAGGTAATGATCTCGGGCCAGGCTGACTGGATTGGATGGCAGTTAGTTGGACAGGTGGCCTGGGAAGGCGGGTGCTATTCAGTGTCCTATTCGTGCCAAGGATGACCGGGATCTTGCAGTGGCAGTGTTGGCTGGAGCATTGTTATAGGTGTTGCTCAGCAACTCAGCTTCCTGCTGCGAAATTCCGGTCGTGGTGCGTCTAGGTTTGAGGTGGTGGTGAATGTTGGGGATGGTTTGGCTAGAGGTGAGGGATGAGGATCACAGTGAGTGTCTGTGGCAGGGACGGTGTGCACCATAAATGCTTTGGGTTGGGGTAGGGTGTGGCTATTCTTTGCCTCTAACAAAGTGATGAAATTTGTTTCAGAATAGTGTTGATTGTTCTAGACAGGATATTATAGGGCTCAGTTGAGAGATGGTTGGGACTGGAGTGGGGAGGGGAGTGTCATGGCTCTCGCCGGAGTCTGGGTTGGGGGCTATGGTGGAATCCAGCCGGCTGAGGTTGGTGGACTGAGAGGATTTGGGTACAGAGGATAACCTGAGCTGGGTAGTGGAATTGTGAAGTGTGAAGAGGGGTGAAGTAATTATGGTATTGAAACCGTAGCATCAGGGCATCTGGTAGTGGAGGAGGCTGTATAGGGGGTAGAGGCGGAGACAGTGCAAAGGGTATTGGGAGTAGAGGGTTCAGCTGACGGAGGTGTGAGTGCATGGATCAGTTCTCTGGGAGATGGTGGAGTGGTTGGTTACCTAGTGGTGTGACACAGAAAGGGGGAAAGTAATTCTGGTGGCGAAACCGTCAAGTCAGGACGTCTGGCAGTGGCGGAGGCAGTGCGAAGGATATTAGGAGTAGAAGGTTCAGCTGACGTAGGTATGGGTGCATGGATCAGGTCTCTGGGAGAGGGTGGAGGGGTTGGTTCTCTGGGAGAGGGTGGAAGGGTGGAAGTGAGACCGGATGGCAAGGAGGGACAGAGCGCAGGGAAGTGGCGATAAAAAATGGTTAGGTTTTGTTCAGCGGCTTGGACTAGGGTATTCCCATTTCTGTAAACAGTAATGGACAATTCTCCACTAAAGGTCTGAGATGGGGCACTTGTCTGATTTCATCCTTTTATTTTTTGGACTACTTCTCGGTAGGGAGGTGTGGGCTATTTCCTCAGCAGGAATCTAGTTTGGGAGGCTCCCTCAGTAGGAAGCTGTTTGGGCTCCTTTTTCAGATGAAATCTATTTTTGGTCCGCCGCCTCAGTAGTATTTACTCCAATCACCAGTCTCTGTTTACTGTTTGGGCTACTTTTTCAATTGAAATGTATTTTGGGCTACTCCCTCAGTAGGTTTCCTACCAATCACTGCTTCTACAGTTGAAATGCGTTTTTGATCCACCTCCTCAGTAGGTTTTATACCAATCTCCAGTCTCTGTTTACTGTTTGGGCTACTCCTTAAATTGTAATATACTTTTGGCTACTCTCTCAGTAGGATTTCTACCAATCACTAGTTTCTATGCCATCACTACCACTCTATGACTTCGCAATGATTACTACCTTCCTTTTTGCCAAACAAGAAAAATTGGATATATGATCGTATTCACGTCAGAACTTGATATTGTACGCCTTACATTATTACCTTGCGTGTTCATCATACTCATATGCATATACTGTTACATATGCCTGTAAGATGATTTTGTCTACCCTACACTAATATTGGATCCTTGTGCATATACTGTGATTTTATGTTGACACTGACTATTGCCTACACTGTGATTTTTGCCTATCCGACCTCATGCCAACAGTAGTGACCCTGCTTTCCTGGTGTTTATTAGCGCCTCTATCGTATTCATATGCTTTCCTTATGTCTATTAGTCCATGCTTAACTAACACCTAATCCATGCTGTGCGTGTTCATAGTGTGTATACGCCCTTGTATCAGGTAGGCCTCTCCGGCTAACCGGCCTTCCAACCCCACCATAACCTCCAGTTCCTAGATACCGTGACCACTAAGAACTCGAAAAATCGAGCAGGCTCACCAGTGCCTTTCGACATTTAAGGCCCCATCTACCTCGCAGAGATCCCACCAAATCCTCTTGACAAACTCCTTTCTACACGCCCCCATCACTTGTGCCCTACTCTGCCAAAGGAGTCCCCTCCACTCCTCTACTGAATGACCCACTGCTGAAACAGGCAATCACCACAGAGGACCCCTCCCCCAGGAAGGGCCCAGTCTGCCGATACTGCAGAAGGACCACTCAGCAATGTCCCACCGCAACACTGTGATTGAAAGGTACAGCCCCAACTCATACTGCATTACAGTTCCATGGAAACAAGCATTCTCCAACAATGCCGCAAAAGATTTCAAGCGCAAAATCCTCAAAGAACATCCAGAAACACTAATAACGGACATCTTCTAAACTCCAATTCACAGGGGACTTAAAACTGGCTTCATCTACTACACTCAGAAACCCGCCAAATGGAGAGACAACTTCCTACAACACCTTCACGTAACGAAGACTGCCAAAGTCCCACATGGAACTAAGCTCACCATAGTTCCAAGAAACTTGACAGAAACATCTTGTGGTTAGGTCAGATGAGCCATCGTACCAAATAGGTCATAAATAGTTTAGGTAAGCTATTGCATGAAAATAGGTCACCACAATCTTCATCTGCTAGGGGAATAGGCCGTGATGCTCCAATCATATAAGAGCTCACTTCCCCTCTGTGCTCTGCGGTCCCTCACACCACCTGTCTTAACACATACGAAGGATATGACAAGCCCGGCCCGAGCACATACACAGGATGAGATACCAAGTGTCTCATCCTGCTTTAGAACATATACTGACATGTGCACGCTTCTGAAGAAACCACATGTCCACACCTAAAGGTCAGATCGCTTGGCAAAAGAAAACAATGTAAAAGATCAGATCGCTTGGCCCAATTAGCGGTTAGCACAATATAACCATGCGCTGTGCAGTTAGATAAATATATTTTTGTTTTACTTTCATTCCGAGAACCGAAACCCACATGGGGGTTTCTGCTCATCATGCGAGGCTAGGCCCACGTACATACGCTTCTGTTTCAGAGAAATTGCTACATCTACTGATGAACTTGTAGCCTTTTCTCTTGTGGTTTTAATGACTAAATAGGGCTGCTTTTGAGTTGTACTTCAGACATCCGGAGATGACTAGTGATCTTCCCAGCTGTAATCAATTAAACCCATATTACTTTGTCAAATTGTGTCTTGGTTTTTGTTTAACAGATTTTCTGCCAGCAATGTAGGTTGTGTGGTTGGAAGGGTGCTGTCTTTGTTTTCAGCCAATGCTTGAAGTGTTTCCATGTTGTGTGTAAGGACCACTAAGGTGTTATGGAACCCAGCGCTTAGCAATGTGATGGATTAGGAAGTGTAGGGATAGGCAGGCAGTTTAAGGTTTTCAGAGAGCTGGCATTTTAGAGCAGCTCTGTGAGTCACTTTATCATATTTCTTATGATCACATTCCACTTAGCTAGTTACTAGACAGGGTTTTCTATTCTGAGATATTTTGTTTAAAGTTTATGGTCCTGAGCAACAAAGGCTTGCTGAGGCTGATTCTGATGTCCTGGGGAATTTTCACACTTCTTAATGGTCATTGGCTGCTTAGAGCCTTTAAAGCCAGCTGGAAACCCACTGAGTACAGGGCTTACCACCTCGCCTGTCTGGCTACAGTGTGATAATGGCTCTTCACTGGGTGACTGTGTGAAGGAAGCCGATATTGTGTGACACCCAGTGGCACTGGATGAGTAGACAGGGCTCTAAGTGGTAGGCATGTGACATGGCGATCCTATCTTTTCTGTTGCACACTTTGAAAAGAAGCCTAGGGGCATTCTGTTTTAGAAAGAAAGTGGATGTAGCAACACTTTGTGACAATTGCAATAGTAATTCTTAGTCGTGTCAGGAGTGTTTTCACATTACTACAATCTCAAATATATCACTGAGCTGGAAAACAATAAACATCTGTTTTTCAGCGGCAAGAAACCAACAGGGCATGCATTTACAAATATATGTTTTTATGTTTTATTTTAAGAGATGATTTCATCAGCTCCAAAAATCTGTGATCTTTCTAAATGTTTGGTAGGTAAGAAATGGCAATCTGTTTTGAACAACAATACAAATATTTTGAGCAAAGTCAGCCTACACCCAGGGTTCCTCAGGACTGGATTGTCCCAAGCTCTGTCTAACCTATATCTAGAACCATTTGGAGCGATTCTTAGAAACTCTGAAATTCTTTATCCTCAATATCCTACATAAAACTTTCATGCCTGAACAACTTACTCCTATTCCCCAACACCCTGGACAGAATCCAAAAGCAGATGTCAAACCGCCCTCTAAAACTCAAATCAACAAAACATAATTCCTATTAATCTCACAGAAAAAAATCCAGCCTTCCTGTCCAGGAGTGAATGGAATTCAACCGGCGTAAACTTCAAAGGTAAATCTCTGCTACGGCCAACTCTGGTTGTTTTGGGGCATCAGGCAGTTCATTCCAGACCAGGACATTTTAGGCCAGGAATTAAAGTCTGTAGTACAGGTACTTCTTCTTTCCAGACTTCACTATGGGAACTCACTTCTATTTGGTCTCCTAAATGTGCACTTGGCACCCCTTGGCCCAATGCTCCATGCGGCCGCTCACTTTATTACAGGGCACATGAAATTTAACACATCACTCCTGTATTTCTAACTCTTCCGTTGCTCTCCACTGAAGCAAGAGCACATTTTAAGACGTCATGCATCACTCACAAAGCCGTTCATGGCCCCACACTGACCGAGCTGGCTGAAAACTGAAAATCACAGGCACAGGTTTGAGGAATGCAGATTACCTTCTCCTGGAGCCTCCGACAGTCAAGCAAGGAAATTGTATGAAAAGGCCTTCTCGGGCAATGCAACACAGATTTGGAACTTCTTTCATACCTTTAAAAAAGAAGCTCAAAATCCTCTTATTACAAAGACACTTTGACTAAGGCTGTGAACTCTTCAGTCCATTTCCGTCTACGACCAGCTTTTCGAGGATTTGAAGCAACTGTTTTGCTGCTTAATTCTTCATATATGTTGTTACCTGTAACTGAATTCCTGTTCTTGTGTAAGGCCCTTTTATGCCGTAGGGCCACGTTCATGCTACAGAAAAATTGCAAATAAACAATATAAATAGCCATTTTCAACAAAGATGCATGTTGATAGGAACTACCAACCTATTTTAACTGTAGCAATCACGGCTAACACCAACCAGCAGTGTTTTAAATGGGTTAAAAAAGGTGGGACTCTCTATAAAGGGATATGGCCAAAGAAGGGTAACTAGGAATTCTTCACAAGAAGGGTGGCTTATGTAATTATGGGGCATGGCCGGCATAATTCGATCTAAAATCTTGTTGCTGACACAGTATGCCACCATATTAGTACTTTTTGTCAATTTCTGTGAGCTTTTCATCATTGTATCCAGATGTTTCACACAATGAACATATGTCAATCAATCAATCAGGGGTTTATAAAGCGCACTACTCACCCGTGAGGGTCTCAAGGCGCTGGGCGGGGGGGGGGGTGCAGCTCCGGATCAGTCGAAGAGACAGGTCTTGAGGCTCTTCCTGAAGGTGTGCAGAGTGGGGGAGCATCTGATGTTGACTGGGAGCTCATTCCAGGTCTTTGCTGCGACGTAGGAGAAGGCTCTTCCACCTGCTCTGGTTCTGCGGATGCGTGGGGTCTCTGCCAGGTCGAGGTCGGCGGAGCGGAGGTTCCTTTTGGGTACGTGGAAGGAGACTCTTTCGTTGAGGTATTTGGGTCCGATGTTGTGGAGGGGTTTGTAGGCGTGGGTGAGTAGCTTGAAGGTTACTCTCTTCTCGATGGGGAGCCAGTGGAGATCTCGTAGGTGTTGGGGCATGTGCTCGTGTTGTGGGGTTCCGAGGACGAGTCTGGCTGCAGTGTTCTGGATGGTTTGGAGCTTGTGTAGCGGGTTTTGTTGATTCGCGGCATAGAGGCCATTACGATAGTCCAGCCTGCTGGTTATGAGTGCGTGGGTGACGGTCTTTCTGCATTCGGGGGGAATCCACTTGAACGTCTTGTAGAGGATGCGGAGGGAGTGTAAACAGGTGGAGGCGACGGCGTTGATCTGGCGGGTCATGGTGAGGGAGGAGTCAAGGATGATGCTGAGGTTTCAGGCGTGGTCTGATGGAGTGGGTGGGTTTCCGAGGGCGGAACAACTCAAACTTATTAACTTTGCCAATGCTTGTCAGCAGTAGCAGATAAATGAGTAAGAACAATGTTGATGCTAATCATTAGAATAGAGAATGTTTAAAATCTGAAAATATGAGACAGCGAAAAAAACAATACTAATCTCTTTGGAAGGGATAGTGGTCTTCAGGACATCTCACTCATGTTGTCCCCTTCGCTCAACTCCAGAACACTCAATCATGCCCCACCATGAACACCCACTGACAACCAGCATTCACTTATGCACCTAGAGGAGACTCAAGTCACAGTATGCAAGAGTGCAATGTTACCTGAAAAAAAGTACAGAAAAAATACATCTGAAAAAGGGAATACTCGTAGGAATTGCAAAGTGAAGTGCAACATGTGAAATGTAAGGAGTGACTTCATCACTGACATGGATTACTTTAGAGGGTTTTAATATTTATTGTTGAAAAATTGATCATTAGAATAAATCTAGGAAGAAGAGAGTAGGAGGCATGTAGTAGTTTATCCAGCCGGAATCTCACAGATAAAGGATTTATTGGAAAGTCACCCTTTTGGCCTGTTCACCCCCAATTTTTATTGCTGACTGGTACTGGTGGTAGCTCTGCTAGTCAGGGCCAGGGCCAGTGCTATGTTGAACACACGCACACATGCACTGAAGTACACTTATAATTGGCATGACCTACCCTATAAGTCTCAAGTAGATTAAAGGGCAAGGGGGTGAAAACTACCTATAAGTCCCTAATATATAATAGGGCCTGGCGGTTTAGAGGCCAGCAGCCTTTATGCCCTTTCATGCGTGCACTGCTTAGCGTCTGAGGTCTTTTTAAAAGAAGCCCTGAAGTGCAGCACTGTTTTTAAAAAGTAAATTCACTGTAAACTCGACTTTAGTGGCATGGGCACTTTAAAGTGATAATCTACCTTATTTTTACATATTAGGTACCCCCAAGGTCTCCCCTAGGTGTTCCAGGGGTGGGGAGGTCATGTAACTATATGCAGGGTCCCTATCAAAGATGTTTTATAGACCCTGGTGAGTGAAAGCTGCCCCTTTTATTTGTCCACAGTGTAGAAATTCCCTACAAAATCGACTTTGGTGCTGTGGGCACTGTGAAGTATTAATCTACATACTTTTTACATATTAGGCACCGCCCCGGGTCTCCAGCTAGAGGTCCCAGGGGTGGGGCGTGCTGTACTTATGAGAAGGGTCTTTATAAAAGATATTTTATAAACCCTAGTGAAGGAGGAATTGCACATTTCATTTTCTCCATTGTAGATACTTGATCTCATAGGCTACCATTGCAATAATTTATGGATGCATAACTATTGCTAGGAAATTATGAAAAAATATTATTCAAGGAATGAGTCGAATGGTATTGATAAATCCAACAACTTGCCATTGTTGAATGTATCCTAACTTGTACAAGAAAGAAGTTATAAGACTTTCTTTTCTGTAAGCCAAGAGCCAGCCTCCAGCACTCTTTCCTAATTGGTCAACCTTGAGGGGATTAGCCAAGCTGTCTTGATTAGGTGATAAGTGGCCTGGCCGGGCAGGGGCTAGCTGAGGGAGAGAGCTCTGTAGTGCACAGAAATACCAGAAAAAGGGGAATGGGTCTTAAAGCAAGAGCTTCAAAGGTGGGCAGGACAAGCAAGATTGTCAGCCAGGCCCACCCCTTTTTCCTGCCAGGTGGGAGACTTAAGGAAGGAATTTGCAGGTGTCGGAGGGGAGGGGGGGGGAGTACTACGGAAATTAACCACACTGGGAGTTGGATTAGTTAGCTCTTACTGCTTTACTGAAATTTCAGCCATCATGGATTTTGGGAGAATAGTGTTTTTCTGCGACAAGACTATGCCACACTTTGGAGGAAGTTGTCATGCTTTGGGGTGTTACCCTGCACCTCATGAGAGATGTATTGCCCCTCAGTTCTAATGCCTGAAAGTACAAGAAGAAGAAAGATTGTCCTGCTGAAATCCTGATCTGCACTCAAGTGCCTGCCTGCTGAAGATTGAACCTGCTGCACTATCTGGGACTACAGCTCTGAGGACTTTGCCTTGCTTCAGTAAGGATTAAGGTGTGGACTCCCTGCAGCTACAGGTTAACAGAGCTCAACTGACCATTCTTTAGGCAGAGTCCCCCTCCAGAAGTGGGTCCAGTGAAGTTTTTAAGGGGCTGAAAAAAGTGCATTGTGGGAAGTTTAGTCCAGGCCTGCCAAGGACCATCTAGGAGATTCCAGGACCTTGGATTTTTGTTTTGGGCACTTGGAACTTACAAGGAGGCCTTTTGGAGGGACCTCCAGAAGTTTGGGATAGTTTTGGGAACTTTTGAAAAAAGATCCACAAGGTGACCGACCCGACTGCGAGGGCCAAGCCGGCCATCTTCAACCGCGTCCCGACCCGGATTCCAGGTTCGTCCTGCTGAAGAGCTCTGGAGGGCCGACTTCCAGAATTTGACTGGGAGCTCCCTGAAAGTCAAGCTGACAAACCCTCACCAAATCCGGCCTGGTGAAGAGCAGCAAGGGCCATCGGAAGAAAAAGCTCCAGAAAAGTTTCTAAGTGTGAAGGTAAAATTTTGACCAAGGCCTCCCGCTTAGTGTATCCGAGCAGGGCTCGATCGTGTTCAGCCTGAAACTTTGACTATGTTCCAGTCAAGCGCGACGTGATGTCCCAGAGTGCGTTATTGGTTTCTAAGCACTTGAAAGTGTTTACTCTTTAAAAATTCATATCTCTAGTTCCCTTTATTGGATTATTGTCGTTTTGGTATCATTTCAAAGATAAAAATATTTCCTATTTTTATAAATTGGTGTGGGATTTGTATTGTGTGTTATGTCTTACTTATTTACTGTAGTGATGTTTTTAAATGCTTTTCATACCTGTCTCCTACGTTAAGACTTATTGCTCGGTGTCAGTTACCAAGGGTTGAGCAAGGGATTCATTTAAAAAGACCCTTTTTAGGATCAAGTCTGTGGCCTTGTCACTGGTGGTAGGTGCATACTTACCACCACCAATAAACCACCTTCCTCCACCAAGAATTGATTTAAACAAGGCTAATTAACAACTAGGCAGAGCACGCTTATGAAATGTATAACATTCTGACGCTACAAATAGTAAGACCACAGAATATAATATCAGTGTTTATACTGTTAAAGTTGACATGAGTATAGAAACGTATAGGTATCTATAACAGTTTTTAGCTACTGCTGGGCCTGAGCACTGGCAGGACCAGCCACGCCAAAGCTGTGCCAAGCAGACAGGTAGGTGAAATTAACATAGCTGCAAGGTAAAGCAAAGTCTTCTTAATAGGTAACAATTTGTGTTGCCATGCTTCTCTGAAATATAAAATGGTGTACATATGTAGGTATGGGTTGAAGTATGACGAGAGGGTGTATGGACTTGTTATTGAGGTAGTATTAGTCAGTCAACTCAACAGCATACCTCTCAATGTTCTGCATCACCAAGTAGGGTGAGACGGATGAGTTTTGGAGGGTGATCCCATTGACATCAATGGATGTGACCAATCTTTTGGGGAATCAGTCGGGTTTTTTTGGGCAGGCAATCCCATGTAAGGCTTAGGGAGGCATTTCAGTTGTTTTGGAAGGTGAAAATGATTAGGAGGGGTGGGGATACCCGCAAAATGAGGATGAGACTTATGCTTATTTTTTTAAACTCTCAAGTGGGTAAGCTGCCCAGATCTATCTGAGTTGAAGGTAGTTGCAAGTATACCGATAGGGTTGCACCTGGCTGGTCTTACACCAGCATGACCGGTATTTTAGTGTCCCTGTCCGTATAAAAATTGCTGTAAAGCTGGTATTTTCTTCCTACTAAAGTGTGGAGTCTGTGTTGTTAGTTGCTATGGGGATGTGGGCATTCTAGAGTGTGGGGATCGGTGATAGCTGACGAGAGCGTTGGGTAAAATCAGCAGCTCATTGTAGAAGTTACAACTTGCTCCCAAAAGAAGTTATTTACCTTGCGTCTTGAAGGAGTTATTACAATAAGTGCATATTTTAAACAGTAAATGTTAGAAGAAAACACATTAATTCTACACCTGTCCTAATGACCCCTGACTGATAAATAAATTAAACAAAGGCAGAAAATGCAGGGTAAAAATGAATGCCAATGATTTCAAACAAAGTTTGACTTAAGAATCAGCTCCAGGCCATTGCAGAATCTCAAAACGTGAGCAGAGATAGCAGGTATTTTCTGGGAAAGGTAGCAACCTAAGCAAACACAAGGAGATGATGGACGGAGTGCTGAAACTTTTCAAACACTCACCCCCAGTCACAGATCTGGGTTGAATCCATCATCATTCTTTAGCTCACTTTGCCACCCCAGTTCAGACATAGCTATATGCAAATCAGTCTTGACCCTGTGCCTCCTATCAGAGTGTCAGAATGTTTATTCACATGTTGAGCCTGAGATTAAAATCCAAATCTCCGCAACCGATATTAAATAAACCGCTACACCAACCCCTCAAATATGACTACACCAACCCCTCATATTTGACTGCGGTATTAGGAATCATCAATGGTTTTACCTTTGCAGCGTGCATGATACTGAAGACAACAGTGCGCATGTCCAAGATGGCCGCCGCCTATTAAATCACTTCCGGATCGTCACTTCCCGCCTCAGGCCTGCCCAGGACGGTCGTCATTTGTATGCCAGAAGCTGCACGTGCTTAAGGGAGCGGAATCTAGGTGAACCGTGACACAAACAGACGTTTTCCAAGAGAAGAAGCCCAACCAACTCAGCGACATACCGAGAAAGAAGACGGATTCTAACGAGAATGTGTGCAAACAAACCGAGACCCAGCTCGACCCACCATTTGTGCGGAATGGCAAACACATCCATACTTTAGGATTAGTTCCATATTTCTAGCAAAAAGTACATTTCAGGCAACGTTTTAATAGGTAGATATCGCAAATGAATCACGCAGATTAAATAATGAGAGCCTCTGACGTTATTTTATTTTGTTGTACCTTGTAATTAATCTTTTAAACATCCTTCGATAACATTACATAATAATATCCTGCAGGCTGCCCGGGGTCCACGAAGGAGACCCGCTAAGAGGGCGGCCGCCTTGGTGCCACAAGATGGCACAGGAGGCAGCCTCCCAGTGTTTGGGACCCTCAGGGGTCCGGTGTGCCGCGTCACTTCCGGGGAGGGGGGTGAGGTACATATACCTCTCCCCGCCCTCTGGGCGCCCTCTTTGCCCACTACCCTGATGCCGTTTGGTCGTGCGACTTCTGCCTAGACCTGATCCTGGGACCACAAGGTTAGTTTTACACCGCTCCCCACCCCAGCCCAAACCTGGGGTCCCACCATGCGGGCTAGGCCCGGTAGGGGCCCCGTCTCACGCACCAGTCCCCCCGGCCCCCGCGAGGTTAGCTGCCATGTTCCGGGTGACTGGGGGCCTGGGTATGGGGACGGGGGGCTGGGCGGGAGGGGCGTTGGTCCCGGAGGCGGCAGCCTGCGCTGGCCTGCACGGTAATGGCCGTTCCGGCCACAGATGCGGGTTATTTGTTCCCAGCACGACCACCTCACTCGTGGGCATGGGGCAGTGAGGTAGTGGGCCCGGACGTAGGGGCACCACGTGGCGCCAGGCGTTGAGGTTTCCCTTTTGGGGGGAGAGCGGCCGACCCCGGCATCTGCGCCGGGGGTCGTGGAACTAGATCGGAGCCAGGCCTGGGTCGGGGCTCCAGGGCCTGGGGACACCCGACGCTTGGGGGGGGCAGGGAACCCCCTTTCGCGCCCCGCCCCTCTTTCCAGGCAGAGATCAAACCCATCTGTGCCGAGGCAGCCTGCCCCCTCCCAGCCCTGTCTTGCGGGCAGGCCTCGGGAGCCTTGCACACCCCTGCTGGGGCAGCGGGGTTGAGCTGCTGGCTTGGGGTGAGCCGAGGGAGGGTCTTCTTCGGCGCAGCGGTCTCTGCGCTTGCCTCCGACGTGCCGTCTGCCCCTGCGCAAGTTACCCGGTCCGACGGGAGGCCGTGTCTGGCTGCGGCGGCAAGAACTGCAGAACACGGGGAACTTGGGGGGACAAGGCGTTGTCCATATGTGTTCCAACCCGTACCAGTGCCTATCGGGCCAGTGCAGCTATTTTCTGGGCTTGGGCGGCATGGGGGGGAATAGCGTGACCAGATTCACAGTACCGGGCGGCCCTGCGACCAAAGTACGAAGCGAAGCAGGGCGGCCGCTTTGGTTGAGAGGCGACCAGCAGGGGGGGCGGACCGGTCGTGACTGCGGGGGGCCGCTTGTCTTGCGGGCGGTGTCGGTTCACGGGGCGGGTCTTTGCCCCGTACCTTTTCGGTAGTTTCTCCCCACCCTGCTTGGTGATGGCGGATGGCCACATCCTCCCTAGAGGGACACTAGAGGGGACATCTAAACACATAGGTACAGGGTCATTCAAGGGTTCAGCAGGGCCGCAAGTTGTCAGCAGGCGTCGGTTGGGGTACGTGCTAGGGCTTTAATTCCAATTTAGCATGCCCAGAGAAGGGCAAATAAGCTCAAACCGAAAGGCAAGAGCCTTGGTTCTAGGGCAGAGGCTTACTAGGTGGAAGTGTGGCCATCAGCGAGCGAGAGCAGCCAAATATGGCACTCGGGAACTAAGTTTGAGTCTCTCCACCGGCTCAAATTTCTGGGTTTGTGTGTCCGATGGTGATGTCATTCTCAGGAGTGCACTAGAAAGGATGTCCGTGTCCTTGTAAAGGTTATCGGAATATAAGCACAATGAGCCCTGATCTCGCAGAAGTTATAGGTGGCCCATGGGCGGAACTGTTTTGGTACAAGGGAACAGGTTCGAGTCCCGGCGGCAGCTCGCAACACTTTTATCCTTGGCACATCAAGGAATATTCTGTCGCCCAAAATCAGGATAGCCGTGTGTATAAGGTCCCTGGGGCCAGAGTCTAGATTCTATACTGAGACTTCAATGCCCTTCCGCTAGGCTTGGGTCCTGTAGCTGCACACTTTGGATTGTTGTCGAAGTTCTATGCAACACGTGTTTTTTATGTTGCGGCGGTCAAGGTTGGCAAACGGTGTAATTAACTTCACTGGGGATGAGGGAGAGTTGCCAGCCACAGGATTACAGCAGGGGAGTACGAAAAGAGTGGTTATGCCGATTTATGTATATATTTGGCTAGGGCGAGGATGGGGTGTTGCCCATTTTCCGCCCGTTACGTCAGATGCGCCCCATGCTTTTAAAATAAATGGAATGCTATGAGTTTTAATTTTATCAGAAGCCTGTCTTGATCATGCCCGTCAGGCTAATTGGTGGGCCGGAGGTACGTTAAAACTCGTGAGGAACAGACTCCTCTGCATATGCATCTTCCTCTGTCAGACACAGGGGAACGCCTGTCCATGTTTAAGGCTCTCTAAAGTCCCGAGCATGCTTTGTAAGCAGCAATTTAAATACATCTGGGGGGGAACATATTGAGGATTTCAATTTCCCTCCTGCTGGGCTTGGGCTACGTAGAAGTAAGCTTTGGGTTACATTCTACAACACAAGAGGTTTTACGCTGTGGCAGCCAAGCGCGGAATGGTGTTAAGTAACCCCACCTTAGAAGGTTACGAGCCACAGCTCCGAAGATGCGGAGTACCCGCCACATTCTTTTAGTAATTCGAAGGTAGCATGTTTCAATTTAAAGTAATTCCCTTGTTTTGGTACATGCTATTATGGGGCGAATGCAAGTTAAATTCTGCTACGCAGCGGGTGTTTCGAACTGTCTGCTGCAATAAAAGTGCCTCTTCTTCCGTAGCAGCTTCTGATTTTAAGGCACAGAGGTAGCATTTCAGGGGCCCTTCATGCTGTTACACAAGGCTACGGCTCTTTTAAATCGTTAGGTGTGCATAAGAAGTGAAAAGGGTCTTGACTGGACAATGTTGAGGAAGGTACAATTTGACACTTATTGCTGTGCTTAGAGGCTTTGTGGGTGGCGCAACTTTTATTGGAATTAAACGATTTATTTGGGAATGGTCGCAATTCGAGTGAGGTTCCCAAAGCCAAAGGGGTTGTTGTATCTTTCCAATGGGAAGAGATATGTTAGGTACTTATTAGCTCACACCGGGGTGGGCAGTAAATGTTTTTCAAGTTGCAACTGGGGACTCCCTTATTTATGTCAGCAGCTGCTCATAGTGGGCGGGTAAAATATTTCAGAGCTTCACCCATCAATGGAAGCTAATGCTCACATTGCTATTAGTTAAGCAGCCTGGGAAGTCGGTGGCGCAGACACCCAAGATCAACCGGAACAGGCAAACCTTATGTAAGAAAGGAGGGATACAGGGCAATTTCTGAGGCCAAATATTCCTAAGCTCTGATGGTTGGGCCTTTACACATCAGAGTAGGATAGTCTCCAATGTTGAGCAGGCTATAGGGTATGCCTTGCCAGGTCGTTACCGGTTTTGTTATGTTATGTTAAGCAGTTTTGTAGAGCGCTCAGCTGCGCCGGCAAAGGGGCGTCCCGGCGCTAAGAGCAATAATAGCAACTAGCTGCAAGAGTCTGGCCTAGCAAAAGAGAGAGAGCCAAAAGGTGTGAAAAAAATGACAGACGGGGGAGCAGGTAACCTAGTGAGGAAATAAGTGGGTTTTTAGTGCTTTTCGAAAAGCAAAGTAATTGTCCATGCTCCGAATATGAATTGGAAGACCATTCCACAGCTTAGCTGCCAATACGCGGAAAGAGCGCCCACCGGCGCGAGCCCTCCTCACCCGTGGGATAGATGCCAGCTGTTGATCTGCGGAACGTAACTGACGCATGGGAATATAGGCAGAGAGTAGGCCAGATAATATCCCAGGGATCGGATATTTCAAAATCTTAAACGCGAAGCAGAGAGACTTGAACTCCACCCGCCTCTCCACTGGCAGCCAGTGTAGCCGACGAATAGTGCTGGAGGTGGAGCAGCATCTGGGCATGGCAAGAAGAGTTCTAGCGGCGACATTTTGGACCCTCTGCAATCTTGCAATCTCGGCACTGTTGGCCCCCAGATAGAGCACGCTGGCATAGTCCAATCTTGACAGCACAGATGCCTGCACAATCGTCTGCCTGATAGAGGGGTCAAAGAAGCCCAAGATGGGCCTGAGGCTGCACAGAATACCAAAACAGGTCGCCGCTACCCTCTTAATTTGATCTAGGAAACTAAGCGCCGAGTCAACCCAGACGCCAAGATTTTTCACCACCTGTTTGGGAGTGGGAGCCGGTCCCAGGGTGGTGGGCCACCGGTGTCCGCTCCATAGCTCAGGATCTTTTCCTACCAGCAGGACCTCAGTCTTGCTGGCGTTGAGCTGGAGACAGTTGGCGGTCATCCACCCTGCGACATCCACCAACCCACTTCGAAACTTAGCAGCATCGTTTAGACAGTCATTGGAGAGGGCGACGACTAATTGAGTGTCGTCAGCATATGACACTATAGTCAGCCCGCTCCTCTTAGCTATTGCAGCTAAGGGCTGGACGTACAGGTTAAAGAGCATTGGACTTAGAGCAGAGCCCTGTGGAACGCCCTGTTTGACGGAATGCACCTTAGAAGAAAATGGGGGGGCCGACACCTGAAAGGACCTGTCCGAAAGGAAGGAGGTGAGCCACGCCAAGGCGGGGCCCACAATACCAACCTCCTTCAGCCTCTGGATCAGGATCTGGTGGGAGACCGTATCGAATGCGGCACTGAGGTCCAATAGGATCAGTGCCGAAGTACGTCCCTCATCCAGAGCCGCTCTCAGGTGTTCGGTCACAGCTAGCAATGCGGTCTCTGTACTAAGACCCAGACGAAAGCCACATTGGGAGGAGTCCAGTATGCAATTCTCCTCCAGATAGCCTGAGACGATGGTGTTAACATAGGCTTCAGATATTTTGGAAATCCAGGGAAGCAGAGAGATGGGACAATAGTTCTCAGGTTTTGTCGGATCTAAAGTGGGCTTCTTTAATAGCGGCCTTACCGCGGCTTGCTTCCATGTCCTCTGGACTGTGGCCGTGGCCAGGGATAGGTTAATGACCTGGCCACCTTTTGTCACCATGCAGGTGCTCGCCAGGGTCGTGCATTCGTAGGGCTGTGCAAAGGTATGGTTCAGCTCAGTAAAGCAGTGGCACACTGGTCCCGGGGCCATGTTACAGGTTGCTTCTGTTAAAACATCATTCCCCGCCTGGATAGTCTTTGAGAGAGCCGGGAGGAAGCTGACATCTAGCAAGGGTGCTGCTGTCCCATGTTGGGGAAACAAGGTATTATAGCACTAAAGGCTACAATGTATGAAGAAATTTGGCATGGCCATTATTCAAACGAAGGCAGGTAGCGGTACTTATGGTGTATGTGATGTATTGTCTCACTGGCAGGCCGCCATGCAAGGGGACTATGTACCTAGGTCACGCACATCAGGCAGAGGTGCCCAGCGGAAGCACGTAAGGGGGACTGCACAGAACAGGACACTGCACATGTTAGATTCCGGCGAAATGTGGCTGCACTACTCATGCTGTTAACAGTGACATGCATTCCCTAAGGCCTTTTATTAGAAGCACCAGTAGCTGGGCAGGCGAGTACCTTTGGGGGGGATGGTTACAACGTAATTTTCCTGTTGTGGCCAAGCTAGCAGGACATTTTCACCCGCCCACTATCGGGAGCCCCTAGCGGGAAAACAGTGGGGGGGCTTGCTATTCGAGCAGAGGACAGGAGGATTAAAGTGCATTCCAGGTCTCCATGGCTGCCAAATGATCAATGTACCGGAAAATTTATGATTAATGTGCCGGGGATTGACTGATTTGGTGAGGCACAAAAGACTATTCCTCAAGGGTACTGAACTATGAAACAACATTGGTTCCATACGGGCTACAATTCCGGGGATAACGAAGTGAACTAGGGCTGTTGCTAGTTTAAACACCTAGGGTCACAGTTGGTCAGCAGGTAGGGGGTACCTGGGAGCGCACTACAGTAAATAAGCCTGGGGCTTATAGGGTATCCAATGCTGGAAACTAGGACTCTTGTGCTGTACTGTCACCAACAGAGGTTTTACTGGCAGCTGAGCAGGACCTTTTATTACTGGGTTCTGCTGGCTCAGCCACTTCAACGTCCACTGCGGGAGCCTGGGTTCGACCTCCCGGTCACGCCCCCCCGTGGGCTTCTCTCAGCCTGGCACCTCCCTCTTCAGCTCCTACATGCCCACGGGTTCAATCACCCGGTTCTTTGGAATATGCCACTTGCACAGGGAGGGCTGCAGCACAAAGAGCAAAGGCTACAAGTTATTGGACATTGGGCATTCCCATATTTTGAAAGGGCAGGCAAACTGCTTGTATTGTTCGCTCTACTCCAGTAGCTTTTCTACACACAGGCCTGCATTCTGGTATACGTCAGCAGGAGTCTGGACCTGGGCTACTCACGTTGGGTGGGGACCTGGGCCAGCAAATGGGGACGTCTTGCTCGGCATGCTCCCAGCAGTCGTTCTCTCTGTCTAGGGTGATGCAGAGGACAGGTTGCAAGCATGCGCTGAGGGATGGGTCCTTTGACTTCATCCACATGGGAACGTGGTTAGTTTCAGGCCAAGGAGCAACTGCAAGACCCCCGGGTGCCGGGGAGGGTTTTCTGGGTGGCAGCTTTCCCGAATATTGCACAGGTTGTTGTTTCCACAGAGTGGGGGCAGGTTAGCAGGCCTCCTCTTGTCAGTGTTTGAGGTGTCGGTCGGGTTTTAGACCGAGTACGAATAGGCTCTATCCTGTCCACTGGGGTGTGAGTTTGCCATTCCCAAAAGGGTGCTGGTACCCTAATAGTGTTGACATAGAGGGTTAGGATCACAAAGACAGACTACTATCAGAGCACATTTTGCTTTTATAGTTAAGAGGGTACAGGTACACTGACCATAGGTTTACTCCATGTCCTCCGATCCACAGCGGCATGATACAGGTTGCTTCAGTTAAGCAAAATATCCTTGGGAGGGCGGGTGTGGTGCTCCCTTACAAGGGGTAGGGAGATGGGCACATCCCGACCAGGCTTGGCTGAAGGGTTTTCTGTTACAAATGCAAAAACAACAGTTGATGGACAGAATGCAGAACAATGTCATACATTCACCCCAGTACAGAGATCTGGGCCTAAATCCATCGTTTTTTTGCTCACCATGCCATTCCAGTTTGAACCCAGCCATATGCAAATCAGTCTTGACCCTGTGCCTCATGGGAACAGTCCAGCCCGAACTGCCAAGCCAGGTCCTCCCTGGACTGGAAACAAGCATCCTAGGACCGGTTTCGGGGTTTCACCCCTCTTCAGCCAGGATAGCTTGATTCCAGTGGCATGGAGAGCATCTTGTGTGTTTTGCATTTCGCCCTATGTGGGAAGGGTATGCCCAGACGTGGGTCCCGTGCTCACTACGCCACTGGAGTCAAGCTATCCTGGCTGATGAAGGCTGATAGCCTGAAACCGGTCCTAGGATGCTTGATTCCGGTCCAGGGAAGACATGGCTTGGCAGTTCGGTCTGGACTGTTCCCATGAGGCACAGGGTCAAGACTGATTTGCATATGGCTATGTCTGAACTGGGGTGGCGTGGTGAAGCAAAATAACGATGGATTAAACCCAGATCTGTGACTGGGGGTGAATGTTTGCCAATGTGCAGCATTCCGTCCATCATCTTGTGTGTTTTGCATTTCGCCCTATGTGGGAAGGGTATGCCCAGACGTGGGTCCCGTGCTCACTACGCCACTGGAGTCAAGCTATCCTGGCTGATGAAGGCTGATAGCCTGAAACCGGTCCTAGGATGCTTGATTCCGGTCCAGGGAAGACATGGCTTGGCAGTTCGGTCTGGACTGTTCCCATGAGGCACAGGGTCAAGACTGATTTGCATATGGCTATGTCTGAACTGGGGTGGCGTGGTGAAGCAAAATAATGATGGATTAAACCCAGATCTGTGACTAGGGGTGAATGTTTGCCAATGTGCAGCATTCCGTCCATCATCTTGTGTGTTTTGGGTTTTCTGTTACACCCAGCTGGGAGATAGATGTATAGCCCAGTGGGTCTGGTCACCCCTTACCTGGCCCTTCGGGAGAGGGGTACTCTGGTTCATGCTGACAGCACGCGCCCCGTACCATTTTGGGGTTGAACGAGTAGGGAAGGCATGATTAAATGTCAGGCTTGCGGGTCCTGGCAGGCAACTTTGCAAGCACACTCTTGAAGGGGCAGCAAGCCCAGCGTTCTGGGCAGGCTTGTCAGTGGAGCGCATCATGCAGGGGTGACGAGGTGAATCCCAATGTGTTAAAAGGTACATCCGTCAACAGCCCCAGGGGAGTGGCCAGATGACAGGTTGAGTGTTTTATGTACAGGCGAATGGTGAATATACCATAGGCACCCCGGTGAGGCACCTGAGGTTTGTTGGGGTGCAGTGTTATTAGTATAATATGTGCAAGCTGGATTAGTTGTATAGAATGGTGTGCAGGGCTCAATCAAAGGGGGTTTTGCAACCTAGCATTTCTTCAAGTTGCCAGGACCAACGGTCTGGGGGGAGGGCCTTCCGGGCGTCCTGTGAGTGGGGGTCCCAGGCATGTGCTGGAACAGCTTGCTGTAGAGGCTGCGACACAGACTAGGGGGTTGTCTTCCCCTCCCAACAATTTTGGCCATACACCGGGGAGGCATTGACTTGACTTTCCTGGGTAGGAGGGCACGGCTGGAAACAGAGGCATGGGTTGTTTCTGTAGGAAAGTAGGATCTGCTTCACATGGGTACCACCACTTTTTGCTGATGCTTCACTGTTTTTCGACTTTAGTCTGGCTGAGGCCCTCTAATCAGGACCCCAGCCTAGCTGCTTCCTCTCTAAAATGGTTTCCATGTACCTTAGGTACATCTCTGATTGGAATCTGGAGTGCCCTTGTAAGTCCCTAGTATATGGTATACTATGTACCCAGGGCATAGGTACCTCAGAGGCCTGCCAGGGGCTGAAGCATGTATTATGCCACCCCTGGAAGGCCAGCCAAAATGACACCACAGGTCTGCTACTGCAGCCTGGGTAAGGTGGTGCATGCACCCCTTACTGTGGTATAGGTTACCTATATCACTACATATATACACACATATAAACCTATAAGTCACTCCTATGGCAGGCCTTATCAATCCTGAAGGCAGAGTGCTTGGTTCTTATGTGAGAAGGTGCCCCTGCATGAGCAGAGCCCCTCTGCAGCGTTCGGAGACCCTTCTCTGATGCTGTTTGTAGTGCAGCCTGACCATATACTCTTAAGTGCATTATAACCTCGCGTTAAATGCTAACTTTGGGATGGCTGCACGGAAACATGTCGTGTTTGGTGTCAAACATCTTGGAATACTACCCCCCCACCCCCCGCCTGTTCTGGCGGAGGGGGTAGCATTCCACCCTCCTAGAGGGAGAGACATGTACACACCGTCCTACCCGGTAACTTCTTTACAGAACCCTGGCATCACAAAATGGATGCCACTGCCACAGACACGGGTCTGGCCTCCTGCTGCTGACTGAAACTCCGGCAGGGAGGCCTGGACAATAGGTTTCCTGTCCAAGGGAGGTGTAACCACCTCCCCAGACAGGATAATGTGTATTTGGGCTGGGCGGGAGCACTCTCTGGTGCTTTGAAGTCCTGCACTGGGGGCACATTTGGTGTCCCTGTGCATACCCCAGTTCAAACTGGTTCAGGGGCTTCCAGCCCCTGCTCTGGTGCGAAACTGGACAAAGGGAAATGGGTGTAACCACCCCTCTTCCCTGACCCTCCCATAGGTGGGTCCCCAGAGTATGTCCAACCCCTAACTTGGTATAAGTATGGGACCCCAGTCCTTAGGACTTTAGATTACCCTGGACGAAACTCTGAAGCCGAATCCTGGACCTTCGACGCTCTACTTTAAGATTAGAGGACTGAAGAATCTCCCTTGGGGTCAAGGAGTGACTCCCCTGCTTGGCAGGCACCAACGAAGCAATTGTCCGGTCTGCATCGCTGGAGCTCCCGCCGGACGCCGAAGTTTATGTTTATGTTTATGTTTATAGATTTTGTAAAGCGCATAGCTGCCCATGGGCCTCCCAGCGCTGCGAACCAGGACTAGGTGCGGATGCCTCTCAGCCTGGGAATAGCCAGGTCTTTAGTTTCTTTCTGAAAGTTTGTTCCTCCGTGGTCATTCTTAGCTCTAATGGTATTGAGTTCCATAATTTCGGAGCCAGATGTGAGAAGGATCTTCCCCCCCATCTGGCTCTCCTTATTCTGGTTGTTGTGGCAAGATGTTCCGAGGAGGATCTCAGAGATCTGTCTGGTATGTATGGGGTGATCAAATTTTTCAGTAGTGTTGGGCCTTTTCCCTTAAGGGCTCTATGTGCTATACATAGCGCTTTAAACTTGATCCTTGCATGCACGGGCAGCCAGTGTAATGATTTCAAAGCTGACTTAGTGGATTCATGCCGAGGGATTTTTCGTAGAAGTCTGACTGCCGCGTTTTGCACCACCTGCAGTCTGTTAAGAACATATTTAG
Source organism: Calotriton arnoldi (assembly GCA_963921515.1). Lineage (NCBI taxonomy): Eukaryota > Metazoa > Chordata > Amphibia > Caudata > Salamandridae > Calotriton > Calotriton arnoldi. Next base: position 1,549,747 of record CAWUFW010001626.1, on the reverse strand, counting down.
GTGACCCCAGAAAGAGAATATTCCCATAGTCCAGGCGGGACACCACCAATGCCTGAACCACGGTTCTCTGTGCTTTCTCTGGGATGAGGTCCAAGATTTTTCGGAGCATCCTCAGGATTCCGAAACAAGTGGCCGCAAGTTTGCTGGCTTGAGTCTCCATTGTGAGGTGGTGATCTAACCATACTCCCAGGTTTTTTATGGAGTTTTTATGTCCCGGTGGGTGCCCTAGTTCTTCCGGCCAGTTCACGAAGATTTGCGGATTTATTTTGTTGCCCAAAAACATGAGTTCAGTCTTGTCCCCATTAAGTTTTAGCCTGCTGTAGGTCATCCAGCTGGCTATTTTTATCATGCACGGGACTACCGAATTATTTATTGATTTAGCATCCTTTGCAACAGAAATTACCAGTTGGGTATCATCTGCATAGGTAATTATTGACAATCCAAATTCCTGGACAATGTCGGCCAATGGCTGCATATATAGGTTGAACAGTGTGGGGCTCAGGGAAGAGCCCTGGGGAACCCCACATGTAACTTTGAGACTATCTGAAAGCAATCCTCCTTCCGTGATTTGGAAGGACCGGTCGTTCAGAAAAGATGTGATCCATTTTAGGGCCTGACCCTGAATTCCTGCCCTTTCAAGCCTAAATGCGAGCGTCGTATGGTCCACAGTATCAAACGCTACGCTCAGGTCTAGCAGAAGGATAGCGGCCTCGCCCCCCTGGTCTAGAATGCCCTTCAGTTTTTCTGTTACCAGCAATAGGGCAGATTCAGTACTATGTGAGGGTCTAAAGCCCATTTGGGTCGGATGGAGGATCGAATTCTCCTCTAGAAACTGGGACAGTGAGTTTACATGCTTTTCGGCAATCTTACCTAGCGTGGGAAGGAGCGAAATAGGGCGAAAGTTGGCCAGGTCTGTTGGATCTAGATGTGATTTTTTGATTAGCGGGCGTACTATGGCATGTTTCCAGATTTTTGGTACCGTACCCTGGCTGAGGGAGAGGTTAAGTAGAGTTGTAACTGGTGTTATGACTATATCCCCCGCCTGAGCCAGTATGTGAGGGGGAATGGGGTCCAGAGGGGAGCCAGATTTCATTCCCTGTAGAATCTTGGATGTAATGTCTACATTACAGACTTCCCCGAGGCTGCCCTGAGTCCCCAGCGAAGCTGAGGCCCGTAGCTGTTGTGGGTAACGTGGAACCGTGACCCCTGGACACCGAGAACTTTTGCAAGTGCATCCTCTTCCTGGTCTCCCACGAAGTTGTGCTTTGGGCTCCGAGTGGCCCCCGCCTCCAGCACCGACTGCACCGAAGATCACTGGCCTCCACTCCACGAGTGTCCTGTGAGCCAGCTCCAAGTGCGTCCACTCGAGGCTCCTTCGCGGTCGCTAGTCCATTGGCTAGTGGGCCCTCCCGAAGGCAACTCTTCTTCTGCTTGGGCTTTCCTGGTTGCTCCAGACGTGCCCTGACTTACCCTCACTGGGTGAGTCCCCCAGACCTTGCTGGTCTGCATCAACGTCCTTTCTTTGTTTCTACGAGACTTGCTGTTGCCAAGGCTTGTTGGGTCCAATCCGGTCGCCGATACCCCTGCAATCGACAGACGTCGTGGGACAGCTCGAATCCAGCTCCTGGTCATCGTCGACGCCTCCTGGACCTCGTGGCTGAAGAGTCAAGACGACCGTCAACCTACCTGAAGCACCCGACATCGGTGGGCATCTGCTCATCGCCTTCCTGGTCACTGGCTAGTGACCCAGACTCTGTCCCCTCTGCTTTCAGGTTCTTCAGATCTTCGATCCACCCTTGGATCCACCCGAACACTTTCGACTTGGTCGCCAGCAGCACTTTGTAGCAGATCGCCATTGAAAACGACGACGAAACCCGACCCCGAAAGACACCTATGCACCCGGCTTCCCTGGGTGAGGTAACTCGAGTACTCCGGTGCTCCCGTGGGTATAGACTCTAGAACAACCTAAGTCTAAAGGGGTTTGCTCCAAGTCCTCCTCTAAGTGTCCTTTTTCTTTAAAACTCCAACCGCGACATTCCCCACAGAAGTCAACGGCGGCTCGTGGCTGTGTTCTCACACTGCACGCGTCCCCCGTGGGTCTCCTGTGTCACTACCTTGGGTGGTTCCTTGAGGTCCCAGCATTTCTACAGGCTCTAGGCCCTGTGTCTAGCTCAGTCGTGGTTCTTATACGACTTTATTGGTATATGGTTTGGTACGCCCCTAGGGCTCAAACGTGTATTTGTGCTATTACTGTTGATATTCGACTTGTAACTTATGTACTTTGAACTCTAGCCTCATAAAGAGACTAGAGGGGTGTGTTTAAGACTAAATACATATATTTTAAATATATACCTGGTGTGGTCCTCTTTCATTTGGTCACTCAAGAGATTATAGACTGATAAAACAAGCTGCTTTACATTCCTTCAAGACTTACCCTGAAGGCTGCTCTCCATAGCTACCACTAGGATAGCTTTCAATAAAGGTTGTCTTTAACCTATCTCCAATAAGGGGTTGTTTGGACTGGTGCAAGGTGCCCACTATAATTAGTGGACAGCATATACCAGGCCAACTACTCACAGTTTCCACCACTGAGTTAATTCGGTTGGGGGTTGCAAACTTTCATCTCTTTAATTACCAGGAACTATGGTCTGGGTGATTGGCCATTCTGGCGTCTTCAATCAATCAATCAATCACAGAATTTGTAGAGCGCACTACTTACGCGCGAGGGTCTCAAGGCGCTGGGGAGAGGGAAGGGGGGGATGCTGCTACTGGTCGAACAGCCAGGTCTTGAGTAGCCTCCTGAAGGTCAGCAGGTCTTGGGTCTTTCGTAGGCTTAGTGGAAGGGTGTTCCAGGTCTTGGCGGCGAGGTGTGAGAAGGATCTGCCGCCGGTGGTTGTTCTTCGAATGCGGGGGACGGTGGCGAGGGAGAGGTCGGCGGAGCGGAGCTGGCGGTTGGGGACGTAGAAGAAGAGTCGTCTGTTGAGGTAGGCTGGGCCAGTTTTGTGGAGTGCCTTGTGTGCGTGGGTCAGGAGTTTGAAGGTGATCCTCCTGTCGACGGGGAGCCAGTGCAGGTTCCTCAAGTGGGGGTGATGTGGCTGTGGCGTGGTACGTCGAGGATCAGTCGTGCGGAGGCGTTTTGTATGCGTTGCAGTCGTTTGATGAGCTTGGCCGGGGCTCCCGCGTAGAGGGCGTTCCCATAGTCCAGTCTGCTACTGACGAGGGCCTGGGTGACTGTTCTTCTTGTGTCTGTCGGGATCCACCTGTAGATCTTGCGAAGCATGCGGAGGGTGTTGAAGCAGGAGGAGGAGACTGCGTTGACTTGCTTGGCCATGGAGAGCGTTGAGTCGAGGATGACTCCCAGGTTGCGTGCGTGGTCGGTGGGTGTTGGGGCTGCTCCCAGCGTCGCTGCCACCAGGAGTCGTCCCAGGCTGAGGGGTTGGAGCCGAGGATGAGGACCTCCGTTTTGTCCGTGTTCAGCTTTAGTCAGCTGATCCTCATCCAATCGGCGACGGCCTTCATTCCTTCATGGAGTTTGGCTTTGGTGGCGAGGGGGTCCTTGGTGAGGGAGAGGATCAGTTGAGTGTCGTCGGCGTAGGAGATAATGTTGAGGTCGTGTTGTCTGGCGATGCGTGCGAGCGGGGCCATGTAGATGTTGAACAGTGTTGGGCTGAGGGACGATCCCCTGGGGTACGCCGCAGATGATCTCGGAGGCTTCGGATCGGAAAGGTGGGAGGCGGACTCTCTGGGTTCTGCCGTCGAGGAAGGAGGTGGTCCATTCCAGGGCCTTGTCTCGGATCCCTGCGTCGTGGAGGCGTGCGCGTAGAGTGCGGTGGCAGACAGTGTCGAAGGCGGCGGAGAGGTCCAGCAGGATGAGGGCTGCGGTCTCACCATTGTCCAGCAGGATCCTGATGTCGTCGGTGGCGGCGATGAGGGCAGTCTCAGTGCTGTGGTTGCTGCGGAACCCTGATTGGGATGGGTCCAGGATGCTGTTTTCTTCGAGGTATCGGATTAGCTGTTTGTTGACGATCTTCTCGATGACCTTGGCTGGGAACGGAAGCAGAGAGATGGGCCGGAAGTTCTTGAGGTCTCTCGGGTCCGCCTTGGGTTTTTTGAGTAGGGCGTTGATCTCTGCGTGTTTTCAGCTCTCTGGGAAGGTCGCGGTCTCGAAGGAGAGGTTGATGATGTTGCACAGGTGGGGTGCGATGGAGCTGCTGGCTTTGTTGAAGATGTGGTGCGGGAAAGGGTCTGACGGGGAGCCGGAGTGTATTGTGCTCATGGTCTTGATGGTGTCCTCGATGTTCACGCTGGCCCAGGCTGGCAGGGGGTCGTGGTCGATGGTGTGTGGCGGGTCTGGTGTATCGATCTTAGTTGGGGTTGTCTGGTTGTCGAAGCTGTCGTGGATGTCGGCGATCTTGCGGTGAAAGAAGGTGGCGAGGGAATCGCACAGGGGTTGCGACGGCGGGATGTCGGTGAAAAGCTCCTTGCTGTTGTGTGCGTTGTTGTCGAGGCGGTCTTTGAAGGAGATTCTCTTGGCGGACCTGATGAGGTGGTGGTGGTTACGGATGGCGTCTTTGTGGGCTGTGTGGCTGTCCGGTGTCTTATCGCTGTGCCATTTCTTCTCTAGTTTCCGGCAGGTGCGCTTGGAAGCTAGGAGTTCCGAGGTGAACCAGCTGGCTCTTTTGGTGGTGTCGCTGTAGGTGAGCTTTTTCAGCGGGGCGAGGGTGTTGGCACAGTCGTCCATCCATTGTCTGAGGTTGCAGGCAGCGTCGTCGGTGTTGGATGGGTCGGAGGGAGGGCTGAGAGCGAGGGTTGCCCGGAGTTGGTCTTCGGTGACTTTGCTCCAGCAGCGGCGTGGGATCTGTTGGGTGCGGTGGTGTGTGGTGGGTTTCTGGAAGGTGAAATGGATGCAGCGGTGGTCGGTCCAGAGGAGTTCCGTGGTGTGGCTGAAGGAGATGTGGGAGCTTGAGGAGAAGATGGGGTCAAGCGTGTGGCCGGCGCAGTGGGTCGGTGTTGTGACGAGCTGGCTCAGGCCGAGGTTGGCGAGGCTGTCGATCAGGGTGGTGGAGTTGCTGTCGTTGTTGTTCTCCAGGTGAATGTTCAGGTCTCCGAGGAGGATGTAGTCGGTAGAGGTCAGGGCGTGCGTGCTGATGAAGTCGGCGATGGAGTCGCTGAACTGGGGTCGGGGCCCAGGGGGTCTGTAGACAAGGGTGCCTCTAAGGGTGGTGTTGGGGTCCGTGTGGATCTGGAAGTGCATGTGTTCGGCGGTGCTGAGAGTGTCGTCGGTGCTGGTCTTGCGAGTATCACGGTGGGCCGAGAGCAGGAAATGGAGGCACGGCCTCACGGCCACAGACTTATCTGGCTAGGATACCCAGGCATGCGCTGGACCTGCTTGCTGAAGAAGCTGCAGCAGAAACTGGGGGGGGGGATTCCTCCTCCTAATGTGATGGTCATACACCTGGGAGGGAATGACCTGGCAGCTCTGGGGAGAAGGGCACTGCTTCAAGAAATGACGGTCACCATGTGTAAATTGAGCAACCAGCTGGGGACCTGTGAAATATGGTGGTCTGAGTTAACGCCCCGGCGGGTGTGGCAGGGCGCACGATCTAAGGAAGCCATGGAGGTCTCTCGCAGGAAGGTTAACAGTGCCATGAGGAAATTCACTGAGCAAAGGGGTTTTGGCTTCATCCGTCATGGGTTACTGCACACTAAGGCCACAGGGTGTTTGGATGAAGATGGGGTACACCTGTCCAGAGTGGGTATGGACCTGTTCTTACTTGATCTGGGGGAGGCCTTGGAGACAGCAGGGTGTAAGTAATGGAGGCTATCTTGGTGGGGGGCTCTGGGGTGACGGTGGCCACACCCAGAGCTGTGGCGGAGTTACAGGGCGATCGAGGCTGTAAGGTACATGTGGGTACCATCTGCAGAAGCACAACAAGGGTGCAAAGGCCAAATATCCACAGGGAGGTCCTCACGTTGGACCCTGGAGGAGCGACGGCGCCCCGTTAGTCCTACGGGCGGTTGTGGACCTGAGCAACCGGGGGTTGCCTGGCAGGCTCCGTCCCCTTATGGGGCGTGAGCAGGGGCGTGGGCTGTTGGTCCACCGGTGGGAGGGGTCTTCCCTCCCCCAAAATATGGCAAACACCGTTGGGTAGGGCCACGGTGTAATTTGGCTCATCAGGTGGCAGGCGGCGAGGGGCTGCCTGCCTTGGGATCGCCCGTAAGATAACCCACCATGTTGGCATATTTGTAATGCTAATAAACCTGCAGCAGTTTTCTCCACAAAGAAGGTGTCTTGTCTGGTTATTTTTCCAGGAGATTGCTGTATGGGGGATGGCGAGTGTTGCCGATATTGGCACTATGCAGGCTGCCCGGGGTCCACGAAGGAGACCCGCTAAGAGGGCGGCCGCCTTAGTGCCACAAGATGGCACAGGAGGCAGCCTCCCAGTGTTTGGGACCCTCAGGGGTCCGGTGTGCCGCGTCACTTCCGGGGAGGGGGTGAGGTACATATACCTCTCCCCGCCCTCTGGGCGCCCTCTTTGCCCACTTCCCTGATGCCGTTTCCCTCCCTACCGCATACCCGGCGGTCAGGCAGTGTGTAGGGGGGTTTTTGTCTAATGTATTCGTTTGTGTTGCAGGCGGAGTTACAGGGCGATCCAGAGGCTGTAAGGTACATGCGGGTACCATCTGCAGAAGCACAACAAGGGTGCAAAGGCAAAATATCCACAGGGAGATCCTCACGTTGGACCCTGGAGGAGCGACGGCGCCCCGTTAGTCCTACGGGCGGTTGTGGACTTGAGCAACCGGGGGTTGCCTGGCAGGCTCCGTCCCCTTATGGGGCGTGAGCAGGGGCGTGGGCTGTTGGTCCACCGGTGGGAGGGGTCTTCCCTCCCCCAAAATATGGCAAACACCGTTGGGTAGGGCCACGGTGTAATTTGGCTCATCAGGTGGCAGGCGGCGAGGGGCTGCCTGCCTTGGGATCTCCCGTAAGATAACCCACCATGTTGGCATATTTGTAATGCTAATAAACCTGCAGCAGTTTTCTCCACAAAGAAGGTGTCTTGTCTGGTTATTTCTCTAGGAGATTGCTGTATGGGGGGATGGCGAGTGTTGCCGATATTGGCACTATGTCTTATAGCCTGGCACTACGAGCTCTGTCAGTAATAGGTGTTATTAATAAGTATAACTACAGATTTTATTAACCTCACAAGCGTGAAAAGCTAGGTTCTACCTGCCAGGATTCGAACATTGGCCTGAAGGTCACACACAATGTCAGCAGGGAGAGTCACTCGGTGACCTGGCACTTGGAAAGTTAAAAGATCAAATTAATAAAGTTGGCATTGTTCCCTGCGGGCCTAGACGCGGGTAAACATTAAACTGGAGTCTGTTCATGGACGCTGCGTTAGCAGAGTGCCAGCATACTGCAACAGAGGGAGTTCGTAATTCATCTTTCAATGCAATTGTGCAATTTTACCCTGCCTCTGAACAGTGTGCAGACAACCAGAACGATAAATGAATCTACCCATTGACATCATTATTGCATCTGTTTAGCACAGTAATGGATGTGCAACACTGGTGACAGCTGCACGCTACATACACAGAGTACCGCAGGAGAGCTTTGAGTGACACCCCGTCGTAAGATTACAAAGAAGAAAATGGCTCCCGTCGGCTCTTTATTCATTTTGTTTCCTGGAAAATGCAAACTTCGAGGACAAATTATAAATCAGCAGGCTGTGTTTTGGAGAGGTGATAGTAAATGCCACACGGACATTTGTGAAACAGGGTCACCTGTTGTCAACTTTTGAAGCACTTCTGGCCCAGCTGTTGCAGCAGGATGGTATGCAGTGAGGCCGTTGCTAAGGTAGGTGAACGTTGCTAAGGAATGTGAAAAAAGGCATTTTCCATTGACTGTTTTGTAAATAAAATGGTCAAATTCTGTCTTTGTAACTGTCTTCTTTATAAGGCCCCTTCCTACCAGGAAGGTGAGAGTTCACTGTTAACTAAGGCAAACTTCCAACTTTCATAGCATACGAGTTTATGGTGACCATGTATTCATCATAAAAAAGTTCCAAATGAGACCTTAAATGAACCCAGTATTTTAGTGAAACTGCCCTCATTATTCACTATTTTAGAATAAATAAGGCGTTATTTCTCTCCAGTGCACCATATATACCTCTCACATAAACAATGATACTGCTCAATGTGAGAGATCCCATTTCTGTCAAATGGGCCAGAACATTGACTTAGTATTTGATCTTAATAAAAAAAAACTAGAATATCTCCCAACCCCGAAAATTGTTCTCACATGAGGTCATGAGCTAGGAAAATGCTTCAATAAGAGTCAAGGGGTTGGCCTCACAAAGCACCCCTGTCATCTGCCTTCTTTGCATGGGGTAGCATTTTGTTTTTGTTTTGTCTTCTACAGAAAACCTTTTTATCTTATTTCCTATATTCAATGTCTCTATTTTACTCTTACGTTATGTTCTGTATTACTAACATTTTGTAAAGATATTAAACACCTTAACTAAAGTAATGGTCAAGAGGGAAAGCTGTTCTACACATATTATCTTTAGGTCTTTAGGAACTCTTTAATTTTTAAAGACATTGGGGCATATTATCAAGGTGGCGCTATGAAATTATCGCCGCTTTTGCGTCCGTTTTCGGGCGAAAAGCGGCGATAATTTCATCGCCTTATCAGCAAAGACACGCTATTGCGTGTTTTGCTGACTTAGCGCCCGTTTCCAGCACGCCTAACTTTGCATCTCTAATGAGATGCAAAGTAGGCGTGGCTGTGAAACCAACCAGGGAAAATATCGCGAAGGCAGCTTCGCGATATTAACAAGGAAGGGTAGCGATTTTTTAAATCGCGTGAAGTATGCCTTAACGCAGGAATTTAACGTCTGTTAAATTCCTGACTAAGGCATACTTAACATGGGGGGTGGATTCTGTGGCTAAGACCACAGGCCCTATCATCTAGGATATCGCCGTTTTCCACCATGGAAAACGGCGATATCCACACTATCTCTGGAATTTTTATCGCCTCGGCGATGCGCGTTGTTGATAACTCGCTAACCGGGCGATAAATTACAGAGATAGCCGGCGATAAATATGCAAGCGCTAAGCGCGCTTTGCGATATTTATCGCCGGCCCTTGTTAATATGCCCCATTGTGTACTAATCATGTAAGAATATGGAAACTCTCTTCAAAATTAAAAAAGAAAAGTGTATTTAATTAACATACAGAACTCTTTCATCTTAGTGCATCAGACTAAATTACTACGCACCCTTCGCCACCCTGCCCCTCACCTTGCTGGCATTAATGCGTCCTGAGGCATACTTTTTGGCCCCTTAGCTTTAATCAAAATATTTGAAATGATACAGAATTACTATAGTGGAAAAAAGGTTTATCCAGTTTCGAGTGGGGATTCTCCACCCATAACATTTTGAGAGGATGTGCCACACATGCCATTCTCCTAAGATCGATGCATGTGATTAAGAGTTCCCAGGTAATGGCTTTATGACTGTGACTTTACAATAATATTTCATTCACACGCACACAGCGACAGTCTGAAAAATACTCAGGTATAGCGATAGGAAAAGACTGAAAGTTATCATGGAAATGCACTCGTTCACTTGAATGCACTGGGCACTTGTTTATGAAGAATTTTCCCATAAGTATACGTACAATGTGTACCTGTCTGATATTAATGTACAAATATCCACACTGACATGCTAAATAGGGCAAGCATATGTAGGAATCACAACTACCTGAGAAAATATACACACAGAGATTGAACATTAAAAAGTACACTTAATCGATGGAAACAACACACAAACAAGTGTAACTCAAAAACATCCTATGTTGAATATATATGAATATACCTTTATCTCTTGGTCTTTCTATCTCTGTCTTTGGCTCTCTTTCTCTCACAGTCTTATGGAAGCTAGTGACACCTGGGAGTAAACTAACAGCCTGATTGACACCGTCAACAAGATGACTTCGAAGTTACCTATTTTCTTTTTTCTCAGAAAATTCTGGTGTACTGTTATTGTGAATTTACACAAAAGTGTCTACTATACAAATTTCTGCAACAAAAGTACTGACATTAATTTATATACTGACATAATCTACATAACAACAAAAGGCTACTCCCACCATCAAACATTTTGCCTTCAAGTAAGCTTACACTGGAGTCTGGGTGGTATATTAACCAACTTCTAGAAGAAGAGGAAAGTAATTTTTGCCCAGGATTACCAGTTTTTAACAAGGAGGTATTTTGGTAGGTTGAACATAGGTGCATGTGCACATCAAGAAATCCAATAATTTTGTTGTCTAGTGAACATTTTGTTTTTCAGAATTATGAACTGGTTGCAGACTGTTGAGTTTCTTTCAGTGATGCTGATTTGTTTATGTAGAAAGGTGGTCAGAATTGCTCTAATCCTGGTGTGTATAGCAGGTACTTTCTGAAATAGAAGTTCACACAACCTACCTTTGACACGAAGGACCAGTAACGGTAACACCTTTCTTCCGCATCTGTGGAGTTTTTTGCTGTGACTCTGCAGACTATGAGATCTGGGCTTTCTATATCCAAGCAAAGATTTGTTGTCATGCAGGCGACGACGTCTCCATTCAAGAACACAGCTGTTCCCCACATGACCAAGGGGAAGAAAAGTTGTGACCAAAATCGACGTGAAGACAAGCCGGAAAACTGAGAGCAGGACATTTGCCCCCAGCGCCACCTTCCCCACCTCCATGTCATCACATTTAGTATGGAGAAGGCAAATCCTGGAAGCAGGAAAAACAAAATCCCAAACCACAAATTGTGGTCTCTGTGACATGGGCATGCAAATGCAAGCTGTAGCATGTTCTGGAGTCCCACAAAAATACTCCCCAGCACCCCCCACAGTAAGAGTCTCAAGGGGGCCCATGCTGTGAGGTCTTTGATTGATGATCCTGTTGTCGGGGGGCTTGACTGCGCAGCAGAATACATTTTAAAAGGATTTTTGTGTCCCACTTCTGACGCCTGATACCTTAAAGAGATGTTATGTGGAGTGGGATGTCCTCACACGCCTTAGGCTTTGCAGAGGTGCGTCTGATTTCCTGTAGGAAAATGTCCGCAGGTGTCAGCACTTAAATATTGTTGTCCACGCCCACAGTTGGCACTGATTGGCATAGGTGACATGAGGCACAACAGGAGGGTAGGAACAGTGTAAATTGCTTCCGGCCGTGAGTGGAATATAGATCTGCAAACCAGCTCCCTTTGCTCCAAACACTTTTACCCAAATAGTAGGTTAGATTTGTATTCTATATTAGGGATGGAGCAGTTCTCTCAGCTATAATTTAGATGAAAGGGTTTAAAATAGGAATCGAAGTGACTGCATGAATACAAAGCCTTTTTCATATGTGCAGGTGTGCAGAATGGACATGGCTTCATATGTATTTAAACAGGAATTCAGAAAAGTTTTCCAGGAGTAATTTTGGGAAACTTTGTTATTTACAGAAATTCCAAAATCAACATTAAAATAGAGGTGTAAACTTACAACTTAACATTTTAAAATTTCTTTTAGAATAGGGAATACTTAGTTTTTTAATTTAATTTAATTTTTGTCACATTTTACAATAATAGGCAAGATAAACTGTAAACACAATCTTTTACGTACACAGTGTTAGCCTTTAAATGAACAAATTCAATTATATCTAAGCAAATATGACAGAGTAACCTGCCCACGTAACTGACCGTCCACCCGCCTCATTTAGAGTTGGGCTGACTGTAAGTATTCTGTTAATAAAGCCCCCGTTGACTCAGTCAATGGAATATTTTCTATCACAGCAAGACGGACTGGGGGCCGTTGGAAGAAGGACTTTACACCATCTGCCATACTTAGCGTGAAGGGTGTAAAAGCTTTTTGTTTTCCTGTCCGTCACCGACAGGAGACACCTGGCAGTAACGGATAGGAAAAAAAGCTAAATGACAACCACAGCATGGAAAAAACATTCATGCCAGCGGTTCCTGTCAATGTAGAGAGTTGTCTGCAAGACCGGCGGACAACTCAAAATGTGGTGGGTAGAGGTCCCCAGGGCTACCAGAGGTATAGTCCTCCACCATACAAATGGCGTTAACTCTGCCAAACTCTAAGGGCCCGAATACAACTTTGGCGGTCCGGTGCTGGGTCCGCCCCGTCACCGCACTGCTAAAGCCGCGGTCAGACCGCCCGCCGGATTAGGAGTTTCCTCTTGTCTGGCAGGCTTTTTTGGTGTGCTCACAGTAGTGCCTCTAAAAATGGGCACCCCAATGGGAACGCCAAAAACAGTTCCTGCACGGCATGGACTGAGAAGTCCATTCCGTGCAGGAACTGGTGTGCATGCACACAGGGTGGCACATGTTGTGCTCACCTGTGTGCATCCACAGGTTGCAGGGGCACCAGGGGGCCCTGTAGGCCCCCCCTTTCTTTCCTCCCTGCCAGGGTTTTCATGGAGGAGAAAACACCATGAAAACCCTGGCGAGAGCTAACACCTAATATGCTTGGCGGGGCCGGGGCAGTCCGGTCAAGCATATTGATGCCTCTACACCGCCGCAACACCGCCAGGGAACGGCGGTTCCCTGTCGGCAGCAGCACTGTGCCGGTCCTACCGCCCAACTCATAAGAGAGCGGTCGGGACCCCACAAGTCTAGCGGTTCGTAATCAGGCCCTAAATGAGACCCTAAGACTGAACAGGAAAATCTGTGATGATTAAAATCCATTCATTGATATTAATTGTATCTTAACTGATCTGATTAATGTTTCCCCCAATTTTTCCAAAAGCATGCCGTTTTGGGACATGTTCACAACACCTCTTCTGCATTTGCAACATAAAACTGAATCTATTAACCCCAATCAGTTTTTCATCTTCTGTGGTGTCTATTATAGCCTGCCGTATCGGGCTATAACGGCTATTAAAGGCCCGCTCCAGCGTTAAAGGCCCGAGCCGAAGGCGAGGGACTTTAACAAGGGAGCAGGAGTTTAATAGCCGGTATAGCCCAGCTACGAAGGGCTATAAGGCTATTAGAACATTCTGCCACTAGAGGGCAGAATGTTCTAACAAATAAAACAAAGGCCTCTCAGAGTTCGAGGGGGTTTAAATCCTCTCGGGCTCTGAGAGGCCTTTGTGAAAACAACATTGGAATGTTGCCTTGCGGGCCTTTACCGGCCCGTAGAAGCACGGACCACTCCATTGTCCTCAATGGAGTGCTCTACATTCCAATGTTCTAATGGAGCTTAAAGCATTTTTGGGGGGGTACTCTACTGAGCATACGAATATGAACTTTCGGTATTAATGATAAAAAAGCATTCTACTAACGTTCTATTATTTCACTCCCAAACACATCAGATCAATGCCCTTGGCATTTGGAGAAAACCTCCAAAGGTGCATAGAATTAATACTGTTGTCATTGTAAAGAAAATATACTACACATACAAATATGGTATGTGTATTTAAAATCAAACCTAAAATTTCTTGTTTACATCAATTTATTTACCTTATCTCTCCTTTCCTTTTCTGTTTCCTTCTTTATAGCTCATTCTTCTTTCCATTTCTCTTAATTTTCATCTTTTGTCTTTTCTAAATTTCTGTTTTGTGTATTCATTCTCCCTTTATTTCACCCCTATTTGTTGCGTTTAAGTTTGTCTTTTTCAATTTTCTGTCAGTGTTTCCTTCTTCCTTTAAGCTTCTTTCACTGTTCGCGTCTGGCGGGTCGTCATCTGGCAGTCAGGGTGCTGAAGGACATTACGTCCTGCCACCCTGACTGATTACCAATTACTAAATTTGGAGATCACAACCAAACAGCAGTGATCTCTATCCTTCAGAGGACCTGCCGTCACAAGTAACTAATGAGCCACACATCCAGGGAATTTATTTCCTGGGTGTGGGTGTAACTGTGTTTTTTGCTATCTATGAGTTACAGGTTTCCTTGGCGATGACGGTCCGAAAAATAGCTATCTCACCATCTGCTCTGAATAGGGTTGGTGCTCGGATGGCTTTACTCTTAAGGCCCCTACTTTTTGGGTTATCAGAATACGTTTTCCAGTGGTGGAGCCAGTGGGGGCACCATCATCGGAAAACTGGCCATCCATCAACTCAGAACTGAGCGAGCAGACCTGAGGAAGAACAGAAGAAGACTGGACCTGCTGTCAAGGTAATGATTATTTTATCCTGGAGATTGGTGTTTACCTTTCTTTGACAGCAGTTAGAGGATTTTGTAAAGTGAGCAGTCTGACAATCCTTGTGAAACAAGGCTGTAGGATGTCAGTGTTTTTTCTTGCACACAATATTTAAATAGCTTGTAAATAAGCAGTACAAATAATTCGAAATATATCAGGAATTAGGAAAGCTCCTTTTTTGTAATCCAAAAGTGTGATGGAAACAAAGATTTTAATAGGCTTAAAAAAAATCTGAACACTTTACTTGGTGATGTGCAAATGATAAATATTTACAGAAACCCTATATCCAAACATTGTTTGTATGCTATATAGTTTTACTATAATTGTATGTCAGTGGGAAATTGATCTAACCCTGAGACAGCTTGCCAGACTCTTAGGCCCCCTGTCCTCTTCCATCCAGGCCATATTTCAGGGCCCCCTTCACTACCGGGCTCTTCAGAGAATAAAAGCAAGAGCTCTTCGAGCAGGTTTGTGGTATGGGGACAAAATCTCCCTGGATCTGGAGGCCAAATCAGAGCTGAGTTGGTGGTTGGACAACCTGGATGCCTGGAATGGATGTGCAATCTTTGGATCGTCCCCGGATTACAGCCAAGAATCCATTGCAAGCTTCCTTTGATGGGGCGCTCATCTGGGAACCGAGAATACCGGGGGACTGTGGTCCCACAGAGAGAGGTCTCACCATTGAAACTTTCTGGAGCTAACCGCAGGGCTTTGGGGCATATGTATCAACAATTCATTTTGCGAATCCTTAATAGCAAATTTTTGCGAATCGCTATTAAGGACTCGCAAAATGAAATGTATGTAGGTTTCGCAATATTAATTGCGATTCCTACGTATTCCTTAATTGCAAATTGCGATTCGCAATTAAGGAATACCTCCCCATTCATTCCTATGGGCCTAGAGGCCCATAGGAATGAATGGGAGGACATTCGCAATTTGCGAGTACCCATTAGGTACTCGCAAATTGCGAATGCAATTTCAAGGGTGCAAGGGTGTCAAAAGGACACCCTGTTGCACCCCTGAAATGAGCATGTGTGCACATGTGGCGCACATACATGCCCTAAGGGCATGTATGTGCGCCACATGGCACTTTGGAAAATGCCCAAAAGTGCATTTTTCAATGAAATCGCAAATTAACACCAACTTGAAGGTGGTGGTAATTTGCGATTTCCTAAGGCAAATTCGCACAACTTGGGTGCTTCAAGGATTGCATTTAAGGAATCGCAATTTGCGATTCCTTAAATGCATTCGCAGAATAGGGAATCGCAAATTTTGCGATTCCCTATATTGTGAGGGCCTTTTGGGATGACACATCCCAAAAGGCTTTTTCCCGTTCGCAAACGGGCCAATTCTGAGAATCGGCCCGTTTGCGAACGGGAAAACGCATGATACATATGCCCCTTTATGCTCTGATGTGTTTAAAGCATTCCTTACAGGGCAGATCAGTATTACTGGATATGGACAATTTGTCGGCAGTAGCTTATATAAACCTAGGTGGCGCAAAATCCACAGATCTATCAGACCTGGCCAAGAAACTTTGGGTGTTCTGTCTGGAACACAAGATCACCCTCGAAACAGAATATTTGACTTTGGGAAGCCAATGTTTCAGCCAATTGAAATAACAGGTTTCTGAGGGACTACAGCGACTGGAAACTGAACGTATTAGTATTCAGAAAATTGTGTCTCCTATGGGGTGCACTGAAATTGGACTTCTTTGCAAGCAGGCTCACCTTCCAACTGAAGAGATATTTCAGTTGGATGCCAGACTCTAGCGGTGAACGCCTTCCTGCAGTCCTGGAAAGTATTTCAGGCTTACGTATTTCCCCCCTTCGCGATGATCCATAGAGTTCTTCAGAAAGTCAGACAGGCGGTATGCTTCATGGTCCTAATAACTCCACTTTGGCCGTCTCAAACATGGTTTCCAACAATTTTGGAACTTGCCTGCAACATACCCTTTCTTCTTCCCGCAGAAGGACTCCTAAGAAATATAGATGGAGCAGAACATCCTTTGATCTTGACAGGGACTTTGAACCTTCTTGCCTAGAAGGTATCAGGAGATCTAAAGAGATGCCAGGACTTTCAGGAACAGCTGAGGAGCTCCTCGAAGAATCCTGGGCTCCAGGGACCCACAAGAGATACAATGGAATATGGAAAAAATGGGTTTGTTGGTGCCTGGAAAGGGATCTGGATCCCGTGGAGGCACATATAGTTGACGTAGCTAATTTTTTAGTGGAACAGTTTGATAAGGGACTTAGCTACAGAACACTTACTGCTATAGGTCTGTAGTGTCAGCTGGTCACTCTTTTTTTAAATGGGAGAAGTGTTGGAAAAAACGTCATGGTGTGTAGAATCCTTAAAAATATCAGGTTGAGAAGTCCACCTACACTTAAGTATGAGACTCTCTGAGATGTAAATCTGATCCTAAATGTATTCACTTCTTGGTCAAGTAATAGATTTCTAAGCAAAAAAATGCTTTTTATGAAGTTAGCCGCCTTAAAGTGCCTGATTTCCTTTTGTCGCGTGACGGATGTGAAAGCTTTAGAGGTAAGCAACAGAGTTTATGATGCCTTTGGAGTGAAGTTCGAGATCATTAGAAGAACTAAAACAATGTCTGATTCAGTTTTTTTATCCCAATTTTGACTCGTGCAAAAAATTATGTGTTGATTGTATGAAAGAATAGGACTAACGAATGAATGAACATCGCTCAGACGGTGTTAATTGGCTAGTCATTTCCTTTGTTGAACCTTTTAAAGCAGTGACTTGTGCAACAATACCTCCATGGGTTAAAAGAACCATGCAGATAGCAGGTGTCGCCACTAATAGATTTCAAGCACATTCTGTGAGGGGCTCTATGACTAGTCAATCCTTCTGGAAGGATGGCAGACTAGAGGACATCCTTAGAGCCGCAGACTGGTCAAACTCTACTACATTTGCAAAACATTAGCGTAAACCGATTGAACACATGTCAAATTTAGTTTTGCAAAGCCTCTGGCCTTGTAATGAAATAGCGATTCTCCTAATTACAATGCCAAGAGAATCTGAATTTCATTATTCTCCATACACTACAACCCACAGACCAGTGGGTTTGTTGAAAGATTCAACAAGACCCGGAAGGGCATTATCATGCGTCTGTTGGAGCCCCTGAGATGTAAGATGTCCTGTTACCATGCCTGTTTGCCTACAATAAGGTACCACGGAAGGTAATGGGCTTCAGCCCCTTTAAGCTTCTGTCTGAGTTCCCTGTGAGAGGACTTCTCAGTTTTGTGAAAGAGGGGTAAGCTCCCAAGAAGTCCCTACAATATGTTGTCCATTACATGCTAGGTCTTAAACCCAAGATGGGCTGGCACATGACGGATTTCACTGATAATGTAGAGGCCAGCAGGAAAGGATTAAGCAATGATATGACTAGAAGGCCACTCTGGTACAGTACAGTCTGGTCAAAAAGTGTGGGTGATGGAGCCAGTAAATCCCAAAGGCCTTCGGGACCATTGGACAGGGCCCTATCGGGTAAAGGAAAGGGGAGATTTACCTCCAGTTGTCCAGAACCCTCTTAGGGGTAATGCGTGTTAACAGGCTCAAATCACACTTTTAGAGGTCTACGGTAACAATGCTGATGGTGACAGATGGTGAGCAGGAGGGAAAGAGTTAACCCCTTCCAGACATCCTACTTTCCAAAGAGCAAGATGGTTCACTGTTGGGAGTCATCCAAAACTGACATAAGAGCAGCAGAGAGACTCTCACAAGTTACTTAGATAGTTCTCCTCTCTGTTCTTTCATACCAGTGGGTTTACCAATTGGTGCATCTATGATATGTATACAAGGGACAGCATGTCAGAAATAAAATGTACAGGTTGTCTGACAAAGTGACAGCCAGCATCAAAGATGAGGTTTCCAAGGTCCTGGAGCTGGGGGAGATTGAGTCCTCCTGTAGTTCCTGGTCCAGCCCAATGGTGCTAGTACCCAAGAGTGCGCCACTAGGTATCACCCCAAAAACAGTTCTGTGTGAATTACTGGGCCCTCATTTCAGTCACCATGACTGATGCTCACGCCATCCCCAGAGATAATGAGCTCATTGAGAGGTTAGGGGCTTTCAAGTTACTCAATACCTTTGGTTTGACATCAGGGTACTGGGAGATAGCTCTAACTGAGAGGGGAAGGAATGTCAGTATTCTCCACAGCAAATGGCACCTCCAGCTCAGATTTATGCCTTTCAGGTTGAAAGATGCCCCTGCCACCTTCCAAAGGTTGGTCAACCGGGTCCTATTTAGGTTGGAGAACTTCAGTGCCACCTACCTATAGGACACTGCTGTCTTCAGTTCCAGCTGGGATGACCTGTATCACCAAAATAAGTGCTATGTGTCACTATGTATTAAAGGAGATTTACCAATGTATATGACACCATTTTTGCTTTCTTACTGAGCTGATGTTCAAGAAGCAGCCAAAGAAGGTGATCTGAACAGAGGTTGTGCGAAAAGGTATTTGACACTGTGAAGGAAGCCATGTGTTGAACACCAGTACTCAAGGCACCTGACATCAGTAAAGAGTTCCTTGTACAGACATGCTTCAGAGCATGGTATTGGGGCTGTTCTTTCACAGATGAATGGTGGGGGCATGGACCCACCTCTATTCTTCATCAGCAGGTGGCTACTACCCAGGGATCGGAGGCGGAGTGCAGTTGAGAGGAAACATTTGTGGGGGCTGGGCCCTGACAAAACTGAAATCATACCTGTTAAGAACTCTTTCCCGGGTTCAGTCAGATCACTGATTCCTCAAGTGACTGATGCAAATGTGGACGGTAAATACAAACTGTTCAGGTGGTCCATTTTCCTCCAGGGTATGAACTTTATGATGAATCATTGCCCTGGGACTGACCATGCCAATGCTGATGGTGTTTTTAAATGTTTTTCCGCCTAAGTGATGAGAACTTACATGAGCGTGAGTAGTTCTCCAGCCTCCTGCTGGTTGAAGGCGCTAGTAGGAAATAAACATTCTGTGCTGTACCCTTAGATTTTTGCCTTGACTGTTTTTGCTGGCTGGCTGTAGTGTGGTTACCAGAGGATTTGGGCCTGCTAGGCCTGGGAGCACTGTCTGTGGTGAGAGGTTGCCGCAGCACAGAAGAGGGCCCATACCAGAAGCTGCTGCTCCTGCCCCCACTCTCAGAAGACTCACCACACAGCCTGCAGCCATCCCATCGGAGCAGGACTGACCCAGGCAGAAGGAACGGGTGGGGACTATAAAAGCTATTTAGCTACAAGAGCTAACTGTGTGCTAAGAGAGGAGAGGGAGTACTGCACCTAATCTAAAGCTATGTCATTAGAACCCTATGCTCTCAGAGTGGAGAGAGAAAGCGGGCATAGAGCGCCTAACCGGGGCCCCACCTTGAAGCATATGGGTCTCACACCTAGTATCAGGTATTTAATAATTGTTGTAGTATGTAGTATTGTGTCTGTATATAAAATATACTACTTCTTTTTTCAAATGAGAAGCACCGGCCGGGACAATGATCTTAGTGAACAGCTGGGTACAGTGTTGAGTGCTGAGCCTGAGTACCCCCACACTGACCTTCCTGAGAAGCCTGTAACAGCTCGCAATCATTACCACTTAAAGTGTTGTAGAATGAGATGGTAAGATATACCCCAGGATGTAACAGGCAAAAGACTCCAGCCCCTACGGCTGTTGTCCTACCTGCCTGTGGTCTCCCAAACAGGATATGACTGTGTTATTTATGGGTTTCTCTTTGCAGACATTTTAGTCCCTGATCAATGTTGAAGTTCGATAAAAAAAACTTTAAAGGCTGAGTGGAAACAAGGCCAAGTGACTTGCCTTAGTTGGGCAGATGGGCTTAGGTGAAACCCCTGGTGCAGCTGCTGGACCAAGGGGGCTTGACAATGCCATGGCATCAGCGGTACATAGGAAAACAAATACGTTTTTAGAATAATTTAACCATATCTAGCTTTTCCCCCTTCACACCTCATCCTCTCTCTCTAAGGCTTTACCTCCACATTGCTCATTGGGAAGTATGAGACTGACCCTGACCCACATCACCAACTAAGATATGCCACTGAAGGCTGCCATATGCCCCAGGAGATGTGGTCTTGTGCTTTAGCTGCTCAGTGTTGATTTTAGACACTGGTTTTAAAACTTGCTTTGACATTTGAAGACAAATTGTGGGATTAAGAAGAAATCACTTCATCTTCCTGTGCCTCAAAGTGTAACTATGTGTATTCAAAGAATGTGGAAATGTCATACGGAAAAAAAGCTGTAGAGTGTGCAAGCTAGTATTGTCTCCATAGCATATTGTACAGCTCACACTTGTTCGAAGAATTAATTTTCAAGTGGAGCACAATATCACACCACGCCCATTGATGAGCTATGTTCCAAAGACTAGTCCTTTACTAAAATTGTCTTCCTAGTGCTTCCAGGAAGCATTACTTCTTGGAAATCTGTTTGTCAAATACTTTAAAAAAAGTAACCAACAAAAACAGACTGTAATGAATTCTTGCAGGTGCAGGTAATGTCTTTCACCAAAATATCTACAGCAAAAGAACTGCCTAAATTCTGCCTCCAAGAACTTGTTCGCTCACATGCGCTTGGACTGCACTTGGAATGATTAATTGTCCCACTGTCCCATCACAGTGATTTTCTGCCAGTATTTCTAAGCTGCTAAAATGTAGATATGTTGTTAGGTTATTTAATTAAAAGTAAGTAGATGTATTAACACATTTAATATTTTTGCTGTCATCGTTTATGTAGTGGACATTTTGGTTGTGCAATTATTGGCCCCAGTGTAGAATGTTGACATGCTTGCAGTGGTGTTGTGTGATTGTCAATGTGTCTTTTTGGGACTGTGCCCAGAAGTGCTGTAAGCCAGTAGTGGACAGAAGGTGGTCACACAATCAGAAGCCGCCTTGACCTACCTTTGACATGAACTCTAGAACCTTATTTCTTTATCCGGGGTGTCTTTGAGCCTGCAGGGTACAAGATCTGGGTTTTCCAGATACGAGCACTGGCTTGTCATGAAATCAAAGGCGTCGCCATCTAAAAATACAGCTGTCAACCATATGAAAAATGGTAGAAGCAATCAGGGCTAAAACTCATGCACAGCCAAGCCAGCAAGTTCATGGCAGTTTGTTTGCCTGCAGTGGCACCTCTGCAGTGCCACGCCATCACATTCAGTGTGGAACAGCAGACTCCCGGCAGGAGGAAGAACAGTATTCCAAACCACAAGTTGTGGTCCCTGTGGCATGGGCAGGCAAAGGTAAGCTGCAGCATCTCCTGGAGGCCTATGAAGATGCTTGCCAGCACCCCCGACAGCAAGAGTTTCAGGGGGGCCCATTTAGTCAGGTCTTTGATTTCTGCAATATTGAATTTTGGCTTGATGTGACAGTGCTGAAGAGGTTGACACAGTCTAAGTGTGTCTAGTATCTTGCTTCTAATGCCTTCAGGGATTTTGAGAGGGCTGAAGTTCCCGCGCGTGCCCTGGCTCAACGAAGTGCATCTGCCTTTAGGGTTATGTATGCAGGGTGTTTTGCCTAAATATTGAGTCCACGCCCACAGTTGGCAGAGAGTGTGAGGTGAAATGGAAAGATAGAACGTATCTTTTGTGTTTCTGCCTTTAGGCCGTTGCGGTAGATTTTACAGCAAAAGCAAAACAATAAATTTAAATGTAGAGAAAGAAATAAGATGTGGAGCCAATACTAGTACATCACATAGTTCTTGAATTTACCAGGTCTCCTAAACTCACAAGATCTGGTGTATGCCGCTGTAGGTACAGCGCCAATAAAGGTGTGGGCACCATCAGCAGCTCTGGTGACCAGATCACGACCTGGGTTGGAAACCTTACTGCCTCTAGCAAGTTGTACCCATTGCGTCCATTCCAAATCTAAACCTAAGTTTTCTTTTGAGTAATTTTGTTGGACTGCTAATGAGGTAGCCTCACTATATTCCATACATTCCACCTGCCTTTGTCTTCTAACAACACTGGACCTTTAATGACCATGGCCACTTTAGTTAGGGAAGAAAGAATGAGTTCCCCTTTTCTCACCATGATGGGCTTTTTAATCAGGATATAATCTTGCACCTACATGAAGGTGTCACGGTTGTGAGTGTTGTTCCCAGTCTGTGTCATTTTGGCCTGTTTCGCCTCAACCCTAGGTATAACATTTTCCTTAATGGTTAAACTAGCATCAGTATCCTTGATGGCCAGTTGGTCCTTTGACCAGGTTGGGGACAAAGCAGAATGAACTTTCCTCCCTCTCAACATTAGGAATGGGGTAACTCCTGTGGTGTAATGCGGTGATGTGTTGTACTCCCAGACTTTCTGCTTGAGAAATTGTTTCACATCCAATCCAGCTACAATGGCCATTTGCACACCTTCCTTTATTACCTTGTTCCCTCTCTCCACCAAACCATTGGATGATGGTGAGTAGAGGGCAACCAGTAGGTGCTTGACATCATGTTTGGACAGAAATTGGAGAATTTGCTCTGACATGAAATGTGACCCGCTGTCAGTACCTAAAGATCTGGGAGACCCTTCTAATGAGAATACCTGCTCTAAGAATTTAATAGCTGTGTCAGTAGAGGAAGAGTTTACAAAGGAAAAATATAACCACTTTGAAAAATAATCAACCAAAAGAATGACATATCTCATGTACCCTGGCAAGTTAATATGAGGTCCTGAAAGTTAAGACCTAATTTGTCCCAACGTGAGTCAGGAAGGGGAACTGAATGCAGAGGTGCTTTGTTTAACTACCAAAGTTTTTCTGACAGTAGGCACTCAGGACACTTGTCCACTGTCAACTTCACCTGGCTATCTAACACCAGTAGTGTTCCTTGAGGCGCATGCATGTCTTAGTGTTGCCTAGCTGCTCCTGATGTGCTTTGGAAATGATGAAAGGGTGCATTTTGGAGGGGAAAATGCAAATTACCTCTCAAAATCAGCCAACCAGTCAGTGAGAGTTTGTTGGCTACCTGTGCATATGTTTTTAAATCACCCTCAAGGCATTTAACAGGTCAACCTTTCACAGCGTATGTGGCAACTTGTTTCAGAATCTCATCCTCCTGACATGCTTTTAACTCCTCATCAGCACTAAATATGAAATCACGATCTTGCAAAGCGTGATGGCATCAATGCAAGCAACACATTCTATATCGTCATTGTCATTTTCCTCATCAAACTCTGGCAGTGGCATTCGGGAGAGGCAGTCTGCTCTGAAATTCTTACCGCCAGATACATGGCTAATAGTGAAAGTGTACTTGCGTAGTTTCGACACAAGTCTGGCCAACCTGGCTGACACATTGTTGTGAATGCCCCCTGTAAAGATAAAAACGAAGGGTATATGATCCGTATGAAGTTCAAACCACATCCCCCAAACATACATCTTAAACTTTTGAACTGCCCAGATACATGCCAGCGCCTCATGTTCTATGGTACTGTACTATTTCCCAAAATTTCGGAGTGATCTGGAGGCAAACGCGATGGTTTGTTCTTTACCTCCTATCTTTTGACTCAACACAGCACATAGCCCTTGAAGACTGTCATCCGCTGTGATTATCGAGGTACAGTCTTCCCTGAATGCAGACAGTGCTGGAGCTTGTACAATTAAATCTTTACCTTTTCAAAAGCGGTTTGTACTTCCTCGGACCAAACAAATGTCTGACCTTTTCTAAGTAAAGACCTGAGAGATTTCACCGCTAAAGCGTATCCTGAAACATACTTTGCGTAGTATTCACCAAGACCCAGCAAGGTGCAAAGCGCATCACGGTCCGTAGGTGCGCTTGCCTCCTTGATGGCCTTCACTAAAGAAAATTTGAGTTTGATACCAGATTCTTATATAGTGTGCCCCAAGTATTATAACTCTTTGGTGGCAAATTTACATTTATCCTTCCTGACTGTCATGCCACTGTGCATTAGGATGGACAACACCTTGTCAACAATGATGTTATGTTGTAGAGAATTTTCAAAGACCAGTATGTCGTCCTGGTAGGCCTGGACCCCTTTTATGTCGGTAAACAAAACATCCATAAGCTTTTAAAAGACACAGGCAGCTGATGCCAGCCCAAAGGCAGCCTAAGATATTTGTAGGTACCATACGAGTGACAAAAGCTGTCAAGTCCTGAGAGGCCTCATTTAAGACAATCTGATGGTAGGCCGATTTCAAATCAATGATTGAGAACCACTTTGCACTGCCTAAGTTAGCTAGCATTTCCTGTATCCTATGTAGGTGATGGCAGTCCACTAAAATGTTAGCTTTCAAGTTTCTCAAGTCAGCACAGAGCCTGATCTCACCGGATTTTTTTCATTCAACTACTATCGGAGCCACCCACTGGGATGACTCTGCAGGTTCTATGAAGCCTTGGATGTAAAGATCCTTTAGCAATTGTTTAAGCTCATCCCTGACAGACAAAGGAATCTGTTGCACCTTGTGAATGAAAAATTTAGCATTAGGTTTGACTCTGATGTGGTGGACAAAACCCCTTGACAGTCCCAACCTGTTCACTAAAGAGTTCCTTGTACTTATCTAGAATTGTCACGAGTAATTCCTCTAAGCTACATACCGACTTCTCAGGTGTGCCAACGAGCATCACTAGAGTGTCAGAGCCAGGAACCAGGTATAGACCCATTTTGGCTAGGTCCTGTTCTTACCTTTGATGACAACATACACTTTAGTAATGGTTTCCCTACCCAGACGTATCTTTGTTGTAAAGAAACCTAGCAAATCAATGGGTTTCTTTAAGATTAATATCAGGTGTAGATAGAACTTTTTCTCGCCCCCACTTATCATAGAAAGTTGTGTCACGGAAAATTGTAATTGGCGAGCCGGAGTCCGCCATAACCTGTGAGGAAAATCATCGGTTATGGCATTACAAGTGGGAACTTTCACAGCTGTGGACACCATATTACAATCAGCGGTCAAAACTACATTACTGATGGAATCAGTGTACGAGTCAACTTCTGCATCAATGTAGCTAACGCGCACAGGAGCTTTGCTACTCTTGCACACCACTTGAAAGTGTCCTAATTTATTGCAAGACATGCAACGTTTGCCCACTGCGGGACAACCAGTATATTTGCTAATATGGTTCTTGAATCCACATCGGTAACAGTAAGGTGAAGCCTTCTTTGTATTTCCGTCCTGTACAAAAGACTTTTCTCTACTGAAAGCTGCACACAAAGTATCACCTTCTTGTTCTGGAATTGTGCTTGACACCAAATTGAGTGTAGACGCAGAATTTAAAACTTTTGAGGATATTAAAGATCGATCTATGCTCTAGGCTAACTCTTAAGGGCCTCATTACGATGAGACCCGGAAAGCCTCCGACCGCAGGTCGAAGGCTTTCCGGGTCCCATCATGGGTTTCAGTTTGGACCACCGCATTACGATGCAGGTGGTCGAAAGTGAAACCCGCCGGTCATTCTGACTGGATTCTGACGGGCTCAAGGAGCCTGTCGGCTAGATGGAGGCCTGCCCATAATCCCTATGGACAGCGTTTCCACCATAGGGATTACGATGTTGCTTTCCGACAAGCTTTCCATGTCGGGCTTTCCGACATGGAAAGCCTGTCAGAAAGCGACATTGGGGTCTCCTACAACGGCCCCTTTCACCCTGCCCCCCGTTCATCCCTGCACCGTGTGGCAGGCACCCTAAGGTGCCTGCCACACGGTGCACAGATCCTCCCAATTGTCTATGGGAGCTTGTGCTTCGGCCGGTTTACGGCCGCAGCACAAACTCCCATAGACAAACGGGAGTATGCGACTACACCATGTGCGGTCGCATTGTAATTCTGTGGTTGGAACCTCCAAGTGGAGGTTGGTCGGACCTGATTCTACAACTGTGTCCCCCCGACATCGTAATAAGGGGTTGTGACAACTAAGTAGTCGTTCCTGGATCTCCTTGGAAGCACAATTAAAAATGAACTGGTCACAAATATATGTGTCTACATTGGGACCGAATTCACATATGGCAGCTGAAATCCTGAGTGCAGCTACATTCTCCTCAACCCCTTGTTCAGAAAGTTGCGTTTAACAAAATGATGTCTTTCCAAAAATGATGCTTGATTCCTCAGCAAATTATTTACGCAACCTTTCAATGGCTGTGTACTTTCCAAGGATCATCCCAAGACTGACGACGGGGCCTCACTGTAGGTGGCAAATTGTTGAATATTTGCTGAGCTGTCAGATTCAAACTACCATACAAAAGTGTGACTTTACGTTCAGGACAGTAATTGCCTGCGTTAATAGCCACGAGGTGGTTTTTAAATAAATGAAACTAATGTGCACACTTTATGGTAGGTTTGCCAGGAGGAGACTATAAAGGAGGACGCTGCGTAATTTGTTGTGGTGTGTCCATACTGCAGAACTAGGTAGCAAACATCTTCTAAGTAAAACAGAGGTAAAGCTGGGGCACTTGAAATTAAAGAACAATGGCAGCAAAAGTACATATATGGCTAAAACAGAAAAAGAAATAAGGAAGGCCAACAGAATAAAAATGTACAAGTCACATCAAAAACAAAGTACCTGTGATGAGCAAAGTGAACAAAATCAATATCAGCAGCGTACCTGGAGCCTCCGCTGCACAGGCAGTAAATCCAGAAGTTACCAAAACATGCGTCGATCGAAGTTTCCTCACATGTGTGCGATCGGCAACAAGAACTGCTTTAAAATCATTGAAGCAGGCCGATTCAAGATGGCCACTGTGTGTGACGTCACTGTGTTGCCTGCCATATGCAGGGAAGCTGTTGCCTAGCAAAGAGATGCCTTAGCAGAAAATTTGCCTCAGCGGTTGCTGGGGTGCTCCTCCATACTTGCAGCGGTAGTCGCTGGGGCGCTCCTCAAACTTGCTGCAGGTGTCTCTGGGGCACACAGACGTGCCTTGTAGAAATAAATACTGGAACGCGCCCACTTTCAAAGCAGTTTGCAGGCAACAGGCGGCATGTTGAAAAACTCCATAAATAAAGACATCCAAGTGCCGAAGATCATCGGTGGGTGAAGAATAATTGTCGTCAAAATGTGGTAAGTAACACTGGGGCCGGATGGATGATTAAGAAGGCTTTATTCAGTAAGTGCTTCACCCACAACGGGCAGCGACTGGCTGGCTCAGATCCCAGGATAAACTGACTAGGTCAGCTGAAATCTTCGCCAACCAGTCCCTGCCAGCCAGGCCCGGTTCTAGGAATTTTTATTTGGGTGGGCCAAGGGTGCATTTGGTTGGGCCACCGCGGGCCCAATTTGTTCCTTCTTGAGGTAGCCTACAAGCCCTAGAATACATCATATCTACTTGCAAATAGTCACCATGATACAACGGATCGATTCTGTGTGTATACAGACCATGTGGAGAGTTTTTGAAAGTAAGAGCAATGTCTGGACCTAAGTGCAAACCCTCAAATTCCAACAGGCCAGGCCCGATTATCCACTTTTCTACCATCCCTCTCCTGTGCACCTTATCTCACAGCTGACCTTGGGCCCCAGCCCTATATCAGCCACCATACAGCTCCACTTTCATTATTTCCGTAAAAAACATTAGTAAAATCACCTTCAAACTTAAAATTTTGAATATAGCAGTAAATATAATTAGCACACACTTTAAAATATGTTCCCCAGTTGCCCTAATGACCTGACTGCTAATTAAATAAAACAGAAAGGCCATGACAGGGCCGGCTTTAGCGCTAGTGCGAAAGTCTTTTTTGTCGCCTCACCAATTACCTCTTTCTCCGCAGATACAATTACTACCACCCTCCAACAGTGCCCTTCATCTCTCCGTAACCCTTCTCTCATATGCATTTCATTTGTTGTATAGTGCTACTCATATCAGTGTAGGGTGTCACAGTACTTTACATCATGCACACATTATACAGAGACAATGAATCATACAAGTATGTAAATCAGTCTATAGGGAATGTCACATAAGCCAATGAGGATTACAAGGTGTAGGAATCACATGTCATCCATACTGGTGGGCAGTATATTTTAAGAGGTTTTGGACTGCCGAAGCACAAACTCAGGATGTAAAGCATACCCCAGTGGTTGGGGGTTGGCTTTACTAATAAAAATGTATATCGGCCCAAACCCTTTTTAGCAACATTAAAATAATGAAAGACTGGGGAAGTTCTAACTATATAGTAACACAAAAAAAAGTGAAGTTCCAACTATACCATTCATGTTTGTATGCAGCTCTTTGATGACAGTTCATAGGTCACTGTCCTATGTTAGGCTTGTAACTTCTGAACTGCAAGTAACACAAGAATCTCTGTGACAAAGGCAGTCACCCACTAAGCTATCCACATAAAATACAGCTTAACTGCATTTCAAAACTACCAACAGGCAAAAGATTGCTCTCCAGCAGGATCATTAATCACCAGTTATCTGGACATTTTTATTGTTGTCTTGCATCCATGGCCATGATAATGATAAAAACAATTTAAATGAAGCATACACAAAGTATGTGCCTTGCTGGGCCTGTGCAGATTTTAAAAATAAAAACAAATAGTAACACATTCTCTTACCTACTCTGTTAGTCAAAGTTTGTGTTGCAGCCTGAGCTGATAAGCAGCTGCGGTGGGTCAGGAAAGGTGAATCAGAATAAACAAATTTCTTTTCTCCATGCTGAACAGAAAAGGAAAAATTCACCCAGCAGGATGGTAGGCAAAAGCTACTCGGTGCCATATAAAGAATTTGTCCCCTTCGCCATGCCCCTTCTGTACCTGCACCACAACCCACCTCTCTAAAAGGAGTTGGGTGATTGGGGATGGCTGTGAGAAAGAGCCAAGGCCCAATCACGCAACTCCCAGAATAGGAAGAAAAACAACATTCGGAGGAACGTTTTAAATCATACTGCCCATTTTCTACTGGCCTTCATGTCCTCACTGCGAGGGCCCAGGCTCATGTTTGGGTGGGCCTGCCCCACCCGGCCCCCCTGCTAGAACCGGGCCAGCTGCCAGCACGGGCCTAGTAAGACAATAATGCATTTGAATGCTACCACTGAATTGAATAAAAACATGCTGCGGTTTGAATCGACTAGGGCCCACAAGCATTCAAGCGCGGGGCGCGCCATGAGCCACACCGCTATACACCACAGCCGTGAGCTGAACTTACATCTGCAAACCATCTCCCTCCCCTTCCAAAGACTTTCAGTCAGAGTTTATTGTAGATGAGGGAACATTATTGCAGAAGGTTTAGGTCTCTCACCACAACCCAGAGTCATGCACTTTAATACCACACAGTTGAGCGGTTCCAGGACACCTCATCTCAGCAGATACTAGCTCTTTGATGGGAGCAAATTGCATCAGATGCATATAAACAGGCAGTGCCTCCCATTCTCCAATGACGATTTACATCAGTTTCTCAAACACATAGGGTGTGACCTTGATGCCACAGACTGCATTATTAGGTCGCTGGTGGTGAGTCTGTATAAATGAAATACCAGTTTTGATGTGAGCTGCGATGGTAGGGCCTGCGGTCTCGCGATGACCCTATACATGTCCACCACCTCCCCTCAAAGACTTTACATTGCAGAGTCTGGTACAGAAATTGATCTGAGTAATTATTATTAGAGACAGAGTAGGTCTCTCACCCCAACCTAAAGACAGCCGCTGTGATATTATTGCACGATGGGGACTCGCTCTGTTGGGTGTTAAACAGGCAGGGTCTTCCCATTCACCAGGATGGATTTCTGATCAGTTTTGAAAGACCCCAGTAAGGTCCACAGATGACTGTGATAGGGTTGCTGGGTAGGTCCATGCAAGTAGAATGCAAGTGTTAATTAATTCAATAGTGTTGCCAGTGAAAGTAGTGCAGTCACAAAACTGTCAGACTAGAAATACTGACCATGGTTTCTTGTTTTGAAGGTCTGAGCTGTTGTACGTGTGTGTCCCCAGCTCCATCTGGATATTGTAACATTGGTATTACTTGCTTCAGGTGCCTCCTTCCTTCCACCTGGGCTAGGACTAAGCTAGCAACCCTTGGCTAGTGAAATGTCAACTTGGTGGTAAAGCTGAACTAGTCATCTGTTTACTCCAGGTTCTCACATCCTGTGCGTGAAGCCTCTTGATAATCATGGTGGCGGGCAAAGCATCTCCGGCAAATATATGAGTGTCTTTCTCTATCAAGGGCTGATAAATCAAAGGGGTCAAGTTTCAATTCTAGTCCTATGTACACCCAGGCACTTTTTCCGCAATATTTGTTTAGCTTGTGAGGGTTTCCTCCAGGCTTTTCAGAACACTGCCAGGGATGGCCCCTGCAGTGAAGCAAGGAAAGGCAACAGTAATCCAGGTACTAGCTGCGCCTAGCACACTAGGGCATCTGCAGAGTTACATAAAATATCCCTTAAATACTATGTCTGGGCTGGTTGTTGCTGATCCTCATGTTACTGGGTCAAACCTCTAGTGCTTCCTCCTCCATTTATTTTACTTCCTTTCTGTTCTAGTGCCTTCTTGGTTTCACGCCGAGTTCAGGGAGCATAGTGTCATGCCCTATAAGCAGTTGAATTGTCTCCTTTTGGTCATTTATATCCTATCCCTTATTCCTCAGTTCCACCTTGGCTGAAGTGGGTGTGGCCAAGCGAGTCTTTGCCAGCATTCAACCGAGGCACTGTAGTATAGCGTAGCATGTGCAGCTCGTGTGCAACTTGTAACCCGTGCCCGAGCTGCACCGCATACCTTGTGCCATGTTTACCTTTAAAGCGACTTGGGCTGTGTTTGCAATTGAAGTCGCCCGTGCTGGTTGGGAGCAGTAGGCGAGGATTCCAGCTGACACCAACAGTTCTTCGGCTCCAAGCTGTCTGGTCGCTGCTTGTCATGGGTGAGACTGCGTGCTGGAATAAACCCTGTTACTTAACTTACCTGCCGGCACCAGAATGGCTCCAAGATATAATTCTATGCAGGATGATGTGCCACGAGGCCATCTTCTGGCCAGGAAAAGTTATTGCTATCTCTGGGTCGTCATATTAAAGGCCCATTCACCAGTAGGGCGTTATAGGTCAAATGAGGCCAGAGCAGGGGGGGACTTTAGACCTTTTCTTTGTTTGACGAAGTCTGTATCCAGTTATGCCGCATGTGGGGAAGAGAGTTGGGCGGCAGTGGAGAGAGTTGGAAGGCACAACCATCACACACATGAGCATGTAGGACAGCATTGATTTTGTCTTGAAACTTGTTAGATAAATGCTGTAGGAAAGTGCCTCTTTTGGACATGGTTAGCCCCCACGTTTTGCCTGGTATTGATGTGATCGTGAATGAAAGTGCACTGGATCCCTGCTATCCAGGTCCCCAGTGCCAGAGCTCGTTCCCTAAAACTGTACCACGATTGGCTCAACTTCAGCAAGCCCTCTAAGCCCCACGTAAATGGTACCCTTGGTACCTAAGGCATAGGGACGAATGATGGTCCCCTAGGGTAGCAGCACAAATTGTGCCACCCTAGGGACCCTTCACCAAGAACATGCACACTGCCATTGCAGTCTGTTTGTCTTGGTGCAGATAAAACGAAAGAGTTGACATGGCACACAGCCCTCGGTGCCATGCCCTACAGCACTGCATGAGATATAGGTAAGTCACGCCTACAGCAAGCCTTACAAGTTCTAAGGCAGGGTGCACTATAACCCATGCATAGTCCTATCTGCCTGAACAGATATGACCCTACAATATCTAAGCCCATTCTTGGATATTGTAAGTGCACAGGGAAGCCATAGAGATTGCATGGGCTGGACACTCATCATTACGAGTTCCCCAGCTCCATGATGGCTTCACTGAAACCACAGATGTTTGGTACCAAACATCTCGTCTTAGTAAATCCACACTGATGCCAGTGTTGGATTTATTAATAAATGCACACAGAGTGCACCTTAGAGGTGCCCCCTAAAAACCTATCAGCACTGGTGTGATCTCTGACTAGCCTTAGCCACCCTACCACCACCAGACATGTTTCTGGCCTCCTGGGGTGAGAGCCTCCGCTCTCAGAGGTCAGAGACAAAGCCTGCTCTGGGTGGAGGTGATAACACCGACCCCCCTAAGCAGGAACTGCATTCCAGAGTGGGAAGCTTCAAAGACGATGCTGCCTTTGAGGTGTGACCCACGCTTCTGCTGTGAGAAGCAGATGCCGACCCCCCTGTCCAGACCACACTTTTGGCGGGAGGACAGGCGGGAAAATTTGTGAGATTAGGAGGTGTGCCCACTTCTAGCCAGCACCACCCCTAAGGTGGGGCAGCTGAAGTGAGCCCCCCAATGCACTTTCCTCCATCTTGCTTTGGAGGAAGATAGCGTATCACAGTCAAGGTTATGTCCCCTCCCCACAGGGAGTGGTCATATAGAGGGTGTAGTCACCCTAAGGTAGGTAGCCCATTGGCTACTACCTGGTACTCCCCTTAACACCCCTAAATCTAGTATTTAGGTGGCACCCCTCTACCCAGAACTTAGCTTCCACAGACCCAAGAAGAGAAAAGGATTAAGAAGAGCTGCTGACCCGAAAACAGAGACCCTGCTGCAGACCTTTGGCATGAACCCCTGCCTGTTGCCTCATGACTTGACCATCTTGGTGTGGTGACTCGTCCTGCTCCTGTGAGGCCTCCAAGAACCCCGGAGTACCTCCAGCCCTTCGACAATTGCTAAAGAACTGCCTTGGAGTAGAGGAGCTACTCCCCTGCAGTCCGCAAGCACCGAACCCGCAGAGTCCGGCTTCTCGACTTGCAGCTCCCCGGTGACTCCAACGCAACAATTGAACCAGAAACAGTACACCAGCTCCAGAGGGTCAAATCTGTCCCCCCACCTAGTGAGAAGACACCAGAACCTACCGTAGCCGTGTTGTACCAATACCCGAGGTACCTGACCACCTGTGACAATCTCTGAGACAAAGAGTCCAATCAGGACTCCTACTGGCCAGGTGACGAGCACCAGTCGAGGGACACCGGAACCCCTGAGACCCACTTCGTGAGTGACCCAACTGTCCAGAAATCGTCCCTGCAACCTGCTCGCCCTGACCGCGAAGCCACCCTGATGCACAGAGCACCGCTGAGCTACCTGCTCTGGACCCAGCCCGCCCAGTATATTTAATGACGACCCAGCTGTGCTCCCATCATCCTGTGGCCCTTGCGACCCGATCCCTCGTTTGAGGTCCCCCCCGGACTTACCTGTAAGTCCCCTTGTGCAGTCTGTTTTGAGGTGCCCCTCCCACCTTCTCTGTAGCGCCTGCTACCAACGACCTCCGCACCCTGCTCCCGGCCGAATCCGGGATGCTCCTGTCGAGCTGCTGCTGGAATATTGGACCTGGCCTTGCTACTACCTTAAGTCCTGAAGGTGAACCCCGAGATCCAACGGTATAAATTATTATGTATTTTTGTTCTTTTTCTCCATAGACTTCTACAGTGCGTAATTGCGCACAAGTGTGAACTATTTTGCGAACTTTGAAAAATCATAACTCAAAAAGTATTAACCTGTGAATGAAGTTCTTGGTCTTAAAAATTACATAAAAATCGGTGCTATTTTTATAAATTGGTCTTGGATTTATTCTTGAGTATGTGTCTCGTTATTGCCTCTGTGAGTACAACAAATGCTTAACACGACCTCCTGATAAGCCTAACTGCTCGCCCACACTACTACAAAATAGGGCATTAGTGTTATCTGTTTTGCCTCTGTATACCAAAGGGGAACCCCTGGACTCTGTACACAGTGTACTTTGTTTTATTGCACTATACAGAGAGCCAGCTTCTTACAATTGATGTTGGGGGGGTATAAGAAATGGCAGGGGATGTGGGAAGCATGGATTTGAATCCGCCTGTAGCCCCCTCCAGACAGTCCATTCAGTTTATCATCCCGTAAGGTCTTTCTACAGGCAGGGAGCTTAGTCAAGGCTCAGTTCTGTGTGTATTCACTTGTTGGTTGTGAGTCTGGCCAGACAGAAGCTGTGTCTTGTGCATGTGATGCTACAGATGGAGACTTTGCTTGCCAGGTTGTTCTTTTGGACTGGATGTTGTGGTAGGCCGTGCCATGTGCTTTGATGCCCATACGGGCAGGATGAGACAGCCAGTACCATTGTATTCGAGTTGGGTGATGTGTTCAGATTTTGCTTGGTTGCTGCATACAGTGGAGTCTTTAGAGGCATCGGAGATTGCATTTTAAACAAGGAGACCACATAGCAGAGTTACCTCTGTCCATGTGCAAATGAGTGAGGGTTTTGATTTTGTGTAGTAGGCTGAGCTAGAACCTTGCAAGCTGGATTTTTTTTATACATGAGAGGAGAAGGAGAGGGACTGTTGTCTCAGTGGAAGTGGAGGGGTTTACACCAGGTTATGGGAGAGGGGGAACCTTTCTTGCTCATGCTGTCGAGCCACGAGTAGAACTGAGGTTTGCTTGCAGCCTATTGATGAGGACAAACCGGGGCTTGGTCGGATTGGCTTTGAGGGAGACAGCAGATGTTCATTTCAGATTGGGATCTAGATATTATCTGAGCCCAAGGATGCCACTGATCAACAAAGGTTTGACTTAAAGTTGTGTGTTATCAGTGGGGGTGGAAACGGCCTATGTGTGCTTTTCTCACCATGCTACCACAATCCCTGAAAGTGGCCAGCAGGACTCAGGAGCCGCCAGGTGACCAGGTCATAGCATTGCGCCATGAAGCCCACCCTCAATGAGATTGCCCTCAGGCCCACCCGCTAGTCTCCCGATAAAAACTGAGCTTCCGTGAACAGAGAGTGAAAGGGGATGATTCTATGTATAGGACTCATGCCATCAGATCATCTACAACTGTATATCCCATGATGCACCAGGCCCAATTCATTTACTGCAACTGTCAGAATCAGGCTTTGGTGTTTGGATTTAGACACTGCCTTTGAGTTTCCTCGAGAAATCACCAAAATAAATAAACATCCTCAGTGATACTGGCCTTGGTAGCCAGGGTTTATGCAGGTGTGAAACTGATATAAGGAATCCACGTGGGTCACTAACCTAGTAACCTGGGTACAGTTCTACCCCTTTGAGACAGTGATAACCTGCAGTGCACTGTCCAGAGGTGTGCAGGGTTTGGATACAGAAAGAGACGCCACGAGGCTCTGTGACAACATCCAGAAGCAGGCTAATGACACATCTGGAAACCTGGCACAGAAGCTGGGTGAGCCGCACACCTTCTGAGCTGGTCGATGGCAGCCTGAGCTGGAACCAACGGCATGAGGAAACTGGAGGAAATGAGCCACTGGCACAGGCCTTGTACTTGGACCAGTCATGAGAATGGGTATGTGCCTTGCGGGGCAGCAGGAACAGATCTGGAACTAGCTGGTCTCCCAGGGTATGGCTGCAAGCCCAGCAGGCACACACACACACCCTGACACAATCCAGTGCTGCTGAATCACACGCAGAAACTCATTAGTAAGAAAATGTTTTATAACGGTGCTGCATAGCAATCCATTGTACTCTGCTTTCTGAGAATTTGACACATGATCTTGGTAGTGGATTTCGTAGATCATTCAAAAGTTTCTAATACATATGGGGCTGGTCTGCTGTTCCCTCTCAGTGACTGGTGACATTGAGCTCTAGTGAGTGTGATGAGGAACATGTGCTCTGACGCTTATTCCCTGAGGGATGATATGTTAATTCAGGTATGGGTGGCATCACATTTGTGGATTAGGGCAGCTACGAAATGGGTGGAAGTATGGAATAGACAGTGCATAAAATAATGAAAAAATGGGGGAATGAGTGCATGGCTGACTGAATTCATGGCTGAGTTCATGAATGGAGGAGCGCTTTAGTGAGCGCATGAATAGATGATGGATGAATGGGCAAGATGAGTGGTTTTTGAGAAACTGGATGAGTGAAAGAGGGTGGATGAGTGAGTGCATGATTCTGAGCAGGTGGGCGATTGAGTGAATAGCAGGATGGATGGTTTGCTGAGTGAGCGTAAGATTCCTTCCTCCTGCCAAATCCCAGCGTGTCACTGCCCGCACTCTCATATCTCACACAGGGTGCAAATCACTGAGCGCCCTGTGTCACTGCCGCACTCTCATCCCCCACCCAGAGTACCTATCACTGGACCCCCTGCATTCAGACCACCTTTCCGAGTCTGGAACGGTAGCATAGTTCTAGGGACAAACCGCTCCAGGAACTTGCTGCAGTACCCACTGTCTCTTACTGAGTCTCCTTTGCACCGGCTGTGCACTCCGCGCTACACTTGCCCAGACAGCTCACATACTGTCTTTGACAATCACTGTGGCCCATACTGGCAGCTCACCCTCCCAGATAAAGTAGTGGCCCATGTCTTTAGCATGACAGTTCCAACATTCATCTAGCAGTCCCTGTGGCGCCTCTTTGGAGCCCATTGGCTCCTTCAGGGCTCCTGCTGCTATACAAGCTCTGTCCCTGGCATAGAGGGGCTAATGCTGACTTGCCATATTCATTTAATGCCTCCTGGAAGTTTCGAGGCTGCTGTAGACCCCTCTATTGTGCCACATGCCTTAAATCTGACACTGTGGCCCTTTGTTAGAAGTTGGGTTGCTGTTTGACTGGGGTACGAGTCCTAGTCAAGCAGCAGTCTCAATACTAGTCAGGGTCAGGCAATCCCTAAATTAACCTGTGCTCACCCTCTGGTAGCTTGGCACAGAGCATTCAGGCTTAACTTTAGAAGCAATGTGTAAAGTATTTGTGCAACACTTCAAACAGAAAACCAGTGAAAACAACACGCAAAAAGGATCCCACACCAGGTTAGAAAAATAGAACTTAATTTAATAAATAAAACCAGACCAAAATGACAAAAATCCAATAAGTAGAACTTGAGGTATTGAATTTGAAAGTTTTTATGTAAAAATAGCTTCTAGAAGCAAAAAGCGCTATTGGGGATATCTAGTCGTACTGGACCGGGACAAAGCCAAAAGTTCAGGATGACCGCAATGGAGCGTGGGCCAGATACAGGGAGCCAGTAGGCCTGCTCAACCAAAGTACCTTAATCCTGGTTGTGGATCGTTCACCAGACGAGAAATGCGTAGCTCAGCAGAGGATACATCGTTTCCGCTGGAGGTACACCTTAGTCCCACTTCCAGGGGTCCAGGACTGGGATGGCACCACGTGACAGAGCAGACTCACAGATGGCAGAGTCTAGGTGCAGAAGCAGGTTGGCTGGAAGTCATTTATGTCCCTGAGATTTCAGATCAGGAGGCCAGCCAGCTAACCCTTGGAGTCACTTTGGGTTTTGGGGACAAGTGATGCAGGTCCAGTTCTTCTCAACCAAGCAGCAGGTCAGCAGAGAAAAGCAAGAGTCCAGCAAAGTAGGAGTCCACCTGAGTGGCTGTCTGTAGGAAAGTAGGATCTGCTTTCATGGTTACCACCACTTTTTACTTGATGTCAGTATGTTTTTGTCCTAGTCTGACTGGGATCCTGCTAAGCAGGACCCCAGTCACTGTGCTTTTGCCCTTAATTGACCATGGTATGTACTTTTGTACATCCAAATTTGGCTACTGGTGTACCCTGGTAAGCCCCTAGTACATGGTACTAAGGTACCAAGGGCATAGTTACATCAGGGGTCTCCCATGGGCTGCTGCATGTATTGTGCCACCCATGGGAATTCACTCAAACTATGACTACAGGCCTGCCATTTGAGCCTATGTGAGATGATGCTTGCACCTCTCACGTTAGATATAAGTTTCCTTATATCTGAGGTCACTACACTTAAAACCTATAGGTCATCCCTAGGGCAGGCTCTTCAGTCCTGAGGGCAGAGTGCTTGGTTATAAGTGTAAGGGTGCCCCTGCGTGAGCAGGACACCCCTACAAACCCCGGAATAAATTCTCCAGGCTTTGTAAGTGCAGTTAGCCATTTTAATACATATAGCGGTCATCAGTCATTACGAGATGTCTAACTATATAGTGGCTGCACCGAACCCGGTCATGTTTGGTATCAAACATGTTGGACTCATACCCCAACACCGATTCCAGTGTTGGAAGTGTGATCCCATGTACTGGGGGCTCCCTTAGGGTACCCCCCTGTACTCCCGGTAACAGCCTTTCAGGGCCTGATGGCCAGCTAGTGCTGCTGCCGACCACAGACATGATTCTGCCCTCCTGCTGCTGAGCCAAGCTCAAACAAGGGAAGGTAGAACAATAGGTTTCCTGTCGTAGGGAGGTGTGACCACCTCTCAGACAGGACTTAGTGTATTGGGCTGGGGTGGGGGCACTTGCCAGCGCCACCAGTCTGCTTTGATAGGCACATTTGGTGCACTCCTTGCATACTCCAGTTTGAGCCAGTTCAGGGAGCCCTTGGCTACCACTCTGGCGTGAAACTGGACAAAGGACATGGGAGTATCCTCCCCTCTGTCCAGCCACTCCTCTGGGAGGGGCCCTTGAGTTGTTACAACCCTTTCCTTAGGGTACTTAAGGACTTACCTGTGCTTGGGTCCTCAGATTCGTCGTGGGACAAGACTCAAGACTGAAACCACGCCACTCTTCAACCATCTGGACACTTGGACTTCGCTGGACTTCACCTGGAACCAAGACTGCACCAAGGAATACTCCTGCTACTCCTGGTCTTGCTTTTCTGCAAGTTTTCTTCGTCGTCTGTGTCTGTGCTTCATCCAGATTCTTCGACAGACCTGTGGGCATCAAGGACATCCAAAGTAATCTCCCTTGAAGTGAATGAGTCACTCACCTGCATCTGCAGGCACCACAACGAAGCTGACCGATCTGCTGCTCCTGTGGTCTCACAGACTTCCCGAGGCCCAGCAACATAGGTGGTGGTTCATCAACTCCCTCGAGGCCTGACCTGTCCTCTCTGCAATTTTGAGGCCAGTATCCCTCGTCGGAAACGCTGGAACCGAACCCCTGTGCACCGCATTGGCTTGCTTTTGCCAAGGCTTGCTGGCTCTGCACTCCAGAAATCTTTGGTCTACAAGAAGCTCCAGCCTCCGGCATCTCTTCCCTCCAAGCTCAGCATCCTCACCGCATCCTCTGTTCCGTGGGCCTTTGTTCTTGGTGAACTTCTCAAGGTCCTCTTGTGACTCCTGTGCCTTTGGCCTGTGGGTCCTCCTGAGGGTCTTCTCCTGCTTCAGTGGGCTCCCCTGCTTGCTCGGGGCCTGCTATGACTCTCCAGCTGTTCGTGAGTCCCTTGGACCTTGCTGTTCCCAATGTTGCTCCTTCATTCTCCACGCCAATAGCGGCAGGGTTTGTTGATGCTCCTGCTGTATACCAACCACCTAGTCACCGACATCCAACGTGGGACAGCTCGTGCATGGCTCCTGGTCATCCTCAGCGTCATTGCCTGGTCCTCACAACTACAACAGCAAGGTCACCGTCAACTCTTCTGAACCATCCGACATCGGTGGGCACTGCTCTCCTGTGCCCCCTGGTCACTCCTGAGTGGCATAGACTCTGTCCCTCTGTTTGCAGGTTCTCCACTTCCAGAATCCACCTTTGGATTCCACTGGACTTCTTCTTCTTCTTCTCCAAGACACTTTTCTCCAAGTCTTCCATTGTCGTCCCCTAAGGTTTCTGATGTCTCTTCACCCCTACACACCTGACTTGCCTGGTGTAGGTAACTAGGTCTCCCGGGGTTCCATGGATGGGGTGGCTCTCTAACCTTCCGTCCTCCAAGGGAATTCTTTGCGGTCCTCTGGGAAGGGTCCTTCTGCAAAACTGCAACAGCTACTTCTCCAATGACTTTTATTGGTCACGCGGCTGTGTTCCCACTCTGCACACAGCCTCTGTGAGGTTCCTGGGCACTTACTTTGGGTGGTTCCTTGTGTCCCCGGCTCCTCTTGGTCTTCTGGTCCAAGTCCTGTCCTTTTCTGCAGTTCACATTCCACTTTCTTAGTATATGGTTTGGTCTCCCCCTGGCGACCAATGTATTTTGTGCTACTTACCTTATTGCATTTGAAGTATTATTGTGTATTTGTGTTGATATCTCCAGCTAGGAGATATACCAATGTGTTAGTGAGTGTTGTGTAATAAATAGAAGTTTTTTTATATAATCATTGTGTAGTTCTCTTTCATTTAACTTACATCTTAAGGTTAAACTGGTAAAACAAGCTGCTTAACACTCCTTCAAGATAAGCTTGAATGCTGTTCTCCACAGCTACCACTTTGAGAGATTTCCATGGTTATCAAAGACCACTAAAATCACCATAAAGGTTGCCTGGATTAGTGCAAGGTGAATCACTTAAATACGTGTGCACCATATATTAAGCCAGACTCCTACAGCAGTCCTTCTTCCTGTCAGAGTATCCACAGGTCCAGACGTGTACTGAAGTGGTGGTGTCTGAGGTCCAGTGCTTATACCCAGTGTTGCCTTTGAAGTGGAAGAGACTTCAAAGATAGGCCTTTGAAGTGCACATGGCCCTACCCTTCCTGACTCACTACAGGGGGTTATGTAGCCCTTTGTGAGGGGACAGGACACAGCCTATTCAGGTGTAAGTGAGCCTGGGTACAGCTCCTCCTGCCATCCTGCCAGGAAGGCCTATCAAGTCACACCTAAGCTCCCATTGTGTGTGGCTGTCTAGGGGGAATACACAAGGCGCTGCTGTCATCCACCCCAGACTTGTGATCAAAAAGAGACAGCAGGCACCAAATGGCTAAAGAAAATGCTAACTTTCTAAAAGTGGAATTTTCAGAATTGCAGTTTAAAATCTGACTTCATCATACATTTGGATTTTAAATTGTGGTTCCAGAGATCCCAGGCTTTAAGGGCATATCTCTTCCCAATTGGAAATTACTCTTATAAAATGTAATAAGGTAAACAAAATATTATCCTACGGGAGAGATAGGCCTTGCAGTAGTGAAAAACGAATTTGAGAGTTGCTCACTACCAGAACATGTAAAACTTAAAAGTACATGACCTACCTTTTAAGTACATTGCACCCTGTCCAGGTCCTACCTTATGAGTGACTTATAAGTATAAAAGAGGAAGGCTTGGGCTTGGCTATAGGTTTATTTTGCCAGGTCGAAATGGCAGTTTAAACTGCACACACAGGCTCTGCAATGGTAGACCTAAGACATGGTTAGAGGGCTACTTAAGTGGGTGGCACAGTCAGTGCTGCAGGCCCACTTGTAGCATTTGATTTACCGGCCCTGGGCACATGTAGTGTAATTTACTAGGGACGTATAGGTAAATTAAATATGCCAATTGGGTATGAGCCAGTGTTACCATGTTTAAAGAGAGAGCACATGCAATTTAGTACAGGTTAGCAGTGGTAAAGTGCTCAGAGTCCTAAGGCCAAAAAAAACGAATTCAGCAAAAATTGGAGGGTAAAGTCAAAACATTTGGGGATGACCCTTCAGAGAGGGCCATTTTCCAACACCCTTCGAGGTAGTTCACAGGAAGCTGAAGAGCTAGGAAGACCAGTGTCCCACGCCTGATGTGTTCATCCTCCTCACAGGCTGCTGGCGGCTCCTGATGGTCCCTCGATTCTCATCCTACAGAATACGGAATTGGCCACTGTGCAGCATGTAATAAGCTGACATGCTACCCAACACTGACCATACAATGCTTCTGCTCTCTTGTCACTACTCACAGATTTGTGCTCATCGGCATTCCTCACAAGCTGTTCCTGTAGGCACTCCTAATGTCCATATGGTACCTGTTCTGTGTGTGCCTGGGGAATCATGCATTGCTACTGCCTTAATTGTATCTGTTCTGTGTGTAAGGGACACTGTTCCGACCTTGCCCCTGCACTCCACCTTTCACTTTGCATGTCACATTATGTCCTACACTACCCACTGACTGGACTGTCCACACCTTCTTTCTTAGGCCTACCAACCATTTACACCACCAGGCCGTGGAAGCCCTCATTATGTGAGGAATGACTATCATTATTCAAGGGCCAGCCTTCAAACATGGATGGACAACATCATGCTGTGGATGCACACAATTTGCCAAGAATTGCCACTAATATGGCAAGCCTATATTTATTGTGTAGCTGACTACCATCATGCTGTGAATTTCCACAATATAGAAATATATGCCACCATTTTGTAAGGCTCAATATTATAACACAGTATGGTCACCATCAAGCCATGAATACCCTCCATATTCCAAGAATTGCAACCATTATTGGAGATGCGGCATTTTATAAGGAATGGGACGCCCGTATTGCTCACCTTGCTTACTTGCTGTTTGGCCCGGACACCATTTTCCAGGCTCCATCGCGGCAGGTCGCCGAGGGACGTCATCGCCAGCGCCAGCGCCAGAGGAGCTTTAAACTCTACCACGGGCTCCCGCACTGCGGGACGCCCGTATTGCTCACCTTGTTTACTTGCTGTTTGGCCCGGACACAATTTTCCAGGCTCCATCGCGGCAGGTTGCTGCAGGACGTCAGCCCCGGAGGAGCTTTAAATTCTACCGCGGGCTCCTGCAGCTCAGGACGCCCGTATTGCTCACCTTGTTTACTTGCTGTTTGGCCCGGACACCATTTTCCAGGCTCCATCGCGGCAGGTCGCCGCAGGACGACATCGCCAGAGGAGCTTTAAATTCTACCGCGGGCTCCCGCAGCGCGGAACGCACGCAGGCGTGCCCGGGCCAAGGGCGGACTCATCTGTGCCCGTCCGAGACTGGAGGAGGCCGGGCCCACCCTCTTGGCCTCACACTCCGTTTTCTCTAAGTCCAGCAGGATTATCCACCTCCCGCCTGTCTTCAAGTCAAATCTCTTATCCCCACGGAAGTTGCGGACGATCAGGTAGGGAGCAAACTCCTTTTCACTACCATCCCCACTACTATTTCTTATTCATGTACTAATTATTTGGCTGGAGTACTAGTCTCTCAGTGGTTAAGGAGTTGGTCACCCGAAGCGTTTGGGTTAAGTCAGCCTGGAAATTTGAACTCCCCCATTGTAGAATGAACTGTTTCATCATTTCCAACTGAGTATCTGATATCTATGTGTGTCGGGTGTGGTACTGACTTGAGCGCCTTACCATCATTTTTATAAGAACAAGCATACCAACAATGGGTAGGCGTAGGGTGGCGGCAGGGCCTACAAGTAAAGAGCCTTCAGTCATTAGTAGCACCATGGACGCTTTTTTCCAGCGCGCAGTGGGGGTGCTGGACAAGGAGATTGAGCTGGCTGTCAGACGCCTATCTCGTTCACCTGCTCTTCATCCTGCATTGATCTCCCCGTCCACCCCACAGGTTGATACTCTCATTCAGCCTCAGTTTTGTTCGGTAGATCGGGTTGATCCGTCTCCATCTCAGGCAGGTGGTATTGTTCCTCTCTCCCTGATAGTCATCACCCGACGCAGCGCTCTCTCGTCATCTCTAGCTCCAGCTTCTGGGTCTGGACTGGGACCTGGTAAGCTTACTGGCAATGGCCTGAGTGTAGGAGGCGCAAAGAGGAAGCGCCCTTCAGCGGGGGGGCCATGCAAACGCCGTAAAAAGGCTGGACCTCAGTCAAACTCCAGCAGCACACCCAGTAACACCCAACCTGGATGCAATTTCGCTAGACATGCTTCAATCAGCTCTATTGTCAGCTCTGGACACTAAATTGGACCCTATTTTACATTGCTTTGCCGCACTGGAAAAGAACATCAGTAAACTAATAGCCTCCCTGCAAAGGGACCTTGCTTCTCTTATCACAAGTCTCCCCGCTGTAAGACCCTCGACCTCGATTGCCATCCCTAGTTCCAGCGGCAGTGGCTTGGGGGCAGGAGACGCGGTGGTGTCTACTGCTGCACAGCAGTTAAACCTTGTGGCAGCTGTCTCCACAGTACCAACTACGATGAGGCCCGAACCACTTGATCGCTCAAAAACCCGCAAGGGGGATAACACTTCGAACTTTGTCTCTCTTCCGCCTCGCCAACCTCAGAGTGTCAATGTTGGCGGTTTGCTTCATAATGCGGACAGGTGTGATGGGCCTGTTGTTATACCCCCTTCGCGTGGTGTGGGCTCTGTTCACCTCCCTCCTGAGTCCACCCCACTTGTCGTGGTGTTAGCTAACTTACCGTGTCTTGAACCCGGTACCAAGGAAGACTTTGGCCAGTTAAAGAACAAGGTGGTGCACTGGCTCAATTCTAACATTGCCCCTGGTCTTAGGGTGGAAAACCAAATTCTTATGGTGTGCCGGACAGAGTGGGTTGGTGGCACCAACAAATGCTGGCAAGGGGACTGTATCATTGTTAATTTTAATAACTCACTTATTGTAAACCACATTTTAAGTTTAGTAGTGCAGTCCGAGTACAGGGGTTGGAATTCTGCAATTTTGGCACTCCCGTTGGGTTTCTTTTACCGTCCCAGCAATTCTTATTCAGGTCTCGAACGTAAGCGTGAGGGGGGTTATGGGGGCCGCACAGAGGGGCTTTTAGGGGTAAGCACTGTAAATAGGTTTGCCCCATTGAGCACGTTGGAAGATTGTGACTGATGCTGTGCTGGCCCCTTGGACCCCACTGTCCTTGTTCCACAGGGGAACACTCCACCCCCAGAACTGGCATTGAGTAAGAACGGAGGGTGTAAGTTCATTTCCTGGAACATCGCAGGGCTGGCAAGTAAGATAGACACCCCTGGGTGGTTGGCTCTTGTGAATAGTTTTGACGTGATTTGTCTCCTTTAAACCTGGGCCATAGAGAATGATTATCATTTGGATGGCTATAAAACCCTCTTTGTCCCAGCAATTCCGTCCTTGTCAGGGAGGGAAAGGGGGGGGGGGCTCATTACATTTGTCTCGTTAGCCGTCCTTGATATCTCAGTGTCTGTACTCCATGCCTCGCCCAATTTTCAAGTGATGTTGCTGTCTAGTGGCAAG
Source organism: Calotriton arnoldi (assembly GCA_963921515.1). Taxonomy (NCBI): domain Eukaryota; kingdom Metazoa; phylum Chordata; class Amphibia; order Caudata; family Salamandridae; genus Calotriton; species Calotriton arnoldi. The sequence goes on along the minus strand of CAWUFW010001626.1, from coordinate 1,504,874 downwards.
AGCAGGCTCATCTTGGTAAATTTTTACAATGTGGGAGTTATACACGAGGGTGAGGGTAACATAACGCAGTTGGGGTCTGTATTATGGGGTTGCATCTTGAATGCTCAGAACTGTCATTATATATTCTTAACAGGGGATTTTAATATCCACATGTGTGGGGATATCAGAAAAGGAGGAGTGGAAGCCATGGGTTGCGCTCAGCAATCAGGCTTGCACATGGAACATACTCCTCAGGGCACTGAGCTTAATACTTTTTTGCTTGAATTTGATTTAACATCAGTCATGAATAAGTTGCCCCCGGGGAAAACTGATATCACTCCCACTTTTATCGGTAGAGGGTGAGAAACTTTTATAGATTTACTTTTGTATCTACCCCCTTCTTTTCTTTGGTCACAGATTTTTCTGTCCAGATAAGTGAATTCAGTGACCATAACCCCATTTGTACAACAACAGGCTGGTCCCGAGTACATGAACGTCCTGAGGTGGGTGGGGGAGGAGCCCCTCCCAAAGTGGCCGAGGCAGGGAGGAGTCTAAAATGGGTGTGTATAGCACCAGAGTCATTTCACAAGTCCCTTGTAAATCAGTGTCGTAGGGAGTTTGCCACCTGTCTCGACGGCAAGGCTAGTGCCTCGGACATCCTGGGTGCTTTCGGCACTATGTCCACCGTCATACGGAGGTACAACGGGCCCCGGAAGAGGGCAGGGAACCTGCAGGCCCAAGATGGTTCGATTCTGTGTGTTCCCAGGTTTCCAGGAAGTTGAGACAGGCTCTGAGCGATAAGCCCAGTGACATGGTGGCGGTCAAAGGCCTTCGCAGAGTATATAAGGCTGCACTAGCATCCCACAAGTCCACCTTGAAGGATGAGGCCTGGTCGGATCTAGTGGAGGCAAGCACTTTGCGAAACAGCTCTAAGTTTTGGGCTATCATTAATTGCCCATTACTCTCAGAAGAGAATGCTCACTTACTGGATGCTCATATCACGGAGGATGATTGGGTTCACCATTTCGGGGGTATCTTCCAGCCGGACTCCATGCCTACTGAGGGGCAGGATAAGGTGGAAGGTAAGACGGATCTCGTCTTCTCCGAACCAGAGGTGAGAGCGGGCATACTAGGCCTGACTAATAGAAAGGCTCCGGGGTCAGACGGGATTCCGCCTGATCTCTATATTGCCCATGTAGATACTTGGGCACCCGTCCTTACTGCTGTTATTAATGCTTCGGTCCGGGTTGATCGCCCTGATTCCTGGGCTTTATCGACTATAGTCCCGATATTTAAAAAGGGTGATCGGGAAAGCACCTCATGTTATATGCCTATTTCCCTTCTGGACTCTGTGGTGAAGGTGGTGGGCCGCATGGTTCTTGATAGATTGGTATCTTGGGCGGACGAAAGTAATTTTTTATCTGAGATTCAATATGGTTTTTGCCCCGGCTGATCCACTGTGGAGCAGTGTCTAAACTTGTATCTTGTTCTGGACAAGTACACGGTGGCTCGCGCCTGCCCTTTATACCTAGCCTTCATGGACCTGTCCTCAGCCTTTGACTGGGTGAACAGGTCCAAGTTATGGCAGCTGATGTCATCCATCGGCATCAATAATAACATAATTTTGTTTTTGAGGGATCTTCATCGAGATTCCAGGGCAGTAGTACGTTACTCAAAGGACCTGAAAGTGTCCCTCCAGTTCAACATCAAGAGGGGGGTGTGTCAGGGGTGTATCCTCGCACCCTTCCTCTTTAATTTATACATTAACTCTCTAGAGAAGGTCCTTCTAGATATCAAAGCAGACATCCCCCAGGTAGGCAAGCGTAGTCTGCCGGTCCTCTTATATGCGGACGCTGCAGTCTTCCTGGCAAGGACTGCGAGGGGCTTACAACTTCTTCTCAACTCTTTTGCCTCTTTTATGGAGGAGCTGGATCTGTCAGTGAATCATTCTAAATCTTACATCATGCAAGTGGGCCCCGGTAAGGCTAAGGTAAAGAGCCTACTTTTAAATTAGGAGGTTCGTCAATACCTAAAACAAATGTCTTCTCCCATTTGGGAATAGTGTTTGACGACTCCTTGAGCAGGAGCCCCTTGCTTAACCGCAAGAAAGGGGACCTAGTGAAAGCAACTGCAGCTGTTTTTAACTTTGCAAGTAGAGTGGGAGGGAAACCAATTGGGGCACTCCTGAAGATTTACCAAGCAAAATGTATCTCTAAGGTTAGTTATGGGAACGAGATATGGGGTCATATTGAGCCTGAGGCTGTGCAGAGCACTGAGAACTCATTTTTGCGAAGAGTCCTCTCTGTTCCGCAATGTACTCCATCTTATGTTGTTCACAAGGAATTGGGGATGTCTTTCCTTGTTGATGATTTAGCTTTCCGTCCTTTGTCCTTGTGGCTCAAGATTTGGTGAAAGCAAGAGAATACACTCAGTAAAGATGTCATTCTGGATTGTCTCTCTCTTGATCATGCCTTGCGTATCCGCTGGCTCCAGTACATAACACGAACCCCGAGGGTATTCGGAAAAGGGACCTCGTTTGGGCCAAGGAGGGTTTTTGAAGAATTTGTCATAGCGATAGAGAGGATAAAGAGTTGTGTAAACCTAGTGTGCGAAAGTACGTCACATTGAAAACTGTGCCCACCACGGAGCCTTAACTTTTAGGGCTTAAAAGTATTTATGACTGTTTTTTATTGACGAGGTTCCGGCTCGACCTCTTTCACTTTTTATTGGCTTAGCCCCAAGGCTCTCATAGAGGTCAGTGCCTCATGCCCTGTGGCTGCGACAGAGAGTCTCCTCAGGACATGATGCACTTTTTAATGTTTTGTACTTTTTACGCTGTACCCAGAAAGTTATTTATTATTCCCATTTTTTTAAAAATGGGTTTTAGGAGGGTGAGACCAGCTTTTATCTTTTTACAACTTCTCTCTAGTGATACCGTCTTGCACACTCTTAGTTTTTTACGGGTTGCCATCAGACCTAGGACAAGCTGTAATTAATATCTGTATTGTAAACCATGTATTTTTATTTTGTGCTTTGATTACCTGAATTTTATTGTATTTGTTTACCTGTAATCTGTATGATGGTATATCGTAGGACGTTTGACTTTTATGGTTTTATTCGTAAAGCCGAATAAAGTTTGTTGATAATAAGGATTGGGTACAGCACATCATTTGCACACACGTATTTACACAAACAATCACATACACACAGAACAACACATACACATCAGCAATGAAGACTATTTTTTGTTTTTGCCCTGCTGTGAAATGTGCTCCTATGGCTCCATCTCCAGTGTCTTACAGGTATCAAGCTTCTCTTGATCCTGGCTTCTCTCTGCTGTGCAGGACCTGCATACTGATTTAGAGATCTATCAGCCACAATTTCAGACCGTAGCTGTATAATTTTGTAGTACATCAGCAATCCAAAGAGCACACACTGTGCATGTCTGTTTGCCAACTGTGGACCAACTATGAAGCGGTGCTGCAAAACATCAGACCCTCCAGTTGGTGGCAAAAGAAAGTGCCCCATCACCCTAATGGGTGAGCATTTTTGGTTAGCAAGCAGGAATAGCACATTCAACTCGTTCAATAAAGAGAATGCATTTCAGTTGCAAGTCAGTGAGGACTGCTTGTCAGCAAACATTCAACAAAGGTTTCTCATAAGGATAGCTACTTTTCAAAAAATACTGAAGAGGGCTGGAGTCAATGACCTGGCTGAAGCCAAACTGGCTACATCTAATCTAAAAAAGAAGAGCAACATAGGAGAGACAGAAGGTTGAGGAAGAGGAGTGGTCCAGCAAGAAGAGTCACTGGTGAATATAGGACACTGCTGCTCAGGATGTGGAATCAAATGTCAGATAACATGTGGAGGAAGAGAAAAGACAAGATCATCTAAAAGTCAAAAGCATTTAGGAGCAGCAAATCCTCTGAACCATCAAGCCACATCAGCGCATCTGGATTGATGTTAAGCTGCTGTTCAATCCATGAAAATTACATGGACAGGAAGATATTTAAGAAAACTCCATGAAAAGGAAAAATGTACTTACCTTCAGTACTGGTCCTCTGGAACAACATCTGGTGGCGTACCGAACTCATACCCACTCCAACACCAATAGACCACGCCCACAACCTCTGCATCATCCTGAAGAGCAAACTCACCATGAAATGACAGATCAACACAGTCTCCTCCACCTGCTTCTACACTCTCTGCTTGCGCCGGAGAATCTTCAAATGACTCTCCATCAGAACAAGAAAAACAGTCACGCCAGCCTTAATCATGAGCCGGCTGGACTACGACAACACACTGTATGCAGGAACCACCACTGAACTCATGAGAAGGCTCCAGACAATACAAAACTCAGCAGCCAGACTGGTCCTGAACCTACCCTAGCAGACCTGCATCACCCAACACCTGAGAATCCTCCACTCACTCCCTGTCCAGAAAAGATGCTAATTCAAGTTACTGCCACATGCCTACAAAGCCCTCCATGACCAAGAACGAGCATAGGTGAACCACCACCTGAACTTCCACTAACCATCCAGAAACCTCTGCTACGCCTCCCTTTCCCTTGCACAGACACCGCGCACCCTTCATAGCCACAGCGGAAGCCACTCCTTCTCCCACCTCCCAAGTTCTGTAACGCCCCCAAACATGACCCTTGCTGACGGACTTCAGGAAGAGACTCAAGACCTGGCACTTCGACTAATCCCAGCAACCCAGCGCCTTGATAGCCTCACAGGTGATAAGCTGCGCTTTACAAGTACTGACTGATTGATTAATTGATATAAACAATGTAACATCACATTTCCCACCCGAAATAATTAAAACTTAAACTGTTCTGTAGCTCTGACTCCAAGTAACAAAAATGAGTAATCCCCGAAAAATAAGATAAATGAATCCAAAAATATCACCCAAAAATGCAAAAATATAACAGTCCCATTTGAAATCCCTTGAAGTAATCCAGAGTAAGTATCAAAGTCCCCCCAAAAAAACTGTTGTAAAACAAGAAGCTCTCCAGGAAACCTTAAAAAAGGAAAATCAAGTTAAAAACCATTGGTTTATTATAAACCAAACTGATTTCTTTAAAACAAAAAATTGTTTTTAAAAACGACAACTCCAAATGCCCATAGAACACCTCAGTTGACTAAAAACTGAAAAAGAAATTGACAAAACCCACCCACAAAACACATTACATTACTGAAAGTACATATACATAACAGTTAATCATCAAAATATAACACTGCACAATTTAACATAACGTATTAATACATTGTTAAAACAGTGTAAAAACCGCAAACAACTATTGTAAAATAGTAACAGCAATAGATCTAAGTATACCAAAAACCGACAAACAACACTATAACTAACGTCCCTCCTAAATCCGCCCACCCTCCAAACCCTTAAAAAATCCTTGAAAAGGACTTATCTGTTCCGACGAACAGCAGCACCTTTCTGCGAGCTGGTTCCGGGAAAGTAGATTCAAATAACACAAATAGATTACAAAATAAGAAGGTAGGAGTAAAAAACAATGGCTGCTAAATTAAACTAAAAAAAAACTATCTCCCCATATAAATGAATAGGAAACATTGTAAAAAGTTGAATAAATGTTTAAAACATTGTTAAAAATGACAACACATGTAAAACATATTGAATAATGTTATAAAAAATTTGAAAAAAATTCTGAAGTATAAGATAAATAACAGTATTAAATATATACAATCATTTCATATATACTAATAAAACATGTAAAAATAATGTTGAAAATATATATGTCAAAAAAGTTAATACATGTTAAAAAATTGTCAACAATAAAGAATAAAATTTGAAAATATATAACATACCAATGTATATAAATATGATTTACCTGATTTTTTATTATCAAAAAATACTCAATGTTTTATTTACTCAATTTTATATTTCTTTGTTTTTTTACTTGTATATCTGATACAAATTGTAAAACTGTACAGTAATAAAGAAAATGGAAACAAAAACTGAAATTGTGTGACGTTTTTATTATACAAAATTTGTTGAACGCTAAAGAGGTAACATTTACTAATCCCACTCCAATCTAACCATATTGGGGAGGGTGTTGGACACTAAAGGGGTAACATCTACTATTCCCACTCCAATCTAAACCAATTTGGGGAAGGTGTTGGACACTAAAAAGGTTACATTTACTACTCCCACTTCAATCTAAATCAATTCAAGGATGATGTTTCCACATTAAAGTGGTCACATTTACAATTCCCACTCCAATCTAAATTAATTTGAGGAAGGTGTTGAACTCTAAACGGGTGCCATTTGCTATTCCAACTCCTATCCAACCATATTGGGGAAGGTGATGGATTCTAAAGGGGTAACACCTACTATTTTCACTCCAATCTAAGCCGATTTGGGGAAAGTGTTGGACACTAAAGGGGTTACATTTACTATTCCCCCTCCAATCTAAATCAATTCAAGGAAGGTGTTAGACACTAAAGGGGCGACATTTACTATTCCCACTCCAATGGAAACCATATTGGGGAAGGTGTTGGATATTTAGGGCCCCATTATGATGAGACCCGGAAAGCCACCGACCACTGGCTTTCCGGGCCTCGTTGCAGGTTTCACTTTCGACCACCGCATTATGATGCAGGCGGTCAAAACTGAAACTGGTCGATCATTCCGGCTGGATTCCGACGGGCTCAAGGAACCCGCCGGCCAGTGTGAGACCGGCACGTAATCCAAATGGACGGCGTTTCCGCTGTTGGGATTACAATGCTCAGTTTCCGACAGGCTTTCCATGCTGAACTTTCCGACCTGGAAAGCCGGTCGGAAAGCGAGTTTGGGGGCCCCTAGTAAGGCTCCCTTCTCCATGAGGCCTCCGGTTGGGGGCCGAGGGGGCACCTATGGTGCCCCCCTATTAATCCCTGCACCACGTGGCAGGCACCTTAAGGTGCAGGGATTAACATAATCTCCCATTTCTCTATGGGAGCTTGTGCTATGGCCGGTTTACCACAATTTAGTTTAAAATTACAATATCCACTTCAAAATAAAACATTTTACATAACATACTACAAAATAAAAATATTACAAATACAATCAATACTACATATTCTCGCATGTTTTGTGTAGTATAAAATTTAGTAAAATATTATGTAAAAACACACTAATATAACTACAAATCTGTATATTCAGTTATATTTTAAATTCTAAAATTACTATTTTAATTACTATTAACAAGTAAAAATGTTTTAAAAATATTTATTAATCATAAACTTTAAAAAACAGGAAACTAACAATAATTCATTTGGAAAAATATGGTATAAATATTTTTTAACATTTATAAAAAAAATTACTTACATTTTAAAAATAATTTTCATGAATTAATTTTATTACAACTTTTTGAAATCAATTAATTGTTTTAATATACAAACATTTCTAAATATTCTACTTATTTAAAAATACATTTGTTTTAAAAATGTAATATATTTAAAAAATATGTATCATACCTTTAATATTTAACTTAATTAACAGCAAATTAAAACATATTATAATATTAATATGATAAAATACATTTACAAATTCTCAATTATTAATTTGTATATCATTAAAATATTTACCCTATATATTAAAATTTAAATACAAATTCTTTAAAAATCTCTCCACTTTTCTCCCCTAAAAACCCCATATCCAGCTACTAAAAATAAATTATCTATATACATTATTACTTCTAAAAATACAAATATTATTATTTTCATTAAAAAAATAATATATTACTAAAAAAAAAAATTCAAAATTAAAAACATACAGTCAAACACGTTACAGTACATCACATTTACAAACGACATTACATACAACAATATTTTCAACATGGATATTTTTTACAACAATATTAATGACACTGAGCACCATATTTTACCTTCTATATTCCTGTCAAAGATATTTATGATGTCCTGATATTCTTGACACAATATTTATGTATCACAATATTTTTTTTCAATATTCTGTCCAAACACCCAGGGGATATTTCTCTGGAGTCACCTAGGAGAATGAGCAGCGGGTGCAGAGGGAGACAAGATTTTTTTTCCAGTAAAGCTGGTTGAGGCTACACGACCACCACATGTGAAATTATGTCCCCCTCTCCACGCAATCATTCCAACAAGTGTCTGGGCTGCCGAACATAGCATGTACTGTATAGGGGACAGATAAGAGCGTTTGATCAGCTTAGATGCATTTTCCTTATGTAAGGTGCAGATATATAATTGTGCTGCTGTTCGCCATACTCTTTCCCATGTGCTGGGCTGGATTTTGTGACCTAGGTCCCTTTCCCTTGCAGCTATGAATTTATGTTTAGTGTTGGTGCCTAAGCCTATGATAGCATGTTACAGCAAGGTTATGCCTTTTTGTTAGTTTTTATTCAAATATGGCTTCCAAAGCAGTTTCTTCCCTACTGGCCTTTTCTTTCACTCCCTGTGTACCCACCCAATGTGGTAGCCTTGTGATGCGGAAGTTGTCTTCTCTACCCTGGTGCCAGTCCGCCTCCGACTCTTCCCAAGGGCAAAGGTCACCGTCGAAATATAAGCCGCCCAGAGCAGAAGGGCACCCCACGTTCAAGTGACAAAGCCCAGGCCCATAACACCCAGTAGGAAATCTGGGTTACCGACCATAGGTGTCATTGGCAACAGGAATGAGGTTGAGCCTGTTTTGCATGATGTGTTGCCAATATTCTAGCAATACAAGAGTGGGATTGAGTAAGAGCTGTTTCTAAGGAAGCCACACTATTGCCTGCAACGGTATGGGGAGAAACGGAGCGAAGTATGAACCCAGCCTTTGTCACGCTGGAGTGTTAGTCTAAGGCTGGACGCAGTTGTGCAGCCAAGGTAAAAGTTCTAATGCTCAGGAACCACACAACAGAGGCTTTATAGATGGTGCTTTCGGGACCCTGGGGTCCGCTCCCTGCACATGAAGGATACACGCTTTTTTGGATAATGTCCAAAGTAGAGATGGAAATTTAAGCATGAGAGTTTGTGCCAAGTAGAGGTGCCTCAGCAAGAAGTCCATTTCTACAGAGGTCATCCGGCATAACCAGGAGATCTTGAGTTTGCCCCATCTGAACATATCCTTATAGAGAACATGGAGTAGGGGCAGAAAGTTGCACGGGTACATTTACACTGTGGAACTAGCGATATTGGCTCCCAGATATGGAATAGAGTCCCGCACCCCTGTGAAGTCATTACTTCATTACTACATCTCTTCTGTTCTTTTGTAGTGCCTTCTGTCACTTTGGTGTCTGTGACTGCTGTTGTCTGTTTTTCCCCCTGTGCCTATATTTGTTCTGTGCTCGTTTTTCCTTCTGTTTCCCTCGCTGTCCCTTGATTCTGTGCCCGGTTTTTCCTTCTGTTTCCCTCACTGTCCCCGTGATTCTGTGCCCGGTTTGCCTTCTGTTTCCCTCGCTGTCCCCTTGATTCTGTGCCCGTCTTTCCTTCTGTTTCCCTCACTGTCCCCTTGATTCTGTGCCCGTTTTTCCTTCTGTCTCCCTCGCTGCCCCTTGATTCTGTGCCCGTTTTTGCCCTCTGTTCCTTGTTGCCCCCGTAATCCCCGTGCCCTTTTGCCTTTTGTTCCCTTCATCGCACCGCTCCCGTTCCCGCCGCTGCGTCCCCTGCGGCCCCGCCCCCCTGACCGACCATTCGCTGCCCCTGCCTCCCGCCTCCCAGCTGCTCCTCCCTCCCACCTCCCCATATTTGGCGGCCGCTGGCGCGCCGAAGGCACGCCTAAGGCAAGCCCGTCTGCGCCCGTCCGCGCCTGGACCGCGCCCATTGCCAGAACCCCTGGTCCTCGCGCCCCCCGCGCCAGCCACGACGACCGCCGCTGATACGATGCCACCACACTCCACGCTCTCAACCCCGGACGGACACACACCTGCTTCAAGGCCTCCCCGAAACGCACTCATGGTCCCTTCACCTGCCGGAACTGCAGCTACACCAGCCTCAGAGCCGCCGAAGCGCCCGCCAAGAAGGACCTCAACCAGCTCCGATGCATCCTACTGAACACCCGCTCCGCACGCAAACACGCCGTTGAGCTCTGGGACCTGCTCGACACATCATCACCGGACGTCGCCTTCCTGACAGAGACCTGTATGAACGACTCCTCCGCACCCGACATCGCCATAGCCATCCCAGACGGCTATAAGATCACCCGCAGAGACCGCACCAACGGAGAAGGAGGAGGAATCGCCATCGTCCACAAGAACACCATCAGGGTCTCGACCAGCACCGACGACATTCACTGCACCGCCGAACACATGCACTTCCAGATCCACACGGACCCCAACCCCACCTTTAGAGGCACCCTCGTCTACAGACCCCCTGGACCCCGACCCCAGTTCAGCGACTCCATCGCCGACTTCATCAGCACGCACGCCCTGACCTCCACCGACTACATCCTCCTCGGAGACCTGAACTTTCACCTGGAGAACAACAACGACAGCAACTCCACCACCCTGATCGACAACCTCGCCAACCTCGGACTGAGACAGCTCGTCACAATGCCGACCTCTTTCCGCCGGCCACACGCTCGACCCCGTCTTCTCCTCAAGCTCCCACGTCTCCTTCAGCCACACCACCGAACTCCTCTGGACCGACCACCGCTGCATCCACTTCACCTTCCAGAAACCCACCACACACCACCGCACCCAACAGATCCCACGCCGCTGCTGGAGCAAAGTCACAGAAGACCAACTACAGGCAAACCTCGCTCTCAGCCCACCCACCGACCCCTCCAACACCGACGACGCTGCCCGCAACCTCAGACGATGGATAGACGACTGCGCCAACACCCTCGCCCCGCTGAAAAAACCCACCTACAGAGACACCAGCAAAAGAGCCAGCTGGTTCACCCCGGAACTCCTAGCATCCAAGCGTACCTGCCGGAAACTAGAGAAGAAATGGCACAGTGAAAAGACACCGGACAGCCACGCAGCCCACAAAGACGCCATCCGCAACCACCATCACCTCATCAGGTCCGCCAAGAGGATCTCCTTCAAAGACCGCCTCGACAACAACGCACACAACAGCAAGGAGCTCTTCAACATCGTGAAGGAACTCTCCAACCCCAGCTCCAACACCAACGACATCCCACCGTCGCAAGCCCTGTGCGATTCTCTCGCCACCTTCTTCCACCGCAAGATCGCCGACATCCACAACAGCTTCAACACCCAGACAGCCCGAACAGACACCGACACACCAGACCCGCCGCACACCATCGACCACGACCCCTTGCCAGCCTGGGCCAACGTGAACATCGATGACACCATCAAGTCCATGAGCACAATCCACTCCGGCTCCCCGTCAGACCCTTTCCCGCACCACATCTTCAACAAAGCCAGCAGCTCCATCGCACCCCACCTGCGCAACGTCATCAATCTCTCCTTCGAGACCGCGACCTTCCCAGAGAGCTGGAAACACGCCGAGATCAACGCCCTACTCAAAAAACCAAAGGCGGACCCGAGAGACCTCAAGAACATCCGGCCCATCTCCCTGCTTCCGTTCCCAGCCAAGGTCATCGAGAAGATCGTCAACAGACAGCTAACCCGATACCTCGAAGAAAACAGCATCCTGGACCCATCCCAGTCAGGGTTCCGCAGGAACCACAGCACCGAGACTGCCCTCATCGCCGCCACCGACGACATCAGGACCCTGCTGGACAATGGTGAGACCGCAGCCCTCATCCTGCTGGACCTCTCCGCCGCCTTCGACACTGTCTGCCACCGCACTCTACGCGCACGCCTCAACGACGCAGGGATCTGAGACAAGGCCCTGGAATGGACCACCTCCTTCCTCTCCGGCAGAACCCAGAGAGTCCGCCTCCCCCATTCCGATCCGAAGCCTCCGAGATCATCTGCGGCGTACCCCAGGGATCATCCCTCAGCCCGACACTGTTCAACATCTACATGGCCCCGCTCGCACGCATCACCAGACAGCACGACCTCAACATAATCTCCTACGCTGACGACACTCAACTGATCCTCTCCCTCACCAAGGACCCCCTCGCTGCCAAATCCAACCTCCACGAAGGAATGAAGGCCGTCGCCGATTGGATGAAGAGCAGCCGACTAAAGCTGAACACGGACAAGACGGAGGTCCTCATCCTCGGCTCCAACCCTTCAGCCTGGGACGACTCCTGGTGGCCAATGACACTGGGGCAGCCCGACACCCACCGACCACGCACACAACCTGGGAGTCATCCTAGACTCAACGCTCTCCATGGCCAAGCAAGTCAACGCAGTCTCCTCCTCCTTCTTCAACACCCTCCGCATGCTCCGCAAGATCTACAGGTGGATCCCGACAGATACAAGAAGAACAGTAACCCAGGCCCTCGTCAGTAGCAGACTCGACTATGGAAACGCCCTCTACGCGGGAGCCCTGGCCAAGCTCATCAAGCGACTGCAACACATTCAAAACGCCTCTGCCCGCCTGATCCTCGACGTACCATGCCACAGCCACATCACCCCCCACCTGAGAAACCTGCACTGGCTCCCCGTCGACAGGAGAATCTCCTTCAAACTCCTCATCCACGCACACAAGGCACTCCACAAGACCGGCCCAGCCTACCTCAACAGACAACTCTTCTTCTACGTCCCCAACCGCCAGCTCCGCTCCGCCGACCTCTCCCTCGCCACCGTCCCTCGCATTCGAAGAACAACCACCGGCGGCAGATCCTTCTCCCACCTCGCCGCCAAGACCTGGAACACCCTTCCACTCAGCCTACGACAGACCCAAGACCTGCTGACCTTCAGGAGGCTACTCAAGACCTGGCTGTTCGACCAGTAGCGGCACCCCCCCTTTTTTTCCCCAGCGCCTTGAGACCCTCGCGGTAGATGTAGTGCGCTCTACAAATTCTGTGATTGATTGATTGATTGATTACTGGTAAGAATAGTGCAGAAATCCACATGATTATGGCCGCTCCCATTCCGCAGGATTTTAAATAATTGAAGGAGAAGCCCACCGCCTCAGCGAAACGAGCAAGCTCCTCCCTTAACGTAGGGATGGAGGTGGTGGGGTAGTAAAGAAGCCAAGCGCATCTTCTGCATAGAATGCCAGTTTGAATTCTTTGGTGCCCACCTGCATTCCCCTAATGTTGAGATTATCCTGCTCTCTATGGACAAATGGTTCCATCGACTAGGCAAACACTTGCAGGGACAATGTGCATCCTTGCCGGATGCTCCTTGAGATGGATATTGATGAAGAGAGCTCTCCATTTACTTTTAATTTCTCTGCTTGGTTTTGATAGTTGACTAAGATCATTCATTTCAGTCTCGGGCCCATGGAGTCCTATCTAACAGCTTGGAAATACAAGGCTAATTCACTTTGTTGAAGGCCTTTTCCGTGTACAGCGAGAGAAGGACCATCGTTGTCTTGGTTCTTTCAGCCACTTCAGTGATAGTGGCTGCTAGCCTGGTACTGTCCCTTGCGTGGCAGTTACAAATAACCCCTGTTTGTTGTGGTCAAATGAGATTTGTCCATCCCGAATGCAGACGTGTGACTAATATGCATGTAAATATTTTGCATCGAAGTTGAGAAGTACAGTGGCACGGTAAGGTGAGCAAGCGGTAGGCTGTTTTATTCGGTTTTATTAGTAAGCTAATTTGTGACGCCACCATTGTGACTATGCTGAATGTAACAATGCACAGACCGCCCCAGAGGACCGGCTAGGAATGTAGCGACAGCCTCATAAAATTAAGCCGGGTAGTCATCTGGGCCCAGAGCCTTCCAGCCTGATAGGTTGTAAATTACCTCTCTGACCTCCTCTGCAGATATCTCTTTTTCAAGAGATAGAAAGTCTGCACGCCTCACTGGGCAATGATAGGTTAGGTAAGCATCTTGGGCATTTGGCGAGAGAACGTTACCAACAAAGAGCATTGCATTGTATCTGGTGAAGCAGGCAAGGATGTAGTGTCCATGTGGGTTGTTCCTTAATCGTTGCATATACTATGGACTTGGTTTCTAGTGCGCTTGTTCGAGCTTGTATCTGCTTTGTCACATTTTCCATAATAAGTACGCTTTAGATAAAGCAGTTTCTTCGCAGTGTCATGCATTAGTAAACGCTCTAACTCGCCACATACCATGCAGAAACTTCTTTGTGTGCGGAGTGAGTTGTCGTGTTTATGCAAGGCCTCTAGACGATGCAGTTCCCTCTCCATCTTGTCCCTCTTTTGTTTTCTTTGTCTCTGTCATATGTTGTGGTGTGGGAGATGAGCTCTCCTCTCTTAATACCGCTGTCCCAGAGGAAGCATCAGCTAACGTCACTATTGTCGTTTTCACAGAAGTAATGTTCAACCTCATCCTTTATGCCGAGTCCCTGAATGCTACTTCGTTGTGGAGCCAAGGAGTGCAAGGACAGGGATGCATAGGGCAGTATAGAGTCTAGGTTCAGCAACACCGCTGCATGGTCTGAAAATATTTTGGAACCTGTGTCAGTGGAAAGAATCTGAGGTTGGAGAGCTATGGAAGTTTGGAAAAAGTTGATACGTGTGTATGACATGTGAACGCTAGAAAGTCCCTGGCCTCCTGGTGCTGCACTTTCCATATGTCCTCTAAGTTCGGATCTGAGAGGCTCCAAATCAGTGAGGGTGGGGATCTCGTCTGGCCAAGACGTGCTGGAGATCTGTCTAGCTTGGTATGGAGAGTATCATTAAAATCCCCTCCCAGGATGTGGCCTTTAGACGAGTTCGCTAACTGGAACACCCCCAACAAACAAGCCCAGTCACTCTCAGGCTGGCTTCCAGAAGAGGCCTGTAAGTGCACAAGATACAAATGACAAGAGCATCTTGAAGTCACCCAGATGACCACCGGGCAATCACCGAAGAAGCCCTGCATGCTGAGAGTCAGTAACAGTGGAGGGAACTAAGGGCAAGGACACCACTAGACTGTCTGACAACAGAAAACAGGCTTTTAGCACAAAACATGAGAAGCAAACACTGCCCTCGCAGAGAAGGATTCACCTTCAAAAGGGCAAACCTTAAAAGACAAAACTAAAAAGAATACATTTCAGAACATGCAATTGAAAAGGTCGCACTTTATCTTGAATAAAATGGATACTTAACACAAAAACAAAATTAAAAAGCAAATGTGGAATATGTGAATACTAAATATAATACGGACATTTTAATTGGGCAAAATAATGGGAGAGCACCGCTCAAAACAAACATGTTTGCTTGTTTGAAAACCTTGAATAGAAATATATCTGCTGTCACAATATTTTTTCGGATCTTACATCTTTATGGCCTGGAGTCGTTTTTATTGTTTAACATAGAGATGTATGTTGGTGGGTATAAAACATGCCCCTCTGCGTACGTAGTCCTGGGCATGTTAAGTATGCACCTCTGCAAATGTGTGCCTGGTAGGTTAAAACCGGACCTCTGCAGACCACGCCTGGGAGTGTAATCATCAGCCCCTCTGCATATGTATGCCTGGAAGTTCAAAACCTGCTCCTCTGCAGATGTATGCTTGAGAGTATGAAACCTGCTCCTCTGTAGATGTATGCTTGTGAGTATGAAACCGCCTCTCTGTGGATGTATGCCTGACAGTGCAAAACCTGTTCTCTGTAGATGTATGCTTGAGAGTATGAAACCGCCTCTCGGCAGATGTATGCTTGAGAGTTTGAAACCTGCTCCTCTGTAGATGTATGCTTGAGAGTATGAAACCGCCTCTCGGCAGATGTATGCTTGAGAGTTTGAAACCTGCTCCTCTGCAGATATATGTCTGAGAGCGTGATAACGCCGATTCTTATCTAATTATCTATAAGAACCTTCTGGTCGCCAAGATCTTTTTACCTGTTGAATAGTGTAAAGGAGAGAATCTCATCTGGTTATATAACAGCATTCATTTTGTCTGAAAGGACCACTGACTCCGAATTCAAGTTTAAGAATTTATTATCGCCAAAAATAACTGGACATGCAAACACCTCAACACGAGGTTAAAGAAATAGATGGGCACTAATACAAATAATAACCTACGCAGGAGTCTCATCCGACTCAGAATAAAGAGAATTGATAGTTCTAGAAGGATCAACCAAGCTATGATTGCTCCAAATTCTACGTTGCTCTTCATTTATCTAAGCAAGCTTTAAATCAATTGCTGTCCCTACACTAACACTTAGTGGCATCCCTACATAACGATTTTCCCAGGCAAGAATGAATAAAAGGTGTCAGCTGTGAAGACTTCCTCAGAAGTGCAATCACATAATACCTAAGCTCAGCTCCTTCCTCAGGACACTCTTTGTCCTTCTCTCTGGTCTCCCCTACCTCTTTTCTGGCCTCCTCCCTCAGGGCACTATCCCTAATACAAAATCCTAATACAATTGTACACGCCTTTGTCACGCCTCCTTGGCCAAGTCTTCTTTCTTGTACTTTTCCATCGAAACGGTTACTTCATCCTGGACGGTTGCGATGACCTTGAGTCCCAGGCACCTTCTCCGCCGAAAGTATCATCCCTAAATTCCATTGCACTCCCCGTACCATGCCTCCCATCTCTCTAACTTTTGAAAACAAAGAGTTAGTCTTTTACTAACGAGACATGTGTCCTTGCACCTGCAACAAAAGATACGTTCAACAGAAACCTTCTACTGTGCTAATTAAATCTACCGTTTGTGCCCAGAGAGCCTTACCAAGAGAAACTTTTCTCTGCCTACAAAATAAGCTAACATAAGAATAAACCAGGCCTTCCCTAAGCATATATGTAGTCAGGCCTTTACACATAACTTTTAAACACACACCTTACTGTTCCCTATAAGCATTTTCATTACAATTCATATGCGAAAAACGAATTACATGTGCAACTTTAATATGATGCACGTTTAAACTACTGCAATTGAATTACACACGAACTGATTTGTCTATGCATTAATTTTCACACAATTCAATAAACATTACATTACATAATTGTCATATCACAACTATACTACTGATTCACTTTATATCAGTGAACTATTCATTCTTTACTAAACATGCATGGATATACAACTGAATATATACGAATATATGTCTGAGTACATGCGGGTGCGGACTACCAGTGATTATGATGCACCCCTACAATTCACAAGAACATTTCGCTCTATCAGTTCCCCCCTTTGATGACTCCTGTCATCACATTTCCTTCAACTCCCTTGGAGAAAGAACCGATCTAAACAGAACTCGTTGCCATTTTCCCTGATCTTAGTTTCTCCATGCTCTTGAGCCTCTGATATTGACTGTCCTGCAGCCTTGCCAATCTCATCTCATTTTCCCTCAAAGCTCTCTTGACTCGGCCTGCTCGATACCACTTGTAGGCCTTGATCGAAATCCACAGACAGACCACACAAACCACCACAATAAGGAGGGGTCTCAGAACATACCCAAGGAATCCTTTTCCCAAATTTGCAACCCAACTCCCCACTTGACCAAAACACTTGCTAACCTTTTCCCAAGCCCCCTCTTCGGTCAAATCCGCTATTTTTGTGTGGATTGTAGTGATGTTACTTATATATTTCTCCAGATCTTTGCTACGGTCTGGTATATAAGTGCAGCACTCTTGAACATTCAACAATTTACAGACTCCGCCCTCTTTTGCCAACAAGACATCCAAAGCAAGGCGATTCTGCAAAACCATTGCCTTTATCGACAACATCTCTCCTTCCACCAGCACCAATGACTTTGCTGTATTCATTGAAAATTCATCTACCACAGTCGCTAATCTCCGGATTTTTACATCATTCAAGATTACTCCCAGGCTGGGTATCATAGCTCCAAAGATATCCCCCACAACAATTCCTGCACTTGCAGCTCGTCTCGCTCTTGAATGCTTCCCACCTTCCAGAAGTTCCAAATCCTCTGTATGGTAAATCTTTGGAAATATTATTGCCAAATAACATGTTCCATACCAATTTGCAGGCAACCTCACATAAGCATTCTTCCCACACACAAAATACACCGTTGGTATCACTTGTACAGGACCTTGGAGAAAATCTTTTGCCACATCTGCCATGGTGAAAACGTGATCACAAGTGCTTTGTCCCACTGCAACCTTTTCGTAGTAAGTCTGATAACGCCTTATACACAACTTACCCCTCTGCTCTTTGTCTAACGCTATAGGACCATAGCTTCCCTTTGTCTTATGCAACTTTTCTTCATCTGTCCAATCAAGCCTGTGATGCCCCATGTCTCGTGACTGGGTCAGCTTTCTATACCTGTCCTCTACCTGATCTACAAACTTTTTCTCTACATCTGACAACGAGCAGGTCAGATTGTGTCTGTGAGCGAATGCTGTATCCAATTCCAAACTCGGTATGAAGAACTTCCTGAGTCTATCCTCGGTCTTATAATAGTCATACTTATTCAAATGCTTGTAAGCTGGGACTTCAGGAAGCACTGCGTCGAAATTGGAAAAGAAATACTCAAACTGATCTCTCTCATAAAATAAACTAAGCAAAAGACTACATGAAATTCCATAGGTCAGTGGAAGATGGTGATACCTAATACCCTCGTCCACTGAAGCAGGCAACTGCATACACACATAACAATCTTTCGCATCCATCACATCAACATACTCATATAGCAGCTTAGCATATGCGTTAAGCTTAAAATCACTCCTAGACAAATCTATATGTAACCTACGACTTTCTTCTAATAGCAAAGCTCTGTCAGCTCCCATGTTGTTTACCCCCTTTTGGCTAGGTGTAGTAGGTGTAGGTGTCCCTGGCACCCCCTTCACTTCTAGCTCATGCGAACCAGTATATGAGACTATGATTACTATGATTATAGAAACTATCACACTACTTATAAGTACGCCTACAATCCACTTAGATCTACGATTGGGATCTCCCGGCTCCATGGTTTAGAAAGTTCTCAAAAGTTCTTGGTTAGAGCAATGAACCCCAAAAAGTCTCTGTGTCCTTTACTCGTGACTTGCTTAACCAGCTCGAGCAACCATGAAATCTCCGGATTTTCCCTTTCGATCACAATCTTATTTACACAGTCCAGAAAAAGACTTCCCTAGTTTTCGTTCCTCTTCTGTGGAAAGTCCCTAAGTTTATTCTTCTTCCACTCGGACCTAGGTTATCTTCTTCTTTTAGACTTTTATTTACAGTTTATAGTTGATCCACAATAAGATCCTCATTGAGCAGTTCCAGAACGTGATACAAAAGTTCAAGACGCAAAATTACCATTTCATGTGAAGACGGCTCAAACCCAAAAGACGGAAATTCGAGTCGATGCAGAACCAAGTTTCGGACTTCACTCAGAAGCGGGGGATTCGGAACTGTGAGGGTCAGTATTCCTTCTACTTCGAGCCCCGGCAACTGCAGCACCACCTTCACCACCACATTCGGGCTTCGACGGACCACCAGCACTGACCTCAGCCTTCCCGTACTCACTACCCCCTGCATCAAACACTGTGTAAGTCCACTCAGGGGTAGAGTATCTGCGACAAGGTACTCTAGTTCTTTTCGACCTCGACTATCTTGAGCCTGGTCTTCGTCACTTGCCTCTGTTTCGGACGCTTCAGACACTGGGGCAAGGTCTCTTTCAGGTGCTAACTTCAGGTTCCGTCGCCTCTGTCTTTCAGGCCAACTTTCTTCACTTCTGTTCGTTCGTCTGCCTTCCCCTGTTATACCCAGTGCACTACTTCCTCTTTCTGCTGAATCTGACTCTTCTCCGCCCACTGCACCGTTTCTGTCTTCGGTGTCTGAGTCAGGGTTCGAACTGTGGAAACCCCCTTCAGCTTGCTCTAATGCACCACCAGCTGTGTCAGCGACCCTTACAGCTTGACTTGTCCTCTCATGTGGCCCTGCCACATCAGCTGGATTTTCATTTACGAGAGGAGCTGTTTCTTCCAAGGGTGCTGAAACTCTGCGGGTATGGGAGGCATGCACCCAGTTCGGCAATCCTCCACACTTTACTGCTGTGTTCGTGATGAGTATCACCTGATACGGGCCACGCCAGCGGGCATCCAAGCAACTCTTCCTCACGTGTTTCCGGACAAGCACCCAATCTCCGGGACACAAGTCGTGGCACAGATCACTCGAGGCTGGGACCACTGCTGCTTGCACCTGCTGGGATACAGAACGGACCACATCAGATAGTCCTTTACAATAATCGAGAATCAAGTCATCAGTGATGCTTATCAAAGCTGTAGCTGGTACTGCCGGCAACCTCATTGCCCTTCCCATTAGTATCTCGTGGGGGGACAACCTGGTTTTCCTGTCTGGGACACTTCGCATGCTCATCAACACAAGCGGCAAAGCATCGGGCCATTTCAGGGATGTCGAAGAACACATTTTTGCCATCCGGGCCTTCAAAGTTCCATTAACTTGTTCCACCATCCCAGAAGCCTCTGGTCTGTAACTACAGTGGAGTCTCTGGTCAATATTCAATGCAGCACAAAGTAACTTCATGATTTCACTGTGAAAGTGCCTTCCTCTATCAGATTCCAAAGAGGTTGGGATCCCGAACCTAGGGATGAGCTCCCTCAACAATAACTTAGCCACTGTGAGAGTGTCACACCTGCGTGTTGGGTAAGCCTCCACCCACCGTGAGAATACACATACCAACACTAAAATGTACCTCAACCCATTACACTTAGGCATTTCCACGAAGTCTAGCTGTATCCTGTTGAAAGGCCCACCTGACCTCCCAATGTGACTCAATGTAACTACAGTTTTCTTTCCAGCGTTCATCTGCTGACACGTAACACACCTTTGACACACTGTTTCAGCCATTGCCCGAAATCGTGGGTTGTACCACGTCTGTCTAAACACCCTCATCATTGCATCTCTACCAAGGTGTGCCTGTCCATGTATCAGCCTTGCCATCGGACTCAACAGCTCTTCTGGTAATACGGCTCTCCCATCACTGGAGACCCACACATCCACGTCTCCTCTCTCACAACCAGCTTTGATCCATCCCTCTCTCTCCTGGTCTGAGACTTCATCCTGCAATCGCTTGAGCTCTTCCCAAGTGTCTGCCATGGCCAACATTATGTTGAGCTCGGTTCTTTCTTGGCTCTCCCCTGCGTATCTATCTGTGAATATGCATCCTTGTTCTGCACAGAACCGGGCGACCTCGTCCGCGTAATTATTGCCCAATGACACAAAGTCCTCCCCCTTCCCATGTGCTGAACATTTCACAACAGCAATTTCCTTCGGATGCTGTAATGCATCCAACAGTTGTCTTACATATTCTCCATTCCGAATGGGTGAGCCAGATGATGTCAAAAATCCCCTCTGAGACCATAACTGCCCGAAGTCGTGCACCACACCAAACCCATATTGGCTGTCAGTGTAAATCGTGATTCGAATTTGGTCAGCGGCCAAACAGGCACGGGTCAAGGCAATGATTTCAGCTACCTGCGCGGAGCGTACTCCTTCTAGGCAAGCAGCCTCAACCACTCCCGAAATGGTACACACAGCAAACGCTGCTCTCAATTGCCCAACACTGTCTCTTAAGCATGAACCATCGACAAAGAAAATTTCATCTGGGTCAGCCAACGGTTCATCGACAATGTCAGGTCTCGGTTTGGTGCAAAGTTCGGTCACATCGAGACAATCATGGTCCGCACAATCTTCATCATCCGTGTTCGGTGTAGGCATCAATGTCGCAGGGTTCAAGACAGAGCACCTTTTCAGAGTCACATTCTCTGCGGCAAGTATGACTTGCTCGTACCTCGTTAACCTATTGTTCGTTAGGTGCTGAGTCTTGGTCCTGGTCATTAATAACTCAACCGAGTGTGGCACATGTACAGTCAGGGGATGTCCCATTACAATGCTTTCACATCTTTCAGTGCTGACACCTGTTGCAGCAACGGATCTTAGACATCCGGGCAACGCAGAAGCTACTGGATCTAGAGTAGCTGAGAAATAGGCAACTGGTCTACGGACACCTCCATGGTTCTGAGCTAAGACTGCTAATGCACATCCTTCCCTCTCATAACAGAACAATGAAAAGGCCTTGTTATAATCAGGCATCCCCAGTGCCGGAGCACTGCACAATTCCTCTCTCAGTTTCAGGAATGACATCAAGCACTCCTCGTCCCATGGTACCGGATCACTCACATCCTTGTGCGTAAGCCTCTGCAAAGGCTTTGCTCTCAAGGAGAAACTAGGAATCCACTGTCGACAGTAACCGACCATTCCCAGGAACATCCTAACTTCTCTCTGTGTGGTGGGTACTGCCATACTCATTATTGCCTCAATTCGGTCTGGTGACACCTTCCTCTTGCCTTTTTCTAATCTGTGTCCCAAGTACTGTACCTCATTCAAACAGTATTGCAGCTTGTTCGGGGACACCTTATGTCCATTCTCTGCTAAGTGGTTCAACAGGGCTACGGTGTCAATTCTGCAAGCATCTTCTGTTTCTGAGGCAATGAGCAAATCGTCTATGTATTGCACGAGGACTGAGTTCTGCGGCAACACAAGGCTCTCGAGATTCTTTTTCAGGATCTGGTTAAAGATCGATGAACTTTCTGTATACCCTTGAGGGATACGACACCATGTTAACACGCGATTTTCCAGCCTGAATGCAAAAAGAAATTGGCTTTCCTCATGGAGCGGTATCGAAAAGAAGGCTTGACACAAGTCGATGACCGTAAACCACTCGGCTTCGCATGGGATCTGGAACAGTATTACTGAAGGATTCGGTACCACTGGACAACAAGGGACAACTATCATGTTGACCTTTCGCAGGTCTTGCACGATCCTGTATTTCCCGCTCGGTTTCTGTAGTCCTATAATAGGTGAATTACAGGGGCTACCTCTGATCTCTTTCAGAATGCCTTTCTCAATGAAAGTCTCGATCACAGGTTTTATCCCTGCAATCGTTTCAGGCGACAAGTTGTATTGAGGTGTCCTGGGGAAATCAACATTTTTCTTCACCTCAATCCGCACTGGTTCAACCCCTCTGATTAGACCTATTTCATCGCCTGCGAAATCACACACCACAGATGACACTGCGTCTCTCAAATCAGGTGGAAGTTCTTCCACAGTCACCATTGGGTACAGATCTATACATAGATGCTGATTTGTAACCTTAAAATCAGCATCGTCATCCCTCGTCTGGACCTCCACTCCCTGAGGTGTACAATAAATCGTACAGTTCAACTTGCACAACAGATCTCTTCCCAAAAGGCAAACTGGACTCGTATCACACACTACAAACTGATGTCTAGTTTGGAAGGAACCTATCTTTACTAAGATCGGTTCTGTCAACGGGCTGCTTATTCTTTTGTTCGCTACTCCAACAACCTGGATTGATTGTCCTGAGAGGGGTAGGTTAGGGACCACTGCTGATCTTACAGTAGACCGGGTAGCACCAGTATCAACCAAAAGTGTGGCAGGATGACCCTCAATATCTGCCTCCACAAAAGGTCCTCTCTGGTCTACCTCCAAGACCGCTCCAAGCGTGCAGTCTTCCTACCCCCTCAGGCACCGTCAGGATAAAGGGTCTGAGCTACTCTCGTCATAGTCTTCGAACAGGGGCATCTGTTGGTACGTTCGTATTCCTTGTGAAATCCTTGGAGCCTGGGGAACCTGGGCGTGAGAGCTGTATATTCCCCCTTTCATCGTCCTCGGCCTCGTCACAGTGTTAACTACCTCTTGCGCGGGTGCCTGAACCCCCTCTTCCTCTTCCTGCAACTGATTAACTGGGTTCAAAGGACACTCGCGTTTCCAATGTCCGACCTGGCGACAAAGATGACACGCAGTGGTCTTCTTCAGTGTGGCCACGTCCACTCCCGTCTTGGGGTCTATTGGTTTTCCCTTTCCCTGTCCTTGCCCATTCTGGTTCCCCTGGAAATTTCCTTGTTTTCTTCCTAAGGTCCCTCCATTAGACTGACCCTGTGCTGTCTGCATCTGGACAAGCATCAATTTGTCTTTTAGCTTCCGATGTTTCGATTCCACCTCATCACTACAGTATCTCGCATACCTCAAAATTTCATCTACCGGCTTGTTCTGCCAGCAGATCAAATGGTGCTGTATCATGAGACTGACTTCTGTTCTCAGACCCAGTACAAACTTTGAGACAAACTGTCCCATATCCTTGGGGTCTAACGTATCTAATCCACTATACTGTTTAAAAGCTTGCAGAAGTCTTTCGTAATATTCATGCACCGTTTCTTTGGGTTCCTGTACAGTCCGATCTATCTTAACCCAATCTATATCTTGAGGTGAAATCTTCAGTTTTAGCCATGTAATCACCTGCTCATATTTTTTCATTACTAGGGGTGATGGACCATTTGTAACCGCCTCCCTTTCAGGTTCCGAAGTCGGCCACTCGACAGCGACTTTACAAGCTGTCCACAAATCTCCCGGCACCACTATGTCAAACAAGGTGTTCAAATCAATCCACAATACTTTTGAAATTTTAACAAACCGCTCAACCTGCTTGTACCACTCTACTGGTTTCTCCCTCAGCCGAGGAAAATCATTTGTAAATGCAGCCAAATCACCTCTATTCCACGGCACATGCACATACCCTCCATTCTGTACTTCCCGTAAAGGAAAATTTCCGACACCCGTCGCCCCCCCTCCTGGAGGCGGCGTTTCCCCCTCAGCTTTCTTTGCTAGTTTCTTCTTGGACCACCTTTCTTCCCATTTGTCCAACAAAATCCATATCCGCATTCCTACTATCAGATCTCTGGTGTGTGTCCTTAATCCTGTGATTCTTTTCTCTTCCAGCTCCTGGTCACTGTATTGTAATCTATGCGATCCTTGCAACGTTTTAGTTTTATTCAGGTCTACCTCATATCTTTTGGCCAACGCCGTTAAGTTTTCATGTGCTATTCTAGCTTTTCGAGTCACATCTTTTGGTACGAACAGCAACTCATCTGATCCATAAATTTCTATCCTTTCCAAAGGCAGACTCCCGCTAATCATCTCGTCTACCTCTGTTTTCAACCTTACTACGTCTAGCAACCTTGCCTGTACTGCACTCCTCAGTACTTCTCGACAAGATGAACCGTCCCGCTCATCACAGTCACTATTCTGTCCTTGTGACCTATTCCCTTCCATCATATTCCTGGAACTTGGTCTGTCTTCCGAGATGTTTTGTGCCCTATCTCCTGGCATCCTATCACTTTGGTTTGTTACTGTTGGTGTCCACATCCTCAAAGCTGACTTGGATTCGTGCAAAGACCTCGGTCTGACTGATCTCTCATCCTCCTGTCTAAAGGAAGAGTCTGCAGTAGCCGGTAACGGCGTACTTGTCTCCAATGGTCTTGGGAAATGAACCACTCGTACTCCGAACCCATTCCCACTCTCACTGGTTATTTCTTCCCTTCCCATCTGTACGGAGCTCCCTTCTCTCACTCGGTCTGGGTCATATACCGGTACTATAGGGCCAATGGTAACCGGTACTGTCAAGGAGTCCTGTAATCTTGTGTTCCCAACAGGAGGCTGTGTTATCATAGACGTCGTTGCCCCTTCCGTTCCTGTGGAAATCCTTCCCACTACTCTCATGCTAGTCTGATTCTGGCTCTCATCAATTGTTACTGCTGGAGTCGGCTTTCCCTCTTCTGAGTCTGGATTAAATGGTGGTGGCCTCTCTGCCAACAACCTATCTAACAGGCTGTCGTCTGTCTCACTGTCGTCCTCATCGATTCTTGTAATCTTTCCATTTTGTATTAGCAGTGGGTATAACTTATCTCCCTCAATCGTTTCCACTCTCCACCTTTTCTCCAGTGCATCCCACCTTGCATCTTGAAATGCCCTGACCGATTTCTTCACCCTTTCCTGGCTCTTGTCTTTCCTCCTATCGTACGCTGCTCTAATCCACGCATGTAGCACCTCAAACTGTGTTGGTCTAGGTAGTGGTCGTAAAGAAGCCATTATACTTTTTAGCTGGTACAACACCTCTAACCTGAAAGTACCATAGCGTGGGAAAGTCAATTCTCCTTCTCCTTCTGTCATTTTATGCCAATTCTCAAGCCAAATTATAGTATGCAATCCTACATTCTTTGCCATATAATGTGCTGGCATATCCTCGGGAGGAGCTTCCTCTCCTTCCCGAGTAACCACATGTCTATCGCCTCTACAAAGTTCCCGTAAAACTTTAAAACATTTCATGATGAATCAACTTTTTATTTGCACTCAAAATGTCAGCTTTTACTTCCTGATTTCAATCCACCAATGCCAGCGCGGCTCACACCAACCGGCCTATCGCAGCGCGGCACTTGTCTGACGTCACTTTTCCTCCGCTCGCAGCAGTTCTCCTCCTTCCTAATTCACTCGTTCTCGCTCGCACTTGTCCCAATCATACTCTGAAATAATGTCCGTCCTACCGAACAATTACCTCTCTGACTGTCAGTCTTACCAATGACCGATCAGCCTCTTGAGCTTGTTGACCTCAATCTGGCAACCGTCTGTCCGCGAAATGACCGGACAATCGCCTCTAACACACTCGATAGGATTCAATCACTCGATGTTCTGCATACAATAACCTACGACCTGCGTTGGTTATTCACACACTCACACATGTGTTCCCTATCTTCAGTGGGTCTGTCAATGATGTCTCGTGACCCCCACAACCTCTGGTCAACGCTCTCAACTCTGGGTGTGTTCTACACCACTCTAAATCTCCCGGTCCCGCGCGCGCTCACGGTCCGGTTCTCAATCACACAACTCTCGTTCCAACTCCGCAAGACATCACACAACAATAAAACACCGCATCTTACCAAACACCACTCTTTTCATACTCACTCTACCACGAACTGCTACTTCCGCCGCACCGTCACTCTCCGTCAGTTTTCAACGACCTCCGACATCCTTCTCCTACGGTCCTCTGGATCTGCGTCACTCGGGCTCTATGGGGCAACTTAATCTCCTATCTTGCTCTAGATCTCCCCTTACCATCAAAGGTAACCATCCTACTCTGCTACCAACTGATAACGCCGATTCTTATCTAATTATCTATAAGAACCTTCTGGTCGCCAAGATCTTTTTACCTGTTGAATAGTGTAAAGGAGAGAATCTCATCTGGTTATATAACAGCATTCATTTTGTCTGAAAGGACCACTGACTCCGAATTCAAGTTTAAGAATTTATTATCGCCAAAAATAACTGGACATGCAAGCACCTCAACACGAGGTTAAAGAAATAGATAGGCACTAATACAAATAATAACCTACGCAGGAGTCTCATCCGACTCAGAATAAAGAGAATTGATAGTTCTAGAAGGATCAACCAAGCTATGATTGCTCCAATTTCTACGTTGCTCTTCATTTATCTAAGCAAGCTTTAAATCAATTGCTGTCCCTACACTAACACTTAGTGGCATCCATACATAACGATTTTCCCAGGCAAGAATGAATAAAAGGTGTCAGCTGTGAAGACTTCCTCAGAAGTGCAATCACATAATACCTAAGCTCAGCTCCTTCCTCAGGACACTCTTTGTCCTTCTCTCTGGTCTCCCCTACCTCTTCTCTGGCCTCCTCCCTCAGGGCACTATCCCTAATACAAAACCCTAATACAATTGTACACGCCTTTGTCACGCCTCCTTGGCCAAGTCTTCTTTCTTGTACTTTTCCATCGAAACGGTTACTTCATCCTGGAAGGTTGCGATGACCTTGAGTCCCAGGCACCTTCTCCGCCGAAAGTATCATCCCTAAATTCCATTGCACTCCCCGTACCATGCCTCCCATCTCTCTAACTTTTGAAAACAAAGAGTTAGTCTTTTACTAACGAGACATGTGTCCTTGCACCTGCAACAAAAGATACGTTCAACAGAAACCTTCTACTGTGCTAATTAAATCTACCGTTTGTGCCCAGAGAGCCTTACCAAGAGAAACTTTTCTCTGCCTACAAAATAAGCTAACATAAGAATAAACCAGGCCTTCCCTAAGCATATATGTAGTCAGGCCTTTACACATAACTTTTAAACACACACCTTACTGTTCTCTATAAGCATTTTCATTACAATTCATATGCGAAAAACGAATTACATGTGCAACTTTAATATGATGCACGTTTAAACTACTGCAATTGAATTACACACGAACTGATTTGTCTATGCATTAATTTTCACACAAATCAATAAACATTACATTACATAATTGTCATATCACAACTATACTACTGATTCACTTTATATCAGTGAACTATTCATTCTTTACTAAACATGCATGGATATACAACTGAATATATACGAATATATGTCTGAGTACATGCGGGTGCGGACTACCAGTGATTATGATGCACCCCTACAATTCACAAGAACATTTCGCTCTATCAAGCGTGAAACCCGCCTCTCGGCAGATGTATGCCTGGCAGTGCAAAACCTGCTCCTCTGCAGATATATGTCTGAGAGCGTGAAACCCGCCTCTCGGCAGATGTATGCCTGGCAGTGCAAAACCTGCTCCTCTGTAGATGTATGCTTGAGTATGAAACCGCCTCCCTGTGGATGTATGCCTGGCAGTGCAAAACCTGCTCCTCTGCAGATATATGTCTGAAAGCGTGAAACCGCCTCTCGGTAGATGTATGCCTGGCAGTGCAAAACCTGTTCTTCTGCAGCTGTATGTCTGAGAGTGTGAAACCTGACCCTCTGTAGATGTGTTCCTGGAGGTGCTGTGAGTGTGAAACCTGCTCCTCTGTAGATGTATGCTTGAGAGTATGAAACCGCCTCTCGGCAGATTTATGTCTGGCAGTGCAAAACCTGCTCCTCTGTAGATGTATGCTTGAGAGTATGAAACCGCCTCTCTGTGGATGTATGCCTGGCAGTGCAAAACCTGCTCCTCTGCAGATATATGTCTGAGAGCGTGAAACCGCCTCTCAGCAGATGTATGCCTGGCAGTGCAAAACCTGCTCCTCTGCAGATATATGTCTGAGAGCGTGAAACCGCCTCTCGGTAGATGTATGCCTGGCAGTGCAAAACCTGTTCTTCTGCAGCTGTATGTCTGAGAGTGTGAAACCTGACCCTCTGTAGATGTGTTCCTGGAGGTGCTGTAAGTGTGAAACCTGCCCCTCTTGAGCTGTATGCTGGAGGCGTGAAACTGACTCTGTCGATGTAAGCCTGGACGTGTGACCCACCTCTCTGTAGATGTATGTAGGTGTGAAACTTGCCCCTCTACAGATTTATGCTTGGAAGTGTGAAACCTGCCTCTGTAGATGTATGCCTAGAAGTGTCAAACCTGCCCCTCTTGAGCTGTATGCCTGGAGGTGTGAAACCGACTCTGTAGATGTAAGCCTGGACGTGTGACCGCCTCTCTGAAGATGTATGTAGGTGTGAAACCTGCCCCTCTACAAATTTATGCTTAGAAGTATGAAACCTGCCTCTCTGTAGATCTATGCCAGGAAGTGTGAAACCAGCTCTCTGTAGATGTATGCCTGGAAGTGTGAAACCTGCCCCTTTGTAGATGTATGCCGGAAATATGAAACCTGCTTCTCTGTAGATTTATGCTTGAGAGTGTGAAATGTGCTTCTCTGTAGATGTATGGCTGAGAGTGTGAGACCTGCCTTTCTACAGATGTGTGCCCGGAAGTGGGAAACCTGCCCCTCTTGAGCTGTATGCCTGGAAGTGTGAAACCGACTCTGTTGATGTAAGCCTGGACGTGTGACCCACCTCTCATTAGATGTATGTAGGTGTGACACCTGCCCCTCTACAGATTTATGCCTGGAAGTGTGAAACCTGCTTCTCTGTAGGTGTATGCCTGGAAGTGTGAAACCTGCTCTCTGTAGATGTATGCCGGAAATATGAAACCTGCTTCTCTGTAGATGTATGCTTGAGAGTGTGAAATGTGCTCCTCTGTATATGTGATGGAGCAGGGAAAACGAAAAAATTTTAACCTCCTAATATTTAAGTTGAATAATTAACACACAGGTTAGTCTCAGTAAATAACCAACCATGTATGTTACATGAAAAGGGTTATGGGTAACACGCTATATCTGTGCAAACTAATTTACTTACAATTGTTAACGTGGATAACATAAGCCTAGTAATTTGCGTACTAATTAGAATAATAAATGCATGATTTGTGCTTGGAAATAAACTGTGTAGTGGCAAAGTAAAGCGTTGGTAAGTAAGAAATGGCTTTATATGTCGCTTTTGCTAGGTAATACTTAATTGGGGTACGTAGAATGACGGGAGGGAAACGAAAAGGCTTATATTCTTTATTCTTAACTATGTTCTGTTTATCTTTATAATAGTTCGCTTAAGCCTGTTGTGCCGCGATGTAAAAATGGCTGCCATGGCAAAACAAGCTAGAGTACGCAAGCGCGAAGTGGGTATCGAAAGCGAGAAAGGCCGTGAACAAGAGGGATCATGTGACCGTCCATAAGCCTAGGATGGAAGCGTGGTCAAGGCTGCAATGACCTTATTATACAAACGTGTGCCAAAGAAGGACATAGCGAAAAGCGTGAGAAGTCGCAGTGAATATGTGAATGAACAATGAACAGTTCAACTTAAAAGTATCAGAAAAGGATACAGATTGAAACCAATGTGCGGATGGGTAATGTCATAAACCGGTGAGAAACGACAGAAGTATGAACTTTCCACAAAGAACTGGTTGGAGCAAGGATATTCATAATGAGATGTATACTGACCCAAATGGACCAATTAGAGAGAATCTCGCCCACAAAGATGTAACATTTTCACTTAGTAAGCTAGTATTAGGGTATAAGAAGACCTACTCTTAGAGGGGAGGGGGCTGCTGATGAGCTGATTAACTGATGATGCTGCTACTGCTATTTTATATTTTTGATTGAGCACGAGACGCTGCTGTTGGAGAACCTTTTTGCTTTTAATAGATTTTTCCATTTAATACTATTAGACCTTTTTATTCTTAAAATACTAAAGGGGAAGGAACGAGAAGGCCTGTTTTCCAGGACAGATAGATAGTTTTTCTGGAGTTCTATGCTGTAATCTGAATTCATTGCTGTGACGAACTTTGTTTTTCCATCTAATAGGTATGCATTGCAATTTCAATTTATTCTAATAATGATGCAAAATGTAATAATCTGAATAATAAATTTGAAACTTATTCATGCTTCTAAAAATTATATAAACTTTATTATCTTTAAAAACAATGAGTCAGTGGTTCTTTAGCTCAATGATAAATGTAAATGTTTAAAGGTTTATAATGATTGAGCTGGTCTTAATCACCATCAACTGGTTCCTACTAGTTGGTCCATCGACCAATGAGCGGAATACCTTAAAGCTTGAGAAGTATTATGTCGTTTTAAAAAGGTATCCCGTCTCCTTCCAGCAAATCATTAACTGTTTTCTCCTAGGTAAAAACGGATGAAATCCAGGGAATATATGAGAGAGTGAATGTCTATGCGGTGTTATGGGCCCCACCGTCATATGGATATAGTTGTGTTTAAGAGGGATATTTGTACCTGGACGTCCAAAGCATATAGGAGAAGAAATGTTATTAATAGCGCTGGATCAAGATGTATGTCTGAGAGTGTGAGACCAGCCTGTCTACAGATGTGTGTCTGCAAGTGGGAACCCTTCCCCCATAGATGTATGTCTGAAGTGTCAATCTTGCTCCTCTGCACAGATATGCCTGGAAGTGTGGACGCTGCCCCTCTGTAGATGTATTCAGGAAGTGTGAAACCTGCCCCCTATATATGTATGCTTAAGAGTGTGAACGCTGCCCCTCTACAGATGTTTGCCTGGAAGTGTGGACGCTGCCCCTCTGTAGATGTATTCCTGGAATGGTGAACCCTGCCCCTCTGTAGATGTATGCTTGGAAGTGTGAACTCCACCCCTCTGCAGATGTATTCCTGGGAGTGTGAAACCTGCCTCTCTTTAGATGTACGCCTAAGAGTGTGAACATTGCCCCTCTACAGATGAATGCCTGGGAGTATGAAACCTGCCGCTCTGCAAATGTATGCATGGAAGTGTAAAACATAACTTTCTGCATACTTACTCCAGGGAGCGTTCCTTATACACCTCTGGTTAAACCTGACCCTCTGCAGACCATCCCTGGGAGTGTAATCAGCAGCATCTCTAAAAGTGTATGCCTGGGAGTGTGAAACCTGCCCCTCTGCATCTATATGCCTGAGAGCGGGAAACCTGCTCCTCTTAGATGTATTTCTGGTAATGTGAAGCCTGCCCCTCTGTAGATGTATGACTCGGAGTGCGAAATCCCTTCTGCAGCTGCTACTCTGGGATAGGAAAGACTAGTCTACCACTCCTGGGCTGCATGCCTGGAAGTGCAGACTGTGCCCTCTTGGAACTGCATGCTTGTGAATCAAGACCCTACCCTTCTGGAACTGCATGTATGTGAGTGCAGATACTACCCTTGTGGAGTTGCATGCCTGGGAGTACAGATCCGGTACCTGTGGAGCTGCATGTCTGGAAATGTGTGGCCACAATTAATGAATCTTTGTATTTGTAGCATCCCCACCACAAGCACAACCCACAGCCTTGAGTTGATGTAGCAGACCCTATGAATACCAGAGGAGTTGTTGGTGCTGGTGACTCAGACATGGGGCAGCCTAGTGGGACTGCCACATGCAGATCTGAGCTTGTCATGCGTCATAGGCCTGTACTTGAAAATGACAAGCACACACAAGCATGCTTGTCAGTGACTCATTTACTAGGATATTGTTGGCAAGGACACTGCACAAAGAATTACTGTCCACATTCGTAGAATTTGACGTGTACCGTTGGAAGTGAAGTACTTGGAAAATTTCAAAACGTTTCCTTTCTTTAATGTAGGAAGCTGGCTCTCTATGTAGTGCACTAAAACGAAGTACACTGTGCAGAGAGTCCAGTAGATCCCTTATTGGTATACAGAGGTAAAAGTAGATAATAATAAAGCTCTATTTGTGGTAGTGTGGGCGAACAGGTAGGCTTATCAGAGGGTAGTGCTAAGGATGTGTTGTACTCACAGAGGCAATAAATGAGACACACACAAGAATAAATCCAAGACCAATTTGTAAAAATGACATCGATTTTTATATAATTTTTCAGACCAAGAACTTTGTTCTAAGGTAAGTACTTCTTAAGTTATGAGTTTTTAAAATTTGCAAAAGAAATCACTAATGTGCGCAATTACGCACAATAGAATTCAATGGGAGAAAGTAGGAAAAAATATATAAAATCACAGAGTGGGTTCTGGAGGTTCACCTTCTGGATTCGGGGAAGCAGCAAGGCCAGGTCCAGTGTTCCAGCAACAGACCGGATTTAGCCGGGAGCAGAGTGCTGAGGTCACTGGTAGCAGGTGCTACGAAGAAGGGGCCACCTGAAAACATACTGCACAAGAGGATTTAAAGGTAAGTCTGAGGGGTCGCACTTGAGGGAGCAGGTCGCAAGGGCCTCAGGGCCACAGGAGCACAGCTGGTTCCACAGGCCAGTACCTGCTGCCAGCCATGTTCGGCGGGTGTATGTGCCACAGGGCCTGGCCTATGCACTGCCGGGGGGCTGGTTGGTTGCAGGAGTTTGGACTCAGGGGTTGCGCCCTCGCCATGCACTGCTTAAAACCTCACATATTACAACATTCATGATCATGTTCTGTGACATCATTGATAACATTGATAACATTACTGATAACAACAGAACTGAGATGTACTGGGCAGGGATGTGGAATTCCTATAGCCCAATGCCCGGGACATATAGTTTGGGGTCAAGGGCAACAAGTATTTATGTGTATTTTGTCCTTGGGGCTAGTAGGCCCAACCCCCTACAGCACAAACCCTTTGGCTGCTAGTTTACAGTACCACAATATGGATCAGGGAAGGGCATTGTCTACAGTTAAGGTAATGTGTGTCCATGTGTTAATGCCGTTCAAACTTGTATTTATGGTTCATTAATGCAAAGCCTTTATTATTAGGGTGAGCACTAAAAGTAAATGTTGTAAGCTCTGCCTGCACTACTGACGGTGGTTCCAGTATAAATGTGTACACACGTTTTCAAAGTTTAGTAATATGAAGCTATGTATAATGCTCCCAGAATGCTCTCTGATTATATGCAAATATTATCAGAAGCATGAAAGCAAGAGTGATGATTATTTGTTTTCAAAATAAAATGTTCACCAAAAAAATGCAAGTAGGAAAAAAAACATTTTGCTAAACTACTGTAAGATTTTAGGTACCATATCTTTGCAGCATCATTTGGTAACATGTTGATGTATGCTTGTATTTCCCAAAAATATTCATAATGGAAAATCAGTGTAACCAGTTGAAATATGATTATGGGAAACAAAAATAAACAAGCATTGGCAAAGCCAGTAGGTCTGAAATTGGTGGTCAGCCTTTTGGTTTTGTCAATGCGTGACTTGTTTAGGCATGGTTTTTGTAAAACCTTATCGGTGGGGGAGCTGCTGGGCCCTCACCCTTCTAACAAGCATTGGCAAGAAAAAATAGTTTTCGGTCTCAAAAAGCACACATTGCCACAGAGTTCCGGGCACTGAACAAAACTACTTTGTGTGCCAATATGCTCCTTGTAAAAGAGCAAAATACTGTCACTCACAGTGAAGCCAGCTGACAGACCGAGAGAAAGAGAGAGAGAGAGACAGAATTTTATTAAACACAAAAGTTCATGGTTAACGCCAGGCCTAAACAGAGGCCCAATTATTTAAAAAAGCCTCAGAAGTGTATCCATGGTATATATCCTTTCATTAAGTGCATATATACAGTTTCAGTGAATTTCCAAGAATTTACAGAAGTTGGCCAAGAAATAGTACTCCTAGAAAATATTTGTGAACTGCATTTTAGCATGAGCAAATGTGCATGTATAGATTTGCTCATGTGAAAATCTGAATGTTTCAAGTTCACTTTTCCTCCAACCACTTTTTTCCCAAACCTGGAAGACGTTTTACGTCTGCCACTGTCAGGAGTAAATTTCCAACCTTTTTCAGTATGGGAAAAGATTAGAAAAGAGTTAGTGAAAACCCTTAAATCATGGAAGTTAGTAGGTTTGCACAGACTCAAAAGGGCATTCCAGCCCTTGAACTATTGCTTACCACTACCTTCAGCCCCAGTTTGTAGATCTGCGGAAACGTGGCAATATAAGGGAATTGCTAGTATTCAAACCCTACTATGCTATGAGCCCTGGCATAATTAGAGATGCTATATCAGAACTCCTATATAATGAGATTGCTGCCGTAATTTGTCGCCGCATTACATGGCACAAAAGGGACAAGTGGATTTTGTTACAGGACAAGTAGATTTATGAAGCAACCTGCCGTACGGACAAGTAGATATTTTATTAAATTCCACACCCCTGACTGGGAGACGGTACACATTGCAATACAAGATATTGCAGCAGTGAGACTCAAGCTAACCCCACTGGAGGCCTTACTGGGCTATGTTAAAGAGTAGCCGAAGGGCACGCGTAGGCTGCTTGCGCTAGGCATCCTCTTGGCAAAGCGTAGGGTAGCGTTACGGTGGATGAAGGGGCCGTCCCCCACAATTTAGGAATGGCGCACCGACATGTCATACTGCAACACACAATCGGAAATATTTAACGCACTCATGCCCACTAGGTGTAAACCAAAGGACATCTGGGACCCTTACAAGGCTTACCTTGCCCGTCACACATCAGCGGAAGAGTCAGAGGTAGAACAAGATAGAACAGGTGTCGGTTGATTTAACAAGCACGTAAATGTTTGTGATGCACCATAGTTGTCATCTACTACATAGATTGTGGGGAACGGGGCTGGGTACCTCCTTGTAGGTGCGTTGGTCGCTGTAGTTTCCAGTACGCATTTGATAAGTATACAGCTGCGGGTAATGTCTCCTGAATTGTCAAGTGAAATGGTCGTAAATAAGCGATACTTGTCATGATGGTACCAGTTTTCTCTGTATGCTCCTGCACTTATTGTAATGTATGTCGGGATTTAAGGTTGTATGCAAAATGAAAATAAAGTTGAAAAAAACAGAAAACTGAACTGACATCATTGACGGCAACTCTGTGCATGGCGGAGGTACAAGATATAGTTCCTTGAAATAACTATGTTGAATTTCAGTGATTTATTTTTAATTTAAAACGTTATGTTTAAACTGATATATTCACCTACATCGACACTTAACCTTTGTTTTTTATTGAATTTCTGAGGTTTTTGTTAATGTAAAGATATTACCATACATAACAATAACATATAACATCACTTAAACTTTGGTTTCTTAGTGAAAATATGTGTGTGTG
Source organism: Calotriton arnoldi (assembly GCA_963921515.1). Classification (NCBI taxonomy): domain Eukaryota; kingdom Metazoa; phylum Chordata; class Amphibia; order Caudata; family Salamandridae; genus Calotriton; species Calotriton arnoldi. Next base: position 1,468,804 of record CAWUFW010001626.1, on the reverse strand, counting down.
TGTATATATATATATGTGTATATATATATATATATATATATATATATATATATATCAAAACAAAACCCTTTCAGGCATAGAGTGACGAATAAATTATGCAAAAACAGAAGCAGAGAACTCTGGGTAGTTCTCAAGTTTAGGTGGAAAGCAGATCCAGTAAGAGCACTCTCAACACCAGCGACACTCTAAATTTGCTCACCTCAAATGTCTGCTTTTCTATCAGAGTTTTTAAGCATAGGATTAGCGCAGTGTTATCCACGCCGAGATAGAAGTGCTATTTAGAGTGTCGCTGGTGTTGAGAGTGCTCTTACTGGATCTGCTTTCCACCTAAACTTGAGAACTACCCAGAGTTCTCTGCTTCTGTTTTTGTATATATATATATATATATATATATAACAGTTCAAACAACACTCAGGGGGTAACCAGATAAACATTCAGGGGCATATTAGCAAGACCCACGTTAAAATTATCGCCGTTTTTGCGGCAGGAAACTGCCGCTAAAACGGCGATAATGGGCTTGCTAATATGCGCTATAGAATTCAATAGAAGCCCATGTTAGATGTGCAGGACATCTAACCTGGGCTTCTATTGAATTCTATAACGCATATTAGCAAGCCCATTATCGCTGTTTTAGCAACAGTTTCCTGCCGCTAAAACGGCGATAATTTTAACGTGGGTCTTGCTAATATGCCCCTCAATATTTATATTTATACGTCAAGATTTATCATCCAATTCTTAGTGACTACAAGGGATGGATATATTTTTAACTCATGTAAGTTGTCTGCTCAACCCTGTTATGCACAAAGGAGTGCTTCTCAAACCCTGTTTTGCACACACGAGTGCTTCTCAAACCCTGTTTTGCACACACAAGTGCTTCTCAAACCCTGTTATGCACAAACGAGTGCTGCTGAAGACTACATATGTAGCAGTCAAGCACACCTGAAGTAGCCATACTGGATATACTAAGAGCAGTTATTACAGTCATTTATTTGTTTCATTACAATCCTTCAGTAGCTCTTTAAGTTTACATTCAAAACGTATATTCTTGGAAATTAACATTCAGAAATTTGACAGAGACAGTGTGTAGTGTGCTTCTGCCAACATTACAACGTAACACACATGAAGGGAGTGGAAACAATTGGAAAATGTCCGTTAGGAGCTGTGCCACCTCACAGTCACACTCCAAAACTCTTCAATTGTTCCTCGTCAGAAACGTTAAAGAATGTAAAGAGGTGGGGCGTCTGCGGCGAGGTGGGCAGGGAGAGGATTTGATTAACAAAGCTGGATTTTCTGCCAATTCTGTCCTCAAGAAGTGACACCAACTTAACCTGTACGCGTGGGAGAAGAGTCATGCGCCACATTTAAAGTGCTTACTAAACACTGCAATGTTTTATTATTAATTTTCATGTCGCAATTTATTTTTTAATAAGCCATCCTTTTGCCAAAGTGGAATGTTCCATTTTCTTTAATAATTACTAATTTCCTAGGCGGAGAATGACGACGATGCTAAGGGCAGCTCTTACATGGAATTTCGAACAAAGGAGAGTTGTCAACACACCCTGAGGGACACAGACTCGGCCACTCACGTAGGAAACTAATGTTAACTTTTATTGCCGAGGCAGGAGCCACACCAGAGGCACCAGCTGCCAGCAGTAGAAAGCGAAGATGAGCCAGACCTGTGCAAGCAGCCGCGCACAAAGCCTCTCGTAGTGTGGCTCCAAGAGTTTGTGGGCAAACCCCACCTGGACTTTTTAAAGTAGCGCTGTGTACAGTAAACAACTGCCACGGGCTGTAAATGTTTTTAAATGTCACACATATGAAGCTGTGAAACCTGTAACGTGCTGCAAGATATGTAAATCTGTCCAACTGTTGTGTAACCAAATCAAAGGATACATCACGTTTCCTTGCGATTGCCCCCAACACTCAGAGAAGGCACGCTACAGTGCTTACACAATAAACAAACAAGCAGCCCTGGTTTATCAGCGCACGTAAAAACTTTTCAGCCTGGCTGCTAATGGCAGGGCTGGGGGCAGGTGGTATTTCTTGAAATGTAACCACTGCTCTGCAAGAAACACCATAAAGCGGAAACTGCATCCGAAAAAAAACCACAGGAAGGGAATGGATGGGGGAGGGAGGGGGAACAAGGGTGCATAGAGGAATTTGCCGCACAGCGGGAGGGGGAACAAAGCATATTTAAAAGTTATAGGGCGACGCCCATAAAGCAGGCGCCACTCTGAGTTAGAAAAACAAGACAGAAGGGAGCGGGAAAGAGTTTGCAATATCCGCATGGCCTAAACGAAAGTAAACAAATAAAGAAAAAAAATTATAGCACAAAGTCCATAAAGTGGGTGCTGCGCTAAAGATGGGAGGGAGTGGAAAAGAGTTTGCAATACCCGTGCAGGCTAAAGGAAAGTAAACACATTTTTAAAAATTATAGCGTGAATACCGGTGCGACGTAAAGAAAAGTAAACAAATGGAGAAAAAAAAATTGAAAAGAAAGTGGGGGGATGGGGGGGGGGAGGACACCACGTTGAAGCGCTGCTTTAAAAAGCCAGTACTGTGTCTGGCTGGATATTAAAGAAGCGACCGAACAGCATGTCATGCCTGCTTCAGCAAGAGGTTCATTAAGTAAATAGTTCTCCTGAAGTGCTAATGAAAGCTACAAAGTAAGGACACGTAACAGGGGCTGTCCTTATGGGAGGTATCAACAGGAGAGAGGGCCGTATTAAGGAGGGACTACTAAGCCTATTGACGAATCAAAAGCCACCATTTACAAAGGACAGGAAGAGGAGCCAGTTGTAAATATGGTCAGAAGATGGGCGGAGCTTAATGCACATATTCTGAATACAGCATGTCTCGAAGAGACAGCGCAAGCGCTGCCTAGGCGAGACCTAAAAAACAGGCACATCTCACCAATATAGTTTCAAATATCACTGTTGCCAACTTGTAAGTTTCAAGTTCCCCCTATCAGGATTGATGCAACACATCCTCCTATGGCTAATAATTATTTCTACCGTAAAAAAAATATATATACCATTAACATCTACAATCCATATTCAATAACTAGCTCCAAATTATATGAAAAAAACATTATCCTTATGTGAATTCTTATAAAATAACCCTTGATACCAAATAGATTATTTCACCAAAAAAGACCTCCCTCAAAACCATTCATTAGTTTATAAAAGTAAATAAATGTTAATCACCAAAAACAGTTTAGACGAGGTGATCACCCAAAAAGTGTTATGTATCTGTAAGTTTTCCACTTGTGTATAAATTGCCTTGCAAGCACCCAACTTCCTCAAATGCCTTTCGGCACCATCCTTTATAACCTGAGTCACAGTTTACTGCGCTGTTTTAAACTGGTTGTGGTCACGAAAATGGGTCCCTACGTGATCTTCGAATCACTACAAAGGCGAAATTTCTTGGGCACAACCATATTGGGAGTAACCTTCTTGATTACTATCCTTAGGAGAACCAATAACCACTCACTACTAGCAAATAGGCCAGAAGAAAATAGTAAAAAGAAAAATGACAATGAATTGAGAAAGAATACTGAGAAATAAAAGATAAAAAAGACAGTGTGGGACATAGAGATTACATCTCAGTGTGGAGCTTAAAGGGGAAAAGTTTTTTGAAAATCAATAACATTCACATCTTTTCGTGAGGAATTAAGCTTGAGATATTAGAATGATTCAGGAATTGAGTTTGGAACAAAAACTGAATTGCTCACTAGTCAAAACAGTTGCATAACAAACAAAAGTTCGGGAGTTGTAGGATGCAAAGGAGACATGGTTTCCTTTTAGATATAAAAGAAGCCTTCATTTAGCGCATGAGGTCTCCCCTCCTTTAAAAACTCAAAAGAAGCCTTAATTCAGCGCATCAGATCCATCTCTTTAAATACATGAAATAAAACCTTAATTCAGGGCATCAGGTTCCCCTTTCTTTATCTTTCAAAAGATACCTTAATTCAGCGCATCAGATCTCTCCTCATTTAAAGACATAAAAGCAGCCTTCATTCAGCGTATCGGGTCGCCACTTTTTTAAATAAGTGAAAGAAGCCTTACTTCAGTGCCTCAGGTACCTTTTCCTTCACAGATGCAAAAGAAGCCCTGATTCAGTGTTGCCATGTGTAGCGTTAGGAAGAGCTTTCCCTCCCTGTTTGAATGGTAGCATCAGCGTCACGTCACGTCTTGCTCTGGGAGAAAACTGAGCCCATACCAGGAGGGGGCGTCTGTCTATCTAATACCTCAGTACATTCTCGGAATAGGAATCAGTGCCCTATAGCACATCAAAGCTCCTGAGGAGCATCACCACCTTGTCCAATGCCATTCATTTTTACATTTTATTGAGCACACTGATACTGGCCAGCAGGTCCTGATGCTGTAAGTAATCATGTGATTGCATCATAAGACAGCTGTGGAGGAAAAAAGAGTAGGGTGAAACCAACCAAATATGTTTCCTAATAATTTGATTATTATCACCCATTAGAGCCTTTTGACAAAAGCATAGGCACTTTCAAATTGAAACACCTAGTTCTATTTAGCCAATAGAGCTGGACAAGATGAGAAGAGTTAGTTATATGATGAAGAAGACTTAGTCGTAACGAAGCAACAGTGTTCTGGATGAGTTGGGTACTTTGTATGTGATGTTTAGGAAGGCCAAGATACAGAGCATTGTCATAATCCAGTCTTGAACCTTTGTTAGCATTAATGACCATAAATTAGGTCTCAAAGGAAAGAAAAGGCTAATTCTTCCTTCACTTAATAGAAAAACATATAGCAGTCACTTTAGAGATTTAAGGTGTGCAGGACAGATCCTGATCAATGATACACCCTAAATCATGGACTGCTATGACAGGTTGACCAAAGCCAAAAACCCACCTGCTGGCGAGCCCACCTCTTGTATAGACAGGATGCCTCCAATAATAGATTCCTCAATTTTGTCAGTATTTAGCTATAGACAATTAGCATCTATCCAGCTAGCACCGCAGATAAATCAGTTAATCAAATAACATTTGATAAAGCGTGCAGCTGCTTGAACAGAAGCATCCGGGCGCACTAGTAGACAGTGTAAGGGGTGGGGGGTCAAAGTGACAGGGAGGCTAAACAGAGTCAAATAACCAGTTGCCTTTTGAAGGATGTCAAAGACTCAACCCGACGCAGATTAGGTGGAAGACTTTTCCACAATTTTGCTGTGAGAACAGTAAAGGAGCTACCTCCATTGCAAGACTTCAAGAATTTTGGGGTCCAAAAGAGGTAGCTATTTTTGCATCTGACTACCCGCTTTTGAGTGTATGGGGACAGTCTGTTTGACAGATTACGTGGGGTCTCACCAGGAAAGCTCTAAAAAGCTAGTGTCAGAGCTTTGAATTTAATACCTTGTGCTATTGGGAGGCAGTGCAGGTTTCTCAGTTGTGGAGAGATATGATGACACCGCCGGACTCTTCTGATTAGTTTGGCTGCTGCGTTCTGGAATAACTGACGTCTGTGTACCAGGTACGCAGGGAGACCAAAGTAAAGACTGTTAGAGTAGTCCAGGCGAGAGGTGACTAAAGAATGAACTACTGTTTTCCTTGTCTCTTCAGGAACCAGATAAAGGAACTTCTTTAAGAGTTTCATCTTCTTAAAGCAGACAGGCGAAATGTGTTTAATTTGCGCAGCAAAGGAGAGTGTAGAATCAAAGATGATGCCCAGATTTGTAACTTAAGAGGTTGGATTAGGAGGAGCGTTCAGTCCAACAAGCCACCAGAGAGAGGGCGGTGGGGAACCACTTTGATTAAAAAACAAACCATACATTTTATAAGAACTTAGTTTCAAGCAATTTGCATACATCCAAGCTGCAAATCCTCGAAGACACTCTTTGAAATTGTAAATAGCTGCCTCAGTGACGTCTTTGAAGTAAAAAAACAAGTGGGTGTCATCAGCGTACAACACTACCTTGAGACCCCAAGATTCGATAAGATCCGTCAAGGGGGAAAGTTAAAGCTTAAACAAGAGTGGGCTCAGAGCAGAACCCTGTGGTTTAGGAGATTAAAAAAGCGGGTTGAAATACACCCTTTGGGATCTGCCCTCCAGGAAGGATTTGATCCATAAAACAGCCTTGCCCTGAATGCCAAGGTTGCTAAGTCTGTTCAGCAAAATAGAATGTGATACAGTGCAGGCAATTTAAGTAGCAACACCATGACAGGTGTGCTCATGTCCAGATTTTCCCTGTCAAACTCTACCACCTCTAGAAGAGCTGTCTCCGTGCTAAATGCTACCCGAAAGCCTGACTACGAATCCTTGAGAATGGAATTGGCCTCCACAAAAGTAGACAGTTGTTGATTGGCCAGTTTCTCCAGATTTTTTGTATGAGCCTGGAGTAGAGTTAGCAGCCTATAATTGCTCAGCACACTTGTGTCTGCATTAGTCTTTTTTAGCAATGGCAGAAGAAATGCCTGTTTCTAACACAAGGGAAAAATTCCAGACATTAGCGAGACATTCCATATTTTATTGAGCGCGGTGGTTAAAATGCTGAGCCATAAGTCTGAAAATATACCGAGGGCAGACATCATCTGGAGAGCCGGACTTGCATTTTAATACCTCGTTCAAGGAGCATTCTTCAGAGATAGGGGCAAATTCATAGAAGACTGACTTGTGACAGGAAGGAACACAAGGAATGGTTTCCATCTTCCCCATATCAACTGAACTAGTGACTAAGGCCTCCGACGTAGACTCAGAAAAGGAAGAGTATATATTTTTAATCTACTCATAAAAAAAGACCTACAGCTTTTTGCAGAGTTTGGCCGGGGGGGGGGGGGGTTGATGGTCGTTTTTGCCTCTTTAGGAGAATTAGCCGCTGACGTGATGTGGTGTGCAAAATATTTGTTCATAGCAATAGGAGGTTTTTTTCAGTAGTTCCTAAGCACGCTTTGTAGAGTGTCTTAGCATTGGAGTCATATGATTTCCTCCATTTGCGCTCTAGTTTTTTGCACAGACTTTTCTCCGTTCTTAGGAGTGGAGAAAACCAGGGGGTGGACGGCCTCAATATTTTTGCCACATACTTTAAGGGAGCAAGGCAGTTTAACGAGCTAGAAATCCAATTATCAAACAGTAAGGTGTCAGATTCAACTGCTACTTCTGAAGTTGGAGGAGAGGAGCTGAGAGGCAGTGCCAGAGATTCCTCCGCAAAAGCCCACAATAGAACAACAATTGGATACTGAACCATCCTATGGATTATTTGGGTATCATCTGCATAGGACATCAATTCAAGACCAAAGGATATAATAAGTTTAGCCAGGGGAATGACATAAAGGATAAAAAGTGTGGGACTTCAGGTATTGGAGTGATGGGGAATGTGAACGAGCTTGAACTCTTCCCTTTAATAAAATAATACAGTCAACTCCGGGCATTGTCTTAAATTCTGGCCTCACACAGTCTATTTACTAGAACTAAATGAGACACAGCATCAGAAGTGTTTGATAGATCCAGTAGGATCAGAGTGGGTACCCCGCCCCAAGCTTGAATTACTCAAACTGGTTCATAACAGTTCCGTTCCTTGGTGTGCAAAAAGCAAGGTTGAGTTGTATTGAGAAGAGCATTCTCCTGGATGTGGTTAGAAAGCTGCTCTTTAACTTCTCTTTTGGCTTTTTCAAAGCAGAAAGGCAGTAGACAGATGGGGCGATAATTACTGGTCAAATTGGGATCAGCAGAAGGTTTTTAGCTTTTACCGACAAAATAGTGCATGTGCTGTCCATTTGTAAGACGTTGGTTTACTGTGGTCATAGAGCCTGCCCATTGCTTACCATTGGCTGGCTTCGTTGTCACTCTCATGTGCTTGCTTCTCAAACATTAGCTTGGCTGGACTTTACTTCTGCTTCTTCTTTGCGCGTTTGTCTCTTCCCTGGAGCACGAATGCATTACTTGTACTGCTCACTTTTAAGGCCCTACTTTCTTCTTTTTGTTAAAGCAGCCCCCTTGAGTGCATGCATTTTTCAGCTGTCTCCTTCATGTAATTCTCCCCTATGCCATGCTCAAGTTGCTCTTCCTCTGTCTATTCTTCTCCCTACCTTTCTCCCTGAAGCACTTGCCCTTGTGTTCTTCTCATCCCTGCGTTCTCACTGAAGCACTTGCCCTTGTGTTCTTCTCATCCCTGCGTTCTCCCTGAAGCACTTGCCCTTGTGTTCTTCTCATCCCTGCGTTCTCCCTGAAGCACTTGCCCTTGTGTTCTTCTCATCCCTGCGTTCTCCCTGAAGCACTTGCCCTTGTGTTCTTCTCATCCCTGCGTTCTCCCTGAAGCACTTGACCATGTGTTCTTCTCATCCCTGCGTTCTCCCTGAAGCACTTGCCCTTGTGTTCTTCTCCTCCCTGCGTTGCTTTCTCACCAGGGTGCTTTCCACCCAGATCCATGATGCGCTCTCACTCGCCCATTTGCTTTCCTCTGGTCTGTATTCCTCTCTGTTTGCTTCCCTCCCTGCACTCACCATGTTGTTTCCACCACGCACGCCCCCAGGGTTGCTTCTGCCCACCCCACATTTCATCTCAACCCCCGCCCTCCTGTTGCTTCCCTACTCCCACCCTCTGTGATTCTGCCCTCCTTCTGTGTTGCTTCCCCTCAATCATGTTGCTTCCACCAACTGCTCATGAAACTCTTTTTACTTTCTGTATACTGATTCGAATTGGATCGCTAACAAAATCAAGTGCAACAAGGCTAACAATATTTGCATAGCCCATAGGTCTCAAAGGTGAGACCTACTGGCTTGTCCAATGCCTGGTTCAATGAAGGAGCTACAAGAACAGGTTTCCGACTGAGTGGTAGACAATCAGTAGCAAAAGAGCAAATAATAAGGTCAGATATAACTCAGGCAAGTGCCTCAGGCGCAAGATGAAAGATAAGAGCTGGACATGGGTCTGAGCGAGAGACAGATTTAGATGCAAAGTTTGAAGATTTAGCCCAGGTAGAGAATCTATGCACAAATTCAGTCACAGCTGTACATTACAATTCAGATTGTATTAGTTGAATTTTAGTGATAAATTATGAAGCTAGAGATTCATATAACTACCAAGTAAGTTGTAGTAATCTGAGAGAAAGCAAGTTTAGGAAGCTCTTTGACAATTGAAAGCACTTCTTTAGCAGGATTTGAGCAAGCCTAATACAGAAGAAATATCATGCAGAGCCTGTTACTCATATTTACAACATTTTAGTGGTATAGAGCTAAGGTACATTTATTGTTTGCTTCACTGAAATAATATTGCTGTCAGGCTCTTTACAGCAATGCAGAAGATCTTTTAGTACTGGTCAGAGCATCTGTGTTCCAGAGGCAGAATCAATCAATCAATCAATCAGGGAATTGTAAGCGCGCTACTCACCCGTGAGGGTCTCAAGGCGCTGAGGGGGGGGTCCGCAGATCTGTTTAGCCAAAGAGCCAGGTCTTGAGGGTCTTCCTGAAGGTGTTCAGTGAGGGGCGCGTCTGATGTCTGCCGGTAGCTCGTTCCAGGTCTTGGCTGCAATGTGAGAGAAGGATCTTCCGCCTGCTCTGGCTCTGTGGATGCGCGGGGTTTCGGCCAGTGCGAGGTTGGAAGATCGGAGGTTTCTTTTGGGTACGTGGAAGTTGATTCTGTCGTTGAGGTATTTGGGTCCGTTGTTGTGTAGGCATTTGTAGGCGTGAGTGAGGATTTTGAAAGTGACTCTTTTCTCCACGGGGAGCCAGTGGAGACTTCGTAGGTGTTGGCTGATGTGTTCGTGTCGGGGGATGCTGAGGACGAGTCTGGCGGCGGTGTTTTGTACTGTCTGGAGTTTGCGGAGTAGGGACTTGTTGATGCCGACGTAGAGTGCGTTTCCATAGTCCAGTCTGCTGGTGATGAGTGCGTGGGTGACTGCCTTCCTTGACTCAGGGGGGATCCACTTGAAGGTCTTGCGGAGGATGCGGAGGGTGTTGAAGCAGCTGGAGGTGACGGCGTTGACCTGTCGGTTCATGGAGAGTGATGTTGAGTAAGATGCCGAGGTTCTTGGCGTGGTCTAAGGGGGTAGGTGGGCTTCCGAGGGCGGTCGGCCACCAGGTGCTGTCCCATGCAGAAGGGGTGGTACTGAGGACGAGGACTTCTGTCTTCTCGGCGTTGAGCTTCAGGCAGCTGTTGGTCATCCAGACTGCGACGTCTTGCATTCCTTTCTGGAAGTTGAGTTTGGCAGTGGTGGGGTCTTTGGTGAGGGAGAGGATGAGCTGGGTGTTGTCGGCATAGGATACGATGTTGAGGCCGTGTTGTCGGACGATGGCTGCGAGGGGGGCCATGTAAATTTTGAAGATGGTGGGGCTCAGTGATGAACCCTGTGGGACTCCGCAGGTGATTTTCGTGGGGTCGGAGAGGAAGGGTGGGAGTCTGATCCTTTGGCTTCTTCCGGTGAGGAATGATCGGATCCAGTCCAGGGCTGTTCCTTGTATGCTTGCGTCGTGTAGTCTGACGACTAGTGTGCGATGGGAGACGGTGTTGAAGGCCGCTGATAGGTCGAGTAGGATGAGGGCTGCGGAGTGGCCTTGGTCCAGGAGGGAGCGGATGTCGTCTGTGGCGGCAAGTAGGGCGGTCTCTGTGCTGTGGTTGCTTCGGAATCTGGATTGGGACGGGTCGAGGACGGCGTTCTCTTCAATGAATCGTGTCAGTTTCCTGTTGACTGTTTTCTCTGCAACTTTGGCTGCGAAGGGGAGGAGCGAGATGGGCCGATAGTTCTTGAGGTCGGTGGGGTCAGCTGTGGGCTTCTTGAGCAGGGGTCTAACTTCTGCGCGCTTCCAGTCGTCTGCGAAGGTGCCTGTTTTGAAGGTGGTGTTGATGGTGCGTTGTAGTTTGGGTGCGATGGCGGCCACGGCTCTGTGGTAGATGTGAGGGGGGCAGGGGTCGGTGGGGGCCCCCGAGTGGATGCTTTTCATGGTCGAGGCGGTGTCTTCGGCCGTGATCGGTGTCCAGTTGGAGATGGTGGGCTGGCTGGTGTTTCTGGGGGGCGGGGTGCCGTCTGTGGCGCCTTGTGGATGGTCGATGAAGTTGTCGTAGAGGTTTTTGATCTTGAGGTGGAAATAGGTTCCAAGCTTGTCGCAGAGGTCTTGGGATGGGGTGATGTCTGTGGCTTCGCTGCGTGGGTTGGTGAATTCTTGAATGACACTGAAAAGTTCCTTGGAGTTGGTGGAGTTGGCCAGGATTTTGTTGTGGATGAAGTTCCTTTTGGTGGCTCTGAGCTGGTTGTGGTAGTCCGTCATGGCGCCCTTGTAGTTGGTGTGGTTTTCGGTTGTCTTGGTGTTTCTCCAGTTCTTCTCCAGGCGTCTGCAGGTGCGTCTGGCTTCTTGGAGAGCGGTTGTGAACCAGGCGGCTTTCCTGGGGCGTTGTCTGTCGGGGTTGCGTAGCGGGGCGAGCTCATTTGCGCAGTTGGAGATCCAGGTGTGGAGTTCTCTGGCTGCGTCATTTGCGCTGTTTGCGTCGGGTGCCCAGGTGTAGTTGTCTCGGGTGAGGGTGGAGTTAAGTTGCTCGTCGGTAACCTTGCTCCAGTTCCTTCGTGGTGGGCGTGGGGCTGGTTTGGGTGCCTTGGGTTTGTTGATGGCGAAGTGTACACAGTGGTGGTCGGTCCATGGCGGCTGCGTTGTGTGGCTGAAATGGACGCTGTTTCCTGCCGCGAAGATGGGGTCGAGGGTGTGTCCTGCTCTGTGGGTCGGTGTGTTGACGAGTTGTTTAAGTCCGATGCTGGCGAGGTTGTCACGAAGGATAGTGGAGTTGGGGTCGCTGGGGTTGTCGAGGTGGAAGTTCAGGTCTCCAATGAGTATGTAGTTTGTTGAGGCGATCGCGTGGGGTGCGATGAAGTCGGTGATGGTGGTGGCGAAGGGTGTTCGGGGGCCGGGGGGTCTGTAGAGGAGGGTTCCTCGGATTGTGGCTTTGGGGGTGGTCTGGATCTTGAAGTGCAGGTGTTCGGCGGAGGGGAAGGTTTCGCTGGAGGTGGTGAGGCGGAGGGTGATCTTGTGGGCGATGGCAAGGCCCCCTCCTGGGTGGTTGGGGCGGTCTTTCCTCTGGATCTTGTATCCGTCTGGGATGGCGGTGCTGATGTCGGGGGCGGAGGATGCGTTGGTCCAGGTCTCTGTGAAGAAGGCGATGTCGGGCGAAAGAGAGTCGAGTAGGTTCCAGATTTCCATGGCGTGTTTGTGTACGGAGCGTACATTGAGGAGGATGCATTTTAGGGTGTCGCCGGTGCTGGCGTCTGCGGTGTTGGAGGCCGGGGTGGCGGTGAGGGTCTGTTGGCAGTGGAGGCAGGAGAACTGGCCGTGTTCGGCTAGGCCTGTTGGCATTCTCTAAGTCTTCCAGGGTTGAGTGCGAGGAGGGTGGTGGTGTCGTAGCGATGGGTAGTGGGAGGTCCAGGGTTCCTGGCGCTGGCCGCGGTCGGGGACAAGCGCAGATGGGCGCGCCTTCGGCACGCCTTTGGCGCGCTGGCGGCGAGACCGCGCAGCGGCTGCCATTAAGTAGGGGAGGTGGGAGGTGGGAGGGAGGACAGGCTGGGAGGCAAGAGCAGGGGAATTCCGGGGGGGAATTCTGGGGGGGAGGGGCCGCAGGGGCAGCAGCGGCAAAAGGCAAAAGGAACAGGCAGGCACGAGAAAATAAAAACAGTGGTGGAATTAGAGCAAGACACAGATGGGCACAATTAAGAAAGAAAACGGCTGAGAAAGGTTACGGTGCTTGGAGGCAGTCTGGTCCCAGTTGGAGCGGGCAGCAGGCGCAGGATCGGGCAGCAGCCTCGATCCTCCCGAGGAGGAGGTCGGGGTCTGGAGGCAAGAGACGGCACAGCGGAGCAGTGGGGAGAGAGTGGACCTAGACCGAGGGTTTTCATGGCTGGAAATGTACTTTTTCAGGAGGTATTGTATCCAGTGCATTTGTAATCCAATAATTGAGAGATTTAGCAGCTGATTCTATAGTAGAATTTGCAATAACATTGGTATTTTGAAGCTAAGTTTCAAAAATTTAATTCAATGACTTTGACAAAAATATCCATGTATACCTGCATAGCTTTAAAAGAAAATGTAGGCTTATGCAAGATACACTTTAAAAAGAATAGAATAGTTTGATGTTTGGACTAGGTCCCCAACACACATAGGATGTGTAATAGAGTTATAAGATGTAAAAATCAAATCAAAAGTATGTTATCGTGTCCAATAGAGGCACAGCAATCAAGCCGAATCCGAAAGCCTAAGCCTGGGAAAATTTAAACTCCTGAGAGATAGTAACTACCAGAATTGGAATATTTTAGGGAGCGCTAAGAGTAAGAGCAAGGGAAGACATATTATTAAGCAATTTAATGGCAGCCAGAGGGAAGTCAATGGCACAGCACGAAAGCTGGCACGGACACTGAATGAGCTGTAAGGTGTCTGCAATCTGGTCAAAGGCAGCTTGGGAGGGACCAACAGCACGAGAAGTCTATTATGAGTCATGGTGCAGCCAGGTAAACTGGAATCTCATTACAAATGTGTCTAGGTGAACAGCACGTGCAGACCTGGGCATGCTTTGTCTCCCAGGGCATGTTGGGGAGCCCAGGAAGCAGGTAAACACACTCCTGACTCAATTCCCTCATCCTAAATCAAAGACAGATGCTTATTGGTATAAGTCTCATGTTCCAGTAACACACAGCACAATCTCAAAATCAGTGCTCCAGTACTCTCTGTTTTAGAGTACAATACTTCTATGTTGATTTTGTGTGACTAGAAAGCCCTAGGGGCGGAACTATGGTTGGACCATTTAGATATTGATGGGGTGATATTTGAGCATCTGTGGCAGTCATCAACACAGAGTGGGGACAAGCTTTTCACACACACATTTCTTATAAAAAGGCATACAACTTAACACAATCCTTTTCAGGGAATGCATAGAGGGAATAGACTTCCATCCCACTAAACATTAGGAAAATTTGTCTTCTAGTGATGCCTTCAGAAAAGAGCTGAAAAGCTATTTCTATGCGCTTCCAGCTATGAAAGACCTGCTTTATCCCTGCCATCATTTTTCTGAACGAATATTGCATTTGACAAAGTTTTGACCATACTTGTGTGGCTCAGTTCAAACATGGAACAGTGTGGTGCAGCAGCCAGAGCACTGGGTTCATGGTTCGATCGCTGGTGGCAGCTTAGCATCATGTGACTCTGGGCAACAGCTCACTGAATCTCCCTAACGCCCCCCAGCGCCTTGAAACCCTTAAGGGGGTGATATGTTTGTGCTTTACAAATAGGAATTAAAGGCCGGCCGCAGTTAGTCTTACCTCAAGGCTACAAGCAGGGAAAATGACATCCCATTGTTGGCCCCAGTGCTCCTCACTTCTCTGGGAATCCAAGAAAGCTGCAAGAGTTTTTGGATGGCTTACATTGTATTTTACTTTTGGCCAGACTATTTTTCCTCCCACAGAGCCAAAATAGGATATTTGATAAGCTCCTTAAGTGGGGCAGCCTTGTCTTGGGCTATGCTTTTTGTGTCTTCCTGAATTTGCTCAAGAAGATTTTTTATTGATAGAGAGTATTCAACTGAAGATTTCTGATGTCAAATCTCATAGGAAGGTGCGGATGTCATCTCTTATGTTACCTGCTTTTGTCAGTTGATGGCACAAACGGCCTGGATTGAGAGGACACTTATGAACCTATTTCGTCAAGGGCTAAAACAAGAAATAAATGATAAGTTGATTAGATTGTCATGTCCTAGGAATCTGTAGAGTTGATTGAATTTGCCATGATGATCGAGAATTGTAAGCATGAGAGAAAGTTAGCAGGAAGAAAGTCAAAAGAGCCAGTTCTCAAAGCCTCAAGTCTTTCCTTCCTGATGTTCTGATCTTGCGAGTTCTTCAGTTCCTATCCACAGAGGAGCCCATGCATATTAGTACAGCCAAGGGTCCTCTTCCTGACATCGAAAGGGAAAGAAGAAAGAAGGCAGGACTATGTTTTTTCTGTGCCAATCCAAAACATTTGATAAAAAATTGCCCAATTTGACATTACAAGCAAGGGAGAGTCAGATGGGAGCAGGCAGATCCCTAGCAAGAACTATTTCAGCTATTTCTGATTGTGGTCCATTTCCAGTCGCTGGCACTTCTAAGATAACATTTAACATCTTATTAGACTTTGGAGCCTGTGGACTGTATCTGGACAAGGACTGAGCCCGGTCTTGCCAGATTTCTCTTAGACCAAAGAAAATTCCAGAATAGGTCCCGGCAGTTGATGATGCTCCCCTTTCCTCCAGGTCAGTCAATGAAATGTCTGTTCCATTGAAGGTGCGAGAGGCACACAGGTGACAGCCCAGATGCACCGAGAGAACCCTCTCAAGTGACCCTCACTGATCTCATGGGATCTTACCCTACCTACAAAGGGAATCTCTACTCCTTTCATTTATCCGGGGGCACCGAAATTTTTGGGCCACTGTAGATATAACTTTCTTATTCGGTCCTGACGAAGCGCCCTGGATCTCCCCCTGAGAGCACTGAAGCGCGAAACATGTTGACCATAACATATGCCCACTAGGGACATATAATCACCCAGCTACCAAGGGACATAATACCCCTTAAAGCAGCTCCATACACTTTGTTTTAATAATGACAGAGGGATCACTTTATTAAAAATTAATCACTCTCCCTCCAGCCATTTTTTAATACACTTTCTAGGACTTCACTGCCACTTACACCCACGCACCCATACAGCTTCATCAAAAGATCTCCGAAAAAGAGACCCTTCGGGGGACCCGTAGGGCACTGCCCCTTATGAAGGACATTTTGGAAGCAGTACAAGGAGCTACATTCTTCACATAATTAGATCTCTTCAGATGCCTACCATCATTTGAAAATAAAGGAGGGATATGGATAGAAGATAGAATTTCAGTTTGGTTCTGCCATTTCGAATACCATATGATGCTTTTTGGGCTGTTCAGTGCCCCAGCAGTCTTACAGTGATTTATGTACCATATTTTCTCTGTCATTTTGAACCAATATTTGGTGGTGTATTTACGTGACATTTTGATTGTTCCCAAGACTTGAAAAACATGTCATCTTGAGTTCAAAATCATGACAACACCACTTGCATTGCATACCTGAAAATGTGGAACTGAAAGGACTAATATTGAATGTTTGATTTACAGCTTATCTGCTCCGTGTTTGGCCATGGATCCTAATAGGGTCTCTGCTATTTTAGACGAGCTATCTCCAACTTCTTTCAAAGAGGTTCATTGTTTCTTCCCACAGATTTCAGAACTTTCTATCATGGAAATGTGAGGAAATTGAGGTTTCAAGGGATTCTGAGTAACAGAACCTGATGAGAGGCACACAAGTCACGCCATCCTGGATTCCCCTGGGTGTCTAGTTTTACAAAATGTAGAGGTTTGCTAGGTTTCCCTATTTGCAGGCTGAGCTAGCACCCAAAATCCACAGCTAGGCACAAATAGGGTCAGTTTTCAGTGGAAAATGTGATGTGTCAGTGTTGCATTTTGGGCCGTTCCTGTTATGGGCACTAGGCCTACCCATACAAGTTAGGTACCATTTGTATCGAGAGACTTGGGGAAATGCTGGGTGGAAGTAAGTTTGTGGCTTCCCTCAGATTCCAGAACTTCTCATCACAGAAATGTGAGGAAAATGAGTTTGTTTGAACAAATATTGAGGTTTGCAAGGGGTTCTGGGTAACAGAACCTGATGAGAGCTGCAAAAGTCACCCCATCCTGGATTCTTCTGGGTGTCAAAAATATACAGGTTTGCTAGGTTTCCCTGGGTGCCTGGTGAGCTAGGGCCCAAAATTTACAGCTAGGCACAATGCAAAAAAAGGGTCAGTTTTCAGTGGAAAAATGTGATGTGTCTGTGTTGTGTTTTAGGCCATTTCCTGTCACACAAGTGAGATATAATTTTATCAGAAGACTTGGGGAAATGCTGGTTTAAATGAAGTATGTGGCTCCTCTCAGATTCCAGATGTTTCCATCACAGATGTGAGGAAAATGTATTTTTTTTTTTGTAAAATATTTTTATTAAAGATAAACTTAAAAAACAAAACCAACAAAAACAAATAAACAGTACAATACAATAATCAAGCATTCCAAAAAGCTCAATACACAGTACAAATATATAAGAAGGCGTGGGAAATATTGCTAAAACAAAAAAACACACTTCATTATTCCATATTTAGAGCATTTAAAGATCTTCATCTTCCACCACTAGGGAGGGAGGAAGGACCATCGGAGTACACAACAAACCTCTGGCTTCATTCCATGGGCCCCATATTTTGGTCCATTTTTGGGGGCAACCTCTACTTTCATAAACCACCCTCTCAGCCTGCATGCACCAATCCATATCGGACTCCCAATCCTTATAACACAACTGTACCCCACCCCTCCATGTTCTAGCTATGTTACGCTTTGCCACCATGCAGCCCAATGTAACCCACAACTGCTCGGCACGTGAAAGATCAGTGGCGTCCCAAATATTAAGGAGACACTGCCGGGGGGAGTCATCTACAGTTGAGTTACAGACGCGAGACATACCCGCTACGACTTTTTCCCAATACTCTCGAAGGACCGGGCAGTACCACCATTGCTGTATATAGGTACCATCCCTCCCACATCCACGGGGACAGGCAGGGGATCCCCTCACACCCATCTTGACCAAGACAGAGCTGGTATAATATGTCCGATGCAATAGTTTTAACTGTATAAGTCTGAATCGAGATCGAATCGCCACCTCTCGAGGAGATGCCAGTGCCTCTCTCCAATCATCATCGTCCAAATCCCCAATATCTTCAGCCCACTTTGCACGCAATCTCCCCTGGGCGTCTGGAGTATGATTGAGGATCTTCCGGTAAGTCAATGAGATAGCTTTCTCCGGGAGATAATCGTCCAACAATCTATCCTCCAGAGGTGAGGAAATCAGCACCTCCGAGTCCCTGGGAATGGCTCTATACAACGCATTTCTGGCCTGAAGGTAACGGAAAGTTTCTCTCTCGTGTAATTGATAGTCCCTTTGCAAATCAGCAAAGGGAATCATCTTACCCCTTGCCCACATATCACCGACTGTCGAGAGACCAATCAAGTCCCATTTATCAAATCCTGGCTGTCTGGATAACATACCCAAGTGGCCTGACTCCAGCAGAGGAGTAACTTGAGTTATTTTATCTTTCCACCCCAGAGCCCACGTTGCCTTATGCCATAAATCCACCATGGTTGACGTAGGCGTGAACTTAGGTACATGCCTCTCACCCCTGTAAAGTGCCCTAAGATATGTGCCAGGTAGCATATTATGCCGATCCATTCTATATGCAGGGTCCGAAATGGGTCGATGGACCCATCTGTTTAATACCACTAGCTGCGATGCCCAATAATAAGATCTAATATCGGGTAGGGCGATACCACCATCGTACCAGCTCTTCATCAATTTTGTACGGGCGATGCGGGGGGCCCCTTGGTCCCAGAGCAATGCCCTCACTTCCGAGTCAATCAATTGGAAATATCGCGGTGGGACTGAGTATGGTGCATTCTGTAGGGCATACAAAAAACACGGAAGGGCCATCATTTTGTAGAGGGCCGCTCTGCCTAACAATGTAAGCGGTAGTGTTTTCCAATGGCGTATATGTCTGCTTTGAGGCGAAGCAAGGGGGGCAATAGATTACGTTCGTAAAAGACAGAGGAATCCGGTGTGATGTACATTCCTAAATATTGGAAGCCGTCGGCCACTATGTGGGCCTGGCATCCCACCGGCAACACCGGTGGAGCACCGCTCAACATGTATATCAAGGACTTGTCCCAATTAATGGTGTACCCGGAGTATTTTTGGAATAGGGCAAAGATATGCAGGACGCGTCTCAATGAAAAGGAGGGTCTGGTCAGGTACAACAGAATGTCGTCGGCATAAAGAGAAATCCTATCGGACCACTCAAGTGACCAATTCAGGCCCCTAATAAGTGGGTCTCCTCGTATCCAAATCGCAAGAGGCTCCAGAGCCAGGGCAAAGAGTAGGGGCGAGAGCGGGCAACCCTGTCTCGTACCCCTCTCCAAGACAAAGGAGGCTGAACGCGTACCATTTACGGAAACTCTAGCCAAGGGGGCGGAGTAAAGAAGGCGCACCCAAGATAAAAATCGGCCGCCGAATCCATATCGCTCCAGTGCAGCGAAAAGAAACGACCACTCTATCATGTCAAAGGCCATTTTAGCGTCAAGGGACATTATAATGGAATCTTCTTGTATCGTGGTGGCCCTACCCAACACGCCGTATAACCATCGGAGATTCAGTGCTGTATTCCTAGTGAGCATAAAACCAGATTGATCCGGGTGTAATAATTTGAGGAGACATGGGGAAAGACGTTGCGCAAGCAATTTAGCTAGAATTTTAACTTCGGGGTCCAATAAGGAAATGGGTCGTTAGGAACTGCATTCCTCGGGGGGTTTCCCTTGCTTATGGATTACCACAATACTGGCTAGCCGTTGCGATTCAGGCAAGACACCTTGAATCCGACTCTCATCATACATTCTTACCAAGAATGGGGCAATAGTATTAGCATTAGATTTATATAACTCGATAGGAAGACCACTCGGGCCCATGGCCTTACCAGACCGCAGAGAGCCGATAGCCTCTGCAACCTCTTTGGCTGTAAACGCTGCCTCCAGGCCCTCAACATCCTGGCCGTCTAGAACAGGAAGCGACAAAGTCGCCAATAAATCTGTTGATTCGGCCTGAGTGGAGGAATGCCTGGATGTATAAACTTGTTTAAAATGACTGGCGAAGGCACCTGCGATCTCGGCTCTATCCCGCACAACGGCGCCCCCCTGCTCCACTATTTGGGCCACCCACCTGTTAGCCAGTTCTCTTTTGTCTAACCACGCCAGCAACTTACTAGCCTTATCTCCTATGTCATAAATACGATGCTGGGTGGCTCGATACTGTGTCCTCGCTGCTTCGTCAGCAACATCCCTATACTCTTTTTGTTTTATGGATAGTTTATGTGCAGTCACAGGGGCACGGGAGGCCACCAGTTCAGCCTCAAGTGCGGTCACCTCTATTTCTAAATCTTCCAGTCGTTTGCGCTTTTCCTTCCTATGACCCGCAACTGCTGCCACCCCTTCACCCCGGATAACCACCTTATAAGCCTCCCAGAGCATGACATCAGATGTCACCGACCCATCATTTTCTGCGAAGTAATTTTGGGTAGCTTTCGCCAAACGCCCTCTAATCAGTGGCACCTTGAGATACCAAGGATTAAGTACCATTTCATGCCTGGTAGGGGGGGACACACCATCGTAGTACATTACAATCGGGGAGTGATCGGAAATGCCCCTGGGAAGAAAGGATATTCCGTCAAACATGAGAAGCTAGGGGGCTTTACAGAAGACATAATCAATACGAGACAGGCTGGCGAGCACCCCGGAATGGAAAGTATATTGTAAAGAGGTAGGATTGCAGACCCGCCACACATCCACAAAGCCCAGGGCCTCAAAAAATTCCTTCAATAATTTCCCAGCCGGCTCCCCCCATCTGGCTGGCAGACGGTCCAATTCCCCATTCAGCGCAGCGTTACAATCGCCCCCAATCAGCACATCCCCATCTGGTAAATTTAACATGTGAGGCCCCAGGTCCGCAAGTGTGTTAGAATGAAGTCGGGATGGCACGTAAAGAGAAGTTATAATGAGGGGCCTCCCCTCCCATTGCCCTGAAACCGTCACAAACCTGCCCAATGGATCCCGGGAAACCGATTGAATTTGAAATGGAAGGGATTTTCGGACCAGAATACCCACTCCCCTGGACCCTCTAGCAAACCCAGCATGTGCCACCAATTTATATCCCCATCTGTTAAGGGCACAGTAGGAAGGGCCCTGAATATGGGTTTCCTGCAGCAAAACCAGATCGGGAGCCTGTCGTTTCAAATATTGCAACACAATTCCCCGCTTGATTCGGTCACCTAACCCGTTCACGTTCCAGGAGAGCAATTTAAGGCGCACCCAGTAGCGGGGCAGAACCTTGAGCCATACTCATTTAACCTGTAGTAAAGGACACATAGATAGAAAGGACAATTGAGAGGCAATGCTGACACACCTATCCACCCCCCCCCACGGCAGCCGCCCAGAATAATAAACAACCAGCAATGCAATATGGAAGTTAATATAAAGCATGTCCCTATTCGCCATGGCAAAGTTCTGATCTGTGAAATTGTACTGAGCACACACACAAAAACTACATAAAAACCCATTAACAACCCTGGATCCCCCCCCCCCACCCTGCCTCCCTGCAACGTGGACTTCGACCTGCCCACCCCCCAATTTGCAGAGCGCCTGTAAACCCCATTAAACAAATCTATGGAGGGAACGTCACTCAACCAAACCACCCAAGTAGCCACTCAGCTGGCCCCCCAAAGCAATACAATGAACAAACCCCTAAGAACAATATTATCAAAACCCTGAGGCCCTGTCATACTGTGCAAATGAATATATTCCAACCCCGGCCCAATCCAAATCAACAAACCAAGATAATGAGCTGACATCAGTCCGACTAGTTTTAAGTCCGTGGAGCCATTGGAAGCAAAAGGAGAAAATTTGTTTTTTTAGACAAATATTGAGGTTTGCAAGGGATTCTAGGTAACAGAACCTGGTGAAAACCACACAAGTCACCCCATCTTGGATTCCCTTGGGTGTCTCGTTTTAAAAAATGTATAGGTTTGCTAGGTTTCCCTAGTTACCGGTTGAGCTAGGGCCATAATTTATAACTTTAAGAGCCACGTTTTAAGGGCTTTCCTAAAAGTTGTATGGTTTTTCAGAGTGGTAATATGAGAGGGAAGAAAGTTCCATAACTTGGCAGTAGCCACTGAGAAGGCTCTGCCTCCCAATTGCTTTCCAAAATTTGGTGACCACTGCAAAATTGTGAGTTGCCAAGCGAACCAGTCTAGCAGGTAGATACCAATGGAACATTGTTCTTATTGCTCCTGGCCCTGATCTATGTAAGTCCTTGTGAGCAATGCTCAAGGCCTTAAATATGACACTTTTTTTCACTGGTAATCAGTGAAGCTTGTTTAGACCTGCTGAAAATGAATGGTATTTGGGAATGTCAAAAATCAGTCTCGTTGCTGCATTTTGAACAGTTTGCAGCTTAGTCTGCGTCGACTTATTGATGTTATAAAATAGCGCATTGCAGTAATCAAGTCCGGAGGATATTAGGGCCAGAACCACTTGATTAGGCGCAGGTACTGGGATGTAGGGGAAAACTTTACGAAGAATCCTAATAACAAAAAAGCATGTGGAAACTGATTAACCTGTAGGTCAAACGGAAGATTTTTGTCCACGATCACTCCCAGACTTTTTGCCAAGTAGGTGGGCGTAGGCAGCAATCTGAGAATTTCTGGCCACCAATTGTTCAGTGGCGGCTGGTGACGCAAGCAAGCTTAATGGACAAACGTGGGGTTCAGGGTAGTCCATCTCCCAAGAAAAAATTGAAAAAAGATTGGTGTATTTTAAAGCAAATGACTTATGGCTTATAAAGCAGTTGGAACGTATAGTCTTGAATTATTAAACTCATTAAAAACTGCCCCATATATTACTGCAATAATATGTTCAACAGTTACTGTAATGTGCAAATTGTACAACACAACAACTTCAGCCTTTTAAAGTGTGTGCTCGCCCAGTGTCTTGCATTTCATTGCATGCTGCATCACCTTTCGAAGAAAATGCTCCAACCAGGCTTTGGGAAGCACCCACAGCTGCTGGCTGCAATCAGTTGTAGAGAAAGATGTGCAGACAGGTCTTTAAGTGGGATGAAAATAGTGGGGGCTACCTAAAAGGGAACATGTAAAATACATTTCTGTTTCCCATAGTGTGCCACCCGACCAATATTTTGGTTTCTCTCTGAGATGTAATTGCATCCAGACATATAACATCAACTGACATACACCTAAAACCTGTCAGTATGATTGGCGTTTTCTATGATTGTTAGATGTTTAAGATAAATGAGTAACAACGAGTTCTTATAAATAATTAACATTGGAGATGTTTCAATTCTGAAATTGTGAGTCTGTGAATTAAATAGTATTGAGGCCTGTGGAAGGAGTTTCGGCCTTCAGTTATGTGTGCTTTATGTTAGATATGTGTGCCCTTTTTCTCTGCACATCTCGTCCATCTGCACATCTTCAACCCACTCTCTTTCATTTTCAGCACTCTTTTCACTCTTCCCCGAATGCACTTCCTCGCATCTCCTTGACATCACCACTTTCAAACATACACTGCACTCACTCACATTTATTTCCTTTTGCCATGAAAATATGTTGACATCTGTGTACCCTCTTCACACATTTACACAGAATTTTTATATGTAACTGGAATACATGACCATTGTTCTATGTGCTCTGCAGAGAGGCCAACCCACTGACCAGCACTTTGCTTTGGCTTCAGCCTCAGCGCTAGAGCTCTCAATCAAAGCCCCTCATAAATACCTGGCACGACTCAAAGTATGCACTATGCCAGAGTAATAACATGCACGGAAGAAAATATAGAAACACAACATGATGAAATAGCTAACACTATTAAGGATTGCAAGATTAAGGGCCTATTTACGACTTTGGTGGTGTGGGAGCGGGCTGCCACGCCAGCGCCCCACTCCCACACCGCCAAAGCCATACTGACACCGCCCGCCAGATTACGAGTTTCCTCGTGTCTGGCGGGCGGTTCTTTGGCAGTGCCCATTAAAAAAGCACTATAATGGGAGCGCCAAAGGCCGTTGCTGCACTGCATGGACTGTGCAGTCTATGTTATGCAGGAAAGGGGGTGAATGCACACAGGGGGGCACAGCATGTTCCCCCCTGCAGGCACACCATGGTCCTGAGGAAACATGGGGCCCAGTAGGGCCCCTTTGTTTCCTCACCACCACAGTTTTCATGGCAGTCTTACCGCCATGAAAACTGTGGCAGTGAGGAAACATCTAATATGCTTGGTGGTGCTGCAGCGGCACCCCCAGTATATTAGGGCCTCTCACCGCCGCACCACCACTGCGGGGTCCATGATGCCCGGCGGCTGCAGTGGGCCTGTGGCGGTCCCACTGCTGTTATCGTAATACGGGCGGGTAGACCGCCAGTCTGGTGGTCAAGGGACTGCCACCATGGGTTTGGCAGTCTCAGCCCCTAAGTAAAACGCGAAATAAGAGAGGAATTAAATCGCTGACATGCATTGCCTTAATGTTTTAACGTTCATTGTTCGTAGATCAATCCATGTTTTTGGCATTAATGTTAAGGGCATGAAGATAGGACCAGTTTTTTTTTTGATAAACAGATCTTATTGATTTTAAACCACAGCGAGTGGTAAGGTAGAACAAATGACACACAGGTATCTCATTACACAAAAAAAGGAGAATTATCATTTGTACAATTAAACGACATTCAAGTAGTACATTACAATTATCGAAATCACCATCCAAACTCTAAGCTGGTAATACTCTTAGGCAAATTGGCCCAACTATTTTCCCCAAACCTGTCCATGCGTTTGCGAGGGCAACCTCTGGCCTCATAGACTGTACATTCTTGTTGCTTGCACCAGGCCATACCTCGTCGCCATCCCGACAGGGTAAGGGGAGTAGAGGACATCCACCGAGCAGCAATATCACGTTTGGCGACCAAGAGGGCTGAGCCCAAGAATGACCTTTCAGCTCTCGTGCCTCTAGAGCCCTTAAAGACATCAAGCAATATCAACAAAGGGGAGAGGGGGACATCCCAACCAAGGACATCAGATAGATCGTGGATCACTGTGGTCCAATAATTCATAATCACAGAGCAGGACCTAATCATGTGATAAAAATCTGCAGGACCTATACCGCATCGGGGGCAGTGTGGATCAGGACGGAGGCCCGCCCGGTGCATTCGGTTCGGGGAGAGAGAGGTGTAGGAAAGGTAATATGTTTGGATCAGCCGTAATCGAGTGGAGATAGTGAGCCTTCTAGGGACCATTAATGCGTCTCTCCAGTCCTCATCCTCAGTGGGACCTAACCAGCTCTATCATTGGGTTCTGAGATGAAGCAGGATACCAGGTGAATTGATTATCAAGGTACGATAAATCTGGGAGATTCGGCTGGGACCCAGGTTGCCCATAAGGAGTTTGGCTTCAAGTGGACTAAATTCTGGTAGGGTGTCAGTTACCAGGATATGTGGAGAGCATGTCCGAGTTGAAGATATTTATAAAAATGAATGTGTGCAAGCATGTATGTGGCTTGGAGGACTAGACATTGCCCAATTGGGTAATACCAATAAGATCCCAGTCCTTAAAACCTTGAAGTGTTGCCACTTTCTTCAGCCAGGTACCATGCCAAAGAGGTGTCTGTTGTGTGAGCTTGACATCCCATTGTACACGTCTAAGTGCAGCTCTCCATGCCAAGATAACCATTCTAGTCACCTGGGGCATGGAGGTTGGGACTGGAGAGCCATAGAGCATGGCTTGTAGGCAAGAGAAACCCAACTGAGACAGCACCAGTCGATAAGCAGGGTCGGACCCTCTCCCATTAAACCAGTCATGAATGACAAGGAAGTGAGAAGCCAAATAATAAAGGTAAAGGTTAGTCATTCCCAGGCCACCGTCATAGGGCTCTCATTGACAATGTGTAAAAGCAAGACGGGTCGAGACCCATGCATTAGAAACGTAGCTGTACCCTCTAGGGCTCGGTACGACATCCGCGGCAAGTGAAGCGGTAAACTCTTAAAAATAAACAGAAATTGTGGTAGAATCATACTTTGTATAAAGTTATACATCCCATAACATTTAAGGGGAGGGATTGCCACCTAACAAGTTCAGATTTGGCCTTTCGAACCAGGGTTTGGAGATTGAGGGTCCAAGTGAGTTCAAGATGCATAGTAAATCATATGGCTAAATATTTAAAACTGAGCTGACGAATGGGAATATTCTTCTGCCAATCAAAGCAGTCTCTAGAGGAGGCCA
Source organism: Calotriton arnoldi (assembly GCA_963921515.1). Taxonomy (NCBI): domain Eukaryota; kingdom Metazoa; phylum Chordata; class Amphibia; order Caudata; family Salamandridae; genus Calotriton; species Calotriton arnoldi. Next base: position 1,442,909 of record CAWUFW010001626.1, on the reverse strand, counting down.
GGGGAACCAGTATGGATTTGACAGGATTAATTTTAAGACCTGAGGTGGTCTCAAAGCATCTCAGGAGATCAAGGCAGCGAGGGCCACTGCTGGCGCGGTCTGCGAGGTATAGAAGGACATCATCTGCATACAGAGCAATACGATCCTCTTGGCCATCACCCCACCTCCATCCCTCCTGTCGAACGAGCTGAGCTAGTGGCTCAATTGTGAGCACAAAGAGGAGTGGGGAGAGAGGGCAACCCTGTATAGTCCCTCGCCCTATGGGGAAAGCTGTCGAGAGGACTGCATTAATCTTGACTCGAGCAGTGGGGTTGGAATAAAGAGCTCGAACCATGCCACGGCATTGGGGTTCAATGCCGGCTGGAGTCAACACAAGCTGAAGGAAACACAAGTTCACCTTATCGCAGCCCTTTTCAAAATTGATAAAAAAGAAAGCTGGATCATGTGACAATGTGATGACAGTGAGCCAGGGCCACGTGAAGTCGTCAGAGGCAATGCCTTGTACTACGAGTCAGCATGAAATCACATTGATCCATGTTGAAAAGAGTAGAAAGGACTTGCTTGAGACAGGTAGCTAGCATGGTAGCAAAGATTTTGACCTCTCCGTTAAGAAGTGATATTGAGCGATAGTCTGTGCATGATGTGGAGGGTAGATGTGTTTTAGGGATCACTCCTATAGTGGCCAAGCCCTGTCCTGGAGGAAAGACGCCAGTGTGACACACTTCCTTGTTAAGGGACAGAAGGTGGGGAATTATTTTCTCGCGGAATGTGGTTTAATATTGCATAGGGAAGCCATCTGGTCTGCGAGTTTTCCCCGGAGCCATTCCAGACAGCATTTCACCAACCTCTTCTGCTGTAAAGGGTTTGTCTACCATGTGGGTTTCAGTGGGGGCAGGTGAGGGAGGGGGACAGCATCAAGGAAGTGGCCAGAAAGGCCCAGGTCTCTCCCTACGGGGGTCGTGTACAGGTTTTCATAATACCTAGCGAATGCTAGTGCAATCTCGGAAAACGTGTGACATGGGCAACCACATTCATCAATAATTTCAGGATTGATTCTGTTCACCTGTTGACGAGAGGCTAGCCAATACAGCAGCTAACCATTTTTGTCCCTCCATCCATAAATCCTGGCTGTTGTGACCCACCAAAGGTGTTTGGCAACTTCGAGGGAATGATGACGTATTTCTTTGTAAAGGAGACTCAGTTGTCGGGAGATACTCTCCTGTGGCTCTGACACGAGGCGCCGTTCCAAGCGAAGTGCGCATGCTTCCAGTAGGGTAATATGAGAGGAGCGAGCATGCTCTTGTGCTCTAATACGACCCTTAGCAAAGTCCTGCAGAGTCGCTTTGCTAGCAGCCCATACGGCGCCTACCTTCGCCACCGAACCCTCATTGCTGCAGAAATAAGCTTGGAGTTCAGTGCTAAGAAGGTGAACGAAAGTCCTATCCTGGAGATACCAGGCACTGAGACGCCACATAGGGCGTTGGTCATACTTGGGGGGTCCGAGATGAAGGAAAAGAGGGGAATGGTCTGAAAACCCTCGAGGAAGAATTTGAATTTGTGAAATTGCCCGGCAATCGGAGGCGGGTAAGAAAACCAGGTCTATCCAAGATAGAGACAGTTTTATCGCCATACAGCAGATAACTGTCTTTACTATAAGCACATATTTCTCCCTTTGTGCTTGACTCGGATATTTGGATATTCCCTAAACTGCTGCCATACTCGTTGCATGAATAAGAATATGTGTACATGTTCACAGTGAAGTCTGTTGTGTTTTACACATGTCATTTTTGCTTTTAACTATACGCTACAAGCAGCTGATTTTAGTAAAAGGAGGGAAACACTGCTGGTTTACTATATAACTTTAATTACTAATGGGGTGGGCGTCTAACTCACTGAGCCAGCTACGGTTTTAAAAAAGTATTTTATTACGTGATGCTAATCTATTGTAAAGTTCAGCAAGCATTTACAAAGTTCTCCCTACCACTGTTTAGCCAGGCTTACTTTACAGCCCAGTAAGTTTAAAAAAAAGCATTTGCAATGCAATAGGTCTCGCAATTGTGAGAGTTTGAGCTATTGACATTGTAAATGACAAAGCCTTTTATTTATGCATTTTGAAAACCTGCAAGAGGTGTGTAAACACGCACTTTGTACTTATAGTCGCCGCTTGCGAGAAGCAAGGCTGGCAGTAACTGCGCCTCTTTTACTGCCAGCCTTGCTTCTCGTAAGCTAGGACTAGAAGTACAAAGTGCATATTTACGCACCGCTTGCAGGTTTTCAAAACACATAAATAATAGGCATTGTCATTTACAATGCCAGTAGCTCAAACTCTCACAAATGCGAGACCTATTGCATTGCAAATGCTTGTTATTCATTTATTTCTGATGCTGCTCAGCAGTGGCAAAAATTATTTATTTTTGCCGATGCTGCAAAGCATTGGCAAAAAAACATTAGTAATGCATAGAGGTCCAAAAGGGGAGACTTTTTGCCTTTGCCAATGCTGGTTAGTTTATGGGCAGGTGCTCCTGTGGACTGGATGGTGTCTCTAGCTCCAGAAAGGCTAGTCCAGGTTACTGTCCCCGTGATGCTGAACTTTCATCAGCGCCTAACCGGCTCCAGTTTGAACTGGTGACCCCCTGCTGGAAGTTCCTGCAGTAAGTATTCTGTTTGAATTCTGTTGATATTTTCTGGCTTGTAAATGGCGCGCGGTGATGGCGTGACATGCAAATAAAACTTCCACAGACTGACCTTGGCTGAGGGGACTCAGGGCGAGTTAAGTTCTGGTTTTGGCACACGCCGTCGTCTGGATGTTTTTTGTTAGTAATGCGCTTCCTTTCAAGGAAGGTGCTTTGCTTTTCCCACGGAAGGTACGAGGCCTCTGTAATGTTTACCGCCCATTTCCCTTGTACTGAGCAGTGCCCAGTCCGTCCAGACCAGCATTGCCCGCCTGCGGAGCCCACTGCCCGTCGCTGAGGCAAATCCTGGCCTTCAAAGATAAAAGGGCCAGCCCCCACCTTCTCTCACCTGCGCTCACCCCAGGACGGCCAATCAATCACAACAGCGGGAAACGAGCTGTAACACAGCAGAAGTGAATTGCATTTAATATTCATGGTCCAACAGCTTCCGATATGTTTTTCGTCAACTGAACTAAAACACACGCTTAGCAAAGTCGCCGTCCTTTGTTTGGTCAGTTTGTTTAGTGTCAGTTCAGAAAGCTGGTGTGTCCGTTATGTTACGGGTTGCTGGGCATCATTGAAACAGTTGGTTTCGAATGGATTGTCCCAGACTACTCACCGTCCGAGGAAAGAATAATTTAGAACAAGTGGTGCGCGCACGCGCGCCACAGCTAAGCATGTGATTTCAATTATCACGCCCGTGTCTGGGCACGATAATTGAAACCACATGGCCTATTGGTGTCTATTACGCGCACCAAGCGTGTAATAGACACCAATAGGCCATGGGCGGAGCAATGCGCCCGCCTTTGGCCAATTGCGTGCAGTCTTTTATACAAAGACGCACGAAAAGGCCAATGGGGTAGCACAAAAGGAATCGCACACGCACGAGCGTGTGCGATTCCTAGGTCAGTGCTGAATCCCCGTTTTTCACCTACTAAATGTCTCGCGCTACGCGAGCACTGCTGTGCAGTGCAACGCTAGGCGCGAGACCTAAAAAAGAAGCTGAGGAGAAATGCATTCTCAACGATTATGTGCAGATAAGGACATTTGGCCATGTTAATTGAATGTGAAATATGTTCTGTGCAGGCTGCCTTACTACTTGAAATCAAACAGGAACTTGGTGTGTGCTGCAAGGGAGAGGCTAAGGATTGAGGGTCTCTAACTAACAGAGACGGGAATGCAACTCAAACAATGAAATCGAAGAAGGGCAATTTTAGGGTACATTAAATGCACAGATAACAAGCATTCAGCAACTAAAGTGAGTGCCCACAAGATATTTAGATCAACTTCTCAGGGGAACAAAAACTCTGCTCGTCTTTTGGACCAATTTCACGGGGGAACAAATACAGCAGTTCTACTTCTAATGGGGCCAGCAACCTGCAGCCAGGGCCTGGGGCATCACAGTGGGGGAGGTTAGCATGACGAGGGGTCTCAGCACAATATACATAACACAAAATTAGCATTACAGCATTTACCATTACAGAGGACAAGGCACAAATCACACTTGCTTGCATCCACTCCTATGTGTAATGAATGGGAAAGGGTTGGATCTATGTCTGTGAATGACAGATGTCCTGAATCACACAGGGATGGAGACTCCAATGCCTGAAACTGTGACGCTGATAGCGTCACTGGCCTACAGTGGATATCACAATAGACTACAATGGCAATGAAGGGCTTTAGAATGGAAAGCCCTGCGTTGTGCGTCTCAGTTCATAAAGTTGATTTACCGCCTGGCTTCCGTCTCCTGCTTCAGAGCGAGGCGAGGCAGGCAGTCTGGGACAGACAGCCCAGACTTAAATACATTGATTTGTTTAGAGATACTATTGTATCTCTAAACAAATCAATCTATTTATTATTTGTGTAGGAATGTGTAGAAATTTCAGTGGGGCGCAGCCCCAGAGCCCTAATGGAGAAGCCTCCCATGCAGTTGTTGTCCCATATGGACGATTGACTACCAAAGATTATGACTTCCATCTTGTCTCCATTTAGTTATAGACAATTAATTCTCATCCAATTAGCCACTGCCCTCATACAGTTATTGAAATTAGCAGATATGGACTCATTGTCTTCTGTGATAGCTACACTTATTTGAGTGTCATCCGCATATGAAAGTGCCTGTTGCCCAAAAGACTGAATCAATTTAACTAGTGGGAATACATATAGATTAAATATTGTTGGACTCAGGGAAGATCCCTGAGGTACCCCACAGGGCAGGGTGAAAGAGTCTGAATTGGTTGAAGGTCACTGTCTGAGATCTCTAAGAAAGAAAGGATTTTAACAGTTTCAGTGCCAAATCTTTTATACCTAATTGATATAAACGTCCTGTCGGAAGGGTCGGAGAGATGGTATCAAAAGCTGTGGACAGATCCAGTAGCATCAATGCTGCAGCCTGTCCAGTAGCATCAATGCCACATCAATCAATGATCTGTTATTTTTCACAGCTGAATCCAATGCAGTTTCAGAGCCATTGCTCATAGACTTCATTTGGTAGCCAGGAGTCGCAGCTGTGACCTCTAGCTTTCTCCCTGCTACTCCTGGCACTACCTTTGCGACCCCAGGCCTCAGAGAAGGCAAACTTGTTTCCTCTGAGGCCAGGGGTCGCAAAGGAAGTGCCAGGATTAGCAGGGAGCAAGCTAGAGATCACAGTTGTGACCCCTGACTAATCCCAAATGACGTCCATGCCGTTGTTGCTCCTAAATCCAATTGGGAAACATCCAGCAGTCCCTGTTCCTCAATATGGGACATAAAATGTACATGTAGATGTTTTCCCCAAATTTATGCAAGCATCGGGAACAAGGAAATGGGGCAATCATTTTACATTGGGGTCTAGATTGGGTTTCTTCAGCAATGGCCTAACTGCAGCCTCTTTCCAAAGACATGGATAGCATCCTGTGCTGATGACCCTATTCGTAATTGTGGTATGGGGAGCAGCGATAGTGCTGGCTACTACCTGTATCGTTTTAGGTGGGCATGGCTCAAAAGGGGACCTGACTTTTCACTGTGGGGATGGGACACTATTTGTTCTTCTGTCATATGTGTAAAGGACGATAGAGCAGTTATATGTTTCACAATTCCTTCTCTTCTATCTGAAACGCCTAGCTTGGACTGTAAGTCAAGCTGTGTGGAGTTTTGTGTCTCATCAACAGAAGTGTCAATTTCCTTATGGATGGTAAGAATTTTTGTTTGGAAAAAGTCTGCACTTTATTACAGAAACCTTGGGATCCCTTTAAATTGGTGGGATCTTTCGGCATGGATAAGAGATTTACCACATGAATTAGCTCTCTAGTGGAATTGGAAGAGTAGATTTTATTAGTGCAGGAGTTCAATTTTTCCTCTCTAATTGCTACCTTGTACTCCCCAATACTGGCTGTATGTGCTATTTTTTCCTGGATGTTTTTTCTCTAGGCTTGTTCTTGTTGCCGGTAAGATTGTCTAAGCTACTGAGTAAACCAAGGAGGAGTTGGCGGCTTCCAATGCTTCTGGGTTTCATCTAGTTCATCTAATCCCTGGGTTCGTTTCAGAATTTCACTTTGAGATTGTTGAGCTGCCTGTTTCAAATCCTTAGTCTCATTTTATAACGCTACTAATAACTTCAGTGACATCAGACAATTTGGGGTTCTGAGACTCACTGGGACAAGAGTAGTGTTCTTGGGCCTGTGGTTCTGTTACATTGATACACTACCGACAATAAGTGGTTGAATCTTGTAGGAGCGAGAGGAGTATCCAGAATCCAATTCCCATGCCTCCCAAGCCCTATAATCACTGCAGGAATATGCTACTCAACCCTCAAGGGAAAGGGATAAATGGAGGAAAGAAAACACACATATGGAGATTCTGGGACTAGGTAGGATATCCACTTAGGTCAGAGTTACAATTTTTAAAAGTTCGGAAAATATATTATTACTTTTATGCGCAATTACGCACCATAGGAAATAATGGAGAAAAAGCAGAAAAATGTGTAGAAAATCAGGCAATTTTTTCACGAAGTTCACCTTCTCGTTTTAGGTTGATGTCGGGACCAGGTCCAAAGTTCCAGCAGGAGAAGTTCGGGAGTGTCCCAGATCGGGTGGGAGCAGAGTGTTGAATGGTCTCGGAAGCTGGTGCACAAAGACGTAGCAGGCCACTTGAAAACAGACTGCGCTGGTGGACTTGCAGGTAAAATCAAGGGACGAGGTTGCAAGGGCCTGGGGACCACGGGAGCACAGCAGGTTAGTCGATGCTGGGGCCGGTGGGGCGGTATGCACAGCTAACAGGTCAGGCCTTTAACCCTTAAGCAGGGTGCACCATATCCTATGTGTGGGCATATCAGCTTGAGCAGATATGCCCCTTGAATGTCCCGTCCGTTCTGTGATTTTGTAAGTGGACAGGGAAGCCATAAAGAGTACATGGGCTTGATACGAGTTTCCTATCTCCATGATGGATTCACTGAGTTCTAAGATGTTTGGTACCAAACATCTTGTCTTCATAAATCCTCACTGATGCCAGTGTTGTATTTATTAATAAATTCACACAGGAGACCCTATTAGAGGGTCCCCTGAAAACCTACCAAGCACTGGTGTGGTTTCTGACTTGTTTTCACCAGCCTGCCACTACCAGACATGTATCTGACCTGATGGGGTGAGAGCCACTGCTCTCAGAGGACAGCATCAAAGCCTGCTCTGGGCGGAGGTGCTTCACACTTCCTCCAGGACAGGATGACCTTCGGCTTCGGGAAGCTTCAAAGGCGATGCCATCATTGAAATCCAACACAGGAACCTCCAGATAGTGGCGGAAACCAACCCCTCTTTCCTGCTCCACTTTTGGCAGGAGCAAAGGCGGGAAAGGTAGTTAGATTAGGAGTAGGGTCCCCACTTAGCCTGCACCACCCCTAGGGCGGAGCAGGCGAGGTGAACCCCTCTTCTGAAATTCCACCATCTTTAGATGGTGGAAGAACAACCTATCAGGGCTAGGGCAGTGCCTCTTTCCACAGGAAGCGGTCACTAAAGGTTGTAGACACCCTAAAGGTAGATACCCCATTGGCTATTACCTGTCTCTCCTTGTAACGCCCCTAAATTCAGTATTTAGGTGGCTCCCCAAGACCTGAACCTCAGATTCATCGGACCATAGAAGACCAGGACAAAGAAGACTCACTGCACAAGAACAGAAGTCCTGCTGCAGAAGAAAAAGGCGCCAAACCCTGCCAGCTGTAACAGGACTAGATAATCGCTGCCTGCTGTGTCGTCCTGAACCTGCAAGGACTCCAAGAACCCTGGAGCACCTACAAGCCTGTGAGAAATCGCCAAGAAGCTCCCTTGGAGTGAAGGTATCACTTCCCTGCGCCACACAGACACCGAACCTGTGAAGTCCGGTTTGTCGACTTGCTGCTCCCCGACGACCTTGATACAGCACGAAAGCAAGAAGAGGTACAATAGCTCCGTAGGGTCAGATCTGCCTCCCTACCAAGTTTGGAGGCACCAGGATCTACCGAAGCCGCAGCGTACCAATACCCCGGGTACCGGACCCCCAACAGCAAACACCAAGAAGAAGAGTCGACTCTGGACTCCAAAAGCACCAGAAGCAAGAACTCGTTGAGGGACTTTGTGACACCAGAGACCCACTTCCTGAGTGGCCCAGCTGTCCTGAGATCGCTTCTCTAACTTGCCTGCTCGTGGCTGCGAGAACCGCAAAGACGCACGACTCCCGGCTGGCCTGTTCGCTTTGGACTCAGCCCTGGCATCGACTAACCTGCTATGCTCCCATGGTTCCCAGGCCCTTGCAACCTCCACCCTCCAAGGAGACCCACCGGACTTACCTATAAGTCCACCTGTGCGGTGTGTTTCTATGTGGCCCCCTTCATCTTTGCGCGCCAGCTTTCAAGACCCTCAGCACCCTGCTCCCGGCCGATCCAGGATGCTCCTGAACTTCTCCTGCTGGAACTTTTGCCCTGGTCCCGACATCAACCTAAAACGAGAAGGTGACCTTCGTGAGAGCATTTCCTGATTTTCAATGTATTTGTATTCCTTTTTGCCATTGTTTCCAATGGTGCGTAATTGCGCACAAAAGTCATATATTTTCATAACTTTGAAAACTCGTAAATTCCGAAAGTACTGTGTTCTTGGTCTTAAAAATTACATAAAAATCAACACTATTTTTATAAATTGGTCTCGGATTTATTCTTGAGTGTGTGTCTCATTTATTGCCTCTGGGGTACAATAAATGCTTACCACTACCCTCTGATAAGCCTAACTGCTCGCCCACACTACCACAAAAAGAGCATTAGAATTATCTGCTTTTAACCTCTGTGTACCACTTTGGGATTCTCTCTGCACAATGTATTTCTTTTTAGAACACTATATAGAGAGCCAGCTTCCTACATTTGGTGGTTCAGCGGTGGGATAGAAGACTTTGCATCTGCTGGGACCACTTTGTCAATAAGTGACTGTTAGACCTGTCCGCCCTAGGGTGGTCTTACCCTGTTTTTTTCCCTTTTGTGCCTCATTTTTGCCACCGTATTTTTACTGGACCTAGGTCTCCGGGCGCCTTACCACTGCCAACCAGTGCTGAGGTGCAGGTGCTCTCTTCACCCAAGATGGCTGCCACAGGCCCCTGCTACTGCGGAGTGGCCTTGCACACATACACCTACTAGTAGCCAGGGTCAGGCTGGGACATAGGGATACAGTATCCATCCCGTCCCGCCTCTGGGCCACATAGCCAGACATGGTGGAAGGTTCCAGAACCTTCCGGGCTGTGGGAGGAGTTATGGTTTGCCGCCTTTCTGGAGGGTCACCTGACCTAGGGATATAATAGGCTTGGAGGGAAACTTAGAAGCCATTGGGGCACCACTGATCCTGGGAGAACCTCTGCCGGAGTACAGGCTTTAGGGCCTAGGGGGGAGACCTACACTACTGCTACTGACAAGGCTTAGGCACTGCTGTAGTAAGATAGCTGAGGAACGCCCGCCACCCACTGACCTGGCCCGGTGTGAGGGGACCCAGGGAACCATCTTCAGCGTGCTTGGAAGCACCACCCTGCGCCCCAAACACCACCAACTCATCCCCTCCCCCCATAAGGAGAAACCCCAAGAAGCAACCACAAAGGAACTACTTCAAGCAACCTGAAAACGCAAGCCTGACAAGACAGCAAGGTCAGAAGCCTGAACTATCAAACTGGGGATCACCAGGTAAAGCGCTATGCCATGAAGCGCTAGGCCTTCACCCCAATCCACTACTAACTGTCGCGGTGCTGCCCTGCTGCTGGGCTGCCAAAGCACTGTTGGATCAGCCCCCTGCCAGCCTGATGCAAGCGCGCCCCCGCGCTGTGCCTCCACGTGGGAGGAATCGTCCCTCAAGCCACTGACCTCGTGGCTGAAATCTGCCTGTGCTCCAAATCACCGCCGCGGCCCCAGCGCTGTGAAAGGAAAAGCGCCCTGTCGCCGAAATCACCGCCGGGCCCGGGAGCCCTCAAGAGAGAAGTGCGGCCTGGGAGATCATCGCCGCGGCCCAGGTGAAGGAGAGAGGCCTTCGGCCCCCGCCGTCGCCATTGCTGCGCGACCGGGGACGCTGACCGCGTCATCGGCCGTGCCCCCGGGAAAGCCGCGCAGGGATTGGACGCCGGCCCCCCGCCGCGCCCCCAGCGCCGACGGAAGCCGAAGAGGAGTGCCCGGTGAGCAGAGGGAGGTGGGAAGCCGGCCGGAGAAGACTTTCCGGCTCCCGCTCCCTTCCCCCGCATTACAGAGCTGACTACGGGGGCCGGAGGAGAGCGATACCGGCCCCCCGACGACCGCAACACCCGCCGGAAGGCCTTACAACCCAGTCCGGGCCCCGCCCAGCAAAACACGGGCCGGCCCGGAGAGTAATCAGTCGCTCAGGCGAGCGACCAACGGAACCACTGCAGGTGAGCCCGGGAGGCCCCTAGGGCACGCGGAAACGCCACTGGGGGCCGGGGGCCACCACTACCCTGTCATTTAGAGGGGAAGCAAGGAGTAACTTGTTATACACGAGGCGAGGCCCCGGAGAGGAGTGGGCCTGGCCTAGATTAACCCCTGAGAGACACAGAAGCCCTAATTAATAGGGAAGCCCCAGAGAGAGAGACATGTAGAGGGGTTCCCTAAGCTATTCACCAGCCTAATCGTTATGCCTGCTTTAATTACTGTTTAGGCCTGATGCATATCCGCATTAATGAAATGTCTTTGCCTAGTGTAAAGGTGCTTAACTGAATTGAGCTGAAGATGATTCCTGCGGCCTTCTAGTGGCCTACAATGTTGATGAGCTATGGTGCTTTAATGAGATGACGCACTAATTGAGTACTTCAAAGAGTTGAAATGTTGCCCTGAATTATTCTGCCTCATCTGATGCTGCATTGATTTATATAAAATAACTTGTTTTTAATCCACAGGCCTGATGTGGTGTCACATTATTGCGTCCGCATTACTGAGTCAGAGTGAGTGTGTGCTGCACAACTGCCTTACACATTGCCTTCGGGTGCCTTTCCGCCTCAGCCATGCTACTGTGCCGGAATCGGTAACCCCGGTTCCAACATTGGTGTTCAGCGGCGGGATAAGGACTGGTGTTTGTGCAGCACCCTACAGTGATTCAGTGTGCGCCGTAATTAGACACCTGGTGTTAGACAAGCCTAACGAGTCACCCTTCACTACCTAATTGTACACACTCCTGTTTTGACCTGTTGCCTACATCCTAGAGGTTCTTCCTTAGTTGTCTTGGGTCCCCACTTGAGAGGATGGAGTTCGAGCTGGCCAGCCTAGAAACATATACGGTGGCGCAGCTCAAGGAGTTCTGTCTGGAAAAGGGGGTGTCCGTCAAGCGAGGCGCCAGAAGAGAGGAGCTTCAGAAAGCTTTGAGGGCATGGGTAGCGGCCCACCCAAGGGGAAGGAGGGATGAGGAGCAGGGGAGGTAGACGCCCCAGGAGAACTGGACCTACTGAATATAGACATTAGTGAGAATGTGTTGCCAGGGAGACGTTCCAGGGCAGGCAGTAGTGCGTCAGGGGGGAGTCTAACGGCAGAGGAGTTGGTGGACAGGAGGGAGTTGAAGTTTGTGCTTGCTAAAATGGAGAAGGAGAGAGAAGAGGCTAGCCATGGAGGAGAAGAAGATCGCGCATGAGCTGAGCCTGAGAGAGTTAGAGCTCCGCGCATTGCAGATAGGGGCGCAAGGCAACTTGAATGGTGGCAGCGTACCTAATGGGGTTCCCCAGGAGCCCAAGTTCTATCTACCTAGAGAGGTGATAACCAGTTTTAGTGTGGGAGATGACATTGATAAGTGGTTGGCGGCGTACGAGGTGTCTTTGGTGGCCCATAGGGTTCCTGAGAGCTACTGGGGGGAGGTCTCTACAGGTACATACCTCCACTAGTAAGGGACACACTTTTGACCTTGGACAAGGGGGATCAGACGAACTACCCTATCATGAAGGAGGCCCTGCTTAAGAAGTTTGGCCTCACCCCAGAGAAGTACCGCCAAAAGTTCCGCAACAGCCACAAGCTTCCCACACAGAACTGGGTGGATTTTTTTTATTATGCCCGGAAGGCATTGGAGGGTTGGGTGCGTGGCAGCAATATTAATGATTACAAGGGGCTGTACGACCTGTTCTTGAGAGAGCACCTCCTAGACAAATGTTTTCCGGAGCTGCGCCAGTACTTGGTGGACCGCAAGCTGACCGATCCGCGGGAGCTTGTAGAGGAGGCAGACACATGGGTCAGCACTCGGGTGTCCCACAAGGGAGCCGGGGCAGACCCCCCGAAAGGTGGACAGGGGTTCCCCCAGAAGAAAGAGGGGGAGATAAAAGAGGGAGTTCTTTAAGGGCCCCCAAAATAGACCGCAAGGGAAAGGGGTAGGTTCCCCATCCCAATCTGGATTCCAGAAACCCACTTACCCTGACAGGAGTCAGCAGCCCAGAACTGTCCGGTGCTACGAGTGCGGGGAGGTTGGACACTACAAGGGGGATCCCCAGTGCCGCAAGAGGACCCCAGCCCCCACAGGATGTAAGAGCCCCGGGGTGGCCAGTGTAGCGCTTGGGGAGGAGTTGTCCCTAGGTAGGGGAGGTGAGTGGACAGGCTTGACCTTAGTTTCCCTGGGGGATAGAGAGATCATCCCACGGGTTCAGGTACCCTCGAACACTGCCAAGTACCGGCAGAGGGTCCTGGTGAACGGGGAGGAGGTGGAGGCTCTGAGGGACACATGTGCCAGCATGACGATGGTAAGACGTCAGCTGGTGTCCCCAGAGCAGGTGATACCTGAAGTATTCCACCCGGTTGTCATGGCTGATAATAGCCTGGGTCATTACCCCGTGGCCCAAGTTCCCTTTAAGTGGGGAGGAGTCAGTGGCTTGTTGAGAGTTGCGGTGAGCCCTGCCATGCCGGTTGATTGTCTGCTCGGGGACGATTTGGAACATACTGCCTGGAGGGAGGTAGAGTTCAATGCCCATGCTGAGATGTTGGGATTACCAGGATGGACTTGCGTCATCACGCGGTCCATGGCTGCCCGACAAGGAACTCAGCCCGGGTTGGAGCCTGAAATAATGGCCCAGCCCACTGCTGGACGAGGAGATGTCCAGGAGGAAGCACCCGGTGACATGGATGGGGAGCCCGCAGAGGTGACCCCGGAGTCCGCTGAGGTGGATGGTGTTCCCGTGGGGGACCTGCCGACCCCTGCAGGGTGGCAGGTGGAAGGAGGGCCTACCCGGGAGGAATTCTGCCGGGCGCAGAAGGAGTGCCCTACGCTTGAAGGCATGCGGCAACAGGCCGATGCCCAAGCAACCGGTAAGGAGACCGGTAATTACCAAGTCTACTGGGAGGATGACCTCCTCTACAGTGAGCCTAAGGCTCCGGCGCATGGGTCATCAAGGGCCTTAGTGGTCCCCCAATGCTACCGGGCCTTTCTGCTAGAGTTGGCACACGAGATACCACTAGCAGGACACCTGGGCCAGGACAAGACGTTTGCGCGTTTGGTCCCACATTTTTACTGGCCCAGGATGCGCGTCACCTCTGACACTTTCTGCAAGACCTGCACCACTTGCCAGGCGAGCGGCAAGACAGGGACTAAGTTGAAGGTCCCTCTGGAACCTCTCCCGGTTGTCGGTACCCCTTTTGAGCGGGTAGGGATAGACATTGTCGGGCCATTGGACCCGCCGACCTCTTCGGGACACAGGTTCATCTTGGTGTTGGTGGACCATGCCACCCGGTACCCAGAGGCAATCCCTCTGAGGACCATCACTGCACCGGTGGTGGCGCGGGCCCTGATGGGGATTTTTACCCGAGTGGGATTCCCCAAGGTCGTGGTGTCAGACAGGGGCACGAACTTCATGTCGGCCTACATGCAGGCCATGTGGAAGGAGTGTGGAGTGACCTACAGGTTCTCCACTCCTTACCACCCCCAGACGAACGGGCTCGTGGAGCGTTTCAATAAGACCTTGAAGGGGATGATCAGGAGCCTACCCGAGGACTTGAGAAGGAAGTGGGACGTCCTCTTACCCTGTCTGCTCTTCTCCTACCGAGAGGTGCCGCAGAAGGGGTCGGTTTCAGCCCCTTTGAGCTGCTCTATGGCCACCCCGTTTGGGGGCCCCTCAGTCTTGTCAAGGAGGGGTGGGAGAAGTCTTCCTCGAAGCTTCCCCGTGATGTGGTCAGCTATATGCTGGCATTCCGCAGCCAAGTGGCCAAGCTGTGGAAGGAAGCCTCGGACAACCTAGAGGCTAGTCAGGCCGTCATGAAGGAGTGGTATGACCGGAACGCTCGGACGGTAGAGTTGGACGCTGGACAGAAGGTGTGGGTCATGGAGCCAGGAGAGCTTAGCGCCCTCCAGGACAGGTGGACTGGACCGTTTGAGATCCTGGAAAGGAGAGGCCAGACCACTTATGTCGTCGATGTGAAGACCCCCGTCAACCCCACAGGGTGTTCCACGTCAACCGCCTGAAGCCACACCATGAGCGTTCAGAGCTCACTCTCCTGATGGTAACAGATGGAAGTGAGGAGGAGGAGTGAGCCCCTTCCAGACCTTCTGGCGGCCCATGAGAAGGATGGCTCGGTAGAGGGAGTGGTCCTCGCCCCATCCTTGACCCCAGAGCAACAGAGGGACTGCCGCCAGGTCTTGGGGCAGTACGCCTCGTTGTTCTCCCTCACGCCTGGGATCACGCACCTGTGTACCCATGATGTGGACACAGGGGACAGTCCACCAGTAAAAACCAAGTCTTACCGGCTGTCCGATAAGGTCAAGGCTAGTATCCAGGGTGAGGTTACCAAGATGCTAGAACTGGGGGTGATTGAGCCTTCCAGTAGCCCTTGGGCTAGTCCGGTGGTGTTGGTGCCGAGCGGCCCCACCGGGCACCACACCGGAACTTCGGTTCTGTGTGGATTACCGCGGACTCAACTCAGTAACCAAGACCGACGCTCACCCGATCCCTCGGGCGGATGAGCTCATTGACCGGCTGGGAACAGCCCGGTATCTGAGTACCATCGATTTGACGTCAGGCTATTGGCAGATCGCCATGGCGGAAGGAGCAAGGGAGAAGACTGCGTTCTCCACCCCCGAGGGCCACTTTCAATTTCGGGTGATGCCCTTCGGGTTGAAAAATGCTCCAGCCACTTTCCAGCGGTTGGTGAACCAGGTGCTGTCTGGCCTAGAGGCCTTCTCTGCTGCCTACCTGGATGACATAGCTGTCTTGAGTAGCAGCTGGGAGGACCATCTGGAGCATCTCCAGGAGGTGCTACAGGCTCTGCAACGGGCTGGTCTAACCATCAAGGCCAGCAAGTGCCAGATTGGACAGGGATCTGTCGTGTACCTGGGACATCTGGTGGGCGGGGGTAAGGTGCAACCCCTCCAAGCCAAGATCGAGACCATCTTGGCCTGGGAGCCCCCAAGACCCAAACAGAGGTCCGGGCTTTTCTCGGCCTCACAGGATACTACCGCCGGTTCGTCAAGGGATATGGAACCATTGTGAGCCCTTTGACGGAGTTGACTTCGAAGAAGCAGCCACGCAGAGTCATCTGGACGGCTGCCTGCCAGGAAGCCTTTGAGACCCTCAAACGTGTGATGTGCACCGCACCGGTGCTCAGGACTCCAGACTTTGGACGGGAATTTATCATGCAGACAGACGCTTCTGAGCATGGCATAGGAGGTGTGCTCTCGCAGCTGAATGACGATGGCCAAGACCAGCCAGTGGCCTTCATTTCCCGAAGACTACTCCCCCGGGAACAGCGGTGGAGTACCATCGAAAGAGAAGCCTTTGCCGTGGTTTGGGCTGTAAAGAAGTTGAGGCCATACCTTTTTGGTTGTCACTTCCTGATCCAGACCGACCACAGACCCCTTCGCTGGCTCATGCAGATGAGAGGCGAAAACCCCAAATTGCTGAGGTGGTCCATTTCCCTCCAGGGGATGGACTTTCGGGTGGAACACCGACCCGGAGTAGACCACGCCAATGCGGACGGTCTCTCTCGGTTCTTCCGCCTTAGCGATGAGAACTCCCTAGGGGTTGGGTAGCTCTCCCCACTTTCGGCTGGGGGGGATGCATGTTAGACCTGTCCGCCCTAGGGTGGTCTTACCCTGTTTTTTTCCCTTTTGCGCCTCATTTTTGCCACCGTATTTTTACTGGACCTAGGTCTCCGGGCGCCTTACCACTGCCAACCAGTGCTGAGGTGCAGGTGCTCTCTTCACCCAAGATGGCTGCCACAGGCCCCTGCTACTGCGGAGTGGCCTTGCACACATACACCTACTAGTAGCCAGGGTCAGGCTGGGACATAGGGATACAGTATCCATCCCGTCCCGCCTCTGGGCCACATAGCCAGACATGGTGGAAGGTTCCAGAACCTTCCGGGCTGTGGGAGGAGTTATGGTTTGCCGCCTTTCTGGAGGGTCACCTGACCTAGGGATATAATAGGCTTGGAGGGAAACTTAGAAGCCAGTTGGGGCACCACTGATCCTGGGAGAACCTCTGCCGGAGTACAGGATTTAGGGCCTAGGGGGGAGACCTACACTACTGCTACTGACAAGGCTTAGGCACTGCTGTAGTAAGATAGCTGAGGAACGCCCGCCACCCACTGACCTGGCCCGGTGTGAGGGGACCCAGGGAACCATCTTCAGCGTGCTTGGAAGCACCACCCTGCGCCCCAAACACCACCAACTCATCCCCTCCCCCATAAGGAGAAACCCCAAGAAGCAACCACAAAGGAACTACTTCAAGCAACCTGAAAACGCAAGCCTGACAAGACAGCAAGGTCAGAAGCCTGAACTATCAAACTGGGGATCACCAGGTAAAGCGCTATGCCATGAAGCGCTAGGCCTTCACCCCAATCCACTACTAACTGTCGCGGTGCTGCCCTGCTGCTGGGCTGCCAAAGCACTGTTGGATCAGCCCCCTGCCAGCCTGATGCAAGCGCGCCCCCGCGCTGTGCCTCCACGTGGGAGGAATCGTCCCTCAAGCCACTGACCTCGTGGCTGAAATCTGCCTGTGCTCCAAATCACCGCCGCGGCCCCAGCGCTGTGAAAGGAAAAGCGCCCTGTCGCCGAAATCACCGCCGGGCCCGGGAGCCCTCAAGAGAGAAGTGCGGCCTGGGAGATCATCGCCGCGGCCCAGGTGAAGGAGAGAGGCCTTCGGCCCCCGCCGTCGCCATTGCTGCGCGACCGGGGACGCTGACCGCGTCATCGGCCGTGCCCCCGGGAAGGCCACGCAGGGATTGGACGCCGGCTCCCCGCCGCGCCCCCAGCTCCGACGGAAGCCGAAGAAGAGTGCCCGGTGAGCAGAGGGAGGTGGGAAGCCGGCCGGAGAAGACTGCCGGCTCCCGCTCCCTTCCCCCGCATTACAGAGCTGACTACGGGGGCCGGAGGAGAGCGATACCGGCCCCCCGATGACCGCAACACCCGCCGGAAGGCCTTACAACCCAGTCCGGGCCCCGCCCAGCAAAACACGGGCCGGCCCGGAGAGTAATCAGTCGCTCAGGCGAGCGACCAACGGAACTCACTGCAGGTGAGCCCGGGAGGCCCCTAGGGCACGCGGAAACGCCACTGGGGGCCGGGGGCCACCACTAGCCTGTCATTTAGAGGGGAAGCAAGGAGTAACTTGTTATACACGAGGCGAGGCCCCGGAGAGGAGTGGGCCTGGCCTAGATTAACCCCTGAGAGACACAGAAGCCCTAATTAACAGGGAAGCCCCAGAGAGAGAGACATGTAGAGGGGTTCCCTAAGCTATTCACCAGCCTAATCGTTATGCCTGCTTTAATTACTGTTTAGGCCTGATGCATATCCGCATTAATGAAATGTCTTCGCCTAGTGTAAAGGTGCTTAACTGAATTGAGCTGAAGTGTACACCGCCAAGAGTTGAAGTGTTTTATGTTACAGGTGTACCGGATTTGCGACGCCCACTGTACAAGATGTGGGTGCACCTAGATTAACGCAGGCCCTGTTTTAGATGTAATGCGAAATGTCAATTTACAAGAGATTGAGTATTCATGAGGTGAACTGCATGTTTTAGGCCCATGTTTTATTCCTGCACCCTGTGATCATTATTGGTGCTATGTGTTAGGAGATGATTCCTGCGGCCTTCTAGTGGCCTACAATGTTGATGAGCTATGGTGCTTTAATGAGATGACGCACTAATTGAGTACTTCAAAGAGTTGAAATGTTGCCCTGAATTATTCTGCCTCATCTGATGCTGCATTGATTTATATAAAAGAACTTGTTTTTAATCCACAGGCCTGGTGTGGTGTCACATTATTGCGTCCGCATTACTGAGTCAGAGTGAGTGTGTGCTGCACAACTGCCTTACACATTGCATTCGGGTGCCTTTCCGCCTCAGCCATGCTACCGTGCCGGAATCGGTAACCCCGGTTCCAACAGTGACCACATGAGTAAATCCCAAAATTGTCTTTAGCTAGTCAATTTATTTTTGATTGGCCAAATTTTTTCTAAATGTCTAAAAATAACAGGTAGGGCATTGGTTAAGTCCTTGAAAGTAACTGTTTCGAAATTAGTTAGGACCTAAAAAAGGTCCCAACTTTAGTAAAATAATACCTGAAACCAGTAGCCAGGATCAGGAGCTTGACCTGACCCCTTACTTGGACTTGTGCCATGCTTAATGTAGGGCCTTCAGTAAGGGCTATGGTATCAAACCAGGCAAAAGTCCCTAAAGGGAATACCTCCAAAAACTGATAGCCCAGTTTGAGAGAGATCACCCAGAACTGGTAGCCCAGTCTGAGTATGATGAAAATACCAATGAAAATGATGCTGAGAGGGGACATGAGTCAGTACCCTCAGGAACAGGTGATGGTCCCTCAGGCGAGGACCACCTGGGTTCCCTATCGAATAAATTAATTTACTACTCCAAAGGCAGCTACTCACATTCCTTACCATACATGTATCGCCGGAATTGTTAATGGCAATCAAAAAGTTGTATATAAATCCATCGCCAATAGATTGTAAGTTGAGACAGTCCTCAGACCCAATGCCTGTAACTGTTCTCCCGGCCACATTTGTTAAGTAAACAAACTGTTCCTGTTTCGCCAAATGCCTCTTGTCTCTTGTTTTTACAAGTTATTTCATGTTCAAGCAACAAGACATAGGCACCTCTACTGACATATGTATGTCTTCTATGTTCCCTGTATAGTGTGACATGGATCATGTAATGATGACACTCACAGTCCTTATTTATGTCGCTATTACAGTATGTTTGCTTTTTCTACTCAAACTAATCTCACACATCATAACAGTTATGGTTCACTTATTCATGAACTTTTGGATGCCTACATGACAAATTGTTTGCCCAAAAATAATTAGTGTTCCATACGTCAACAAAATATATCAAAATTTCACACTACTGATTACACACGAGTATCGAAAAAACAACAGTGAAACCGATGCTAACAGACTGTATATCATACTTCACAATTATTTTTATTGTCCCATGTGAGAAGGTCAACCTTTTTGTCCCTGTTCACCCCCATTTTCTGACTGATACTGGTGGTAACTGACTCTGACTGTGCTCTGCTACCCAGGTCTAGGGCCAGTCCTCTGATTATAAAGGTATATGGTAATTAGGTATAATTATATTTGGCAATGACAGACCCCTGTAAGCCGCTAGTATATAATAAGGCAAGGGGGATTCAAACTACCTATAAGTCCCTAGTATATAACAGGGCAGGGAGGTTTAGGTGCCCAGTAGATTTCCTGCACTGAAGTGTGCACTGCTGTCATTTTAAAGGCAGTCTGCTTTACAGACTGTCTTTAAAAGTAAATTATATGCAGATTCGAGTTTGGAATTAAAGGTACTTCCCAAGGGGTAATCTACCTTAATTTTACATATAAGTCACCCCTAAGGTCTCCCCTAGGTGCCATGTAACTATAAGCAGAGACAATATAAAATATGTTTTATATTCCCTGATGAGGGAAACACTGCGAGTTTAGTTTTCCCCATTGTAAATATTTATCGCCATAGGCTAACATTGGAATATTTTATTTAAGTATAAATATTGCTGTGAAGGGGCTAAAGATGTCGTTCAAGGACTTAAAAGATTGGTAATGATAAAGCCAACAACTTGCCACTGTTGAATTTATCATAACTAGTACAGAAAATAAGTTATAGAACTTTCTTTTCGGTGAGCCAAAATCCAGCCTTCAAGCAGCTTCTCCTGATTGGTCAGCCTTAACAGGCTTAGCCAAGCTGCTTTGATGAGGTGATAAGTGGCCTGCATAGAGCAGAGGTTATCTGATGGGGGAGCTCTGCAGCTGCAGAGCACAGGTCAGAAAGAGGGCTGGGTAAATAAAACTGGGCTTCAATGGGAGAGCAGGACAGTGAGCAATGCCAGGCCTACCCCATTTTCATACACTCCCCAGCCAGATGGCAGCCCCAGAAATGGAATTTGCAGGAGGGCTAGAAAAAACCATCTCAGAGCTTCTAGACCCTTGGATTTGTGTTCTGTACACTTTGAACCCTTAAGAGGAACTCCAGGAAGAAGCTCCAGAAGTTTGGAGAGGTATGGGACAACTTTTGGAAAAAGCTCCATAAGTGGGCCGACTCGACGTTGAAAGTCAAGCCGACTACCTTCAACTGCGACCTGGCCTGGATTTGAGGTTTGTCCCGCTGAAAACTCTGAAGCTCAATACTTCCAAGAGTTGACCAGGAGCTCCTGCTGAACCATGCCGGCGAACCCACTGTGAATCCGGCCTCGCTCGCCGTCAAGAGAAAATTCTCCAGAAACGTTTCTAAGTGTGAAGGTCAAATTTAGACCAGGGCCTCCCACTTCCGATCAGGGTGCCATCGCGGTCAGCCTCAAACTTTGACTTTGTCCTGGTCAAGCACGACCAGATATCCCATTAATGTGTTTTTAAGCACTACAAAGTGTTTAATCTGTAAAAATGTATATCTCTGGTTTCCTAAATTGGATTTTTGTCGTTTTTCATGTCATTTTAAAGATAAAAATATTCATATTTTTATAAATTGGTGTGGGATTTTTATTGTGTGTTACTTATTTAATGTATTGGTGTTTTTAAATGCTTTACATACCTGTCTCCTGAGTTATGCCTGCCTGCTTGCAGTCAGCCACCAAGGGTTAAGCCATGGACTAATGTATTGAGACCTTGACTGGACCTAATATTGTGTTGGTGGCCTTATTGCTAGCCGTAGGTGCATACACAGCCCTACTAATAGTCCACGTTCCAACATTCCTTCTGTTGGCCTGCTACAAGGGATGCTTCGCTTTGTTTACTGGTATCAGACACACATCCTTGCCAGTCCGGGCCTCAGAATACAGATCACTTACAGACAACAATATATCAAGTGGGAGCACTCTATCTTGACTGTAAACACAATTTCTACACACATTGTGTTGCATTACTTATTGGTTGCAGATGTCCACATCATGGACAGAAGGCAATACTCCTGTGTGTATGAGCCACTATAATGCCACTGAAAAACATCCAATGGCAGATTTATCAAGGTATTGCATTGCCCTTGCGTCATGCATGGTGTCGCAAGGGCGACACAATACCTAAGTGACACTTACCAAGTAACTCAAGGCCATCTTGCGTGGCCCTGCATGGCTTGGTAAAACAGGAGTAACGCAAGGCACAGCAAGTCGCCGCTTGGGGCTACTGTGCCCTGAGAAGCCGTTCCATGTGTTCCGACTAATCTACCCATGGATTTTGCTGCATCCCAGATTTAGCAATACTAATACACCTGGGAATTTGTCGAAATGCTTCGCCTTCCCAGGAGAGGAACAACGAGGAGAAATATTTTTATTGTTGTTTCCTCTTTCTAAGTGTGCTGCATTCTGCAAAGCAGTTAAAAATAGGAAAAAGCCTCAGAGGATTGTTTTCGTGCAGATTTATTTTCGTGCAAAAAAGAGACATTTATGCACAAAAACAATCATTTGAGGAATTATTCCTATTTTTAAGTGTGGCACATAATGCCTCACACTTGGAATGAAGACAATACGAGTTGACAAATATTTTTTTTCTTCATTGTTTCACCTCCTATTTTGACACCTTCTCATGGTCACTGCTCTCTTTACATCTGGGAATGGGTGCATGGGCGGAAACACACTGTCAACACACGTCATGTCGTCCTGCTGGTGAGTAGTGGAAGCCACTGCTTAGTGCTGGCTTGTGTTACTCTAATTTAACTAAGACACACAGGGCCACACAAGGCGCCTTTCTGTGTCTTAGTATATCATAGCTAAGGAGTCGCGTAACTCTGCATCACGTTGCGACAACAAGGGAAATCCTTAGTGAATCTGGGCCTTGACTCCAACATCACACACACATCAAAATCTAAAAATGATTCTATAATACTCTTCATGTAAATTTTCAGATTCCCATTACCTTAACTGCTGAAATTGTTACTGGAAATTTGATTTACTCTCAAATTTATGCAGGGTGTGATATCCTCATACAATTATGGCATCCAGAACAATTCCACATACACCTGAGCACTAGTGATTTATGATCTCTGCATAGTGGATATGCTTGCCACGGTGAAACAGTGCTAGAAGTTAATTGCAATTAAGGCTCCCTGTTTTCCGTTTTTACTGATTTTTACAGATAAATACAGACAGACCCATTTATTTTCCTTTCTGTCCTTATATATTTTTTTAATTATTTTATTTATTCTCTTTTATGATCATACATGTCAACGGTTACATGCGTTCCTTTTAATCATAGAAATGAAAGACATCACGTATTACATCAACTCAGTTTGTCTCGTAAATTGATATTGCACATCGTTAACACTTCTAATGCAAGCCGGTCCCTTAATGACACTACACTTATAGTCAAACATCATAACTGATTGATAGAAATTGTTAAGCACAATAACACTTGACCGTGAGTACCATGCAGTGGCCTCTACTGCCAGCACTAAGTGTGAAATTCCCGTCAGGAGTTTTCTGCCTCAATTCTGTCACTGTATATCTCATCTGAGGTCTGATGTGCACTCACATCCGGCCTGTCAGCTCCAGTAATGTCTGCTGTCTGTGTGGCAATGTAGCCTTGATAGAGCCCCCAAAAATTCTTGGGGTGGCTGCGAGGTGGAAGCAATTTGCTGTAAAGTTCTGTCTGCGTGCTGCAGTACACCATGTCCCTAGACCAACCAGTCATCGTGGGGACTGGACCTCGGGCCCAGGAAATAGCTACTCTACGCCTGGCTAGTAGTAGTCCCATGTCCATTAGTCGCCTCACTGCTTTGGGAAGGTTTTTGGAATAACCTGACAGCGCCAACTGTGGGTTCGGGGTCAGTTCCATGGATGTGATGTCTCCTAGCGCTTTAAATACCGATTCAGAGAAATGAGCAATGCCAGGACATATCCAGGCTAAATATAAGAACCCTGCTGATCTTGCACTACAGCGTTCGCAGTCAGCTGAGTCTCGGAGCCCATATCTGTGTAGTCGTTCTGGAGTGTAATAGACTCTATTCAGGTATTTAAAATGAATTAGTCTGTGTCTCCCATACTGTCCTTATATTTAAATGTGTATTTTGAGTGATTCTAAATGCTGTCAGTCATGGCTGCCAAGTGAATAGCTATGTGAATTGATGGCAAGGGGGTTAATTATAGAAAGAAATTTTTGTAAAGCGGCTTGAACAGCAATAGATATGCACAAGGTTGATACTAAAACGTGTATGTTTTCATATAAGTACATTGATGTATTATCTGTTGGTTTTCTGATCATTGAACCTCTCAGGCATTCAGGCATGAGTGCATGTTTATTGGTTAAATAAATGTAGAAATATACTAGTTTCAGCTTACTTTTTTTTCACAAACCCAAAATAAATATGGATAAATACAGATAAAATCATCAAAAAATAAATATGGATAAATGCAGACGGAAAAGTCAAAAAATAAATTCCATAAAACCGGGAGCCCTAATTGTAATGTAAAGTTATATATGACCTATGGAATGTGAATTTCCCTGCACCTTCTCCCCTATGGAATGAAGAAATGTGAGTTGCTGACCTAAGTCTTAATATATGTTCTTGATGTCAACATTGATATATATCCTATCTATGGACAAACAAACATGATGTATGTTGAAAAATTTAGATTGCAATGGATGGATATTTGTGAGCTGTGTTATGTTAAAGATTTTGGCTGTGATCAAAGACAGAGTTGGAGGAATATCTTTATAAACATTGATTCCGAAGCACTCTTCATGAAGTCAACAAACAAAAGGTCCATAAGACTAAATTGTGTAAAAGAACAATGCAGCAGTATTTATTCCAAATATTTCAGTCCTAAATTCCACATGTAGCTTGATCATGAGCTTTTTACATCAATTGCAGCCAACAAGTATTTTGGGCCCTTTTACGATGTCGGGAGGAGT
The DNA here is from genome assembly GCA_963921515.1 of Calotriton arnoldi. NCBI lineage: Eukaryota > Metazoa > Chordata > Amphibia > Caudata > Salamandridae > Calotriton > Calotriton arnoldi. Next base: position 1,418,446 of record CAWUFW010001626.1, on the reverse strand, counting down.
TTCCTCTGCCCTACATCGTCTTGGTCATGGGACCGACCGACACCGCGGTCCTGACCGACTGATTAGGCTGCGACCGAACACTGTTCGGTTGCATTCCTATACTTATACAATGGGAGCATGTATTCTGGCCAGAATGCATGCTCCCAATGTAAAATAAGAGGTGCAGTTTATCCCTGCACCACGTGGCTGGCACCTCAAGGTGCCTGCCACGGGGTGCAGGGATCAACAGGGGGGGCACCATAGATGCCCCCTCTGCCACCAATCGGAGGCCGTGCACCTAAGGGGGTCCTGCTGGGGGCCCCCAAACTAGAGTTCTGAAAGCCTTTCTGTGTCGGAAAGGCCAGCACGGAAAGGCTGTCGAAACCCAACATCATAATCCCAAGGGCAGAAAGAGCCGGCCTTGGGATTACTGGCCGCATTCCAACTGGCGGACGGGCTCTCCATGCCCGTCGGAAGCCAGTCGGAATAACCATTTGGATTCCTGTCCGCCCACCCCCATCGTAATGAGGCAGTCGGAAAGGAATCCGACCGGCATATTGCGATGCTTCGGAAAGGCTCCGACCAATAGTGGGAGCCTTTTCCAACTGCATCGTAATAGGGCCCTTTGTCACTACAGCAACTTTTTCAAGTCATAAAATATCTTCGCGACAGTCGTTAGAAATATCGAAAAAACAGTCCAGGACATCATCTTCCATTCAAATACACAGAAATAAGTGTCATGTCAGTAAATATATTGCATGAAATTGATTCACTTTTTCTAATCGGGCGTTTGAATAGACGTACAGAGTTGGAAGCTTATCAAGGTTTTCATTTACAATATCACTGTCATAACTTTTGGAACACGTGTTTTATTACTGCAGGTGCCGTACTTGGATGTCTCCACTTATCACCTACTAGTAGGGCAGCAATTTCACGCAGTATATTTACTGACATGACGCCTATTTTTGTATAATTGAATGGAAGTTGATGTCATTGGCTGGTATTTTGATATTCCTAACAAGTGTGGAGAAGATATTGTATTCCATGAAAAAGTCGCTGTTGGGACGAAACATGTGCTTTCTGCCATTGATAATAAAAGCTCATGATCCAGAAACATGTGGAATTTTGAACTGAATTATGTATAGTATTTGGAACAAATACTAATGAATAGTTCTTCTACACAATTTAGTCTTACAGACTTTTTGTTTGTTGGACTTTATGAAGAGTGCTTCGGCATCAATGTTTATAATTTACAAATCATAAACCCCAGGGTATATGATTCATGCACACTCGCTGGTAGCAGGGAGTAGATACCGAGCACCTTTACAAACTATGTCAGTTTTGTTACCAATGCTAAAACTAAATGCTTTAGGATGTGTGATTGCTATACCGCAGCTACCCAGTTGTTTTTTGGATCAATAACTGAAGGTTGTGTGTCCTTGATGAACATGTACCTCACACATGGCTACACAAAACATTGTGCCACATGTACTACATGGATTCACTGTTGATAGTTCACCTTCCTGGTATGATGATGTATTTAGCATAAATACTACCACCCCACATGTAAATTGATATTGCACTTCGAAGGTGATGTGCCTAGAAGTTTCTGATCTATGATGTGTTAGCGTTTGTTGAGTTGTATTGCATGCTTGGATCTATTTTTTGTTATATCTTTTTGTCTTACACATGTGACAGCTAATGAAAAGAAGACTTTTGAAGCGAGAAAGGCACGATTCCATAGAATTCAGAAAAGAGCCCTTGCTTTCAGGAAAATAGACAAATTGTATGATGCCCAAAAGGCAGCAGGAACATGAGATGCTCACAAAGTAGCCAGCAGCCATCCACATCTACTGGAGGACCGACCCCTCATGGGAGCAAGAAGCCAACATCTAGCCATAAAAATACAAGACACATTACAAGGGCCCAGCTGGCAAAAGTTAAAAGAACACATAGGAAAATGACTGTCTTTGTACAGAGCAATTGTGAAGCAACTGAAAACTCTGAAGGCAATTGTGAAACAAATTGACAAACAAAACAAACTGCAGCTGCAGAATAGTAGAATGCTGCGTAGATGCCAAGAGGATTTGTACACTATAGCACAGCAAATGTAATATCGCTGCCGGCTCTCCCTGTTTGTTCCCTTCTTTTTTAGGTCAAGCTAGGCAGCGCCTGTGCTGTCTGCGAGAAATGCTGCATTCAGTCTATGGGCTGTAAGCACTCCCCTCCATTGCCATTCATTCTTTATTGTTCTTGTCTTAAATGCTTCCTTTTTATTGGTCTATTACTGCAATTGTCCCTCCTTTGTGTGACTCGTTCCTCCCATGGCGATTTAACTAATGGTTCCTTTTGGTTGTCCGTAGGAGGAGGCAGTGCCTGGGTTTGTTTTTGGTGCTTGCCAAATCTTCACTCCTCACCACTCCCCCTCCGCTTTCATGGTTCCTTCTTGTCGTCCAGACAGCTCCCAGCTGCCCCTGCTAGATATTTTTAGTTTATCAGCATTCCTGCCTTTGTTTTCGTGACGATTGATGGTCATGAATTTACGTTCTATTTTTTGTTTTTAGAGGCATAGTATTACCAATGCGGAGACTCGAACCCAGTCCCCCAGGCCCAAAGTCGGCAGCTCTGGAGGTTATTCAAGCAGTAGCGGTCGGTGGTGGGAGTGCCGCCGGGCGCTGACGTGGGGCGGGGGAGGGGCAGGGTGGAGGGTAGTAAACTACGGATTACGGGCGATTACAGGTAAGTACACATATAAATAAATAAAACAAATTTCGTTTCTCGCGCTGCATCGCCAAATGTGATGCCGCGCGAGAAACGAAATTCGTTTTATTTATTTATATGTGTACTTACCTGTAATCGCCCGTAATCCGTAGTTTACTACCCCCCACCCTGCCCCTCCCCTGCCCCACATCAGCGCCCGGCGGCACTCCCACCACCGACCGCTATTGTATTCAAGATTAGCTCCAAGCACTCCAAGATCAAAATCACGAGTTCGTATTTATATGTAGATGTCCAGTGTCTTTTATTCAGACATTAGGCTTCTTATTCAATGTAACAATTCTTCAGTATACATTCCTGGTCAACATTACAGCTTCATGCCAGTGCACATTCCTGGTCAACATTACAGCTTCATGCCAACATTACAGCTTCATGCCAACACATGTTTCGTCTGTTCGATAAAACAGGACTTCGTCAGGGCTGAAACAAACAAAATTGTAACATAAGGAATGAAAGGAGCCATGGGATCAAATTAGACCCATCTCCACTACATAACACCCTACATGTGCCATGTGTGTTAAGATATAAGAGATATAGCTGTGATATGTTAGTCACCACTCAGAACAAGTAAAAAGGACCATATATAGAAAGCCAAGATCAAGTGGCTCAAATTAAAAACAAATAAAGAAAAGGAGAAACAAAAGTTTAAATCACCTAAAGCGTGTTAAGTCCAAACATGCAAAATTTGTGCTCAGAATTGTCCCTGTCCCTGGTTAACAGGCCAAAACCTAAATAAGGCTCACCTAAGTTAATCTTACTATCCTCCTAATCTATCAAAAAGAGCATTCCATGTAAATCCTCTCGATATCTGAAAAGGACCAATATACATTATATTTTCTGAAACCTTTTATATCGCTAAAGTGTTGTATGTTGCCAAGCGATGTCATACTCACCACAGTATTGGCCTCAGTCAAAAATTAATACGAGTGTCAAATGGCATATTATAACACATCCGCAATCTGTAATGCGAAGTGAGATCACATGTCACCACATTATCCCAAACCAGTAACGTAGGTATCACGTATTATAATATATGACCGTCACATCAATAAAAAATTAGATGTTATACTGTCCCCACATTGTCACGGCAAAATACGGAACCGTGATGGGCCAAAACCCCAAGTAGAACTCATGACATTTGACACTCGTATTCATTTTTGACTGAGGCCAATACTGTGGTGAGTATGACATCGCTTGGCAACATACAACACTGTGGGTTTTCATAGATGCTGTATGGCATTACTTAGTAGATTGGCTCTAGTCAACACTGAGTTTGTTTGTGAGTGTAGACTCCTTGGCAGAAGGACAGACCTCCACTGATTAGAAAGTCAGATACACAGCATTTCTCATTTATTAAGACGATTTAGAGTGTGCTGTGCACCAGTTTTCGTTTACTTCAGAGTACTGGAGGTGTGGGAAAGGCTGGACACCGAGATGCTGTAGAGTAAGTTACAGTACAGCTGGTGATGGCTGAGCCAAAATTCCAATATTTTTCAACTGCTATCCCACACTGCGTGAAGTTCAATTGTGTATGATCTTGGAACATCAAGCCTTTTCTGAAATGAAAGCTGTTCAATGCATTCCACAGTCAAGTACTCTGGCCCGAATGTCCCGCCTTTACGTTTGATCTGACTGAGACCTTATTTGGTAATCAAGTGTGTTGTCGATGAATGCATGATTATTTTTTTATCTATCTTTCACTTTGTCCTTCAGAGACCTTGTGAGTGGAGCACACAACCTTGAACTTGTCACTTGAGGCCACCGGAGCCAGTTCAGATCTTTGAAGGTTGGCTTTGTGACTGCACTTTCTCAAACTCAAGTACAATTAAGCACTCTGTTTTTGAAGCCTTTGCATTCTGTTGATGAGCTTTTTTGGAAGCCTCTGCAGATAGTGTTGCAGTAGTCTACCTGTGTTATCACGAGGGTTCGCATCAACTCTACCCGGTGGTTTGAGCCTTCTGAAATGTAATCCAGTCATAATCTCATATGCCACTACCTCTGATAGGATGGCATGCTTTTCATGCCATTAATCGTACAAAGCAGACTTTCACAATACTAGCTTCTTCAGTCATCACAGATTCGTATCATTTAACTTGTCAGTTAAGCTCACAGAGTCAGCAATAATCGTGTAGTGAGAGCAAGCAGTCTGCAGGGGATTTCTCTTCAGATACAGGGTTTTTAGGTCGAGCCTGGCAGTGCACATGCGCTGTCTGCAAAACATGCTGTATTCACTAAAACGACTGTCATCCCGCCTGCTGCTTACCATAGGTTGACCCCGCGTCGTTCTTCTTTTCTGTCTCCCAATTGATTTGTGTAACCAATACATCACTTCCGTTTTCTTGCTGAGGAGCACTGCTCAACTACAGATTAATAGCCCTCGATTAGTGGCCATCCGCTTTGATGTAGGTACTATTTTGCTTTGGATGTGTTTCCAGATGCGTGCTTGGCATTGGTGTTGTGTGCTGCATCTCTATTATTGAGTTGTTGGCTAATTAGGTTGTGCTCAATCTATTTCTATTGGTAATTGTGCATCTTGCATGTGGGATCCTGCACCAGGTAGGTTTGTTTATTTATGTGTATGGGTTCCAGTAATCTAAAATAAATATGCAGATGCGGTTAACACTTTGCTGTCTCAGATTGCTTAGAAGAGATCTATTTTAATGTACTTTCCCACCCTTGCTCGTGGTCTGTTTCCTCTGGATAACCTCCCTTATGCCGTTTGTTTTCCGGCAAATGCATTGCCTTTCCTTGAAGTTTCCCGGCTTGTAAGCTTGTACTTCTCTTGGCTGTGTGTGTTGTCACATTTACTTTGTACTGTTTTATTGGTTTCTCTTCATAGATGGTCCCAATTTTGGGTACTTTGGGCTGTATAATCAAGTGGGACTTCAGTTCCCATAACCCCTGGGGTATACGGGAGTGGTTGGCTGATTGGCTAATTATCGCCTCCATATCCGCCTGTCTTTATTTAAATGCCCTAATTGTTAGCACACTCTGTTTGAACGCCAACTTTCTGTGGTGCTTGATGTCGATTTCAGATTCCGCATTTCTGCTCCTGTGAACGTACGTGCTCTAAGTAAGTTTTTACTGCATGTTCCGGACCTTGTCCGTGTTTGCGTTTCATAAGTCTCAGCCTCTCCCAGACTTTAGGCGGAAAATGTTTCCCTTTCAAACAGGATACAATGGTTTTTGTTTCCTCACCCTTGAGGCTGCTTGTTTTCAATGTGCCCTCATTACATTCACATTCTTTGAATGCAGTATGGTCCCCTCGGTTGGCGGCACGGTACCCTTCTGAAGTGGATGAAAGTTCATCCTTGTCGAAGTATGTCACTATTATTTAAATAAACTTAGAGCACCAATGTTGTTGTTGTTTGATTGAATTTAATGATTTATATGCTTCATACTGCTCCACACCTAACAATTGCAATCCCAACCACATAATTTCACTACACACCACATACATACATCGATAACACATGGATAAAAGACATTGCCATTTACAAGTCCAAAAGCTTGAAATCAAACGAATGCGAGACCTATTGCATTTCCAATGCTTGTTATATTTATTATTGCTTTTATAATAATTAGTTAGATAGTTAGGCTGTAGTGTAGTTTTAGTGATAGGTTAAGGTTTATATTTTATATTTAGGTTTTATAGTATAAGTACGTTGGGGAAGGGTTGATGTTATATGTTTAGTTAAAAAATGAAGAAATACAAAAAAGTTAAAAAATACTCAACAAATATGATTGTTTAGCTATTTAAGTATAGATGTATGTTTAGGAGATAGTACATGTAAGTCTTGTGTTTGTTCATGTATATTAAGGGGGTGATGGGTTGATGTTGACGATGTGATGTGTCAGTAATAGTTAAGATAGATTTATATTTAGGTTTGGTATATTAAGATAGTTATTAGGATAAGTAGAGTAGGTTTAGATAGTATTAAACAGGTAGCTGGTAGTGTGTTTATTTTTACAAAAACAGTTTCTTCTTTAATTGAGTTCTTATTATCGCGTACAGTTTGCTAATACACTTTAAACTGATGATTTTTGCAAAGGGTTAGAAATTTGTTGCTATTAAACCTTGCTGGGTGAGAAAATATGTTAATAATCAACACCATGTGTACATAGGTGTACGTTGACACTCATATTGTGACATTGGACACATGTAAAGATTATGTAGAGTCTTAACCAACACAGCCACAAATGTCAGTTTAGTCTGCAACTTTGTGTGACTGCAAGAGCAGATGCCTTTTCTTTATAATGTGAGTGAAGTATCTTTTCTATTGCCTCACTCTGTGTTGGCTATACGTAAATCCATCCTTCATAGTTGATATTTGTCTTTGTTGTCAAGGTTTTCACACTCTATGTTATTCCTAAAGATTTTGATAGATGTTCTGTGCACAATTATTTATTTGTGATTTTGGCATTATATGTGTTAATCTAAAACAACACTGGGCTGATAGTAATTCCTAAACATATTGGACCATAACTGTCGCCCTTTGAGAAGGTGATGAAACACAGTGTGATTTATAATGAACTACAATATGACACAGACAAAACATTGTAACATTTAGCCTTCTCACACATATTGGATAGGGCCATGAAGAATACATGCCGTGTTCACAAATAGGAGGTGTATGTACATCATGCAATACAACTTGCACAGTGTTTGAACTGTTTGATATCCTATAACCAAATTAGCACCACCCTAGAATGTCATTGTCATTTGACGTGTCTCATGGCTCAACATTGTCATAGCATTGAACTGTCTGGAATATAGTAGGTAACACTGACACTTGATATGTAGTATCATGAATTACGTTATACCTGATATTGGAAGTGACCCGTAGAGCTGACGTGTTTGCAATCTTGTTTAATGTGGCTGAATCATGGGTACCATAGTAGAGCGCAGTCTCCTTTTTCGGAAGGCATTACAGCATCATGTATATGACTCTTAACTTAATATCACATAATCTGTAGAAAGACATAAACGCTCTTGTCATGTTATGATAAATTAGGTTTTTACTCAATGTTTCAGTGTTCTACATTTTTTCATAAGGAACATATTTCCATGGACGTTTGTTGTAGAGGGGGAAAGCCACAAATCATAACATAAATTACATAGTCAACAACCTCCGGAATCCCCAAATCAACAGCTGTCATCACCATGGAGAACGTCTTGGAAACACTTCTCCAGGAGGTCTTTGAGGAGGCCATGTCGGCGGTATTTATCTTGGAAACAGTTTACCGCTCTTTGGCTCCGCGGCCACCGTCAAGCGCTCTGCTGCGACCCATTGTGGCACGCTTGCTGAACTATATGGAATGAGACACTGTTTTGTGCCTAGCCCGTGAGCATCACACCATTAATCACCAGGGTAACACCATATCCTTCTACCCAGACTTCACTCTGTCTGTTCAAAATACCAGAAGAGAGTTCATTCCGGTTAAGAGACTCCTTCAGAAAGCGGAAATTCCATTTGCAGTACTCTACCCTGCTAAATTGCGCATCACTCAAGATGGAAAACCACACTTTTTCACGGATGCCTAGTCAGCCCTTACGTTCACAAAGCATATAACTGTTCGGCAGCGCTCCCCAGCTATTTCGCCCAACCACTCCACTGCCAACTCCATAAATTAGAATGACTGACCTTCTTACGAATATGTAGTTGCTGATCCTCCGGGGTGCATAGGGTCTCCCCGGACAACTCTAGACGCAGAGACATAGCTTCCTGATTATTATTAGTTACGGCTTCGTTATTCAGTATTAATACTGTTTGCAGAATGTTACTGTTATGCGTGATAGGGACGATGTCCCACTGGAAACCCAGCCTGATATGGTGGGGAAGTTTGCTCGGCTCTGTCCTGCCTCCTGGGATGTTTCTCGATCTGATCATTCTGGGTCTGTTCTTTTGTCAGGGTGGGGGGAGGGTTTGTTGGTCTCAACCATGGTCTAGGGTTAGTGTGGGTGGTGGGTGGGTGGGATTCTTTCTGAAATGTATTATCATCTGTTTCTAGTTTCCTTCATTCCCATTGGCGTTGTATAGCGGCACACATTTCTCATGACACTTCATGTACTACACTGCAGTCCTCAACTCGCATCCCGCAAAGCAATCGGTAAGATGACATTAAAATGCCTCACTTGGAATATTCGGGGCCTTAATGATGACCGCAAATCCCAGTTGGTGCATGCTTTCCTGGTTTGCCATCAGATTGACATATGCTTCCTCCAGGAGTTGCATCTCACTTCACAGGCGGCACATGGATTGAAGGCCAGATGGTGTGGTGAAGTGTACACCTCACTCTAACTATGCCAGAGCGGTAGCTATTCTCATTCGCAAAAGTTTGCCATGGTGCTGTACCAATAGCGTCCTAGAGAGGGACGGCCGATATATCATAGTCACAGGTGCACTATATAGACAGCCAGTGACTTTGGTGACGGTTTGTGGGCCAAACACAGACACGCCAGAATTTTTTTCTGAACTGTGGAGATTGGTGGCCAACACTGGGAACAGGGCTGTGCTCTGGGCGGAGGACTTCAATGTGATACTTGACGATCGACAGGACAGATCTGGGATGTTGCGCAGGCCCCACCCTGGTGCTGCTTCAGTACTCAGCACTCTCATACATGATAATGGTTTACTGGATATCTGGAGACTGACACAAGAAGGGCAGAGGTAGGGCACCTGCTTCTCTTCCCATCATAACACTTGGTTGAGAATCGACTACTGGCTGGTATCTAGGGACGTTAAAACATGGGGGGCTGAGTCTACACACTTGGCCCCCATAGCTGTCGCATCACGTTCTGGTGCTGCTGGAATTTACGATCCCTCAGGCTCCCCCCAGGGCCTTCTCCTGGTGACTTCCACCCGGGTTGCTGAGAGATGCAGAATTTAAGGACGAAATATGTCCTGAGGTAGTTGCGTACTTTGAACATAACGTAGGCTCAGTGGAATATCCGTTCACACTATGGGAGGCCTTTAAGGTAGTGCTGTGGGAGAATGCATCGCTAAACAATCTGGCATCCTGCGGGCGATATGGGTACAACTGACTAGACTCAGAAAGAACATTCGGGACCTAGAGTCTAGCTACTTCCACACCAATGACCCACACACACACAAGCTGCCATACAGAGAAAATTTCAGAAAACAATGAAGAGGCCACGCGTGAAACTCAATACCGGAATCGCGTTGCTCAGTCCCAATGCTATGGGGAGAGGGATCGTCCTGGGTAAATGCTGGCCAGACTTCTTTGTCAACCACATGCTTCCACATACATAGTTGAATTGTTAGACAATAAATCAGTACTTCAGGATACCCTTCCAGGGGTTCTGAAGACGATGGCCACCTTTTATGAACACTTATACACTGCAACATTGGTTCATGACGGGACTGAGCTGACAGAGTACATGGACACAATTCAGCTACTTTGGCTTGATGATGCTCACAGAGAATACCTTGACCTTCTTATCACGGTCGAAAAAATAACTCAGACCATAAGCTTTCTCCCTGGAGACAAGGCACACGGACTCGAAGGCTTCACTACCTCATTTTATAAAGAGAATACAGCCCTCCTAGCCCCACACATCTTGGTCATGTATGAAGACTCCCTGAAGTCGGGAAGCCTGCCGCAGTCACTAAGGCCGTCATCGTGTCACTCCTCAAGCCTGACAAATCGGTGTCGAGATGCGACTCTTACAGGTGACTGTCATTAATTAATGTAAATAATGAAATACTGGCAAAAATCCTGGCCAATTACTTATTGCCCTTGCGACCCGATATTGTAACACCGGACCAATCGGGATTTATCCCTGGCCGCTCAACTTCACATAATTTGCGCACCATATTTGCGGTCATGCACCACCTAGCTCCGCATGCTTTAGCTGTGGCTACCTTACTCGACTCTACCAAAGCGTTGGACTTGCTGGAATGGGCCTTCTTATTTCTTTGACTCCAACGATTGGGGTTCAGTCCCACTTTTATGCATTATATTCAACTTCTTTACACACTTCCAACTGCACAAGTCCGTATTAATGGACTCCTCTCGGACCCCTTCCCTATCACCCGTGGCACGCAGCATGGTTGCCCCCTGTCGCCATTACTATTTGCGATCTCCATGGAACCCCTAGCTGCAAGACTCAGACAGCACTACGTCCATCGGGGCATAGGCTTCACTTCGAGAGGGCTGAGTGTTTCAATGTATGCTGATGATATCACACTATACATTTGTAATCCCCATGAAAATCTAGCTCTGATTGTTAGAGAAGTGATTCGTTTCGGGGGTCTCTCTGGAATACAAATCAACTGGTCAAAGTCTATACTTTTTCCACTCACAGGCAGCACAATCCCATTCTGTATTGACTTCCCATTGGAATGGGCAACAGGCCCAGTGCTCTACCTGGACATTTGGCTCAGGCGAGACCCGCTGGAGTTATGGTCAGTCAACTACGGCCGTGCAATTGCATGGCTAGAGGACAGAATTTTTATCTTGTCAAAACTGCCACTCTCACTGGCTGGCAGGATAGCCATATCGCCAAGATGGTGGTTCTCCATAAGTTTCTTTATTTGTTTCTTAATGTCCCATTACCGCTCTCAGGACCATTCCTGCGGCATCAATCAATCAATCAGGGGTTTATAAAGCGCGCTACTCACCCGTGAGGGTCTCAAGGCGCTGGCATCTCAATCAATCAATCAATCAGGGAATTGGAAGCACGCCAGGTCTTAAGGGTCTTCCTGAAGGTGTTCAGGGAGGGGGCGCGTCTGATGTCTGCCGGTAGCTCATTCCAGGTCTTGGCTGCAATGTGAGAGAAGGATCTTCCGCCTGCTCTGGCTCTGTGGATGCGCGGGGTTTCGGCCAGTGCGAGGTTGGAAGATCGGAGGTTTCTTTTGGGTACGTGGAAGTTGATTCTGTCATTGAGGAATTTGGGTCCGTTGTTTTGTAGGCATTTGTTAATTTCTTTGGTGTGGGCAGGAAGTCACCCCCTCATTTCCTGGGAGATACTCGCACTTCCCCTGGCGCAGGGTGTAATGGGTGCACCACACATGCCCTTATATGCCTTATGTGCCCAGGCACAATTCTTACACTTTTGGATTTACCCGGCTCCTTGCCAGCCCCACATTGCAGTGGAGAGGGACCCAGCAGCCCCATGGCCATTGTCCACAGCACTATACGCCCCATTCAAGGTTCCCAGAAATGAGATAAACACAGTGGAGTGTGTTCGGTGGGTGTGGGATGAATTCCGTAAGTGTGCCGGGCTTGCTCATTTTTACTCTCCGTCAATCCCCCTGGGCAATAACCCAATACAAGATCAGGGCGCCAAATCAAGGGCACGTAAACACATCTCTAGTTTCTCTGACATATATTCTGGGGACGTCTTTCTGCACTCAGTGGCTGCTGATCCCTCCAGCCACCCTAGCATGCTAGATCAGCTATTTTACTATCAAATCAGAGCCACCTGACGCACTATAAACACTGCCTTTCCAGCTCAGCCTCCCACACTTCAGGCACTTGACCACAACCTCACCACACCCTCCCCGTGCAAATTGATAACATGCTTATATGGCACTGTACAACATTACTCACCAGTGGTGACTACTCGAGCTAAAGTGTTGTGGACCACAGACATTGGTCCCTCTTTTACAGACGCTCACTGGGCATACAGTTGCGGACAGCTGGAATTACTTTCATCAAACTATAGGTTACGACGGATACATTTAAAATATTTGCATCGTTTATACCACACTCCAACAGGGCTGCACAGGAAGGGCTTGAGCAGTGAGCCTGGATATCTTCGCTGTGCCACACCATGGGCATGGGCCTCCTTTCTTCACTCGGCATGGGGATGGCTGCATTTGGGGCAGAAGTTTTCTTGTCTATTCACAGGATAACAGAACAGCGAGTTGATTGCGTCCCATTGGTGGGGCTGCTGGGCTGTCAGGGACATTCCAGCTGGTCAGCATAAGCTCACGGCAATGTTGCTCTTATTGGCTAAATGCAGGGTGGTGCTACACTGGGGTAGACTCCCTGCCACCACAGTAACGGCCTGGCTGCAGGACGCTGCATACTGCTCCGAACAGCTGTCTCATTACTGGGAATTGACGCCGACATGCTCCAGACCTAAAGATATATGGGAACCTCTTCTTGCCTACTTGCACCGAGAAGTGCGCCTGCTACAATACCCCCGGCAACCCACCGAGTAGGCATATTGAATTCCCACACTGCATGAGACTGCCACAAACTCACTTTCAATTAGATGGCTTCACCTGTTGTTGGATATTGTTACACTTTCTTTCCTGTATCTATCGCCTTGATGGTGGCGAGCGGTCTGGTGGTCTATGAGATGGTTAAATCATGATACGTCATCGCATGAAGTTTTATCTGTATGTGTGGCCGCGTGATTCATATTAGCCTCTAACATATCCCAGCATGTAACGCCTCTCTCTCTCCCCCTATCTCTTTTTTCCTCTTTCCTTTCCCAGTTCTTTGATTATTAATACCTCCATACTGCTATATTCCATTAAATGTTTCTCGATTTCATGAGTTACAGTTCTGTTTGTATAATCAAAATGCTAATAAAACAAGATTTTTTTTTTAAAAGCTGCATGATAGTCCTTGGGAAGGGCTTGCTAGTTCTGTAACACAACAACAAAGTTGCTGTTGAGCGCACTAGTTGCTGCGATGAAGGAGTCCATCTTGGACTCCAATCGAATGCCTAAGGCATTCAGTCCTTGACTGGACCGGATAGAGGATTTGATGGCTCCAAGCTGGTTGACAATATCACTGGTGTCAGATGTTGAAGGCTCATATTCTTTGCCCTTCAACATCAGTACACCAGCAATATCAGCTAAGGAGCCATCAATTCCATGGAGCAAAGAATGGGTGTCTAGTATTGCCACAGCCAATCACTTATTGAGATGCTGAGACACCTCCAGACTCCTTCAAGAGTGTCCGCTGTGGTCTCCATCACCAATGTGACTTCTTCTGCCCAACTTGACTTCTTCCACCATACGCTGCTGGACCCCTATCAATTTCCATTGAAAAATGACTTGGCGGGTCATCAGAGTCCTAGCTGGCATTATGGCAAACAGATGTTTGATGAACAGTCTGAGGTGGTTCACTCGGAGCCCCAACAGCGGCTTCTTCCCTTGCCAAGATCGGAGAAGTGTCAATAGTGTCCAGGTGTTCATTGAAGGTGTTTTCATCCATGGGGGGCAGGGGGAGTCGAGGACAAGTTGGTCATCATGGACAGGAGAGGTAGCAATTTACTCTGGAAAAAAGTGGGATATGTTAGCATTCTATAGAGTTCGTATTTGATGTAGATGAGCTGACATTTATTGTATTGCTCATTAATTACAGTACTTCCTACACAGGTATTTGACAAGCATATATGCCAAAATGTAAACATGTGTATTAAGCAACCATGTCCCAAATTGTATCAATTTGAAAGGACCTAATCTGGAAATGTTTACAATACTACAAAACATGTATGTACAACTGAATTAAAACACAAGAGCAGAAAGAAAAAACAAGATATTGCCAAATGGTGCATTGCTGGATTTACCGAGACAAGTACAAATGCGAATTTGTCAACATGGTAAGCCTTCCCAAAAAAGGCTTGTCACGGGGCGGGGACGCACCTGGACCGCCCGGACCAACAAAGGGACTGGTGGGAGGCGCTGGACATCACTGCACCTTTTGTTTTATCGCCACAGGAGGACTGGGCAGGTACATCCTCATCCGACACCACGGAAAGGAGGCACGGTCCCTTTAACTGGGACCCTATGGACGAAGACCCCGCCCCTTCCGATGACGACATCGCCGTAGGACCAACAAGAGGGGACTGGACCAGGAAGAAGGTGTGCACTGACACCGGAGGCGGAGCGGGAGATAGCGGAGAGCAGAGCGGGATACGGAGAGCGAAGGACCACGAGGAAACCGGCATATCGAGGAGGAGAGGAGGAGCGGAGGAAGGTCCCGTGACGGAGAGAGAGCCAGGAGGCCACCGGATCCACGCTTCGCCCAGCCACGCTCCAGGAGGAGTGTGGCTAACACAGGTACGAGACCGTTTCGCGGGCTGGGTAGGGAGGCGGGAGAGGCCGGACACCTAGAGGCGCCAGCTCCTTACCGCCCGTTCAGCGAAACGAATTCCCCCAACCCCGGCACTTGCACTTCTTCCCCAACCAGCATGTGTCACGGGTTTTTGTGGCGGGTGTTCCCTCACTCCCTTTCCCTGTCCACAGCTGCACCCTTCATACACTTACCCCCTGTTGTCCTCTTTTTCCTTTTGGTACGTCCCGAGTATCTACCAGCGGCAGGAGTTCAAGGAGGGAGAAGATCTGGTCCAGGAGAGGAACCCTCAGGAAGGCGGGAGCAAGAGACGAACCGGTTGCATAGGACTCTCTTTGTGCACGTGAAAGACTGGATACCCTTAGGAGACGCACTTTCCCTAAAATAAAACCTTCATTACCCCGACCCAGTGTCCCGCTCCTTATTCCCGAAGCCTCACAAGGCTCAACAAGGAGGGATATCTTTATTTCTCCTTGTTTACTCTTTCTAAGAGTGCTGCCCTCAGCAGCACACTTAGAGGAAAATGCCTGGAAGGACCTTTTTGGTTAACAACAGTGTCCCTTCCTGCACACAACGATATCCTACCTGCGATGTAGGCACCCTTGCACCAAGGGCACCTGCATTGGTGCTAGGCAGCACATAGTGCACCAGCACAGGGAGAGAGCAGGAATGGGCCATATCTTGGTAGATATGGGAATTCCTGCCCTCTCCATTTCACACAGTGCAGCAAGTTGTATTGGTATATTGCATCAAATATTGATCATTCTGGCCCTAGATTTCACTTCACAGTTGTCTTCATTGGCTGTGAACATTGGTACACTAACCTGTATGCTCCTTGCAACTAGGGGTGGGCGAAGAATTCCGCTCCGCTTGCGGAGTTCTCTGAGTTTTGCCCACTCCTCGTGGAGCGCAGAGTTTAGCAAAACTCTGCCATGTGACGCATAGCAGTGTTTTTTCTCTTGCACGAGAACAAATCATGCGCTAGACCTCCTCCCGCCCAGATTTCTCAACACGGGCAGTCGCGGGAGATGGCGACCGCTCGCGTTGAGAAATCTGCCACTTGCGTTGAGGAAGCTGTGTTCTCGAGCGGCAGAAAGCAGCAGCGCCCTACAGCAAGATATCTCAATGCGGGCGGATGCGCAGGTTGCAACGCTCACGCTGAGAAATCTGCCTCTTGCTTTGAGGAAGCTCCATAGAATGTCTACTTGAGTGGCAGAAAGAAGTAGCACCCTCCGGCGATACGCAGAGTGCAATTTGCGCTGATTTTACAGCACGGGACAAACTCCCTGTGCTTAAAATCAGTGAAAGCAGTGCAACTTAATACTACTCCGCCGCTCTCTGCCCAGGCCTACTTGCAACATCTAGAATGTGAAAAAGGTCAGTTGGTACGAGATACCTACTGTATACATGTTCACCAGATGTTAACAAAACATGGGAATCTGCTAGAATCCTACTTCTGTTGGACCTTTCGCATGACATTGAGTAGCATTCGCATATCAATAGGAAACATTTTATTTTTGCATTGTTACAGAGATATATAAGTGTATTGTTGGCATCGACACACATTTCTGAATGTAACACACAGAAGCATAGATTCACCTATTTACCAATCTTCACACCAGATGGATGGTACCCTT
Source organism: Calotriton arnoldi (assembly GCA_963921515.1). NCBI lineage: Eukaryota > Metazoa > Chordata > Amphibia > Caudata > Salamandridae > Calotriton > Calotriton arnoldi. The sequence continues at coordinate 1,401,992 of CAWUFW010001626.1, read as the reverse complement.
TAACAGGCAGAATAGTGCTGAGTAGTCCTAACTGAACCTCCACACATTTACCTGCACTGGGGCGCTAAGGACCAGACATATCAAAGTATTGTGCTGTCCTTGCTTCACGCTAAGTGACTCAAGGACAACATACTCCTTACCTGAGATTTACCAAGCCAGGGCAACACCGCCTGTTGTGGCCCTGCGTGGCTTGTTTAATCCAGTGTAATACAAGGCAGCGCAAGTCACTGCCTTGCATTGCTCTGCGCCAGGAAGGTGAACCAGTTAGTTAAGAGTGGGTGTTTCCACGCATCCACCAATATATTTTGGCACATTCCCAGGTTTCCCAAGACAAGTAAACCTGGGAATGCGTCTGTGAGAATTGTACACCTTTCTGATGAAGACACAATGAGGAGAAATACATTTATTTTTCCTCGTTTTTCTGCGGCACAATTAGAAAGAGGAAAATACACCTGAAGATTGTATTTGTGCAGGAAGGTGTCCCTTCTTGCACAAGAACAATCTTGCCTGCAACACAGGCACCCTTTCACAATGGCATAAGGGTGCGTGCATTGGCGCTAGCTAGCACACAGTATACCAGTGCACATAGAGTGCATGAATGTGCCATATGTAGGTATATATGGTGCATTCTGCTCTCAACATTTGATGCATTGCAGCAAGTTGTCTTGCTGCGTTCTGCTATGAGAAATATTGATAATTCTGGGCCTAAGTTTCACATTGATTTCTGACTAGAGATGTAAAACTTAGAGCAGATGTAACATTTTACACAACATTTAGATCAACTTGACTTAGGCTGCATAGGGATTCTACTTAATATTTATGTAGTTGAGGTACATCGAGAGGTCATGTTGCTTCACTGACCATCCATGCAAATAGCATAACATTTTCATCATAAACATCTCAGCCAGTAAGTTTGTTCTGAACATTGTGGCATTGTGGATGTTTGACACATATGTAGATACTGAAGTGTTCTGTGCCATGCATGAAATAAGGTAAGCCAACTCTTGTATGTTAGTATCATGGGGACTGTGTCTGTTTTTTACATATGCCTTTTGGGAAGGTATCAAATGCCAAAGCATGGTGATGGATGGAATGCTTGAATTGACATCAGCCACTGGCAATAGCTAGCAACCACATCCCAATCCATCATTTTTCACCCACCATGCCACCTCAGTTAGGACCCAGCTATATGTAAATCATCTTGACCATGTTTCTCATGGGAACAGTTCATCCTGAACTGCTAGGCCAGGTCCTCCCTGAACTGTAACAGAAGCAACCCAGGACTTCTTATGGGCACTTCAGCCGGGTATAGCTTAGTTCCAGTTGCACAGTGAGCCAAGGACCCACATCTTGGCATACCCGGTGCACTTAGGCCATCAAATGCAAAAACAACCAGGTGATGGAATGCTTGAATTAATTTCAACCACTGGCAATCACTCGGGCCACATCCCAATCCATCATTTTTCGCCCACCATGCCACCTCAGTTTGGACCCAGCCTTATACAAATCAGTCTTGACCCTGTTCCTCATGAGAACTGTCCAGCCCGAACTGCCAGGCCAGGTCCTCCCTGAAACGGAACACAAGCAACCCAGGACTGCCAGGCCAGGTCCTCCCTGAAACGGAACACAAGCAACCCAGGACCAGTTTTGCCCTTGTTACTTTTCAGCCAAGTACAGCTTGGTTCCAATGGCACAGTGAGCCCCGGACCCATGTTTGGGCATACCCATTAAACTTGGGGCATCAAATGCAAAACAACATGGTGATTAATGGAATGCTTGAATTAATCTCAGCCAATGGTAATCACCAAGGGCCACATCCCAATCCATCAAGCTATACCTGGCTGAAAAATTTAAGAGCAGAAGAGGAATTTGTCACAAACCCAGATGAGAGTCTACCAGCCCGCCACTGACATCTAACAGCACCGAGTCCCCCAGGCACCTCACCCTCAATTGGTTCCCACTCCGCGTCCTCCACCTCCATGCCAGATCAAAATAATCCTGATTCAGAGATCATCACCACCCCAGCAATGGGTAAATAGTAAAAACACGACACAGTCTATCTGTTTTTGCAGCTGAAAGCATTTAAGCACTCGGAAGTACCCACAAACAACACTTACCTGAATGCCATGAAAGGGCTTTGGCATAATGCACATGCGCGTGGCATACCACAAAATGTGATTAATCAACATTTTGTAAAATAACACAAAGCACTCTAACAACACGTGCAACGGACTACAACAAATGAAAACTGAGCCAAAAACAGCACCAAACAGGTCTGCAAAGCAAAATTCTACAAATAAAACAAAGTAAAGACAACATCTAAAATGTTAGTAATAATGTGCAGCTGTAATGTAAATTTTTTTAAGTAAATGTAATGATATGTATTATATTTATAAATAATTAATATATTTTTTTATACTCGAACCCTTCGCCCCAGACAAAATGTCGGAAACAGCAACATCAAATCCCAAAAAGGGAAGCTGTTAATGAGCTATTGACGATATATTTATAGTAAGGAGAACACCACTGTTGAGAAAACATACTGGAAATGCACCAAATATTATTCTGATGCATGTTATGGCAGTGTAATTACAAAAAATTAAATAGTAGAAAGTGTCTGGGCACATACCTGTCTCCCTAATATTACTGTGAGAAATATTTTACAAAACCTGAAAGAGGCCAGTATGAGCTCACAAGAGCCAGCAGGAACATGTTTTAAAAGTATAAATTCATATGTTCCTGAACAGGAACCAGGTCAACTATATGGCATACCAAACCTAAAAAGATTAATTTCCAGTGTTGCTTGACTTCGAAATCCCTTAAAAAACAGAAGACAAGAGGCGTTTGGCAAAACAGGAACAGTTTGTTTAATTAAACATTACAGCCGGCAGAACAGTTACAGGCACAGGGTCTAAGGACTGTCTCAATTTACAATCTGTAGGTGACCTTCTTTTATACAAAATATGGTGGGCTGTAATAGTTTCCAGCATACCATATATGGTGAGGAATGTTGGTTGCTGCCTTTGGAGTAAAAAATTAATTATCTAATGGTTACCACAGGTGGGTCTCGACCTCGCGTGGACGCAATGTGGCCAGTGGTTAACGTGTACAGTTGCCCGGAATGGGGAGCACGTGACCACTGCGTGTGCTAGGTGCTGATTGGCTATGCGTTCCTAACTCATGTGGCATCTGACTTTTTATTGAGTTTTAGGGGTCGCGTACCCCATCCGGCCATGTGCGCTTTATTGGAGCAATCTCCTTGGACCCTTTGTAATGTCGATGCGCCTATCTATGGGATTGATCAAGAGCATCCTGCCTGAGTGTTTGCCTGGCAGCTATGCACCCTCCCACCTGTGACCTATCAATCAGCAATCCCGGGCCTAGGTCTCATGGCTTTACTACGTATTTGTGAGTTGGGGTTGATATGGAGTTCACAAAGGGCAATTCTGTTAAGAAGAACGAGATTTAATTTTCATCGATGAATACATCGATTTCCATATTAACACCCCCCCCTCTACTTGATCTTTCAACTACACTACCTAACTCATGCATTTTGATAATTGCTTTATTTGGGGGCATGCTTGTTTTTGCAACAACTACCTTCCTATTTGGGGGGGCGGAGCTTGCCGCAGCGCAAGATGGCCGCGTAACTGCAGAGCTCCGCGAGCCATCAGCACCACACACCAGCTATCCTGCCAATCGGCACCGCTACCTGAACATCTCACACAGTTTCGGGCTGTGCAGAATAAGACCTTCCTGCTGACATCCTTTTTGATGCGGAGACCGCCCTAGAACGAGCGCAGCACGCTACGGGCCTGTGTGACCGGAGAGAGGGGCCGCCACGTTCCCGGAGTTCCCGGGACCGGACTCTCTGCATCGGCTGCCAGAGTTCACCTGCACATATAGACCCTCCCTTCTGTGGGACTGGGTCCTTGCCCCCGCTGACTCGGCCCCCTGTCTGCTGCCTGGTACTGCGGACGCCCCTGCAGCTGCTCGCGGCCTGAGCCGATCCTGCGGAGGCGGCCTGGGAGGACGGCATGGTGCGCGCCCGCACAGTGGTGACGATCGAGGACCCGCGCTGCATTGGCCTGCTGGACCTGGGACCTCACCTGTACACGCAGTATCGGTGAGTCTCTGCGACTGTGCCTGCAGGGATTGGTAGACTAACGCGCTGGGCCTCTCTGAGAACTGGGCCTCTGGCGCTCTACCTACACCGCCTCCCTACCTGCCCTGCTCGCGCACCAAGGCTGCGGCGCCTCGCCTCCTCTGCCTACGAGAGCCTCCTCTCCCTGCCAGCTGCGACGGCCTGTGGGGCCTGGGAATCCCCTGGGGCTGGAATTGGACCTGCGCTTTTACCACAGCGCCCTGGAGTGGCGCCGCTGCCCCTTAAGAGGGGACTGCTTTGGCGGAGGCCTACCGCCCTGTCGTGGAGGGCCGCTTGAGGAGTGGAGATACTGACACAGCCTGAAGTACCGGAGCTTCACAAGCTCAGCTGCTGGAAGTAGACCTGGAAAACCGAGCCGGAGATGCCATTGAATCAGACGGCCAGGCGCCCCGTGTTATGAGACCACCTGCATAGTGTGACTAAAGCTGCGGCCTAAGAGAGGATATACACCTGATTGGCGCCCAGCGACTGGGGGCGCTGCGCTGGACCGAACTCTGCCTCACCAGTTGCTCTCTTATGGCAGGACTCCACTTCCCATACCTCTACCTTGACACCAAAAAGATCCACCTTCGGTTACGGAGACAGACTCTTGTGCGCAGCGGCCCACTGGAGATACCCTCTAAGGGGAGGACTTTGCTGACATTGCCTACACAACACGCTAGGCTTCTGGCCCCCGCGGGGAGTTCCTGACCGCCCCCGCCAGGTCGCCACTTTTCCATCCGCTACGACAAGACGCCTACAGCTCTACGCACCTCACTTAAAGATCTATCCTGGGGGTGATCCTTACAACAGAACTACGGAGGCCTGATGACGCGTGAATAGAAAACTTTGGCGCCAGACCCAGCTACTACCGTTCCAACAACTACGCTGCTCCCCCCCCTCAAGCGGCCTGCAACATGGGCATGGTCGACAAAATGCAGACGAAGCTCCTGTTCGACGCAAAGCGATCCAGAACTAGAGAGACGGGGGGGCCCGTTCCACAGATGCCCAAGCAGATAACTCTGAGGAAGAACCAGGTGAGGTCAAACAAATGTTTGCAGCATTGCAGAAAAGCCTGTCGGTGATTGATGGGAAGTTTGACTCTCTGGTCTTTCGGATGGACAGGATGACGGAATGGCTAGATAAGCAAGCGGAACGGATAGATGTGTCGGAGCGCAGAATCACGGAGGTCGAGGAGGCTCAGTCTGAAACGGACTCGATACAAAAACAAATGGCTAAGGCTCTCACATCGCTCCAGGATAAGGCAGAGGACTTGGAAGCCCGCTCCCGTCGGAGCAACATTCGCATCACGGCCTTCCTGAGTCTACCTCCATAGCCAACGCGGAACAAGTCATAGAAAAACTCCTCATCACCTTACTGGGCCGCAATACCTTTTCGGATATCTTTGTGGTCGAAAGAGCCCACCGATCGCTGGGACCGCGTCCACCTCCGGGTGCTCCTCCACGCCCAATGATAGCTAAATTGCTGAATTACCGCGATAGAGACTCAGCCCTGCGACGTGCCAGAGAGCTAGGTGAGCTACAATATGAGGGCTCAGCAATCTCGCTCTACCCAGATTTCACAATCAAAGTTCAAGAGGCAAGACGTCAATTTAATACCCTCAAACGACAACTCCGGGATCAAAATATCACCTATGCCATGTTATATCCGGCCAGATTAAGGGTCAACATGGACGGCTCATCCCGAATCTTCACCGACCCGAAAACACTGCAGAAGGCACTTAAGAAACTTTCCAAACGGGCCAAACACAATGCGCAGAGGAGAGCTCACCCGAAACGGCGGATGGACCACAGGATTAGAACTAAGGGGTCCTGCTCCCAGGGCCTGACAGGTTGACACTTACTACATGCTGGTTTGCTTCACTGGGGCCTGAGTCGGTGGTGGTTTTGGGCCCTGACACCTTCTGGATCCCGCGGGTTTCCTGCAGAGCGACGTGGCTGCCCAAACCTCACGCAAGTATTTGTGGACTTTATGCAGTTGAGGAGATGTTCGCTTTCTATATGTATAATCAACACAGACCCTAGTGTATATGGAGGTCCTGCTGAGAGAGCGAGTATTTTTCCTACTTATTTCTGGTTGGCTGTATCTCCTCGTTTAATGGCTTGAAAGTGCTGTAATTTCCTTAAATAGGTCCGATTGCCTTAACACGTTCATTATAGTGTGGATTAATGCTGATGGTTATTCGTAGTGCGTAGGTAACATCCGCCCCCGCGTGTTACACACTACATGGCTTGTTGCCACCTTTTTTCTAAGGGAGGGAGAGGGGGCGTGAGGGGGAGGGACTATTGACTATGCTCAAATTGGGTTGGCATGCCGTGGGAGGGGGGATGGTGTGGTTTTTGAGACTTTGTGTTTGATTTTAATGGTTTGGTTTTTATGGATTATGATGATGCTTTTGTATACGATACACACAGTGAGAGGTGCAGGATGCCATAACTTGGCCAACAGCACAATAGTTAGAGAGCGAGTGGACACCATAGCTGTAGTTCTCTTTCCTTTATCCCATAAAACATGGAAGATAAGCTGAGACTCTTGTCCTGGAACATCAGGGGGCTTAATGACCAACGCAAAATTAGAAAGGTTATATCGTATCTCACTAGACATAACATCGATGTAGCTCTGCTACAGGAAACACATCTTCCAGTCGCAAACCTTCCACTGACCCGAGGTAGGATTCGTGGCATTTTTCACACTGCAGGCTTCACTACACACGCTCGGGGTGTCCTAACTTGGATTAACCCCAAGGCCCAACTCACTCTAGAAGAACTGCATACTGACGTTGACGGTAGATATGCCATATCCAAGTGTAAGGGGAGAGGCATGGAATGCATACTGATTAATGTTTATGGCCCTAATCATGATTGCCCGCAGTTTTTCCAAGATCTCTTGGTCCTAGTTCACAAATTGCCTGATCTGCCACAGATGTGGGGGGGCGATTATAACTGTGTTCTAAATCCAGACTTAGAACGCTCCAGGGGCCCACCACGACGATGCTCTATGGCTGCTGAGGCCATTATCGATGCCATGACGGAGCTAGCACTAGTAGACGTCTGGCGATCTCGCTCATCTGAGAGGGGAGGCTTCACGCACTATTCTGCCCCGCATAATTTACATACTAGAATTGACTATTGGTTTCTGGCGGGATCACTTAGACCGGGTATCCGGGGCTGCGCGGTATTCCCCCGCACTTACTCAGATCACTCCCCTGTATTACTCACACTGGCACCCCCTACCAGACGACTCCCCCCATTCACCTGGCGCTTCCCCCCATACGCACTACTCAATGAGGTTTTTAAAGCGGAAATGCTAGAAGCGATCGAGACCTTTTTTGCTACCAACGTGGGTTCAGTTCCGCACTTTGCCACGATATGGGAGACCTTCAAGGTCTATGTACGTGGCATTGCTATTTCCAAACACTCGGGGGTGCTGAAGTTGATCAGGGGCAGACTGGCCCTACTAGAGCAGAACCTTGCGAGACTAGAAAGAGAAATATTAGAAACAAGTGATACTCACCTGTCTGAAGCGCTCAAGTCCACTTTGGAGGAATATCACTCAGAGGCGGATAGAGAGGTTAAGCTCCTGGGTAAATATGCAGTAGCAAGAACATACGGTGAGGGTGAGCGCCCTGGCGCTGCCCTTGCAAACCTTTTGAAAGGCGCCGAACGGCTGCTCAGCCCATAGAAATAGTCTCGGACACTGATGAGCGGATTGTTGACCCTGATAAAGTTGCTGAATGCTTTAGAGCTTACTATGCAGACTTGTACAGATCGAGGTCCCAAACCACTGATTCTGACATGCTGGCATACCTAGAGCATATAAAACTATCCTGACTCTTAGATGGACACAGAGCGTACTTGATGAGACCTCTAGAGGCGTGGTGAGATACAAGAGGCCCTGACCACAATGCGCTCTGGAGGAGCTCCAGGACAGGATGGACTAACTGTGGGGTTTTATAAAGAATTCAAAGATTTACTTACCCCTCACTTAATAACATTGTTTGAAGAAATGGCTGATGGTGGCTCCATGCCCCCCACAATGTGTGAGGCCCTCCTAGCCGAAATCCTAAAACCTGGGAAATCCCCCCCCACGATTGCTCCTCATATCGACCACTCTCTCTACTAAATGTGGACACGAACATTTTTGCAAAAATATTGGCGAACTGCTTAGCCCCACTTATGCCCACTCTTGTAGGACCGGAACAGGCAGGATTTATCCCAGGACGCACACTTACATATAACCTTCGCACGGTATTCGTAGCAATTCAGCACACGAAGCAAGACACTAAAGTCGCTTTCTAGATGCCGAAAAAGCTTTTGACTCGGTGGAGTGGCAGTTTATGTTATTGATTCTTGAGCGTATGGGACTAGGACCCCTCTTCCTATGCCTGGTTACCACCCTCTACATGGCCCCAGTGGCCAGTGTGCAGGTGGGCAATGCAGTTACTGCTCCATTTTCGATCTCTAGGGGTTAAAGCGGGATTCTTATCTTATCTCACCATCACTAAGAATCCTCAGGTCGCCAGAATCTTTTTACCTGCTGAATAGTGTGAAGGGAAGAAAATCCAATTCGGTTATGCAACGATTTAGAATCCAGTTACCTTCAATGATCACGGACTCCGAATTCAGATTTTTGGGTTTATTACAGCCAAGAATAACTGCACATGCAAGCACCTCAACACGATGTTAAAGAAATAGATGGGCACTAATACAAACATCATCCTACGCAGGAGTCCCATCCGACTCAGAATAAGAAGAATCGTTAGCTCCAAAAGTATTAAACACCCAATAACTGCTCCAATCTCTATATTATTCTTCATTTACCTAAATAAGCATAAGACATTCAACTGTCCCTACTCTACCACTTAAGATGACATCCCTACTTAACGAATTTCCCCAGGCAAGAGTAGAAAGAAAAGGTGTCAGCTGTGAAGACTTCCTAAGAAGTGCACTCACTTAGCATTTCGAGCTCGTTCTAAGATGCTCCTTCCTAAAAGATCTCTCTCTTTTCCCTTCTCTCAGGTCTCCTCTACCTCCTCTCTGCTCTCTCCCCTCGGGGCACTGTCCCTAATACAAAATCCACATACAATTGAACACGCCCTTGTCACGCCTCCTCGACCAGGTCTTCTTCCTCGTACTTTTCCATCGAAACTCTTACTTCATCCAGGACGGTTACAGCGACCTTGAGTCCCAGGCACCTTCTCCGCTGAAAGTATCATCCCTACATTCCAGTATACGCCCATCTCAATGCCTCCCACCATCCTAACTCCTGAAACAAAGAGCCAGTCTTTCGCTAACGAGGCATGTGTCCTTGCACCTGCAACAGAAGATACATTTCAACAGACTTTCTCTCTGTACAAATCTACCAACTGTGCCCAAAGAGCCTTTCCAAGAGAAAACCTTCTCTGCCTACAAAATAAGCTGACATAAGAACGAACAGGCCTTCCCTTGACGTATATGCAGTCAGGCCTTTACACATTTTAAACACACAATTCTTAATTACTTCTTTAAGCATAGGCTCATACATTGCATATGCGAAAAATAAACTACACGTGCAACTTAATATCATACACGTTAACTACTGCATCTTTAACTACACATGAACTAAATCATCTATGCATCATTTTAAACACGTTTCAATTAAGCATTACAGTTACATGATTATAACAGCACAACTACTCTCTTATTCACTCTAATAATGCGGTTTAGAACTACATTTTACCAGTCACTCAATATATGTCTGGCTATATGAGGGTGCAGACTAACGGTGATTATGACGCACCCCTACAAATTTCACGAAACATGGCGCTCTATCACCTGCGTTGGCAGTAGGCAGCGCATAGTACACCAGCACTAGGAGAGCGCAGAACTGTGCCATTGCTTTGAAAATATGGCAAAGTTCTGCTCTCCCTTTCACGCAACACACCGCAGGAACTTCCCTTGCTGCACTGGGTAAAATGCTAGTAACTTTGTCACAAAATGTTAGTAAAATCAAAATGTTTTGGCTAATGTTAGTCTTAAAAATGTTTCTAAGAGTCTTGTTAATTTTCTGTAGGCTCCACGTTTTCCAAACCCTCCTCAGAATTTAGGATGTAGCGGGGCTAAGGGCGGGACACTGGGTCATCCCTGTAATGTCATCAAGGATGAATGACATAACTTTTACATTCCATGCACCCGTCATTTGAATCTGTTGCCTTGGAGCTCGTGGCTTGCAGGCTACACACGCACCTCTGTGCAGCAGGTGCAGTAACTCAGCTGCAGGACCATTATGTCACTGAGTTTCTTTACCCCTTCCCTGGGACTGGTACATGCTTGATTTTTTCTGCTTCTGCACTGTTTTTAGTGCTGTGTGATGCCCATAAAGAAGCTACTTCCAAGGTGTCTTTTTACAGTTACTGCTGGCACGTAGCACGTAAAACGCGTGGAAATATACAGTTGGGGGCAACAGAGTAAATTTGCACCTGGCACAGTATGCCTGGTCTGGGGCGTAAGGAACATTCCTGCAGCCCTTGCGAGTTCAGAGTCCACGAACTTCTCTGGAAGAGGGCCACCTCAGCTTGTCTGTACAGTGTGTGTCTCTCTAAAGCAGCTGCAGTGTGCTGTCTGCTTTGAGCTAATACAGTGCTGGCCCTGGACTGAAAAAAACAAACTAGGGGCCTGATTACGTTGGGGGTAAGACCACCACTGACAGCCAGTCGGTGGAGGTCTCACCGCCATCGGAACCATTTTCACCGCCCGCTACATTAGGATGGCGGGCAGAGGGGTGGCGGTGCAAAAGACCTACCGCCACGCATCCGACGGGCTCCTTGAGCTCGCCGGTGCTGTGGAGGGTGTTGTAATCCCTACCATGGTGGCGGTGCCTGCCAGGCACCGCCGTAGGGATTACAATGTCCCTTTCCGCCGGCCTTTTCATGGTGTGCCCCCCTGGCCCTCCGCTGTGAGCACTGGGGGGGACCTATGGTGCCCCCCTAGAAATCCCTGCACCACATGGTGCCTGCCACGTAGTGCAGGGGTATGTCAAGTGACACCTTTTTGTATTGCGGCCACCGCAATACAAAAGATAGGCATTGTGACCGCCGTGGTGGCGGTCGCATTGTAATGCCTATGTCGGGATGTCTGACAGCCTGTCGGGCGGTCCCGATTTCTGATAGGGTACGTCCACCCGCCTTCGTAATCATCCCCCAACTTATTTGTTTCTTTTCAGTCAGAGTCTTCCAGGTACCTTACAGGAGTTGGTGGGTGGCACCTGAGAGAGAGCGTCCTCCATGGAGCTCTGCACATTTTAGTGGAAAGTAGCAGCACAGAACTTACTAGAGTTGGGGTAGGGTTGCCACCTTTCCCAGAGAAAAATGCCAGCCCGCTGTTTACATTTTAATATTCTGCCGACGCCTACACACAATTGTTAAGTAAAACTTTATATTAAATAATCTGGGGCTTATTTACAAGCAGGGCCGTAGCCATGGGGGGATTTGAGGGCCGGGCCAGCCCATGTTAATTCATGGGCCCCCCCAAATGACAGAGGCATCTGTCACATATTTATGAAACGCAGTTTAAATTCAGTTTACCCAAAGAAACTGCATTCACATTAGAATACATACAGTCTGATTGGAAAGAAACATGCTGAAGTTCAGAAGGTGAATGTAGAATAAAAATGCCTTTTTTCTTGTTACTTTTGCTGCATGTTGAATATAGATGTTAAATGTCAGGTAATGTGTTTGGAAAAATTGCTCCTTATTCTTTTAAATGGAGATGCCTTTTACTTTTCATTTTCTTTCTGCAAAATGGGAGGATTTTGTAAAGTTAACTATGGTACTACTTTACAAGCAGGGCCACTGGAATTATGCAGCAGGGAGGCTCAAATTATGCGGCAGGGTTGATTAAATTATGCCGCAATAAAACACAAATTCTGAAGCTTAATGCAGCACAATTTGTGATAGTATTACTTCATTATTTAGTACTTTTTATACATATTAACACTGTCTGGGCAATGGTTTCATTTATTAGTGCCAGTTCCACACTCAAATACAGGTATAATCACTCGTTTAAAAAAAAAAAAGTAATCACTCGTTTTAAAATTTACAATTGTTCTTACTAAGCCACATTTTAAAGTCTTCTTCACTTTGCACTATTGCCTTCGCTTACCAGTCACTCTGTGGGGTGCCTCCCCGTTCCACCGCGGATCGTTCCATTTGAGTGGAGAGAGCCGACACCACCTGGAAGTGACGTGCGGATCCTCAATCCCAGGTCAGCAGTTCAGCTGCCTGGTACTATAAAGTTAGATGGCTGGACCGACGCGCAGCGGACGCGCGCAGCGGGCACGCCTAAGGCAAGCCCGTCTGCGCCCGTCCGCGCCTGGACGTCGCCAGGAGCCAGAACCCCTGCCGGTTCCGTCAGGGATCAGGTAAACAGCCCAGTAACCCGCCTTAGCTATACCAGCCAGGACATATTAAGAATTAGAGACAAACAATGCTGGCTCGGTATGCAAGAAACCAATTTATGCACCCTCCCAATAGAAGTAGAAGGCCCTTTCGCTTGCAGAACCTGTGGCTATCAGAGTATGCTACCCACACAACCCAGGATCAACGCTATAATAGCCGACTCAAAAACTAGCGACTCACACTGCCCCAATAAACAATTATGTCCTTCACATACCACTGATAAAACTGCAAGTTGGGACTGTTTTTTAGCAAATGTTAGATCGCTCCCCAAACACGCCATTAATATATGGGACATGCTTTCCTCTTCCCTTCCCCACATCGGGTTCTTGACGGAAACTTGGAGTAAGCCATCTTCCAATCCAGCAATTGCACTAGCACTACCCGATGGCTATCACATTCAAAAACTGGATAGACCACGAAGGGTGGGGGGAGGGGTAGCTATTATTTACAAAGATCCCATTAAAGTCACAGTTTTAGATCAATTAAGCAATGACAACATAGAAATTCTTGTGTTCAGAATTGATCTACATGCACAACTTAGCTGGAAAGGAACCCTAGTATATCGTCCCCCGGGACCACTCCTCGATTCTGTCACCCTACTCCTGGACTTGATCTCCCCTTATGTCATCTCATCTAAAAAATGTCTTCTTCTCGGAGATCTGAATGTACATAGCGAAAACCCTAGCGATCTTGATGCCTCCTCCCTTCTGACAGAGCTATCTACACTTGAGTTGACCAAAATCAACAATGAACCTTCTCATGTAGCAGGGCACACGCTAGATTTAATCCTCTCAAACTCGCCCAATATTGTTTGCGGAACAACTTGCCCTCTCATATGGTCAGACCACTCTAAAATCGAATTCTGTATTATGGGACCTAAAGAGCATAATGCCCTTAAAACACACACCATTAGGAGTTATAGACAGTGGCACAAACTGACGCCCACTCTCTTCCAAGACACCTTTGTTCCACCACAGTATTCCGACACCGACAATGTAGAAAAACGTCTTACAGCCTTTCAGGCAAGCATGAAGTCCACAATAGACACGCTGGTACCCCTGAAAACATCCCCTGCGGTCTCTAAACGCCCTCAGACAACTTGGTACACCACTAATCTCCGGACTGAAAAAAGCCAATGCAAGAAACTAGAACGACATTGGCGACGCACACACGATCCCTACGACAAAGAAAGATTCAAATCTGCTCTGACCAAAAACCATAGCAACCTGAAAACCGCCCGAAAAATGCATATTGCAAATCTACTTGATCAGGCATATAACTCTCCCAAAGCACTATTTCAGGTCCTCAAATCATTCACCAATCCTAAAGCGTGTAACACGGAAGAGGAGCCATCTCAGACTCTATGTGACAATAATGCAGGATATCTCACATTAAAAATAGATAATATCCACAACAAGATCACTGCGGCTAATGGCTCCCGATCAAGCTGAATATCCGAACCCCCCCTTATCACGCCTAGCCTCCCTCAATAGTGAAGGTGACGATTGTTCTATAAGAATTCTTAATTGATGAGGCAAGTCATTTTATAATGGTTGTTTCCATTTTTCTCCTTTGCGTAATGCATTTATAGAACAATCGTCACCTTCACTATTGAGGGACCGTATGGTTAATGTGTAGAATTAGAACTACTAAGGAAGGAATATAATATTTTCCTCTTCCCACTTGTTGTTCTTTCATCTGTCTAGGTGGGTACATTCCCTTATAACTAGAACCATTATCAGAGTGTGGCATAATAGGGTTGGTGCATGAATGGAAATGTCCCTCCCTTGTCTTATAAACAATAACGATCATAAGATTGGCGTGATGAAAAAGACTTTGTGTATAAAGAAAGAACTCTTTAATAAAAACTCATTCACATAGATATATATATAAAAAAAAATCTAAATCTCCACGTGTGATGAGTTTATCTATGAAGGAATATATATACTATGAGTTTAGAAACTCATGATGATTGATTGAGTGGTATGCTTGGAATTATTATGTTTGAATCACCATGGATTGAACCGAAATTGTAATATAGGTGTCTTTGTTGTATTGGTTGTATGTTTTATTAAGAAATGATCAATTGTAATGTGATATATTATGTATTTATGCTCTTTTGAACAATATTTAATATGTTGATTTTATATGAATGTTTTTTAGGTTATTGTGTTGGGAGACACCAAAATTAATTGTTAGCCTGAAGAAGGTGGTGTATTCAATCAATCCACCGAAACGCGTCGCTTTGTTCTGAAAACGCACCCAGCATTATTGGGTTTTTTGACAACAGGGACTTGAATGAACATTTATACCTGTGTCATGTAATGTTTAATTTCAAACTAAATATTGCAAAAACCTTTTTGTCTCGGATTGCCAAATTGAGCTATTGGGCTCTATCATTATTATATAATTTTTGTTGTATTCTCCCATGAATTTTGAAAATATGTGTTGTTTTTAATAATATTGTTATTTTATGTGTTTTTAAAATAAATAAAAAAAAGGAAAAGAATCTACAAACAATATATTTTTAATAAAATTGAATAAGGATCCTGCCAATAAAGACAGTTTGTATTATACTTTTCTGGTTTTCAATTCCATTGATGGTGACTAGAGTGGATGTGAGATTGGTGTGGTATACAATGTGCTTATGAGAAACCCAAAGGGATTTTGTTTTTGACATATTGCCCATTATATTGGAACCAGCTGCCCATCCACCTACGTCTCTGCACCAACTACCTATCCTTCAGAAAGCTGTTAAAAACCTCACTGTTCTGATCTTTCCCGTACTGGTTGTCAATGGCCGTCACAGCGCGGAGATACCCCGGTTGGGGTGATTCAGGCGCTCTATAAATGCTATAAATAAAATAAAATAAGTAACAGAAGGATGACCAGTCAACCTTTGCGAAGGACCTCCTACTGTGCAATTGCCCTACTTACTGTAGGTAGCCAGTGGAGTGATTGGAAGACTGGAGTCATGTGTTCTCTTGGGTGAAGGTGGAGAAGAAGTCCTACAGTATCATTTTGGATGAATTGTATTTTGTGTATGATGACTGTGGGTGCACCAAGATATAGGCTGTTGGCTTGGTCAAGGTTGGAAATTTCCAGTGTAAGGATGGTTTGCAGTTTCTGTTCGTATCCAAGGTATGGGAGGATGTAACATAGTGTTTTCATTGTGTAGAAGGCACTCTGTTTGACGTTATAAACATGTGGTATCAAATATAGGTTGTTACAGCTAGGTTTCTGACTCTTCTTGACCTTGTTGGAGGGACCTCATGTTCCTTAGACCATATGGCAGTAGGCTGCTATTTTTAGGTCTCGCCTACGCAGCGCGCATGCGCTGCATAGGAGGAGACCTTTAGGAATCGATTAGCTTTTTCTGCCAAAAACGTGCACGCTTTGCATTGCTTTCAATGGCAACGCGTGCACGTTTGGCGATTCCCTTGCGGGAGCGAGCTTTGGCGACATCTGTTTGTAATTAACTTTCAAACAGATGGTGCCCCTGCTCGCTCCTGCAAGGGAAACGCTGTGTGTGCTCTTGGCCGCACTCCCCCCACCCCTCCCACTTGTTAACCCGCGGGTTTCGCTTCTCTCCCTCAGAGCCCTGCGAGAAGGGGTAAAACGCTCCTGTATTTGTCGTCACAATGCTCGCTTTATATTTGTGCTTGCATATTCCTCATCCGTTTTAACAATACTTCCCGAGAGTTTTTTTAATGCATGCCTACGACTTAAGAACATTAGCCATTCTTAGTACGATTTCTAATAATATTAATGCTCGCTTTATATTTGTGCTTGCATATTCCTCATCCGTTTTAACAATACTTCCCGAGAGTTTTTTGAACGCATGCCTACGACTTAAGAACATTAGCCATTCTTAGTACGATTTCTAATAATATTAAGAGAAGGATTAACGCCGTCCCCAAACTGGGCAACAATGAAATTACAGGCCGCTTTGAGCCGGAAGAATGCCTCGTTGTGGGGAGATTTGCATTTAGTAATTGTTGCTTTCAGGGCCCGTGGAGATAAAGAACGCACAGGCAGGCACAAGCAGACATCAAGGCCCGCTTGCTTATCGCAAGGAAACGTAGAACAAAGCGCCCAACTGCTCATTAAAAAGCGGCAAAGACATACTAAACATGGGCGACTGAAGCGCGCCACTGCCACCAGCCGGCTTCGCCATCCCAGCGGCCTTCTACGGATCCGGCGCCCACCAGGCACAAGCCCTCATTGGCTTGCGGCAGCACCGGAAATGATTCCCCCTCAGGTCCCCTGCGTGTGGAGAGCTAGCACGGGGCATCCGCAGCTAAAATGCAAGGCATGGGATTTGCATACATAAACAAAACACACAGATGTGCGGGCGCAGCAGTGCGATTAGCTTTTTTTGGTTCCCAATCGAAAAGCAAGAAAGTGGTTGGAAAATGTAGCTATTATAACGCCCAAGTCTAAAGCAAGTGGGAGACTGTTAGCGCTAAAGCCAGCAGACACCACAGTGGGACAACGTTTCATCTAAGCAACATAATATCTTGTACCGTTGGCATGACTCATTCACGGCACTCTAACATCCAACAGCAGCACACATTAGATGGAATGCGTCAGCTGACTCCAGTTCTGCCTATAGCCAGTTAGTCAGTAGTCCACCACAGCCAGTGCTTAATTTGTAAATAAATAAGTGCCAGGGCTTTCGTCAGGAGGCATCTGCAGCTTTCACCGCCCATTGCCCTGGCCAGCGCTGCCAGTGACATTACAAACACACCTACGAACATCAAGTGTGGCACTTCAGAATAACACATAAGGTCCCAAAAGCGAGACGTATTGGCTATGCCAATGCTTGTTGCCATTGTCTGCAGGTCGTAATCTCTGCATTTGCGGTATAGATGGTTATTCGTCATCGATATGTTTAAGGCTCAAAAGTAGTCATCTAGATTTAAATTGTAGAGGTTTTCCAGACCATCTATTTTTAAAATGATGTGGGTGTCATATGCATAGTTGTAACGCATGAGGTTGAATGATTTATCCAGGTTTGGTAAGGGGATGAGGTAGATGCTGAATAAGAGAGGAGATATGATGGACCCCTAAGGGACGCCACAGTGTTGTGTGTGAAGAGCTGATGTGAAAGCTGGTACCATCACTAGTTCACAGTATAAACGTAGAGGCTAAGAATTCAATGGGCATTGGCTGAACTATCTTCCCACCTTTCACAAATGATGTGTTAAACAAGAATTTGCTGTGTGAAAAGATTGCACAACAATAGAGGATATTGAGACATCGTGTTGTTAAGACAGCAACGTCATGACCTTGCCTATTCCTGGTACATAAGTGGCTGTCACTACCTAATATTCATTCAGAAGCAATGTTGAATCAGGAGGAAACTCCAGATTCCAAAATGGCATAATGCTTTGATTAGTCTATTGTGCTGGGGCAGGGTCATCACAAGTCAGGTACGACTTACATCTGACTGACATTGTTCCAGCCTACACCTGCTTGAACTTAAATACAGCCTAATGAGATAATGCATCTGCTTTAGAGATCTTTATTTTGTTTGCAGGACCCAGACAGTTTGTTAGGTTAATGTGCCTGCTGCAGAGGACGGCTAATACCCTAACTAGCAGCATTGTGAATCTGAAATGACCCAATATTGCCTGCCATGTCACAAAGGGCTGCTATAACAGACTATTTATCTTTCACAAATAGTTTAATCTTTAGATAATCCTGCCAGGGTCAACATGCTGAGTATTCATCTCTTTGAACCAAATATTGTGGAAACCATAATCAGGGCATGTGAGGCTGAAAGCATTTGTATTACAATTGAACTCTCATCCCCTCGTCATTTGTTACTATATGCTCTTGAAGAGAGTGAAGTACTGACACCTTCTCTTTTAATGCATATCAGCCATGTCTACATTTGCTTGTATAGTTGTTGGAAAGTACAACCTACTTGCTGAGAAGTCTAAGTTCTAATAAAGAGGTGATTTGGCTTTCTAGTGTAGATTGAAACAAGGCAGCCTCTTAGCTGTTTCATAACATGAAGCTTAACTTTTATCTGCACTTGTAGCAATGCCAAACAATCCCTCTGGAAGTAAATATATTCAATTTCTAGTAAACACTGCAGGCTTTCATACTTTGTATATTCACCACTCATAAAAGTGTATGCTTGTCAAAGCAGTGTTACCACCTTGAGTATTCTTTGCAAGGAGTCTATTGTATGTCAAAGATTGGAGAATGTCCATAATTCTGGACGTGGAGGACTCTGTGGCATCCAAATGGGACGTACCATGTAGACAGCATCAAAGACAGATGTTATCACAGAGCAGGATTTTACATGCAAACCATGAAACCACCACTCAGACCCATGGAGGCAGTGCTGCTGCCTGTCAATCTACTGCTCCTCTAACTGGAGATGGAACTAGAGTCTTCAGCTAGGCCACAGGCCTCAAATGGACCTATCCTGGGCTCACACAGTTATCTATCCTTTACCATGCCTTCCTGTCTTGCTGATTGATGTCTAACAAAGGTCTCCTTTTGAACAACCTGCGTGTAACTATGAGGGGTGTATGCCAATGTCGGAGTCTGCTTCAAGTCCATGCAGTTTTGACTGGTGCTTTTGATCAAATGTAATTGAATGATCCATCTTTGGCACAACCTTATAGTGAAATTAATTGTGAGGCCTTCCCAACTTCCCCTGTAAACTGACATCTAAATTCTTTTCACCATTGTTGCAGCCATGAAATGTTTAAAACACACAAATAATTTCCCCAAATGTTCTTTATGGATATGTTCCAAGCTCTCTGTAAAGGTATTTCAAGTTAGTGCTGAGTTAAATCAAAAACTCACTTACAAAGGTGGGTGGAATTAGTAAACGCCACACTTTATGAAGCAGATATGGTTTCCTACCTTTCGGGCGTTCCAGGTGTCATAATGTCCTGATGCAGAATAGTTAGGACATCCTCCAGCAAAAACATATTGAGTGTGGAGGCTGGACATCCACTACCTGAGGTAAGAGGTGAGGGAGGGAGGGCCCTGAGAAAAGGCCAGCTTATTTTTTTTCATAGAAAAGAACATCATAAGCTTTGCATTTCACAAAGCTTGAAAGGTTTAGAAAATACACAAAGCTGCGAGCCTCCCTTACAACTTTACTCCCCTCTATATTAAATCCCATCTAGTTGACAGGATTTAAAGTTGGATTGCAGAAAGTTAACTGCGTGTGCTTCAATATGTAAAAAATCCACATATTCCTTCACATAGAATCATACGTGCACTCTGAATATCGTAATCTGAATATCAATGGAACAGAATATCGAATCCAAAATATCAACAGGTAAGTAAGTATAGATTTTCTATACCTTACTTCACATATATGTACCTATGCGGAAAAAATATATATATATATATATCTTCAAGGTATGTAGATGTTGAGTTAGGAATAGTAAATCTATACTTCCCTATATGCACTTACCTTTCAATACTCTGTCCTCGATATTCTTGTAACACGATATTCTGGGTGTTGATATATAGCAGTACAACCCATATTTGGGAAGGAATGCATTTATAGAGCTCAGTTTTAATGTTTGGTCATAGCTTAGGGCCACGCCCCCCTAAAAATATACATCTGGCTACGGGCCTCCTTGCCCCGCCGGTACGTCACTTTTGTGAGGCCCAGCGGCGCATTTTGCTGCCTCATACTTACAAGGACACAAAAAGCCACCCTGCGTGGCTTTTCCTCTCCTTTGTAACTATGGCCCCTTTGCACGCAGCACTTTGCGTGAAAGGGGCGTTCCATGGGTGTTGCTGTGGGTGTTCACACACAACACCCATGGAACCTGACAAATTTCCAGATTTATGAGAAATCGTAAACCTGGAAATGCGTCTGAATGCTATGCCTCCCAGGGAAGGCATAGGGCGGCACAAAGAGAAGAAATGTATTAATTTCTCCTCGTTCTTTTCCTCTTTCTATGCGTGCTGCATTTTGCAGCACACATAGAACGAGGAAATCACCTCTTATGACTGTTTATGTGCCAGAAGGTGTCACTTGCTGCACACATACAACCATTAAAAAAAATGATGTTTTACAAGTTCTGTGTGTGCTAATGCAGCACATATAGAAGTTGAAAAACGCCATTTCAAGGGACACCTTCCTGCACATAAACAATCATCCCTGTGACGCAGGAATCCTTGGCGCAAGCCCGGGGACTCATACCGACTAGGTAGCACCGCGGGGCAGGACCCTTGATGGATCTCTGACTAAAGGGCTACCCCTCAAAAAACCTGGAGTCCTCAGAGATGTACATTCTCTCCCAAAGAGGGATGGAGTAAAGAAATAACTAAAGATAAAATATCGGTTTCTCTAAGGAGCAGCTATCTGCCCTTATGACATAAAAGTAGGATAGGGACTTTCCTGTCCGCTATAACCAGGGAGGATACCCCTTTCTTGCCCTGAAGAAAGTCCAGGACCGCTTTGGCCAATGAAGGACTGAAGCATGTTGGCACTAGGGTCATAGGACCATAAAACTCCCAGTGACCCTTTTAGTTTTGTATTTTAATATCCCAGACAGGTCCACGAATAAAGGGATACTGGGATCTGTCTGTGGATTTTTAATCTTTAACTCCCCCATGCCATATCTCATCAAGAGCTCCCTGGAATACGGTCGAGCCCACCCTGACCTTTAGGAGTCGGGGTGACCCGATAATGAAGCATGACACCACTAGGGTGCGTGAGGGTAATATAAACAAAAGGAATTGTTTCCTTCCCCACACTCTAGTGGGTAATAACTTTTTGCTTCAAGTAGGATCTTCCCATATCTATCTTACCAGGGTTAGTTTTAGGAACTTGTGAACATAGTTTACGAGATCGTGGGATACTTAATGTGGAAAGGTGTCTAACACGGGAGGGCGTACTCCCACCAGAGATTGCCTCTCGGCCCTTACGGCACAGGGGAAGGTCACTTTTCCTGCCTGTCATAGTATCTTCGCAGGAATCCTTGCACCATGGTGCAAGGGTGCCTGCGTCGGCGCATGGCAGCTAATTGTGCGCCAGCACAGGGGAGAGGAAAGGGATCCGTCATATCCTTGTAGATATGATACATCCCTATGCTTTGAAAGTGCTGCAGCGTGGCGCAGCCAAAGGGCTGGCGGTGCCGCCCTGCGGCACTTTCTTGTAAATGAGGCCCTCTATATTTATTTTAACTTTGCCTTTATGTCTTTGTTTACTTAAGTTATCAGTCAGGGGTCATTAGGACTGCTGTAAAACACATTCTGAAGTGTTTCCTTCTTATATTAGCTGTATAAAGTATTTACTGATAAGGGAAAAACATAAGGCCAGCACAGTAAATGCTACTCATTGCAGTTGATTTCACAAGGTTGCCATTAAAGGATCTCATGGAAACCCAACCCAGAGTTCTTATTTCCCTCTAGCATGCTTTCATTAACTTCGAATAATGTGCCAGGTCAAAGTTAAAAGCAATATGCAATAGATGTAGTTGAAAAATAATTGACAAATTTATACTAATAAAAGCACAGCATTGAAAAACAAAATGACCAGTGTTACTGAAATATTTACAAGTTTTTCATGTATTTTTTTAAAACCAAAGTAAAGACTCGGCGTTACATAAAAATAGTTAGTGAATTCAATATTTAAATAACCAGGTTAAGTTGCAGGATTCTAAAGCAGAGATCTCAACCTCTCTTGTCAGCAGTATCTTGTTTTTTTAAACCTGGCTCTTGTTATTTTACTTTTCCCATTATAGACAGGACTACAAGTACCAGAATGCAATGCATTAACTACTCATAGCTGAAATGGAAAAATGCAAGGTCGCTGTGTAGGGGCTAATTGATAATTTCATGTACACATATAGAGCATGGAAGCCTTTTCTTTCGTTCTTTCCACAAAGTACTTTTGTGTTTTCATAATAGTAGCTCCCATAGCAGGAATGTACAGCAGCATTGGTTATGTTAGTTTCCAAAATGAGATCCTTTCCTCCTGTATAACAAGGCTGTCAGTGATACCAAGGAAGTGTCTAAGGAGCTGCGTGGAAGGGGATCAAGCACATGATTATATTGGGCAGGTAATGATAATGGCAGGCAGCTGTAAGGGAATTATTGCGGAAAGGGGAGTCATAATATTGTGAGTGGTCCAAATGAAGTCACTTTGTACTGCTAGGTATTCCTGACGCGATTGGGTTAAGTAACTCTCAAAGGGTTCTTGAACGTACATCAAGGAGATAATTCCTTCTACGTGTGCATAATTCTCTGCTTGGGTCAAAGACAAAGTTTTCCCTAAGGGAACAGTCAGAGTGTCACACGTGACGCCTGAAAATATCACACATTAGCTGCTGTAAACATTGAAATGTCCCACATAAGGTGACTTAAACTTGGTAGCCCTGTTTGACATAGTTAAATGTGGGCATAGTGTCCCTGGCATATACAATAAACTAAGGAGAGGAGTTCTGTAGGGACGTGATTTATTTTAATCCACGGATATGTATTAACAAGGTGACCACATCTCTTACACTGAATGTGAACCCCTCAACAAGTAATTTGCATTTTTACCAGGGCCATTTGTATTATGCAGCATGGAAAGACCTAAATATGTGGCAGGGTTGACTAAATTATGAGGCAAGAAAAGGCAAATTACGTGACGTAATGTGTCACATTTTGTGAAAGTATTACTTCATAATTTTGTCACTTTTTAACAAGTTAACACTGCCTGGGCAAAAGGTTGACCTAATTTATACCAGTTTAACTTACAAATATAATAAAAAGCAACAGAAAGGCAGCCGGTCAACTTTTGCATAGGGTCTTCTATTGCGCAGCAACTCATGTCACTTAGATTTTAGTAATTTATGATCTGTTTGAGTTGGAAACAAATTTTGGTTTGCTAAAATCTGTAGTTTATGCAGCAGATGATTAGATATGTAGCAAATGCATAATAATGTGGAAAACGACGCAGCCGCAGAATCGCATAATTCCTGTGACGTTTTCTATTACCCAAAACAGCATTTACCCATATTGCCCATGCCTGTGTTGGCCATTACATACATCTGCGGTATGTTCTCTATGTGTTGTATTATATGCAATGTTTAAAATACCACTAGCCAGACTATCGTTGGTGTCCCTAGAAGTGAACTTCAGGGGGGGCACACATTAAGTCACAGACAAACTGGTGCTGCACCTAGACACTCAGAATAAGCATTGAATGGAAAGGGGAACTGTCAGCCTCATAGAGTGGGAGCTCCGCGAATTTATGGTACATTAACTTGCTGTGCCAAAATAGAAATAACTTGCTCAATCTTCACCTTTTAGTAACTAGATTTAATTTTTATCTGCACTAGATCTCCTGAGGCTTGAGCCGGGAGAAGCACGAAGGAAGTTGCGATTTGCACATTGCTTTGTTTGCACAATTTTATGCTTAATTCCTGAAAGTGATTTTAATGGATTTTAAATACCTGCTATTTTACCGCATTTACCTCCCAGAGGCAGGAACCAGGGGAAACCGACTCAGAATTGAGAGGCAGGCGGGGCCGCCATCTTAGGGGGAACGTCGGTCAGCGGACTAGGCTTTCCCTGACTAGCATATAAATTGCCAGGCTGGTGCGAGAGCGCCGCTGGCACGCCGAAGGCGCGTCTCAGGCAAGCCCGTCTGCGCCCGTCCGCGCTCGGCTCGCGCTCAGCGCCAGGACCCCTGATAGTCACAAGTCAGGTAAGGCACTTACTCTCAGCTATGACAGATCTACCCTGTTAGAGCTAAAGGGGGCAGTTAGAGCCAGGGACTGTATTTGCCTTTCGATGAATGCATTACCGGCAATTCTCCCAGGCGTCTGTCCTAAATGTAAAAACAGCTTACCCAGGATTTTAGGTCTGCCTATACGCACAAGAGAAGACAAGAGGATAGAGGTAGCTGGCAGTGAGACTCAAGTATTTAAATGCATTTTGCTGAATGCGAGGTCCTTAGTCAAACATAGTGTAGAGTGCGCTAGGCTTATTGAGGAGAAGGAAATCAAGCTGGCTTTCATTACAGAGGCCTGGACAGATGATTTATCTGGCCCAGATATAGTAAAGGCCACCCCTCCAGGGTTTTTATGCCATACTCGAGACAGGCCGATTAGGAAAGGAGGAGGCCTGGCGGTGATCTATCATGGATCGATTAAGGCAGCTTTCCAGCCTATCCCAATAGATACATTGGAGGCCTCTTGTTTTACAACCTCAGTCTATCCCATCATCATACCTTCAAGGGGTGTTTACTGTATAGGCCGCCAGGAATTAGAAATCCCTTTTTAGCATCCCTTGGAAACTTACTGGAAGAGGGTGTTTACTCAGAGGCCTATACAATTATGGGAGACTTTAATTTTCATTTGGAAGCTCTGGGCGAACCAGACACAGTGATTTTAAATGATTTGATGCATAGTGCCGACCTGAAGCAGCGGGTAGTTGGTCCTACTCATGTGGCAGGACATACCTTGGATGGGATCTTTTCCAATCACCCGAGCCTTCAATTCATGGGCCTCTTACCCCTGGTGTGGTCCGATCACGCTGCTGTTCAATTTGAGATAACACTGAGTGAGCATAGCGCGAGGGGTCTAGGTCCAAAGGAACAAATAAGAACAAGAGCCTGGAATAAAACCGAGGGGACAACTCTACAGGAGCTGCTCACCTCCACAGCAGTTCAATTGCCGCTGGAAGTGGAAGAGGCGAGTTTGGTTTACACGGAATGGCTGGAGCAAGCCTGTGACATAATAGCTCCAATCAAAACCCTCCGTCCTAAAAGATCACATCCCTCCGCTCCACGTTTACAGAGGAGCTAAGAAATCAAAAACTCATTGTTTGAGCGGAGGTGGAGGAGAAGCTACAAGGAATCTGGAGGTGGAGGAGAAGCTACAAGGAATCTGAGAAAAAATCCTACAAACTCAGCCTGCAGAATTATAAACAACTCATCTTTGCGGCCAAACAAAAATGTTATGCAATTCGTATTGAAGGAACAAAGAACTCAGTAAAAGAATTGTTTAGAACAGTTGCCACCTTGGCCTCACCTAGGCCTGACATAGTTCAACCAAGTCAGGAACTATGTGAAGAAATTGCCAATTTTTTTCTGTCCAAGGTGGAATCTATCTTCTTGGCCTTTAGTGGAGCAAGTATAGACAGGACGAACATGGCCAGGGAGGAATCCAAGGTAGTGAGGGCTCCTACCCCCACTTTTGAGAAATTTTTGCCAGTGTCCCCTGATGATACTCAAAAGATCCTTATGGATGTAAATTCAGGGTCACCATATGACCCAGCCCAGTTGCGGTGATCAAACTGGCCCTGGGCCCGATAGTAGGATCTTTGTCATCCATATTCAATACTATGTTTTTAACCCCTTCGATGCTCATGACGAGCTCAGCTCGTCATGCTGCGCGGTGGGCGTGTGTGCATGACGAACTGAGCTCGTCACGACCACGCCCGCAATCGGAATGTCCAGCACCTGAGCGGAATTCCGATCGCGGCGAAGGTGTTAACAGGGCACTTCCCCATTCGCTGGAAATTGGCCTCTATTTTGCCCCTTTTAAAAAAGCCCAGCCTGGATCTTAAAGATCCGAATAATTTTCGCCCTATTTCTAGACTCCCACTACTAGCAAAACTGATCGAAAAAATAATGAATAGACAACTAAGCATCTTTCTAGTGGAGACACAAGCATTGGATCCCTCTCAATATGGCTTCAGAGAGAGACACAGCACAGAGTCTGCACTTATTAAGGCCACGGAGGAGATCAGGGAAGCTGTTGATCGGGGAGGCAGGGCAGCACTGATCCTATTGGATCTGTCCGCCGCCTTTGACACGGTCCATCACGTTATACTAATGGACCGTCTAAAAGCATGTTGAATCCGTGGGAAAGCCTGGGATCTTTTGAGATCTTTTCTTGCTGACAGAAGACAAATTGTGGCACTGGGAGACTATCAGTCCAATTCTTTTGCACTGCCCTTTGGGGTTCCACAGGGGTCCTCCCTCAGCCCGACGCTTTTCAATGTTTATGTCAGCGCTCTGGCTCCTATTATAAGCGCATTTGGATTTGGTCTCACCTCTTACGCGGATGATACCCAAATTGTGGTATCTCTGACACCAGGCAAAGAGGCAGGCATTGAAGGACGTTTCCAGGATTGCATGCTATCAGTGGGAAGTTGGATGGCAGAGAACTGCCTAAAACTTAACTCGGGTAAAACCGAGGTCATATTGTTCGGGAACAATGCCAACTTTTGGACACCCAATTGGTGGCCGGACTCGATGGGCACTCTCCCCGTACCCACAAAAAATGTTAAAAACCTGGGCGTAATAGTGGACGAGAGACTCACCTTTGGGCCCCAAGTAAATGCAGTGGCATCAAAAACAATGTTTGTTATGAGAATGCTTAGGAAAATGTTGCAATTTTTGCCCCTGGAAAGCAGCCAAATAGTGGTCACGGCTCTTGTAATGGCGAGACTGGACTATTGCAATAGTCTTTACCTAAATGTTCAGCAAAGATCCTTGAACAAACTACAAGTGTTGCAGAATGCAGCAGCTAGACTGCTCACAGGAACATCAAGATTTTCCTCGGTATCTAAAGACATCACAAAATTGCATTGGCTCCCAGTAAGGAGTCGAGTACGCTTTAAGGCTCTATGCATAGTTTTTAAAGCACTCCAAGGCACAGGGCCGGACTATCTAAAACGGCGACTCCAATGGTATACTCCGGAAAGAACACTGCGATCAAAGTGGGCCAAGTTGGTCATAGTGCCGCGTATAAAAAAAGCCCGATGGGGTGGCAGAAGCTTCATTCACTGCGCGGCAAAAGCTTGGAATGATTTGCTGTTTCATTTAAGAAACACTATGGATCTTCTGTCCTTCAGAAAGGGCTTAAAAACTTGGCTCTTCTCACAATAATCCGGTCACGATAAATCCTTTCTTCCGCCTACGGCCATTAGAAGATCTAGCTAGCGCCAGGACACCTCCGGGTAATCGACGCGCTTTATAAATGTCATTGACATAACATTAACATTAACATTAACCTAACATCCCTTGCAAACCTACTCGCTCTTTAAAGCGTCGGTGAGAGGAACATTAATTCAGCCCCTAAAGTTAAATTTTGCTATTAAAAACAATATTAATAGTATAATAAAAAGTATGAGCACAGATTGGTTTTCAGTGTGCATGTATTTAGAGCTCATCCCACAAGGATAACTTTTTTCTCTTTGACGCTAAACGTATCATGAAAAACTCCTACTAATGTCATGTGGATGCAAGCGGCAAAGGTGAACCACTTGTAGAGGGTTTTTGTCGACTGCAACGGATTGGCATTGTAGGAGGCCCTCCTCACCATTTTCTTGCACGCGGGCCAGCTAAGGTTTTGTTACGCCACTGACCTGGCCCTTAATCCCTCTCACACTAATGAGGCCTGGTGCACACAGGTCAGTGTTAGGTTATTCAAATACCGCTCCCCCTCCCTTATATAGTTATACAGGCAAATCCGTGCAGTGTTGGCACAAGCAAGGTCTGCCCTGGCTGTCCCCACTCTTTCCGTCAGTGGCCTCGCAGTTCTGCGCCTCACATGCCTCTCAGTGGTGCCCCACAAGTAACCTCCACCGCACCTCGCTTCCCTGTACTTCGAGTGACAGGCACCTCTCTGCCTGTCTCTTACCTGTCTCTGCCTAACACCGTAAGGTTTGTGTCCGTGGGTCAGCGCCTCTACCAACCCTCGAGTTCCTCACCTGAGTATCCCACGAGGAAGATAAACACGTGGACATTGACCACTAGTAACGTGTAGAGACTGGAGACCCTAGATTCAAATATCTGTTGTTTATCCCACTTGGTTTCTGTAACAGGCACATTCCCCCACCCCACTGCCTATCTTAAAATAATATGCCTATATGAGAGCTCATTGCCGCAGGGACATTCACCATCTGGGCGCACAAGGACTTGAGCCTGTGGCCTGCGCACAACCACACTTAATATTTGCGCCAGAATGTTGTGTGGGTGGTCCCCGTGCAGTAGTCAGTGACAATTAGGAAAGATTTTTTTTATGGCTGCCTCTAGTGGATACAGACTGCTTTAAAAAAATGTTTCACATTTGGGAATGCAAATCCTGGGGTGGTGGTCTGCTGTCCATTGAAGGCCTCTGTAGCAGCTAATTACAGGCGTTTGCAAACTGTGTCTAATTAATATTCATTAGGCATGCCGTGTTGTGATCAACCGTGAATGGACAGTTTGTGATGTGATGAGACCTATTAGTACACATTATTCCTATTCACAAAGCAGTTGGTGTGCATTGTGCACATCCAAAGGGATGAAAGCGATCTCGGAATGGATGTCAACAGCTAAATGCAGAAAAATCAGAGATCATGCTGTTCAGCTGAATGGTGGCCACCAGAATTGGGTGCTGCTCCCCCTTCCAGGCACCTAGTCAGGAATCTTGGAGTGAAAATAGATCAATCTTTATCTATGAAAGAACAGGTTCTATCTACCATTGATACCTTCTTTAATACGATGCATCTTTTGAGGAAAGCCTTTCCATTTCTTCCTCTCACAGCTAGAAAAACTCTGCAGACTAGATTACGGAAATGCAAAACTTGCTTCTGCAAATGGGACTCTAATGTACAAATTACAAGTGGTACAAAACACGGCAGCACGGCTCGTCTCTAATCTACCTTCTGGCTCTGTTACCACACCACTTCTGAGAACTGTACACTGGTTGCCAATTAGGCAAAGAGTTATATTCTAAATGTGTTGTTGCCCTACATATAACTGCTTAATGGGTAAAGGTCCCAGCTATATACATCAGAAGCTCAGATGTTATTGCCCAGTCAGGAACTTAAGATCTATGGAAAAGCTTTACTCACAGTCCCTTGAATTTGACTGTCAAGACGTGAGGCAGATCTTTTTCTTACTTGGCCCCTTCATATTGGAACAACTTACCTTATCTCCATACTGGCATTGACCACACCAAATTCCCAAAAATACTTTAAACTGTTCTGTTTTAAATTAGTTCTATAACTTTGCCTGCATCGGTCTACAGTGCCGAGATACCCCTCCCAGGGCGATTTGTGCACTATATTAAATTAAATTAACAATACAACATAATGTCCCTGGTCCTCATGGGAATATCAGGCCTACAGTTCTGAGGTTAGGAGATAAACTCTTTTTCTATGTCAAAAAGGTCAAAGGTCGCTGCTTTACAACAAGAAAAGGACATGTCATTTTGTATAGTGTACAAAATGGGGCAGGCTAGCATGAGATTGGAAGGAGAGATTGCACAATATTGCTGGTATGGTGGAGCGGGTTTACTTCTGGGCACTATGGGTGATGGAAGAACAGTAGACTTCCCTATTATCTAATAAACTAACCCCAGATTTTACAATATTGAGATACATAGATATTTATTTATTATACAAGAGAGACTGCAATCTCTGTATAAAAGCCCAACCAATCAATTGGGATGCCCTTAGTTACCTGTTTAAAAGAGCTTTATTGAAAAACGTAAGAACAGAGGGTACTGCATTACGACAACAGTTGTAGGACAACTACCAAAATAGTATACAATATATAAAACCACAGTAGAATAAAAACCTGATAAATTACTATTCTAACAAAAAACTAGGAGCAATAATACATGAATAAGTACCTTAGCGACTTAGCATTTTACATTTTACAAGTAAAGAGAGAAAAGAAAAAGAGAGGGAAAAAAGAAAGAGAAGAGGCAACATCCGTACCAAATATAATTAGTAGGAAAATGCAATAATAGGCACTATACAATTTCAAAAAGCTAAATGATAATATATAGTATCTTAATATGAACAATAGAAAAAAGAATAATTATCAATACTCATGGAGGCTGATAAACAAAAGTACTGACTTTGTTACGCATTACAGGTGAGGATAAATAATTATTGAGTGGAGACCAAAAGGCTTCCTTTCGAAGAAGCTGATGTGAAATAGTGCCAGAAGCTCTATCCAGCCTATGATGATAACAGAGGAGGTTCCAACAGCCAGAGAAGGTAACCTTAGTAGCATCTTTCCAATTAGAGGTAATAACTTGTAAGCCAATGGCAATTAACAAATCCACAAAAGTACCCAACTTGTGTGCACCAAACCAATTTGGAGAATTACTACCCAAAAATAAGGAGTAAATCTCAAAAGGAAAATTGATAGAGCAAATGGAAGAGATTGGTTTACAAACCGGTGTCCAGAAAGAGGTAATGTTCGGACAAAGGGAAAGGGAATGCAAATATGTACCGGGAGTGTTCGTGCAGGTCCAACAGTTAGGAGATATATCAGGACTATATTTGGAGATAGATAATGGGGTTAAAAACAACCTCTGATAGAAGTAATATAACGTTTGAGTAGTGCTAGCATTACATGGGGTGCGTTGTAGTCGTACCCAGAAAGAGTTCCAAATATGAACAGAAAGGGTGCGCTGTAAGTCTGATTCCCATATAAGTTCAACCTTACTCTTGGGACAATTAGGAGGAGAAAAATGGAGATATTTATAAATGTGAGAGGCCCGAACGGACAAGCAGGTGGATAACGATTCCAATGGAAGAACAGGAGAACTAGAAGAAGATTGAGATATAAGAGAGTACTGCTGAGTTAAGAGCGTCTTTAAAGCATCGTACTTAAGAAAGGAGGTAGCTGGCATATCAAATATGGATTGGATTTCCTGAGGGGAAAGAAAGTGAGCCTTGAAACAAATGCTTAACTTGGACTGTCCCTTTAGCGACCCATTTCTTCCAGAAAATAGTACGGTTAGAGAGTTAAATGGACTTATTATGCCATAAAGAAGAATCAAGGAACATTTGCAAAGTTGAAAGAGATTTGGGAAAGATCGGATAAATGATCAATATGAGTTGTGAAATGGTAGGGGACTTAAATGAACGAGGGGGATGCGGAAAATTAACTAGCGAGGGAAAGGGAAGGGGATGAATCAGGGAATCCTCCAATTTATCCCAAACCGGTATAAAAGGCGCTTCCGAGGGAGAAAGATATGGTAATACTTGACATATTAGAAAAGACGAGTGGCACTGTCGAAAGTTAGGAAAGTTGACACCACCCCGATCCTTAGGAGCAGATAAAGAAGACAGAGATGCGAGCTTTCCGAATATTCCATAGGAATTTACTTAGAGTACTATTAAGGGATTTAAAGAACCTTAATGGAAGTCTCACTGGTAACATGGACAGATAGAAATCAGTGACAGGGAGCATCATCGTTTTGATTGTGTCCAATCTTCCCCACCACGATAGATATAAGGGTGACCATTTCTCTGACATATGAAGCACTTTCTGTAAAACATCTTCCAGGTTAAGTTGAACCGTTTTAGAGATTGAAGAGGAATACTTGACCCCAAGCAATTAATGTAATCTGAGTTCCATTTATAACCTGTATCTATGAACATGTTTTTAAAACAGTATTTGTTTAATGGGAGAACCTTAGATTTTGAGAAATTTAACTTATAGCCCGACAAAGCGGCATATGGAGATAGGATATCATTAAATACGGTTAGAGAGACAAGGGGATCAGAGACATATAACAGGATGTCGTCGGCATAGGCAGTGAATTTGATTTAATTGGATTTATAAATAAAACCGCGGAATAAGAGAGAATGTTGTAAAGAATAGAGAAAAGGTTCTAAGGATAATATAAAAAGCAATGGAGAAAGAGGGCAAGCTTGACGGGTGCTTCTATGAAGAGTAAAATATGGAGATTGAAAACCATTAACAAAAACTGAGGTAGTTGGGAGGAATAGAGCAATCTTATATAAGAAAGAATATCAGGGCCAAAGCCATGCCATTTAAGTGCCCGCATCATAAAAAGCCAGTGAATGCGATCAAAGGCTTTTTCAGCGTCCAGGGTGATGGCAGCCAAAGGCGAGGAACTGTTGGAAGCAAGATGAATAATATTCAAAAAGGATTTGGAATTATCTGCCAAAGTTCTACCCCTAACGAAACCAGTCTGTTCAGAACCGATCAGGTCTGGAATAACCTGGTTAATGCGACATGCCAACACTTTAGCAAAGATTTTACAGTCCAAATTTATTAAGAAATAGGACGGTAGTTAGCACAGGATGAAGGATCTTTATCCTTCTTCAGGATTAAACAAATCATAGCTTCTAGAAAAGTACCGCGAGCCTCATTATGGGAAATGAAGTGCTGAAAAAGAGATAAGAGATGAGGAAGAAGAATCTGGGAAAAGCAAGAGTAAAATTCGGCTGTAAAGCCACCTGGGCCAGGGGCCTTGTCCTTAGGTAACTGAGCTAGAGCCAGCTTAACTTTGGATAGGGTCAGGTCTTGATCCAAAAGGGAACAATCGGTAGAGGGAAAGGAGCGGGGGGGGGGGGTAAGGATTCGAAAAACGATTCAAAGTCTCTGGGGAAGAAGACTCAGGGGTATATAACTCTTTATAAAAATCTGTGAAACACTGCAGTATCTCTTCATCTTTAAAGTGATTTACACCTTTTCCATCAATGATATTTACTATTTTGGATTTCTGAGATTTGCCTTTCAAATAGTTTGCTAGCAGTTTACCAGCTCTATTGCGTCCACCGTAGAATTTAGAGTTGATTTTTAGCAACGTCCCAGAAGCTTCCTCAGTAGATTTCCTATTCAAATTTAATTTAGCCTGAACTAACTGCTTGAGAGTATCTTCCTTATTAGAATAATAATAAGCATGCTCGAGTTGTTTAATAAAGGACAATAGGGAAGTGGATTCTTTATGAAGATTTTTTTTCTTGACAGCCACATTATCGATGATTAAACCTCTGGCTGTCGCATTAAAAGCGTCCCAAACATTATAAAATAATATGTCCGGGCTGATATTAGTAGAAGAAAATTCTGATAAAAAACCTTTGAAACCCTCTATAAAAAGAGGGTCTTTAAGTAAATAGTTGTTGAAGCGCCATCTACGAGGTTTGGAGGGTTCAGAAGGAAGATCTAAATCAATAAAAACAGGTGAATGGTCAGAGATAAGAATGGAACCGATTTCGGCATGTGTTAAGTTAGCAAGAAGATGGGGGGTCAAAAAAATGTAATCGATTCTAAGACTTAGAGTTATGTGTGGGAGAATAAAAGGTGTATTCTAAGCTATCCGGATTGTATGTCCTCCAAGCATCAGCCAAATCTCTCGAATGGATAGTGTTTGTAAAGTTTTTTGCATTTTATTAGGGATATATCTAGAGGCGGATGTCCTGTCAATGAAGGGATCCATAACCTAATTACAGTCCCCACCCACCAGTAGATTGGAATTGGAACAAGAATGCAATACAGGCGACATAGATTGCCAAAACTGTGAATCTAAACCAGTAGGACCATATATATTAAGGAGCAAAAATGGGGAACCATTAATGACTAGGTGAAGAAGAAGCCATCTTCCATCAGCGTCTCTCTCCTCCTTTTCTATAGTTGGAGAAAGGGATTTGTGAAATAATGTCACCACTCCATTCTTCCTTTCCTTGGCTGGGGAACAAAACATGTGTCCCACCCAGTGCTTTTTAAGAAAACTAATATCATTTCCTCTAAGATGGGTTTCCTGTAGCATCGCAATCTTACAATGCAATCTAGATAAATAAGTGAGTACTCTTTGTTTCTTAATGGGATTACGGAGACCCTTCACATTCCATGACACAATACAAGCAACCAAAGGCATTCTAAAATTGATAACTGTATGAGATCAGCATGCCAAAATATTGAATCAACAGAGAGAAAAAAGTACAATAAGAATTAGTGCCAAGAACGAATATTAAAAGGGTACAAGCTTAAATAAAGTAAATGAATTGAGATAGAAAATTCGTGAAAAGGGGGGAAAGAGAAGGATTACAACTCAAAGAATGAAGAATGAAAAGAAGAAACCAGAGATCGAGGAGAAGAAGAAAGAGGTGTAGATGATAAAAAGAAATAAGTGGACAGGAAGCCAGGAGACTTCAGTCAAAGTAGACAAAGTACACTTCCAGTGTAGATAAAACAACATGAAGTGGCTGGGAAACGCAAAGAGGAAGACAGACGACAGATTCAGCAAAAAGTCGAGGAGAAGCGATGAAGACCACTGACAAAGAGGGTCAATGAATAAGAATAGAATAGGGAGCGGCAGGTAGAAAGAAATAATGAGCAGAGTTAACCGGATGAAAAATGGTACAAAAGATAAACACAGGGAACGAGCATACATGATGAAGGGAGTAACACTTACCAACATATGAAGAGTAACGGTAAACATTAGGACTAGGAAGGGAGGCACAGGGAGGAAGGAACATCAAGGAAAGGTAACTGTACTAGACAAGAGACATCTGAAAAAAGAAAATACAAAAATTGTTACATATAAGCTGCCTGAGAAAACGGGCTAGCAACAATTACATATTAAACTGCATGACAGGGGCAATAACTATTCAATCCTGTAAAGTAAAAGATTATATAAAAGAGAACTGTAACTTGTTAAGACGAGTCCATGTTCAGGATTTCCCGAAGTCCATGTCTTCACCTTTGTGGTGAAAAATAAACTGTCTTAAGTCCTCAGGACTGCCAAAGTAGTAGGACCTTTCCTTGTAAGTAACTTTTAAAAAAACAAGGATGCACTAGACCATATCTGGCATTCATGGAGCGAAGAGCAGGACGAACGGAAAGGAACTCCTTACGGCGGGCAGCGGCGGCACGAGCCACATCTTGTGAAAAGAAAACTCTCTGGCCAGACCATAACATCTGCTTTCTCTGCTTGGCCGCTGAGAGAACCATTAGCAGTTCAGTGTATTCCAAAAAAAGTACAATTATTCCTCTGGAGCGACTGGTTGATGATGCGGTGCGCACGTTGTAGGTTGAGATTAGTACCTTCCTTGAGATCAACCAGCTTAGGGATATGAATTTTGAGGAAAGCAATCATGTCGGATCCCTCCTCCCCTTCAGGAATACCATAAATTCAGAGGTTATTGCGTCTGTTGCGATTTTCCAAGTACTCCGTTTGTTGTTTAAGGAGAGATATTTCTTTGGAGATAGCGTCGACTTTAGGGATCACATCTTGAGCGTCACTAATCCTCTGCTCCACAACCGACACTCTAGACTTGACCATTTCTCCTCTAGTCTCTGGAGGGTAGCATTGGTGTCTATGACAAAAGATTTCAAAAGTTTTATCTCATCCATAAGGTCTTCTAGCGTTAGGGGTAATGGAGATTTTGTAGGGGAACAAGGCTTCTTCTTTTGTCGTTTTGAGGCAGCAGCAATGGAGTCTTTGCGGAGGGTGGACATGCTCACTGAGGCACCCTTTTGGCTGGAGAGAGAGGAAGACTCCATGTAGAGAAAGCAAGAGTAGGTTACATGATGCACACACAGCCACAAATAGCAATCAGATATATAAGTAAGTATCCCAGTTCCAAAACACCAGAAGAGGACCAAAATCCAAATTAAAGGCAGCTGGAGGCCACTCTAATAGTTGTTGTGTAAAAACATTGATTTTACAAGAAGGTGAGCAGCCAAAAAGAGCGAAAAGCAAGAGGAGCCCATAAAAAAAAACACCTGGTGGAGCTATAAGGATGAGACACGTGTATGAAGGCATAAGAGGTTTTGATATTGCCAGTGCTCCTTCAAAAAAAAAATACAGGCCAACTTGAAAGAATGATTTGGTCATAATACTTATCCAAAAGTACGCGTTAGCGTGTTAAATATTATTCACTGCCGTATACTGCAGCAGACAAAATGGCAGCCGCAAGCGGCAATCCTGAGGAGAACGCGGCGCGGGGGAAACAAGGTAAAAAAATTGATTAATTGAAGCCAAGAAAATATGCTACATGTGTCCCCGCGTCCGCACTTTCAGTATCTCCGCTGCATACCGTCAGGAGACGAGGGCTGCCGCTCCAATAGGGCAAAGGTCTTGGTCGCGGTGCGGAGCTTCACCAAAACGCTGCCATCTTGCGGCATTTCAAGCCACGCCCTCCGCCCCTAGTTACCTGTAATAAGAAAATTATGCAGCTGCACAACTCTTACAGTTAATCTGTGATGTCACAATACCTGTTACCAGAGTCAGCAGCTCAGGTGAAAGGCAGTTCACAGTGCATCACTGCAGTTGTAGTTTAAAAACAAAAATAAGAACTGTTTTTTCAGTCTTCTGATCAGTTTTTCTAAATATGAACAGTAATCAGCAGAAAAGAGATACATGTGGCAACCAGTTTATTTTTTTCACATTATGGGTCATTACAGGAATGGCAGTGGGCCTGAATTAGAGTCTGGTGGACAGGCACTCTGTCACAAATGTGACAGATATCTCATCCGCCTTATTACAGGTGCCATAGTATATGATGCACTCATAATGAGGTGGACCGGATATCCGTCATGTTTTTGATGGAGAAACCTGTTCAACAAGCTCTAAATGAGGCGTAAAATCTCTCTGCATGCTTGCACACATTCTGAGGGACAGAATGTTTTACATCAGAGTTCTATTAAAGAGGTAATAATATCTATTTTTGGAACAAATTACTAAATGCTTTTTGGTCTGTTTAGTTTTGCTGTACATATTCAGCTTTTAACCTTCAAACCTGCAACCATACTAAACCTTTCATATGAAAGAGCAAGACACCACGTTTGTGGGAAGAATGAGGGTGTGACCATGTACTATAAGAAATAAAATACCCTCTGCCTTACGTTAAAAGGATATTTCAAGTCACCTCGGAGATCAATGACCTTATAAAGGAAATCAGCCTTTGACCTTGTTCCTCTATATGGTCACAGAACTCCTCAGTGACTTGCAATTTCCTTATAAAGTATTGAAAGGGGCACTTTATCCTATACATAATAGCAGGCTCAGATTGGCAAGGTGGGCAGTCAGACATGGGCCGTAGGGCCTGTTGCTGAGACCAGTTGGTGGGCCGTTTTTTTGGTAGACTAAGCAGTCCAATCAGCCAGGGCTGCCCCTGTCTCCACTGCAAGTGCACACTGTAAAAGGCTGTTAATACAGCCTTTGCATACCTATACTGACCCTGACCCACCTCGGACGTCCAATTGCCTGAGGCAGAATGACAATGGGCTGCTCCATCTGTCACAGCATGAGGTATCCCTGTTCCTTGGCTCCTTCCAGAGGCGACTGAGGCCTCCAGGAGCTGATGATGGGAAGCCATTAGCACTCGATTTGCAGAGGACTGGGGTAGGGAGGAGGATTGGAAAGATAAAGGTGGTGGGTGGCTGGTTAGGTTCAGTGAGGGATCTCATGTTATCTGTGTTCCTCTCCCCTCATGGAAGGGGGGGGGGGGACATGAATTAGTCTCTGTTGTTCTCCTTTTCCTGCCAGAGGCTGAGTTCACACTATTAAAAAACTACAAAATAATTATGATTTTGGACTGTGGGACACTTTTCTTGGGAGTTCCCAGGCCTAATTGTGATCCCCATCCGACACTGCATAATAGGGTCAGTAGTGGTAACTGTAGTTATGCTAAAGATATTAATAGGAAAAACACATTTTGAATTCTAACAACTTAGCTCCACATGACAAACCTTGCAGGAAGCTTTAAAAAAGTATGCATGATTGATGTTAGACTTTTTTTGCCGACTGGTCAAGAAGTGGACGAGGGGCGGCAGCGTGATCTGAATTCATCTCAATCTTTTCAGTGGGTTTACCAATAATAATGATGGAATCAACAGAGTTAGCAAGACAAAATATCAGCTGAATGCTGCAACTCTTAGTTACTCATGGACTATGATCCGCAGTCCACTTTACTCCTCTCTTGAGACTTCAGGCTTTGCTGGTTTCATTATTTCCGAGAAGAAGCATGATTCTCAGTGATGACACACCTGATGTCAGTACTCACTCTATCTTTAACTTCATTGTGTCCTCGTGCTTAATTTTGGCTTGAATGAATGCCGTGCAGCAGCATTCCTTTCCCACAGCCTCATGGATGTAGTCAGTGTTCAGTTTGTAAAAGAAAGAGTGCTGGTGCCCGAAGCTCTGCTCAGAAACCCATGGCTGGTGCAATTAAATGTCAGTGCGCCGAATACCAAGGCTGGTGGTCTTAAAACCACTTCATGTCCCCATGGGCGTCAATTCACTAAAATGCCAGGGATAGCAGAATTAACATCACATACCCTCTGACCTTAATGAAATCAGAGGAATTTACATCATATGGCCCTTGACGCAGATGTTTTCAAAGAAAGTATGTCACATGACTAACATCACACTCACACTCTCTTACACCAGCCCCCTTACACTCATTCTTATTCAATCTCTCTTACTCACTTGCATTTTCCCCTACGCTCACTCATACTCATGCATACTTCCGGAGGCTCATGCCCAGGTTTACTAACACATTGCATTATCTATGCATCACTTTTGTGATGCAAACTGGGGGCAGAGTGTTAGGGTGGGATTTACTATCCTGATTTGAGTGGAATAATATCCAAAAGTAACATAAAATTGTGCTTTGCACTGCTTTAACTTATTTTGCGTCAAGTGGATGTTCTGTGGGTGGTGCATGGGTGTTCCAATAAAACCACTCATAAGTTTTGATGCAAATCTCTATCTACAAACATTGGTAGAAAGGAATTTACGCCAAAATCGTACAACTCCTTGAGGTAGGCATAACGAGAAGAATTGTTTTCATTTATTTCTCCTTGTTTTTTCCAACTTTGCACTTGTGCTGCATTGTACAGCACACATACCAAGTGGGAAAAGCCTTAAAGCATAGTTTTTGTACTGGACGGTACCCCTTCCAGTACAAAACCTATGCTTTAGAGAACTCACACACCCTTGCACAGTGGCGGAAGGGTGTGTGTGGCTGCAAAAAGTCCACCGGCGCACAGGGAGAGAAATAATTAATCATATCTTAGGAGATATGGTGGATTTTTCTCTCTTCCTTTGACGCAAGGAAGCACAGCGTTGCCTTGCATCAAAGAATAGTACATTTGGGTCACAATCTCACACAGTCTAACTCACTACCTGTCAATGACTCTCACTCACTTTCACTCACACACACATGCTTACACATGCACACAACATACATTTAAAAACATTTATTCTTACCAGAGCTGCCACCAAAGGTTTCATTCTAGATGAGTGTAATAAAAGAATATTATTCATATTAGCATAAAGAAAAACATGCTGAAAATAAGGAATGCAGAGCAGCCCCTGTGTTCTTGGCACTGATTTTGCCACCTCTGAGGCCAGGAGGTCGCAATTGCAGTGCCATGGGTCGCGAGCGTCAAGACAGGGTTTGCAGCTGTGACCCCGAGGAGATCCCTAAATTACATCCATGCAGGTCCCTTTAATCCACTACCAGACACACCCTGCCTCTTTAGCTCACTCTTGCAGGTTGCTGCTTTCACCCTTTGTGACGGTTTTGCCGTCTTTCTTTTCTTCCATCTATCCGATCTGTGTGTTTTCCCTCTCTTTCGCTATGTAAATAGGTGATGCGAAAAAATAAGTGCCACTCCTCAAAAATAAGTGATGGTGGCTCCCACCAGCAACCACCAGCTCCAATTAAGCACTGGATATAGTATTGGCTGGGATGACAGATGTGAAATCGCATCTTTTAATTGGTTGAGCTGTCAGCGGCACCGACAGTGAATTGGTTGACAGCAACAGTGGTCTGCTTGTCTGTTACTAGCAAAATAAAACAAATCAGCCTGTGAGCTGACACAAAACATGAAGGGCACTTCAGACAAGGAGGATGGCACAAGACCACTCTCTGCATATTGTCATGAAAAGGGCCAAACCCAAGCATGGAAGGCAGTTTCTACCCAGCATGGGCAGGATCTGTTGTGTTTAAACAAACCTGCATGTGCACACTGAAGAAGAGCACTGCTCTGGAGAGCTCGTTGAACAGCATTATGGGTGCCCTTGAGCATCCCTTGAGGTAGGAATGGGATAGCCCTCTCCCATGACTGCTCTTTGCTTACAAGTCCGTTTATCCCAGGGGAATGGGATTCCCTGGGGACACCCTATTTTTTGTCCCTTCTCTTGGTGCAGGAGGGTTGGTAAGGAATCCGCAGGTGACTTGTGTGACTGACGACATGTGGGGCCTCAGTAAAAGATGGTTTAATTCATGACCAGTGAAAAGCCCAATCTCTAGGCTCAGGAGGAGATGACCAGACGACAGGTGGCCGGGAGCTGATGGTTGCCTACAAGGCCCCAGCCGTGGTCCCCTCTGTTTCTGCGGATGCCAGCGTGCCCTCCTTTGGCACTGACCTGTCTCTCCATGGGCCACTGTGCTGTTGTCTTCGGGCTCGGCTGCGTTGGAATGGGCCTGAGAGGGAGGTCGCGAGTACCAGTACATCAGTGCGGTCCTGGAGGCAAGTTTCTCGGTCCTGTGGTAGTCTCGTGCTGGGCCCTAGGCCCGCATGCAGATTGGAATGACGGACACAGACACCAATGGTTACTGGGTAGCAATGGCCACGAGCACGTGCGCTCGGCCCCTTTTATTGTCAGGGTCACCTGACTGGTGACGCCTGTGAGGGGTGGGTGTACAGTGTGGTTGAGGCACAATGCAAACACTAGACCGGTGATCAGGCGATCACTACATCCCTCCTAAACTTTCTTTAAAGTCAAAACAGAGGGAACCTGTGGGAAGGAAATAGGATTGAAACACAATACAATACAATAACAAAACTTCCAAGACGTCTCTTTAACTGCTTGCCATCCGCCGACAATGGAATCCTTACAGGCGGGATCACTAGTTCTCTTTTGGCACGATGTCAGGATGCCCTGTGGACCTAGTCTTTCTTGGACTCAATAATGTGAACGGGTACTCCTCAGTCTCTCTCTTTCTGTTCCACGTGCAGCGAAGGTACATGTGGAGTGATGGTGGACGAGGTATGTTCTGTGTTCCACCACACAGTCCTGGTTCAGGTATTCGCTCCATATGTATAGTCGTGATTCTCTCTGCAGATAGGTATGCAGTTGCAGGACGTCCCTCTCACGGATGCCCCTCTCTCGTGGGTATCCCCTCTCACAGGATGACCCGGAGGCCCTCTTCTGCCAGGCTTCCACTGGACTGGGTGGACTTCCGCCGTGTCACTCCAACCACGTTGGAGGATTCGCTACGGGCCACCTCTCGTGTCCCACGCTCCACCTGAAAGGGTTGTTGTTGGCTCCTGCCCTTTCTCACGAGACCTTCGTCCCCCTGGAACCTGCAAACGAGCGGTTGTGGATCCATCTCTCGTGTTGGGACCCGCTGCCACCGGCGTCCCTGAGGCCCTTGCCACTTGGATATCCACGGTCTCCCGTTCTATCCCAAAGGTAGGTGTTACCAATGGTCCT
Source organism: Calotriton arnoldi (assembly GCA_963921515.1). Taxonomy (NCBI): domain Eukaryota; kingdom Metazoa; phylum Chordata; class Amphibia; order Caudata; family Salamandridae; genus Calotriton; species Calotriton arnoldi. The sequence goes on along the minus strand of CAWUFW010001626.1, from coordinate 1,360,189 downwards.
TCCTGCTCGCCTCTGCCGTTACCAGGAGATCTGGGGACTCGTAGGTAGATGTCGTAGATAGACGTTTACTCCCCGTGTTCCTGATGTCGGTTCCAGGCCTGGTGCTCCGATGTTCATGCACTATTCACCTTTCCCTTCAGGTGTTTTCCTTCTGGTGTGTGAGTTGACTTGTCACACACCTCTTTACTCTTCTCCTTTGCTTTTCTTCTTCACCATGGCGTCTTGCCACTCAAGTTCTATCTTCTCTTTTCCTTCCTTCACGACGCGGTCTGGTCTTCTCTCCTGCTTGTCCGCCCTAACCAGGCCTCTCCGTGTAGCGTGAACTCCACACGTGTCTTCCCGGTCTTGTCCTACCCCTAGGACACTGTCTTCACTTCGCTCGGTGACTGGACCTGTCGTCGCGACCTTCTGTCGTACGATTACTTCTGGCTTTTGGTGACATTGCCATACTTCTCTTCTGACCTCTTCCTGGTCCTCGTCCTGGACCTCTCCTTGGTCTTCATCGTGGACATTTCCTCAGTCGTCCTCTTCACGGATCTCTCCGTCATTCTCCTTGCCGGACTTCTTGTCAGCTCTCCGCTCTCTGACTTCTTCCTTGGTCACGGCTCTCTGACCTCTTCGGCAGTCACTGCTCTCTGGCCTCTTCCGCGGTCACGGCTCTCTGACCTCTTCCGCGGTCACTGCTCTCTGACCTCTTCCGCGGTCACTGCTCTCTGACCTCTTCCGCGGTCACTGCTCTCGGACCTCTTCCGCGGTCACTGCTCTCGGACCTCTTCCGCGGTCACTGCTCTCGGACCTCTTCTGCGGTCACTGCTCTCGGACCACTTCTGCGGTCACTGCTCTCGGACCTCTTCTGTGGTCACTGCTCTGACCTCTTCGTCGGTCGCTGCTCCTCGCGCCGGACTCCGCTCCGGTTGCTTCTTGAGCTTCTTCCTGTACCGTCCGGGGTACTTCTTCTGCGCAGTCACTCCGTGCGCTCTTTGCTCGTCTTCGCTGGTCACTTGCGGTGGCGTCCTTTTGCCACTAGGCACGTAAGCTGCGCCTTACTCCAGTCCCTCAGAAACTTGCTGCCTGGATCTGTCTCTTCAAACCTTGTCCTCCAAGTGCGTTGCTCACTGATGTCATCACTCCTGCAGCGACTACACCTGGCCAGTAGGCGTCACTGCACTTCACGCACCCTTGGCAGCCGGTCCTTTTGAGGATTCCTTGCAGGCTCACTTGTGGAGGTCTGCCACCTCGGCGTAGGCAATTGCCCAGTTTTTCCACCTTGCTTTATTGTACAGTAGCTTTCCCAGAGCTGCTGTGCCTTGCATCGGGCCCCTTTGCCTTCTTTCTTTTCCTTCAGTTACGCAGCCTGGATCTGCCTCTCTCTGTGCCTCATCTTTATGCCTCAGTATCTTTCTTTCTTTGTGTTAAACAGCCTGGAGCTGCCTCACTGTGTCCCTCATCTTTGTGCTTTAGTCCCTCTTCCTCGGGGTCCTTCAGATGGGTGCGACCTGCACACCAGCTGTCCTTCTGCGCCCCGTTGTAGTATCTCTATGCCCGTGGTATTGCTTCTATGACCGGGCAGCCTGCCCTGATTTAGCCGGTGTAGTACTGCTTCTCTGCCACACGATGGCAGTGTTGCATTATATGAAACGGGGCCCAGGCTGTTTGCATTGATACCGAGGCCTCGCGCATTTCTATTCTTCTCTGGGTGTGCCGGTACAAGACTTCTCATGACCTCAGCTACTCCTCGTCACTTTCCCCCACAGGGCACAGGCACTCGCAGCCAGGTAGGCGCTTTACATACTTTGATTGTGCACACACGATCTGGGCACTTCTCTGCTGCGATTATTTACAGGCCCTGCAGCGCTCCGATCGTCCAGAACAGCTTCACTCACGCTGCCGGCCTCACCTTACTGTCCCTTTGTGCTCGCAGCTGCTCCTGCCGCTTTCCGCTAATCTCGTGTCCCCTGGCTGCACTGGGCCCTCTCAGCATGCGGGCGTGGCCTAGTTTCTTTGAGTGCCTGCCGGCCACCTGCGCACGCTTCTCTTCGGTGCGGGGCACTAGCGCCGGAGGCTGCTCTTTCATCGGGCAGCCGCATCTTCCCATACGGCTGCTTCCCAGAACCCCCACCGTCGGTCGCAGGCCACGGGAGGACTCCATTTCCAGCACAGTGAGTCACTTTCCCTTTTACCACCTCCGACGGCCGCTGACCAGAGACTGTCTCTTTTCCTGGCTGTAGTGTTTAGATATTGCGAGCATCCTCGTGCCAGCATCTGGGCTCGAGGATGCCTCGCTCTTGCTTGTATTCGTTCAAACGTGATTCCGCGATCTGATGCTGAACGCTGTGTGCCAGGGTTCTGACAACGTTACTCAGTTGTCAGAGATCCTGGTATGCGGCGTGAGCGTCTGGTTGTGGGTGCTGGTGTACTTGAAATAAAGAACTGCTCACTTACCTTGTATTCTCCGGATTCTTCTTACTACATTTGGCGACAAGCGGACGAAACTCCACGCCCAGCACCTACCAGCCAAATTTCCTCGTTTTCTGACTCGTCATCGGGCTGCCCTCTCATCCCTCTCTACACATCTGCTCCGAAAGCGCAGGAGCCTCATCCGGTTCCTGTTTTCCGTGCCTTGTTTCCTGTTCGGCACGAACTGCTTTTTCTTCAGTTTTGGGCAGATTTGCGGCCAAGAGCGGATGACGTCACTCTTCTCTGCCTTCCCCTCGCAACGCTCTATCGCCTAGCAACACAAGACGCCTCCTGATGCTGGAAGACCCCACGCTTCACGTAAGCGTCTCCACGTCGGCGGACATCTTTTCTTCACTCCTTCTGGTTACCGTGGTAACCCAACGCTACGAAGACACAGCCGATGCTCCACAACGAGCTGTCTCTTCCTTGCCTACGTGATCTCTCTCTCCTCGATCCCAGGTAGGATCCAGCCTGCACGCTTTCGCAGTGACAGGCACACCTTTTCAATTACAGTTTGAATTTTTATTTATGAGCCTTCTAACTCGGTGATAGGCTCACCTTGCTATTTCATTTTCACGCAAAGTTCAGCCTGGAACTGTGAACATCAGTGACAGACTCACCTCCTTTTAAAATTGTTCACTCAAATTTCCTTTTCGCTCACAATTTTGCATGTTTTCAGCCACAGTAAACATGTTGCTTAACCTATAATTTTATTTACAGTTATTTTATTTACAGTTCCATATCCTTCATATTCCTTTGGTCGAATAATCCCATTTCATGGCTTCTTCTCAACAATTTGCGCTACCTCCTCCCTTTTTACAACAGCCAGGCAAACCCAGTATTCCATGGCGTCAATGGGTAAAAGCTTTTGAGAACCACATTGTTGCCATCTATGCTGTTAAGTTTTCTCCGGAACGCAAAGTTGCGATTCTGTATGGACTTGCTGCACAATATGTCTTTGAAAATTTACCCAAATTCCCCACACCTGTTGGAGAAGCCGGTGATGCTGAACATTGGAATTCCTACAAAGAGGCATTATCTCGTCTAGCGAAACATTATGACCAAGAGTCGAACATCATGCTTGAAAGACATAATTTCCATAGGAGAAAACAACGTGAAGATGAATCTGTGGAGGAATACATTGCGCAGTTGCGACTCTTAGCTTCAACTTGTGAGTTTGAGGCGGATCCCGACATTTATATTCGTGACCAATTCGTTTCTCTTGCTTTTAAGAAAAATTCAGGAACGCCTCCTCAGCTGCAGAAAACCCTCACTCCAAGAAACAATTGATATTGCCAAGAGCATCGAGAGATCCATCATCACCTCCAAGGCTCTTCAACATGATCAATCTCTCAACTCCTTCAAAAATCCTGCGCAAGACTTTGTTAATTCCGTTAATGCTGTCTCCACAAACAAACCTGTTAGACAATTTGTTAAGAAAGGGAACACCTTTTGTTACAGATTTGGTTCTAAATCACACCTGGGCAACTACCCCATGTGTCCTGCTCTTGGGAAAAGATGTGTTCTATGCCAAAAAATAGGTCATTTTCAAGGCTCATGTAGATCCTCCAAAAGACCTACCAGAGACAACAGCATCGAGTACTCTGAAACCGTTAATGATTGTATAGATCATTTTCAAGACATGATTGTATCAATTGAGTGTAACTCTGTTTTTACTCCTCATTATGTTAAAGGTCCTATAGGAACTGCATTTTTGGAAATATAGAGATCCCTATTATGGCGGATTCTGGTTCTCCCATAACCATTTTATCAGACGTCATGTTTCTCGAGAAATGGCAAGGATCCGTTACATTATACCACACAGACGTCAACCCCAAAGCATTTGGAGAATTCGAAATAGATATGTTGGGTTACTTCAATTCAAGATTAGAATGTTTAGGAAGGTCCATATTTACAAAAGTATACGTTGCGGTTAAGGGACGCAACATCATTGGTTGGCAAGACCTCGCCAAAATGGGTCTTCATCTTATTCCAGGCTCTGATAGCCCAATTACCCTTGGTGATCCTCCTCCGGGCTATAGTCCTGTTGCCTCTAGGGATAATCCCCACCCCAAAACTGATTGCCTATTTCTCACAGACCACAACGTTGATCTTAAAAAGGTTCTGGAAAAATTTCCAAGACTCTTTTCCAACAAGTTAGGAACTGTCAAAGGTTATCAACACCAGATTAGACTTAAGTCAAACGCTCAACCCTTTCTTCATAAGGTACGTCCTTTGCCCCTTAGTGCGAAGGATGAACTTAAGTCAGTACTCAAGTCACTGTGCGATGACGGTGTCATTTCTCCCTGCGACTCCTCCGAATGGGTTTCTCCCATCGTTATCGTTCGGAAAAAATCTGGAGAGGTCAGATTATGTGCAGATTTGCGCACCTTGAATAAAAACATCTTGATTGACTGCCACCCTCTTCCCAAAATTCATGAACTTCTGGCCAATTTGGGGGGGGCAACATTTTTCTCACTTATTGACCTGCGGTCTGCTTACCACCAGATACCTCTAACGGTAGATTCACAAGAGTTCACGATTTTTATTACGCCATTCGGAGTATACAAGTACCTTAGACTTCCTTTTGGCCTGGCCTCTGCGGCCAGTGTTTTTCAAAAAGTTATGGATAATATTTTTCAAAACATGCCAGGGGTCCAGGCCTACCAGGACGATAAGGTTTATGCTGATGACTGGGAAACACACTTGAGCAATTTGTTCTCCGTTTTGACCAAATTAGATGAGGCAGGCATGACAGTCAGGGCTGACAAATGTAAATTTGCCACACAACAATTGGACTATTTGGGCCATACTTTGTCTTCAGAAGGAATTAAGCCTAAGGTCTCACTTATCAAAGCCATCAGCCACGCTACTTCTCCCAAAGATAAAGACTCACTTCGATCATTTTTAGGCCTAGCAGAATACTATGCCCGTTTTGTCAAAGGATATGCTCAAACTGTTGAGCCATTGCGTGCTCTTCTACGGAAAGGCTCTAAATTTGATTGGCTCCTGCCCTACATCCCTTCAATGACTCCTCAAAGTGTTTTATTATGGTGGACGCCAGTCTCACGGGCTTGGGTGCAGTTCTTGGTCAATGGGTTTCAGGAAAAGAGCACACCGTAGCCTTTTCTTCAAGGATGCTTAAACCTTCTGAGACCCATTATAGCACCATTGAACGCGAGGCTCTTGCATGTGTTTGGGCAATTGAAAAGTTCAAAAATTACATTTGGGGGCGTGAGTTTGAATTATTCACAGACCACAAGCCCCTTACTCAGTTACTTACCGGTAGTGGGCTTGGCAAAGCATCAGCTAGACTGGTTAGACTTCTTTCAAAATTACAAGAATTCCACTTCTCCATTAAACACATTTCTGGAGGGAGAAACTTCAGGGCTGATTGCCTCTCACGTATGTCTCTTCATGATCCTTCAGAAGTTGAGAACTTAGAAGACACAGAATGTGTAGTTGCTGCTTTAGATGCTGTTAAACTGTGTCCCAGCATTACTGAACAATCCTGGTTGGAAGCATACAACAAGGATGAAAATCTCAAACTTGTCACTGATTATATTGTTACGGGTTGGCCAGAAAATAGGAAACTTCCTAATGAGTTGAGAGCCTTCGCCATGGTAGCATCTGAATTATCCATTGTTAATGGCTTGGTTATGAGACATGATTCTTTTGTTCCCCCGTCCAGTCTCAGGAATGATATCGTCAAATTTGCGCACCAAGGCCATCTAGGAATTTCAAAGACTTCACAGCTCATTAAGTCGTACTATTGGTGGCCATCCCTAGAATCTCAGGTCAAATTTTACATTGATTCATGTCCTGAATGTCTCTTATCTGATAAAAAATGGAAAGTTATGAACACACCCCTACACCCTGTGCCCTTTCCCATTAAACCATGGGACAAAGTTGGTTTAGACTTTTCTGGTCCTTACGATCTCCTGCCCCATGACCTTAAATATCTTATTTTGTTAATTATCACTCAAAATGGATTTACCACATGTTTTTTGATTCACCCAATTCCACCAATGCCATTAAATTTTTGAAGAAGATATTTTCAGTAGAAGTCACAGATAATGGCACCCATTTTATCTCCCAAAAGTTCAGTTCATTCTTAACTGAGAGTGATATCAAACATTTTAAGGTCGCCCTATATTCACCAACCTCCAATGGCTTGGTTGAAAGGGCAAACAGACTGGTTAAGGACGCCATTCAAACAGCTCTCTCCTCCCATCATGATGTACAAGATTTTCTTGAAGCCAAGCTGTGGTCTTATAATATTTCTCCTCATTGCACCACAGGTGTGTCTCCATTTTCCCTCTTAAGGGGTAGAACTGCTCACACTAGTTTGTGTCCTAATTGGTTACTTAACAAGCAAAACAAGAGCATTCCTTGCAATAAAGACGTGGCATCCAGAGTTTTACAAAAGCAAAATTTCATGAGGTCAGTGCATGACTCTGCAAAAAAATTTAATACTCTAGAATTGAGGGTGGGTGATTGGGTCCTCAAAAAAGTGTCTAAGGGTTTATCAAAATTTTCCCCTCCGGTGCAAGTCACTGGCGTCAGCAGAGGCTCAGCTTTACTTGGATATAAGGGTTGGTGGAACAAGAGATCCCTTGTACACCTTTCCGACTCACAGGCTAGTTCTTTGCTCAAGTTATCCAAACAGGAATTAGAGGATTATGATTGGACTAATTGGGTACATGATCCAGCGTCCGTTGTTGATAATCCCTCCACCTCTCGGTGTCACGAGGTGCATTCCAGCCCAGAACGTGTTTCTGTCCCCGGTTCTGTTGTGACCACTGCTGACGCCTATTCCTTACCACCGGCATTGGGAGTTCGTTGTAGGAGACTGCCTTCCAAATTAAATGACTACGTTTTGTCATGATTCTGTGTTTATTTTGATAAGCTAATTTGCTGGATGCTTATCACCTTTTCTCAAAGTTTCTCGTTAGATATTGTTGTTTTTCTATTTTGTTCTTTGTGGGGAGAGAGAAGTTGTAGTGTTTAGATATTGCGAGCATCCTCGTGCCAGCATCTGGGCTCGAGGATGCCTCGCTCTTGCTTGTATTCGTTCAAACGTGATTCCGCGATCTGATGCTGAACGCTGTGTGCCAGGGTTCTGACAACGTTACTCAGTTGTCAGAGATCCTGGTATGCGGCGTGAGCGTCTGGTTGTGGGTGCTGGTGTACTTGAAATAAAGAACTGCTCACTTACCTTGTTTTCTCCGGATTCTTCTTACTACACTGGCCTCACCCCTTCACTGCAGCACCTTCCCACAGTTCACACGCTGCGCGGGGTGGGGGAGGTTCGCGCTACACCGGGTGCTGCTTCCTTCTTTAGGAGCTTCGGGCACTGTTCTTTACTCCCTGCGGGGACGGGGGAGTGTGTAGCTACTCCACTCTCCTTCCTCCCGCCTTAGGATCTCTTCATTGCCCCCATGTCCCGCAGCCAGGGCTCACCTTCCGCCCGCCGTCTCCTCGTGCTTTTCTCCCCTCGTGGCAGTTTGCGGCGGCGGCCGGCATCTACGCAGTCCGGCCTTGCTTGCCTTGTGTCTCTACTGCCGCCGGGCTCAATCACCGCCGGTTGGGCCCGCCACCGACCCTTCGACGCGGGGTGGGCTCCCGCTCAGCTCTTTTCACCCCCGGGGCTCTGCACATACCCCGTGGGCTCTCGGGCGCGTCAGCGCTTCCTTATAGAGGGGGGTGCCTTCCTTGCAGGCACCTCCGGTGCGGGGTGGGCTCCCGGCCACCGTCTTCACGCCTGGGGCTCCTCACATGCCCCGCAGGCGATCAGGCGCTTCCCTCGCCTGCTCCAGGGGGTGCCCTCGACACGGGCAACACTCTCCCCCTCACCACCTTCAAAAAGGCGGCTGCACACGCGGGATTAGCCCGCTCGTCGCCAATGTGGTAGTCTCGTGCTGGGCCCTAGGCCCGCATGCAGATTGGAATGACGGACACAGACACCAATGGTTACTGGGTAGCAATGGCCACAAGCACGTGTGCTCGGCCCCTTTTATTGTCAGGGTCACCTGACTGGTGACGCCTGTGAGGGGTGGGTGTACAGTGTGGTTGAGGCACAATGCAAACATTAGACTGGTGATCAGGCGATCACTACAGGTCCCAGGCTGTCTGTTGGCGTGTGCGAGGCACCTTTCATGCTCTGGAAGCCAGACACTGCGGGGATGGCGGAGGGTCACTGAGAGCCTTCTTCATAGGAGGCAAAGAGGTTTACAGGCTCCAGCAGGGTTGTGATGGCAGGAGGCACCTACAGCTTCCCAGTAGCTTGGTATGGAAAAGTAGGTCCTGTTCCATCATGACCTCTCTCCTGCTTCCTGTGAAGCCCTGATTTGAGAAGAGAAGAACAATGCGCCAGGGGTAAAGCAATGAGTGATATGGCGCTCTATTTCCAGAGAGATACGTGATGTGGATGTGACTGCTGCCCACACTTTTAGCCATTGCATTAGCAGTGCATTTTTATTTTACTAAAATTATACATATTGTTTACTTACTTTATTGTCTGTTTTCATGTCATTCACATTTCCTTCCGCCCACCACAGCATTCAGCACGGAACAGTGGGCCAGCCCACTTCAGCCATTGGATAACTTCACTTTGAGTGAAGCTTTTTGTTCTTTCAGAAGGACCACATCCGCACCCGAAGTAGTTCTCTTCACTGCAGGTACTTTTGTGGCAATGTCTGCTTTCTGAGCCCAACGATATTTTTGCTTTCAGCTATTTTTTTTAATATGGCCCAGCAGCGCCACCAACGATAACGTTTTTCAAAACCCATGACAAAACAAAACAAGCTTTGACAAAGACAAAAGGCTGGCAGTCAATGCCAGAGCTATTGGCATTGACAACACTTGTTTTGATGATGTGACTATAGTAGTGTGTCCCAAATAGCAGAGCTTGAAGTGGGCTGAGTCCTGCCCGTGCTCAGCACCCGCAGTTCTTAAAAGCAAGTCGTGAGATGGGTCCCTACCTGGCTGTCCATTTTTGCCCTCACCCTAAGGGTGAAAAAAAATCTCAACTCTGCAGCAGTGCCACCGTTCACTGCCTTTGAGGTAAGTTCAAAGAGACTCGTTATAGTTCAATCACAGTCTCATCATGTCAGAACTGAAGCATTTTCAATATTATATGCTACAAAGCTATAGTTGTTGCTTATTTATCTTATGCAACTAACAACCATTGGCAAAGCCAATAGTCCTGGCTTGTTGTAGGTGTAATGTTACTTGTATTATATATCTGGATGCAATGACAGAAACAGCAAAATACCAGTCGGGCGGCACACTATGCTAAGCACAGATTTTTAGCTTAAGTGTTTTAAGCCACCCCCTTAACTACATCGGCCACGCCCCTTTGAGTCCCCCCCCCCCCAGTTTTTTCATCCAACTTCAAGCCGTGCCTAATAGCCACTGTTAAACGCCTCCTCATGGCCCTTCCCGCCCCCCACAAGGAGGGAACTGTCCCTGGAGTCTGGTATGATGGCGTTCGCAGGACTGCTGGAAATTGGAAGCGTTTGAAAGTGACCATTGCACACCTGCAAGCACCTTTAGTCTGGGACACTTGATCTGCTGACGTCATATATGACAAGCAGGTGTGTGTCCTACGTCAGTGCCAGGCTTTCGCAGAGATACAGTACAACGCATGCAAGCCGCATACTAGATCACACTGCCTCAGCCTTAGGGCACCGTGAGCTGCGCTCTTCCCAGGTTGGTGCCAGGATCATGCCTTCTTCTGCTTTTGCAATGTTGCCCAATGTACTTGTCTGTACTCGCCGAAACCAACTTGCTGCAGAATGTAAAGTACTTTCATGGGTTCCGATATCAAACGTTTAACCAGCGCTGCCCTCTGCTGGCCACAGCTGGGAATCGGTTCTTTTCTTCTACACGGGAGCTAAGAAGAGGCACAGGTTAAAAGGGCCCTGAGAGCCAGTGACTGTGAACTTCAATAACAAGCATTTGCAATGCAATAGGTTTCGCATTTGCAAGAGTTTAAGCTATTGGCATTGTAAATGACGATGCCTTTTATTTATCTGTGTTGATCAATCAATCAATCAATCAATCATGTCACTTATAAAGCGCACTACATACCCGCGAGGGTCTCAAGGCGCTGGGGGAAGAGGGTGGTGGTGCTGCTACTGATCGAAGAGCCAGGTCTTGAGGAGTCTTCTGAAGGCCAGTAGGTCTTGGGTCTGTCGGAGGTTGGTGGGGAGGGTGTTCCAGGTCTTGGCGGCGAGGTGGGAGAAGGATCTGCCGCCGGCGGTCGTTTTCCGGATGCGGGGGACTGTGGCAGGGCGAGGCTGGTCGAGCGGAGCTGGCGGGTGGGGGTGTAGAAGCTGAGTCATCTGTTGAGGTAGGCTGGTCCGGAGTTGTGGAGTGCTTTGTGTGCGTGGGTGAGGAGCTTGAAGGTTATCCTCTTGTTGACAGGGAGCCAGTGCAGGTCTCTCAGGTGGGGTGTGATGTGGCTGCGTCGGGGGATGTCGAGGATAAGACGTGCAGAGGCGTTCTGGATGCGTTGCAGCCGTCTCAGGAGCTTAGCCGTCGTTCCTGCGTAGAGGGCGTTTCCGTAGTCCAGCCTGCTGGTGACGAGGGCCTGGGTGACTGTTTTTCTTGTTTCGGTGGGGATCCACTTGAAGATCCTGCGGAGCATTCGGAGGATGTTGAAGCAGGATGAGGAAACGGCGTTGACCTGCTTAGTCATGGAGAGGGTGGGGTCCGAGGATGACCCCTAGGTTGCGTACGTGGTCGGTGGGTGGCGGGGCTGTTCCCAGTGATGTTGGCCACCAGGAGTCGTCCCAGGCTGAAGGGTTGGAACCAAGGATGAGGACCTCCGTCTTGTCCGAGTTCAGCTTCAGGCGGCTGGTCCTCATCCATTCGGCGACGGCCTTCATTCCTTCGTGGAGGTGGGCTTTGGCGGTGTGAGGGTCTTTGGTGAGGGAGAGGATCAGCTGGGTGTCGTCGGCGTAGGAGATGATGTTGAGGTTGTGCTGTCGGGCGACGTGGGCGAGGGGTGCCATGTAGATGTTGAACAGCGTTGGGCTGAGGGAGGAGCCTTGGGGTACGCCGCAGATGATCTTGGTGGCCTTGGATCGGAAGGGGCGAGGCGGACGCTTTGTGTTCTGCCGGAAAGGAAGGATGTGGTCCAGTCCAGGGCCTTCTCTTGGATCCCGGCGTCGTGAAGGCGTGTTCGTAGTGTGTGGTGGCAGACCGTGTCGAAGGCGGCTGATAGGTCCAGGAGGATGAGGGCTGCTGTTTCTCCGTTGTCTAGCAGGGTCCTGATGTCATCGGTGGCGGCGATGAGGGCGGTTTTGGTGCTGTGGTTGCTGCGGAAGCCGGACTGGGAAGGGTCCAGGATGTTGTTCTCCTCGAGGTAGCGGGTCAGTTGATAACACATAAATAAAAGGTATTGTCATTTACAATGCCAATAGCTCGAACTCTTGTAAATGCGAGACCTATTTCATTTCAAAGAAGCGGCCGCCATTGTCCCAGGCTGCTTGGGAAAGCTTGCATGGTGCGCTGAATGTTGAGGAAAGCGTGTCGTGCCTGCAGTAGGAGAAACTCATTAAAGAAAATAGTGCTTACAGACTAAATAAGACGTACTGTGCAACAACCTAAGTAAAAGGTCCAGTCCTCATGGAAGGTTGCAAATGAAGACAAGGCGGTAGTAAGGAGGGACTAGCAAGCCTATTAACGAATCAGAAGCCAGCATTTACGAAGGACACTGACTCAAGCCAATGACAAATATGCGCGGAGAGTGGGCGGGGATTCAAATCCATACAGCGTGCCTCGCAGAGCAGGCATGCGCTGCCCAGGCTCGACCTAAAAACACAGATTCTGCAAAGCTGCCAACGCAGAATGTGCCACGCGTGACACACGGGCTTTCCACAGACATAGAAGTAAGATGAAACATCTACGTGGACCCGGGGGGAGATTGGCCCAATTGGCAGCGCACACCAACATGAAAATACTGAGGGATTGATTCACAGAGGTCCGCCGCAGTCATCGTGGAGTCTCCCCACTTGGGCGGAATCTCCGCCATGAGAATTCATTGCGGAGATTCTGCCCTGAGTACCGGACACTCCCCCCCCCGACTGCCAGGCCCCACCACAAGTGTGGAGGCCCTATGTGAATCAGGCCCCGAGTGAGGCTGCAACATTCCATGCAGTATCATTCCTGTTAAATAAATCGCTTTCTGCTGGGGCTGCTAAATAATTCTTTACTGGAACACATGAAAGCCTACCTTCCTCTGTGTTCACTTGACCCTCTCTGAAAGCCAGCGCTGGTGGTAAATGAACCTAAGTTTGCTGGGAAAACCGTGAAAAAACTGGATTGCCCTGACAAATCTGGAACGCCTGGACACCCTATCATATCATTAAAGACCGATCACTATCATATGGCAACTTGGTGATTAGCAACTATGACACAGTGAGCTCAGCTGGAAACCCTTGCACTGAATAAGTGTACACCTGAGCTCCATTTAAATACTCCTCAGAACATGGGTGCAGCCCTGACAAGGACCACGCATCAGGTGTCTGCATCACCTCACTAAAATACTAATGTCCCGCATATTAAACTAGCTCTAAGCAGCGCGATGAGGGGCTGCAGACAGTTGTCCCATTCAGCAATGAGCCAAGCCCAGGTCAAGAGAGGTGCTTGTTGCTAGGTGGGGCCCTGAGACCAGCTTAGTTTATTTAATTATTAGTTGCACAGATTATTAACCTCCTCACTGCTAAGGCTTTCCCCCTTGGTGCTAAGCCTTATTTTGGATGTTAGGGTAGCTTGAGTTCAAATCGTCGTAACTTTTTTTTCCCACAAAAGGTATCTACGCCAAATGTACATTCTTTTTTCCCACTATACTGGGCATTCTAAAGGTACCCAGGGTTTGTAGATTCTTCTGTAGGGACCGAGAAAATCACCAAAATATAGTTATTTGTGTTGTGTGAGAAAAATGGGGAAAAATGTTGTGCAAGAAAGCTTATGTATTTTTTCTCTAAATATGGCATCAACCAAAGGTTGGCTGTGCTAGGATCACCATATTCCCAGCTTTCAGGAGCAAGCAGAGTTGTATCAAAAACATTTCTTTACCACCATTTTTGCACTTTTTTTGAAAAGGTAGTCAATTTTTTCAAATTTTTGTGGTTTTAGCCTACTTGCAGTTCGTGGTGCAAACAGATGTGAAGCCGATGGGTGATTCTGGAAAGCTATACAATTCTGGAAAGTAGACAAACTTCTGAATTCAGCAAGGAGTCATTTGTGTAGATACCTCAATGTTTTCCTAAAGAAACTAAATGTTGGAATAATAAAATAATGAAAATAAGTAGGGTAAAAACAGCCATTTGTGACAACATTTTCACCTGTTTCATTTGTGGCCGTTTTACAAAACAATATCCCATTAGGTCCGACAGACCCTTCTTGTTGCGGGGATATATAGGGTTTGTAGGTTCTCCAGGAACCCGAGGTGCCTAGGGCTAACATCCGAGCTGCAACTCACAGTGATTTTTTCATTGTGTACAGAGTATAGGGCAATTCATATGGTAGAATATAAAGAATGAAACATGGGTATGAAGGAAACCTATGTATTTCTGCAATGTACACAATATACTGACTTTAGGACCAGTGGTTATTTGTAAATCTCTGACTTTGAGTACCTTTACTTTCATTCATGTTATTCAGAGGGCTTATGTAAAATATCTTCTTTCTTGCACACTGGCTTACATTTGGAAGCCACAAATGAAGCGAAGACCAATTGGTAATAACAAATGTTCCACTATTCTGTGTTCCCCCACCTAGGAGACAACCCCCCCTCCCAAAACGTGACCTGGAGACATCACATTTCACCGAGCAAAATCAACACCTTTTTTTTTTACAAAGTGGGTAGCTGCAGGTTTTGGGCCCTAACACTTAGTGAAACTTACATTACTCAGAAATTTCTGACTTGTGTAGTACTCGTAAGGTTTTCTTACTCTGAAGCCCTTTCAAACAGCACACTTTAGCTAAGAGCACACATTTTCCTCACATTTCACAGAGGGAAAGTTCCAGAATTTGCAAGGATCCAACATTTCCTACCACCCAGTATTCCCAAATGCCTCCTTATTAAAATGGTAGCCCTCTTGTGTGTGTGCCTCGCTTCTGTTATAGGAAAGGGCTCAAAACGCAACATTGACAGATCAAACTTTTACACTCAAAACCCTTTTATGCAATGTGGCTGGCTGTGAAATTTGGGCAATAGCTCAGCCAGTACCCAGGAAAAACTACCAAACCAAGGCATTTCTGAGAACTGTCTCAAAGAAAACAAAGTGCATAGAGGTACCTCTCCTAATCCGTCCTCCCTAAATCACTAAAGACGCACACAAAAAGGAAAAGGAGTAAATGAAAATATCTGGTCAGAGTATCACAAAGGAAAAACACAAGGTTTGTTAAAAATTGCCCTCACCCACTAATAATGGCATTCTTCATCATAGGGCCTGCTAAAGACATCCCTGTACAGACCAACACCGGGGATGGAGCAGAAGGGTATAGGGAAGACAATACATACATGTATATAGAGGGATCTATTGTGCAGAACTACAACAATGACTGTGATTGAAACTAACTCAGGAACGTCCTCAAATACCTTTAATCATGGACTCCCTGGATAGGAGTAAAAGATTAAGGACGGTGATGAAAACGGGGATATTATTGCCCCTTCAGCCCTTCTTTCTGCAGGTTCCCGACATGTTTCGGCCACCACAAATCGCCCACAAGGGTCGTTCGGCCTTCCTCAGGACTAAAGATCCCAAATAATGGTACAACCCTACCTGAAACTTCTGGTTAGGGAGATATAACCAACACTGTGGATGCTCCTGAAATGACACACAACACAGAAGCGTACAAACAATTTTCCCTGGATACATGTGATACTCTTTCTCATTAAAAAAAAAAACATTCAATCATAGTTCCCATAAATAGTTGTGTAGGAAAGTGCCCTTTTTGCATGGTTACCACCTAACCTTTTGCCAAATACCTGCTGCTAACTTGACAGAGTGTGTGCTGGGACCCTGCTAACCAGGCCCCAGCACCTGTGCTCTTTCCCAAACTGTACCTTTGTTTCCACAACTGGAACATCTAAGGGCCATGTGTAAGTCCCTTGTTAAAAAGTACTCCTGGTACCAAAGGGGCTTGTGACCAGAGAAGGCCTCTGAGGGCTGCAGCATGTATTATGCCACCCTTAGAGACCGCTCACCTTAATGCCTCCACACTGCCTTTGCAGGCTGTGTGTTTTGGTGCAGAACCAACTGAAGAGTCGACATGGCACACATCCCTGTGTGCCATGCCCACCAACACTGTCTGTGGCATGGGTTAGTCATCCCTCTAGCAGGCCTCACAGCGCTAAGGCAGGGTGCACCATACCACAGGTGATGGCATGCATGAGCACTATGCCCCTACAGTGTCTATGCCATTCACAGACATTGTAAGTGCAGTGAAGCCATTTTGAGTACATGGGCTAGGAGTTGGTCAACACGAACTCCACAGCTCCATGATTAGGGGTGGGCAGAGTTGGCATAGCGCCACTACGCGGAGTTATGGAAAAAATGTGTGGAACACGAGCCCACGTCCTGCAGCTAGCCGAGGGTCCGTGTGCCCGGGACAGGGGTCCCTCGTGCCCGGGCAGGCTCTCCGATCTCCCCGGCCTGGTTGAGAAGCAAGGACCGGCCCCGGGGCCTGGGTTTCGGGCAGGGCCTGGGGTGTGGGAGCCCCCGTCCTGCGGCCTGCCAAGGGTCCGTCTGCCCGGGACAAGGGTCCCTGGTGCAGAGCCCCCTTTGCCCTGCAAGGGCAGGTGGGAGCCCTACCGCGGAGGCTCGGGGCAGGCAGATGGGCGTCCTTTCGGTCCCGGCCATCTGATCGCGCCTTTTCCCCTCGGCCATCTGGTCGTACGCATTGCTTTCCAATGGGGCGACCAGATGGCCGGGCCCCCCTGGAAGTCCCGATGAGGGCTCGTCCGCCTCCCCGATCCTAGCCAGGGCTCCAGGAGGTCGGGCGCCTCCGCGCCCTGGGTCCCCTCCGTCACTCGGTGCGCACGGGATACCAGAAAGAGGGGTAGCTTTCCTCCAGATTACTAGGGGCAGGGTATGCCGGAACACCCCTCCCGGGCTGGCGGTTCTCAGCCGGGGACCAGATGGGCTATGCCCGGACAACCCCTCCCCTCTGTCCGGGGGCTCCCTCCTCCGGCCCGCGGCGTGGCAAAGTGCCTGGGACGGGCTCCATGGGTCCTGGGCAGTCCTCCCCCGGGTGTGCGGGCCCGAGAGCTCCGGCGGGCCTCCCCGTGCCTAAGGCCCAGCCGGGGTCCCCGAGCCCCCGGGAAGCGGAGCCCCCGAGCCCTGCAAGGGCAGGCGGGAGCCCTACCGCGAAGGCTCGGGGCGGGCAGATGGGCGTCCTTTCGGTCCCGGCCATCTGGTCGCACCTTTCCCCTCGGCCATCTGGTCGCGCGCAATGCTTTCCAATGGGGCGACCAGATGGCCGGGCTGCCCTGGAAGTCCCGATGAGGGCTCATTTGCCTCCCCGATCCCAGCCAGGGCTCCAGGAGGTCGGGCGCCTCCGCGCCCTGGGTCCCCTCAGTCTCGCGGTGCGCACGGGTTCCCAGAAAGAGAGGTAGCTTTCCTCCGGATTACTAGGGGCAGGGTATGCCGGGACACCCCTCCCGGGCTGGCGGTTCTCAGCCGGGGACCAGATGGGCTGGGCCCGGACAACACCTTCCCACCATCCGGGGCTCCCTTCTCCAACCCGCAGCGTGGCAAAGTACCTGGGATGGGCTCCATCGGGCCCCAGCCGGTCCTCCCTTGGGCGTCCGGGCCCGAGAACTCCTGCGGGCTCCCCGTGCCTGAGGCCCAGCTGGGGTCTCCAAGCCCCCGGGATGTGGAGCCCCCGAGCCCTGCAAGGGCAGGCGGGACCCCTACCGCGAAGGCTCGGGGCGGGCAGATGGGCGTCCTTTCGGTCCCAGCCATCTGGTGGCACCTTTCCCCTCGGCCATCTGGTCGCGCGCAATGCTTTCCAATGGGGCGACCAGATGGCCGGGCTGCCCTGGATGTCCCGATGAGGGCTCATTTGCCTCCCCAATCTCAGCCAGGGCTCCAGGAGGTCGGGCGCGTCCGCGCCTAGGGTCCCCTCAGTCTTGCGGTGCGCACGGGTTACCAGAAAGGGGGGTAGCCTTCCTCCGGATTACTAGGGACAGTGTACTCCGGAACCCCTCTCG